>OY856308.1:19830634-21226884 GCA_963693445.1 Agonopterix heracliana | reverse complement strand
AGAATTTGTGTTTTTAAGTAAGCAGCAAAATGGGAACATATATTTCGTCAACGAATGCGTCTGACTCAGTGACACTTTTAGCCTAAAATTTTCGACTTTAGACCCCTCTCTGGTCAACGTCATCTATCGCCGGTATGTTGAACTACTGTTTACTAGCCGTCAGAAAACTCCTCATTAGAGAATTGCTCAGGGAGCCGCTACTGGTTATTACTGCGGACTATTGGAGACACCACGAAGGGTCTACCTAGCCAGTGAATGAACTTAAGCGACCCTAGGGACACCCAGAATGGGTACGGAACTCTGCATAGGACGTTGCTGGGGCTTCGCGGCGGATTGGGTAGCGGGAATCGATCGGTGAGAAGACACGTTTTAGGTTGAAGTCATATTTATGCGTCTACGCAACGAAGCGCCGCGCCGTGCGATATTACAAAGGCGAGTAAGTCTGTAAATACACGGGCATACGAAATAACAAAGCAGTAATTTCTGTAGCCTAAACGCACGACCGCTGCATGTAAAATGGCCAATGCTTTTATCATATTTAAGGGGTACATTACAAGGTAAATTAAGCCATGGTTTTGAATAACCGTGTAATGGACAAGGTTTAAATTTTTTATAGATATACAATGCGGCTCTCAAACTTACCTTTACATTTTGTTAAAATTATTTCAGATCACAATTTTATATGAACAAATTCAAGCTTTAGCAAGCTTATGAAATCCTGATCTTGAGCATTTTTAAACCTATTCACAATCATCCTAATAACGAGGTATTTGTAAAGAATTCGAGGCGAAACTATTAAAATTCGAATAAAATATAATCATCTTATTACTTCTAATGTTATCTGCATAACTAAAACAAGGGTCTGACGCGCTTTATCTTGCTCATAATATAAAAGGTTAATTAAATTTAATTAGTTGGCGAAACTTAACAAACGCATTTGGTATCTGTTACTAAGCACAATTACGTGGTAATGACCCCTCGCTCGATCATATGATTCTGAGGTCAATGTTCGCCCGCCGGCCGCGCACTGCGTACGATACGTACGATAATAATAAGTTTGTAAATCAACAATACCAATTATAAACATTCATAATGGTATTGATGATTAACAAAATTCTTAATATCGTACATAAGGCTGCAGTGCGCGGGGCGCGGGCGTACATTGACATGTAAATCATATGACCGGACGGCGGGTCATTATCGCGCAAGTTTCGCTAACAAATTAAATTTAACCTTATATTACGCGTACGAGTTGATTGCCATCTACGTAATGTGCAAGTGAGACAACAGACGCAACACTTCTATGAAAAAGCGCGCGGCGTGGTCCAAGAGTGCACCCATAGAATAAAGAACAAATGCTGTTTTTAAACAGCATAAGGACTATTTTGTTCGAAAACGAGCGCGACCAAAAAATCAAATCTAATTAAATCAAACCTTATCGTAATAGGTCTTATGACTGAATCTTCATTGAATTGTCATGGTAACTTATGACGTTTTGTCGAACAAAATGTACAAAATGTAACAAAATGCGAGCTGCACCTGCATGCTACTTCTATTAAGGCGAAGCCGGGTTCACTTTTCAGTGGGTGCACCCGCGGGTGACCTCAGACCTAGATGGCAATCAACTCGCGCGCGCACTGTATATTACAACCGACAAATGTTGCTATAAATGTGATTGATTGTTTGCTAAATGAGAGGCATATATGCAATATATGAGAGGCATATATGCAAGATAAACGTAAGGCATATATGCAATAAAACGCACCACTTACAGATGGATTGATCTAGTTCTCAAGATTAAGCATAAAGCTTCCAAGGGAGTTGTGCGTAGTTATAGGCACTTAGTCTGCGAGTATGAGATCCTATATAATTAGGAAATAGCAATTCAAAAGAAACAGAAACTGACGAGAAATTACATAGTAATATATGCCTGGAAAAAGTTATAGAAGCATTCACGCAAAAGAAATATCTTATCAAATTTAAAATCAAATGTGAATTTAATATAGAGAGGCATTTTGTTTTATATGTTATTACTAGGAGTGTTCAGTGCGGTGCAAATAACTGTTAATTCTCACTGTATTTTTATGTTCCTTATCATGTAAGTGATTTTTTGTCTTTAACGAGATTAAAGTATCTTTAAACCTAATCTCTATCCATTATTACCGCAGTGCATGTATCTCAGCGGTCGAATCATAATATGCAGTCGTGAGATTAAAGAACTGTTTATAAATACTACATGAAAATTGGATGAGTGAAGTTATTATTACGCTTCGGAATGAGACAAAAGTTCAAATTTTCATTTTTAATTAAGTCTCAAATTTCGTAGCATGCACTATAGCGATAAATGACAAAACTTAACAGATCCTAAGTTATTTAACATTTACGTCAAAAAGGCCATAATTTGTAAAATACCTCAAAATTTTCCCAAAAGACGGGGTATTGTTTAAATTTTCAAAAATGAACACTGACAGTCACAACACTTTTAGGCAATTACATTCATGATACACATTTTACATTTTCTACCATCTAACATCTTTTATTGACCTTTAAAAATTTTATTTTCTTCAGAGTTGATAGCTAAAAAACAGAGTTGATAGTTAAAAAACTGCATTATATTTTCACACCACTGAACAGTATGTATAACTCAATACGATACAAACATCACATAATTCTAACAATAAACTGTTCTTATTGCGATAAAAATGTCGAATGTCGTCTCTAATTGTAAATCTATTTAATAAATTGTAATCATCGATAAAAAGACACATTCAGCGAATCAAAGACGTCCTCATAATAACAGAGCGCTCCATTGAAATTACCTCATTTTAGTGTTTATCATTTCATAAAACACTAGTTCTATGGAATAATACAAAATTTAAACATTTTAGGTCTTAGGACATACAATTATCGATCACTACAAAAAAACTGAAAACACAATCAACGGTCCAAAAACGGGCGTACCAAATGTTTACTCAAGCTAATATCCGAATGTATTACTGAGCAATGACTTCGGACCAAGATATGACAATTGGGACCAAAATTCATTAATATATTAAAGGAGATTGTGCATCTAGTTCTTTATTTGTGATCAAAGGTCTTAATACAAACATACAACCGTTTACTGACATGTATACGTACACACACACATTCTACACGATAAGGCGATTCATTTACAGTCCTTTAGTTCAAAATCAGTGCGAAGTTAATTGTTTTATAAATGATACGTCAATTTACAATTACATTTTGTGCAAAGGAATAACATAGAATGCGTTACCACAAAAAGGTAAGACCATGTTTAGGTAAAATAGAAGAGTTCTAAATCAAGTAATAGGCGATTTCATGCAAGCAGCAAGTAATGTATGCTGAATCAGGGCTGAATAATAAGGTTATGTAATTGCTTATTGAAGAGAAGAATGAAACACTTAAATATCTATGGTTCTGAAGTAAGTGCCACATAAATCTGCATAAAATGTGTATGACCCCGACCCGTTTGACACTTCGATCAATGAAAAATTTATGGATAGGCACAAAGCGCGTTAAGTTGAAGCACACTACTGGTACACTTTGTCCATACAAACTGGCATACTTGTCTGTCATCTCAGTACATATTTGAAGAATACCTGTCACTTGTTTTGCCTTATTTTTCTGGTTTGAAAAGTTCGCGCAAGGCCTGGCCTATCCATTAATTTTACTTTGACCGAGGTTTGACACAAGTTGTTAATGATCATTTTAATTTTTTTCTCTTACCAAGACCGATACTTAGATAATGGTACAGCGGCATGCGTACGCGCTTACTAGTTTCCGGTCAAAAGAGAGCATGGAGTGCAAATGCATTTTGTGCCGATTCGTACGGCACCCACGACAGTACATTTTTTGACGACATTATTAAACATCAGAGTTTTCGGTACTACTGGTGAAACGTGGATGTTCTGAGGTTTCAGAATATCTCTGACTACCCCCTCGGGGAATATAGTCGTAAGCATATGCTGCTTATTATTAAACATCGTTTTATTTCTTTGTGGGAACGCAATCGAATCAAAGTTAAAATAGATCAGCAAATAAACCTTTCACTCTATGATATGCATAGCTTATATAACTGATACAAAATGTCTTTTAATATTTATCTAGAGACCTACTAAAATCACAACTGCATTTTTGAGACTTGGCACATTAATGGTTAAAGTTTATCAGAAAATTACGTTAGTAGTTTTAAAAAGGCATTAGTCAAAAGTATAACAAAATGTAAAATTTCATATAATCAGGTCCCTAAATTTTATATTCAGTTAAAAACATCGTTGAACAAATATTGCAAAATACAGTCTAAATACATTTACAACCATTTAGTATAAAGTATTTTAATAATACATAGCATGCGGGCTGATAAAAAATTGTCTTTATTTATATGAAAACAGGTTATACTTATTGATTGCTCCATTCACAAAAAAAGTTAATAGTTTATTCTCAAATATAAACCATGTCTTAAGCATTATAAAGACCATTTTCAAATGTAAAAAAACTGTTATTACGACAACTATCAAAGGTAAATCAATACCTTATAAAATGGCAGTGAATAAAACTTACGTATACGTTACAATACGGAGTTTTTTCGACAATCGACCTTATGGCAACTAGTTTAGGAATAATATCGACCATCATTGTCATGTCTAACGCTATCTACAACTTAATACTAATATCAAAGGCATGTCATAATTATCTTGTCAATTTATTCGAGAGAATTTGTAACATGAACTCTATTACGAATAGCATAAAGGTAAAAGTTAGATACCTTCGTTGCTGAGGACGATACAATAGACAAAATAAGTCACCAAAATACAGAATAATTTTCGCTGTTGTGTCTAAACAACTGTCTTTATCCCTTTTCGGATGTCAGAGTGAGATACGCATGCATATGCTTTTTTATATAATAATTTTTGTTTTCACAATTTGATCTGCATGGTTATGTTGCAAATAAATACATTTTTAAGTGGCGACGGGCTCACTCCCCGTCACCTTGGACAGAGTTTCAGTACTACTGGTAAAACGTGGATGTTCTGATGTTTCAGAATATCTCTGAATACCCCATGGTTGAATACAGTCGTGAGCTTGCTTATACTAAATAAATTTTAAAAAGCGCTTTCATATTCAGATGTACCACTGGACTAAAAATCACACCAATAATTGATATTTTACGATAGCACCAATCGTATTTGTCTTTAAACATTTTTACTCCTTATTTAAACCACCATAAGGTTTATATTTGCTCTCCTCTAGCCCAATGAGGCAAATATTGTTATAGCTTATCTAGTGACTTATTTTCCCGACTGCATGATCTATATACGAGTAGCTGCCAATTACCAGTCTATGAAATCTGCTGTACAAAGTACCTATCACATTTCCAACTCAGTCGTTTGATATACTTTTATTCCAACCTTATAATTCCAATTCACTTTACACGCCATGTCATACAATCATTAAAAGCTTTAGGGCTATTGTATAATGTGCCGATAATATGTCGATTCTAGATCGACTTGTGTTCATATCTGTATTATGAATATTCTAAATTGATATAGTATTTTCCCGATCCGACAAAAAATAATAACTGGAATCTTCAGGAACTAAAAGCTGATCATCATCAGCCTCTATCATCCAGTCTTCATCGTAAGGGGGTGATGTATGGTCGTTAGTACACTACGCGTGCCCAATGCCGATTGGTTGACTTCACATACACATCACAAAGTCTTCTTAAGGGCAGATAAGTAAAAAATTTATGGAATGTCGTGCGTGCTATTTAAATCCTCAATATTGAAGGTAAAATAGAGCTTCGTATAATAGCGCTAGTTTACAATCTATGGGAGACACTGAGCGAGCGCGTCACGTGATCGTTTCGTGTGCTCGACTCCTGGCACCACAGAGAACAAAGCTTTTTGACTTTTTTTTACGTACTCGCCCAATGTCTCCCATAGATTGTCAACTAGCGCGATTGTTCGATGCTTTCCTCGTGACAACGCGCCATCGACGACCTCAAACAACACACAATCGATTTATCATCGGCATATTATACAACAGCACCAATCCACTTTCATTCATCGGCATATGAGTTTGTAATCTATAACTATGGACTTAATAACATGTGAGTAGAACATCGGAGTAATAAAACAGGTATGTACATACGCGCCGGGGCCGTGGCCAGGGGCGGCGTGTCAGACGGCGAGCACGGCGATGGGGCGCTGGTCGGGGGGCGCTCTGTCTCCGGCAGGGGGCGCTGGTCACGCGCGCGGCCCCGCCTTCTCGCCCATACGTTTAGCTAACTCTGATATTAGTTCCCTGGAAAGATTAGTAAAGAGAGACTGTCAGGAAATATCAAAACAAGATTTGCCCTAATAAAAGGCGCTTTACATTATGCTACCGATCGTATGTAATTAAAAGTACATAAACTGATTGCGTTGTTATAAACATGAAACATAACACGTTTACGCGGCAATGTACTGCAGATTTCATGTGATCGAGCGGTTGCTTAATATAATGCAGATTTAAGCTTAAAGGGCTACCGCCTGGTTTTACCATGAAATTGGGTAACTTCGTAACCATTTTATACATTAATTATGGCACTTTTTGAGCCGAAAACAAAACTGAAAAATCTACAGGACATGAGAAGTGATTTAGTTTTTCTCGAAATCTATTTTAATTAATAAAACTGAAGAAAAAGGAATCCAAAGTCACCCCTTTTTTTTTCCAGTTGTAACCATTTTACTCTTACTCGTACATTGTTGATGAGAAGAAAATGAAAATTTACAATATACTTCACAATACTACATAGAATGATTTTGGTTTTCTTATTTTTTGAAAATTCCTAGTAAATCATCTCATTTTTCAACGAAAACGGCAAAATTCTGACCGGTGCCACGCGCTCGTTCACATCGATTAGTATGGAGAGTCTTGGTCCCGGGCGGATACGCCTTAAGGTGATAGGAATGAAAGGGAAAGAGCCCATATTCCGTGTTAGCACGTAGAAAAGATACCAGTCACCGACGTCAGTGCGTCGTGACTTTTATCGCGCGCACATCGGTCACAGCTTTTGACTCCGAGCGTGTGCAAGATTTATAATATCGCTAGTCTAGAATTTCCGTCATAGACAAAACGTTTATGTAAAAATATAGATGGTTGAATATTGCCTTGAATATTCGCGCTTACTCAAGACAGCAGTCTAGGCCGGATCTAAGATATAGTACCCTTACCTGTATATGAGTGGGTCCATGTTCCGTGCCAGCATGTACAGAAGCCACCAGTCTCCGACGTCGGTGCGTCGCGACACTACCACGGCTGTCTCCATGGCGAGCGAGCGCGATCTAGCGTGCAGCAGTCTAGGCCGAATCTAAGATATAGTACCCTTACCTGTATATGAGTGGGTCCATGTTCCGTGCCAGCATGTACAGAAGCCACCAGTCTCCGACGTCGGTGCGTCGCGACACTACCACGGCTGTCTCCATGGCGAGCGAGCGCGATCTAGCGTGCAGCAGTCTAGGCCGAATCTAAGATATAGTACCCTTACCTGTATATGAGTGGGTCCATGTTCCGTGCCAGCATGTACAGAAGCCACCAGTCTCCGACGTCAGTGCGTCGCGACACTACCACGGCTGTCTCCATGGCGAGCGAGCGCGATCTAGCGTGCAGCAGTCTAGGCCGAATCTAAGATATAGTACCCTTACCTGTATATGAGTGGGTCCATGTTCCGTGCCAGCATGTACAGAAGCCACCAGTCTCCGACGTCGGTGCGTCGCGACACTACCACGGCTGTCTCCATGGCGAGCGAGCGCGATCTAGCGTGCAGCAGTCTAGGCCGAATCTAAGATATAGTACCCTTACCTGTATATGAGTGGGTCCATGTTCCGTGCCAGCATGTACAGAAGCCACCAGTCTCCGACGTCGGTGCGTCGCGACACTACCACGGCTGTCTTCATGCCGAGCGAGCGCGATCTAGCGTGCAGCAGTCTAGGCCGGATCTAAGATATAGTACCCTTACCTGTATATGAGTGGGTCCATGTTCCGTGCCAGCATGTACAGAAGCCACCAGTCTCCGACGTCGGTGCGTCGCGACACTACCACGGCTGTCTTCATGCCGAGCGAGCGCGATCTAGCGTGCAGCAGTCTAGGCCGGATCTAAGATATAGTACCCTTACCTGTATATGAGTGGGTCCATGTTCCGTGCCAACATGTACAGAAGCCACCAGTCTCCGACGTCGGTGCGTCGCGACACTACCACGGCTGTCTCCATGGCGAGCGAGCGCGATCTAGCGTGCAGCAGTCTAGGCCGGATCGATGGCACGAAGATTATCACTAATCTGGAAAGTTAAGCAATAATTTTATTAGACGAGGAAGAGGCGAGGAAACGTAACAGAACAAGGTACATACTAATACAAGAACCAACTAAAAATGCTGATGATTTTTGAAGAGGATTATCAGACCATCAAAATGAACAACTTTCTCTATAGAACCAACATTATAATCAGGGAAAAAAATCAGCATAATAGCTGATTATTATTTTTTCCCGATTTCGACCTGGCCGTGAATCATCATCAGCCTATATACGTCACCATTGCAGGGTACAGACCTTCTCTCAAGGTTGTATGGGCGTTATTCCACCATGCGTGCCCGCAGTGCCATTTCTTAGACCATGGCCAAATGCTCATGCTGCTACTAAATTAATAAAAATGAATTTATGAAAAAAAAATACGTGTAACGTCTTAAAATTTTTAATCTTGCTAATACCCAAAGGAGGAAAAGGGATTGTCCGCTTTATGCCAGATCCGTACCGCTACCCATTCACTTTTACTTTTGTATAGCTTCCATTCAAGTATAAACATCTGCTATGAAGCCATTGTCCCTACATGCTACCCCGGAAGGGTTCAAAGGGTAACAGGGGAACTCAATGGTCCGTCCTCCTACTTAGTAACACCCGCATAAAAGGGTCTGGTAAGATGCTATTATGAAAAATTACATTCATTGATTAAAGAGGTCTCATATTTCTGTGAACCTAATTATATGCGGAGCGGGGCCGGCAGTGTCCACCTAGCCCTAGGTACATTTAATGAAAATAAATTCAAATACTGACAGCTTAAATCACTAGAGATGAAATTAGAGATAGCCCTAGCCTAGTGAAATGTTACTTTGTGCGTTTTTCCACACTTGGTTAGGACATTGCAGGCAGGATGTTTTGAAAAAGTATTGTCTGAAAGGAATGATGATTCCGTGCTTCGGGTGGCACGCTAAGTCGTTGGTCCCGGCTACTATCTCTGGTAGTAGTAGTTCGTTACATTGAAAAACCACGTCAGATGCCGTAAGGCGGTTAGAAAAATCTGACACCAGGGCTTGCTGCCCACACGATAAGAAGAAGAATGGATCAATGTTGTCTGGGAATAACTAAACATTTTTTTAACAATGCTATGATGATGATGACTAACCTGTAAAGAACCAGCAGCACCAGGACAACAGCGAGTATGATGTACCAGAACCACAGGAATATGTAGGTCTTCTCGTTGACGATGTTCAGCGGCAGAATGCACAGGCTGTCGTGGGTCTGTATGCCGCCCGACGCGCCGAACTTGTGGAACGTGCACTTCGTCATGCGCGGGAATATGTAGATCATTGGGTCGTATCTGGAAAGAGACAAGAGCGTGTATTAGATATGTTTATTGTACTTTGTTTCGATATTCTGAGCCGTCACATTGTTCTGATCCCAAACCAAAGCTCCAAGGCTTTTTATTATGGAAATTGGAAAACAATGACAAACATTTAAGATCCATGGATGGAACTGGTATCCGAACCCAGAACCTCCGATTGACAGTATGAGAATTTTATTTAAGAAAAGTGTCAATATTAAATAATTTTTCTGAGGTTTGTAACCTAGAACGTAACCGAAATACTTCTCTTTTTATTTGAAATGGCATATGCATATGCTCACAACTATATTCCCCGAGGGGGTAGTCAGAGATCAAGCCACATCAACACAGCCTAAACTCGCCTTTCCTCCTGAGGCACCTCGCTGTATCCGAGGACCCGAGTGCCGTACGAGAAGAACTCCTCGTTGAACAAGCTGTCCATCATCCACAGCTGCTGTATGATGTTGACGAGGCAAAGCAGCTCGCAGCCCCAGTAGCGAAGCGCGTACATTATATAACTAAGCTCACCTCTCCTCCTGAGGCACCTCGCTGTATCCGAGGACCCGAGTGCCGTACGAGAAGAACTCTCCGTTGAAGAAGCTGTCCATCATCCACAGCTGCAATATGATGTTGACGAGGCAAAGCAGCTCGCAGCCCCAGTAGCGAAGCGCGTACATTTTGTGCGTCTGTAAGGTAGAGGCAACGATATGAACGTAAGAAGAAATAAAATCAAACAATTTGATGGGTAAATCGTTAATCGCGATTATAATCGTAACACTTTCACCGTTAAGTTTGAAAATGGCTGTTTTCTCAATGGGAAATCACACTTAGTAAGGGGCGCGGGTGTTACTAAATCACTATGTCATTAAAAACAACATAACATACCTAATATTAATAGCCTATTAATAGCATTTGACTATGACTCTTGTACTCGTTAAGAGTCATTCCTTGAAGTACCTAAATAATAATTTCTCAATCTAAAAACTTTCTCTTATAAATGTTAAACATGATATTAAACTCAAGGCACATATTAAACGATATGAAGAGAGGAATGCACGGGTCCCATTATTAAATACCAGAGACAACCGTTTAATGCATTGCGTAAGAGTCCATAGGCCGCTATTGCTATGCGACCCATTTGAGTGCATCGATGGACATTCCTGGAGATAACACATGTAGGCCCCAGAATTGGATTCTGGCTTAGAAAGAACCATCCCGTTTCTTCCCGCGGGTGTTGTACCAGACGACTACGGTTTCTTACGCAGTGGTTTTGTGGGTTAAACGCTGGCTAGGCTGGCTGGCTTTTTGTTAGATCTTGGAACGTCATTCCATATTGAAGCTGCACCCTTAAAAGATAGATGAAGTAATGATATGCACTACCAACTCCGAAAGGTCTTAATACCTTTCGAATGAAATTGATGTTATATTTTATTTTAATAAAATAGAGAATGTAGTATCGTAACGGAGATACCTTTCTATTAAAACCATTGCAATGTAATACCTATTACGAGTATACAATGTAAGAGTACTATTCAATGAGTTATTCGTCCATAAAATTGTATAAATCTATAGATTAAATTCCTTTAAAATAACATTATGATGATGTGTAATGAGCAGCTGAGTCGATCAAACCAATTCGCAAACAATAAGTGATTGACGTTATCGAAATGAACATCATATTGTATACCAATCGTCCGTCGTTATATCAATCTATCAAAGAATTCTTTCATCGCCGACATCAACGTCTTTAACCTACTAGCTAGAGTGTTTGCGTTCGCATAGATCAAAGTGCCATAGTATAAACCTAAACAGCACCAGTGTGTTAAGAAATTACTTTTTACAAATTACTATTAAGAAGGAGTCACAGTTACCGAATATAATCATTTATTCAAGTGACCAGGACTCGTTTTGTATAACACAACTTAACTTAACATAGGAATATGGTAGCAAATGTTGATGCAAGTTTAAGTTAAAAAGTGATGGTGTTTGAACGGGATCAATGCATGACAGGATGCAGTATAAAGATTGGGGACGATATACTGGAACAGGTAAAGGTGTTTGTTTATCTGGGAAATATCTTCACTAGGGATGGGAAATGTGACGGGGTTATATTAGCTATGTAATAGAATATATAGAGCTAGGCCTAAAAACGTGCATGCGACGTTAATTTAAGTTTCATTATAATATCTATAGATCTCAATTAAAATGCAGCAATTATATGTTCATTATAAGGTGAGTGCCTTGAACGCTTCCTATACAGTTAGCTATACAGTTTGCTATGCGCAGAGAGGAGAAGAGGGATGACCTTCACCCAGCAGTGGGACACAAAACAGACTAAATACAAAATAAAATAAAGACTTGTATGTCACACTCGTAGGTACACTATTTTGTACCTAATTCCTATCTACACAACTTCATTTATATTGACCAATAACCTTATCATTGTAGACTCAATATTCTTTTAACGTGTTGACACACTGCCTCTGTGCGTACTCTGTAACATAATAATTATAATCGCAGCGGGTGGCCGCACAGAGCGCCCATTTGTTTGGATTATCAACCGATATGCAGGCGATATGTTTGCCTTTCTGTCCGTACAAACGTCTTCTTGTTACCTGGCTCATTATCTCATACAGCGGTTTGTTTTACTTCTTTCAAACATTCTTCAGATACTGTATCAATTTTCTTTATTGAAGAGCTTAAAAGAAGGATTGTTGTAGCTTCTGGCCGCATCTTCTCTATAGCCATGACCTTACAAACGTACAGGAGTGCGATTTTTGAAACTTATTCGCTGAGCTCAGCAGTTGACAATTTTAAAGTTTAAAGTTAAAATAAATTATAAAAGTTAGAATGGAGATATGCATATTTCTACTGCTGATTTGACTTTCAAAAATCATACTTCAGGAGTGCGATTTTACGTTTATTAATTAAATAGGGCCAGGTTAGCTTCTCAAAAATCAAGTCATAAATATCATGAAAAACACTATTTTTTTATTTTCTTTTATTTTGTCACATTACTGGACAAAGGTCTCCCCTAAACTTTTCCACATCCTTCACGATATCCCTCCATTCATTGCAGTAGACATCTAACACATTTAGCCACCTTCTCCTCGACCTCGACTAGGTACCAAAAATTACTATTTTGAAATAATTATTTTTACTTTGAGATTATGAGCTGTCGGAGTTGTTAAATCTTTGTGCTAGTACGTAATCTATTTATAGTAGTCTTATCAAACAGCCATACAGGTTGCCAAAGCTGGGATTGATTTTATATGTAGGTCCGAGAAAGCTTCAAAAATTCTAAAAAAGCCCCTTTGACATTTCAGTTTTCAGTTCCAGCGAAAAAGAAAAGATATTTAGGTATCGAAAAACTTTAAACCTCTTGGTGAAATACAGAAGGCCTACTTTTATGGGTCCAAAAAGTCAAGGCTAGGATTTATAATTCCGGACATGTTTTTAAAAATGAATGAAATCGACACGATAGATAAGCATGAACCGGGAAGTGTTTCATTATTTGGACGATCCCAAGGTCAGCTCGAGTATTATGCAATACCTAACTTAGACTGTTAAGCGTTGAGGCTATCATCGAGGTTATATTAAGGCCTTAGAAAAAGTATATGTCTAGAATGAGCCTCACTGTTATACCATATAAAAAAAGGGGCCAAGTTTCATAGGTTTCTGTGCGTGAGGTGCCATCCAAATTATGTATGTGTGCGTGTATATGTCATCATCATCATCATCATCAGGGTTTTGGGGCCAGTACTGGTTCCAATTTTTTTCGACGCTTTCGTATCTTCGACTGTCAATCTTGACATATTTTATCAAAGATTAAGGCTAACTACCATTTTTTACCGTTAATGGTTTAACTGGAGTAATGAGGTTGAAGTCTTAATTTAAGCAGTGCTTACACCATGTAATGATGAAAAGATATTCCAATTCCTAGTTAGCTTTCTGGCCAATTCTGATTAGCAAAAATAATTTATTTATTAGAAAGATTATACGGCATATCTTGTACCTTACTAAAGCTGTTCTAATAAGAGTGAGAGTGACGCTCTGTTGCAGAAACGCTCATTAAAGTTGATCCTCAATTAAATCTCTTGCTGTCAATTTTTGTCTCGTTGACGTAGTTAAAGCTGACAAGAGATTCAAGTTAGCCATAAAACGTTGCCATTTGGTATGGAGTACCTATAGGTATTATATTCGAGAACTACAAATAATTACCAAGATGTTCAATTACGTTACAAATTACGACGAATAAGTAAAAAACAATAAATACATTAAAATAACAAAGTAAACTATTAAATCAGGTACAATTTCCACGAAGGTTTCATCATGCTAACCGATACTATTAAAGTCAATTTACTGGTAACATTATAAACAAACTCATGACTAAGATTCTCCCAGAATATCTTCATTTTCACTGTAATATTAATTGTCCTAGAGTCAGCCATAAATGTAAAGCGATAACCACTAATATTTGGATGTCCTAACTATTAAACAAACCATGGATGTGGTAGTCAATAGTGAAATCAAACAGTCAGTTGCAGAAACGCTCATTAAAGTTAATCCTCTTTTAAATCTATTAAACCTCTTGGTGTCAATTATCAAAGATTTTTTTTGGTCCTAGGAGAAAAAAAAAAACTTTGGCCATTATATCTTTAATACGAAATATGTCAATCGATCGATCTGCCAGGTAAGCTATTGATAACTTTTCCAGAAGTTGTGAAATAGGCTCTAATGGCCTGTTTCCCCACTTCCAGATTAATTTTCAGGCAGCCTGTCTAACAGAAATGTGGTAACTAAAATATAGGATTCCGGTTTATTTATCTGTCGGATACACTATCTATCACTTATCAAGAAGTGGTAAAACAAGCTCTAAATGTTTTTGATATTTAATATGACCTGAAGATCCAAGACAAGGCCGCATTATTTTGTGCCTCTGGTAACTTTTCTTTATACATTTCACAGCGTTTTTGTGTAAAACATATTTGATTTGATAATTATTCAGTCCAAGTAAATGCTTTAACGGAAGGTTAAGACACTAAAAGCGAAATTGTAAAACTGGGGGTTGCTCTACCGACAACAGCGAGGCAAAATGATGTTCCGAAAAATAGGGAAAGTTATAAAAACTTTGACTTTTATCAGTGTTGAAGTGATAATTTGAGACACCTTGTGCGTTAAGTTAAGACAAAGGGTTTCCATACCCGATGCTACATGCCACAGAGTTTCGCATTAGAACATATTTTCTTCGACAGAGTTACATCCATCGCCTTGAACATAAACATCGAGTTGGGTCATTTTTTATTTAAGATACAAAATACAAAATTTCTTGAAAGCTGTCCAATTAAATTCATGTTATGATTGTATGACGGAACTGATGACATTAGACGCATACGACCACAAACAAGTATAACACCACTACCAGGATATAATAGGGCATAGGCTATTATTAATAATAATGATAGAGCAGTGTAACTGCGAGGGCCGGGGCCGGATCGGCAGATGCCTCGTGCCCTTTGTAAGCACACCTGCCTTTTTTATGTCACCCTGGTACCTCGAGAGAGATAATCATTCATTTTGCATGAATAGAATTCATAGTCTGCTGTTCCATATACAAAACTGCAATTCTTATCTAATCAAATTTATACGATAGTAGATTACACACCGAGGGCAGGAAAGTAAGAAAGATCTCATGTAATTGTTGACAGAGGCGAAGCCAAACATGCGATCTGTCCGAGGCTTTCTTATTTACTGCCCGAGGTTAGTATACTATTTTTATCCTCGACGGAGGTGGAAAGCGGCAACTTCGTTTAGCGCAGCGAGACGAAAATTGACACTTTCCGTCCGGAGGGGAGAAAAAGAAAATTTTGATTTCGCGATTTCGACTTTTATCCCATAGAGAAACTTGTTCAGTTTGATGGTCTGATCATCCCCTTAAAAGACCTTCAGCCTAATAAAAAAATCCTCTGTAGTGCAAATATCACTGAGATTTTGTTTACGTGGTGGCTTGGTAGCTCTCAAAATCGTATCTTTTCAACTTTAATTAAATTAATTATATAAAGATGTTAACGTTATTGCGATATTATAATTCTGTAAAAGCATAAATCAAATTTAAATTGTTCCCTAACTTAAGCAACAAATTAACCCCCGGTCGAAGAAACCACAAAGTTTTAAATTGCGTTTAGCGATGTTAATTATTTTACCAGCCTTAATGGGATTAAAACCACATAATTTGCAGTTTTCTGCAATTCACATGATGGCTTGATAATAACAATGTGATACCTTTTACATTGTATTCGAAAGCTGCAGCCGCGGAGTTTCTTGTACCTATTTCAGGTAAGAGCATTTCAAACATTTTTAGTATACATACCTAAAGCTAAAGTTAATCATTTTAACGGGTTCTTACCGTGTTGTTACAGCGTAACTCTAAAAAAATATATTTTAGGATAAAGTATCTTTTGTGTTCAATTTAGTACCTATTTTATTCAATCCATTCATTTTATTTTGATCGAAGATTATACCTACATAATTATAGGGTCTTTACTAAATGCTGAAATCAGTTTTGTGACATTAATAAAACTGATCAGCAACCATGGCGTCAAAATCGAAATCGCATAAAAATCTGCTGTTCCATAAAAAACTGCAATCAATAGGTACTCGATGTCGATCCATCGATACGAAATAGAGTTTAATTATTATTTTAATTTAAACAGTCAATATTTAAGTGAAATGTATTATTTATGTGTAATTTAAATTTATTTTAATTCTACTGTTACAATATTGTAATAATTTCTTCTTTTCTAGATTGTTATGCTCTTACAGGGTGCTCTATTGTAAAATTACTTAAGACCTATGTACGATTTCCTGTACTGTAACTACGTAGCAAAGCAATAAAAAATATTTGATTTCATTTGATCCAAATGTTATGGGACAGCAGATTTTTTATCGTGATTTCGATGTTGGCCTCATAGAGAAACATGTTCAGTTTGATGGTCTGATTATATGTATGCCGTTAAAAAACCGCCAGCATTTTAAGAAAGACCCTAAATTTTGATGTGCAACTGGCAAATATCTATATCTATACTATAATAACATTATAAAGAGGAATAATATGATTTTTCGTTTGTTTGTTTATTTGTATTGAAACTAATGGACCGATCTGAATAATTCTTTCACCATTCGAATGCTACATTGTCCGTGATAAACATAGACTAAAAAACAGCGAAGTGTATGACAGGAAGATTCTAAGGCGGTACGAAGATCGCCGCGGTCATATAGTAAAGAATATAACGAATCGAATATGAAGTGACTGGGACGATCGACAACGACATGGTTTTCATACGAGTAATTCCATGGTAACGTGACCATGTAGGAGCCTATTGTTGCAGTGTTACAATCAAACGTGCAGTGGAAAGGCATCATTATGCGTTGCATACCGTGCTATGCAACTCTTGTACTTATTTGCATACAACGGACACGCTTGTCTTGCGTTTCGTCAGGTTCACTACCTGGTTGATGATTCTTTGTGAAAATGTGGGAAACAATTTGGTTAGAAGTGGTAATGATGAAGTGGGAGTGAATAACAGAATAAGGAATTCACAGAAAAAATTGATCAAGCGCGTGTTAGACAGTCAATGATGGTCCCATATCATCATCAGCCTATCATCGTCCACTGCTGAATATAGGTATCTCCCAAGGCGCGCCACAAAACTAGCCAGGGGGTCCTCCCAAACTTTCGAACTTCGCAATTGCGTAAACGTTTTCGTTCCAGTGTCTACTTTGTTACAATGAAGTTCGGACCGAAACGGTCGCGATATATCGAAAATCGAAAGTCCGGGTACAGGGCTTGGGCCTTCCTCATCCAGTCGATCCCCGCTACTTTAGGTCGTCGATCCAACGGGCGTCCCACACTCACACAACGCCTGCCCGATCGTGGTATCCATCCATTCTAAAAGTCTAACTCGCCATCGGTTGTCAGTTTCCATAATTATATTATGTTCATACTGGTTGAATTTTTTGCTCACAAGTTAACCCAAAAGTATAGCCGAAGTCTAGATATGAAATTCTTTCTTTCTACTAAGTCTCAGTAACAAACTCTTTCAATATAAATCTAACTACTAATCGCCGTCTATTACTTATGAAAGCCAAACCAGTTATATTAGATCATAAAACAGATACAGTTTGGCTGGCTCGAGATAAATAACTGTCTATGGATTAGACAAAAAACTGATCGTAACCCAGGCGGCACAAACGCTGTGTAAGATTTGTCTTATAAAGCATAGAATCATTAAAAGGCTGCGTAGCCGTAATTTATAAAACACGCAATCGGATAGAGGCATAACATATGATAAATATCTTTCTTTCATCATAAGCTTAATAAAAAAGCGGTGTAAACGTTTAAACAGCGTTTTTAAATTGCTGTCATTTAACAGAGTTTGAAATAAGCCATGTAAACGTTCTTATATCAATGTTGAAAAGCAATCGTAAAAGAACTTCTTACGCAGGCATTAAGTTGTTACTTTCTGTATAGACGTGGAGTAATTTACTTTTATACTGCTTTAAGTACATATAACAGTGTTAATAATCACGGATACTCAGCTTCATACAATTATCATAAAAAAGCAATGTAAGTTACATTTTAATAGCTTTTCGCCACTGGAATCGATAAAGTGCTGATTAAAAGGTGTTACTATTATCACTAATTTGCTGGCCGCTATATAAGTAACAAATTTGTTTCTTCTGGAGCAATAAAACACTCTTAAAATGCTTTACCTAGATAATATTTTAAAGCTTCAAGTCATTTAGTCGTTTGGTGACCTTCGTTTTGTGGTGTTTGTGTGAGACCCGCGCGGTGCGTTTTTTTTAAATGGACATCAATCGATGGAAAAGATTTAAAGGTGCAGAACCGGAGAAAGGTGCAGAATGAACTCGACAGTATTTTAAATAATTTAACTTTGCTATAGATAGCAAAATGAAAGCAAAGAGTAGATTGTTTGCTTATGTTACAGCTTTATGTCAATTTATTAGCTACTTTACTTGCTAACAGCAACATAAATGCTATTATCGCAGCTAAAAGCCATTAAAGAGTATAAATTTAGCATTCTTCATTGCAATTAAACAGTATTATACCCTTTTTTGTCATATAAACAGCAACGCCATATTTTTTGTCTCTTCTATTTGCAGAATAAATCATTGAACAATATTAAAATGTATTTTCCTTGGTAATTACTACTATAAAAGTAATGTTTTGTTAAACCATTGCTTTGTTTAGCTGATATAAAACGTTTGTTTACGCCTTTAATGAAAAATAATACAATTACTGCTTTTAGCAATTTTTATTTTTTTATATCTATTTCGTAAAAGAGCAGAATATTAACGGCGCATTAAAAATTTACACAAAACATGAGTATAAATTATCAGTAAAATTTGATTTGCATATGAAATAACGCTTCTTATTCGTGTAATCACCATAAAAATATCAAAGTTTTATTAAATAGTCGCCATTATAGTCGACAATGATTACTATTCTGTAAATTGTTATAATAAACATTTTGATTCATTTTGTTTCACATTATATTACTTCAAGCTGCAAAAACTAACATCTATATAATTTTGAGTCGAATAAAAGTTGCTTTTCAAGCAATTATTTGACAGTCGAAAAGCATCTTAAATAGCTACTTCACAGCTTGTATGCAGCAGAGGAAGGCTATATAAAGTGCGCCCAAACGGGCCGTATAGAAGCTGTATAGACGTTTACATATACCCTTATACGACAACCACTGTTGTAATAAATACGTTCTCATAGCTTTTATATCAACTAAATTGGCTACCTGGGAAGTATACAAGGTGTTTCATAACAAAAATAAATATTTAAAACTCTTAAGGGGCTTGTTTAGACCGTCAAACTGAACAACTTTCTCTATGGGACCAACATCGAAATCGCGAAAAAAAATATCGAATATCCCATACATATTTTAGCTCTAGTCGATTTGTAGTGTGGAACATTTTTTTTTTCGCGTTTTCTATATTGGTCCCATAGTGAAAGTTGTTCAGTTTGATGGTCTAAACCACCGCCTTAAATGTTTATTTGTATTTTTGTAACACCTTCTATATGTACTAGAAACCATTGTTAATATCTAGAAACTATGGAACATTTTTTTGTGCAGTTTTTGCAATCTTTAATGAAATGTTTAAGAACTCGCTTATATACTTATACAAAAACATTCTACCAATTATCATAAAAATCTGATCAGATTTAAGCAACGTTGGTTCACTTGGTTCATTAAGTTTCCATGAAAAACTGTTGAATTTATATTATTTTTGAAGCAATGTTGATCAAATCGAGTCACTTAAAAAGCAGCTTAGTACAATGTAAAAGTAAAGTCAAAGTACAGTTAACCTTCCTAACACTGCATTCTTATTGCATATAATATGTATATTGTTTTTATAAATTATTTATTTATTAATTAATAATTAATTGAAATAAACATTCAACATATCGTTTTTTATTAGTGATAGACTTAATTCTACTATTTTTAGCGTTAAAATGAACTCAACTATTACCCGATGCTCGAAACAAAAACAAATTGATAGTACTCTTTTTGTTAAAAGGATCTACGAGTATAAAAACGTTTATTCAGGTTCTTAATTCTCGGAGGTCCAAGCTCGACCGAGCACTGGTCGCCAGATGTTTTTATCTCCCAACTTTTTGCGTGCATCCTCTAATCACCAAAAAAATAGTAACACCGAATTGTACTTCGGAATGGAAGTTTACAAAAGGATTTTTTGCGCAAACTCATTAAGTGGGTGCCAATCGAACAAAGAAAGATCTGACTTGTTTGGAAGTCGGAACCCTTTCAATTAAAAATTACAATAGGTAACAAAACGAACTGCGCAGGAAACGTAGTTGCGCAATAAAAGGTTTATAAAACGCAATTTTGTACTTTTAGTTTCGAAGAGTTGGGGTCGAGTCCTATTGATTGAAACGAAGTTATACAGGGTGAAATTGATATCATTAGCATCCTTTTAAACTAAGAGTCTACCCATCAAACTGAACAACTTTTACTATGGCAGCAAACGGATCGGAGCAAAAACAAAATCAGCTGTTGCGTACAATTTTGAATCGAGCCGGCATTGCAGTTTAGTATAGAACAGCCGATTTTTTTTTCCACTCGGCTTGCTTCCATAGCAAAAGTTGTTCAGTTTGATGGGTAAACTTTTAGTTTAAAAGGATGCTAATGATATCAATTTCACCCTGTAAAGTACCTAATAAATAATACTAGTGGCGCATAACTGCCGCTGAGCTTTAGCTTGGTGTGCGGGAGACGGACGGGACACCAACCAACACTTAATTCTCAAAGTCGTTACCGCGCGCAGGCTGTAGCCTAGCTGTCGCTGTAGCTCGCGACCGCTGAGCTGCACCACTAGTAGTTCTTTGCGAGATCGAATCAGAAATGAAGAGATCCGCAGAAGAACCAGAGTAGCTGACATAGCCCAACGAATTGCTAAACTAAAGTGGCAGTGGGCGGGGCACATTGCTAGTAGAACCGATGGCCGATGGGGCCGAAGCGTTCTCGAGTGGCAACCGCCGCATACCGGAAAGCAAAGCGTGGGTAGCCCCCCCCCCAACCCACAAAAAAAAAAAAAAAAACGACGACCGGGTGAAGGCGGTGGGAACACGTTGGATGAGGGCAGCGCACGACCGTTCGTAGTGGCGCTCCTTGGGGGAGGCCTATGTCCAGCAGTGGACTTCCATCGGCTGAGATGATGATGATAAACAAAATTACAAAATCATGCCGGCGTAAATTCTGTACAACGTTTAAGAAAAAATTGTATGTTCTCAAAACAGCCTCGATAATTTCCGAGTTTCAATTTTGTATCTCGATTAAAATAGGTACCTACATTAAATGTAACATGTGACCCAAGATTAATGTTTATTTTGATTGCACATATTGTATTTCTTGAAAGGACTTCTGATTTCAATAACAAGTTTCTTTTAAAATGTACCGCAGACAATTCTCGGAAGGTTCAATTTACACAAATGTGCAACCAAGCAGTTTGCAATCGATGCGTTTTTGGGAAACACGTAATGTGATTCCAGAACATGTGTTGTAAATGTGTGAACCATGCCATATGGACTTCGGTATTGTTTAGTCTAAAGATACCTAAGACCTTACTGGTTTACATAATCGTCATGGCACCAGGCAATAATATAATTTTATTCATTATAAGGTATCATGACCATAATTATGAGTTTTCAAAAGGCTTTAACTGGCTTGCGGGCCTCGTTTGTAGAGCTCTATTTGGCACCCAACCTGTACCAAGAATTTGAGCACTGCTAGTGTAATGAGGCTATTCTAATAGGCTATACTATACTGACTATCGTCTAGCTACTGGACCGATCTGAATAATTCTTTCACCATTAGAATGCTACATTATCCGTGATGAACATAGGCCTAAAAACGGCCATGTGTGTGTCGGGAACATTCTATGGCGGAACGAAGTTCGCCACGGTCATCTAGTGTCACACTTAGGTACTTACTAGTATTTTCCCGCGACTTCGTCCGCACAAATTATATACCAAATTTTAAGTCAGATCATAAGCTATCAAACAAAAAAAGTTTCATCAAAATCGGTTCAGTAGTTTTTGCATGATGCGCGAACAAACAAACAAACAAACAAATAAACAAACAAACAAACAGAAGTAGTAGGGATTCGCCGGTTCTGGACCACTTGCTCTGGGCCAATCAGAGGGCTCCTTTGGGTCGGCCGTTTTTGCACCACGCGAATTAAAAGCGCGAATTAAAACCGCGAATTAAATTAATTGGACCGCTATAAAGTTTATCCGCGGGTGATATCAAAGTAATTCGCGGTATCGATTAAATTGATTCGCGTTTTCAATTAAATTGCTCTATTAATGTAGTAGTAGGGATTCGCCGGTTCTGGACCACTTGCTCTGGGCCAATCAGAGGGCTCTGTTGGGTTGGCCGTTTTTGCACCACGCGAATTAAAAGCGCGAATTAAGTTAATTGGACCGCTATAAAGTTTATCCGCGGTTGATATCTAAGTAATTCGCGGTATCGATTAAATCATAATATGATGATCACTAATTTGCCTTCATCTCAACGCACTGGACCCGCGCCGCGTCGCTTAGTATTACAAGGTAAATTTACCCACAGTTTGATGAGTAGAATACATGCTGAAGTTATCCTCAGTGATATAAAATTTACCCTGTAAAGTTGCACGTTCCCAGGAATATATAGTGTCAGTTTCTATAATCTAAACTATTATAAAACTGTAATTGAAGTGTGTCTGTACATTGAAGATATTTACAAAAAAAAGATTACGATATGGTTTTTAGGTATCCCTGACTCGAAATCAACCTTTTTTAGAAATTTTGTCTGTCTGATTGTCTGTTAGTAGTAGGGATTCGCCGTTTTTGCACCACGCGAATTAAAAGCGCGAATTAAGTTAATTGGACCGCTATAAAGTTTATCCGCGGTTGATATCTAAGTAATTCGCGGTATCGATTAAATTGATTCGCGTTTTCAATTAAATTGCTCGATCAATGTAGTAGTAGGGATTCGCCGGTTCTGAACCGCTATAAAGTTTATCCGCGGTTGAAATAACCGTAATTCGCGGTATCGATTCAATTGATAGTAGTAGGGATTCGCCGGTTCTGGACCACTTTCTCTTGGCCAATCAGAGGGCTCCGCGTGTCGTTGCTGTTTTTATTACTCTTTTGTATCCCATTTATTCGAGCTGTTTTGCATCGCTGTTTTTGTACAATTCCTTTTGATAGCACTGTATGGGCATGTACGCTGGAGGTGCGCGGAGTGTGCGGGTGTTTAGCTGGGTTACGACGTATGCGTTCCGCATTGTTGTGTTTGTGGTGCTTTGAATTGGTCACCACACTCTGAGTTGAAGGTGCACCGAAAGGTTGCCTCGCCTCAATGCGCTTAATGACGTTGTTCGTAGGCCTCTTGTTGCGGCTAATATTCTATGTGTGCTGGAGCTGTCTGGTTTAAGCCGCACGGATGGAAAAAGGCCTAAAGGGCTCACTCGGATACCGTGGCAGTTGTCTTTTATGGGACGCTACGTGCGTGTGTACTTACGCGGCATCACACTTATTAGGTACAATGTGCGAGGTAGGGTCAGCGGCTGAGAAGGCGGCTTCGCACAAGCATGTCGGGTACTCAGAGTTGGAGTCCCTTTACATTTCATCTTAAACTTTACATTTTATTATTTGTTCCGTTAGTGGTGGAAATGTCTGGTGCTTTGATGTGAGAGAACGGCAACGATCCCCGCTCGGGTTCGTATCTGGTCCATAGGATTTCTCTAGCCAACTCTAGGTAATCTCTGGGGAATGCTGCTAGTGTGATGGGTTCCTTTGAGCCAGTTGCGTTCCGTGTTGCGGAGGGGTTTAAAAGTTAGTTTTGACTTTGTTACTCACGAAGCGTGTGGCGAATTTTAGTTTGATACGTTTACAAAGCATGTTGCGGATCTCTAGCTGTTTATCTAAGGTTTTGACGAAGCATGTTGCTGATTGCTGGCTTTTGTGTTATGATTGGGGTTGCTTGGTTTGTGACGACTTTATCGAATTATTTGTATTATCAATAAATTATATTTCTTGTTTAATGTAAGTAGTTAGTAATTTGTTGTTTGTTATACATATAAATAAAAATTTTAAAAATTGATAATTACTTTTATTTGTTCAAGTACGTACTTTTTGCTTTCGAAATTTTAATTGCGGTAGGAGTGTACAATAATAGGTATATTTGATAGTAAAATCGGAATGAACTTTGAAATTATATAATGTATACAGGGTGTAAGTGACAGCCTAGCAAACACTGAAACGGTGAACTCCGACCATCAAACTGAACAACTTTCACTATTGGCTTTTCTTAGGCAACACGAAAAAAAAATCTGCTGTCCCATACATTTGAGTAGCCTACCCTACTCAAATGTATGGGACAGCAGATTTTTATTCGCGTTTCCTGAGGTAGGCTCCATAGTGAAAGTTGTTCAGTTTGACGGTGTGAGTTCACCGCTTCAGTGTTTGCTAGGCTGTCACTTACACCCTGTATACTGTAATGAGGATGGATGTATATCCAAGATCGTTGGCTGGTTGTTGATTCCATATTTGATAGTTAAATTTAGAACGCCTACAATTTGTCTACGTGTCTTTTTTTCTAGTCAGTTTTGCTTTAATGGTGGATTGATGACGAAGATTACAAAATAAAATAATGTTATCAGTTGAAGTGTTTTAACATGATCCCTGAGCTACGCCTTCCCAACCTACATAGTTTTTATGCTTTGTTGTGTAAATATTAAAGTGATAACAAAATAATGTAATTGTCTTGATTAGAATGACAGATAATAATTAATTATTATACTCTTGTAAAGACATCATCCGCGTTTCATAAATTTTTCAAAAATATAAGAAGAGGCAGATTTTTAAAACCTTTATAAATCAAGTAAAAAAAAATCTTTTTTTTTTAATAAAAAAAAATACATTTGAGAAATAAACATTATTCCTATCGTTCGATAGATACCTTACTGAATTATGTTTATGACGGATTTCAGTTCAAAACAGTTATTAGTTTGATCACAGTAACCACTTTAGTGAGAAAACGTAGCAGCAGATCGGTGAAAACCACAAAAAGATGAATAACTTTGAAATTTTTTTTTATCATCTGTCTGTATAGAATCAGAAAGTTAGATAATGATTTGAAATGCAGGTCGGGACAGCAGTTTCACTGAAACATTTTGTTGAACAATGATTAATAAAAAATTTAAACTAATAATGTGTAGTCTCGCTTTTCAAACAAATGTTTTTGATTACTCTTCCTGCCCTAACATGGATTCGATTTAATTAATATAAATAAATAAAAGAAAATTGTTTATTCTTAAACTGATACTTAATAAACGCTCAACGTTTGATTTGATTTGTATGGAAATATTTTTATAGTGAATCTAAAAAAAAAAACAAGTAAAAACAACAGTAGCGAAAAGTTAAAAATTGCAAGAGTATTTTTATATATTTAATAACAAGAAACTTTTTTTGCACTAAAAATAACAGTTACAGTTACATCAATACAGATTTTTATTCATTGATAAAAAAGTTTAACAGTAAAAATTTTTTACACTGACATATTTAACTAAATTAAAAATCCAGTGAAGTAATATAGATTTAAAAAAGGAAGTTCAAAATTCCAACAGTTCATTCAAAATATAGAAAAAAATTAAGATTATCTGGTTAGAAATGAAATTTGTTTATTATAGTTTTGTAAACATTATTACAGTAAAAATTGCAACAGCTTATTTTAAAAATAAATATTTTTATCATTGTTTAAAAACAAGAAACTTTTTAAGAAGTTTTTTGCACTAAAAATATGTTTTTCGGGTGAAATCGATGATCAAAATAATCTTAAACGTTCAAAACATAAAACATCTGGTTGAAAATGTTTTTTTTTTCAAGTTTTGTAAACATTATTTAACAAAATAACAAAATTTTAAATTTCTAGATTTTTTTTATCAAAAAAAAATCTTTCTTGCATTAAAAATAATTTACAACTACATCAATACAGATTTTTAATCATTTTATACAAAAAGTTTACACAAGAAAATATTTTTCCACAAACATTTTACTAAATTAAAAATCGTGTTAAGTAATAAAGATTTAAAAAGGAAGTTAAAAATGCCAACAGCTTAGGTATTATAAAAAAACTGATTTATAATCTGAGAATAAAAAGTTTCTTTAACATTATTAGTATTTAATCCTGAATAAAAAAACAATTGCAACAGTTTATTTTTATCATTGTTTAAAAACAAGATACTTTTTAAGAATTTTTTTGCACTAAAAATATGTTTTTCGGGTGAAATCGATGATCAAAATAATCTTAAACGTTCAAAACATAAAACATCTGGTTGAAAATGTTTTTTTTTTCAAGTTTTGTAAACATTATTTAACAAAATAACAAAATTTTAAATTTCTAGTTTTTTTTTATCAAAAAAAAAATTCTTTCTTGCATTAAAAATAATTTACAACTACATCAATACAGATTTTTAATCATTTTATACAAAAAGTTTACACAAGAAAATATTTTTCCACAAACATTTAACTAAATTAAAAATCGTGTTAAGTAATAAAGATTTAAAAAGGAAGTTAAAAATGCCAACAGCTTAGGTATTATAAAAAAACTGAAATATAATCTGAGAATAAAAAGTTTCTCACTTTCTTTAACATTATTAGTTTTTAAATCCTGAATAAAAAATTTTAGATTGCAACAGTTTATTTTTATCATTGTTTAAAAACCAAAAACTTTTTTTGCACTAAAAATATGTTACAGCTACATCAATAGGTACAGATTTTCTTTCATTGATACAAAAATTAAACACAACGAAATATTTTTACTGCTACGGTATTAATAAAAAACTAAAAAAGAATCTGAGAATAAAATGTTTCTCACTTTCTTTAACATAATTAGCTTTTAAAACCTGAATAAAAAAATTGGAAACCGTTTGTTTTTATCATAATAATGCTTAAAAACATGAAACTTTTTCGAACTACAAATAAGTTTCAGCAACATCAATACAGATTTTATTCACTGATACAAAAATTGAACACAACAAAATATTTTTACATGTAAATATTTTTCTAAATTAAAAATCTTGTAAAGTATCATAGGTAAAGATTTAAAAAAGGAGTTCAAAATTATAACAGTTAAACAAAATAAAAATAAAAATAGATACCTTAAATAAAAAGGTTCTCGCTTTCTTAAACATAATTGGCTTTTAAAAGAATTGAAAAACTAGAAATAGCAACAGTTTATGTTTGTCTTAATGATCAAAAACAAGAAATTTTTTTGCACTAAACATAAGTTACAGCTACATTAATACAGATTTTTGTTCATTGTTACAAAAATTTAACACAACTAATATTTTTACACATTAATATATTACTAAATTATAAATCATGTGAAGCAATGAAGATTTAAAACATCGGGTTATAAATAAAGTGTTTAAGATGTGCTTATGATGTTTTATGTGTGTTTAAGATTAGTCATTCAAGTTGTAAAGCCTATGTTAAAGAAGGTAAAGCAAAGTTTAAATATGTTTAAAATAATCTAGGTATTGCAATTTCTAACTTAAATTTTTGTATTGTGTGAAATATTGTTTTACAAAAACATATTAAATAGATTTCTCTTTTAACCAGATTTTTGAACGTTTAAGATTATTTTGAACATTGATGGGACCCAAAAATCTTACTGTCTTTCAGGTTTTAAAAGCAAATTATGTTAAAGAAAGTTTTATTTTTGTGTGTTTTAATTAACTGTTTCAACACTGTCCTGTTTCAAAATTCCAGTTTTAAAGTTCTTTTTTTTAAATCTTCATTGCTTCACATGATTTTTAATTTAGTAATATATTAAAGAGGCAATGCGGCCAGCCTCCTTGGTACTCTGCCTCGGGTGGGTGCTTTGGAGGATATCTTTTATTTGTAGTTTGTAGGATTGATTACGTTTGCACTGGTGTTCTGTATTTTGTGTTTTTGTGTTTTCGTATATCGTCCCCTTAGAGGGAAAAGTCACTAACTGACATGTGCATAGTTTTGAGATATTGAGGTTTTAAGTTTAAAATGTCATAACAACGTCAATTTTTTTTATATTAAATTTTTTGTAAGTACAAATTAATCGTTGAATTAATCCCCATTTTGTAAAGTAAAGTGTAGATCTCTAATTATCACAGGAAAGACGAAAAGTAGGATAGTTAGTTTTCCATCCAACACATTTTTGCCAAATAAATCGTTAGTGACTTTTGTCATGTTGTTGGTGACTTTATGCAATTTGGAAATGCAGGTTTATGAGTGTCCAATTTAACTAATACTATTATTTTGTGTCTTTAATATTACTAAAAGTTATTTAAGCATAGCTTAAGCATAATATGCTCACGACTATATTCCCTGAAGGGGTAGTCAGAGATATTCTATAACATCAGAACATCCACGTTTCATCAGTAGTACCGAAACTTTGTCCAGTGTGACGGGGGGTGAGCCCGTCGCCACTTACTGTGGGTACAGCAAATGCCTCGAAATTGAAGCACGCAGGTTTCCTCACTATGTTTTCCTTCACCGAAAAGCCAGTGGTGCTACAAATCGTACATAAATTCCGAAAAACTCATTAGTACGAGTCGGCCTAAACGGGGATCGAACCATCGCCTCCTGCACGGCAGGCAAGGTTACTCGCCACTAGAAAAACAAAAATTCATGTGAAGATCACCTTCAGTCAGGTATCAGGAACCTTTATGTGAAGGTCAGGAATTTTTGTTCCTGGTTTTTGTTCCTGGTGTGACAGCGCGGTGTGAAGGTTAGGTTCAGGGCTTAACTTCCTCTTGTTTATCAAAATCTCTTTAAATAATGATGTCACATGAAATAATGTATAAATCACGCTAAAACACAACGCAACGGTGTTCATCGACCGGCTAGCTCGATCGATCTGACTGAAGTGGGGGCAGTGTTTCCAACAACATTAGCTCTCCACCAGATTCAAAAGCACAGGAAAACCGCTAACAGAAGGCCCTACTCTCATAATCACAAAATTTTGCACTAAACAAGAAAACATTGGGTAGTTATATTGGTAATTTGCTACCTTTATTATACATATTGTGCAACATTTATTTGTAAGTGCCGTAAGTGCCGTGTCGTGGTGGTCCAGTGGCGAGTAACCTTGCCTGCCATGTAGTAGGCGATGGTTCGATCCTTGTCCAGGCCGACTCGTACCAATGACTTTTTCTGAATTTATGTACGATTGTAACAACACTGGCTTTTCGGTAAAGGAAAACATCCTGAGGAAACCTGCATACTTCAATTTTGAGGCATGTATTGTACCCACTGTCCATAACAAGTGGCGACGGTCCCACCCCCGTCACACTGGAGAGAATTTCGGTACTATAATAGTGAAACATGGATGTTCTGAGGTTTTAGAATATCTCTGTGTACCCCTCGGGAAATAGTTGTGAGCCCTTTTTCTTATGATTTATTTGTAAGTCTAAAAATATAACTAAACTAAACAAAGTATTGAAATTACACAAAGAAAAACTTATTTGCTTCTGGCCGTCCGTACATGTATAGACCAAAA
Source organism: Agonopterix heracliana (assembly GCA_963693445.1). Classification (NCBI taxonomy): domain Eukaryota; kingdom Metazoa; phylum Arthropoda; class Insecta; order Lepidoptera; family Depressariidae; genus Agonopterix; species Agonopterix heracliana. The sequence goes on along the minus strand of OY856308.1, from coordinate 21,197,093 downwards.
GTGACAATTATACTGGCGGCATTTCTCCGCTGCACAGCTAAGGACAGAGGCGGTCACAACCTTTATCTTATCTTTATCGTAAAGGACATACCAGGTCCCTAAAGAAAGGTTTGGCTTCGAATGCCCATGGCCCTGGTGTCTCGACAGCGAACAGTTGTATAACAAAATATTTTTCTAGTTATGTAAATAATCAGTAAATCAGCTTAGTGGTTGAGTAATCGCCTGTCTACTAATTGGAATGCTCTTTTTAAATCGGACAATTTCAAAAACATGATAGAATAATGCATTTATAAACTTAAATAAAAGTTTAAGGCATTTTTGAGAACGACTCTAGCCTTACGAAATTCAAAAATAGCAAAAATAGCTCTCTTGTAACTCAATTTTAGTCTATTGAACCACTCGCAAAACCACTTACTAAAAGCAAAATTTCTACGCTAAAAGGGGGTCAAAACCACCATTTTTAGTAGAACATCCACTAAGTTTGCAACACTGAGCGGTGGGCGCACGCAGGGTGCAGGTGAAGTGGGCGGCGGGCGCGAGAGGTGTAATTCAGTACTATGCTTTCAACGGTTTCTCAGGAGAAATAATCACTAACTGCCCTTACGGAATTAGGGCTTAGGCAAAAAGTCACGAAATGCGGTTATATCATTTTTAAAATGAAATAAAGTTCCGTAGAAAAAATAACTAATTGCACTTAGTTATTATTTTTGTCAGGGAAAAGTCACCAAGTACCGTTAGTGATTTTTATTCGCGTTGGAAAAGTCACTAACTGCTCGTAGCTATATTGGATGATAATGCAGCTGGAGTTAGTTATTATTTCCTGTTTGAATTCACATAAAAGCTGAACTTAGTGACTTTTCCACCTTTTTATCTTGGAAAGTATGACAGATATCGAAACGTGAGTGAGACGGGAACGTAGAGCAGGTTATTCTGAGTACGGTGGTGTTAATAACTCATTTTGGCCAAATGTCAATTGTCAGTTGGTGACTTTTCCCTCTAAGGGGACGATATATTAATGTGTAAAAATATTAGTTGTGTTAAATTTTTGTAACAATGAACAAAAATCTGTATTAATGTAGCTGTAACTTATGTTTAGTGCAAAAAAATTTCTTGTTTTTGATCATTAAGACAAACATAAACTGTTGCTATTTCTAGTTTTTCAATTCTTTTAAAAGCCAATTATGTTTAAGAAAGCGAGAACCTTTTTATTTAAGGTATCTATTTTTATTTTTATTTTGTTTAACTGTTATAATTTTGAACTCCTTTTTTAAATCTTTACCTATGATACTTTACAAGATTTTTAATTTAGAAAAATATTTACATGTAAAAATATTTTGTTGTGTTCAATTTTTGTATCAGTGAATAAAATCTGTATTGATGTTGCTGAAACTTATTTGTAGTTCGAAAAAGTTTCATGTTTTTAAGCATTATTATGATAAAAACAAACGGTTTCCAATTTTTTTATTCAGGTTTTAAAAGCTAATTATGTTAAAGAAAGTGAGAAACATTTTATTCTCAGATTCTTTTTTAGTTTTTTATTAATACCGTAGCAGTAAAAATATTTCGTTGTGTTTAATTTTTGTATCAATGAAAGAAAATCTGTACCTATTGATGTAGCTGTAACATATTTTTAGTGCAAAAAAAGTTTTTGGTTTTTAAACAATGATAAAAATAAACTGTTGCAATCTAAAATTTTTTATTCAGGATTTAAAAACTAATAATGTTAAAGAAAGTGAGAAACTTTTTATTCTCAGATTATATTTCAGTTTTTTTATAATACCTAAGCTGTTGGCATTTTTAACTTCCTTTTTAAATCTTTATTACTTAACACGATTTTTAATTTAGTTAAATGTTTGTGGAAAAATATTTTCTTGTGTAAACTTTTTGTATAAAATGATTAAAAATCTGTATTGATGTAGTTGTAAATTATTTTTAATGCAAGAAAGAATTTTTTTTTTGATAAAAAAAAACTAGAAATTTAAAATTTTGTTATTTTGTTAAATAATGTTTACAAAACTTGAAAAAAAAACATTTTCAACCAGATGTTTTATGTTTTGAACGTTTAAGATTATTTTGATCATCGATTTCACCCGAAAAACATATTTTTAGTGCAAAAAAATTCTTAAAAAGTATCTTGTTTTTAAACAATGATAAAAATAAACTGTTGCAATTGTTTTTTTATTCAGGATTAAATACTAATAATGTTAAAGAAACTTTTTATTCTCAGATTATAAATCAGTTTTTTTATAATACCTAAGCTGTTGGCATTTTTAACTTCCTTTTTAAATCTTTATTACTTAACACGATTTTTAATTTAGTAAAATGTTTGTGGAAAAATATTTTCTTGTGTAAACTTTTTGTATAAAATGATTAAAAATCTGTATTGATGTAGTTGTAAATTATTTTTAATGCAAGAAAGATTTTTTTTTGATAAAAAAAATCTAGAAATTTAAAATTTTGTTATTTTGTTAAATAATGTTTACAAAACTTGAAAAAAAAAAACATTTTCAACCAGATGTTTTATGTTTTGAACGTTTAAGATTATTTTGATCATCGATTTCACCCGAAAAACATATTTTTAGTGCAAAAAAATTCTTAAAAAGTTTCTTGTTTTTAAACAATGATAAAAATATTTATTTTTAAAATAAGCTGTTGCAATTTTTACTGTAATAATGTTTACAAAACTATAATAAACAAATTTCATTTCTAACCAGATAATCTTAATTTTTTTCTATATTTTGAATGAACTGTTGGAATTTTGAACTTCCTTTTTTAAATCTATATTACTTCACTGGATTTTTAATTTAGTTAAATATGTCAGTGTAAAAAATTTTTACTGTTAAACTTTTTTATCAATGAATAAAAATCTGTATTGATGTAACTGTAACTGTTATTTTTAGTGCAAAAAAAGTTTCTTGTTATTAAATATATAAAAATACTCTTGCAATTTTTAACTTTTCGCTACTGTTGTTTTTACTTGTTTTTTTTTTTAGATTCACTATAAAAATATTTCCATACAAATCAAATCAAACGTTGAGCGTTTATTAAGTATCAGTTTAAGAATAAACAATTTTCTTTTATTTATTTATATTAATTAAATCGAATCCATGTTAGGGCAGGAAGAGTAATCAAAAACATTTGTTTGAAAAGCGAGACTACACATTATTAGTTTAAATTTTTTATTAATCATTGTTCAACAAAATGTTTCAGTGAAACTGCTGTCCCGACCTGCATTTCAAATCATTATCTAACTTTCTGATTCTATACAGACAGATGATAAAAAAAAATTTCAAAGTTATTCATCTTTTTGTGGTTTTCACCGATCTGCTGCTACGTTTTCTCACTAAAGTGGTTACTGTGATCAAACTAATAACTGTTTTGAACTGAAATCCGTCATAAACATAATTCAGTAAGGTATCTATCGAACGATAGGAATAATGTTTATTTCTCAAATGTATTTTTTTTTATTAAAAAAAAAAGATTTTTTTTTACTTGATTTATAAAGGTTTTAAAAATCTGCCTCTTCTTATATTTTTGAAAAATTTATGAAACGCGGATGATGTCTTTACAAGAGTATAATAATTAATTATTATCTGTCATTCTAATCAAGACAATTACATTATTTTGTTATCACTTTAATATTTACACAACAAAGCATAAAAACTATGTAGGTTGGGAAGGCGTAGCTCAGGGATCATGTTAAAACACTTCAACTGATAACATTATTTTATTTTGTAATCTTCGTCATCAATCCACCATTAAAGCAAAACTGACTAGAAAAAAAGACACGTAGACAAATTGTAGGCGTTCTAAATTTAACTATCAAATATGGAATCAACAACCAGCCAACGATCTTGGATATACATCCATCCTCATTACAGTATACAGGGTGTAAGTGACAGCCTAGCAAACACTGAAGCGGTGAACTCACACCGTCAAACTGAACAACTTTCACTATGGAGCCTACCTCAGGAAACGCGAATAAAAATCTGCTGTCCCATACATTTGAGTAGGGTAGGCTACTCAAATGTATGGGACAGCAGATTTTTTTTTCGTGTTGCCTAAGAAAAGCCAATAGTGAAAGTTGTTCAGTTTGATGGTCGGAGTTCACCGTTTCAGTGTTTGCTAGGCTGTCACTTACACCCTGTATACATTATATAATTTCAAAGTTCATTCCGATTTTACTATCAAATATACCTATTATTGTACACTCCTACCGCAATTAAAATTTCGAAAGCAAAAAGTACGTACTTGAACAAATAAAAGTAATTATCAATTTTTAAAATTTTTATTTATATGTATAACAAACAACAAATTACTAACTACTTACATTAAACAAGAAATATAATTTATTGATAATACAAATAATTCGATAAAGTCGTCACAAACCAAGCAACCCCAATCATAACACAAAAGCCAGCAATCAGCAACATGCTTCGTCAAAACCTTAGATAAACAGCTAGAGATCCGCAACATGCTTTGTAAACGTATCAAACTAAAATTCGCCACACGCTTCGTGAGTAACAAAGTCAAAACTAACTTTTAAACCCCTCCGCAACACGGAACGCAACTGGCTCAAAGGAACCCATCACACTAGCAGCATTCCCCAGAGATTACCTAGAGTTGGCTAGAGAAATCCTATGGACCAGATACGAACCCGAGCGGGGATCGTTGCCGTTCTCTCACATCAAAGCACCAGACATTTCCACCACTAACGGAACAAATAATAAAATGTAAAGTTTAAGATGAAATGTAAAGGGACTCCAACTCTGAGTACCCGACATGCTTGTGCGAAGCCGCCTTCTCAGCCGCTGACCCTACCTCGCACATTGTACCTAATAAGTGTGATGCCGCGTAAGTACACACGCACGTAGCGTCCCATAAAAGACAACTGCCACGGTATCCGAGTGAGCCCTTTAGGCCTTTTTCCATCCGTGCGGCTTAAACCAGACAGCTCCAGCACACATAGAATATTAGCCGCAACAAGAGGCCTACGAACAACGTCATTAAGCGCATTGAGGCGAGGCAACCTTTCGGTGCACCTTCAACTCAGAGTGTGGTGACCAATTCAAAGCACCACAAACACAACAATGCGGAACGCATACGTCGTAACCCAGCTAAACACCCGCACACTCCGCGCACCTCCAGCGTACATGCCCATACAGTGCTATCAAAAGGAATTGTACAAAAACAGCGATGCAAAACAGCTCGAATAAATGGGATACAAAAGAGTAATAAAAACAGCAACGACACGCGGAGCCCTCTGATTGGCCAAGAGAAAGTGGTCCAGAACCGGCGAATCCCTACTACTATCAATTGAATCGATACCGCGAATTACGGTTATTTCAACCGCGGATAAACTTTATAGCGGTTCAGAACCGGCGAATCCCTACTACTACATTGATCGAGCAATTTAATTGAAAACGCGAATCAATTTAATCGATACCGCGAATTACTTAGATATCAACCGCGGATAAACTTTATAGCGGTCCAATTAACTTAATTCGCGCTTTTAATTCGCGTGGTGCAAAAACGGCGAATCCCTACTACTAACAGACAATCAGACAGACAAAATTTCTAAAAAAGGTTGATTTCGAGTCAGGGATACCTAAAAACCATATCGTAATCTTTTTTTTGTAAATATCTTCAATGTACAGACACACTTCAATTACAGTTTTATAATAGTTTAGATTATAGAAACTGACACTATATATTCCTGGGAACGTGCAACTTTACAGGGTAAATTTTATATCACTGAGGATAACTTCAGCATGTATTCTACTCATCAAACTGTGGGTAAATTTACCTTGTAATACTAAGCGACGCGGCGCGGGTCCAGTGCGTTGAGATGAAGGCAAATTAGTGATCATCATATTATGACAGCATTTTCAAGCTTCTTTAGGAGGCCTCTTACTCAACGATTACAAATCTATGTCGAAGGAAAACCCTACTACACCAAATCCATCATCGCATAATTTCGAATCGTGTCCAATCACGAGTTACATCTGAGATTGTGGTCAAAGAAACCTTACAACTTGACATTTTACGAATTAAAAACACCTCACGATATCATCCATCAAACAAGGGCAAGGAAAGGCGCAGAAGGGACATCCTACATAGTTTAATTGCCTGCAAGTGGTTCGATGAACGATGAAACGTGCAGTCAAGTCGTGACAAACTTCACAGTACCGTTACGAGAGAACTTGCTTCGATAGTTGGGACAAAAAGTGGCGAAGCTTATTGACAACTTGAGACATTGTCCTTATTGAGATCCGCAGAACCACAACCAAAAATTGTATGAGTGGTCAAAGTCTGTCTGTAGGGCTATTGTGTAAGCTTCCGATTATATCGTTTACAAAATCGATAACGTTTTATGACTGTACTAGCCAATTTCTAAATAATATTTTGTTTCTGTGATCATCGTGTTCATTATCTGAGATAAATTAATTAAATATTAAGAAGCAAAATCGCCATGAACTGCCAAAACACCGTGTCGATTTGATACCGATTGAATCGGGTATAGATACACAATAACCCCCCTGATTGATTTGAGGTTGGACTATTGCAAGCAAGGGTTATGTAATATTGAGACCGTCGCTGGTCCTTTGTGTTCGCCCCAAGCTCACCCGTATTTTACGCATACCTCCGAACTTATATGGTATATCTTTTCATTCTCAGCATGCAGGATTCCTTACGATGTTTTCCTTCACCGTCGAGCTAGTAAACGATAAATACAACTGTAGGCACATAAATTCCGCAGAACTTAGTGGTACAGGCCAGGAACCGAACCACCGCCTCATCATCGAAGCGCATGGGCTATCATCGCTAATGAGTGGTCTAAGTTACCCCGTAATCGAGATAAAAATACAACTGTCACCTAACAATTTAATCTCGTGTCAGTCGATCGTTTAGAATTTTACAATATTGAAAACCATTTAAAATTATAGAAAAAATTAGTGCATTGTCACTAAGTGGAACATTTAAAATAATGTCGCGTCATGTCATGCTACTGTATACCTCTTAAACTTAAAAAAAAAACAGTTAAGTTCTCGTGAATGAATTTACCACACTTGAGTAACACTTGAACTGTACAAAAAACCCATAAGATCGCCAACATTAGTTCAAGGAATTGTAAAAAATGTTGTAGTGCATATAAGAAAAAAATTGTTTTCTCTGAATATTATTTTGATAATGCTCATAGCAGATTTCAACTACAGTGACATCTTAATTACGAACCCAGTAAGGTACGCAAGGATGTATTAAAATACGGCATCTGCGCGATAAGTCGCAGAAACTTTCATATTATGTCCATGTCGCATCTTCTTCTTTCCATCCTGGTAGTTGCATCAATGTTTCTGACTACCCGAAAAGGGATTACGGTCGCGAGTTTATGTATTTTCTTCTTTTTCGTATGAAGATGATCACACTTTGTCTTTCCAATACTTGGCCACTATTCCTCGATGCCTCTATTAGGCCCTGAAGGGTACAAGCTACACTGCGATTATGTCGAGTTATTTGCACCTGGTAGTGGTTATAATGTCAAATAATCTATTCACAATACAACATTACGGAGAAGATAACCTCAATACAAAAATAATAAGACACGTAGCACGTTTTCGTCAAGCTAGAAAGATTTGTCACACAAATGTTATGGTAGACTTGTCTTTGACCACCGATCATTTAATGCTACACTTGGGTTTCACTTTTAACTTTCTAACTGACGATAAACATTTAACAACTATTGTTGACGATGTTTCGATTTAAAGTAAAGAGAAAAGGCCGAAGGGTCAAAGAATTGCAGAAGTTTGAACACAATCAATTCAATTCATTTATTGCTTCCTAGATTGCGTCAGATGGTGAAGAATATATGGTGGCATACCTACTATTTGTTATTTCTGATAATCTTCGGCGCCTTCAAGGCGGTGTTAACTAATAATAAGCAATATTGCATTAATGCGACGTTCTTATATTGATTGGCACCGATTTCATACATACAATACTATTAAACGAGCAAGATTTGTTTGATATCTGTAATCGCGTTCTAGAAAACAGCCCTAAATATTACGATAAAATGAATCTAGATTAGATCTCTGGAAAAACTCGTTTTCAGCAAGCATAACTTGGTCTTCCAGGAACTTAAAATAACACGAGTAAAGTTATTTTTCTTTTTTGTACGGACTTTCAGACATTTTATATTTCATTAGCTCGATGCCTCGAAGATCCAAACAATTTGTTTCAATCCAACATTTATAAATTCTCAAAGATTATCGCATAGTGGCCATAAGGCCACAAGCAACAAACAAGGTGATGTACTCGTCTCGAAGCCACCTGCACGTCCGCCAGATGACAGGATACTGCACTTATTTATTTATTGTTTCGAAAAACTGTTACAACCTGTGAACCGTCTCTTCATAATGGACTTGGGAACTGCGTTTGATGTAAGAATGAGAATATTCATTGTTTTTGTAGCTTATTGCTACATCTGCGCAGACTGAATTACAAGCAAACAATTTTAATAATAGCAATCTTTATGAGCATAAAAACAAAGGTTCCGCCATCGGACTAGCCTCATCACGAATTAAGCGTGAGAGAGCGGGTCGGTGGAGGCAAGTTAGTGGAGAACTTGCTATCAAAATTATCACTGATCAACAATCAGTGAAAATCGACTAAATGTCTATCGCTTTTGTGTCTATCAGTGGAAACATGTATGTAATTGGCTTTCTCCTTTATAATCTTGTAACTACTGCATTATACTGCTGTTGGTTTTCCAATAAAATAAGTAGTATCCTGATAAGGATAACAATGACATAAGCATACATAAGCATATGCTCACGACTATATTCCCCGAGAGGGACAATGACATTTACAAAATAAATGTAATTTCTTTCAGCGGAATTATCGAAGTATTTTTCAAATTCAATATTCCAACATTGACCCAACTTGAAAATTTGAGTTACTCGTGAAAATCTTATCTGCAAATGCTTCAAAGTCCGAACAAGTCATCTGCGAGAGCTGTCCTGATATTTGTATGAGACGCACTAACGCTCAGTTGCAGAAACGCTCATTAGAATTAATCCTCCATTAAATCTCTTGCTGTCACTTTTTGTCTTGTTGACGTCGTAAAAGCACAGGTAAAAGCTAGCAAGATATTTAATGGAGGTCAAGCACGTATCCAGACTTTTGTTTCGGGGGGGGACATTTAATTTTCGGGGGGGGGGGGGATATTCATAGAAAAACAATGAAAAAGTAGGTGCTGTAATCACTTCTCCATACAAATATTCGGATTTCGGGGGGGGGATAAATCCCACCTATCCCCCCCCTGGATACGTGCCTGATGGAGGTTTAACTCTAATGAGCGTTTCTGCAACTGAGCTTAAGAGAATTAAATAAGGTAAGGACCAATCTTTCTATCACCTCTGGAATATGAATAGATTATAAACAGTACACTATTCATATTGCTCTGGTAAGTTTTGCATAAGAATAAAAAAAAATATTTTGATATCTTTTTCCTCCTTTCAACTTTACCAACATCAGTTCTCAGAAACAGGAACATACAAGAAGACATTCAAGTCTCGATCAAGCCGAATTCGACGAAATCCAAAACTCATTAGTGACTCAGAGTCCACCTGTCGCATGCAATCAATAACTGGGGAAAGCCCTTATAAACCATAACGAGGGCCTGGAACCTAGGAGGTACTTTCAAAAACCGGAAAAGTTACACTATCGAACTGGATCTGCGCAAAACCGTTCCATTACCGACTGCTATAGTTATACTAGTCTGGCGTCTATAGTTTGCAGGCGATGGACCAGGAAATCATAGTTGCGCAATCGAGCATTGAACGGGCATTGACCGTCGACAAAAAATTACCTTGTCTGTGGTAGAATGTAGTCTATAGGTACCACGATGTCATGATCTCTCGATTTTTTTCGCCACGGTTTGCCATGGTCCAATTGGAGAGTGAGGAAATTTGTGGTGTTACTATTGTACATTTTTGCAAGGTGTGAAATTGTAGTAATATCAAATGCTTTTAGTAAACAGTGTAACAATGGATTGTCCGAAAAATAATTTACACAAATTACTCAATGATTTGTGTTACAAAAAAAACTGTTGAATGACAATGATGTAAGAGCTTGAAATTGTGTGAAATTCTTAACATTTTAAGAAATAAAGTTGGAACCAACTAAGAAATGTTGTTACTTTTACGATAAAATTTTGTTTATTACATATTTGTTCTTGATCCGATTTGAATGTTTCAAACAAATAAATTAGTTTTACACCACAAAGAAAGACATAGTATCGGTCGTCGCCCGTCGGTGAAGTATGAATTTTCGTAACGTTTCACAAATGTATCTACTGAACCTTTTTAACCTATTGTAAATAGTTTCCTGATAGAATACTACCATACTCAGTTCCACGAAAATAGTGTGACAGTTTTCAGTTAACATCGACCTGATTGCGAAAGGACACCGACATTGACAAATTGCTGTAATCACAACGAAATGAGCAAACTTACAAAAATAACTCTACGCAACGTTGTCTAGGTTCAATATGCACTAACTTTTATTGTATTTAAAAAGAACTGTTGGTGACACAATTTGACGACATAATTGTAGTCAGTTTTATAACCGTTTAGTAGTTACTACAATATTGTAAGTTAGATAACACCTTGTTGTACATTATGGAATGCAATAAAATATTGAGTATAGATATATTATGGCAAGTTATCCTCGATTGTAACACCGCCTTGCCTTGCCTCGCCTTGGTGTAGATCACTCACTATACCATTTTTTTCAATTGTTATTTGAGGTTTGAAAATACTCTACCCCACGTTGACACTATAAGAAATATTGAAAAACAATCAGGTTTCCAACAAAAACTAAAGGAATTTCTTATAGAGAGATGCTTTTATTCCCTGCAGGAGTTTTTTGATTGTGTAAAGTAGGTAGCCGTGTAGTTAGATTAGAAAATATATAATATTATTATAATACAAATACAGTAAAATAAAGTTGTAATGAAATAATGGATTAGATAAGATAAATATTGTAATAAGTTAAGTTAATAATGAATAAGTTACAACTACATTTACAATTAGTTTGCAGTGCCCTTACAGGGTTCATGTGCGCTCTATTTTTATATTTGAACACCTTATGTAACCACATGAAGAAATAAACTATTATGACTATGACTATGACCAAAACCTAACTCTACCAAAATGCACTGGCCTGGTGAAGTATGGCCCGCTTCTTCCCCACACATATTCATACATGAGAGGAATCCTCTATCCTGCAATTTGTCTGCCATCGTCGACTACGTCATCCTTCATACATAGGTACATATTCTGACGCCCATCTCTCACTGGGGTAGGCAGAGACAACGGAACGTCACCTGGTACGATCCTGACAGACCTCTTTCGCTTCCCCCACATTTCCGTTGAAAAAGGAATCTGTCCAAAAAAGAATCCGTTCAATAAGGAATCTGGCTAAAAAGCGACTAAATAGCATGCTTATCGGTCTCACTCAACTCTACCCTCGGCCTCCAAAATTAAGCGTAGGACTTATCTATGATGACATGGTTTTAAAGCCAGGACAACATCTGTAGTAAATGAAAAACCGCAAACTACCGAATTATTGCCCAAGCAGTAAAATGAGAATACCTTCGGGTCACTATAATTGCAACTCACGCACATCAGCCTAGCCGGCCGAACCGTTGAACCCAACATTACTGACGCAACTCACGCGCAACTCGCGCAACTTAGCGATTCCCAGAGGCGGAGAGAAGCTGAGAATAATAATTACGTATTTTGGAGGTTCTAAACACCCGCCTATTAATTTTTTGAAGTTTTGCATGCTAAAGGAATGACTTGTTTTAAGCCATACAGGGTATAAACTTAAATGCGTTACATAACTTAAGGGGATGCATCAAACTATCAAACTGAACAACTTTCATTACGGGCTCAGTCAGCTCCAGAACGTATGGGACAGCCAAGTTTTTTTTTTGCAATTTCGATGTTGGTCCCACGATAAAAGATGTTCAGATTGATGGTCTAAATCTAAAGCACCCCTTTATAGTAGATTACACACCGAGGACAGGAAAGTTAGAAAGGTCTCAGATCTAATGAAATGTGATCTTAGGCTTTCTTATTTACTGTCCGAGGTTAGTATACTATTTTTCTCCTCGACAGAGGTGGAAAGCGACAACTTCGTTTAGCGCAGCTGGACGACAATTGACACTTTCCGTCCGGAGGGGAAAAAAGTGAGTAACGCATTTACGTTTACACCTGTTTATGGTTAAAACATTGCGATTCTTCATCCAAGACAATACGACTCTTTCTCCAGACATAACCTATAACTTACCCTTTCATGCCTGAGCAGATATCCGATGAGGACGTCCTTCTTCTTCTCTTTCTCTTCCGGATGGCAGACACCTACGTTGAGTCCCATGATGATGGTTCGCAGCAGGCCGCCTTCGAACGCGTCCCACAGGAACTTGGGCGTGTAGCACATTATAGCCTGCGAGACAAAACGCATGGTCAATCTAAATTTAAAGGAATTCTCAAAATGAAATAGTTCTCTGAACAAGAAACACCTGAGCCCTATTTTTTAAACGACATAAAATTGCCCCCTGAAAGTAGACTTCAGACTAAGTGATGGATTGATGAGTTTATGCTTATAATAAGTATCTCTTTTCATAGAAGAAAGAACATAGGTGGTGCAAAGTATTTGACCAACCCATAAGGGGAATTATGGACGTGGGTCTGAGTTATTAGTTGAAATCACAAACCAACATCACACACAGACACAGTCGACCACGACAGATAATTAAAAACTATAGAAATTGATATCTACGACTCCAACCCCATTAAAATATCTAACAATTCTTTTAAAGCGTCGATTGCATGGCATTCGAAACTTTTCCTGCCCCGTATTTTGCGACATGGAAAGCACTACCGGGCAGGATACAAGATGGGCCATAGTCTGAGGAGCAGCACTACATTCACAACTGAAGTCCGGCCCGTCTAACATGTCACCCCACTAAGCCCCACTTTCGGCGGGTAAAATATCTCTATTAAAATTAACCTGGGGTTCATTACTATCCCAGGTTGACACAAGTGAAGCCAATCTAAGGATTAAGAGACGATCGAATTCAAAGGACATAACGCACTTAAACGACAACTAACCTTATTTGCGTAAAGCCTGCGACCATAAAACTTTAGAGGTGACCCAGAACACCTGGCGTTACTAGGCCGGCCATATTACACATCAATAGGTTGCGGTAAACACGTCAGCTGTTAACTCCGTCTAGCATACCCAACCGTACCGTTACGTGCGCCTGCGCCTATTCGACACACATCTCTATTCAATGACATTTCGGTGGTATTTGACAGTCGTGATCGCGTTATTAACGGCGGTTTTACTAGACATGATATTGTTTGTGGGTTATTTATGTTTACTTTAGAGCGTAAGGATATTGACCTCTTATTTTATATGCTTCCGTAAAAACTAACGATCGAAATCAACTGAGTGTAAGGAAAAGTATCGTTAACCTTAAAACCACATACTCTAACCATCAAACTGAACTAATTATATGGGAGCAAACATGAAAATCTGCCGTTTCATACATTTACTGCTAAACTGAAGCGCCGACTTGACTCAAATGTATGAGACGGCAGATTTTTTGATCTGACATGTTTGCTCCCATATTAAAAGTTGTTCAGTTTGATGGGTAGAGTATGTATGTGGTTTAAAGGTTAATGATACTTTCCCTGTACATTCAGTTAGTGGTGTACAGTACAGGGAACTTCATAGAAACCCACTGATAAGTAAGCCTCGTCGGTGTAGAAGCCTGACCCCTCTATCTAAATATACAAGGTAGATTTATCTGAAAATACGTGATTTTGCAGAAACAGGTTATACATCATCATCATCTCAACCGATGGACGTCCACTGCTGGACATAGGCCTCCCCTAAGGATGGCCATAACGCACGGTCCTGCGCTGCCCTCATCCAACTGCGTTCCCGCCGCCTTCACCAGGTCGTCGGTCTACCTGGGGGCCTGCCCACTCTGCACTTTCCGGTACGCGGTCCCCACTCGAGAACTTTTCGGCCCCATCGGCCATCGGTTCTGCGAGCAATGTGCCCCGACCCCACTGCCACTTAGGTTTAGCAATTCTTTGGGCATCTTTATACATATTTACATTTTAATAAATGATGATTTGTGACTAATACTGGGTTAATTGTATCCTATTAGCCTACTTAGAATTTATTTATTTATATGCGTGGGGTTAGTTCACTCAGTTAAGTTACTTTACTACATGTAAAAAACTATGACTAAGCTCTTTTCGACGAATTAAACAAATTATGGAAACAGATTCACGGTCACGCGTTTACAGCGCAAATGTATTATCGCAATCACTTTTTTATTTGATTACTTATGAATATGTATGTTTAAAAAATACATTTTTGTGTGTGTTTTAACGTATTTTCTTGCACGCGTAGTGGACTAACGCCTATATAAATCTCGCCTTGAATAAACCTGTACTTCTGTAGAATAGTAAAAATGATGATGAGTAAGGTATATTTGCTGTGTTTCAGAACATAGGTACTGCCTTTGCATTTATGTTATTTTAGTTCTTCTCTTCTATAGTATAAAGTGGTAAGGCAGACACATATTTTAGTGATAAGGCCACCTTTTTATTCATCACTGTTGTGGAAATAAGACATATTTGTATTATGTATGAGTATTCGTATAATCAGAAATGAAGAGACCCGCAGAAGAACCAGAGTAGCTGACATAGACCAAAGAATTGCTAAACTAAAGTGGCAGTGGGCGGGGCACATTGCTCGCAGAACCGATGGCCGATGGGGCCGAAAAGTTCTCGAGTGGCGACCGCGTACCGGAAAGCGCGGCGTAGGAAGGTGGACCGACGACCTGGTGAAGACGGCGGGTACACGTTGGATGAGGGCAGCGCAGTATCGGTCGTTATGGCGATCCTTGGGGGAGACCTATGTCCAGCAGAGGATGTCTATCGGCGGAGATGATGATGATGATCAGTATAATCACGCACGACTAATTGGGATACTGAAAAATTTTATAAGACTACCGACCACCGTCATAAAGATTCTAATATTTCTAATCACTCCAAAAGGGGGCACGGTCGCGATTTTATGTTTGTGTATGTTTGATTGAACAAATGTGAATCAAACAAAAACATCGAAAATCATCTTGAACCCTACACGTAAGCAATAAATATCTTTTTCCAACATTCACAAAAACAAGTTTCCTGCAAAAATTACCAAACAAACCATTATTTATGCTAATTCTGTGATAACAAGCACCACAGAAACAAATTCACACGTGAATCAAGACATTAATATAATAAAACGTTCCTAACCGTGACAAGTAATGTCGATTTTAGAACCGTGTTTGTGTATTTGTGCATACAAAAGTCTGTCCAAGGTCGACAAGGGTATACTATTACGTAATTCGTTTATGATACGTCTGTTAAATGGTTCTTCGTGGTACCAAACTATATTTGATCTGTGATACGACGATAAAGTTTGACCAGATTTTTTTGTAAACCTGATCAAATTAGATTGCAAACAAATGCCTGTAATTTAAGTGCAAATACTTAATTACTACATATTGTATTTATATTTCACAATATGCCAATCATATTTCATAATTGACTAAAACCAGTTCCTTAAATCTGTAGAGTATGCGGAATTGAGTCAGTAATAAAATTATTGAATTGGCCGGAAGGAGATTATGAGGGGTCCCATTATCTAATTTACTTGACTACAACTGTCATGGTGAATATACGAAAACATCGTGTTTCCTTTCAGAGTTGTCAGAGGCTTTGGTATAACTACCGACGGCCTTTTTAAACACAAAAGATGCATTTTTCGACCCAGTATCATACGGCTATTCGTGTAAGTTTGCGATTATGTCGTTTACAAGACAGGTAACGCGTATTATTGTTATAAGTACTTGATAATTTTTGAGTATCTATACTTCATTCCAAATAAGGACGATGAGATGTTCCGATTCCTATTTAGCTTTCTGGCTAATTCTGATAAGCAAATATAATTTATATATCAGAAAAATTTACATATCCGACATCTTGGGCGTTACTAAAGATGTTCTAACAATAAGTGAGAGTAGTAAGTGTTTCAATGCTGTAATAAAATTAACAATAGCTTTAAATTTTCGTTGTTATTTGGAATTGAGTATAATTACTTGTTTCTGTGATCGTCAACTCATCATACCATAATATCCACTTTCTGGAATTAAATCGCTAAGAACTGCTGAAAAAAAAATTTCGATGTGATACTGATTGAAAACAAATCAGTTTTTTTTATTATTCGTTTTATGACAGTATTTTAGCAGAAATCCGACATGAGATGACGTGTCAAGTGATAAAACACTTCCTAATATATTTTATGGATTACGAATCAACGATGCACGTTTCGTACCATGTCAAAACTAATAAATAATTGCTGATTGAATAAGGATTCCGAGTGCAGTGGATAGGTACAAACCAGGGTCCTGGGTTCGAATCCCGGTTCGGTCGTGGATGTTACATGTTCGTGCCGTTGTTGTATGGTTTCCATAATAAAAGCCTTTAGTGCTAGTTTGGGATCATTACAATGTATGTGCCTGTGAGCGTTATTTATTTATTATTTATTTATAACTGGCGCTTTATGAAGTAAAACTTAGTGCAATAACACACAAGCGATTTTTGAGTGCAGGCGATGGAGGAACGAAATCTTCGCGTGATATTTTTGCGTTGAATCAGTGACGCGGCGAAATCGCGGCGATAACGCTTAGTAAAAATCCCGGCGATCCATTTGCGACGCCGTTGCGGTGCAGATACGACATCACGCTCAGAAATAAAAAGATAGTTTTAAGTAAGTACCAACCTGGAAGAAGAGAACGAAGCACACCCACTGGTAGTAAGTGTAGTACTTCTTCTCCGACGTACTGTCGTATTCGTTCGCTATTCCTGGATGCGCCACTTCTTTGCCGACCTGCAAAAAACATTAAATTTGAGTACTTTAGACTACTTTACACATATTAATAAGGGCGCTTCGTTTTTGCAAAATTTTTCTTTTATAAGTTTTACATAGGTGGGTCGCCAGTAAAATCTCTTTCTTATCTCTAAATAGTATAAAACGAAGTCACTGTCCGCGTCTGTCTCATCATTTCTGCTTCTCCGCTTAGTTCTTTTAAACTACGCAACGGATTTTGAGACGGTTTTTACTGTCATTTAGATACTTTTCTTCCGGAAGGTTTACTCGTATAATCAATATAATCATCCACTTAAAAACTATCGCCATATTAAGAATGGACCCTGTACATAAAACTAAATACTTTATAAAATCAAATTGTATAGTTTGCCCTAGTTAAATTGCATGCTATGTCAATATTTTGTCTTATCGATGTTATAATTAAACTATTTTGCTAACCATTGTGTTAAACCTATCAGGTGCAAAATAAACTATTGCACCTACATACTAAAACAACGTGAGTTAATAATGTTATTCATACATCCAAAGTGCATCGAAGATAAATCCAGCATGAATCAGAGAAACGTGTAATAAACTAAGCATTAACGTGGCAATATGTAGTTTAAATTGAATTAACATTATGTGGAAATCTAGAACTTGTAATCAGAAGGAAGGCGATAAAGTTAGAAGTAACCACGTAAGAATTCGTCATAAAACCACAACCTTTCGTAAATAGAATCGATACTTAATTGATCGATTTGTTGTGGGATTAAAAAACATGTTTTTCATAATACTTAATCATAATTTAAATACAGTATATTAATGTTTTTCTAATGACTGTCAATTACTAACGAATACCTATACCTATGTATTATAAAATATGTTATAGAATGCTGTAAATTTTTCTGCTCACATTTTTTTGCAATTAATTATACAGGGTGTAAACTTAAATGCGTTACATATCGAACAGAATGCTTCAGACCGTCAAACTGAACAACTTTTACGAGACCAACTTTAAATCGCGAAAAATATACGAGTATCAGTGGTTTCACACATTTTGGTGGAGTAGCTATTGACCTTTTCTATGCAAAAGCAAATTGTTTTACGATTTCAATGATAACTCCAAGGTCAAAGTTGTTTAGTTGGATTGTCTGATCCTCTCTTAAAAAACTGTAGAAGTTTATTAAGAAAAACATTTTTTTTTTTGCGAGTTTAGGTTTGATTCCGTAGTAAAAGTTGTTCAGTTAAATGGTCTGAACCACCCCTGAAAATTTCGAAACGGTAAAAATTTCCTTCTGAGGTGATAGAAATTGTTGATGTCGTAACTATGTTTTGTTAAAATAAAAACCATACACAGCCAGACACCTTCACACCGAGACGTGAATCAATCGAGATGAGTAAGATAACGGGAAACAATTGTCACCGAGGATCTAACGAGACAATTGTGACGTCACAATATATGTGAGTCACGGAGGTTTTTATTACTATGAACTCGGTCAGAGTGACCGGAAAGTGCCCCCGTTTGAAACAAAGATCCATTCATGAGAGTGAGGAGAAATTGAAATCTGTGGTAATTTTGCCAAATTTTTGCGCGGAATTTCGTAGACTTTCATTCATTAACGAGACTTATGTAGGTACAGGTATTTTATCACGAAGGCAGGTGAGATAAAGTATCATCATCAGCCTATAAACGTCCCACTGCAGGGCACAGGCCTACCCTGAGGGAGGGTAAATGGGTATTAGTCCACTACGCATGCCTAATGCGGATCGGAATACTTCACATACACACTGGAACTCCTTCAGCGTACGCAGGTTTCCCCACGATGTTTTACTTCATCGTTTGAGAACAGTCGGTATTACGTCCATAAGTTAGAAAAACTCATTGGTATGGCATGTCGTTCTTGTGGATTCAAACCCGGACCTCAAGATTGTTTCAACCGTTTCCATACCTACCAAAACTAATGTCAATTCTTTTGGTTAAGATCGGAATATATTGGAATGGCCGAGACGTACAATGTTTTCCACCTTTGTTTGAGATTGCTTCTATCCGATTGCTTTTATCCGATCGTGTATGGAGTATTGCTGCCACATGTGGGATGGCTCAGCTAAGTATCAACTAGACGCTCTCGACTCAGTTGAACGTAGAGCCAGGAGGCTCATTGGCGACAGTAAGCTGGTAGAAACCAAGCTTCATAGCCTAGCCCACCGCCGCAGAGTAGCCTGCTTGTCGGTCTTCTACAGATTGTACTTCGGTGAGTGTGCTCAAGAGCTGCATGAGCTCATCCCACCTTCCCCTTTCTACTTTCGGACTTCCAGACGCACCGCGGGATACCACCCCTTCTTGGTTGATATCCCACATATCCGCACTAAGCGCCTTTCTGATTCTTTTATAATGCGCACAGCCAAGGAGTGGAATGCCCTGCCTGCGTCAGTATTTCCGAGCACTTACAACCCGAATTACTTCAAAGTAAGAGTGAATAGGCTTCTTCTGGGTAAGCTCGCTACATCTTCGACCCCATCTTTGTCCTCAGGACAGGATTGAGGTCAAGAGCAAACCCATTTTTAAATTAAAAAAAAAAAAAAAAAAAAAAGATTTAACACAGTTTTCCTAAAACAATAAAGTCTTAACACACGCCTGCTTTTGACTTGTATTGACACATAATTGAATACAATAACATTCAAATATACACAAAAAGAAGAATACACGGCACCGCATTAAGCTTATACGAAACATTAAAAATAATTTTGCGAATTTTTTCGAACATTTCCGATTTATTTTTGCCAGTGCCATTCTAGCCAGTTAATTATCAGTATTTCTATTTATTTCATCACTAGATTGGCAATCAAATAAATCAATTACTCGTTAACTTTGATATCCAAACGAGCATCATCTCAAAACAGTATCGTGATACCCAAAACGGCGAGGCAACAATAAAAGTGTAGGCTAAAGTATACTGGACTGGAAAAAGGAAAAATATAAAATGGCATACCGTCGACTCGAACGTAAAAAGGTACAAAAAATCTAACTAACGTAACTACGGGACCAGAAGGCAAACTACCCGTACATAGGTCGGACTATATTCTGAGGTTGAAGGGGTGTGAATAGGTCAGATTAGCGCAAAGGGCTATGAAAAATGAGGCAATAAAACGAGACAAAAGCCCAGCATTGCTGAGTCACCGGGTATTTTGATTGATTGAACTATGGGGAGCAATTGCTTTCTGGCTTTTTCTTCAAAACACAAGCTGCAGGATGCCATACTACCATAAAAAACATACTTATTTCAACATCATCAGCCTACACACGTCCACAAGGCACAGCCCTATCCTCAATGCTCAGTGCCCAATGCGGATTCGGAAACTTCACATACGCATCAGAATTTCTTCTTCAGCGTATGTATCACGGTGTTTTCCTTCACCGTTTGAGAGCAGTTGATATTGCTTACTTAAGTTAGAAAAACTCATCGATATATGGCATGTCGTCCGCGCAGATTCGAACTCTGACCCTCACGATTAAGTGTCCAATCCATAATCTCTGCTCAACACGCCCCCGACGCTCTATACCTATTTATTTGCTATTTATAGACTATAATAATAATAATAATGAATGAGTAGCGTTTTTATACACAAAGTATATCTCCTAACGACATGCAATCAGCGCAAGGAAGTGGGCAGTTACTTGGGCTATGTGTCAACTCGCGTCACGGACTCAATTGCGAATCTCTGCCACTTTGCATGCGTTCTACTATTGTATGAGAATTTATGCAGTGCTTTAGTATGAGCGATAGTTGTATGTCATCTGCCAAATTGAAAGTATAATACAAGGTTTTTCTTAATATGTTGACGGTTCACGGTGCTTATCCGATCCACCGTCGTATGCATCTCAATTTGGCTCCAGTTATCTTCGAATTGACACTTGACATGCATGAAGGACTCCTTCATGTCGAGATACATCCTTTTTTTTTATGCAGGGCCTTTTTTAATATGCTAATGGTTTTTCAGGGAATGATCAGACCATGAAACTGGATAACCTTCTCTAGGAGACAAATATGAAAATGTCGAAAAAAATCTGTGCTGTTCCATATAAAACTGCAAACATACTCGACCTAAATGTATGAGGCAGCAGATTTGTTTTTTCGCGTTTTTTCAAATTTGGTCCCATAGAGATTGTTGTTCAGATTGGTTGTCTGATCACGCCCTTAAAATCGTCAGCATACATTTCATACGAGTAGCATACTCGTAGAAAAACCCTATATAAATAGCCAAAGTGTATGGATCTGAACATGAAAGTGATCTTCATTCATGAATGTCAAGTGTTGAATGGGGATTGCTGAAGCCAAATTGTGAATGGACGTTTGAAGACTTTGAAGACAACAACAAACTGTGGACTGGATAAGCGAGTAATTATGTGTGCCGGGAAATGAGAAAAGACTTTTCTCATTTCCGGGTCGACATATTGAGGAAATAAATACACGCATACAGACACTCATAACACCCCTCTTTGTATCTGGGTTAAGAAAGAAGGAAATTGTTCTATTGCTGCCGAGCTGCAGAGGGTTCATGCTAGCAGTTTTATGACCGTTTTGATACCAAACAACATCGATGTTAATGTCTATATAACAATAACAATAATAACTATAACTCAGAATCAAATTGAATTATTAAAATTCGTATAGTAAGGATATAAACTATAACATACTATTATCACTTGGATTACAATAGTCTAATGAAACGTCGCCTTTTTCCAAAGGATCAGTTATTTTATGTCGTTTAACGCTTAACTTTACCGGGCATAAATCAAAACGATTTGAAAGTCATTTCAAATCGATAAAACACGCTTTATTTATGGGACAAGCAGTAAAACATCAAATATAAAATCCTACGGGGGATAAATCAACAGAAGTTTATACGTTTGACCTATATACAAATATTGCTAAAGCATGCACAATGAATCGTAAACACATGCGATGTCATGGCATGGACACATGTCCGTTATTACTAATTAGGCGATAACTGCAATACTGCAACATGACTACTGTTTACAACTGAGGTCACTCTAGATAACTAGAGTAATTAAACTAATAAAATAAATCATAATAATACAGTTTGTAAAGGAACAGCACCCAGCCACTTCTGGATTATAGTTGTAAGAAGCAAACCGATCGCAGCAAAAAAACAGCTGATGCATATGGAAAGCAGCTTGCTCCCATAGTAAAAGTTGTTCAGTTTGATGGGTAGACTATCATCCAGAATTGGTTGGGTGCTGTTCATGTACAAACTCTATATAGGGTCCAACTTAATATGCTGACGCTTTTTTAAGGGGATGATCAGACCATCAAACTGAACAACATTCTCTATGGGACCAACATCGAAATCGCGAAAAAATATCAGCTGTCTCCCATACAATTGGCTCGAGTAGGTTTGCAGTTTTGTATGGAGCAGCTGTTGTGTGTGTTGTGTTTGTGTGGAGATACACCAACATCGAAATCGTGGTCTGATCATCCCCTAAAAAAAGTGTCAGCATATTAAGAAGGACCCTGTATGCTCCACTCAACGATCACTACCTAGAATTACATTCTTTTTGTTTTCGCCGCTATGAAATGCAAGGATCTCTCCATGAAGTAGTCGGTCCACCAGTTGGTCGAGCTTCTTCGAATAAAGAACTTCCAACTAACCTCGGATAGTAAAAGTAAAAAATAGTAGTTTAAGCTTACCTCTCTAGCGAAAGCATCAGGCATAGTGAACGTAGAGGTGATCCAGCAGAATGTGTTCACTACATGCACTGGTAACCCGCTCACTATGCACTGTATCGGCTGCCCCACGTACTGCGTCGCCGTGATTATCATCGAGCAAGTCAGCAGCAGCACTGTGGTGAAGACATTGTGCAGTCTAAACACAGCATTGTCGATCCTGATAGGCTGGTACTTGAAGTACACACTCAACCCTCCTAGTAACTTAAACATGTTGGTTTAAGTTATGATTCTATAGCATTGTTAAATTGATTCTTAATGATTGAAGACGCTACCGCATCTTGTGTTTGATGTGAGATTCTCAGATTCGTTTCGAGAGGAATGTTTGTGTTCTTATGCTAGTATTTTAAAATCAGTCTTGTTTTAAATTGAAATTCGAGCCGCGGGAATGTTGTGGCATTGAGATTATTGTCGGGATTCCATCGGTTCTGGTACCTGAAACAAATGAAAGATACATCATAATTTATACACCACACACGCACTCCACTATATTAATCCTAATGGCATATACAACACGGAAATGAGAAAAAGAGACAATTTCGATGCTAGTTTACGGGAATAAATAAGCACCTTCAAAATTTATCTGAAAAACCCGTCAATATCATGCATGATTCTGATTCAAAATCAGTTTCCACTGATCCACGATTCCATGGCTATTATTATGCTGAATTGACAAGCTATTGACTTTAAAATGAACTATTGTATTGGGGGACAAATCAACGTCGTTTCAAATCGTTAAATTTGATTGCTTTGCTTCTATTGAGATATGATATTCAAGCTAGAAGA
Organism: Agonopterix heracliana; assembly: GCA_963693445.1. Classification (NCBI taxonomy): domain Eukaryota; kingdom Metazoa; phylum Arthropoda; class Insecta; order Lepidoptera; family Depressariidae; genus Agonopterix; species Agonopterix heracliana. The sequence goes on along the minus strand of OY856308.1, from coordinate 21,173,553 downwards.
AATTTCAATGCATTATTCATTTGAATTCTATTTTTTATAGAAACCAATGAACTATTCAAACTAGTGTCTAGATTCTAGACCCTATATTTTGCATAGTTCTAGACTCTAGAACATTCATTAGGACTAGGCAATTTGTGTGAAAATTTCTAAGATAAAATAATTATAAATAAGCTAAGCTAAGCTGTTTCTATATCATATTTATGGTAATATCTGTTGAATGGTGATAATCACTATTAAAATTATTATTAGTACTTTGTCGTAGTACCTTGTTTATGAAGTTCGTAATTTTACGAGACAATTACAACAAAAAGTTAATGTAACAAGGTTCTAAAATGTTATCGTACTGCTATACCTAGGTAATAGTTTTAAATGAATCACAAATAATACGACAAAGCTTCTATAGTTGCGATGCTAAATGATTGTGCCATAGTGATTATATTAGTGGCATAACTGCAACAAAACACGCGGTATTGAATGTCTCCTGACGTTATGTTCTAACTATCGTATCGCGTGGCAAATTACGGAGACACAATGCTACGTAACATTACACTTCACTGTTATTACAGTCGCGTAAAAATTGTATAGTGATATAAAAGAGATTCGGACATTAGGCCCACCACACATTCCCACCGCTGTTACTCCTGTAAACACCTGCACGCAGGAGGAGCTCATGACCGCTAGCGACGGTGCAGTATCGGTTGCCCACTTCTGGCAAGGTACTATTTAGCGACTTTGTTCAAAGTTTGAAGTCGACACGATAAGAAGAAGAACTCCTGTAAACCAGGATCAACAGCGGCGACCATTCACAACACTAGACAATGAAGTCCAGCGAGCCTGGGGGATGACTCTAAGCCGTCTTGGAACCCGCAATGAATTAATCAAAGAAGATAGGAGGAGTAGGAAAAAGGTGCTTCAGTGATATGAGGATTTCATTTGGATTACAGTTATGATCGTTGGCATAGCATAGCATAGCATAGCACAGCATAGCATATGCTCACGACAATATTCCCGGAGGGGGTAGTCAGAGATATTCTGAAACCTCAGAACATCCACGTTTCACCAGTTGTACCGAAAGTCTGACCAGTGTGACGGGGGGTGAGCCCGTCGCCACTTTTAAATGGACAGTGGGTACAATACATGCCTCGAAATTGAAGCATGCAGGTTTCCTCACGATGTTTTCCTTCACCGAAAAGCCAGTAGTGTTACAAATTGTACATAAATTCCGAAAAACTCATTGGTACGAGTCAGCCTGGACGGGGATCGAACCATCGCCTCCTGCACGGCAGGCAAGGTTACTCGCCACTGGACCACCACGGCTTCGTGGCATGTCGTGTTCGTTGATCGTTGGCAACATGCATAAAATAGACAGAGAGACATGGATCGGGTCATGCCAGGCATAACACTACACCTCTAGGCCATTTCACATACGTCGGGACAACCAACATTCGGCCAAGACTTTGCTCAATCTTCAGTCTATTCTTCTAGCGACTTGTCCTGCCCACCGCCACTTTAATCCAGCAATTCTGTCTCCGACGTCCTGAACCTTAGTTCGACGCCGGAGACATGGTATGATTTCACTTTTGTATAGAACAGCATATTTTTTTTTCGCCATTTTAGTCTTGATCCCAACTTGTTCAGTTTGTTGGCCTGGTCGTGTCTTTAAAAAACCGTCAGCATATTAAAAAGGACCCTAATTAATCAAATAGCAATCAATAAAGGTGTTAAAATAAAATTTAACAGTTATGTACATAGCTACCTTAGAAAGTTGAACGACCCGCTATCGCAAACGTTCATAAAGTAAACAATGTCACATAATGGTCTCAGTTCAGCTAAATAGGCCATACAGCACCTGTGAGCTAACGAAACGACGTCGATAACTGATACAACCAGTTTTTTTTAATAAATATAGGACTATAATTGAACGAGAGCCTCCCCGAGTTATGTATACAGATATGTATATATATGTATACAGGAGTGCAATTATCTAAGCTAAACTGTCAATTCGGTATGCGTTGTGTCAGACTTAATATGAAATCTTCGACGATCTGAAGGATGCAATAAGGATGTTTGTTACCTTAGAGAATTGCACTCCTGAACATCCGATGCGTCCAGAGCACCATGGGCAATTAGCAGGCCTCTAATGGACGGGCGAGACGGCCCGATAGGTGAGTTGATAGAATAGCTCGTTGAAGGATTCAAAAATGCTCTGAATCGATTCGATAAAGATGATGTGGCTCGTTTGGCTTGTCTTGGATCTGGGGGCTCTACCTTGCCCCCAATGTAACGTAACATTCGTCTACGATATTCCTAGTGGAAGTAACAACGCTCAAACAAAACAAAGGAAATATAAAATCCTATATTTAATACTCAAGTGTTGTCACCATCTTTCAGCTGCACAACGTTTGTGCAAATATCAGTTACTCAATGGTCGATTGTTCCGAGCTCGTTACCGGCAATGTTTTGGGTTAGTGGCACTTGTTACAATCTGGACTTCATGATCCATGTGAAATGTTCATAAATGGGATAGTTGTAAAAAGGTTATAAGAGAGTTATTTTAGTGAAAATATAACTAAAGAATACGAAGCTTATGGCTGAGTTTAGGAAAGATTGTCATTATAGAGAAAATTGTATTGTTGTTATCAAATTATAGCAATATTAACGTTATGCTGTCCATAACAGATTATCTACAGAATATGGGAAAATACCCGTCAAATGCAAATAGGTACCTACGCTTAGTAACGGGGAGATATCTCTTTGCAAATATCCCTCTTTTTTTATATAAATGAGACAGCTGACAGAGATAATAGTTATGATATAGCAATTTTTGTTTAAAATTATGTCAATCGGCTTTGGCAGCATAACACAACGTCAATATTTAAAATCATGTACACTCGAATAAACGTGTTGTATTTCAATCAATATATAAATAAATTGTTAGTACTATTTTTGACTACCTCCTCAGGGAATACAGTCGTGAACAAATGCATAGAAATTAAATCTAACAACTTTTATTTACCGTCACAAATAAGGCGTTAATACTTCAAACGACTTGCCTAAAAAATAACATAAACAAGTGACAAATTCTCAAAGTAAGGTAAGCACAAAAGTGACAGTTATTTAGCACCTAATAAAAAAATATTTGTCGCCAAAAGCGTCTCATTTTTCCTTTTAAAGCTACGTGATCGATCGATTAGCATCGCTTTCTAATTTAAAAGAAATGTCCACAAGACTCAACGAGCAGAAATAGGGGAAAGCGAAAAATGGATAAAAGAACAAGAGCAAATAGCTCAAGACTGCCGTAACATTCGTGAAGCAGCTGAGATGCGAGAATTTAACAAAACATTGACTTGAAAATGTCTAACAGCTAATAGTTTAGGATGTTTAGCTGATCATTAAGCAAAACGTATTTTATTTGATATAAAAACGGGGAAACAAAGAAAAGAATGAACTTAAATAGCACAATAATAGACGACAATGGCCAAGCCACATATTTTAACTAAGGTGTAGAATTTGTGAAGAGAAGCTTGGCTCTACATGAGATCAGGGGCCCTAGACAAAGTGATATTCTATTGGCGTTGGCGCTATCGCTATTAGAAAATGACAGAAAGTATGGATTTGACATTAGCGATCGAAACATTTTGACGTTTGCTTTCGTCACCATACGTCAATTCCATACTATTTTTATGAAAGTACTTTGTCTAGGGGCCCTGATAACTTTTTGACAGTGTGAGCCATATGGTCTCCCTTGGCAACATTTTACATGAAAATGTTTTTGGTGGGATGTAATTTAGAACTTGATGCTTGTTTTAATAAAACTTGTTTGCTTGATGCTTGTTTTATTATTAGGATAATAACTATAGTACTGTGTGCATCAAGTAAATTCTTAGATTATGTAAACAACAGTTATACTAACTTGTCATACCGAGTAGTCAAAACAATAACCAAAACGGTCGTTAACTAAAAGAAATTCAAGAGCGGTATGACCATTCCATTTAAATTCTTCGGTAGGTAATGCTATTTCAATTAGTAAAAGGGCTTTACCGCTAGCATTTTTCATCTGGTTAATTCTAGAAACGTGATTTCTCCTTCCGACGGCAGCTCAAAAAGGCTTTACATTCCAACCAGTCCGATTGCTTCCGCAGCGGAATTGTAATAAAAAGAAAAAAGAAATTGGTTCTTTCTACCGCTGCGCTGCCAGCTTTACCTGAGAGATGCATTTTATTTTAAATCCTTTCTTATTACAGGTTAAAGATCAATTTCGAAATTACAGATAGAAATAAATACAGGGCACATACATTATTGAAGTTCTAAATGCCATGTAGAGAAATAGGTACTAATTAATCAGAAAATACGTAACTTAAAATCTTTCAAAATAAAATACTGTCGGAGAATACCTATAGAATACAGCTTTTATACGAGTACGTATACCGAAGCCAAATATTAATTTTTAGATTATACGTACGTTAAGTAAATATTTGTGTATCCAATTAATTCTAGTATATTAGTAATTCATGTAATTGAATTATTAATATCGCACGCTTAATAATAAAGAGAAATAACACAAAAATACAACATAATTATAGCAATTACCCATTCCCCATTTTAAAGTTATTTCTCTTTATCATTAAACGTGCGATATATTGTAATACAATCATTCATTTGCAAACAGAAAACATACAAAAATAACAAAGTGAAGCGAGCGAATGGGTTGCATGTTATGAGAACAAAGATAGATAAACTATTTATTTGCTTGATTCCTGTGTCTTTCTATAATACACACAGATTATGTGTCAGTAAATTAAATGGCGCATACGAAAATCAAGTATCATTCCAGATCAAGCTTATAAATTTTTCAGCTTGTAAAATACTCCGCAACTATTCCTGTAAAGTGATATTATAAACCTGGTAGGTACCTGGCACAGTTCAAAACAAAAAGTAAAACCACATTAATCATTTGGTAAAACCATTGAATAGCTAATTAATTATTCCCATAATAAAACTAATCATATCAGGTAAGTTGAAAAAACAGCAGTCTGTCAAAGGAGGTCTCAAAGGTAAGCACAAAAGTTCAAAGATAACAAATCTGGCCAAATATAGTACACGTATCTTTAAAAGTACTTTAACGAGCAGTCGTTAAATAATTCATAGCTCCTGAGGAGAGGGTTTCAGGCTATTTCTGGACTTATTTCATGTTTCAGGGGGGAGTACAGGTAGAAAATGAATAGGTACATGTAACTACATAAAAAAAAAACAATATTGGCCGGATAAAAGGATACCTACGCAATAGAATGCATTAAGATCGATATTTAATTGTTTTCTGTTTATCTGTTTGTACACGCTTCACTTTAAAATCGATTCTATTCTATTTTTATTTAATGGCGTTTCCTTGTTAGATTTCGCCAGTGTCAAGTTATTTGAGGGAGTGTCTATCCAATCTCGAGGATTGTTTTTGAGTAAGAACAACTGAGAAGGATTTAGGAGCCTCGTGGCAGGCTGAGACGCGAACCGCGCGAACACCACGCGAGAGACAAGTGTTCGAGGCAAACCCTGCAACGTGACTCCTAAAATCGATTCAACCGGAATAAAATCGACATGGTGTTTTTGACAGTTCTTAGTGATTCCGTTTCTCAATATTCAGTTAATTAATTTCAGAAAATTGATAGGTATAATTATTACAGAAACAAAATATTACTTTAAATTTGCCCAGTACCGTTACCGATCTTATAAACGATATAATCGGAAACCACTGACATAACTCTAGCGATAGACAAGCTCGTTCAAACAAACAACATGTCACACAAAACAACACAAATTTGACACTTTGCGATCTGTCATTGCCATAGTGACGAAGTGAACCGGGAACATCAATGCGGTGCGCCCACCTCATTCTATTCTATTTTTATTTAATGGCGTTTCCTTGTTAGATTTCGCCAGTGTCAAGTTATTTGAGGGAGTGTCTATCCAATCTCGAGGATTGTTTTTGAGTAAGAACAACTGAGAAGGATTTAGGAGCCTCGTGGCAGGCTGAGACGCGAACCGCGCGAACACCACGCGAGAGACAAGTGTTCGAGGCAAACCCTGCAACGTGACTCCGTCCACCTCATTCAAGTGTAACATATTGCTTCTATGACAGGGCCTGTCTATCGCTATAGTATATGACAGTGTCGGAAACTGACACAATAACCCCTACTGGATAGTGTGTTCAGGAAGCATAGTAGGGCTTTGGTTGTTGTAATTTGTTCGGAGTCTTCTTCTTTGTTCGGAGTAACATTTAGTTTTTATTTCATCGCAATCGGCTCAATCTATCAAAAGGGATGAGTTTTTAAAGATTGCAAGTACTACGCAATTGTGTTTTTTTTTTTTTTTTTTTTTATTAAATTAATGGACTTATTGCTTGTGCGTTAGCACCGCATTTCCGCCAATGTCAAGTGATTTGAGGGAGTATCTATCCAATCTCGAGGATTGTTTTTGAGTAAGAACACAGCTGAGATGGATTGCGGAGCCTCGTGGCAGGCTGAAACGCGAACCGCGCGAACGTGTGTTGTTTCATCCTTTACTCAAAAACAATGGACGACAACAAAGGACGAGTGTTCGGGGCAAACCCAGCAACGTGACTCGTAATTGAGTGTTCGTCGCATACGAAGTCGCGGGCGCCACTAGTTATAAATTAATAATGTTTTTGTTTACAATCTTACTTCTGGATAGCGATGGAAGTGAAAGGGCGAATTATTGGCTTCAGCAGGCAAACTAATTCACCAATCACTAGACAGTTGTTGATTGGATTCCAAACAACAATCAAAAAGCTGATTGCTATCCACAAAAAGAATGTAACAGGAAATTATTATGATCATTATTATTAGGTATCAAACTATTTCCTCATCAATATTAACTTCTATTCATGAATATAAAAATAATTGACCACATAATTGTCAATTAAGAAATCACTTACGTAGAACAATAATTATAATCGTACGTAGCAAGTACTTAATTATAAATAATAAATTGTTTTCCAATATTAACTCTGAAACACAATAGCTAGTAATAAATCTAATTTATTTTGTTTCATTTTCCTGATCACATTTCGATAGTTGTGCATAATTTGTCTCTATCTTTGACGGCATTGTAATTATATCTAATTGCTATTAATTTATTGCTTGTAAAGATGTAAAGGAGTAAATTTCATCTTCCTCGTATCACAGAGAACTATAAATCTCGTATTATTACACCAGATAACTAACCGCTAATTTGTTCGCGTGGATGTGATTTACATTCAATACCGATATACAGGGTGTAAGGAAATAATCGTAATTTGGAAACCAGGAGCCTCAAAAAAGGTCCTATATCATATCATATCAATTCTGTTCGGAAAACATCGCGAGGAAACATGCATGCTTTAAGTTCGAGACTCATTTCATTTCATTTCATTTCGAATTTAATTTCATTGTGGCGACAAGGGCTCACTACGTCCCGTCACACTCTGGCCAGTTTCGGTACTACTAGTGAAACGTTGATGTTCTGAGTCTTCAAAATATCTCTGACTACCCCCTAGGGGAATATAGTCGTGAGCATATTATGCTTATTTTTATTTCTGCTGATAATAAGCAAAATTTCTGAGTATATTCCCTCTAGCTAGTTTTGAGACTACACAACAATGAAATGAATACCTAACACTTCCTAATGAAAATACAACTAAACACTAGCACACACACACCCTCTCACGCACTACTATAAATAAAAAGGTACACCATTTTAGCCTCTCCCAACGTAGGGGCGGCTAAAATGGTGACAAAAGAGCCTACATTCAATAGATTTAGTTTTAAACTATTATAAAGTAATAGCCTCTCCGCTTGATACCGGACACATTCCAGCTAGTTGCGAAGGTTTCGCCTTCCACTTTTGTCCTCCTACACAAATTTGCATCGGTCTTACTGCATGACATGAAAGTCATATTGCGAATTTAATTGATGCTTCGAATGAGAGCATGTATAATTGCCAATCAGAGACATGCGGGGCGTAGGTCAAATGCCAGAGAACCACTTGACGGTCTTATTATCTGATTAGTAAGTGCTTAGGTACTTAGATTTTTTTAATTTATTTTTGATAAGTTTAGGTATTTACGTGACAAAATTTACAAGTATTTTTTTCAGATTACGGTCACTACATATTATAATGCTTTCTACTATATTATTATAATTATACTAAAAACCGTAAAATCGTGAAGAATAAAAAAGTTGCGGTTCACTTCATATAAACTCAAATAACACTCGATAGCGCGATTTAAATGACGTGCAGCGCCAATAGGATAATCAATAGATATTGACCAAATTTTTTGTTTGTTCGCGCATCACGCAAAAACTACTGAACCGATTTTGATGAAACTTTTTTTGTTTGATAGCTTATGATCTGACTTAAAATCTGGTATATAATTTGTGCGGACGAAGTCGCGGGAAAACACTAGTGTTTTATAAAGTTCTTGCTTTTACTATAATTAATTTATCTTTCCTTTTTGTCTGTTAATTTATAGTATGAATGATGTGGCAGATTAGCAAAACAGCAGACAGCAACTTTTAGCAGGAGGTAGGTACTCTAAAATATACTAAAAAGCAAACGCATACCGAAAAGCCTAAAGCCGATCAATATAATTACCAGCAATCTTCATAATGATATAAGAATGCAGAGCAATCGATTATGCAGTAACTATCCCGACCAAGCCCCAGTCGGCTACGAAAGACCACGACTGGTTTTTACACGAAGTAGTCTGACCTCCGTCACTCCAAATGGGGAACCAGATCTGGTCGGGTTTTTGCTGGAGTCTTCGCGAGAACAAATGGCAGTTTCAAATATTTTAATGTCCAGAATTTACTTCAGAAATAATCTTCAAAAAGTTCTCCCAATTCATACTTTTAAGTCGACTCTTCCGCAACACATTCATCTGAAACTCATAATTGTATGATAGACAACACAGCCCATCTTTAGAATGGCATTCCATCGAATCGATAGAACACAACCCATCTAGGAATAGCTTCAAATTCGAATGATCATTGTGTACTTCTGTAGCAGCGAGGCCGATTCAAACAGGGCAATTGTCGGTGACACTGTCAATTGCCTCGATGTTCTGATGAATGCACGACCGGTACTTCACGTCACAGCAACGAGTATCTGAATGAACCATTATTAACTCTATAGCTTCGGGCTCAAGGATAAAAATGCTGAAATACCATGCGTAATACTTTTAAGCAACTTTCCATTCAATTTTGGAATTCAGAAACACATCTCAAAAGGTAACGAGAGAGTAATTTACTGGTTTTGGAATTCATTAACTCATTACAGCCGAAACCGAGGAGCGTGCATGAAACGGCTTTTTAATGAGGACAAGGCGACACAGAATGGGAGGCGAAACAATATTTAAGTTAAGGTATAACTTACTATGCCATAGAAGGTCAAAGTTAAAATAATTTAGTAAATATAGGAAGGAACCCACTAATTGAATGTGCATCACTGCCGCTTCGATATGTTGTCGCTGTTTAGAAGATGCGGCCGCAACATAACATAACAGAAGGCAATGAAAACCATAAAAAGGAGGTAGGTATACAAGTTAATTTGACTAGTCAGCTTATCAATCTCCAGATTCTAGACTTCTAATTTCCCATTATCTACCCGTGTGCCAAATCTCAACTAAATCCGTTCAACCATGATTGAATCAGAAAGATCGTCACAAAATCACAAAATTTAACCATTTATTTACGATCAACGATTTTTTTTGGTCTTCGTCGTTTAGAACTAAAAAATCATAGAGTAAGATATTTCGTAGGTACATAATTATACTCATCTACTTTAGGGTGTGGTTCTATCTAAATCAACAGTTGGTAAATAAATCGGGTAAGAATGCGGTTAATATTCCAGAAAACGTATAAATATTGATATAAAATTTCTAATCATGCACAAGACAGATGCATAAAATAAACAATCTATTGAACAAAGTAAACATATTAACTGTTTACTAAACAATTTGTGTACACTTGACTTCATTGTGTCGATAAGACGAAATGTTATCTTTATATTGTTTAGATTATAAACAATACTTACGGCATTTTATGCATTTTTCTCCCCTCCGGACGGAAAGCGTCAATTTTCGTTACGTTGCGCTAAACGAAGTTGCCGCTTTCCACCTCGTTCGAGGAGAAAAATAGTATACTAACCTCGGACAGCAAATAAGAAAGCCTCAGATCACATGTTTTTCGCCTCGATCAACAATTACATGAGATCTGAGACCTTTCTTACTTTCCTGCCCTCGGTGTGTAATCTACAATTACTTGTTGATTAGTTTATTTTATAGGAATGTTCGATGCTTTAGTTTACAACATCATCTTTGTAGCCAACTATAGGTAACGTTGACTATGACATAGTCATAGGTCTCAAGACTGTCCTTTACGGAAACCTTTAGCAGGCAATGTTGTTTTAAAAAGATACCATATCTCGTCCGTAACTTTACCTAAAATAAATAAAATGGAAATAAAATTAATATGTAGTTAGTAACATTAATCTGTGATATAGGTGTAGTATAGATATTTTTCCTTACTTTGTGACAATATTTGTTAATTGCGAGGTACAGTAGGGCTCGCATGCCACCCCCGAGAAAACGATAAAAATCGAGATGTGCCTCCATCCTTATTATTTTACGTATGCCAGAAAGAGCGCGCACGACGTTTTTCTCGTCTAAACGCTTCGTCGTGGCTGGCATGCTAGCTGTGCTGAGCATCAAAAGTGCAGAAGTAAACTTAAAATATACGAACAAAACATATATTCAAAACTGTAAAAGAAGTATATTAATTGCATTCACACAAAAGGTTCCGATAAAGATATAATGTTTAGGTGTCTTTGACTCCAAATCATCGATTTTTCTATCACTGTCTGTTCGAGCACAACGCAAAAACTACTGGACCTATTTCGATGAAATTTTGTTGTGTTATAAAGCGTATTATTAGACTTTCCCTTTACACACGTCAGCCACATACATCGTCCTGGCTTAATCTCATCTCCTTTTTGCCGCCTATTTTGCATAATGTTGTCCTATACTCTGTGCCTATACTTCGATCAAAATAAAATGAATGGATAGGCCTTACGCGAACATTTCAAACCAGAAAAATTAGGCAAAACAAACGAAAGGTTTACTTCAAATTTGTATGCAAGTGCCCTAGATTTGACAGATAATGGCGCTAGTTTGTATGGACCAAGTGCACCAGTAGTTTGCTTCAACTTACCGTGCTTTAGGCCTATCCATTAATTTATTTTGATCTAAGGTCCTATATAATTTGTCTGGTAGTCTGCCCACAGATCGCCACACCTCTGCTGTCATTAATTCATTACCAGTTAACATCGCTATCATCGTCTAGCCAAGTCGAGTATCCGCCTACAGATCACTTCAAGTTTGGCGGTTTCGAATAGTCCGATATCTGATTTTGGAATTTAAAAACAGAAATAAGATAGTTGTGTTCAAATAGATTTGTGTTCGGGACATGTCTATCGGTATTTCCAGATAATTCTAGTAAACATTTTATGTATGGACCCCAAAATGATGAATGAAAGAACTAGTGAAAAGATCAACAAAGATTGTAGGGATTATGATTAATTGATGAGACACAAGTATACAAGCAATTAATTGATCATACACAAGTATACAAGCAAAAATCTAACGATTCGCTACTTTGTGAATGCCCAAGAACCGTCAAAATGTGTAAACAAGAAAATGTACAGGGTGAAATTGATATCATTAGCATCCTTTTAAACTAAGAGTCTACCCATCAAACTGAACAACGCTTTCTATGGGAGCAAACCAATCGGAGCAAAAAAAAAATCTGCTGTTCCATACTTAACTGCAACGCCTACTCAGATTTTTATTTTGCTCCTATAGTAAAAGTTGTTCAGTTTTATGAGTAGACTCTTAGTTTAAAAGGATGCTAACACTGACATATACTCTAGCGATAGACAGGCCCTGTCATAGAAGCAACATGTTCCACTTGAATGAGGTGGGCACACCGCATTGATGTTCCCGAGTTCACTTCGTCACTATGGCAATGACAGATCGCAATGTGTCATTTTGTGTGACATGTTGTTTGTTTGAACGAGCTTGTCTATCGCAAGAACAAAATTTTTGGTCTATCGCTACTTCGCTAGAGTATATGTCAGTGGATGCTAATGATATCAATTTCACCCTGTTAGTAAACCAACTGGTTGAAATAATGCAAAGGAAGAAAGTACTAAAGCGCACTCAACGGTTAGCTCATCAAGTCCTGGCCGAGTAGCGGTAGTAATGACCTCAGGGCTTCCCACGTAGCGTCGACACGATGAAGATTAGCTCTACAAAACCTTTACAATTATTAACATAGCTTATTATAACGTGGGTAATATTGCTTTGTTAGAGGACATCGATAAACGACATGCCGGAAAATGGGCCTGACGTAACAGACTTCAATGATAAAATATGTCGATAAAAATTACAGTTTTTTTTTCGACTTTGGTCCCATAGAGAAAGTTGTTCAGTATGATAATGGTCTGATTATAAAACCTTAAAATACCGTTAGCATATTAAGTTAGACCCTTTATATTCTACAGCAGAATCAAAGAAAACCCCACACATGTTTGCATTTCCCGTAACAACTCTAGGCTCATCACTCATCTGTTGCTGCTTACCTAGGTCCAGAAGTGTCTACAGAGTATACTTTGGACATTTTGATAATATAATTCGTTCTCGACCAATTGGTGTTCGACTATTTAACTTTCGGTGTGATGTACTAAACCCGTGCCCAGGAGCTACATGAGCTTATTACGCCTTCCCCATTCTACTATCAGACATCCAGGCGCACCGCGGAATATCACCCTACTTTACATCTCAATATACAGGGTGTTTCATAAGTAACAATAAATTTTTAAAACTCATAAGGTGGTTGTTTAGACCGTCAAACTGAACAACTTTCTCTATGGGACCAACATCGAAAGCGCGAAAAAAATAATTTTATATCCCATACATATTTTAGCTCTAGTCGATTTGTTGAGTATAGAACATAAATTTTTTTTTCGTGATTTCGATATTGGTCCCATAGTGAAAGTTGTTCAGTTTGATGGTCTACACCACCCCCTTAAATGTTTATTTGTAGTTTTGAAACACCTTGTATTCGCACTAAGCGCCGTTCAGAATCTTTTATAGTGCGCACAGCCAAGGAGTGGAATGCCCTGCCTGCGTCAGTATTTCCGAGCGCGTACAACCCGAATTCCTTTAAAGTACAAGTGAATAGGCATCTTGGGTAAGCTCGCTACATCTTGGACCCCATCTATGTCCTAAGGACTAGACTGAGGTCAAGAGCAAACCCATTTTTTACAAAAATAAAAGATAGTAAAGATACAAAAATGACCGTCTTTATGGTGGCATGCTAGACCCTCTGGCCCGCCAAACGCCACTTCTAGACCTAAACATCGACGATCGTTTTCTTGAGTCCAGATTGCCCATTTTAATTTGGAGGTTCCAACTTCGCTAACACGATGAAACGACTTCAAGAAGAGTCTAAACTAAAACCTAGTCAAAAGCAAAAGTTGTCATCAAACGCAAATTCCACAGTGTAAACATATTTGCGCAACTTGATCATCAGACCAGACTATAAAGATATCCATCATGGTAGGGACATTGCACTGAATTACCGTGAATGTATGGTGGTGGATGTCAGTGTCAGACGAACAGATGTTATCTACGACCTCTACGCGAGGTCGTGGGATCAATGTGCATATTTCACAAGTTTCGCCTTTTTTGCTATTTCACGTGATGACGTCATTAATAGAAATAGATTATAAATCTGTGTGTTTTTGGTATCTTGTTTTAATGTTATTATTGTTGTTTCAATAATAAGTGTTTAAACAAACAAATCGGCATATTTCAAATGTAAGAGAAACTTGTACACCAACTTTGAAATTAGATTTACAAATATTATATTTTTTCAACGGACTTCATAATTACGCCTTTACTTTTATATACCATACCCTAGAGTCCCAATAATAGACAGATTAATTAAATTAATAGTAACTTCAATACCCTAGCCTTTACATTATGTTATTTACGCCGCGCGTTGGTGACAGAAGGCCTGCCATATAGTGTCCAAAAAGCTTTACTTATAATCAACAAATTATAAAACATACTGCTACTTATTTTAACTGAGAAACAACTTAAAATTTATCAAAGAACAGCAAAATGAAAACAAAGGCCAAAATAAACCAATTTCTAAACATAGAATCTCTGCTCAGAAACCAGTTATACATATTTAGCATAATGAATATTTAGGCCAAGGACAGGGCAGCAATAGCGAAACATAGTGCATAGAACAGGTTCGTAGCGGTCAAGGCGAGCTGCAGGCGAGGTGCAAGGTGCAGCAGTGTGGCTTTTCATTACTCAATAACTCTACATAGCTTTATGTCCCGACGCCATAGGTATAGAGGCATATGCGTAATAACAACTTTTTTAAATATTGTTCAGATTATCTACTTGAAATTGTCATTCTTGATCTCTTCAGAGATAAGCTCGCCCTTTGTACATGTTTTCTCAACTTTGTATATTTTTATGTTTTTGTGTGCAATAAAGTGTTATAATATAATATAATATATATATTCTATCCAGAAACCCTAAAATAGTGGATTGAGCCTGTACTGAGCAATGATATTATATGTTACTACCGTTACTGAGTGTCAATCTATACTGCATTCCAAATAAAGACGACGAGATTTTTCGATTCCTATTTAGCTTTCTGGCCAATTCTGATAAACAAATATAATTTATTTATCAGACAGACGTACTTCTAACAGACTTACTATCCGACATAATACGACGTTACTAAAGCTGTTCTAAGAATAAGTGAGAGTAAGTGTTTCAAATCTCTGTTTCTGTAAATAAAAATGGCCTTAAATTATCGTTGCTATTTGGAGTATAGACTAGCTGAGCGCGTATACTGAAAAGGAATGGAGATAGACAAATCGTAACAAAAGTTTTGCTTTTGTTTGTTTGCTTAGCAGTTACAAGATTTGAAAACGATTTCAACTAGTTCAAATTAAGTTCAAACAAAAATAATCGCAAACTAAGAAAGCGTGAATTACTAGTTGTCACCACTGGACTGGCTCATCTAAGTAATAACGTAAGTAGAATCTAAGTAGTAGCCATACTTATATCAAATAAAGTTTCTATTCTATTCTATTCTATATTCTATAATAGAAATAAAATATACCCCTTGAATATTTATTAAATGGTTTTTAAGTAAAAAAGTTCCACCGTTTATCAGCTACTATTGTTAATGAATCATGAATAATATGATAATGAATAATCATGTTCAACGTAGCCACTTGCTAAACACGTTATACGATTATTACTAACCTTAGGGCACAAATGCATTAACTTGTAACACTAGTTCGTAATCAATGATGCACAAACTGTCCGCAAATACAACTCAGCGACTCAAGGACCTGCAAAGTCATCTATCATCTGTCAACTTTCCTTGGCGTGTCGAAGGCAAGGAAATTATGTGTAATGATTTGTTTGATCACTTAATTGTACGGCACAGACTGAATGCCGTAATTTGTGTCGTTTAAATGTTTCTCCTAAACATTTGCATCTAATGAAGGGTTTCATTTGGCATGATCTGCAGAAAAAATGTACGTAATTTTGTAGATAATTTAATTGTTACTAATGAATGTTGAATAGGCGAAATACATGTCAGAATCGTAGCATGAGCCGACCAATTTTATAGTCAGTCTACCTCGATGGAACATAGGTGTGAGCATAATTAATTATTAAGCTCGATTATATCAAAACTAAAGTGGGACTGGGCTGGGCATCTTTGCCGAATGCATACCGAGAGCGTTAGGCATCAATCACCATGCAATGGGTGCCTAATAGGGTGGAACACATTTATATGAATTTTTTTTTTTTTAATTTCGTTTTGGAATACCAGGTAAAAGTTGCTTCATATAATTGTAAATAACACCCCTTGATTTGGAAGTTCTAGCTAGACATCTTGAGCTCCCGCCATAGACATGATGTTTCATTTTTTAAGTTTTTATAGATGTTTTGTATAGTACACTCTGTAAGCAAAATAATAAGTAAATATAATATTTTATGCCTGTAAATATTAAAATAAAGTATATTCTAGTAAATAGAATCAATTATTTCAAAAGTGAACACAGGTTCAGAAAGTTATGTCTGTATGAAAAACTTCATTATTTACATCAAAAATCCTTTTTCGTCTCAAACTTTGGCTTGATCTTTCGAGATGCAAATTTAGACTTAATGAATGCCTCTCTTCTTGTCTTGTCGCATACACTTAGAGCTGCTTCTGTTACATCTTTTACTGATATTTCCACAGCCTGGGTGTGGCAAGGCAGTCTCATAAACTCCAAAACAGCATCTCCTCCATTTTCAATTAGAACTTGTTACTGCTCGTCGGAAATATGCATCAGTATTGGGGGTTAATATATATTTTGTTGTCAGTCAATCAAGTATATGTAAGAACTTTCATTTAAGTTCCCTTTTGGCACCTCTAAGATGCGCAAACAGAATTTTTATTCACTTGACGAGCCGTAAAAATGCGTCTTGTGGCGTGTTCTCTAATGTGCTTACGTGAATCTATTATCATACTCAACAACAAGTTTTCTGAATGAGCAAAGCAACTATTTCGACTTAAAACAGGGCCTACTATCGCTAACAACTCTTCGGATAAATATCTAGTGCTGTTAATCAGCTTCCATAAATGTTTTGAACCATCTTTGCAGGATGAATGTTTTGGTGGCAAACCAGACAGGAGTGTATGATTTTACGACAAACGTTGCTAAAGTCACAAGATTTTGTTGTGGATTTTCCGTAGAAATATACAAACGCACTATGGTGCATTGGGGTAATTGCGAACCTGGGTATATTCCGAAAGTTTATTAAAACTACCTGACTTTAGACGCCATTTTTATCGGCTTTGACGCTCAAGCCGCCGTTCGTCGCTGCTAGCGTAAGTGTCAGAGCAACGTGCCGTCTCGACAGACAAGTCAGGTAGTTTTAATAAACTTTCGGAATATACCCAGGTTCGCAATTACCCCAATGCACTATATAAGATTAGCTCTTGTCAACCAACGGGCATGGGATATAGATTACCTGGGCTTCTGTGTAAAAAATCAGGAGGGGAGGATCCATTTATAACAACAGTAGTAATTTCTTGAAAATATTTCACGAATCACGCCCCCTACCCCTCCCTGTATTTGTGTTGGTTCCATCACAACCAACAGCCATTAAACTTTCTGGTGATATCTTTTCAGTCATCAAAAACTGTGGATAGCTCTTTCAATATTTCTTGCACTGCCCGATGTTGGAACAATATACCCAACGTAAACAGAAATATTTGAAATATTCGATTGCAACAGCTAGTTACCTATATTTAAATATGTTTTAGAATAAAAAAAACAATTTTAATAAATTCTGTAATATTTTGTACGCCGCGCAAATAGCCCCTAAATTGAATTTTTTTAAATATATGATGTCTTGGCGAAGGCTTTTACCTTTGTCTGATAATATTTATATTTTTAATGGAGGTAACTGATGGCCACTGGCAACTAAATACAACTATTCCAAATAGAATTTGAAGAAAAAAAAATCGTTCCACCCTAGTGCCTAATGATGGTAGTCGAGGACGAGGCAGACCTCGGAAAAGGTAGCGCGATGAGTTGGATGCCTATTGCAGCGAATGGAGGGATGCCGCGTTGGATAGAGATATGTGAAAGAGTTTAGTGGAGACCTTTGCCCAGTAGTGGGACGTCGAAAAAGGTTAAAAAAATATATAATTTTACGAATAGTAGTCCTAATTTGGTTATCTTTAGACATAGGGGAGGGGGTAAATGATATGTCGTATTCGGTAGCTGGGAAAAGCCAGTAGGATCCCAATACTAGACAAAGGTCCTCTCACGAATAATGGTGCGAGGGAAAACAAATCATTAGAAGGATAATAATTATCGACTAAGTATTCGACGATCACTGTAGCAGATACTGCGAACCAACGATAATATTGCATAATACGCGCTATCCTTTCAAAGACCAAGTACAAATTTGCAATTTAAAATGCCATAAACGTTCTCTATCGTCGAGAATTTGAAATGCAAACAGCGATACGTGGACAATAGAGGAGAAAACATAATGTAGGCAAGACATTTTGAAACCGCTGCGGTAACAATACATGTTGTATAAGAATGCTTAAATTTAGGAATTATTGACATGCAATAAGGTCCCGAATCCACGAGCCCCAAAAAAATGAGTCAAATGTGGTCAAGTACGCACAGAAAATAATTGACCAGCCATGTCGCATATGTAATGCAGTGGAGCGACTACACCATAGTCCGCGGACTCAACTTGTTATGTAGATAGTGTATACATACATAGGTACACTTACAGTGGCTATAATAAACTTACAAGTAAGTAAATTGTCAATTTTAGACTTAAAGAATACAACTGTTTTTCAAAATTAAAGAACACAATATTTAAAATATTTATTTTAAAGTTAAAGAAAAGAAGAAGAGTTCACAAATGGTGGATTTACCACAAAAAAATACGATTTCTAAAAATGAAAAAAAGAAGCTAAAAAGCCAGTGTTTCTTTTCTATTACAGCATTCACCCTACTCCCCTATTACTAGTGTTAAATTACAGCAGCAATCATTTCGAAAAAGGGCTTCCGATGCCCCCGAAATCGATCCCAAAAATAACTCCCAGCTTCAACTATTAATCGAACATCGAATTAAAGAAACTACATTCGATACTTTTCATCGTACGCCGAAATTACGACCAGTTTAAAACAATCCCAAACCCTGAGCCAATTAAAGAGACACATGTGAAACTGTGGTGTCTTTTAAGACTGGTTACCTAGACGAGTTTTAGGCTATAAATCAACCAAGTCTCAACAGAACTACCATTAAAGGTGATTAAAGTGCTCTCGCGCAGGATGGACCAAATTATACGGTCTGTCCGAGGTTTGGCCTGGGCCACAAAAATGTGGTGCGGTCATTATCCCGGATACCGTGGCCAATGCGAGAGCACGTGCCCTGCATGTGTTGAAACTCAAAATGTGTTTTATTGAGCTTCCCTGGTGGTAATACTAAGATCAATTAGATATCTAACCTAATTATTACCACGTTATCCTCAGTTTAAATTAAACCATCTTGCGTGTTCTTGGAGGCGTCAACGTTATAGGTTTTTTTACGCTATGCTTTTGTGGACAAAACTACTTTCCACATCATTCCATCCGCAAAATCCTAACTAATCTAAACTATTTATAACTGTTAAAGAAGTTTATATGTACAAAAGCTGTAAAAAGAAGATATTTAAAAGAAAAAGATAACTATATTAGGTGTCCCTGACTCCAAATAAGTCGGTCTGTTTGTTTGTTCGAGCATCACATAAAAACTACTGAACCGATTTTAATAAAACTTGTTTTTTTTTTTTTTAAATGATATGTACCAAGTTTGTGAGGTCGAAATCGCGGGTAAAAGCTCTTCTATTTTAAAACTGTAGCAGAGGTGTCTGTACATTGAAAATGTTTAGTAAAAAGTTACGGTATTATGCTCTTTCGGTGTCTTTGACGCCAAATCATAGATTTTTTCATTTGTTGTCGTCTATTTGTTTCTTCGAGCATCACGCAAAAACGACTGGACCTATTTTGATGAGACTTTTTGTGTTATAAAATTAAAAGCTTAGAGCTTATTAATTAGCCTTAAAATCTAGTTATGGTATAAAGTGAAATTATTATGCTCTGCTTATGCATTAAATTGTGACTACATGTATTAATTAGGATAGTGTTAAAGAATCTATTAATTTCCCATGTAAATAACCTTTGCATAAATAACCATAAACATGGACAAATTAGACGTATTACGATAAAAAGTATTTTCTGGCATTTTATGGGAGGGATGAAAAAGCAAGGAAATATTTCATCCTAATTCCTATTCTATTAAATTAAGAGAGTTCCACAATAAAACTTACAATTATAAATGGAAAAATATAATAATAAAAAAATCTAAACTTTCACTTTAGTCTTGTGAATCATTGTCCTAATAGCTAGGTCAACTTGCCGGCAGGTCTAGAAAGTTATCTTCTAGTCAACTTCACTGTTTTATCACTAGAAAATACTACTTTTTATTTTAAACTAATTTACTTAATTATCTTTACAGAGACTACAGAGAGTGATACACTAACTAATGAATGATTATTGTAGTTTAGGCTACGAATAAAGAAATAAATATGGAAATATAATTCACGTCAAAAAATGACCCCACGAACTTTGGTGTACACCACGCAAGCGCGCAAGACTCAATCATTATGGCGACTCCAATTACGGCGTTTGCCGCCAAAACTCATGGTGCCAAAAATTAAGGAGATTTTGTTCGGAGTTATCGTTCCATATTTATTTCTTTATTCGTAGAGTTTAGGAAGCCAACACTAATTGTTCTATACACCCATTATACACCACTATTTTTACATACTAAAAAAATGTGAAGGGTGCTTTCTGATAATAAAACTTTAAACAAGTTCCCTGAGAAACATGGGTCAAAAAATTTGATAAATTTTTTGCACTTCCAAACAAAAGTGTGCATCAGTCGATCAATTTTCTATGGAAGAACAGTTTATAAAATGAGAATCATCATCATCATCATTTTCAGCCTGTATCTACTCACTGCAGGGTATAAGCTAAGAATAATTAATTGTATTACAATTTGGACCGCTATCTTCAATAGTATGTATTATCTGAACAGGCAACAGAACATAATCTTAGTCTTGGTTCCTGCTACTTCTTTTATTAATTTTTTTTTTTTTTTTTTATATAGCCTGTTTTGTGTCTCACTGCTGGGCAAAGGCCTCCCTTCTTTTCCTCCAATTTTTTTTATTATTATATGCAGTCAAAATTTTATTGCCTTTAATTTAATAAAATCTGCAAGGTCAAGTCTGATTTATAATAGTTTCAAGTAGCGGGTCATTTGTGATTACACTAATGGTCTGACCCAGTTATCATTGACAGAAAAATAATTCTTTGATTATAATAACAAGTGATTTTATTTGGGACATTTTGTAATTTGTAGTTAATCTTAGAGTATGTATGAAATACATTACTAGAAATTAAAATGAGTTTAATATAATAATAATAAATAACGCTCACAGGCTATAGGCTTTTTAATATGGAAACCATACAACAACGGCACAGACATATAACATTCACAACCAAACCAAGATTTGAACCAAGGACCCTGGGTGAATATGAGATAAACTTATTTCTTAGTCTGCGATACTAGGATGTTAACTTTTTGAAGTCATTTGCCACAAAGATGTTAGTTATGGTCAAAGGTTTTAATGGTAGGTATTATCAGCTTGATCTGTAAATGGACAAACGTCATTGTGGAATTGCACCGAAGAGAGGAAAGAAAGGAAGGGAGACCATATTGCAGGTTGGATGGCGATAATTAGGGGCATAGCAGCATGCGGAAGGTGAGAGATAGACAGGTGTGGAAATGTCAGGAAGAGGCCTTTGTTGGAAGAGTTGCATACATGGTGTGAGGAAAAGTATCATTAACCTTTAAACCACATACTCTACCCATCAAACTGAACAACTTTTACTATAGTAGCAAATCTGTCCGAACATTTAAAAGAATCAGCTGCACCATATGTTTGAGTCGAGAAGGTATTGCTGTTTAGTATGGAACAGCTGTTTTATTTTTTGTTCGGACAGGTTTGCACCCATAGTAAAAGTTGTTCAGTTTGATGGTTAGAGTATATAGTTTAAAGTTTAATGATACTTTTCCTTACACCCTGTATAGGTTATCAATGAGGATCTTATATTTTAATAACCCATAACATGCATATTGTATATCTTAAACAATTTATGCTATACTTCTTCTTTTCGTATCAATTGTTCTACCATTGTGTTTTTTATGTTTCATTGGCCAGATATGCGGCGAGCCTGAAAGCGTCCAGTCCAGTGTAGCTTTATTGAGGTCCTCTCTCGTGCAGGTGTCCAGGCACAACTGACATTCTAGCAGGTGTGCTATCGACTGAATAGGTATAGGCCTGTGGTGGCCAAGACGTCGACCGCGGTCTACCCGGTCACCCGTGGTCGACTTTTATGATAGTCTCACAAAGAGATTAATAACTAAATTAAAGAGGAAATAAAATTACATCGTGTCTATCAAAAACAGGCTATTCGTGTACATTCATTGCTAAACCTGTTGCGGTTGAAGCTAGACTGCCAGGTATATCTAAAATTTTAATGTAGACCGTGCAATGTATGAAGTTTGGCCACCCCTGCGCCCGCGGCATGATACATCGATAAACGTTTTATCGCGCCTGCTAACTCGTTCGTTCGCGCGCAAAAAGAAAGGGAGCTAGGGCGCGATAGCGTTTTATCGCGCGATCATGCCGCGGGCGCTGGTATAGGCTATAATTATCATCATCATCATCAGCCTATGTATGTCCAACTGCAGGGCACAGGCCTACCCTCATGGAGGGTTGTGTGGGTTCGTCACCATGCGTGTCCAATGTGGATTGGTGATACACATACGCATCAGAATTGGATAAATCCCACTTATCCCAACCTATTCATACGAAACATTGCGTTGAATTAATTCAATAGAGACGTAAACAAAACTTACTGGATATCTCCTGCATTGCATTACTGGAAATTGGCAAGCTCCCAAAACATTTCCAAATTGTTAGACCTCAAATTTTTTACAATTTTCATTACTTCTATAGAGATACTTTCCTGTAATAGCGATGCAAAAGGAAACTACAATGAAAATAAATAGTAAATGCAATCTACTTACCGATTGAGATACAAATATCAGTGTTTGTTGTCAGCAAATGCGCCTCCAATTATTTTCTTCGCATCACGGAAATGTTTTTCGCGAAATACAAAACCTTTTTGACGTTCGATTTTCGTAACTCAATACGCTGTTAGGTCCATTCATCAAATATCGTCCGCACAATTGTCTTTTCCTAGCGAGATTATACTAAGTAATACGGGAATACACAAATTATTATCGCAAAAACACTACAAAACACAAAACGCAACCATACGAACACCGAGCAAAAGTACTCCCGCTCACGAACGATCTCGCTTTCTGACACCAATTTATTTTGTTTGAAGCGTCAAATTGCAGAGGTAGGTGGTAAAAGAGATAGTGATATCGAAGATTACCTTGCAAGAAAGAAACAAAACTACATA
The DNA here is from genome assembly GCA_963693445.1 of Agonopterix heracliana. NCBI lineage: Eukaryota > Metazoa > Arthropoda > Insecta > Lepidoptera > Depressariidae > Agonopterix > Agonopterix heracliana. The sequence continues at coordinate 21,150,285 of OY856308.1, read as the reverse complement.
TGTCAACGTTGACTGCAAACGAAAAGGCGCGCGACGCCATTTTCTATCAGAGTTGCCAGTATGAAAAAATTACGTTTCATTCTACGCAATCCAAATTTCATTTTAAATTTATTTGGAGTCACCACTTTTTTCTATATAGTTAGTTAGCGATTATATAGTTATATAATTTTTTCTCATAATAATTGTCTTTTGATCTTTCAATTGGAATAGCGTAGAGGGTTTTAGGGTTTTGAGGGTTTAGACTCCATACCCTGGAACTGAGTAAAAAGGAACGTAGAAGGAAAAGGAAATCGTTTAATTCATTCCTGCGTTTCAACCGCGTAAATTAAAAAACTATTTTCATTGTTTTGCAAAAGTTTAATAAATAGATAACTTTATAATTTATAGATAACTTTTCATTATAATCACAAAAATAATGCCTGTTTGCAGTATAATACATAAGTTGCTTTTACTGGCCATTTTAACGGAAAAAAAATAAAATGCCATAAGTTTTATAAAAAAAACCTACGAAAAAAAACAATATTTTCTTTTTATCCATTTTATGGCTTTATATACCTACAACTTTTTGGGTCTAGATGCCAGTGTCGGATCGATTAGAAACTCTTTTCTAATAATATGGTGCGTGGCGGCTGGCAGAAATTAATAATTCAGCAAAACAAAACAGGAATGCATGTTGAGATTGTTGAGGCCACTTCAGGGTTCAGGTGATTACTTGCTCAGTGGGTTCAGTCAGGGCTATTGTGTGCCAATCTTGTGCACGCGCTCGAGAAGCTTTATTTTGTATATATCTAACTCCATGCCACGCACACGGCAAGTATAAAATTAACTTTTTCTTCAAAACCATGAAATAAAAAGCAAGCAAAATAGCCATTATAAGGCATTGGCCATGAATTTTCGATTACTTACCCATAACCCAGAAGGGACATTTATTGTAACATGGTTCAACTATGGGTAGGTTGCTACGCAAAACCAAACCAATATAAGCTGGCCGCGCGAAGGGTGAATAATGTACATAACGTCGCGCTGCCAGCTTATTTTAGTTTCGCGTAGCTTGATGTGTCGCCGTGTGCTTACCTACTTAGGTTTTCTCGCAATGCTAAAGTCTTCTTGTCTTTCGTTGTCTGGAAGAAATCACTCTAGTGATAGCCCTCGTCGACGACTTCGTGTTAGTCTAATATGTTACTTTTCTCCCCTCCGGACGGAAATCGTAAATTGACGTCCCGCTGCGCTAAACGAAGTTGCCGCTTTCCACCTCCGTCGAGGAGAAAAATAGTATACTACCTCGGGCAGTAGGAAATAAGAAAGCCTCAGATCCCATGTTTGTTGACCTCGGCGAAAATAAGATCTGAGACCTTTCTTATGCCTTTCTTATACTTTCCTGCCCTCGGTGTGTAAACATCATGAAACCAAATGTGCTAATGCTAATAATTTTGTTGTACACTCATTTGTGTGCTATATAATCTGAAATGCTAATTTGGAAATAGACCACTTTTCCGACTGTATACGTATTTATAAGATCCGTCCCACCCGTACACACCGCCGAATAGAGTGCGAAAGAGACAACTGCAGCTCGGACCGATTTTATAGGTATACAAAAAATCTACGAAATCAGTATTTCGTATTCCCCTGTTTTCTCCTCCAAAACTAAACCGATTTTAATAATTCTTTAAAAAATAATATGATTGCTATTTTTGTTTATTATTCGTCAAATTTGTTTACTGGATGGCTGAAAACGGTCGGTAAAATTGGTAATTTTCGAAGGTAGCTGTTCTTACAGTTATTAATTAAATGCAAAAAAGCGAAACATAGGGACATGGCAGAGGTGACATAATTTATTGTATGGTAAACAAATATTTTCTCTAGTGTTAATATCCAGGGAGAAAACAGGGGAATACGTTTGTATGGAGAAAACTGTACTGGTCTATCCTCGTAAGATCTCATTGAACCACATAATGCAATCAATGATTACAAACAAGTAGTAAAAGCATCTCAAGTTGGTGTAGGTATAATTTACGTCCAAGACATTTATTTTGTGTGTTTCATAGTCTGCCATAAATAGTAGAGTCTTTTAAAAGCTGGTTTGACGGGGTTATGTTAAGTTTAAGAGCGTTTTGAGTTGCACAGAACAGAACCAGTCACTACCTGGCTCAAGCGGCCGAAATTCCTGGAAAAAATCAATTCTTCGGGACGCTTCCACGCGCCTCCGTCGTTAATAAAGACATATAGTTACTGACCTCTTGCTTAGGCGATTTAATTTGCGGATAATAGGTAGGTACCTACACCTAGTCACACTATAGCAAAGGCTAGGCGTTGTAATGAAATGAAAACCAATATTACCTGCAGTGCGATTTTTGAAAATCATGCGAGCGGTTCGGCAGTAGAAAATGTCAGAATTACTATGGAGATTATGCATCTTTCTACTGCCGAACCGCTCGTATGATTTTCAAAAATCGCACTGTTGGGTCCTCGTTACTGCGAAAGTCGAATCCACACTCAGATTGTCGTTTCATCGATGATGCGCTACATCATATGTCTTGAAATCGATTGGTTACAGAATCGAAAGGGTAAAGCCTCGACAGGTTACGGCATCGACATGGTTACATTATCGACAGTTATTATAGTTTATCGAAATGTCGTACGTCGAATATCAGTGAAATTGGAATCATTTGTTCATCCTATTAGACACTACACCTACACATTCATGTAGATAAAGTAGGTAGGTAAAGATGGGTGTTGTAGAGTTTCTGGCCGCATCTTCTCTAAAAACGGAATACGTTACTGACGCGGTGGTAGAGTCACAAAAATTACGTCAAAAAGCTATCTATGTGGCACATTGCTCGCAGAACAGATGGCCGATGGAGCCGATAGGGCCGAAGAGTTATCGAGTGGCGAACGCAGCATGGCTAGGCCCCAAGGTGGACCGACGTCCTGGTGAAGGCGGCGGGACCCCGTTGGATGAGGACAACGCAGGACCGGTCGTTGGATGATACCAAAAGCTGGTATATAAACACAACCTCTCCCTGCCGAAAGTCGGTTAACCCAGACGCGCGTCCCGAAGCATTCGAGAGGTCAATACTCTCAAGTAAACTTGCTCCTTACGGAAGAAAGCTAACTGAATTATCATTACCGGTTCCTCCTATCTGTTGCACCTTATTACTTCCACATAAAGACTATATTAGCATTGACATGATGAGCGGAGATTTAGCAGTTCATTGCACATTCCAAATCCCCTATTAGAACTTTTATGTATTTAGCATAAATATCAAAATGGCTTAACATACAGGACTTCATGTTTAGAATTAGAATTACGTCTTTGGTCCAAGTATGGATAGTACCGTCAAATAATGGACTTTACTGCCTTGGAATAGAGATTATTGGCAGGCAAAGGATGTGAGCAGACGTCTACAAGTTCAGATAATGTTAAGTACATAATCACTCAGATTTAGATTGTAGCGAGCCATCATGGCTAAGTTACCCAAGAAACACGGGAAGCATTATAACAAACGAATAGTAAACTTATGTAGAACCTAAGGTCCGTATGAACACTTATATAAGTTCACCAAGCATCTTGATGCTTTATATTGGCATTTCAAAACCATTATGATGCTTTACACTGTAGAACGGTTGGGTAATGGCATATCAATTTGCTTTTGTGAAGCCTTTAGTTTTAGTGCAGCAAACCACAACGCAGCTGTATAACCATCAGCTGTTTTTAGTGCATTTGGATCTACAATAGCATTTTAAAGTAGTAAACAATTGCTTAATGCTGTTTAATAGCACAAACATGAACCATTATAATGCCACGTAAATCCGCTGTACAGCTAACAGCTGTTTTTAGTGCTCTAGGGTCTACAATAGCATTTTTAAGTAGCAAGAATATGCCTAATGCTGCTTAATAGCATAAACTTGTACCGTTATAATGCACCGTAAATCCGTTATACAGCGTTGAGCTGTTTTCAGTGCCCTTTGTTGTTTAATAGCACTTTTAAGTGGTAAGTAAAAGCCTAGTGCTGCTTAACAGCATAAACGTGAATCAATGTAATGCTTGCATTTTTAAAGGTCAACTGAGTTCTGTTGTACAGCTAACAGCTCTTTTATCAAATACACGTGAGTTATTATAATGCGTAAAGCTGTATATGCATTCATTTTACTTTATTCCTAAAACCATTTGTCGGCCATTAAACCATCTATCGAGCTATTTTGTAATAAAGTTTTCCTTTTTAAATTAGCTCGAAGAAAATCCCGATAATCCAAGATAATGCGTCCAGAAAGCCTATTTATCAACTCTTGGTAAACGGATTCAAGTAGTATGAAAATTCTGAAATGGGTTTTATTGTTTTGCCCAAGAATCCCTAAAATTGCGTTCAAGTAATGGCACTATTTCAGTCTACATCAAGTCTACTGGTATACCGGTGAACCCCTATAGAACTACTTTATAGACAATGGCACTACAGTAGTTATCAAAGGCCTTCTCTATGGCCTCTGGCTTAATAATTGCTCACGTGTGAGTATTTATACTGCTGGCGGCATTAATTAGCCTTTTTAAAGGCTCACCGACCTGCTATAGACCGACACCATTTTGTAAATATTTTATAACCAAAAAATATTATCATTCGGACCTATTTATAAAAGACATAGACCTATTATAATAATGATATAACTGAATTTAATACTGCCCAACCAATACTATTATGTTAATTATACAAAATTCGTTCTATACTAGGAATACACAATTGTTTTGGTTATTTCACACATATCTTTATGTAACATTTTATATCAAAACCTCAAAATATAGAAGGCGCGTGAAAATTTTCAATGAAACTCATATAGACATTTACAGTAAACTACATTGCGCAGTAATATTTGAAGGTATGAAGTAACAAAATGAGTCAAAAAAGTATTATAATATAAATATGGTGTCATCCACTCAGTTTTGACCGTCTTCGTCCATATTATATTGCGAGACAAAGTACTTAGTTAAATTACAACGTTAATTGAATTATAACATTTTGTACCGTGGTATTAGAGATGTTTTTGCAATGATGTAGGGTTTATTTAAGTTCTAACTGTGAACACTTAAACAGCTCCAATCATTCTTTTGGTACATTCAAATGCTAGTCTAATGCTTTTGTAATGCAATTAACATCTTCATTATCAATAACATTGCTTGTATATTGCTTCTGTAATGCGATTGGGACCTTCATTGACCGTAATAATGCTTCTTTAATGCGATTGGCAACATCGTTGACCACAATAATGCTAATATAATGCGCCTGTAATGCAATTAAACAACTATTTGTGAACCTATTTAGGATCTAAAGCCGTATAATTTGTGCCCAAATAAGCATTACAGTAGCCGTATATACGTTTGTAATGCTACTATAGAACTGACTCAAAATGCGTAAACGATACATAAATGCTGCAAGTCGGCCGTTATACTGCTTTGATGTGTTACTTGGGTAGTACTTCCATACATCTTCAAATGTTAAGGATTTATCGTATACTAGCTGTTGCCCGCGACTTCGTCTGGGTGAACCTAAAAAAAGTAGGTATCCTATATTCTACCTGCATGCTGAAAATCTGTTTAGCCGGTTATACCTATGCATCCAAACATCTATAAACATCTAATCTTTAACATTTATATAATAATAGTGAGATGAGATACCAGATCAACATAAGTATATTATGCTTATTAAGCATATGCTCACGACATGTTCCTCGAGGGGGTAGTCAGATATCTACAGAACATCCGCGTTTCACTAGTAGTACCGAAACTCTGTCCAGTGTGACGGGGAGTGAGCCTGTAGCCACTTATAATGCACAGTGGTTACAATACATACCTCGAAATTGAAGCATGCAGGTTTCCTCACGTCGTTTCTCTTCACCGAAAAGCCAGTGGTGTTACAATACGTATGTATGTTTAATCATAAATTCCGAAAAACTTATACCTGATACTTTGATAAAGTTATAATGTCAAGATTCACAGTCGAAGATACGAAAGCGTCGAAAAAAATTGGAACCAGTACTGGTTCCTAAATCCTATACATATACACGCACACATACATAATTTGTATGGCGCCTCACGCACACTAACCTATGAAACTTGGCCCCTTTTGTTTTATACGGTAAAACAGTGATTATAAAATCCATGTTGTGCTATTTCGTTCTCCGAGTAGTGGGCTCGGTGGTGTAATTGGTTAGCACGTTTCCCCGGTTTGGAAGAGCGTGGGTTCAAGTCCCGCCCGAGACAAATATTTCAATCTTTCATTTGAAAAAAAAATACAGCTGTTCCATACATTTGCGTCGAGTAGGTAATAGGTATTGCAATTTAGTATGGCACAGCTGACTCTTTTTTTTGCGCTGATAGGTTTGCTCCTATATAAGTAGTAAAAGTTGTTCACTTTGATGGGTAGAGTATGTGGTTTAAAGGTTAATTATACTTTTCCTAACACCCTGTATAGACTTTAACCTTATTGTAAGTTTTTAGTAGGTACATTGTCAGTTACTTTTATGTGGTCGATAAATCGTACTATGCCTGTTTAAGGGTTAACATAGGTGACTAAGCAATATTATTAGCTAGTGTTAATTACCTCTCAACATAATCATTTCATTTTTATCATACTCATTGTTTGATCAATGGCATTAGATATGATAAATTTGTTTAAACAATGAATTAGAATATGCATCACAAAACGCTATGTAAGTACCTGCCTAGGTACACTACGTGAATAAAATGACATAATTTCAACGATGTCAAACTAATAATAGAAATAAAAGGTCACAGATAACAAATAATAGAATTTATTCTTAAACTTAACACACTGGACTAGACATAACGTTATTTATAACTTTACTTATAATTAAGGTGAAACGTCACGGAACATGCTTAAAACTTTAAATTGCTATTGTGTTGACTGACTACACTATTACGATGTTTGTATACAGGGTGAAATTGATATCATTAGCATCATTTTAAACTGAAGAGTCTACCCATCAAACTGAACAACTTTTACTATGGGAGCAAACCAATCGGAGCAAAAAACAAATCTGCCGTCCCATATATTTGAGTCGTGTAGGCAGCGGCGGCGGGTGCAGTTTAGTATGGGACAGCTGATTTTTTTGTTGCTCCGATTGATTTGCTCCCATAGTAAAAGTTGTTCAGTTTGATGGGTAGACTCTTAGTTTAAAAGGATGCTAATGATATCAATTTCACCCTGTACCTATATGTACGTGATTACATAATGTACCTACGTCACCTCCAATGTAACATAACATAACGTAACATAAATATTATTTATTTGCACACCAAAAACACACCAGCAACAAAAACAGAAAAGGCTAAAAGACCAATTTCACCAATTTTTAATGGCGCTTCAGTCTTTTTACCTTGGCGGTAATGATATAAATAAATTGTTAAAAGCACACACAATGACGATCTAATCAAAGAAAAAAAAAATATCGAGTCCTTTTTCTTTCTCCATATTTTGAAAGTAGGTAACTAGGTAAGTACCTATTACATCCCTGTTTTTGATCATAAAGTAATTATTTTATAAATTACTTAATTAACTTATGGCAGTTATTAAGTCTTAACATTGAGTAGCATTAAGTATAATTTTCTTCTTAAATGTCTTCTTTGGGTTCCTCTCCAATACTGGACGTTAGCTCTGCATTATCCCTGTCATTCGCCTCTTAAATATCTACCTTACTCAATTTTGTTATTCGATAATTCATCAATTCACTCTAACAAAGCACCAAAGTCTTCAATCACATACACCCAAAAGTATTTTAAGTCCATATTATATTAAAATAAGAATTATAATAACTACTAAGAAGCCTTCTTGCTATCCTTAAGGGGCAGAGTCTCGTCATCATAGTCAACTCTCCCTATGAGGATAGGCTCAGCACCCTTGTCTTCGTCTCCTTCTTGTGCGTACGGCATGTTACGCTTCTCCAACTCGTCTGCTAATCTCACGAAGAGTTGTCTGGAAAAAGATGTGGAAATAATGAAAAATAGAAGGAAAGTGTGGAGGATTGGAGCTTGTACGAGTAAAGAAAAGAAAAAAGGATAAGATAAAAAATTCGGCCATCGAATGTTTTACAAGTAATAAAGAAAATGGTACTAGAGTGGTAATTTTACGTAATTAAAAATGCAGATTATGACTGGGATGAACAGCTCAAGGTCATGGGTCAGGGCAACTTCAGGAGTGCAATTCTCTAAGTGCAAACATCGGTTGAAACATCGGCCAGCTGTCAATTCGGTATGCGTTGTGTGTGTATGACATCTTCGACGATCTGAAGGATGCAAGAAGGCTTTAGAGAATTGCACTCCAGATTCGGTCTTAATTATTGCTGTTTTTGTCTGCCTCCTTTATTAACTGACAAAAAATTATGCTACAAGAGCTCTTTTATGGGAGACAGGACAAATGCTATACATATACTGATTCTTTAAAAGTAAACAAAGAAAAAAAGAATGACATAATTTGCTTTGTGCTAGCAAACGCAAGTCACGCATCAAGCTGCAGAAAGTTATATAGTTGAAAAAGTTATAAATCGCAAAGCAAGTCGTTAAAAACAAATATGGAAGGCAGAGAATGCTATACATTAGGGTGGTCCAAAAAATGCATTTTTCGATTTTTGTATGGGCCAAGCCAACCCCCCATTTTGTTACCTATACCTATAGTATTTTTGATGTAAAATTTCAACACCCTAGGTCGAGTGCAAGAGGGTGCTCACGGAGTGTAAATTTAAAGAAAAAAATCAAAATTGACTCTGTGCGTTTTTTTTATAAGTATGATTTGCGTCTTGGAGTGACTTCTAACAATACAAAATAAACTTAAAAGTGATTCTACAGATATCCTAGTGACTTTTAGACGCTAAAAGTATTGTAAAGTTGTGTGAAGGAAAATACACATATTGGAAGGTCATTGGAAATAAAGAAAACTATTATGTTTTTGTTTTTTAGTGTTCCTTGATTGAAATAAACCACTTTACTTTATATTTTTTTAATTTTTATCAATTTCCCGGTCTTTATTATAATTAATAATTTTATAAATAATTTCGATATTTCATATGCGATGAGCATCCCCTTTTAGTATAGATATCATTTTGAAAATTTACGGACATGATATTTTAGACATGTGTAACAAAATGACAGGGTGGCCTGCCCTCTAGGTCGAGTTTGAATTTTTCCCCCTACAAACGTGGACCACCCTACTATACATGTTTTACGTAATACGGGATACGGGTAGAATAATGCATAGGTATGATCGACCGATAAGCCGATAACAAAATAGAACTTACTGAAACACTAGTGAGTGCATATTCTTCGCCAAGTAGTACAAAAACAGCCAATCTCCGAACTGGCAGCCGTTCACGACACTGATGACGTTGTACGGATTAAACTTGTTACCGGTGATCTGCCTGAACATCAGCTCGTTGAAGCGAAGAGACCGACGGTATAGAACGAAGGACATCGCACGCCATATCACCGCTGAATGCGCAATAGAGAATTAGTAATGATGCCGGGGGATGGAACTAAAAGTACAAAGAATTGGTTCTGCAAGGTGGAGCAGTTCGATAGTTGTCAAGATTGGGCAAGAGAAGAGCAACAACTTGTATATGATCCGCAATTTACATGAAAGAATCACACTCGGAAGCCTGCAAAGAATACAGGCTGATAATGACCCTAGATCAGACAGTAGCATACACACTGTCAACATTGCAGGTGGCGCTTAGTGTCATCAGTAGACCATACAAGATGTAAAAGTAGGTTATCCCCTTGTATCACCGACCCAAACAATTTCAAGTAGATGTCCTTCAAATGAAAATCCTGAAACCGTCTACAATTCAACTCACCAAGAACTGAAGCAATGAAGAGGAACAGCAGCCAAAACCACAGCACCGTGTAGATCTTCTCGTGGATGATGTTGAGTGCCATCACACAGAGAGCGTCGTGCTGCTGGATCGAGCCACTCGGACCGTACTTGTGGAACAGGCATTTTGTTACCTGGAAACGGGAAAAACATGAATGAAGGGCATAAGTGCAAAAAAGACATCTTTGCAAGCACCGCAGGGAAATTTCTGTCGACATTATTCCCAAGGACTTTCGTCACGGGATTCCAGGAATTCAAAGAAACATTTAACGAAACAACTTCAAGGCGTCTCATTTGGATATAAACAGGAATATAGCCAGGGTAAGTTGAGTAGGTACCTGACCGGGCTTCACGAGGTTACTCCCGAACTTCGGGGCCCAAAGTACCTAAAAGGCTTCATAAGGGAACGTGTGGAGGAGAAGTTAATAATTTCTATTACATCGCCGCCAACGTTGCGCGCTGGTATTACTTTTTGCTTTTCTATATATAACTTCCAGACAGCAAGATACACGTTATAGTACATTATGATACAAGTTCGGTAAGTTGATAATTACAGCCGAGGCGTTATTGCTAGACCGAGCCGTAGGCGAGGTCTACATAAGAAAGCCTAGGCTGTAATTATCAAACCGAACGTGTGTCATACGACGTTTTATAACATATTTGCGAGGAAAAAGGAAATAAATAAAACTCGGACATTCATAAACTAATAAATTAGACTAACCTTTTCCGCTGCCTCTGAGACTTCTGGCGGCGTCGAATTAATAAATTCATCACAACTAACGGCATTTTCAAATCAAAACAAAAAAACTTAACAAAAAATAGCGATAAAAAAGCGTGCGGAATAATGTTTACTTGTTCACAAACACAAACTAATAGGAGAACTTCACAAATTAAATTAGAGGTGCGCGCGCATCAGCGGCAGCGCTTTCTTTTTTCATATTTAAAAAAATAATAAAAAAGGCAAAGGCACAAAAACAGACAGTATTACTAATAAAGTAAATTAATATTGTTTGTTTTGGTTTCACATAAATGGTTGTAATTTATTGTCAAAATTAATTAAATTAAAGAATTAAATGTTTACTTTATTATATTTTATCTCCCAAAGTTAATTTTATTCATTAAATGTTGACCACTTTTCTGACATAAAAACTCTTTGCTAAGATTTTAAAAAGTACCGTTCGTTTTAGACGCAACCGTCCGTTTTACTTTACATTACAGGACTAGTCCGTAATGAGATACATTACGTTAGTGAAATTGGTCAAATAAGAGACCATTTACGAGCAAATGTGTTATAAAGATTATAAACATACCTGAACCAATTATGATTACGACGGCGACGGAACAATGACAGAATATTATTAGCCTAACATAAAAAGAGCCTCTCCGAGTAACGTATTGAACCCCTTGAAAAGTCCAGCGCATCGTGAGCAATCAGCAAGCCTTTAATACGGAATGAAATCACTTCACCACAGAGACAATCAGCTCTATGATATATGCCATCAACTCTGCAGAAGAAAGACCTATTACAAGTTTAATATCTTACCTTAGGAAAGACAGTTTCAAGTGGATCAGCAATCTTAACCCAATTACCCGATGAAAGCACCCAGGGACCGAGGTCGAGGAAGTGGCCGTTGAGGAACTTGTTGATGATCCAGATCTGCAGCATCACGTGGATAAGGTTCGTGACCTCCATGGCTACCAGCCACGTTGACCATGTTCGGGTTATTCTTAATCTGAGGAATGCATTGACCAAACTTTGTATTAGATAAGTCATAAATATAAAACTTATTTAAAACCACTTGATGGATTGTGAGGGTAATGATTTTGAATTGGATCTGGAGTGCGGTTTTTGAATCTCATTCGGTGAGCTCAGCTGTTGAAAATGTCAATATTACTATGGAGATATGGAGTCTTTTTACGGCTGATTTGACTTTCAAAAATCGCACTCCTGAAGTATGATTTTTAAGAGTCAAATCAGCATTTAGAAACATGCATATCTATATAGTAATTTTGACATTTTCAACTGCTGAGCTCACCGAATGAGATTCAAAAATCGCACTCCAGGTTAGCATAGGATTCTTAGGAACGGCGTAGTAAAAATGAGGCCTAATATTTGTTCGGTATATAGGTATATATCTGCCATTGGGTTGATTTTGATTTGGGCTGGTTAGATTGATTGAGGAAACCATTCCAAACCAAACCAAAATCCATTCTCCAAGAAAAAGTGGGGTCACACCATAGGGGATTGTGTAATTTCTCTACGGGTCAGGCTCACTATCTTTCACACTGCACATTATGCTACACTGCTATTGAAATGTGTATGTTCTGAATATTAGAATATCTCCTACCATATCATATTCACTCACCTCAAAATAATATCTTTCCTAATAGTCTCCAGTCTGGCTTCCAGACTTGTCCTCGAAGGCACTGTGATGCCATTGTACGTCACATCCTCGTCCTGAATAGACATGCTGGCATGCTGCAGACCAGTCACCAGGGCTTTGATCCTTCCTCCTGTATCGAGAAGAACATTTCAGGAGTTCGTTTAGTAAAGCATCGCCTGTGTCGCCATCCTATTAAACATTTCTAAAAGCTCGGTGCTGCGTGCGAGTTGTGGCTAATATTATTTCCGAGTGTTTATATAGACGAAATCAATTATGTGATATTTGTGGGTCATGAAATCGATCTATCTACAGCTGATGTCGTCGGTCCAATAGTAAACTAGCCAATCTGTCATTTTGGCATTTTCGACTTTACTATATCAAAATTTATGTTTCATTTCGATTCAAGTGGTGGCAAAGTATCGTATGTGTAACCTCAATAATTGAGAAGATATTGCTATTATTCTTTTCGCCTATCTACGTGAGATAGTCATTACACATTAGACAACTAAGCAAGTATATCAGTTGTTTTTAAAGTGTGACCAGAAAGACAATTATCTAGGACCAATACACAGATTTTTTTGAATATCTACGTGAAAAACTTGCTTTACAGTACTTAATTAATTTAATCTCCCCAAAATTTTAATTGAGTCTCCCCAACAGTTAGGAATTTTCAGATTGGCTAGTTTATGATTGGACCGACGATGTATCTAGACGAGAAATCTGCAAAACTAAAGTGGGATTACTGGGCTGCTGGGTTTGTTCTCCGAGGAGGACCCCAGAAAAGGTGGTTTGATGAGTGATTACTGGGCTGCTGGGTTTGTTCTCCGAGGAGGACCCCAGAAAAGGTGGTTTGATGAGTGATTACTGGGCTGCTGGGTTTGTTCTCCGAGGAGGACCCCAGAAAAGGTGGTTTGATGAGTTGATATTACACTGGATAAAGAGATGTGGAAGAGATTAGGGAAGACCTATTGCCCAGAAGTGGTACAAAACAGGTTCAAAAAAGTCATATTTTCAAATATGACTTTTTTGACGTCGATGTCGTTTCTATGCCGTCATCTAAAAGGTATCCACCAGTTGACAGATTGAATAAAATACCAGGCAGACAGATCTTCTTATGAAACATTCTAACCTGGATTATCTAGTAGATAAGATATAGAACTGATGCGTTGATAACAATAACAATACCACAGACAATACTTACTGTAGAAATATTTGCAGAAATACAATATTAAAGTCAGGTATCGTGATGATGATGATGGATTCCTAGTCTTTCTAGATAACGCTAGACTGCTAATCTTTATCGAAAAGCAGGATATTTTGAAGTGCATAAGTGTAAAAGCTAAACTCTAAAGGAAACAGTTTTTGGATTTCCTTTGGTACCACCCGCGCATGTTGTGTTCGTTTTATACATTTTCACATAACCATGCTTATTATCATCGTTCTAGTCATTATCTGTAATAAGACAAGCAGAGCCTCTAGTACAAGAAGAACAACTCACCTTCCTTCTTCTTCCAAATATAATGCGGCAAATAGAAGCAGATTGACTGGAGAAAGAGAACGAATGGGACCCACTGGTAGTAGGTGTGGTGGAGTTTCTCATCTGAATCCACCATCGGACCCACTCCGGGGTGAGGGAGGAAACCTCCTTCGAGTAGGCTCTCGTTGTAATGTCGGACCTGTAATGATAGGTGGATGAAAATACTATTTTAAAACAAAACCAAATTGTTTATTTTGGCGCTCGATATTTTGGAAACGAAGAATGATATCAAATATTTGAGCGTCAATTTAGTCAGCTCTAAAAAAACAAAGACGATCGGTTAAGGTGGTTGCAGAGTTGTCAATTTACAATTTATAATATAATTACGAAGATATCGCAAGCTTTGAAATTATTCATACAAAATTTCAAAGCCTTTATATCTTCGTAATTGTATTATAAATTGTAAATATTATTTGATACGCGCAATCTAGATTTTCTAAGCTATTTTTCCATATATAAAACATTACTTTCATTAATACCGTCTACGAGTGTTCTACGACAAAGTTTTGTATGGACTGAAACCACCTTAAGGGTTTTCCCCTCAGATCACAGTGGTTTTCCCTGTAGCCTAACCTTTTTGAAAAAAGTAAAAAAGTCTATTTATTCTTTTCCTTATCTCGACGTGTCTCGACTTTCTCGTCGCTCAGCGACAATATGTTTTCGAATTCCGTAGATTTATTTCCAATCAAGCGATAGTCGTGTGAGGCAAGAAATCTGTAAATTTTTGCAATAGTTTGGTTCGTCGTAAATCTACGGATCGACACCTCTTTTAACCACAATAAACCAAAGTAAACTTACAATAGTAAAAGTAGCCATGAAGAAGCAGTACGTCTGGATCACGTGATCCGGCACTCCGGCGTCCGATATACATCTGATATGGTCTCCAAAATATTCCCTGGCGCAAACAAGGATCACGAAAGCCAATAAGATGGTCACCGTTGCTTTATAATGCAGTTGGAAGACAAAGTTTTCTATTTTCGGCTTGTAGTTCCTAAACCGCATGCGCGGGACAAGCGTATTTATCGTTGCTGCTAACATTTTGAGTTTTTTTCCCTAAAGGACTTAAAGTTTTGTCATCGGTTTGTTAAGATCATTACAATATCTCTTTCTAGTTGTTTCGTTTCAGGCTTACCTGAAAAAAAAAAGAAATTTGAGAATCAAAAATACAGTCAACCAATTTTTAATGGGAAATTGGTAAATATGAAATTGATAACAATGCACTTATTTGAACTTGATCATAATGAATTAATGTACCGGATAATCTTATTGTATAACGTTAATACTTATATTATATTGTTAATGTTAGCTTTTAAGTTGCATGTTATTGCAGTGCCCTAACAGGGTGTCATGTCGAGAACTTATCCCAATGTATTAACTTATGTACACATGATAAGCAATAAAGAATATGAATATGAAAATGTAGGCCACCGTAGCACAGTATAACAGACCCTGGTCTGTGAGTATAACGAGTACATAACCGTAAGTAGTTTGTCGCCGTCAAACTATTTGCAATAGGTAATACAGACGATTGTGACAAGGTTCTAAGGTTGCCCACATTTCAAATTATATTAAATAGTTAGTTAGATGTTGCATAGACCAGAAGCCGTAGCATTTCACACGTGATACGCATGTATCACACCTTTTATCTAGTTCATTCGCGCGCAAATAGAAAGAGAGTGAAGGCGTGATAACGCTATATCACGCTGTCATGCTAGCCATGCAGTTACATTTGCATAGATAAATTTTCTTCAAATAAGACTGCTTTTCCATCAGAGATGTACGAGGTAGCGAGTAGGGATTGCAATCCGGATAATCCGTTATCCGAAATATCCGGATATCCGTGCATTTTGGTTGAGTTTTAAAATCCGGATTTAGAAATGAAATCCGGATTTTACGAACATTTTCTTGGTAGTATTATTCATTGATGTTCAGGCTTCGGAATCGATCGGGTTTTGTTCCCATTCGTCAATATCCACAAAATTTTTCGTTTCTCTACTTTGGATCTCGTATTCACTGAATTACGCGCAGCTATTTATTTTATCAAAATAAACCTAGGAAGTTTTTAAATAGCAAAATAACCCGAACGGTTTGATGAGCAGTTCTGCACCTACTTCATTCTTAATTTAAACTCCTACTCATGGACATAGCAAAGGGTGGGCTCGGCCCAGGCCTTCGCAGATTTAACATAAATCCAGGGTGGTTTCTTGAAAAGTCAGTGAATCTCGATGAGGTCAGGGCAAATCAAAAATAGAGTCAAAATGTTAGAGCTCGCTTAGCTCTATCTATTTTGTTTTATTTGTACCCTGACAAAGGGCTCTCGCTACAACCGAATTATTTTCCTGGCAATTTTAGAGCACACTTCGCTCGTTGAATTTTTAATTGCATAAACAAATCAAACATACAATACAAATAGAAAATCATGAGCTCGGTCTTGCTTTTGCTTCATACATAAATTGCCTAGACTTCAGCATGAACTGGAAATCTCGAGCTAGCGTCTTGCTCGTCTTGGTTTTAGATTGCATTGTAACCTATCCTACTTTCGAAATTTGTAGTAAATTCTGGTTTGTGATTATGCTATACTGCTATAGCATTGACCTCATCATATTGCTGTAAAATACGTCGCTCACTCTAGATTTCTATTTAACGATTGCACTGCATTCATGCCTGTAGTATTGGCCACAAACTGAGTCACTGTGCTGAGAAATGTCGAGCTTATTTCGCTCGCTCCATTTCGGTTTCTTTTATTAACTTTAAAAAAACGATGTATATGAACACTGTCAAGATATACTTAGTGCTAAAAAATAATTTCAAACTTGCTTGACACTTTCCAAAGTGAAAACATTTTTTTTAACATATTTCAACCGACATAGCTCTGTAATAACTGATTCATAGTCCTGAGAATTGTCGAGCTCGCTTTGCTTGCATCCATGGTTGATTTAAGGTACTACACAATACAAAATATTGTGGATTTTGATACCTAGAAGTGGTTTTTTAATAAATGCGTTGATTTATCATAGTAGAATGCAAAATAATAACAAAACGATTAAATCAACCAATAATTGTTCTCAAAATTCGAAATATCCGGATTATCCGGATTGGTCCCAAATCCGTTGCCTAAAATCCGGATATCAAAATCTTAACGGATTTGCAATCCCTAGTAGCGAGCCGGTGAGGGAGGAAAAAATCGGCCAATGAGAGTGCTTTAATTTCCCAATGTGACGCAGGGGCGGATCCAGGATTTCATGTTGGGGGGGGCCCATCGGCCAACTCGGGCCACGTATTAAGATTAAAAGAAATTAAGAGAGCTCATTTCTTTACTCGGCCTCAAAATTCAGAGGTTCGTGGGGGGGGCCATGGCCCCCTGGGCCCCCCCCCCCTGTATCCGCCACTGGTGTGACGTAATCGAGCGAGCGCGCTATTCGCGGATTGTTTCCTCACTCACCGCCTCGCTACCTAGCACATCTCCGGTGGAAACGCATCCTAAAACAGGCAAGCTAAGCAGAGAACATAAGGTATAATGTTATTAAAGTGATCCTTGCTATAAATGCCCGCAATGAAATTGACAGTTGTAGCACAGAGACCGACGACCGACGACGACCCGGTTGGTGTAATGGTTACCACGCCGGACTGCCAAACCAGGGTCCTGGGTTCGAATCCCGGTTCGGTCATGGATGTTATACAGGGTCCTTCTTAATATGCTGACACTTTTTTAAGGGGATGTTGAGACCATCAAACTGAACAACTTTCTCTATGGGACCAACATCGAAATCGCGAAAAAAAAATCCGCTGTCATACATTTGGCTCGAGTAGGTTTGCAGTTTTGTATGGAGCAGTAGATTTTTTTTTGCGATTTCGATGTTGGTCCCATAGAGAAATTTGTTCAGTTTGATGGTCTGATCACCCTCTTAAAAAAGTGTCAGCATATTAAGTTGGACCCTATATAGTTCGTGCCGTTGTTGAATGGTTTCCATAATAAAAGCCTTTAGTGCTAGTTTGGGATCATTACAATGTATGTGCCTGTGAGCGTTATTTATTTAGAGTAATAATTACTACCGGTTGTAGCAATGTTTCTGACCACCTCGAATGGTATGGGCCCTCAATCCTGAGGCCCGGGTTCGAATCCGCACCGACGACATGCCATACGTACCAATTAGTTTTTCTAACTTATGTAACTACGTAATACCGACTGCTCTGAAACGGTGTCGGAAAACTTCGTGAGTGCCTGCATAAGCTGAAGATGAAATTTGTATGTGAAGTCTACCAATTCGCATTGGGCACGCGTGGTGGACCGACGCCCACACGCCCTGAGGGTAGTGTCCTGCAGTGGAACGCCTAAACCCGTATATAGGCTGATGGTGACTCCGAAAGGAAGTATATGGTCGTGGGTTTATGTATTTTTTGTTATTAAAATTCGGCGTAACCTATAGACCCATTGGATTGCGGGATTCAAACTCACTATTTCAGTCTCCGTTTTGAAGTGAGACTATACAGACTGGGCTATATCTAGCTATCATTGTATGACTATTATTCAACATTTAATGCCTACGTGAGCTTCCACTATTTGCGTTTATTATTCACACTGTATATTCACACTTCATACAAAAACTACTGGAACTACTTAAAAGGCTGAATCAACAATCAACAAACTAATTCCGTTGAAAATAATTCTTCCTTTTATTTTTACGACTTGTTATCTTTGTCGGCAGTGGTTTTGACTGTGCGACGCTTAAGGTCTCGGGTTCGAATCTACAACAATACCCAGTTGCCTACCAACACTTAGAGACGTGCATAGCAAAAGACCTAGTTCGCCATAATGGAAAAATAAACATGGATCGATTGATCTTTTTAATTGATTGATTATGCAGTTTTAGCGGGTGGTTTCCACTATATCATAACAAGCTTTAGCCCACGACTCCGCCCACGTGGATTTTGGAAAAGTTCAACACTTTTGAAACCCTTGATTTTCAAAATATCCTTTCTTACGCTCAGTTGCAGAAACGCTCATTAGAGTTAATCCTCCATTAAATCTCTTGCTGTCACTTTTTGTCTTGTTGAAGTAGTAAATAATAATAATAATCATTTATTTCAGACTTTTTTGTCCATAATGTGTTAGTAACAAGCTAAAAAAAAAGTAAAAGCTAGCAAGAGATTTAATAGAGCATTAATGAGCGTTTTTGCAACTGAGCACAAAATCTTTTTTGAATTGACCACCGCGTCGAAAGGTTAGCCCAGTCATTTTACGGTTTGAGCCGGGACTAATTAAGAATTGATATTTTTTTCGGTATATCATTTAAGAGCCAATTTAAGCATAGAAATATGCAAAAATAAAAAAAAAATCGCGTCAGCAACAACCCAAAATTTAAAAATTTGTGTTTATCTCGTTCTAAAAAAACTGACGGTAATTTTTTTTCACATTTTAAGTCTTTACCATTATACACACTTAAAACACCGTGTAAATATTTTCGTCTACTTGGAAAGTTTTGAAAAACACATTTGTATTTTCTAAGGAATAACTAATTTTTTATTATTAAATGACTTTTTTATTGCTCAAAACTTATTTACATTGTTGAGTCTAATTAAAATGAGTGCATCGGTATTAAATGTTATTAAATTAAAAGCCTTCTGGGAGGTACAATTTGGATTTCTATGTTGCGTAGTGAATTTTTTTTAAATAAATTTTCAGATACTTAGTCTTTTTGTCACTAAATGGTACCGGTTACAGATTAAAAGTACCATTCTTAATTACTCCCTACCCCTTCTAACAAAACTGCGTAAAATGACTGGGCTAGGTGTTCTGTTGCAAAGAAGATGCGGTCAGAAACTCTAACACACATCTACACACTACATCCTCTGTGACCGCTAGTGACGTAGCAACATCGGTTGCCCACTTCTGGCAAGGTACTATTTAGCGACTTTGTTCAAAATTTGAAGTTGACACGATAAGAAGATCCTCTGTAGAATATTTTATTAAAAATCTCAGGTGTTTTTCATCTTTTGAAGGTTTAGCCTGAGTCTTGTCTGTCACCCAGTCAGTCAGTCACAGTTCTATAAAGTACTTAGTATAGATTTCTATTGATGCAAATACTGCTTCTTTAAATAAAGCCCCATTGCGGATGTCCACGGAAATAGTAGGAACCGGGTTCTCACTTTCCGCCTAGGTTTTCAGTATGGTACGACGTGCCAACTAGTTAGTAGGTATGCCCTAAAAAAGCACTGCAAAATTCACCTTACCCTTTAGTCGCCTAGTACGACACTCAAGCCGGAATCACGCGAGTCGCGACAGTTTTCTGTATAATTTTTATAATTGAATAATATTAAACACTACGGAAGAATACAATCATACTTTTAAATAATCATTACTTTTAATTGGTCTGAAAAAAAGTACGTATTATGGCATACGACTATAGGTATTCCCCAAGGGGGTAATCAGAGATATTTTGGAAAACTCAGAGCATCCACGTTTCACCCGAAACTGTCCAGTGAGAAAAATGTAGTCTTATAAAAAGTTATTTAGTTAGAGGCAGGTAAGTTCCTCAAACAACAATAGGTATGTACAATCATAAGAAAGGCTTAAAAATGACGATAACATAATTATAGAGAAATATACCGAGTATATTTTATGACTTTAAAACACATAGTGACCCACTTCCAGTAGGTAATTGTTTGATAACAGATTATCTGTGGTTGGAAAATTAATATAATGTAACTTTAATTATTGTTTCAAGCCACGTTGTTTATCGTTTCAATCAAAAGGTTGTGAACACCAATGAGAGCCTGAAAATGAAAACCGATGAAAGAATGAATTGACCACAAGCTCCAAGCTAAAAGTTTGTGTACACACGGCGACACGTCAGGTTACCCTGTTTGGACTTAGAACTATTAGAACTTGAACGCTGCGAATCGTGCGACCCTAGTGCGGTATGTTGTTGTTGTTTCGTCTCACGGCACGCTGCGCCCGCGCCGGCAGCCCCGTCTATGCAGGCTCTCTATCCGCACTATTTTGTGTTTTGTACGTATTGTAATTATGGGTATATAGGGTGCGTAACCTGATGTGTCGCTGTGTGTACATAGCAATAGACAGAAATAATATAGTTAGGTATAAAATTATTAAATCAAAAATAAAATAATTACAGTACCTAACTATAAAGTTTAGTATTCCTATAATGTGAAAATGTGTTGGTGTATAGAGTTGTAGAAAAACTTCTGTCCACTAATGGAATTATGGTCATGAATTTATGTATGTATGTTTAAATATTTATTTAGCACATTCTTTTCTATTATTTTTTGTCAAATCGTTAGTTAAAAGTAACGATACCTAATTATTTGAAAATATCTTTATCTAACCTTGGACTGTGTCTTGGATATAAAACATGGATTTGATTAGCTGAAATAGTATTTGGCATCTCTGTTTCTCTTATGCAATTATTGCTATATATAGATAAGACTGGAACACTATGGTACCTAGGTACTACCACAGAGTGTAGGTACTACTAGTGAAACGTGGATGTTCTGAGTTTTCAGAATATCTCTGAACACCCTCGGGAGCCGTGCATAGCCGTGAGCATACATACTACATACAAGACTGGAACAATTTTGGTTAGTAAACTTTTATCAGAAATTAAATTAGAAAGAAAAGATAGAGTCCACACTAAACTTATGAACCTACTAACTTTACATACAAAGTAGGTATGTAGTTCAAAGCAAACATTTCTGCGTTTACGGTTTCACTTAGTTATACTTAAGTATTTAACTCTAAAGTTTTTATTTTAATCTACGACACTTAGGTCATAACAACGAAGCTATAATAACCGGCAAACAACTTGGCAAAAACCTTGTCTGCGCAGAACAAAATCTGTAGGCAAAAATGGCTACTGCGCACACCCCACCCCCCACCCCGCCGCCCTTTGTTCAAGTTGTTTACACACGATGACGCATTGACGGAGCGGCAGACGTCAGTCCGTTATTAGTGAAGCAAGGAGTTGTATGAAACCGCACGTAGAAGCACACACAAACAACAACCCCTTGCTTCACAAATGACGGACTGACGTCTACCGCTCGTAAATGCGTCATCGTGTGTGACATTGGCAAAATCATTGACACTAACCCACAATTAAAAGCGAAAAGATTCTCAAGTACATAAGGGTCATAACATAAGGTATCAAAATACATCCATGAACGAAACAAATAAGTAACAAGATACCATGGAAGCTTCTTGGTAACAAGCCATGAAGTTGCAAATAACTTTATAACAAACAGTTTTTGCACAAGACGTAAAACTCTACGAATACTTACGTGAACAAAACACGGATAAGTTAAAAACACTTCATTTAAACTAGGTAAAGAAGACGTCCGATTCACACTTGTGTCAGTGAGTGAGTATGTCACTCGATATCAAGCTTGATAAGATAGTCAAGAATAGCGTTATCGCTATACACTGCACGTTAATTGGACATTGTTTTTCTGTAATATTGCAATTTGGCAGTTTGGACTTCTTTCGAGGAGGAAACGGGAAAAGTAAGACAATCGCTGGTCTGCTAAAAGACTCCTGCTGGTGCCTGGTCTACTTGATAAACATTTCGAAGTTTTATATCTTAATAGGGATAAACATTAGCATTCGTATTGTGGAAAATTCATGATCACACCTTGTGAAATGCTATTACTAGTATTTGAAAATAGAAATACTTATAGAGACGATAACAGACCATCAAACTAAACAACCTTTCCTATCGAACCAT
This sequence comes from Agonopterix heracliana, assembly GCA_963693445.1. Taxonomy (NCBI): domain Eukaryota; kingdom Metazoa; phylum Arthropoda; class Insecta; order Lepidoptera; family Depressariidae; genus Agonopterix; species Agonopterix heracliana. The sequence goes on along the minus strand of OY856308.1, from coordinate 21,127,757 downwards.
CATTAAAATTTTTATAAAAGTTACCTGTCCCATACATTTGGGTCGAAAAAGTTTTGAATGGAACAGCAGATATTTTTTCCGCTATTTCGATGTTGGTTCGATAGAAAAAGTCGCGTTGTTAAAGAGGATTTAAGTACCTAACTACCCACCTACATTAGGTGCTTAGCTTATTGATCCAACTTATACTAAGGTGTAGGAAATGACAATTTCAACGACGTCAAGCTAATAAACAAATAAAAGGTCGCAAATAACAGATACTAACATTTATTTTAAGGACTAGACAAAGTTGTTAACAACTTCACTTACAAATTTATTTAAGGTTCAACGTCACAGACCATGAAATGATAAATGTCTATTTTGTGATTTGATAACAAAAAATTACAATGGTCATCTAACTCTTTAAATCGCATAGTTAATAACTACCGTGACTTCTAAGTACTTACGTTTCTCTTTTTAAGTATGTTTAACTTTTACCTGTAATGATGTTTTTGTTCATAAAACAGTCCTTGAGATTACATAAAATCACTTGACATTGGCAGAATTGCAGTGACAGACACAGCAACCCCATTAATTAATCTTATGGCAGTTAATAAAGTCTTAACATTAAGGGTATATTATTCGGAACGCGCTCCATACAAACGTACTATGGTGATATTTTCAATACTAACCAATTAAAGTCAATGAAATTTTGCAGAAACAATCTAGAAACAAATTTCTATGCTTGTATGGAGTCAGATTTTCTTTAAAATGTATAGTTTTCAAGTTACAGTAGTGGCTCAAAGATTTCCATACAAATCTAAAATTAATCCTAGCATTGAAACTGTTTATTTTAACGAAAATCTGACTCTATAGAAGCATAGAAATTTGTTTCTAGATTGTTTCTGCAAAATTTCATTGTCTTTAATTGTTTGTATTGAAATTATCACCATAGTACGTTTGTATGCAGCGCGCATTTTCGCTCTCGGAATAATATTCTCTTAAGCAATACTAAGGGTCTGTTTCACAACTTCCGAATAAGTTCTTGTTAGCTTATCCGACAGCGCGACAAGATGCGCGCGGAGGAGCGTCGGTGGCGCGTTGCGGAGAGCTATGTAACTCAATCCTGAGTTCCAGGTTTGAATCTGCACGTATGACATGCCATGCACCAATGAGTTTTTCTAACTCATGTACGTAATACCGGCTCTCAAACGTTGAAGGAAACATCGTGAGTAAACCTGCATACGCTGAAGAAGAAATTCCGATGCGTATGGTAAGTCTACCAATCCGAATTGGGCACGCGTGGTGGACTAACGCTCATACAGCCCTGAGGATAAGTCTGTGCTCTGCAGTGGGACGTATACCTATAGGCTGTGATGATGTTCTGTCATATACGTATATGCAGCGGGACCCTGTGTCATAATGGTTTAGGTCCTAAATAATCGAGTTGGTATATATTTCTACCTATCGATTTATAAACGTTAAAATTTCTACCTTTGGAAATGAATGAGAAAAAAACGAAATAAATCTGTGTTGTGCCAGCGGGGCCCTCGGATAAGCTAACAAGAACTTGTCCAAAAGTGTGAAACGGGCCCTAAGTTTACTGTTCATCTAAGTCCGGACCGAAGTAAGTACCGGACATACAATGATATCTTCTATAATAATAATAACAAAACAAGATAAACAACCAACGCTCCAAAATCTCTGAGTCAAAAGATCTCAAGAGCTCTTTTGCCGAAAACAAAAATATCAAATACTAAATTTTCTTTACACTTTTTACAAATCACCAAAGTCTTCAAACACATATACCATAAGTCCATTATCAAAATACTACTTAAAATACTACTAGCCACTAAGAAGACTTCTTGCTATCCTTAAGGGGCAAAGTCTCGTCATCGTAGTCAACACTACCTACGAGATTGTGCTCAGTACCGTTGTCTTCGTGTCCTTCTTGTAAATAAGGCTTGTCATACTCCAACTCTTCTGCCAATCGCTCGAAGAGTTGCCTGAAAAAAGAAGTGGAGATAATGAAAAAATCATCATCAGCCTATATACGTACTACTGCAGGGCACAGGCCTACCCTCTAGGAGGGTGTTTGGGCGTTAGTCCACCACACGTGCCCAATGCGGTTGCGGATTGGTATAGATTTCTCATATGCATCAGAATTTATTCTTCTGAATATGCAGGTTTCCTCACGATGTCTTCCTTCATCGTTTGAGAGCAGTCGGTAACACGTACATAAGTTAGAAAAACTCATTGGTACGTGGCATGTTGTCGGTGCGGATTCGAACCCAGACCTCATGATTGAAAGTCCATACCTCTCCGCAACGCGCCATCACCGAGCTCTATGAAAAATAATAGGAGAAAAGAGTGAAGGATTAAAAAGATTGGAGCTTGTAGAGAAAATAAAAAACCGGCCATGAGCATGTAGGCCTCTTCCATGATAAGACAAAAAAAAAGTAAAATTTAAATAAGTTCTAGAAATGCTTCTAGAGTGGAACGTACAATGAATTTACAAGGCCTACAAGTAGCCTCTATTAGAGCAGACAGTCTGTCTGTGTCTACCTAGCATTAATTGTTTAAAAGCAGTATTAAACAAAGAAAGAGCTTAGAACGCTATAATTTTCTTAGTGCCACTAAACTTACGACCGGTAAATATTTAGCATTATGTCTTTAGAGAAACTAAAATAGCTGAAAAGTTTAAACTTACTGGAACACTAATCCATGCATATTCTTCGCCAAGTAGTACAAGAACAGCCAATCTGCAAACCGGCAGCCGTTCCCGACACTGCTGACGTTGCACGGTTTGAACTTGTTACCGGTGATCTTCCTGAACATCAACACTTTGAAGCAAAGAGACCAACGGTATAAGCAGAAGGAAATTGCACGCCATGCTACCGCTGAAATGAAGCACAGAAGAATTATTAATGCAAAATGAAAACGATAGCTGCAAGTTTTTATTTAATGTGCGGTCGTAACAGACCGGTGGTACAAAGTTTTGTGAATGAAAGAGATCAGCAAGAGAGTCCAGCATCTAATGAAGGAGTTGGATGTTAACGATGCCTGCGATGGATACAGACTTATGACATTGAACAGACTATAAAATACACAGCTTACGGTATTTCTATGAAAATAAAGAGAAACAGTTCTACTTTTAGCATTTCAGGTGTTGTTTGAATCAGCAGGACATATGATTTGTAAAAATAACGTACCAACACAAATCACTCAATTGATGCATAATTAGAAAGGGGCAATATTGTCACCTATCGACCTTCCTCTAATGAAATTGCAATTCACGCATTCAACTCAAATTGAAATCCCTAAGCCAACTAACGTCCTAAATACACTCACCAAGAACTGAAGCAAAGAAAAGGAACAGCAGCCAGAACCACAGCACCGTGTAGATCTTCTCGTGGATGATGTTGAGTGCCATCACACAGAGAGCGTCGTGCTGCTGGATCGAGCCACTCGGACCGTACTTGTGGAACAGGCATTTTGTCACCTGGAAACGTCAATAACTTTTATGAAGGGCAGTGAACTTTCTTTGCACATCGCAGAGGAATTTCTGCCGACTTTCAACCCAATAACGTCTCATTGTCAATGGATTTCATGAATTTAGATAAGCATTTCGTATATAGAGAAACGAAGAAAATCTAGGCGTCTCTTTGAGATCCAAACAAGGACATAGACAGGGTTAAATTGTTCCTTTCGGCTACTACCTAAAGGAACAATTTACCGTAAGACCCCTTACTGTAAATGGTAGACAAGAGGTTAGGATCTTATATTCATGCAATTAAAATTTGTTTACCTTGATTTAGGGCTTCAATGGGAGTATTTTTTAAACTTGTGATATACAGTGTCGTAACTAAACTCAAATTTACATCGTTCTGCTCGTCTTAGACTTATTGTAGAAGCTGATTAGCATTTCCATTGAAGACGAATGAAACAGATTACTACAGTCAATACGTTAAGATACCGAACAATAGAAGCACAGGAACCTAGGACGGAAAAGCCGCTCCGAGTGACGTATTGAACTACTTGATACGTCCTGGGCAATCAGAAAGCCTCTAGCAAAATTAGAAGCTTTTTGATTTCTGCAAATTACTTCACCGCGGTGGCAAATCAGCTCAATGATATGACATCGACTCGACAAAAGAAAGAACCTATCTGCTGCAAGTTGAATCTTACCTTAGGAAAGACAGTTTCAAGTGGAGCAGCAATCTTATTCCCGTCACCCGAAAGCACCCAGAGTCCGAGGTCGTAGAAGTGGCCGTTGAGGAATCGGTTGGTTAACCAGATCTGCAGCATAACGTGGAGCAGGTTCGTGACCTCCATGGCCACCAGCCACGTTGACCAAGTTCGGGTAATTCTCAGTCTGAGGAATACATTCACCGAAGGTTTTAGAAGAAAACTCAAAAAATTTACGTGGTTTTAAATAACTTTCATCATCATGATGAACTTCTAATCGTCCAGTGCTGAACTGATGCTGCCTCTTCCAAGGAGGCGTTCTTCATGCAGTCGCTCCCATACTTTAAATAACTGTACCAGGTGTGTACCTATAGAGTGTCATTGCTCATTGGTAATCTAAAAACCGTAAACTAGGTAATCTATCCGGTTCAGACAAAGTGACAACATTTTAGGAGTGATAAAACCTACGCAGCGTGCTGGAATCACTTTTCCATACAAAATTGACGAAGGGATCCCACCTATCCCCCCAGTCCTGCGCTGCATCTCGGCATACACACTATGCGCTTTAAGGGACGCGGTTGCTATGCAGAACTCTTCGGCCGCATCGGCTATTGGTTCTGCGAGCAACCCCTGCGAGCCCGCCCATCGCCCCTTTAGTCATCCTCACCTCAAAATAATATCTTTCGTAATAGTTTCCAGCCTGGCTTCCAGGCTCTTCTTGGAAGGCACCGTGATGTCGTTGTAAGTTACATCCTCTTCCTGACTAGACATGCGCGCATGCTCCAGTCCTGTCACCAGGGCTTTGATCCTTCCTCCTGTAATTAGATGTTAATTTCAGAACACAATCTAGAACCTAGAAGATTCTAGAATCTGGAACATAAAGTGAAGTCGTGCTTCTTCTTATCGAGTGGGCTGCAAAGCCCAGGTGTCAGAGTTTATTCAAACCGCCTTACGGCCTCTGACGTGGTTTTCGTGGTTTTGGAAGTCGTGCTGACCTTCTCTTTTGTCAGAGTTTCTAGGGTTTGTAGAGAGTATTCTGAAAAAGTTACAAGTAGTAAAATGTTATCCTAAAAACTAGCTTTTCGGTCTGCGTTGGCTTTAAACGCTTTCACAATGACGCATTGACGGAGCTGCAGATACAACTCATTGCTTCACAAACTGAGACGTCTGCAGCTCCGTCAATGCGTCACGTATGTGATCCCACTAAAACACCATTTATACCAGAACATAATATTGTCCCGGGGTCGCGTGGCTGAGGGGGTGACAAGTAGACGTGTCGTCTTGCTTGCAATTTTGACAGCCACGTGGCTCCGCCGTTTTATGGCGGTTTCGAGTGTGTGTTTTTGTGAAAAATGGGGCTTTGAGATCGCCATATCCTATTACCGTACAATATCTAATGAGTATATCCTCAACACTTGACACTGGCGAAATCTAACAAGGAAACGCCATTAATTAAGAATAGAATAGAATATTGTCCCCATGCATTTGAGTCGAGTAGGATGGTTTTGTATGAAAGTTGTTCAGTTTGATGATCTAATCTAAACCATCCCTTTAAATATTACCTACTATTTAGGGTGTTTTGTTACACCCTGTATAGTGGCGCCCGCGACTTTGTTAGCGCATAAAATATATGTAATGGAAAACTTTAAAGGCCCACAACTATTATGATTCCGATGAAATAAACCTTTTATATTAATCTAAACTAAGCCCTATGATGACGTGAAAACCCTATCCAAATCGGTTCAGTAGTTTTCAAACAGTAAAACAGACAACAATTGTAAAAAATGTATAAAGTAACCAAAATGTTTGATGATTTATATAATAGCCTTCGTAGCAATAGGGGTTTAGTACATCACACGTACACAAAGTTAGTTATAGCCTGTAGAATCCCACTGCAGGGCAAAGGCCTCCTCTCACTAATGGGAGGGAGTGGGCCATACTCCACCACGCTGGTCATGTGCGGGTTGGTGGAGGCAAGGTAGGTGGTAGTCAACTTGCTGTCAGAGAATTTTCAAGCCGCCTTAATAGGCCTCTGACCTGGAATATTTACAAACGCTATATGACGGAACTATCATAGACCAACTGCTTAACGTGCCTTCCGAAGCACAGAAACGAGATGAAATACCACAAAACGTCCAAAGACTGATGAACCTGACGTTGTTTAACTTCGGTGATCGTTTCCAATACCGAAGCTCCACTACGCCAACGAGCGCTTCAGCTTGAGTGTCTGCGACATACAAAGCGTCAAAAAAATTTAATCTATGTTATTAATATTAAAATCACGACCTTTCGAAAAACGGGACCTAATTTTGTCTAGACCCGGATATAGATATCTATTTTATTAAAATTAGGTACACAATTTTATTATTTAACACTTCTACATGTATATTTGCATTTAAATATGAATGTCGTTAATAAAAATACATTTTGTATTTCAATTTAATAAAATAATTAAAGATATTTCTGTCCAAGGACATATAGACAGACGAGGCCGCTATGAAAGGGGCTAAAAGGCGTGACTGTGAGATTATAATCTTTATCTTAAACAAATAGTAAAGAGAATACTTATCGGACAATAACGCCCCTTTGTCACAGATCTGACGGGTGTTTTTATACAAGACGTCAAGGATAAGTTTCCGACATGACTGCAACAACAAGGCAACAACCAAACTTTTATATATAGAACTATCATCATCATCATCGTATCCGATGGACGTCCACTGCTGGACATGACCTCCCCCAAGGATCACCACAACGACCGGTCCTGCGCTGCCCTCATCCAACGGGTTCCCGCCTTCAACAGGTCGTCGGTCCACCTTGTGGGGGGGCCACGCTGCGCTTTCCGGTCGCCACTTGAGAACTTTTCAGCTCCATCTGCCATCGGTTCTAAGAGCAAAGTGCCCCGCCCACTGCCACATTAGTTAAACAATTCTTTGGGCTATGTCAGCTACTGTGGTTCTTCTGCGGATCTCTTCATTTCTGATTCTATATCGTAGGGAAACTCAGGGCATAGCCCTCTCCATGCCCATTGAGTGACTTTCAGCCTTTTTATGAGGTCTCGAGTGAGCGACCACGTCTCTGTTCCCTAAGTCATCACTGGAAACACACACTGGTCGAAGACTTAACGACATATTTGCGTGATTGACACATATAAAGCCACCAGAAACCTAAACAGGCCACATAATAAACCTAAATTGACCAGAAAAATAAAAACCTCACCTTGTTGCGGAAAATCTTTGGAACTAATTTTTGTACTGGGAAGTTGGAACACTGGCATTAACGGTTGACGTTAAGGGTCGCTCCATCCTTTTCTGTCACTCAGAAACGTTATTTGCTAGAGCATATAAGATAGACGGAACGCGATCGCACGCGGCGTGCTGTCGCGGGCGATCGACAGAAAAATGCGATGCTGTGCTGTGTGGTATAGTTCAACCCTAAAGGTTATAGTCGATTGCAGGTTTTTATGTTTCTGCTCAGGCTTTGTTATGTCGTGTCGTATATGCCGTATGGTCTACCGGTGTAAATATACCCATCATCAAAAGACGCCCATATTTAAGATAACAGTTGACGAACTGTATAAAATACTTGGCAGACAGATCATCTTATGAAACTCATTCTAACCTGGATTATCTACCAGATAAGATAACAGCTAAAACAATAACTGATAACAACTTTCTGTAGAAATGTTTATGTAACGTACCACCTATTATTAAAGTAACACAAATATAGTATTAAGGGTAAATTATTCGGAGCGCGCTCCATACAAACGAAGTCTGGTTATATTTTCAATACCTACCAATTTAAAGTCCATGAAATTTTTCAGAAACAATCTTATTAAACTAAATTATATGCTTATCAGATATGCTATGTTGTCAGATTTTCATTAAAAGTTTTAAAGTTACACTGCCTCAAAGATCTGTGCTTAGTTTTGAATACAAAAAGTAAGACTAGGGGAAAAACTAGGGGGGGCCCCTCCACTCCCCGACCCCTCCAGGTTTCAATATTGGTCCCGTAGTGAAAGTTGTTCTGTTTGAATGAATGCATTACGTACTTTATAGGGTGCTCCAGACCTGGAGCACCCTATAAAGTACGTAATGCGTTTAAATTATGGTTAAATAAAAAAAAAATCATTCATTCATTCATTCATAATATCAAAATGAACTTTGTTTCCTGGAAATACGACTCACCTTCCTTCATCTTCCAAATACAATGCGGCAAATAAAAGCAGATTGACTGGATGAAGAGAACGAATGGGACCCACTGGTAGTACGTGTGGTGGAGTTTCTCATCTGAATCCACCATTGGACCCACTCCGGGGTGAGGGAGGAAACCTCCCTGGAGCAGGCTCTCGTTGTAATGTCGGACCTGAAGTGAGAGGAAAGATGAAAAGGCAATTTTAAGCAAAATCAAACCAATTTGTTCCTGCACGGCTAGCATGCCACGACAAAGCGACAAAACGACAAAAACGTCATGCGCGCCTAACCCAGGTTAGCAAATCCAAAATCATAGAGTGAAAATTAACTAATTGCACACAAAATACGTTGAATGAAATAAATACAGCCGAGGTTCTGGTACCTTCGAACTGAGCACTTGCTTCACTCTACGTTTTTGTTTTTATATTACTTACTGCAACATTATTCAGGAGTTGATTCTAATTACAGCCCAGTTATGGTGCTATAAATTTCGAGCTTGATTCGCTCGCTCCATAGATTATACGTGGGTATGCTCATGTTTTGTACCAAACGGTACAATCCATCTCGATTGTATTACGGAGAAAACGTGTGCACTCTGCTCGCTTTACGTACGCATTACGTACTGCATGAATAAACCAAAAAAAATAAAATAAATATAAATTCAGTCTCTGCCCCGAGCGGCAGAAACCTTTAAGAACTACGACGCTACGCGATAAACCTACATGTGACACGCACGACTATACCCATAGAGAAATTATGACTATACCCAATTGAGTCTTTTTCGAAACTTCACATTGCGCGCGCTACTAACACAATATCTGCTTCTTTTTTTTTATAATATCATTAAATAAACCAAAATAAACTAGACATAAGTAGAAGTTGATAAGCCTTTTATCATTATTTTACTACACAATAGGTTTTCATTCAATAACTTAAATAATGTACAAAATAAACTTACAATAGTAAAAGTAGCCATAAAGAAGCAGTATGACTCAAACATTTCCCTCGGCACCACGTCCGATATACATTTTATTTTGTCTCCGAAATGATCCCGGGTGCAAACAAGGACCACGAAAACCATTAAGATGGTCACAGTTGCTTTATAATGCAGTTGGAAGACAAAGTTTTCTATCTTTGGCTTGTTGTTCTTGATGCGCACGCGCGGGCCAAGCTGACTCACCAATATGTCTAACATTTTGGGTTTTTTGTTTTCCTAAAGGGTTCGAAGTTTTGTCATCAGTTTATTGGGAACATTGCTAAGTGGCCTGGCTTCTGGACCTGCGAAAAAGATGTCTGTGTTGTTTATTAAATTTGGGAAACAAAGAGGACCTCAGAATGTAATGGGTTTTATAGGTACCTCATGTTATGTAGTGATAGATACTCACAGTTGAACATATTATGAATTTATGAGTTCAACAGTCATACAGGGTGGTCCAAACGGAGGCGTCCAAAAATTTTTTTTAGATTCCTTTCACCTAGGTGTATCCGAAAATACCCCATGTATGTTCCGCGATTTTTTATAGTTTAGAAGTTATGATTTTTAGAATGAATATTTGAGAATTTTCTACCTGAGCGGCTTAAAACTGTCATAACTTTTTTCATAGTAAGAATTTTTTACATTTTGTTTTTGTAAAATGATCGTCTGGAAACACTCATCCATACATAAAATAATCAGCAACACAAAATCCATAAAAGTTACCGAAAAAAACGGGTCGAAAGTGAAAATTTTAGGTTTGAGTTGGACGAAGCAAAATTTTCAAAATTCTCTAAAAATACAAAATGGATGTTCCATAGATTAAGACTAATTTCGAAAACTTCAGTGATTATTCAACTTTCCAAATAACAAACAAAAAGTGGTTCTTAATAGGCCATTTTACGATGGAATCGGCTTCCAAAGTTAGTTAGGTGAAAAATCCGCTAAGAAAAATTCGGTTCATAAAAATTGTATCATCAATATTTTTTATTCTTATGACTAACATTAGTCAAATACATATCATCAAAAACATTTAAATAAACTGAAATTGAACGACCAGTAAATCATTTTTTTAGCGTCTAACTCGCGGTATTTTGTGTTGCCTTAAAAAAAATTTTTGGACGCCTCCGTTTGGACCACCTTGTATACGGAGTGTTTGGATAAACCAATGATATTAATGTTACTACGGGTAAACAGTTACATTACTTTAAGGGGTGATTGTACCCATGAAACTGAACAACTTTCCAAACATGTACCTACTTAGGAACTTAACAAAAAATAAATCGACTTTACAAACTAAATGCAATCAGCTGATCGAATGTTTCTAAAAGTGTTTTTTTAGTACGAATTTCTGTTTGTTCCTTTGGGAAAGTTGTTCAGTATCATGACTAAAATTACCCATTAAAGTTATGCAACTTTGTACCCTAAGCCCCCTTCATCATCATCTTCTCAAGGGTGTTAAATTAAATGCGTTACATATCGGACAGGGTGCTTCAGACATTGACTTCTACTGGACGAAGGGTCCGCGCTCAAAAGTGTCCGAACCAAAAGAGACTTAAAGGCCGACTTAAAGGCCTTTAATATCGAGCGATATTATCGCTGCGATTTTGCGATAATTGTTCTCAGTACATTTTGTATGGGGACGCGCGCGATCCTACACACTGCCGCGATATTATCGCAACCTGACGCAATCTCTTTCTACTACATTCGGTGAAGGGCGCATGCGTGATGCGAATCGCGGAATCGCTGCAGTGTCTAAGGTGTCGCGATATCGCTGTCGATAATATCGCTCGATAAAATCGCTCAATAATATCGCTGCAATGTGCGGAAGCCTTAAATTGTATAATGAGACGCGACAGTCTTTGTTTAAACGGTCGACGACGCGCACTCGAGAGCGCGCGGCGCGCACCATGCCGCGATGGGGTAAAAACTACGCTAGCAAAAGAAAAATAATTTTAGCATTTTCAGTTATTATATGGTTTACACTTGGTGGCACTTAGGTTTGTGTAGGTTAGTGTCGGATATTTTTTTCGATAATTTTTTACTAGACCCAGCGTCCAAAGTATTCTATTCGACAACAATGGCTTCAGACCATCAATTTGATGACCAGTTTGACAAACTGAACAACTTTCTCTATGGGGCTAACATCGAAATAGCGAAACTGATTTAAATCCCGAAAAAATTAATCAGTTTTTTCATTTTGGTCAAACAAGTACCTTTACTATGGAACAGCAGATTTTTTTCGCTTTTTCTAAGTTGGTGCCATAGAAAAAGTTGTTTCGTTTGATGGTCTGCGGTAACTATGTAACGCATTTAAGTTTAAAATTGTACCTATTCAAATCGTTAATCCACTTTGAAACGATTATTTATATTACCAAAAATCGGATAAACCACAGACAGAACTTGTTGATCGTGTTCAAAAAAATCATTGACTCTAATCGGATAATATTCAAAATCTTCTCTTCTTATCGAGTGGGCTGCAAGCCCTGGTGTCAGAGTTTATTCAAACCGCCTTACGGCCTCTGACGTGGTTTTTATGTAACGACTACTACCACCAGAGATAGTAGCCGGGACCAACAGCTTAACGTGCCATTCGAAGCACGGAATCATCTTTCTTTTGAAACAAACAGGTGACTCAGCCTGCAATGTCCTAACCAACTGGGGAAAAACGCACAAAGTGACATTTCACTAGGTGCCCCCCGTGGGAATCGAACCCACGACCTCCGTGTCAAGAGCCCAATGCTCTTAACCATTAGACCACGGAGGCAGTTAGGCACGGAGGCAGCAGAGGAGGCAATATTCAAAATAGAATCATACTTCGATTGTATGGAGCACCGTCGCATTCCACTCCTTAAAATAGCCCTATACTGATCAGGGGCTGTTTTTAAGAAGTGCATCCAAAACAGCCCCAGGTCAGTCACTAAAAACTACTAAAAGTATTGTATTAAAATAGCTTTACCTAAAAGCACATTGGAGGAGCACTTTTTAAATGTAGGCTTTCTTGATTGAGAAAGGTAAAAGAACATTTTAAAGCTTTACCTGGTCTTCTGTGTCCGAGGTCCAGAACGATAAACTAGTCAGAAGCACAGTCAAATAATGATAGAGAATAAAATATAATATGCGAGGAACTATTCGATATCAAAATTCAAGGTGAACAACGCGATACGTAACCTATTGACGGCGAATTCATCTGTATTTCTCACAGTTTTTAGATGCAATTTTTCATTTTGGAGCAATTAATAAAAGATTCATGAATTAGGACCCAAGTTCATAAATAATAAATTTAAGAAATCAAAAAACCCGTCTGCTTAAATAAAAACTGAAAAGAAAAAAAATTGTCCAGTACCTACTTAGTCTAGAATCGCTAAAGTCGCTTCAATATTACATAACAGAATTCTAGACTACTGGACTTATTTTTTTCTTTTCAATTTTTATTTAAAGTTGACTTTTTACGCAGACGGGTTTTTTGATTTCTTAAATTTACTTTTTTATTTTACACTTTTTAGTTTTTTCAACTTTAAATCATTATAGATCCTAAATGGTCATTCGAAATGAAAAATGGTGAGAGAAACCTAATAATGATTTTCAAATATACAGGTTGTATCATAAGTAACAATAAATTTTTGAAACTCATAAGGGGGTTGTTAAGACCGTCAAACTGAACAACTTTCTCTATGGGACCAACATCTAAATCGCGAAAAAAAAATATTTACATCGCATCCCATACATATTTTAGCTCTAGTCGATTTGTAGAGTATAGAACATAATTATTTTTTTTTCGCGATTTCGGTATTGGTCCCATAGTGAAAGTTGTTTAGTTTGATGGTCTACACCACCCCCTTAAATGTTTATTTGTAGTTTTGTAATACCTTGTATAGGGTCCAACTTAATATGCTGACACTTTTTTAAGAGGATGATCAGACCGTCAAACTGAACAACTTTCTCTATGGAACCACTATCGAAATCGCAAAAAAAATATCAGCTCTTCCATACAAAACTGCAAACCTATTCGAGCCAAATGTATGGGACAGCTGATTTTTTTTCGCGATTTTGATGTTGGTCCCATAGAGAAAGTTGTTCAGTTTGATGGTCTGAACATCCCCTTAAAAAAGTGTCAGCATATTAAGAAGGACCCTGTATACTATTCAATGATACCCCACTCGATATAGTTCGTCAACTTTTATTTTTTAATTTTTTATTATATGGCGTCTGGTAGTCGCCATATTGAATTTTGATTACTGTCATGTCTTTAGTGACACTCGCAAGATTCAGACAAATCGTTTGACGCAAGAATCATCAAAATCGGCCCACTAGTCCAATCATTTTAGGGTTTGACCCTTACAATAATTCATCTATCGCTGAAACTTTGCAGTGTGATAAAGTAAAGCATACAGATTACGGTTGACAAATAATCTAGGTTAAATTTTTTCCGTTCCTAGATTATTTGTCAACCGTAATCTGTATACTTTACTTTATCACACTGCAAAGTTTCAGCGATAGATGAATTATTGTTAGGGTGTCCATACAAGGAAACTCTAAAATGACTGGAGTACACGCGTTTGGTCTTTAGTGTGCCACAAAGGTATTGGATTTGATATTCAAAAGCAATGATACTTCGAGTAGATTTCTGTAAACTATATTGCAAACAAAATTACGTTTTTACAACATTATAGTTTTTCCAAGACAGATGCTTTTTTTTTCTATTCTAATGTCAACCACAAAACATAGACAAGTAAAAGGAAATTTACTCTCTAACACTCCCACTTAAATTTCACCCCCTTTTACATTGTTCACATCAGCGTATCTCATCCACTTATCTTCAATAAGACTAAAACTTGTAGAATGACACCGATATGAACTCAATCTTCTCTCTATTGAAATGAAATCTTATATCTACTTTCTTCTTTTTTTCTTGTTTCGAGAAACACTGGGTCATGAATAAGTTTTCTTTCGCTTTGATTATCTGCGTTCATAGTTACGCAACCCCAGTCCTGTGAGAAGGTTTCCTTGCAATCTTTTATCTGTGTAAAGCCACGTAGACGTCCTTTCTTATTCTTATCGTTCTGTTTCAACTTTACACAATTTGCTCCATTTACCGCTTCTTCGTATGTTACTGGACTGCTCATCTCAGCAAAGTTGAATTCTGCGTCTCTGTTGGGTCTAGGCCTCAAATTCATATTGCTCCTTTCTACACCACCTCTTATTAATCGTGGAGGATGATATGTCTCATCATTATCTTCTACACTTTGCATACTGTCATCTGATGACTCTTCTGGAACAGTATTCTCATCTTGTATATTATTATTGACATTCTGCTGAGGCTCTTCATCCTGCTTTTCATTCATATTTATCTGCGTAAAATTCTTTCTATTTACTGTTGTACTATTCTCATCAAATCTCACATCTCTAGACACAGTTATATTCTTCGTAGTAAAATCATACATTCTGTAGTTCTCATTCTCATATCCAACAAGAATCATTTTCACACTTTTCTTGTCTAACTTTCTCCTTTTCTCTTTCGGAACGTGAACATATCCCTCCGATCCAAAAATTCTTATGTGCTGTAGATTTGGTTTATATCCACACCACAGTTCATAGGGAGATACATCGACAGTTTGACTAGACGAGCTCCTATTTAATAAGTACACAGCACAGTTAACAGCCTCTGCCCATAGAAGGTGAGGTATATCTTTTGCATACAACATCGAACGTGCACTTTCCATAATCGTGCGTAACTCTCTCTCCGCTCTGCCGTTTTGTTGTGGAGTGTAGGGAGCTGTGCATTCGTGACTTATTCCTCTACTCTCAAGGAACTCTTTGAACTCCTTGTTCACATACTCTCCTCCATTATCCGTGTGTAGCGTACGGACGTCATGTTGGAATCTATAATTCACTATAGCAATGTACTTCTTGAAATACTCCAGCACTTCATTCTTATGCTTCATAAAATAAACATGGCGGTAGCTTGTCGCACCATCTTTAAATAAAACAAAATATCGCATACCTGACACTGAGGGCTCCTCTATCGGACCACACACATCGCTGTAGACAACATCACCTGGTTGCAATGGACCTCTGCCTGATTTCTTGAATGGCAATCTAGCTTGCTTGCCATACTGACATGCTTCACAAATAAAATTATTACTTCCACTCAATGTAACTGGGAGTGCACCATTCTTGCTCATGTTTTGCAGTTCTTTAATATTCAGGTGTCCTAGCCTCTCATGCCATGTTCTTATATCAGTTTGTGCCATATTACAGTTTTCTTGTACAACTGCTCTTATTTTCAGCTCATAAAGATTGTTCTCTTTCAGTTGAGCACACATCACCACATCATTATCCTTCATGATGATGGCGTTTCTGTCCTTCTTCATAATACTATATCCTTTTCTCGTTGCTGCACCCTCAGAAAACAAGTTTCTACGCAATTTCGGAACAAAAAGTACATCCTGTAGAATACTTCTCTCCCACTGTCCTTCAACACATCTGTTTATTGCTATGGAGCCACGTCCATGCACTTCGATATTCTCCTTGTTTCCCATTGTCACAGTTCTTATTTCATTAGACTTCTTAAACTCTTGCAGTTCTTCGAAAAACTCACGTCTATATGTCATGTGCATTGAAGCTCCACTGTCCAGGATCCATACATCTTCCTCACTCTCGGAATACAAACAATTTTCAGCGCTAAATGCCAACATATTACAGTACTGCTCTTGGTTGTCACGACCAGATTTCTTTAGAGCTTTGCAATCTCTAGCAAAGTGCCCCCTTTTATTACAATTATAGCACTGAAATCGATGACCCTGGTAACTACTGGAACTAGCATTATTATCATTTTGCTTTCCTCTCTTGAGATTTATTTTCGAAGTTAACAATGCATTTTCACTACTGGTTTCATTTCCTAGGCTTGCTTCCTCATCAATCAAACGTGATGTAAGGTTCTGAATAGTCTGGTGAGATGAGTCGAGTGACAACCAGGCTTGACGCAAAGAACGGTACGATGCGGGAAGAGTACTCAATATTTTAGTCATAATTGCCGTATCACTTAGTTCCTCGCCACATTCTTTTAGCTGTTTTGCCAAGCTTTCCACCTTCGACACATGCTGCGCCATACTATCGCCTGAACAATATGAATACTGGTAAAACTTTTCATGCACCATCATTTTGTTAAACTCCGACTTCTGTTCATAAATCGCCTCCATCTTACTCATAATTTCTTTCGCTGAATCACCATTTTCAATCAAAGAAATTTGATTCAAATCCATCGAAGATGTTAAAATAAACATGGCCATACCATCATCCTTTTGCCATTTCACCACATCTTCTTTATCTTCCGGTTTCGGCGTATTTATGTCCAATCCTTTTGCTCTCAAAGCGCACTTGATTTGGAATTTCCATTGACGAAAATTTCTGCCGTCAAACTTCTCAATTTTCATCGAACTTGCAACCTCCATTTTGGATTCCCGGTTGCCGAAAGCCCGTGAATTTCTTCTTTTCTATTTCTGCTCTTACTCGAGTAATACAGTGGAAATTATATTTCCGCGATTTTCTGGGCCATAACCTATTGGATTTGATATTCAAAAGCAATGATACTTCGAGTAGATTTCTGTAAACTATATTGCAAACAAAATTACGTTTTTACAACATTATAGTTTTTCCAAGACAGATGCTTTTTTTTTCTATTCTAATGTCAACCACAAAACATAGACAAGTAAAAGGAAATTTACTCTCTAACAAAAGGTACAAACTTACATACATACATACATACATAGGCTGTTAAACATATTATCCTTCCTTTGCGTCGCGCAGTCGGGTAAAAAGAGAAATCTCTATAAAAGTAGAATTGGCTATTTACTACTCATATTGGCATTTGATACCCGTATTGTTATAATATGGTAGCTATAATCTGTGATAGATAACAGCCGTGGAGTGCGATTTTTGAAACTCATACGTTGAACTCAGCAGGTGAAAATGTCAAAATTACTACATACTTACCTACTTACCCTAATCACTCTCAACTGTCTCAACTATTTTTACGAATCTAAAGACGACACCTCTATAATGTTAAAAATCCAACAAGCCGTTTAGGTTGTCAAAGAAATGGAAATATATACAGACATGTAATACATACAGGTGTTAGGAAAAGTATCATTAACCTTTGAACCACATACTCTACCCATCATCAACCTAAACAACTTTTACTATGGGAGCAAACCGATCAGAACAAAATAAAGTCTGCTGTTCCATATAAACTGCAATACCTATATGGAACAGCAGACTTTTTTGTTCTGATCGTTTTGCTCCCATAGTAAAAGTTGTTCAGTTTGATGGGTGGGATATGTTGTGGTTTAAAGGTTAATGATACTTTTCCTTACACCCTGTATACCTACTCACATACATACATTACACTCGAAACACATAACCCTCCTTCTGGAGCAGTTGGGTAAAAAACACAAATGTAAATAAAATATTCTTTTCACCTCACAAGCTCGGAAAGATTCTGTTTATCGTTCGAAATCTGAGTGCAAAAGTGTATTTTATCCGC
Source organism: Agonopterix heracliana (assembly GCA_963693445.1). NCBI lineage: Eukaryota > Metazoa > Arthropoda > Insecta > Lepidoptera > Depressariidae > Agonopterix > Agonopterix heracliana. Next base: position 21,109,882 of record OY856308.1, on the reverse strand, counting down.
TAGCGTGCAAAGAGTTTTTGAAATTCGAATTTGTCTATTCAATATTTTTGTATACCGCCAATGCACTGAAAATGCTCAATAACTATTTCATGACACTGCAATGGCCAGCACGAAAATAAAAACTTTTTGAAATTTTCTTTTTAGCAATTCACTTTTTTTCCTCGCTGTTGTGAGGTGAAAAATTGTGTGTTTCGCTCGGCTGCAAAGTTATTCTGCGTCTCGTACCTTTGAAACCTTCGCTAAACGCTCAGGATTCTATTATTTGAACCACTCGCTTCGCTCGTGGTTCAATCCTAGGATCCTTCGCTTGCTCAGGTTTCAATAAAAGTACTCGCGCCAAAAAGAAACTTTGCAGCCTAGCATAACAAATAACTATTATTGACAGGAAAAGCGGGTCATACCTACATGCATGCATGCATGATCTACCACGCGTGATTGCTGTGATGAGTGCAAGATTGGTGAAGAACTGATGTCTGTTTCTAAAATTTATTTTCTGTGTAGTCTTTTTGATCGGGATTTAGGTAGATATATCCGAGTATCATTGATAATCAGCTCACAATACAGTCAGGATTGAACTTTAAACAATAGCCATAAAGGCATCGAGTTTTATTTTGAGAAACGACATTTGATACCTATATCCAATGCAATGTGTGCATACACAGCTTTGTGCTTACCATTGACGTAGAATAATATGGACGGGTCTAGTACAAAATTCTCAAAAAAAGTATCCGAGATTAGTCTCGGATACAAAAACCTAAGTAAGTACGTAGCTTAGAGTATACGTGTAGTAACATAAACGGCATAAACCAACTAAAAACATTGAAAATGCTGAAATTATTTTCCATCCCATCCCCCAGCGGGGCACGGAGCGCGCCGCGCGCGTTAGTACCTAAGTCAACGTTACCTACTCTATTTATAATTTAATAAGTACCTACTTATATTATTTTCAAGGAAACGTCCAGTTAATCCCGACTAAGTAGGTAAGAACCATTAATTATTAAACAGTTGTATTGACTAATAACTTAATAACTGTTAGACGTTAAATTACAATCAATCACAGCATAATCACGGCAAAAGTTAATCTTTAGATTATATCGATTAACCAAAACTACAAGCCACATAAACATCCCATGGCATAGTAAGACGTATTTGAAAGTAGTAAGGTCGTAAATCGTTTGCTTGAAGGGATTTCGTTTGAGGAGCAAAGGTAACGGAAAGAATAAATCCAAATCGCGGTTAAAGGAAAAAGTATTGATTAAAATAAATAATATGTACCTATTAATCTATAGGTACTCTTTATATGTACTATCGCGGACTTTTCCGCCTGATCACTAAATTTTTTTTAAATTGTTGCTTAATTAATTGTTTGGAAACTACTCATTCATTGGTTATTCATTAATTTGACGGGGTTAGACAGCGCTTTTATTTTGTAGTACCTATAGGCTGTGTGGTCGCTGGTAGTATGCAAGCAAAAATGAGCCTAGTGGTGGTCAGGCGGAAAAGTTCGTTACCTACTCCTACAGAGTATAAAGTCATTATATTATATCTAAACTATTATAAAACTGTAACTGAAGTGTGTCTGTACATTGGAGATATTTACAAAAAAAAGATTACGATATGGTTTTTAGGTATCATTACTGACTCTAAACCAACCTTTTTTAGAAATTTCTTCTAGTCTGTTTGTGTGATTGTTTGTTCGCGCATCACGCAAAAACTACTGAACCGATTTTGATGAAACATTTTTTGTTTATTATGTGACTTAAAATGTGGTAGGTATATAATTTGTGCGGACGAAGTCGCGGGAAAACACTAGTTATACATAAAGTAGGTACCTATCCTTATTTTGCCCACAAGTTGAAATCCAACACCATGGTGTAACTATCAGAAAGTGAAATACTAGCTTGATCCCATACTATAAACCTACATAGTGCGAATGTAATGTGCTTATAATAATTTTATCAGATGAGAGCAATATTTTAACCACAAACAATACAGGGTGTAAGTGACAGCCTAGCAAATATTGAAACGGTGAACTCAGACCAGCAGTGCGATTTTTGAAAATCATACGAGCGGTTCGGCAGTAGAAAATGTCAAAATTACTATGGAGATAATGCATCTTTCTACTGCCGAACCGCTCGTATGATGTTCAAAAATCGCACTGCATGACTCGGGTAGGTACGCAGTTTCGTGTGCGACAGCTGATTTTTTTTCGCGTTTCCTGAGGTAGGCTCCATGGTGAAATGAAAGTTGTTCAGTTTGATGTTCTGTGTTCACCGTTTCAATATTTGCTAGGCTGTCAATTACACCCTGTATATTATTAAGAAAACGATAATGATAAATATAGGTACCTAGGCTATTTTTTTTTTTTTTCATTTCCATTTTCTGTTTTTCTAGTTTAACGTGTTCTGTGTTAACAGTATATCTCTGATTGATTACCCCCTCGGGGAATTTAGTCGTGAGCATATGCATATACCTATGCAAATTTAATTTAAATTTTTCCATAACTTAAATAAAAAAAATAGATTTCATCTCTCTTAATATTCTCTTCTCTCTAACTATTGTTGTTTGTTTTGTTTATTCCAAGCCAAAATCAATGCAAAACTTTCACTATTTGTCCAAATCAAGCCTTAGAAATGGATGTAGACGTGTGTGTGTGAAGTTTATTTTCCCAATAAAGAAAAATTAAAAAAGTAATCACAAAGGAATTCCTTTGGCCTCATACGAAGGAAAAAGTTACGCAAAATAGTATGTTATGCAAGGCTGCAAAGTTGTTTTTTGGCGCCAGTACTTGTATTGAAACCTGTGCAAGCGAAGGATTCTAGGAATGAAATTCAAATACGTTTTTGTACGTTTTTACCACCAAGTACGTTTTTTGCAAAAGAAAAGTGAAATTTATAGGTGGAGATTTGTAATTACCGTACAGTTATTTAAGGATGTGTTTACTCTTTAATAATTGCTGTAAATCTTCCTAAGAATAATAAAAAAAAAAAAAAATATGGAATCCTGAGCATAGCGAGGGTTTCAAAGGTACGAGACGCAGAATAACTTTGCTGCCCAGCGAAACACACGACTTTTGACCTCACTGCAACGAGGAAAATGCTAGGTGCAAGAAAAAACAGCTTGGCTCAATAACATGAAATACTTATGCATTTTCAGTGGACTGGCAGAAAATATTTGAATTTTAAAAACCCTTTCCACGCTAGCGGATAAAATGCACTTTTGCACTCAGATTTCGAATAATAAACATAATCTTTCAGAGCTTGTGAAGTGAAAAGATACTTACATAAATGTGTCATCATGATCTCGTAATTTCGTCACTCAGATTAGATTAGTAAACTTGTACGAAACAGGAAACGAATTTAGTAAATAACTATGATTAACTACGTGTTAAATATAAGTCATAATTGATACGAATGACGGTGATAAAGTATGACAATAACTGATAGAGGATACAAAAATCCTTGAACAATGACAATTATTTTGTTAAATACTTACTTTGTAGTTTGTCATACAGATTACTATAAAGACCTTAGGTTGCCTTAGGCACAAATTAAGGCCTCCGCACATTGCAGCGATATTATCGAGCGATTTTATCGAGCGATATTATCGACAGCGATATCGCGACACCTTACACACTGCAGCGATTCCGCGATTCGCTTCACGCCCACCACTGAATGTAGTCGAAAGAGATTGCGTCAGGTTGCGATAATATCGCGGCAGTGTGTGGGATCGAGCGCGTCACCATACAAAATGTACTGAGAACAATTATCGCAAAATCGCAGCGATAATATCGCGACAGTGTGTAGGATCGCGCGCGTCCCCATACAAAATGTACTGGAAACAATTATCGCAAAATCCTTTTCCATTATTAGGCAGACCGTGATAGAAAGTCTGTAAGATACAATTACAGCAAGATACTTAATGGAGGATTAACTTTAATGAGCGTTTCTGCAACTGAGTGTCAGAGTTGTAGATGCATGTGCGATCAGTTGAGGTAAAATGTAAAAAATAAGTAAGTACTTTGGTAGTTTCATTCTTAGTCTAGCCGACCCTTTATTGCTATATATTTTTTAATTTACTGAAAGAAAAATGAAACTAAATTAACTAACTAGTAAAACAGAAAATATCGAATTTAATTCAATGTCCTGACATTTTATTCTATCTATTTTTAATAATAAAATTAATTAATCAAACACAAAAACGAATATGTAATAACTAATAATATAATTATATTATTTCCACTGACATTTCGAAAATTAACATTTTTATATATTCGAGTTTTTGTTAATAATAAACGCAATTTCTATCTAGACTATACCACTTTTTGTTTACAAATCCACTGAAATATAACTTACGATATAATAAGGAAAGGTCAAATATATAATATTAATATATTAATATTAAACCTCTAAATAAAAATTTACCTAAACAAATGGTGATTTGCAACAAAAAAATGCTAATTAACGTTCGATGATCGAGGCACGGAATCGAACTCAAACTAGACGTCTGCAGCGGTACCATTTAACACTCATCATCAATTCGCCCACAAAGCTTTAACTCACTCGTTTAGGGTCAGCGCACATCTAGCGGAAAAATACTCGATCAGTTTTCATGTGATAAATTGATAATGAAGTCTAATTGCAATACAGTTAAAAATAGCATAAAAAAACACACGTCGCAGGGATATTTCTAACACGCTATTTTCAACTTTGTTTAAATTTTCATTGAGTTCATACTAATTTATCAGTGAAAACTGCTCGAGCAATTTTCCGCTAGATCAATCAATCAAATATACCTTATTTTACACCAAAATATAAACAGTAAAAATTAAAATACAGGGAAAAAAAACAGTACGCACAAAATAAGGCGGTCTTATCGCTAAGAAGCTATTTCTTCCAACAACCGTAGGATAGAGGATACGGATTATATGTGCTGACCCTTATTCTATGACATGTCATCGTCTTAACAGAATAAGATTCAAGGACTATTTTGTTAAAATGCATAAATATAAGAAATAACGCTCACAAGCTCATAAATTGTACTGATGATGATTGTGTCGATAATTCGATATTATAGCCTGTAGGATCCCACTCCTTGGCAAAGGCTCATGCATAATGGTGACAGGGAGTGGGTCATCCATACTCCACATAATAATACTACTGATAATAAGTTACTACGACCATGCGGGCCCATCAGTGCGTATAACTATTAGATATAGAAACAAAAATAACTAAAAAATTTAAAACGACTAAAGTAAATCTGATCTTTAAATGTGGCTTCATAATTTTGTCTGACAATGTCCAAGATCCTTACTTACATAATATATTTTTTAATTTTATAAATACCATTTCGATGTTTGCAGTTTGCACCGTAGTGAAAGTGGTTTAGTTTAATGATCTGCATAGCTAGCATGCCGCAGTGATACAGCGCTATCACACCTTCGCTCTCTTTCTATTTGCGTGCGAACGAACGAGATAAAAGACGTGATACAGCCGTATCACGTGTAGCATACTACGAGGGCTGAACTGAATTACCCCCTAAAATACCTACTTATGTAACGCATTTAAGTTTACATCCTGTACATTTTGGCGTACCATTCTGTTCTATTAAGGTTATAAAGACATCTTTGTCTTTCTCACTAACTGGACTGGTTATGACTCTGTCATAACAATAATTATGACAGTTTTGAGGAATCGATTGTTAATTGATAGATTACGTACGATAAGAAAAACAGAATTTTAGAGAAGTTCTTTAATGGTTTAAGACCACCCAGAAATGGATTACTGTCGTGAGTTTATGTAAATATCTACGTAAGTAAGTACCTAACTATAACATTTATCTAGAAATGCAATGATGACGAATTCTTTCCAATGATAATTTTGTCAGTGAGATTTACGATTACGTCATTTATCCATATCGGACCGGCAGTTCCAGATCAACAATGGAACGGTGGTACATACCTAATAATTGCTGCATGAAGAGAAGACAAAAAACATATGGATGGATTATACGAAGGATGACACGTGTAAGTGAAAAAGGATTCAGCGCTTAAATGACGGCTAAAAGAGATGAAAGCAGGAAGAAGACACCGAAGTACTAAGAGAGGAAGATGAATGATGGCACGATTTCTTTGAATTTAAATAGTAAATTCTTTTAATTTTAAAGTATCGTCTTTAATCATTACTAGTGTTTTCCCGCGACTTCGTCCGCACAAATTATATACCAGATTTTAAGTCAGATCATAAGCTATCACACAAAAAAAGTGTCATCAAAATCGGTTCAGTAGTTTTTGCGTGATGCGCGAACAAACAAACTAACTAACAATTTTGTCAATAGATGGCGCTGCACGTCATTTAAATCGCGCTATTGAGTGTTATTTGAGTTTATATGAAGTGAACCGCTATTTTTTTATTCCTCATGATTTTACGGTATTATTATATAGGGATGGGTAATATCGAATTTTCGTAATATCAAATCGAAACCATATATTGATATTGAATATCTGATTCTGAAACTATATATTGGATATCGGTCGATATCCAGTAACGCTATATCAGTCAGTATAAACTTAAGGTTTGATATTGTACGAATGCATAATTATTGCTATTTCACTCTCTAGCAGGGTGTTGGTATACTTTTTTCACTCGGCTTTCCTCGGTTCAGATCGACATTTTTTTATGTGTTAGGTATTGGATAAAGATGACAGGTTTCTAAAAACATAATTTATAAAATATCTCGATAACGGTGAATCCTAGCGAAAAAATAGCTAATTTTTCGAACCCCTGGGGTACCCAGAAACCCACCCTTCCGCATGCAAAAATAAAAAAAAAATGGATTTTTGAAAATTTTCCAAGTCCATACAAATTTCACCCGAAAAATCGTCTAAGTCGATGGCTCATACGAAATCGTTAAAATTTTTTCTAAGTCCAGCTCCATATAAAATTAGCGTAAATTTTTTTAAGTGTGGGACCGACACCCTAACTGGTAGCCGCTAGCCCGTATAGCGATGCGATACGGTTTGATATCCTATATCTATGAATCTCAGATATCTTGAAATCGAGGCGAATCGAGTTTGTGCGGCAATATAGTGTTTCACCAAATATATAGTTTCTGTACGCATCAATATCTGATTTTAAGATATTCATGTGATATACGTTTCAATAACTATATACGATATATTATATCGCCCATCCCTATTATTATAGCTAAGATTCTTATTCTCATATTAAAAGTGAGTTTTTGACGAGTTCCAATAGTTCCGCTTTTCACAACCACATCAATAAAGTTAGTGTGTGTACATAAGTAATGTGTGCAGTCTCGTATGGTCTCGTCTCGCTCTCGTCTGACTCTGACCGTACCTCATAGCCTGTAGGACTGCATTCCTGTTTAGAGACCACCGGCAGAACGCCACAAGTGAACATTTCGGAATTTTATTTTTTGCATGCGATTTTAGCGATTTTGCGAATCTTCATGATATTACAAAGGTACCTATTCTAATTTTCTAGAACATCGATTTTAAAGTTATCAAGATTTGTTAATTCCCTCTCTCTCGATCTTTCTTTCTTTACTCTCCGTTTCAATGTATTGGTCAGCTGGCCCCATAGAGAAAGTTGTTTAGTTTGATGGTCTGATCATTGTCTTAAAATAAAAAACCGTTAGCAATTATATATGAAGTTGGACCCTGTATTTATTTTAAGATATTTTATTACCAACCTCAAACGCTATACCATCGACCAAATTTTTGTCATATTTTATTGTTGTCTATACTACTTATACGAGCTACCTATTCTTGTTTACGAGGTAATGACAGGATATCTTAAAGACCGACAAAAATACAATAGAGATCTGTTGTAATCTTGTTACAGCAGAAATACAGAAAACGACTACCGATAAGCTAACAGCGTTTATAAAATACCTACCCGAAATAAAATCCATGACAAATTGCTCCTTTTTCCATGGTCTATTTCTGGCATAACTGAAGTATTGAATAATTATAGTGTTGTAAAGAATTCATCTCTTTTACAATTGCAATAAACTGGCTAAAGGGTAGCGGTGTTTTTACATCATAAATATCTACTATTTATGTAACAATCCGCCTTGATTTATTAACCATGCAGATACCTAGATTCAATAACCAGTATTACGAGTATCATAGTTAATAGGTACCGTATTTACCATAATTAATTATTCGAATATTCAAAGTTAATCTGGTTCGTAGTTGTGGCAAGGTTTCCGACTACGCTCTAAATGCCAGAAAACAGTCGTTCAGTTTATTTAAAAGTTCGAATAACGGAAGTCTTATCAAATGTTTTATTTGAATAAAGTTTTCGATAAAAAACACCGTTACGTTTTGGCCTCCTATTAACTTCCCAAATGCTATTAGTAGGTAGCAACCTACATCTACTGGAGTTTGGGAAATTGATTTATAGCCATGTCAGCTCAAACCATAGTCCCACAGCGGTAAGCAGAGACTACGCTCGCCGCAACACACCGCAACTGCACCGGAAACAAGTGGGGTGTGGGGTAAAAAGTTGCACCCATGACACTGAACAACTTTGCAACAAAGGGAAAATGGGGGCTCCTTAAGTATTACTAGGGTGTTTTTGTTACAGGTATTTATATATAAACACATAATATCTAAATACCTATGCCCTGTGCATAGGTATTTAGATATTATGTGTTTATATATAAATAGGTACCTATGTATTTAACGTTGTCTAGACATCATAATTATAGATAAAAAATAAATAAATAAATAAATAACGCTCACAGGCACATACATTGTAATGATCCCAAACTAGCACTAAAGGCTTTTATTATGGAAACCATACAAGAACGGCACGAACATATAACATCCATGACCGAACCGGGATTCGAACCCAAGACCCTGGTATAAAATACGAGTCTTAGATTCTGGTACTGGATGGGAATGGTAATGGAATATAGGATTGGTCCATATTTGTGTGACAATGAACGACAGGACAGGGACAGGACAGGATGTGTGTGACAGGATACTAAACGATACGATAATGTAGGTATGATTAATTATTTTCCATCGTTAGTGGGACCTCCTAGTGTATGGGGGCAGAACTGTGGCCAGCCAAACCCCAGTCGAACGTGTGTGCCCGATAACAATTATTTATGTATTAACTGGTATATAAGGGCTTGACGGGATAATAGACCTCCTAGATTCCCACAACTATTAACGAAATGGAACCTATAAGCTAACCTAACCATAGCGACACCGGTGAATAGCCACTAATGCTTCAACCTGCCCACTTGACCTAACGCACACATGTATGACATACGTGTGCGCAGTCTACTCACGCGCACATGGGCGCAGACCTGTTCCGGTGCGAGGGAAGAATGATGCAAGTGAGTTTTATGTTATTTGCAAAAATATTATAAATGAATTGACACAAAATGATTAACTGGAATTTCAGAATCTTAACTATTATAAAACCGTAAAATCATGAGGAACAAAAAAGTTGCGGTTTACTTCATATAAAATCAAATAACACTCGATAGCGCGATTTAAATGACGTGCAGCGCTATCTATTGACAAAATTGTTTGTTTGTTCGCACATCACGCAAAAACTACTGAACCGATTTTGATGAAACTTTTTTGTTTGATAGCTTATGATCTGACTTAAAATCTGTGCGGACGAAGTCGCGGGAAAACACTAGTGATAATATAAATATGTAAATAATAGCGTCAGTGGTGCATTGTGGAGAGATATAGACGAGGCTCCAGGTTAGATCGAATCCTCACGAACGCGCGGACGGCATGCCATATAGTAGGTTCATCAAAGAGTTGTTCTAACTTACCTACCGACTGCTCTGAAACAGTGAAGGAAAACATCGTAAGTTCCTTGCGTTGAAGAAGAATGCGTTGTGAAGTCTACCAAACCACACTGGGCACGTGTGGTGGACTAACGCTCGTACGCCCTGCCCTGCAGTGGGACGTGGGGCGGTTATCAGGTTAGGCTGATGATGATGATGATGATGAATACACAAATATCAAATATTGATTATTTATCGAATCAATCTACAACATCATCAGCCTGTCATCGTCCACTGCTGAAAGCAGCAGTGAAGGCATGCCACAAAAATATCTTTAGCTTTACTCGGTCTCCCAGATAGCTTCCTGTCTCACTCAGGTCGTCGGTCAAGCGCTGAAGGGCGCCACACTACGGCCCTCCGTCGGCATTGTGGTCTCCATTCACTAGAACTCCGATTCCCCTTTGGTTGTTAGTTCTACGGCAGATATGACCAGCCCATTACCACTTCAGATTCAGAATGCAAATTTTTAGAAGTAAAGTCAATTGCCTCGGTCGTGTCACCTCATTCCTCAATTTCCTCATGTGTAGGGCTGCCATCGCCAAAATCGTCGTCGCCGGGCAAAGACGTCAAAAACCCCGGACATTTCAGTAAAATCTGGAATTTTCCCCGGACGACCACGAAATTTTTTATTTAAGTTAGTAAGTAGTTGTTCGAAGTGAGCTCAAGATTTTGTCTTATTATAACGAGATTTTGCAATACGATTAAATCGATTTAATACAGCATAAAACCAAGAGCGAGCGAAGCGAGCTAGAGATTTTGCCAAATTTTATAGCGCATTTCCAGGTCCCGTCAAAATCGAGGTCTATAATAAAAGCTGGAGCGAGCGAAACGAACTCATGATTTTGCTACACAACAACTCGATTGTTCACTCGTATGCCTATAGGATGACAAACGATCGTATCAATACGCTATACAACCAGGAACGAGCGAAGTGAGCTCGAGATTTGCAATACGACTTAATCAAATCAATACAATATAAAACCGGGAGCGAGCGAAGCGAGCTCGAGATTTTTTCATGTTATAATAAGATTTTGCAATACGATTATATCGATTCAATACAGTATAAAAGCAGGAGCGAGCGAAGCGAGCTCGAAATTTTTTCAAATGTTATAGCGCATTTCTAGGTCATGCCGAAATCGAGGTCGAATAAAAGCTGGAGCGAGCGAAACGAACTCATGATTATGCTACATCTTAGATCAAAATAAAATCAATGGATAGGCCTATAGCGCGGTAAGTTGGAGCAAACTCCTGGTGCACTTGGTCCATACAAACTAGCGCCATTATCTGTCAAATCTAGGGTACTTGCATACAAATTTGAAGTAAACCTTTCATTTGTTTTGCCTCATTTTTCTGGTTTGAAATGTTCGCATAAGACCTATCCATTCATTTTATTTTGATCTAAGTGCTACATAACAACTTGATTGTTCAGTTTATGCCGAAATCGAGTTGATTTGTGGATAAAACGAACGTTTTATTACCATTATGTGTAAAAATAATCGGGTCTTACCCGGACACAGTAAGTGTCCGGGTTTCCCCCGGACACTTTCGTGACGACCCCGCCCGGACGCCCCCGGACGCCCCTCAAACTAGGACAAATCCGGGGAAACCCGGACGGATGGCAGCCCTACTCATGTGATCTCTTAACACCGAGCAAGCTCTTTTCACTATTCTATAATGCAAATGATTATTCATTAGAATCCTGTTTTTCTTTCTAATAATATAACGCAGCAAATATTTCTTTTAATATTGGTAGCTAGGGTGTGAAATACCGGTATTTTTGGGAACTGGTACCATTAGCCTTTGTGTGATACAGGTTCCACTCAGGTACCGGTACCAATAGTACCTGACTGGACCAGACGTTATAATTGAACTATTAATTTCGAATTAGTATTGGACAATTAATATTTACGTTAGTTAGAGTGAGAAAACAGACTTAGTGGTACTGTACCGTTACCACCCGTCTGAAACCGGTGGTACCTGTCTGGAACCGGTATCGGTAATACCGATACAGAACCTTTACTTTTGGTTCCGGTTCCAAGCCGTATCAATACAAAATATTATGCAATATAAATCAATAGGTAAGTATCAAAGATTTTCAGTTGAAGAAACTGAATTACGTATTTTTCATTAAACCACAAAGAACAATAAATGTGGTCAAATAGTAATACCGAAATGATTCAATTAAATATGGAACACAATAACAATATTATTTTCCCTGTCGATCATATGTTTTGCTAATCAAAAAGTTTACATTTTCAAAGAATGTTGTAACCACTCATAAATATATGTCTCATACTCATCATATATTCCAATGGAACAAACATAGGATGTTAACAAATAACGGGTTATAGCTACCTACTTAGTTAAATGCTATAGTTCCATCTTAACACCTGCTGGTTTAGCGATGGAGGTCATGTTCTGGTTTGGTCATGTTATGGTTTAGTCGTGTTCTGGTTTAGTCATGTTCTGGTTTGGTCATGTTCTGGTTTAGTCATGTTCTGGTTTGGTCATGTTCTAGTTTAGTCGTTTTATGGTTTGGTCATTTCTGGTTTTATTATGTTCTGGTTTAGTCTAGTCATGTTCTGGTTTAGTCGTGTTCTGGTGTAGTCATGTTCTGTTTGGTTCGTGTTCTCAAATCAAGCTTGTTTACAACTTATGATGTTTCAAATGAAACACACATCTTTCAAAGTGGATTACGTGACACTCGACATATAAATAAAACTAATTCTTAGACGTTACCTACTAAAGATTAAAGATAACTAATTGAATTGTCTTTGAATGTAGATAGTTGCTATTATAAGGTTGCTATTGAATTGATAAACATTATGTTATTGTTTAGGTGAGGTACGTATCTTAGGTAAGGTGCATAATGTTTAAATAGATATTGATCAATTAAATAGATTTTAAGTCGCACAAAGTCTTCACATGACCCACTAATCAACCATATTTGTTTCATTGTATTAACTATCCGTAAATGGGACGTGTTTGAACTGAAATTAACGTAAAAGCTACCAGTAGGCCCACCATGAGTTTTTACTGTAATTTACTACTGTAGTTACGTCGCCAATTCGTATGGCATAAATTAGTTCTCAACGTAACCACTAGGGGCGCTGTAAAAAATTTAATACAAAATTGGTGACGCAACTACAGTAGTAAGCATAGCATAAGCATATGCTCACGACTATATTCCCCGAGGGGGTAGTCAGATATATTCTAAAACCTCAGAACATCCACGTTTCACCAGTAGTACCGAAACTCTGTCCAGTGTGACGGGGGATGAGCCCGTCGCCACTTATAATGGACAGAGGGTACAATACAATTGAAGCATGCAGGTTTCCTCACGATGTTTTCCTTCACCGAAAAGCCAGTGGTGTTACAAATCGTACATAAATTCCGAAAAACTCATTGGTACGAGTCGGCCTGGACGGGGATCGAACCATCACCTCCTGCACGGCAGGCAAGTCTACCCGCCACTGGACCACCACGGCTACAGTAGTAAAGTACAGTGAAAACTCATGGTAGGCCTACAGTTGTATCTACATAGTATGAATACAAAATTAAGGGCCTTATCAAACTCTTTCCCACCTTTTTGCCTAATCCTCGTATGTCCAACTATTTAGGCTACGCCCACGCTAGACAGAGATGGCAGATAGAAGTTTAAGCAGAGAGATTGAGACGCAAGAGGACCCCGTTAGGAAAGTAGTGTCGACTACCAGATTTACGCGTGAATAGAGATGGTTGATGTAAGGTTGTCGATTAATCTATTAAGATTTTATACTCGTTTGTGATGCTGATGAGTTTATGGAATATTTAAAAGGGTTATTTTTGTATGATAGAATAATGTGCACTATGGTAGAAATGATCTTAATGTGAAAGTATAGTAGATTACACACCGAGGACAGGAAAGTAAAAAAGGTCTCAGATCTCAAGGGGAAGCCGAAATCAACAAACATGTGATCTGAGACTTTCTTATTTACTGTCCGAGGTTAGTATACTATTTTTCTCCTCGACGGAAAGCGACAACTTCGTTTAGCGCAGCGGGACGAAAATTTACGCTTTTCGTCCGGAGGGGAGAAAAAATATAAATACAATTAAATGCGTTACATATTAAACAGGGTGCTTCAAGCCATTGAACTAAACAGCTTCCGGCTTCCGGTATGGGACCAAGAGTGAAATTTTCGAAAGCAGTAAATCAGCAGTAGAAGATGTCAAAATTACTATGGAGCTTTTATTGTATCATACGATCATGATTTTGAACGTGTGACTTTCAAAAATCGCACTCCATCATTGATACCGCGGATACCTTTTTTGTTCCTTCATACGTGAACAAAACGTGAATACTCGAGTCAAATTTGGAATAGCGTATTTGCAAATAAGTTATCATTAGGTATACCCTAGTTATAAAATTAATAAAATAAAATAAAAAAGCCTTTTAATTTCTTGCTTTAACACATAGATAGCATAACACAAAGAAAAAGAGACATTACATTTCAATCCATTAGTTACATTAAAAAATATTTTTAGACCTGTGTGTCATGCGCTATAACAAGAAACAAAATAGATTTTATAAAACATTGTTAAAATTATTCTCGACAAAAAAAAAAAAAACTCTCTCACCCTTGTTATACCTAGTACCTATATAATTAGGGTCACAGCAGCTGAGGATTCGTGCCAGACAGACAGAATAGTCTTGATATCTAAAAATCACATTCACATCTACGGTTACATAAATTCTATATTGCGCTACGGCATTATAATCTGGGGTAATTCAACGGATATAGACAAAGTTTTCGTAATGCAGAAACGATGCATTCGGGCAATATTTGGTTTGTCCCGGATAGAATCATGTCAGCCTGTATTTCGTAAACATAAATTCCTAACTCTGCCATGCCTGTATATCATGGATGTTTGTCTGTTTGTTCACAAAAATGAAGGCCTCTTTCAGAAAATTAGAAATATCTCTCGTCGTCATGTTCGAGCCCAATACAAATATGAGCTATACCAACCACCATCAAAACTGACTGTTGTCTCGAAAAATAGTCATATCATGTGTGTGAAAATATATAATAAACTTCCAGACGAGTTAAAAGAACTCAAGTTTGACAAGTTTAAAAGAATGATAAGAAATTGGCTCGCTGAAAGATGTTTTTACAGTGTTCCAGAATATTTTAATTTTAACTGACTTAATATTGATTTTATATATAAATGTTATGATTATAATAATTATTTTTTATGACACTATTGTAGGTTTAACTGACATATGTTCAATTAATTATTATTCATTTTATGGAACCTAAATGTTTATAATGGCAATAAGTAGATTTTTTGTTTTTGTTTAAATAACTTCCACTGGACAATTGTAAATGCCTGGAAAGGTAGGGTTGCATTGGATCTAATTGTTTGTTAGCTGTGTATATAAATTCTGCACATGTAAACCTGCAATTCATACAATAAAATATTCATTCATTCATTCATTCATCAAAATCTTTAATATAAAATAATTTGGTAATAATTTCGTCACCAATTAATTAAAATGGCTTCACACGTTTTTACCTGTCATTGTTCTGGATTAGACGATGCTTAATTATAAATATAGTTTTATAATTCCTTTCACGTTTAACAATTCCACGTCTGCAGCACGGGGTGGGGATATCGGTTTTGTAAAAAGGCCCTTTTAAAGAAACGAAAATATTTCTGGTGAAAGGAACCGGTAAAAGAAATCGAATTCGTTATGATTTTATCTCTTAAAATTCGAATTCACAATCTCTTGTCCATTAAGTTTCGAATCCGATAAATCGACATCGACATACCGATTACCGAACCATTATCGACTAGATCCCATCACTAGTAGCCTAAGGGCATCAAGTGAGAGAATTAAGTCAGTTTTTACCTGCAACCCGATGACTCAGACGATCGGTTCACACACCAATCTCTCCCCTTAACTAATCCTTCATCGTAACTCTAAAACCAATGCTGTAAAGATGGAAATGTATTGATTAGTGAGACTTTATTAAAGGAACGGATAGTCACCTCACTACCTGTGCCCTGAGGTCTTGTTTTTTGTTCTTAACTCGTAGGCGGGTTAAATATAATAACGTTTGTAGTTTGTTCTAATGTTCTGTCATACTTTATGAGAGTTTAATTGGTTTTTTTCTAGCTGGTATGGTACAGTGAATTCGCGACTGATTTATTGTCAACTTCTTGTGTCGCTACTGGAATCTTGAAAAGGCAGTATATTCAGGATATTAGAACATTTAATGGCAATATTGATTAAGACATAAGTTTCTTTAGCAGTGTCTTTGTAGCTTAGATAGTCTTTGTGGGCGAATTGCTAGGCATCTGTTATTCTTCCTTTTCACGTCATTCCATAACGTAAACCCACTGATGCTAAAGGTGAATCTTGCTACAACTGCACGCTTAATAAAGATACAGTTGGTGGTTGTAGCAAACTCTCTGACCACCCCTAATGGAATTGCGTTCATGAGTTTTTTTAAGGCTTCCGCACATTGCAGCGATATTATCGAGCGATATTATCGACAGCGATATCGCGATACCTTACACACTGCAGCGATTCCGCAATTCGCGTCACGCATGCGCCCTTCACTGAATGTAGTAGAAAGAGATCGCGTCAGGTTGCGATAATATCGCGGCAGTGTGTGGGATCGAGCGCGTCCCCATACAAAATGTACTGAGAACAATTATCGCAAAATCGCAGCTATATTATCGCTCGATAATATCGGGGCAGTGTGTAGGATCGCACGCGTCCCCATACAAAATGTACTGGGAACAATTATCGCAAAATCGCAGCGATAATAACGCTCGATAATATCGCTGCGATGAGTGGAGGCCTTTATGTATGTAAAAGTCTGAATCATAATATTCAGATAATTAGTGAAATTAAGTTAGTGGGCGAGCTCGGGGCTTGGGTGACATAACTGGCCCTCTATAATTCTGGTCCGGAGACGAGTTGTCCACTTTGTGAAATCTTAGGGTACAACTGGCCCGAATAAGAGTTTTATTTGAGGAGTGAGCCAGTTGTCTATTATGAAAAATTACTAGGGGATAATTGGTCCAAAATTTAAATAATGTTAAACACGTAATCTGCAATTATACAGGGTGTAAGAGGCCTTTTCCCAGCAGTGGGACGGTATGCTTAACTAACCCCCTACTCACCCCCTACTCACCCTCTAAGGATGTGAGCCAATTCGCAACCCCTAGCAGCCCTACGCATCCCTTCTCATATAAGCATAAATAAAGAGTCTAATGTTACAAACAATCCAGGACCTATACCCGGAGTTTCTATTTTCCATGTACCACGACCGTTTCGGTCCGAACTTCATTGTAATAGAGTTGACATTGGAATGAAAACGTTCACGCAATTGCGAAGTTCGAATGTCCGGGTAGACCCCCAGTCTCGACGCCGCTGTAACGTGCTGAAACCACACAGGAACAACATCTTGCATTATACATACTTACCAGCTCTGTATAAAGTGATCTATTATCTATGTCAGCGTAACAGAAGTATAATTGGCCGGGTCGGGAAGCAGGGGCACTACAATTACTTCGGCCTTGTTCGCCCACAGCTCCTGTGACGACGGAATATGATACACGTGCTTATTGTTGTCTGTTTGTCTCGGGAAGTACCTGTTATTCTTAGCTGATTCTGTTCTAGGACATTGTGCCCCCTTAGACATGGCCTTTGACGTCACAAATGTGGGTGAGGTGCAAAATACTCTATCACATAAAGTTGACCTCTTAACTTGTCCATATAAAGATCAGAAGGGCTTTTGTGTATGTTTTGTGGTGTAACCATGACTAGGCAATTTAAAGTAATACGTATTCTGTGTCTGTGGTCATCATATATCCATTGTCTGATATAAACATAGACGAAAAAAATTTCGCTTACGCTAGTAGACCGAATATCAGTGTAACCGGGTATGAGATAGCGAATTATATGAAGTGACATCTCGGAGTCAGGTGGTTGTCCCATACAATTTATATGAAGTGACATTTTGGAGTCAGATGGCCGAAGTACAAAAAAGTGGATACGTCGATAAGGACAGCAATAAGTAGCGGTCTCCTTTTTTAACTAGAGCGAATTTGCTATGTGCATCTCTTACTGAGTAATATGACAAGACACGTGCTTCCTTCTAGTGCCTTCTCTTTCTACGGATATAAATTATAGTAGATTACACACCGAGGACAGGAAAGTAAGAAAGGTTTCAGATCTCATGTAATCTCATGTAACAAACATGTGATCTGAGGCTTTCTTATTTACTGTCCGAGGTTAGTATACTATTTTTCTCCTCGACTGAGGTGGAAAGCGACCACTTTCTTTTAGCGCTGCGGGACGACAATCGACGCTTTCCGTCCGGAGGGGAGAAAACTAAATATCTACCTATTTAGAAGTAGAAATTTGTATCTGTAAATTTGATACCGATTGAATAGGGTAGATACACAATAAGACCCCAGCTCTAGGCTTGCGTGCAGTGGGTCTACCATGAGTTTTCACCGTTCTTTACTATTGTAGTTACGTCACCAATTTTGTATTGAATTTCGTACAGCGCCCCTAGTGGTTACGTTGAGAACTAATTTCTGTCATACGAATTGGCGACGTAACTACAGTAGTAAAATACATGAAAAACTCATGGTAGGCCCTCTGGAGTATGGACTACTCGCTCTCATGTTTGTTCGTGAGAAGAGGCCTATGTCCTTCCTATGAAATTTAGGTAAAGACGCTAATGATGCTGACAGTTTCTTAATAACAGCTCAATTGTCAGTGTACTCAAGATACTAATTAATCATAATAGCAGTTGGCAGACGACCACAGGATTATGTTTCATTTGACTTATTTAAAGGCCTGTCGTCACTAATTCAGAACATAGACATTGCGTAACATATCTTCTACTTTGATAAGATATATGTCAAGATTGACAGTGGAAGTTAAGAACACGTCGAGAAAATACCGGTGAACTCTTGAAACATTTGACGATGATAGATTGCCATATTGAACTTACAGCAACAGTAGCGTCATGCCGCCGTGTTGTTGCGTCAGAAGCTTATATCTTGTTATTTCCCTGTTATTTTCGCTTGAGTTGAGAATCCTTGAGAAGCCCTCACTGTCGCATCTGTAGCCTGCTAAATATCAGTAATCTGTGGTCGGTATACAGCCATTCACACAGATATAAGTTGTATGGCGCCTCACGCACACCAACCTAAGAAAGTTGGCCTCTTTTGTTTTATACGGTAGAAGCGGAGGCCCTATCTAGACATATACTTTATCTAAGATTGATTTATCTTAAATTGGAATGAATGAAAACTTATTATTTTCTGGAGCCATAACCATACAGATCTGATTGTCACAAGATCGTGAGGAAGGGCTCAACAAATGGCAAGCCTATAGATGCCCAGCAGTGGTTTGTGTAGACTGATTTGATTGTTATCTTCCACTTTATAGCATTAGGTACATTAGGTACATAACGTAATATTCATATCGAAACTAGAAGAAAAACACTATAAATATTAAAGCAAACAACCAGTTGACCAGTTACGCATCAAGCGTCGTATGAGCTATTGATTATCAATTGCTTTGAAACTGGGTTCCATATGCGAAGGCAGTCCATGTTGAATTAGGTCATTCATAAACACATTACAGTAGTTAGACGAAGGAATGTATTGATATTACGATGATGTCAAGATAGACAGTCCAAGCTACGAACACTACAAACGCGTCGAAAAAAATATCACAGAACTCTTGGGTGATAAACCCATTATGGCGAACTAGGTCTTTTTCTATACTCTAAGTTTTCTATGCACGTAATTTTAGAACGTTGTCATTTTCTTGTCAAGATATTTTTTGAGTAGGTAATTTTTTAGGTAGGTCAAGCATTAGTACAGTCAATTCAGTTGTAGCAATTAACCATGTATACACGCACACCAACCTAAGAAAGTTGGCCACTTTTATTTTACACGGTAGAAGCAAGAAGGAATCTATCTAGACTATACTATCTAAGATTACGTTTTACAACTGACAGCCCCATTCTGTTGTAGCAATGCTTAGAGACACCTTGGACACTTTATACGAAAGAGCTCGCACTGACAAGAAGTGAGTGGCACGCATGCTGGCTGAGTGAGAAGGGAATACACCACTTACTGTCGTCCACTTAATACTAATACCACTGAGAGGATGACTATTTCTTCTTCAGCGTATGCAGGTTTCCTCGCGAGGTTTTCCTCATTGGTACATGGCATGTCGTCCGTGCGGATTCGAACCCGGATTCTCATGATTGAGTTTCCATACCTCTCCGCAACGCGCCACCGACGCTCTCTTGAACTAATGCCCCTTTCACACGATGGCAGGGCATCATGACAGGAGGAGGGCAGGACAGTGGGGCAGGCAGTTGGCGTTTACATTTCGTGCAGCTAGCAAATCAGCTGTTGCATACATTTGAGTCAAGTAGGTATTGCAGTTTAGTATGGAACAGCAGATTTTTTTTTGCACGAAATGGTTTACTCCCAATTGAGAAAGTTATTGTTCTGTTTGATGGGTAGATCAATTTCACCCTGTATAAACTACTCGAAGGAAGATGGCGGACGTGAGCCTATGCATGTACCTATACATAATGTAGGTCTTTGTTTGTTGCAGAAATTTGTGATTCATAAATGAATCTACATATTTCATGTGTCACATCGAATCACAACACAACACTCAAAACACGTAGGTACTTTATTGTTTTACCTATTATGACTCTTTTTGAATCTCAATAATAAATTCATTATTGTATAAAATGTTATTTTATTAGCACTAAACAGTGAAGTATAATAAAGCTTCATAAAAATTTGCTGTTCCTTAAACAAAAATGCAAACCTACTCGAGCCAATTGTATGGGAGACACCTGATATTTTCTTCGCGATTTCGATGTTGGTCCCATTGAGAAAGTTGTCCAGTTTGACCGGTCTGATGATCTCCTTAAAAAGTGTCAGCATATTAAGAAGGACCCTATGTGTTACAGTCAAAACTCATAACCAGCCAAAACCACTTTTGACTGCAAAAATCAGGCAAAAGTGGTTTTGACCGATGCCCTTAGTCAAATGCCAAAATTCCAAAATTGCCATTATATTTTCGAGTGACTTGGACTAGGTAAACAGTAGCAATTCGATTATTGCGCTGTGGTCGAAAGAAACCTAACATGCTCGTCGCTTCGCTCCTCGCTAACCTAACTAACCGACTGAGTTAGATTTGGGGTCTTTTTAGACCAGTCAATACTCATTTTTGCCTGATTTTTGTAGTCAAAAGTGGTTTTGACTGGTTATGAGTTTTGACTGCAACATACAACGTGTTAATGAATAAGCGCAAAACCTCATACACCCCAACAGATTTATAACAAAATCACTCGATTGAAATAATAATTTCATTATTTTGATAGTTAAAATTTAAAGTTATTTGCATTTTAAGTTTTGAGGCAAAAATGATTTGTTATCATTTCAGCAATGAATGAAAGCGCTAACGTGCTAATGGACACATTTTAAGAATCTCGTTTTGGTAGTAAGTAGGGTGAGTGTGCCCATGCAGTGGTTTGAGATCGGGTTCAGTAAAATGAAAATTTCAAAAACACATTATTTAATATTTTGAAAAAAATTACCTATTTTGAAACCATGATAATTTGATTCTGCTCTCGATTCTAAACAAACTACTTTCTAGTTTTGCGTTAATTCATTAACACGTTGTATATCATTATATTATGTTAAGTAGAGAAATTATTTTAACATCCCAACACAGACTATCGTAGATATGTTTATTCAATCGCAGCAAAGAAAATATACTACGCGAACCGCATCGCAGTCTCGTTGAAGTCTTTTCTAGGTAAAAATAGTAAATTCGTAACCTCTCGTAGCGTAGCCTACAACGATAGTTCAAAAGACATCAACGACTAGGTACCACCACTGTACAAAATTCCAAAGATATACCGTATTGTAGCTAAGTACCTTCAAATTCTTTGCGAAAGGGTGTAAGTATGTAAAAATAACATGTAACTACACAACTATAGGTGTACAAAGTATGGTCCAGTTTTCCTGCTGTAATAAATTGCTACATAACGCCATTGTAACAAGTTTATAGCTCCTATTGGACCATACTTGCACCCCAGGAGTGTAATTTTTGAAACTCATTCGCTGAGCTCAGCAGTTGAAATGTCAAAATTACTATGGAGATAAGTATATGCATATTTCTGCTGCTGATTTGAGTTTCAAAAATCATACCCCAGGAGTGCGATTTATGAAAGTCAAATCAGCAGTAGAAAGATGCATATCTCCAAAATTGGTTGGTGGTTGGTTGGTTGGTTGCTTTTATAACCACATGAGAGCAATAAATATATTATTATTATTATTATTGGTTCCGGAGGCAGGGAGTTTTCGTACTGTTTGTAGTACTAATACTCTTTCTTCTACTTCTCGAAGCACAAATTGAGTATGACTGCGTTAACGTTTTATCAAACTCATGCTGCTCCTTTTCATGCATCTACACAACATTTTAAAACTAAATCCTCACACAAAACGTGTGAGAACAAAGCCAATTTAAATTCCCAAAATCAACCGAATCGAAAAACGACAGAAATCAAGGTATCAATCCTAAATGACGCCACATTTAATCCACATAATTGGTTAGACGAGACTCTGCGCGGGCGCAGACGGCGGGGGATGGCAACACGGCGGGGAAGCGGGAGGGGGGAGTGTAACACGGAACCCGTCAGACCTGCAACCGAGACCCCCCTTGCGTCTCTCGCGAAATGCCTTTACCAAGCGTAGCACTTTAGACCTTAGGCGAAAGAATTATGATTGATATTAGTTTTGGTACTAAGAGAGTAGTCAAGACTGCCTTTCTATTCCTTTTACAGCTGCTTTTCGAACTTAAATAATCTCTGTATTGAAACGTCGTTGAAGCCTTCGGAATTCTATAGAGCTTTGTGGTCGCCGTTTCCGTAATTGTAAGCTTTTTCTCTAGAATTTTAAAGCTTATATTTCAATGCAGGTGACAGGTCATTTACCACATTGTACCTAGTGGTATTCCAGTAAGGTACAAGATGTATTTGGTAGTTCTCGGAATTGGATATGTTGGTGGTTGATGGTGGATCTGTAGGTAAATTAAGTTGTTTTTATTGGATAGTAATAAAACTAGTTGGCATTTGTCGCTCTTTGGTTTATTTCGGTAGAAAATCATGTTTTAGAAAGCAGGTGCAAAAGAAGAACAACATTTTGTATAAGAATTTGAATGATGAATTGATGATAATTTGAAACTTTTGAAAGTCAATAAATTGTTTAGGAACTAACAGAAAACAAGAATAGAACAAACGATTTCAGGGTAAATGTACATCGATGGTCAAATAGTGTCGACTCAGCGTATGCCTTGCTTGTAAAGGAATGTGCTACTTAAATACAAAATATATATGTACACACGACAACACATCGAGCTACGCAAAACTACCATAAGCTGGCCGCGCGTAGGGTGAATAACGTATGACGTCGCGCGGCCATTTTATCTTGGTTTTGCGTAGCTTGATGTGTCGCCGTGTGTACATTAAGAAAATAATTCTGAAAGGTGAGAAGTTCATTCAATCCTCATAGGTTCGAGATAGAACTAAAAGAATGTTCCAATTATGGTCTTATTAAAGTCTTCAATGAGATGTAGGTAATTTGTAAAAAAATATTTTCACCTCACAAGCTCGGAAAGATTATTTTTATCGTTCGAAATCTGAGTGCAAAAGTGCATTTTATCCGCTAGCGTGGAAAGAGTTTTTAAAATTCGAATCTTTCTATTCAATATTTGTCTATTCTGCCAGTCCAGATAAAAAGATAGTAAAAACCATACGTGCGAGAAAGACAAAAAGATTATGTTGCTTACAGACAAGCTTTGCATACTTATATTCGTGCATATTATTGTCTTCTCTTTTTCGCGTATAGATTTGTCCTTCACTATAATTTATTTGAGTGGAAAAAAAAGAGATTATACCTAAACATAATCTCTTTGAAAAGCAATATCTCTTGTCTTCTCTTTTTCACGTATGGGTTTGTCCTTATTTGCATTTGCATATAATTATTTTCCAAAGAGATTTAATTTAGTAATTAGTTTAAATCTCTTTGTTATTTTCCCAGTATGTGGGATAAAAATATCGTTTAAAATAATATTTAAAATGCTTTTTAATAATTAATTCATCAAGTTTACTTATGAGAAGTTATTCCTTTACATTTCCTTACATTTCTTGAATTATTTGCGCAGTGTCTCAGTACACACCAGGACATTTTTTATGCTGATAAATTTTTTTTCAATCAAACTGCTACACGTGACCGCAGTGAGACAGTGATTAAATGCAAGAGTACTATATCGCCGCAATAGAATGGGACAACGTCATGAAGCGCGATGTATCTGATGATGATCTAACATTTTCCTTGCACCTAACATTTTCCTTGCTGTTGTGAGGTGAAAAGTTGTGTGTTTCGCTCGGCTGCAAAATTATTCTGCGTCTCGTACCTTTGAATACCAGTACTCGCGCCAAAAAACAACTTTGCAGCCTAGCATAACAAATAACTATTATTTACACACCGAATCATACAAAAATAAAATCAGAAAAAGAATGCAAATGGTAGTCTTATCATAAAAAGCATTTAAAAGTCGTACTTTCCCTACAGATATCTGAGGGGAACTACATTATCGTTGTGGTTATATAAATTCTATGGTAAAAAAAGAACGATATTATCATGATAATCTATATCGTATAAACTTCTTTACGTAACGTTTCGCCTAGAAACAAATCTCTTCAAATAAAAATCTAGTTTTTTCTCAAAGCTAGTATTTGTTGTCTCCACGTCTACCTACACGTATTGTACACGTATTGCATTTTTATGTCCGATTCTAAAGACCGGTCAGTCCCACGTTTTAAAAAATGACCACAAAAAATAGTATGAAGTTAAAAAACCAGTATGGCTATCCATCACGTCGCATTAGTAATTCATAGTCCATTATTGGGTTATTTACCCTATCGACTGTTATTTGTTTTTAGTATATAAAATTGCAGATTTTTTTTCTATTAGATTTTATACAACGATTACAATTGAAGTTGTTATTAAAATGACGACCCGGTTGGTGTAATGGTTACCACGCCGGACTGCGAAACCAGGGTCCTGGGTTCGAATCCCGGTTCGGTCATGGATGTTATATGTTCGTGCCGTTGTTGTATGGTTTCCATAATAAAAGCCTTTAGTGCTAGTTTGGGATCATTACAATGTATGTATGTGCCTGTGAGCGTTATTTTTGAGCGAGCGTTAAATACATTAGTTACTATACATATACGAATATTTTAAGTTTCGGTGGTTTATTATCTAAAATTTATTATCATCATCACCTACCTATTTATCACTTCATCATCAGTCTCCTTCTTAATTTGCTGACACTTTTTAAGGGGATGATCAGACCTTCAAACTGAACAACTTTCTCTACGGCACCAGCATCGTAATCGCGAAAAAAAATCTGCTGTTCCATACAAAAGTGCAAACACCACCGGCTTTTCGGTGAAGGGGAAACATCGTTCAGAAACTTGCATGCTTCATTTTCGAGGCATGTTTTGTACCCAATTCCATTACAAGTGACTAGACTAAGTGCGTTCACACACGATGACGCACTGACGGAGCGGCAGATGTCAGCCCATAGAACCACACCCGGTGCGTCAATGTGTCACCGTGTGTGCTTCTACGTGCGGTTTCAAACAACTCCTTGCTTCACAAATGACGGACTGACGTTTGCTGCTCCGTCAGTGCGTCATCGTGTGTGAATGCACTAAGAATACTGTACTGAACACCTATTTCGCACTTTAAAAAGGACTTTTATCTTCAAAATTACTAACAAAAAAGTGCAGTAAAGGCCGCTGCGTCAATGCGTCATCGTTTGTGAACGCATAAAACCTTTGCCAGCTTCCTGGGCGCCACCCAAGCATCAGCAAAGAAAAGATCGTTATGTAAATTCCATTTTTAAATCTAGATTTTTGGGAGAGGTTGACTCAAAGTCACCAGAGCGGTTACGATACGAGGCAAAGGCAACTCTTGTGCAATCTAACCGGTTAAGCCACTTTTGCATTAATTTCGTATTTGTCATCCACGAAGTGTTCTGTGTCAAATCAATGTCTTTCTTATATCAAGGACATAAGAATTATACTACAAGACTTTCTTTTTTGAATAAACTATTGACCACATTTAGCTTATCCAGCGACGCCTAATTTCACCAAAGTAAAAACCTTATTAAATAAAGACAGCGCATTTTTCGCTGCAGAATCCTGAGGCATGGCTTTTTATTCAGATAGTTTAGAGGCCTGTTATTTGATTTCTCAAAAGATTGGATTGTTTTTAAATGGGTGATGGGTGGGTGGGTCTTTCACGTTACTTACTTGTTAAAAATACTTTTAAACAATAAGTTGCCCACCTACATACCTACAGGTACAGGTGATACAGGTTCCGCAGAAAAGGCGAAAAAAAATTGATGTGCCTTACAGAACTACAATCCTACTCGAACAAAATGTATGGGACAGCTGTTTTTTTTTTCACGATTTTGATATTGAAAATATAGGGTTTTTACTTTAAGGGGTGCAAAAAAAGTTGAACTTTCTAAAAAGCCAAATCCAATCAGCTGATCGAACGTGTTGTATAAAAAGTATAATTTTTTTTTGCTACTCTTCTTTCCTTGGGAAAGTTGTTCAGTATCAGGGGTACTATCACCCCTTAAATTAGGTAATGTAACTGTTTACCCTAACATCTGTAGAATAGATGCTCAGTTTTGATGGACTGATCTTCCTCATAAGTACCTACATACCTGTGTTGCATGGTATAAAGGTTACCACTATAGTTTTTCGAAGTGATATCACTGATGTCGTATAATATAAAACATCTTCGCTTATCAAGACGCCCACCAGATGGCTGCTAACTACGATAACGAGTCAAATGCCAACACAACTACCAGCATCAACGACTCAAACACAGGATGGCATTCAGCATTCCTGACTTGCATTTCAAGCATTATTGTTTGCACTTTGAATATTCCGTCGAAATTATAATTATTTTAAGATGAGAAACGTCGAGCTGACTGCTGGGTGACTGCTTTAGAGCTTTTCGAGGGCCTCGTGCATCGGAAGGCACGATATTGCTGGCAAAGACAATCTAGATAATGCCAAGCCGTAAGTCGATCTTGGTTCCTAAAAATACTTCGCCAGAAGTAGGCCACTATGAACTACGGCGGGCTGAAATGCTAATTTGGAGAATAGGTCACTTTTCCAACCGTATACATATTTGTCCGATCCGCACCACCCATACACTCCACCGACTAGAGTGCGAAAGAGACAACTGCAGCTAGGACCGATTTTATTTACATAAAATCGACGAAAACAGCATTTCGTATTCCCCTGTTTTCTCCTACAAAACTAAACCGATTTAAATAATTCT
Source organism: Agonopterix heracliana (assembly GCA_963693445.1). NCBI lineage: Eukaryota > Metazoa > Arthropoda > Insecta > Lepidoptera > Depressariidae > Agonopterix > Agonopterix heracliana. The sequence goes on along the minus strand of OY856308.1, from coordinate 21,082,561 downwards.
TTCAAGAATAATATGAGAAAGACTTTGGCTATGTCTGTACTTTTTGATTTTTTTGTTTATATTCGTCAAATTTGTTTGCTGGATGTCTGAAAACGGGCGGTAAAATTTGTCATTTTCTAAGGTCCCTAGTTCTTACAGTAATTAATTAATGAAAAAAAGCAAAACATAGGGACAGTAATCGGAGGTGACATAGATTGTATGGTAAAAAAATATTTGCTCTAGTGTTATTATCCAAGGAGAAAACAGGGGAATACGTTTGTATGGAGAAAACTGTACTCGTCTATCCTCTTAATACCATGAGTTTTCAATGTGTTGTGTAGTATACTTCTGCAGTTACGGTGCGCATTTTGTATGTCAAAATCAGTCACTATAGGCGCTGTACGAAATTCTATACGAAAATTCGAGTTAAAGATACAGAACAAACTCATTCTGGTTTGACAACTGTCGATAAGTCTTGTAAATATAGGATTAGCCAAAAATAGCATTTAATTATCATCAATCAATGGTTTTTTGAAAGGTAGACCAATGCTATAAAATGTCAATCAAAGATGAATAAAGCCTGCAGAAAAGTGTCAAGTGGTGTGCGGCTGTCAATAACAACTCAGAGTCGTAATAACTATTAATCTTATCAGATATCAACCATCAACATCTCTGATCCTCAAACCATATGGCTACCGTATTCATCCTCCTTAGTGCAAGCTTTAAGACCACATAGTGTGTACAAAGGCCTATGGGTAATTCTTGTATGGAGGACGGCGTCTTTTTTTTTTTTGAGCGGCCAGGTACCAAATGTTGCGGGTATGTTAGGGCTAATATTACCTTACATTTTTATGGAAAAAAAATGTAACGTTTCGGAGATATTTAGGTTCAAAGTTTAAAAAAAATTACTTACAAATCCCATAAAAAATTACCACTTCTTTGTTTCTATAGCCCAGAATTAGTAAGTTTTAATTATTTGTGATATCATCACGCATATTTGGGATATAAAAACAAAAAAAGTGGTAAAAAACCAAAACTAGTAACTTTTAATGAGCTTTGTACAGTTATTTTTTTTAAACTTTAAAATTAAATATCTCCGAAACGTTACACCGTAGGATAATTTTTTTGCATAATAATGTAAGGTAATATTAGCCCTAAAATACCCGCCACATTTTGGTAACTGGCCGCTTAAAAAAACCGCTTAAAAAAACAATTACCCATACCCCTTTTAAGACCCAGATTTAAGACTCAAATTTAATGCCTGGTTGCATCCCTGTGTTACAAACTCGCACAGTGGACAATAACGAAGCGAGCGTTGATATCTCGTGCCCATTTGACCTTAGAACTCAGCACGGAATGTCGGCCATGTGATGGCGATTGATATAAACGACCGCGGACCATATGTACCTATACATGAGTTGACAATGATCGTGAAGAATAAACAAAACTATACTTCATTCTAAAAAGGACGAAAAGATTTTCCCATTCCCAACCTATAGCTTTTTCTGGCCAATTCTGATTAGCAGATGTAACTTATTTATCTGAAAAATATACCTATAGTATCCGACATAATTACCTTGGACGTTATTATTATTAAAGCTGTTCTACAATACCGTCTTCACCATAAGGGCACACGAGGCCCGTGCCCAGGGCTCCCATTCTCAGGGGGCCCCGAAGGACTGAAAATTTCTCTCACACATTTATCATTTTTGTCGGGCACATTACACACACTTGCAAAAATTTACTTTAAGGATATAATAGAAGAATTTGCTCAACAGAAATCCCGAAAGAAACCGTTATCGTAATCGTAACCAAAAAACCAGCAGCATTCTAATATAATTAATGACATAATATATCATAATGAACCTAATTTGATTACATATAATAAATAAATAACGCTCACAGGCACATACATTGTAATGATCCCAAACTAAGCACTAAAGGCTTTTATTATGGAAACCATACAACAACGGCACGAACATATAACATCCATGACCGAAACGGGATTCGAACCCAGGACCCTGGTTTGGCAGTCCGGCGTGGTAACCATTACACCAACCGGGTCGTCATACTTAGTAAAAAAATGTTATTGTTATTCGCTTTTTTTACTTTTCAAAAGTGCTCCAAATTCTTGTGTGCCCAAGGGCCCCAGCCTAGTTTAAGACGGCCCTGCTGTTCTAAGTACCTATAAGTGTTTCAAAACAGTTTCTTTAGATAATTCAAAATAGTCTTAAAATGGCTTCGTAATTTTGAAATTTGGAATGGAGTATAGAATATATATGTACGAGTATGTATGTTTATGTATTGCTCCTGACAAGATAATATCGCGCGGCAGTGTGTAGGATCGCGCGCGTCCCCATACAAAATGTACTAGAAATAAATATCGCAAAATCGCAGCGATAATATCGGTCGATAATATCGCGGCAATGTGCGGAAGCCTTAAGTCCTAAAGATAAGCACTTTAAAATCGTCATCTCAGTTTAAAAGTTATTTTAAGTTTAGCTCGAAATCCAGACGTTTGTCAGAAAATTATTAAGGCTATGTTTACCGTTCAGTGACGTCCTCATCAACATATTAATTAAAGATTTGTCAATAAAGAACGCGAACATTAATATTAATATCTTCTACTTACTGATAAAATAATCTAAACATTCCCGGCCGCTTACCCCGAAAACTACTACAAATACGGGGAAACCCTGAGTCCTTGACTACTGACCCTGACACCCTCATGCGGTCCGAGGCAAAGACAAGTCGAGTTCAGTATGTACTGGCACTATCTTATTGTAGGTACTTGAATATAGTAATCAAATGATGTCAAGTGCTGCTATGAAATATTATTTATTATCTCAACATTATGAATTATATCGAGACGCAAAGCAGTGTGAAAGACAGCGCGTTCACTAAATACCTCCTTTTAAGCCTAAATACTTTTTGGTTCAAGCCAGCCTGGTTTATTGCTTCATGAAGCCAGCCTAGGTCTAGGTCATAGTGAGGTCTGGGCTATTAAATAATCTGTGGTCTGGGTTCAAGCAGTCCATCTTCGGACATAGGCCTCCTCCATATTTCTCTATGACGTTCTGTCCCTCGCCCTCTGCATCCAGTTGGGACCCGCGTATCTCCTAATATCATTAACCCGTCTTTCTGGTGGGCGGCCTCTACCACGCGTGGTTTTTCTGGGCCTCCACTCCAGTGTTCTTCTGGTCCAACGCTCAGTATTCGTGCATTCGTGGCCTGCCCATCTCCACTTCCGGCGTTCTATAGTGGCTACCACATCCACGACCTTTGTATTTCGCCGAATCCACTCATTGCGCTTACGGTCTAGCAGCGTGATGCCGAGCATTGCTCGTTGCGCAACTCGGAGTTTTTCGGCGGACTTTTCAGTCAGTGTAGTAGTCTCCATGCCGTAGGTCAGTACCGGGAGGATACGCTGGTTGTTTACTCTCGTCTTGAGGTATTGTGGTATATGTTTGGAGCCCAGCATATGTTTATTTGCCCCATTTGCGGACCAGCCTTCAGCTATCCTGCGATCCCGCGATCCTGCGGGTGGTGTTCTGGATACTTACACTCAATATGCTTTCCCAAACATACATAAAAAAAAATTGCCAATCAAATATTACGAGCTAGTAGGTATCTCTAGCAACGCCTACGGAACACATACGGAATTATTCCGAAAGGAATTACGATTTTATACACGGATTTCTGGAGGGGCGAATCCATACGCAGAACTCCGAATGTGTGTGGCTGGCGCAACTGTCGAGAAACATTTTATATTCAATGGATATATTCGATCGATCATCGGCTTATTGTTACATAATACCTACAGTTCTTGACCGTAGAGGCGCCCCTTCCTATTTCGTATGCAGAACTGACAGCCGATATCGCTAAAATAGAGGCATTAAACTTCTGTGTTGAATTTCAATACTTTTTTATTTGACAATTCAAGGCGATGAAGGTTAAATTTTAAACACTTTTCTATATCGGGCCTTAAACAATCGTCAGCCCTACTTATACAGGGTGAAATTGATATCGTTTAGCATCCTTTTAAATTAATAGTCTACCCATCAAACTAAACAACTTTTACTATGGGACCAAACTAATCGGAGCAACAAAATAATCAGCTATTACATACATTTGAGTCGAGTAGGCATTGCAGTTTATTGGAACAGCTGATTTTTTTGTTGCTCCGATCGGTTTGCTCCCATAGTAAAAGTTGTTCAGTTTGATGGGTAGACTCTAAGTTTAAAAGGATGCTAATAATATCAATTTCACCCTGTGTACACGATCTTTTTTTATTTATATAGTTTTTGATCCTAGTAAAGTAATTAAATAATAACATAGATCATAAGTAATTAGGTAAATAATAAAAAAATGAAAGGATGGAGAAATCAAAAATGTTGGAATATTCCTGGGTGTTCTGAAATCTTGTACGAATTTGCGAATTTGTATGAATGACTAATTTGAACAAAACGAGAATTTGAACCAAATGATAATTTGCACAAATTGCGAATTGCACGAATCGCGAATGTACGAACAGCGAAAGTGAACGAATTAAGAACTTTACAAACTGAGAAATTGTACCAACTGCTCGTCTAATGTTCTTGGGTGAAATATACAGTACAGTAGTACGCGGCGCGGCTGTCATTTTAATCGAGTTATCTTTACCTTGAGCACTTGTAAAAGTTTAATGCGTCAATAATATCGATATCTCATCTTGATGTAAAGATATGGATGATACTTTACATAGCAGCAATACATAGTAGCATAGCAGAATACGTAAACTAATTTTTGTATTTAAAAAACTAAGTCATGTTGCTGACCCCCCCCTTTTAAAAATGATCTATTTAGCGTTATGTCAAACTCTTTTAATATATTGTGTAACCACATGGGGTGGTGCAGCTAAAACACATATGATAAGCATAGAGCGAGCCCAAAGAGCCATCTTAAAAGTAGCCACATTTAAACCTATATTATATCCCACCAAAACCCTTTATGACTTCTGTCAGGTACTTACAGTCCGCCAACTATATATCTTATACACTACCCTTCTCCAACATTCCCTCACTCCCCTTGAGGATAACTTCACAAGCCGTCGAAACCACCTCGTAGCAAAGTCCACCCTACTACACACAGCATTTAGTCAACGATTCTTCTGTTTTACTGGTCCATTTCTATACAATAGTTTGCACCGTATACTGAACACCCATATACTTTCCCAAAACATGCTCAAGAAAACTGTAAGTAGCTGGCTACAGAGTCTTGGCGAAAACACTGAAGACCTTCTTCATCCACCAGTTTAAATATCCCACAAGACTTACACCATTACATATTTTCTCCTCTTATACTCTCGTTACTCTTCTCTACACACACACACACACCCACACACCCACACCCACCCACACACACACCCCCACACACACACACACACACACACACACACACATCAACACACCAACACACGAATGCGCTGGAGTGTGCACTGCGCACCCATATGTAACCGCGTACCCTCTGGCCTTACGGCGATTACTGCAACTATTTATGGAAGCTGATGCTTAAATCACAGATTTACTTTTTTAAGCATTAGCAGCAAAGATTTATATACATAGCCAAATTGCAAACTTATCCTAATTAAGCTAAGAACATTATGTATAATGTAACTTTACCTGCAAATAAAGATTTTTATTTATTATTTATTATTATTATATACTGTAAGCCGCTAGTTCTCGATTGAACACGCCGATTTCATATTTCGTACGAATAAGGCGAAGTTGATAAGAAATTGTTAAAATCATGATTCGGCGGTATTAGCCTAGAAATGTCATAAATACAAGGAAAATATAAATGTGTCAGGTTCATGATAAACAATTTCGTCATCAGGTAGGTAGTGAGATTTCAAATTATAGTATTACCGCGGCACTTAATGATATGATATTAAACCAAAAAGAAGCAGATTATGTTACTAGCCAATTATGTGATTATGTTCGAGTCTTGAAAGTGAAGACTCGAAAAATACCTAATTGGGTATTCTTTCTTGTTTTATTCTTCCTGACGATAGGACTAGTTCATCAATTCAAGGTCGCTCAGCGAGCTATGGAGAGAGCTATGCTCGGTGTTTCTCTGAGGGATCACATCAGAAATGAAGTGATTCGTCGCAGAACTAAAGTGGCTGACATAGCTTAGAAAATTATCAAGCTGAAGTGGCAATGGGCTGGTCAATTTGGTCATATCTGCCGAAGAACTGACAACCGATGGAGTGTCAGAGTTCTGGAGTGGAGACCGCGAACTGGTAGGCGTAGTGTGGGACGCCCTGCTGCCCGCTGTACAGACGACCTAAAAAAAGTAGCGGGGATGAGCGACTGGACGAGGAAGGCCAAGGACAGAGTTTTGTGGCGCGCCTTGGGAGAGGCCTATGTTCAGCAGTGGACGATGATAGGCTGATGATGATGATGATGATGGGTATTCTTTCAATAGTTCGCGGTCAAGCAACGCTATGAGCGAGATAGTTGTGGCGCGTCACAATTTGTAATTTTCTATGAATATGAAGTATTGCTGTAGCCCGCGTCGCGTCGCGTGGACCTTCAAGGTCCCCACCAAAGTAAATATTATGTCTGCATGCCAAATTTCATCCAAATCCGTTCAACCGTTTATGTGTGAATGGATGACAAACATCCAAAAGTGATTATTAATATCATTGCCGGTAAGTGTAATCTGTGTGTAATACAGGGTGAAATTGATATCATTAGCATCCTTTTAAACTAACAGTCTACCATCAATCTCCAGATTATTTTGCCTAGGATAATTATAGGGAGTCGTATGCTTGGTAGATCGACTTCCTGGTTGAAGAACTCCTGAATCAACAGCACCTTCCATATTCAGGGCTACAGTCCCCATCAGCCCTAATGATAGCCAACCTCCTATTAGAAAATGGCACGTCAAGATGGAGAAATTATACAAGGTGTAACAAATGCACCCTAACAACATTCAAAGGGATGGTTTAGATCAGGAGTGCGATTTTTGAATCTCATACGATGAATTCAGCATTTGTAAATGTCAAAATTACCATGGAGATATGCATATTTCTACTGCTGATTTGCCTTTCAAAAATCATACTCAATGAGAGCTATTTTTAAAGGTCAAAACAGCAGTAAAAAGATGCGTATCTCCATAGTAATTGAGACGTTTTAAACAGCTGAGCTCACCGAATGAGATTCAAAAATCGCACTCCAGACCATCAAACTTTTACTATGACATGACAAGAGTAACAATGCCCATACATTTGAGGTACCGCAGTTTTGTATGAAACAGCAGATTTTTTAAATGTTTCTTATATGTAAATTATTTACTATGACCAAAAGCCTCATAACCAATTTTGTCATAAGGTAAAATCATTAAAATAAAATGTCTGAACTAAATACCTCTGGTACTGAACCATGTGCTGATTCATCACTTGGGAACGTCCCGTTTGTGGTCAGAAAAACAACTACGGCCTACAAAACTTACTGCCAATTCGCAGTAAGGTGTAACAGCCTTTTATGACTCAATTTTCTTGTAGGAGTATTATACGTTAAGGTTTCCGCACATTGCAGCGATTTTATCGAGCGATAATATCGCTGCGATTTTGCGATAATTGTTTCCAGTACATTTTGTATGGGGACGCGCGCGATCCTACACACTGCCGCGATATTATCGAGCGATAATATCGCTGCGATTTCGCGATAATTGTTTTCAGTACATTTTGTACGGGGACGCGCTCGATCCCACACACTGCCGCGATATTATAGCAACCGGACTCAATCTCTTTTGACTACATTCAGTGGTGGGCGCATGCATGACGCGAATCGTGGAATCGCTGCAGTGTGTAAGGTGTCGCGATATCACTGTCGATAATATCGCTCGATAAAATCGCTCGATAATATCGCTGCAATGTGCGGATTTTACACCACTCCTTATAGAACATAGGAATAAACCAATTTATAGCTCGGTGCTTTACCTAAGAAGCTGAAACAAAAATAATGAAATGAGTCAAGCATTGTTCGTGTCGTGTCGTGGTGCTTGCGTTGTCCTTGTAATGTGACTAAAAGTTTTCAACACATCCATAAACTACGACCATACCTAATTCCTTTTGAAATGGTGGATTATACTTACCTACCAATAAGAGATATAGACTAACCATGGAGTGGGATCTGGCTTCAACTTACTTAGGGTTGAACTACATCAGGAAGCACGGTATCGCATTTTTCCGTCGCTCCATCCTTTTCTGTCACTCAGGAACGTCATTTGCTAGAGCATATAAGATAGACGGAACGGAACATCGCGGAAAAATCGCGTTAAAATGTATAGTTTTCAAGTTACAGTGCCTCAAAGATTTCCATACAAATCTTAAATTAATCCTAGCATTGAAACTGTATATTTTAACTAAAATCTGACTCTATAGAAGCATAGAGATTTGTTTCTAGATTGTTTCTGCAAAATTTCATTTACTTTAATTGGTTAGTATTGAAAATATCACCATAGTACGTTTGTATGCAGCGCGCATTTTCGCTCTCGGAATAATATTCTCTTAACTAAACTTTTAATTACAATAATGTACGATTTTCCTCCTTAAAAAAATAAGTTTTAATGATGGATTCCCAGTCTATTTTCGACTACGTTGGCGACTGCTAATCTTTATAGAAACATACTGTGGCAAAAAGCAGTCATGTATTGTAGAGTGCATAATTAAGTGTACCTAAGCTAAACAGAGACACTCTTGTCCCACCCTCCTGTCTGATGGAACGGGAGTTGGTACGACCCCACCTCCCCACCACACCCACCTCTTTAAATTGTTACATAGTAGATGTTTGGTAACCTTAAATGCATTAATTATGATATCATTAGATATCTAGTGACAAAAACTGTGTAGTGTACAAAAGTAACCAGTTCTTGGACATTGTTTTGACAATACTATCGACAGTAACCCGAGGAGTTATGAAACATCTGCGCAAGCGCACCGTACCTACGAGTATCTACGTACCGCTGAGTCAGCAGAGTTGACGAAGATAATGTATAATATGTTTATGTAATATTTATTGACGTCATATCTTTCATTTCAATGTTTGTATCACGGAACTGTCATTTTATTTGTTAGAGTTTTTGAGAAATATCAAAATTAATTTTTTTTTGTCACACCGACGGAACGCAGCAAGCTGCTTGGCGCCAGACTCCGGCAGGAGGGTGGTCGCGAGCCAGACGGCTCCTTGCGGAGCCTACCACACCGCTGTGGGGGATCGTTCAGCCGCCACCACAAACTTGGTAGCTTGTGATGCCGTTGCCCGGGGTGGACCGCTAGGAGGTATATCCCCAACCACCCCAAAACACTCGACTAAATGTATGAAATAGGTAAGTATTTGTTTGTTGATTGTTTCAGTTTAATGGTTTGAAGCATCTCCTAAAGTACCTAGCGCATTTATGATTTATACCCTGCAAAACATCTGCGAACCTCTGGATGATTATTTATTTACTTACAGAACTTAAAAATACAACAAAAAAGTTATAATAATTTAAAATGTAAAATGTACAAATTTTCATCTCATACATTAAGGGTCAAGAGCAAACCCAGATATAGTAAAAAAAAAATATATACCTAGCTATTGTAGGTTGTTCCAGTAGTGAGTAGGTAGGTAAACATTTTCTATTGAACTACTAATTTTGTTTTCGCCATTTCAATATTCGTTCCGTAGTAAAAGTTGTTCAGTTTGATGGCCTAGAGCTAGAGCCCATTTAAGTTTACACCCTGTAGTAGGTATCTATAACATATTTCATCTACAAAACCACTCCCTAAAAGTGTGAGGACAAATTACTAAGTATAATTAATTTACAACGAATTAAAAATTATAGGTGCGGCTTTGCTGATACCGTTTATTTTATCACAGGATCTTGTGACAATAAACTTTATAATGGCGCGTGATAATTGGCTGATTGGATTAGATACTCGTAGATGGCCATTTACATTCATATTATAAATGATGAAAGTAACTACTTACCTATACAGGATAAATTTTAGTCAGTGCGGAAACTTTAACCGCAAAGTAAATGACCACAAAGTTAATAGATAGTAGTACAGTCAGCATCAAAAGTATCTAAGTATCTTAAGTGTTCATAAATATCTGAACAACTTTACGATAGCAAACCTTATTTCATGTTATTATTTGTTAAGTTGAAAACAAATGTTATCTAGTAGGAAATAGGGTTTATTTTCGTGTAATTGTTCAGATGTTTTTGAACGCCGGAGATGCTTAGATACTTCTGATGCTGACTGTACCTAATAAAGGGTCGACTGATTTGACCCGAAATCGCCGAGACCAAAAAAAATCTGTTTACAAGATCCTTATTAACTTTATTATTTATTTGTAAGTATATGTTATTATCTTCATCAATATTTCAGCCCTCGTCGTCCACTGCTGGACCTGGAGTGCGATGGAGAGGAATCTCATTCGCTGAGCTCAGCAGTTGAAAATGTCAAAATAACTGTGGAGATATGCATCTTTCTACTGCTGATAAGACTTCCAAAAATCATAATTCTGGAGTGCGAATTTTAAAGTCAAATATGCAGTAGAAAGATGCATGAGAACGCTTTTGTATGAGATTTAAAAACCGTTCAAACTCACCGATGACATTCAAAAATCGCACCCCTGGCTTTCAAATGTTAATCTACGGTTGACCTCTTTCTCGATTTGGACCCCTAACTATACAGGGTCCAATGTATGGGACAGCAGGATTTTTTTCGCGATTTCGATATTGGTCCCATAGAGAAAGTTGTTCGATCATCCCTCTTAAAAAGTGTCAGCATATAAGGACCCTGTAGACAGTTTGTCCCGGGTAAACACGTTTCAACTTTCTCTATGGGACCGACACTCACCTATTTAACAAGAACCTAATCAATTTCTCTGACAATCACGAAAAAAATGTGTCATGTCATTTGGGAAAGTATGTTTGCAGTTTTGTATGGAACAGAATATTTTTTTCACCTCACAGGCTCGGAAAGAATCTGTTTATCATTCTAAATCTGAGTGCAAAAGTGTATTTTATCCGCTAGCGTGGAAAGAGTTTTTAAAATTCGAATCTCTCTATTAAAAATTTTTTATACCGCGTCAGTGCGCCAAAATGTTTTTTTTTCTTGCATCCAGCCAGCATTTCCCTCGCCGTTGTGAGGTGAAAAGTTGTGTGTTGCGCTCGGCAGCAAATTTATTCTGCGTCTCGTACCTTTGCAACCTTCGCGGCGCTCAGGATTCTATATTTGAAACCACTCGCTTTGCTCGTGGTTCAATCTTAGAATCCTTCGCTTGCTCAGGTTTCAATACAAGTTCTCGCGCCAAAAAACAACTTTGCAGCCTAGCATAACAAATAACTATTTTCGCGATTTAAATGTTGGGTCTATAGAGAAAGTTGGTTTGATAGTTTAAAAAAAAGATCCTACATATGTATAAATAGGCTAATGAAAAGGATCAATGTCTCCTATCTGACAAGCAGTTACAAACATAAACTATACAGCATTAACTTGTCAAAAAAATACGTTTTTATTTTATCGGCACACGTAGTTAAGTCTGTTCAAATAGTTATATCTTAATATCGTTTTATTGCGGTATTTATATTGTCGGCTTTACTTACAACTTAGGACGTAAGATAAAGTAGTTCTTGGCTAACTGGGACATGTCTTTTGTGACCATGGTACAGTTCTAGGTAACAATCTGTCTCTAAATAATGTATGCCAACATAGATTGTTACGTTTTTATCTTAAAGTCACATTGGATAAAGTGTGTTTTAGATTACAGGATTGTGACAGGTGGTTCTTATTTGCCAGAGAATTAGATTTAAAATAAAATATGCAGCCGACTTCTTAGTCCAATCATTTTAGGGTTTGACCCTAACAATAATTCATCTATCGCTGAAACTTTGCAGTGTGATAAAGTAAAGTATACAGATTACGGTTGACAAATAATCTAGGTTTAATTTTTTCCGGTCCTAGATTATTTGTCAACCGTAATCTGTATACTTTACGTTATCACACTGCAAAGTTTCAGCGACAGATGAATTATTGTTAGGGTGTCCATACAAGGAAACTCTAAAATGACTGGACTATCTGCTATCTAGGCAAAGTTTATGAAAGAGTATCTGGTACTGGGTACACACAGAAGGAAAGGTTTTGAATAATCATCATCATCAGCCTATAGGTACTAAGTCTGAAATTTTAGTACCTACTAGTGTTTACCCGCGACTTCGTCCGCACAAATTATATACCAGATTTTTAAGTCAGATCATAAGCTATCAAACAAAAAAAGTTTCATCAAAATCGGTTCAGTAGTTTTCTCGTGATGCGCGAACAAACATACAAACAAACAAACAAACAAACACACAAACAAACAGACAAACAGACAGACAAAATTTCTAAAAAAGGTTGATTTCGAGTCAGGGATACCTAAAAACCATATCGTAATCTTTTTTTTGTAAATATCTTCCATGTACAGACTCACTTCAGTTACAGTTTTATAATAGTTTAGATTAGTTACAGTAACAAGTACGTAATTATACTTTCAGCGTAGGATAATCGTTATGTACTTGGTCGGTAATAGCTAACTGTCATTTCAACTAAGAGAAGAAATAATATCTAGCCTCCTGCATTATTAAAACTTATCAATAAGTAGGTACATATGAAAATTTTAAAAATAAATACATACGAAGCCATTTATATCAGCAATAATTTTGGAATGAATGCATACAAAGCCATATTATGGTTCTGAAAATGATCTTCTGAAGTAAAGTTTTTGTACTTTATAATAAACAAATATTTAGTATCAAACATTTTTTGATCGCATCCTTCATAATTCATGCATTAGGGGTTAAGGTCAACATAGTATAAATTTTTCTTTAGACACTAATACATACCCTCAAACATACTAAAACGTTATTCTTTCAAATAGTCTTAGGTACAATACCGGTCCAAAAACACCAAACAATACCAAACCGTACTGAGTAAACATTTTAAAATTCATCGAAGCACGCTCCCAAACAGTTCGAACTGCGCGAGCGCAGCCCAGCGTGAGAGTCGAACTCAAGACTAACGGTGCGCATGCTAATGTCCCCACTTATGGGAACACATACATAATGTATAACCTAAGACTGATGAACTTCTGCTGGGTAACCCCTTTTTAGATGGTAACGTAATCTCTGAAGAATTGGTAGAGGGCAGACCTAGGTGGACGTACCTAGACTAGATTGGGGTCGTCATTATAACGACCCCTCTGGCCTCAATTGTCGTAAACGCCAAAAATGTCTTTTTACAGGGGAATATACCGATCGATAGAGCGAAAAAAAATAAACAAAACTGCATTATTAACTAATTTTGGCCAAAAATTGCGTTTACGACAATTGAGGCCAGAGGGGTCGATAATATAAAGAATAAGCATATTATGCTCACGGCTATATTCCCCGAGGAGGTAGTCAAGAGATATTCTGAAAACTCAGAACATCCACGTTTCACTAGTAGTACCGAAACTCTGCCCAGTGTGACGGGGAGAAAGAATGCCAGGTTAAAAGTAGCTGAATTCGACTAAAATGTATGACAAGATGTATGGATCTAGAGGAAGCGAGAGAGGTATGTGAGGATCGCCCAAAGTGAAGATCCATAGTCTATGCTTACCCCTCTGGGAGGTTATGGTGTGGTGTGACTTGGCTAGTTACCTACACCATTATTACCTAGGTAAAATGTAGATAAGTTACGTACCTCAGCAACTGATCAGATGGTAACGTAGTACCACTTTTGCTCTCAGTGCCTCGTATGTAGTATTGTATTTGATTGTGTGGTAAGATAAATCTCTTGAAGAATGTGGTAAAACCATAGAGAAATTACACGCTCCTCTTGGTAAACGAACTTATGACTTGAATCAAATGCTACAAACCTGATTATTTGGTGCTCTTATTTAATAGAAGTAAAGTTTGAGTGTGTTGTGTGTATTTACGGATTTGGCTATCCTGTGTATATCATTGTTGTGACACCATACTGTATTTTTTGTTTCAAGTAGGTATGTTGTGGTGATGTGTGATATGCGAGTTATTCATTCATGAATGAAAAGTTAATACCTAGAATTAAATTCTTAGTGAATATCACTTTGTATTGATTCACCAATAATACCTAAGTACTTTAATGGGAATTTCAGTCATTACAAAAATATTTAGGTAAGTATCAAAACTATGTAATTTTCCTTAGTTGTAGTTGCTTTTGAGAGTTGTACCTATACGCGATTTTTTAATGGATTCTTACCGCATTTAGTAGCAGGAAGAAGCCAGTTGTTACAATAGGTCAACGTCCAACAATCGCCCAACGTTTTCTAATTTGTAAATTATATGTCTATCTATCTATCACGTCACGCCTCTTTCCCAGTGGGGTCGGCAGAGACCAGAGCGCGCCATCTACTAAAGTCAAAAAAGCCCTTTTTTAGTATATATATTATACGCCCGTATTTAACAAAATATACTTTCACTTCAAAATATTGTTTATGATAAGTACAACAAAGTAGTTTCTGCTTTCTTATAATTTTTCTGTTCCTCGTTGTATTACGTGCTTCCAATACGAATAAGAATCTAATATTTTTACCTTGAATTTTGTACTATTTTATCTGTGTCGGCATTTCATAGCGTTTTCGGCATCGTTCTTGACAATAAGTACCTATATCAGGCGCCTCAATATCCGTCTGTGATAAGATTATAATTTTCTGTCAAAATATATCTTACGAATAAGAGCTACAATTCACTGACAACTAATATATTTATTCTGTTTTTCTAGAGAAAGTTACCAACTCGCGTAATACGATGCAGAACGTAGGATTTCTGAACATAGAAAACCTAATATTATACAGGGTGTAAGAACAGCCCTCCGCAAACTGAAACGGTGAACTCAGACCATCAAACTGAACAACTTTCACTATGGAGCCTATCTCAGGAAACGCGAAAAAAAAATCAGCTGTCCCATACAAAACTGCCGGACCAACTCGACTCAAATGTATGGAACAGCTGAATTTTTTTCGCGTTTCCTGAGGTAGGCTTTAGGGTAGGCTCCATAGTGAAAGTTGTTCAGTTTGATGGTCTGAGTTCACCGTTTTAGTTTGCGGGGGGCTGTCCCTTACACCCTGTATGTAGGTAGGTACTATACAAGCTGTAATAAAACACCCTATTACCTATATTTAAAGGGATTAATTAGGCCATCAAACTAAACAACTTTCAATATGGAGCCAATGTCGAGAAAAAATTAAAAAAGTTTGATGGGTAGGTAGGTACTACTCTTAGTTTAAAACGCTAATGATATACAGGGTGAATTTGATGATTGGTGAAAGGATGCTAATGATATCCTGTATACAGGGTGAAATTGATATCATTAGCATCCTTTTAAACTAAGAGTCTACCCATCAAACTGAACAACGTTTACTATGGAAGCAAACCGATCGGAGCAAAAAAAATCGGCGTTCCACCATACTAAATAAGATAAATAGGAAGCGGGATATTTTTCGTCCTTATTTGGAATGAAGTACTTATAGGTTGGTACCTTCGTAAATATTTAACTTTATTAAATACTATTGTTTTCCCGCGACTTCGTCCGCACAAATTATATACCAGATTTTAAGTCAGATCATAAGCTATCTATCAAACAAAAAAAGTTTCATCAAAATCGGTTCAGTAGTTTTTGCGTGATGCGCGAATAAACAAACAAACTAGCAATTTTGTCAATAGATGGCCCTGCACGTCATTTAAATCGCGCTATCGAGTGTTATTTGAGTTTATATTGAAGTGAACCGCAACTTTTTTATCCCTCATGATTTTACGGTTTTATAATAGTTATTAAGATAAAGTTGTACATAATAGGTATATTTTAATTTTAATAAGTATTTATCCCGCCGCCTTCACCAGGTCGTCGGTCCACCGTGTGGGGGGCCTACCCACGCTGCGCCGTTGGATGAGGGCGGCGCAGGACCGGTCGTTGTGGCGATCCTTGGGGGAGGCCTATGTCCAGCAGTGGACGTCCATCGGCTGAGATGATGATGATGATGATGAAGTATTTATCAAATAAAATATTATGATTCGAAGTTATACCTATGCTGGTGCTGTCAAAAAGCCACACGTGGAAAGTAAATTAACTACTTTAGCTTAACGTACAATTATTTTTTAACACTTTAAATGCCGTGCCTATTAGCTACGAGTAGCTAAAAATTAAATTGACAATTTGTCCCGAAATAAAAATTAAGAAATATCTCGATAGATGGCACTGATATGTCAAAATGTCAGTAAAGGGCGTCCTTAAAATTAAACAGGTAACCCTTAAATGTCTTTTTGCAAAAATTACAAAAGTACAAACTTCTGCTTGATCTTATTATAATTAATTCACAATAACTTATTGATTACCTACCCAATCCAATGCAATCAACTTAATAATACGTTAAACTCATGAACGTAATGTCCTCCATGATGAAACCAGTATGGATATTATGTAAGTTTCCGATTATAATCGTTTACAAGATCAGTAACGTATTATATGAACTAGGCAATTTTTAAGTAAAATTTTTGTTTCTGTGATCACTGATCATTCATATCCATTGTCTGAATACTAATTAGCAACATCAACAGAAATGAAACAAATTAATTAAAAAGAATAGAATAAATAAGTATATCTTCTATTTATCTTTTTCTGCTGTGAATCCGACGTCAGAACTAATCTACTTCACTAACATTATTTGCATTAAACACTAATTACTATTTTTCCAAATAGCAAAATCTATTCTTCATTATAAATACCTATGTAAGTACTTATTATAATTTTATTATTATACTATGCAGATACGTTGATTCAATGATAATATGATTTTATAAATTTTAATAATTTACATAGGTACGTACATTAAAAGTAGGTATTAATTTTAAAGTTCACGTTGCTATTACCGGTTCGGTCGTTAATGAGATTAAGTACCTACTATAATTTACTTAGGTTTAATTAGGTATGAGCCTCATTGCTAATTATCAAGCTATTGTAATGATTGCAATTATTCAACATAACATAATCACTACTCAAATCTTCAGACTACATTTAAAATATTTTTCCTAACCAGTATAAAAGGAATAAAGATAGCAAGTTATTAAGACTCTTTATAAGTATATCTAGTTATTATATATTACTATAGTTATTAAGTATATCTGCCTATTTTGTAAAAATGTTTAAGAACTACAAATATACAAAAGGCATCCAATTTGACCCCTATTTAGCCAAAAAAATACCTCAATCAAATGGGTGTTACTGTCCCAATTATTATCTCAATTTAAACGTGTACTTGAACAGCAGTCGCTGATATTGCTTCAAACATGACCCTTGCCCTCTTCGTTTATCTAGCTAGTGCCATTACATTATTGACACACGTCATTACGTAATTATGTTTTGTTCCACTTGATGGAACTTCGTAAAATATGAAAGAACTATTGGAAAGAAATGATTATGATGTCAAGAGGTTGCCACTTTGCCACTGTATTACGATGATTGCTGAAGGGTTGCAAAAAACGTCACTTTCAAGTGGTTAAAGTAGATCTCCACTTCAACCGAAAACATTCATAAACAAAACTTTGTGAGAGGATGCATGCCCTTATTGGACAAGATATTCCATTGCGTGTACTGTATAATGGTACAGTACAGCAGCATCGCGTGCTATAATACCATCTCACAGATAGTTCTCCTAAATGATGCAATCAACAGATAACTATTTAATTAGACCACATGCCGCTCGTGATGCCGTGAGTAAATTCAATGCTCGAATTGAGAGACTTGAAGCGTAGCCGCTGGCTTGTGTCCGTTGGCTACCAGATGACGCCACGAATAGTGGAAATAGGGTCAGTGTTGTGTGTCGTTGCTCCGAGAGGCGTAGAGTCTGCGACTGCGTGCGGCGCGACGGGGGCTTCGCCCCTCACCTCAGACCGTGCACCTAGCAGGCCTGCTCCCCCCTCGGCGGCGCCTCGTCCCGCACGCCAGCATTCAGCACTCGACGTTAGGGCGATCCGCACGCCCGTTCCTTTTCCGATCGCGATCGACGCGCCGCGTGCCCGCGGCTAGGCAACCGCCATGTTTGACGTTTTTGGCTCCGTAAAGGGGCTTCTCAAGCTCGACACTGTGTGCATCGACAACAATGTATTCCGTCTCCACTACAAGGCTACCGTGATCGTGTTGATTGCGTTCTCCTTGCTGGTCACCTCAAGACAATACATCGGTGACCCGATTGACTGCATCGTTGACGAAATTCCGCTCGCCGTTATGGACACATACTGCTGGATATACTCGACATTCACGATCCCCAACAGGCTCGTGGGACGCGTCGGGAAGGATATCGTGCAACCCGGCGTCGCTTCTCACGTCGACGGACAAGATGAAGTGAAATATCATAAATATTACCAGTGGGTGTGTTTTGTGTTGTTCTTCCAAGCAATCCTGTTTTATGTGCCGCGTTACCTGTGGAAAACGTGGGAAGGAGGTCGCATCAAGATGTTGGTGCTCGACCTGAATTGCCCCGTCGTGGGTGAGGACTGCAAAACGGATCGTAAAAAGTTGCTCGTCGACTATTTCCACACCAATCTGCACACGCAAAACTTTTACGCGTTCCGCTTCTTTATTTGTGAAGTGCTGAACTTCATAAACGTCGTCGGTCAAATATTCTTTATGGACTTTTTCCTGGATGGCGAATTCTCTACGTACGGTAGTGACGTGGTGCGTTTTACCGAAATGGAGCCAGAGGAACGAGAAGACCCAATGGCTAGAGTGTTTCCTAAGGTTACAAAATGTACCTTCCACAAATACGGTCCTTCAGGAACCGTGCAGAAGTTCGACGGCTTATGTGTGTTGCCGCTGAACATCGTCAACGAGAAGATCTACGTGTTCCTGTGGTTCTGGTTCGTGATTCTCTCAGTCCTGAGTGGGATATCCCTGCTGTACCGCATGGCCGTAGTGGCTGGACCCCGCGTGCGTCTCTACCTGCTCCGCGCTCGCAGTCGCCTCGCTCCCCAGGAGCAAGTCGAGACTGTAGCCCGAAAACTGCAGATAGGGGACTGGTTCGTACTGTACCAGCTCGGAAAGAATATCGACCCGCTAATTTATAAAGAACTGATGGGCGAATTGGCTGAAAAGTTTGAAGGGAAGGACACTGTGTAGCGTGTCAAAGCTTAGATAGTGAACTTTTGGTGTTGAGTGCCGTGTTGTTGTGTGAGCTGTGTGAGAGAGCCGGTCCGCGCCTCGGGTCTCGGGTCTCGGGCAGGCGCGAGGCGGTGCAGCGTGCAGTGCGGTGCGGCAACGTGTGCGACGTTGTCTGGCCGCGGCTACCTGCCGCTGCGGCGCTCGGCGCGGACCGGGCGGGACGGACCGCGCGCACAAAGAGCGCCGGGAGCGGCTCACGCCGACATTCCATTACCCACGTCCGGGGAACGACCTCCGCCGGGCCACAGTCATTGTATTCCAGAACCGCTTTAAAACATTTAACGCTACTGAAATTATTATAAGAGAAAACTCTTCCAAACGCAATTATTCGACTGATGTGTGTTTAGACGCGCAAGCATTTAGACTAACGTTTTTTGGGCATGTTTACATAAAATAGTCGTAGCTGTAGGTAGATCTCGTGCCTTCGTTTTGTATTTGTATTATTTTATTTGTATGCGAATGGATTGTTGAGGGACGTTCTCATTGTGATATGTAATTATTATTAAATCTAAATTAAGTGTTTATCATGTACGTACGAGATTGATTGAGTGGACGGCTGGCTTATTCATAAGTTTTTAGATAGTTATCTAATGTATGACTTTGTTATCGAATGTTTTACTCGATATGGTATTGTATAAAGCAATAATGAACTATTAATTTTAAGAGATCAATTATTCGAATTCGATAGACAATACTGTAATTTTACTGAATGATACTGAGACTTTTTATACTGACGAAACTAAGTCGATCATGGTTGATATTTTCTGAATATATTTACTGCCACATTTAATTGTTGTATTATTTATTTCAATCAAAGCATGCGGTGATGAATCAACTCGAAGGAAGGAACAAAACAAGATACCAAGACGCTTTGTTTGTTTACTGCTATCGACATGCACAGATTTAGTACCACTAGCGCCATCTCTTGGTAGTTACTTGAACTTTTTTCAACGCCATCTAAAGGCAGAGATAACAAACTCATTTTGACAAAAGATAAACTACGACCTTCCGTCTTTGGAGGGTTAAATAATGTTTGACATGACATTTCTTTCTTTATGTAAATATACCATAGACGAAACATTTTTCGCTTACGCTAGTAGACCGAATATCAGTGTAACCGGGTATGAGATAGCGAATTATATGAAGTGACATCTCGGAGTCAGGTGGTTGTCCTATACAATTTATATGAAGTGACATTTTGGAGTCAGATTGCCGAAGTACAAAAAAGTGGATACGTCGATAAGGACAGCAATAAGTAGCGGTCTCCTATTTTAACTAGAGCGAATTTGCTATGTGCATCTCTTACTGAGTGATATGACAAGACACATGCTTCCTTCTAGTGCCTTCTCTTTCTACGAAATATACCTAATTTAGGTAGGTAGGCTACTACTGAGAAAACAAGAGATTGGATGGACTAAAGTTTCTTCTTTTTAATCTGAATTTTTCGTTCTCTTTTCTGCAATAAGCAACCACTCAGTCACCATTCCTTTTTTTTCTTTTTTCGTTACCATTAATAGGTATTTTATCTTTTTACTAACTAATATCTCTATTCACAAGCATTAGGTTCATTCAGTATTCAACCCAAACAGCCCAATGGCCAGGTACAGCAATTCTAAGAACCGTTCGTTCCTACAATGTTTGCCGTCCACGCCGTTTGTCAAACAAAGCGAACAATCAATGGCAGAGAACACCGTGGGAAAAGAACAAGAGTTTAGCTTTCTGGTACCTAGGTGTTTAAAATTACTGGTTTTCATAACTACACAGATAAACTCACACTTGCTCACCACCGCAGTTGATTCATATAGTATAGGGTGATAGGTACTTATAGATAGTATTATATAATCTGTGTTATAGGTAAGAATGTAAAAAATGCGTTAAGTACATTTACCACAGAGTACAATCAGCAGCAAAAAGATGAATACACTTTTACTACGCGTAGTACTAAAGTGTATACATCTTTATACTTACTACGACGTAGTAAAAGTGCATACATCTTTTTTGCTGCTGACTGTACCTACGTGTACTCGTATATTGAGCCTCATGCTTCTACCGCATAAAACAAAAGTGGCCAACTTTCTTAGTGCGTTCACACACTATGACGCATTGACGCAGCGGCAAACGTTAGTCCGTCATTTGTGAACCAAGGAGTTGAGAAGCACACACGGTGCCGCATTGATGCACCGATTGTGGTTCTATGGACTGGACTGACATCTGCCGCTCCGTCAGTGTGTCATCGTGTGTGAAAGCACTATAAAAAAAAACTCTTTTGTTAGAATTTTTTTATCTCGGATTCAATTTCAGAGTATAGGTGGGAGTGCGTCAGGCGTCATACAACATGTGCGTGTAAAGCGACATGGGTTATCACGTTATACCATAGAATCGGGTGATATTTTTTCGACGCGTTCGTAGCTTCGACTGTCTATCTTGACATGTAAGATAAGTTGTATGTCAAGATAGACAGTCGTGAAGCTTGTTTTGGGTGATAGATAAACCATTTCGTTATACACAAACACAGTGATAAGTTGTATGACGCCTAACGCACACCAACCTAAGAAAGTTGTCTATCTAGACTATACTTTATCTCAGGAGATACAGGTTACTCTCTCTCTCTGTTCAATCCAGCGTGTGTCGTAGGTAAAACTTGACGAATTGTCGGACCTCATCATCATCATCATCTCAGCCGATGGTCGTCCTGCGCTGCCCTCAGGTCGTCGGTCCACCGTGTGGGGGGGCCTACCCACGCTCCGATTTCCGGTACTTTTCGGCCCCATCGGCCATCGGTTCTACGAGCAATGTGCCCCGCCCACTGCTTTGGTGTAGCAATTCTTTGGGCTATGTCAGCTACTCTGGTTCTTCTGCGGATTTCTTCATTTCTGATTCGATCTCGCAAACACAATATTACTTAAAAATTGCCCAGTAGGTAGGTACAGTCAGCATCAGAGAAACCTGACCCCTCTATCTAAATCTTTATAAGCGCAAAGGGGTTAGATTTCTCTGATGCTGAACGTACAGTCAGCATCAGAAAAACCTGACCCCCTCTGTCTTAATCTTTATAAGCGCCAGGAGGTTAGATTAGATTCCTCGGATGCTGACCGTACGGTCAACAGATATTCCGTGACATAACATAACACGTTATATGACGTTACCGATCATGTAAAGATAATAATAATTAATCATAGGTACAATAGTCCTACTGGGGGTGGATGGTACAAACATCATTGTAACAAAAAATCACATGATCATTACAGAATAGTAGGTACCAACTAATAAATAAAATAGGAAGCAAATTACAATAGCTATTACGATGCCAAGGTCGGGTTAATTGAAGTATTTAGGTACTTATACACTTCCGTTGACGTTACATTACAGTAACGAACGATTTAATAAAAGTCTTGAGTGTGAGGTGTCGGAGGCGCGTTGCGTAGAGGCTTAGAGAATTCAGCGTAGAGAAATGGACTTGGATAATCAATTTCTTGAGGGTTGAGGGACCGGGTTCGAATCCGCACGGACGACATGTCATGTACAAATGAGTTTTTAATTGATGTAGGTACGTAATACCTACTAATTGCTCTCAAATGAAGGAAAACATCGTGAGGAAACCTGCATACTCTAAAGAAGAAATTCTGATATGTAGGTATGTGAAGGCTACCCATCGTTAGGACGAAAGATGGTTGGCCCAGAACCAAGTGTGGGAATCCCGGCATGCAGCATAAGAATGGCCATCAGGGATTGGGTTGATAAAACACACAAACTGGAGTGGTCTGGCCTTGCAAGTCTACAACACTCTAAGAAATTTATCAGCAATGTGACAACTCGTGTTTCAAAGTTTATACTGAACAACAGCAGGATCAAGGCTCGGGCCATCGTCGGAGCCCTCACTGGGCACTACGCCACAGGCGCGATGATGCACAAAATGAAACTCACCCTAGATCCCAGCTGCCGAGCATGCGGAGAGGATGAAGAGACCATGGAACATATTCTTTGTGACTGTGATGTCTTGGCGGCTAAACGCATGTGCCTCCTCGGAGATGGATACCCAAAACCGGGAGATCTTAGGCTTCTTCCCCTCAATGGTATTGCCTCCTTCATTGACCACGTATTTGAAGGGTGAGGAAAGCAAAAAGTATTGGGGCTAACACAAAAGATCCCACTGGGTCGAAGTGTTGCTGGCCTGCCAGCCCCCACAACAAGATAAGATAAGATAAGATAAGAAGTCTACCCATCCGCATTGGGCACGCACGGTGGACTGACGCCCATACACCCTCCTAGGGTTGACCGGGTAGGCCCGTGACCTGCAGTGGGAAACATATAGGCTGATGATGATATGATGATAGAGAGTGAGAAAATTGCGTCAGAAAACCTACTCTTGTATCATCTGCCGCTCCGTCAGTGTGTGAACGCACTAACTACTTTAAAACAAGAAAAGTGAACACAGAAATAGTTATTGCAACAGTCACGTAGCAACTGCACATTATTGCAAGTTGACTTACGATAACATGCATTATGCACATGCAGCGCAGTCATACTTGCTCATAGGTCAGCTAGAATCTTGGCCAGGTGGACAGTAGTGGATATTTGATACTTAGGGTTTCTTTTATCTTGAGAGAACATTTTATTTAACACATTCACATAGGTAAGTAAGTATTTTCTTTGAATGCTAAAATAGCTATGAATTTCCCTACATAAATAAGTAAAAAAGCTTTGACTTTGTCATTTTAAGCATATGAAAAATTAGATTTTCATTAAATCATTTTCGACGCGGTGGCACGTTGCAGAGAGGTATGGAGTCTCAATCATGAGGTCCGGGTTCGAATCAGCGCACGGACAACATGCCACGTATCAATGAGTTTTTCTAACTTATGTAGGTACATATTACCGACTGCTCTCAAACGGTGAAGGAAAACATCGTGAGGAAACCTGCATATATGCAGAAGAAGAAATTCTAATGCATATGTGAAGTCTACCAATCCGCGTTGGGCACGCGTGGTGGACTAACGCCCCAACCCCCTTCTAGAGGGTAGGGTACGTATATAGGCTGATGATGATGATGATGAATTATTTTTAATGCATGTTATAGTTTATGTTATCGTGTGTCCGAATGGGATAGGAAGTCATGTCAAGAAGTTTAGCTTCCGATTTTTTTTTATCTGAATTTCATTTCACACTTTTGTTTTTTAGGTAACATTTAGCTTTAGGGTTGAACTACACATGGCCGCACGCGATCGCACTTTTCCGTCGCTCCATCCTTTTCTGTCACTCAGGAACGTCATTTGCTAGAGCATATAAGATAGACGGAACGCGATCGCCTGCGGCGTGCGATCGCGCGCGATCGCGTTCCGTAATCTTATATGGCACGCGATCGCACTTTTCCGTCGCTCCATCCTTTTCTGTCACTCAGGAACGTCATTTTCTAGAGCATATAAGATAGACGGAACGCGATCGCCTGCGGCGTGCGTTCGCACGTTATATGGTCAAGCAAATGACGTTCCTAAGTGACAGAAAAGGATGGAGCGACGGAAAAGTGCGATCGCGTGCGGCCATGTGTAGTTCAACCCTTAACAGGTATGAA
The DNA here is from genome assembly GCA_963693445.1 of Agonopterix heracliana. Taxonomy (NCBI): domain Eukaryota; kingdom Metazoa; phylum Arthropoda; class Insecta; order Lepidoptera; family Depressariidae; genus Agonopterix; species Agonopterix heracliana. The sequence continues at coordinate 21,057,767 of OY856308.1, read as the reverse complement.
AATATTTATAAAGGGTGTATACGATTGCGTCTAGTAGGTATTGCAGTTTAGTATGGGACAGCTGACTTTTTTTTGCGCTGACAAGTTTGCTCCTATAGTAAAAGTTGTTCAGTTTGTTGGGTAGATACCAGATTAGTAGGTTCCTATAATAGGTGGAGTTAGAATCTTCTCTATAAATCCGACGAGTTGCGAGCGCATTCCAAACTTTACGATTCACTTCTTAATTACGCTCGTATCCTGTCGTCAGCTCTTCTGTTTTGTTTTGATCATAATTTAAACATGTCTTCAATTCGAATCGTTAAACGAGCAGTGTTGTCAGATCTATACTGATAAAACTGTGTTTCTGGTAAAGAAAAACATAAAAACACCATACCTGCTTAATTACCTATACACACCTAATCACCATAATTATCTATTGCTCTTTATGTAAATATTTTCTATTTACAGACAGTCATAGTTTCACCTAAACCTAATTGTAAATATATGTATATTACTAACACCTTCGGTCGGGGGATACTCGTAAAATCATACTTAGAGTTATAATAAGCCAACTGTATAGGTATCTTCCTGATTTTGAACATCATACATCTTCAATTCTTCATCATCGACAGCATCTACATAGGTACATTCCACAAAACGACACCTGTCTCCTCTTACGAATAAGGATGAGAGAGAGGGAGTGGACCATACCTACTACCACACTAAACCCCACAGGCTTTTGCATATTGGTGGAGGCAAGTCAGTAGCTTGTACTTAGATTAGAGAAAAACGCCAGTTATCAGCAGAATCCGTAAACTTAGACTGTAAAAAATTAAAGTTATGCCACGTTCTAATTCTCATATTTTCCTGTACCTTACTTATTATTTCGATCTTGGACCCTAGTAACACTAAACAACACTAACATATTTTAATGGTCGTCGACAGATGATTGTCGTCTAACGTAGTCCGTATGGCAGTCATCCATCACCCGTTTGATTTAGATTTACGAGCGATACACTGTTGACCGTTTTCTGTATGTTTCGTCCTCTAGCCCTAGGTAGTGAAGTCATTTGTTGCTTCAAATAGGATCAAAGTCTACTAGAGAATTAAGTCTTAGAATTTAAAATTAAACTTGGTGGGGGCTTGGGGACAAACGCCCCAAGTCTGTTTTAATAGTAATTATACACAGACTTCTGTATTACAATATCTAAGTCTGTATTATAGTACTCTGTGTGTGACGTATAATCCTAAAGAGTTCTCACCACAACAGGTATTACTAAAAATTTCGAGCTTGCTTCGCTCGATCCATAGCTTTTACTTGGGTTACTTTGCACATGTTTTGGTATGAAAAACCTATGGCTCTAAACGATTCTTTTTGAGGAGAAAAGAGCTTCTTTTAAAGCTTGCGGAAAGATTCTATTTCTGCTTGGATAAACTAAAAGATGTCTGTCTGACTACAACCCAAATATTTGGGTTAAAAAATGTGGAGCTCGCTCCGCTCGCTCCTTTGTTATGTCGTGGTCTTGTTGCATAAGAAGGGAGGATATCGAAGGCATGATAGCGCTATATCACGCTGCCATGCTACCTTTGCTGACCCCTTGAGATACGAAACCAATAAAGTTCTAATTTAAAGTGTAGCTATGAAATAAAGCTATGTACACACGGCGACACATCAGGTTACGCACCCTATATACCCATAACTACACTACGTACAAAACACAAAATAGTGCGATAGAGAGCCTGCATACTCGTAGACGCGGCTGCCGGCGCCGCACCCTCTCGCACGGTTCCTAGCGTTCAACTTCTAATAGTTCAAAGTCCAAACAGGGTAACCGGACCTGTCGCCGTGTGACATGTTGGTAATGTGAAAATTTATTAAAATAATGTTGGAGATACAAACACAAAAATAGCACTCTCACTTCCTGCTACGTCAAAAGCACCAGGCGCTGATTGGACCAAGGGCACAGTATATATAAGCAAAGTACCTACTTATAAGATCGCTATGATATATAAGAATCAGTCCTGGATTGGTCGAATCAATAGGCCGCGGCAAAAAGTAGTGATTACTTGCTCAATGGGCCCGGCCGGCGGTATCGTCCTAGGGACGGCAGATTTCTTTGATCCTTACTACAAATGGAAAATTATTATTTTAGAAAGGTCTACCTACATTCATAAAAAAATTAAATCCGGCACTGATAGGAATGAGTATCTAGTAGGTAACTAGGTACCTACTCCGTAGGTATACTACGCTAACTTACTACCTACCCGCATATCGTGTAGATACATTCCAGTAACCCTCATTATCAATAAAGGTCACCTTCGTGATAATGATCAACCTTGCCAATCGAATGTTAAGTAATTTTAATTTCCTATGCAGTATACCTAATGTAGTCATTTCTATTATTTGTTAGCAAATCCGCAATAATAACGCAAATTCTGTGAATTTCAACTAGCTATTGCGGTTGAAAAGTTACAGCCCTAAATAAGCTAGGACAGACCGACAGATGGACGGACGGACGGACAGCGTAAGCTTATGAATCGGGACCCATTTTCACCCTTTGGGTACGGAACCCTAAAAATACAGATATTTTTAAATATCTATACATCAGACATGGCTTTGGCTGTATGGGCTTGTTCATCTTGCTTTTGGTCTGAGCTGGCCAGTGTTGTCACATACTTATATTACTCTTTGGTTGTCACCTTCGGGTATTTTCCCTGGATTTTCAATTTGATTTGTGTGGTTCAGACACGTTTCGTTTCGGCTATTAAAATAGAACTATTAACTGGCAACTGAATTACTAGCCTTATAAAAAAAACACCCTCAACAGACAAATAGTAAATAGGTATCTTCTTCTTCTTGTGGTGCCATCTCCTATCGGAGGTTGGGTATCATTAGGGCTATTCGGACCCTGGAGACTGCAGCCCTGAACAAATAGGTATACTTACACAAAAACACTGTCGACAATGATAATAACTGAGAAAAAGAAGAATTTCATTTCGTTGGAGTTTTGAAACGATTGAAAATAGCATAGCATATTAATATGCTCACGATATCGACAATACAAGGGGTTAATAAGAGATATTTTTTTATATTGGTAGCATGCAGCACGTGATACGGCTGTATCACGTCTTTTATCTCGATCGTTCGCACGCAAATAGAAAGAGAGCGAACGTGTGATAGCGCTGTATCACTGCGGCATGCTAGCTATGCAGCACTCGTAGTATGCTACACGTGATACGGCTGTATCACGTCTTTTACCTCGTTCGTTCGCACGCAAACAGAAAGAGAGCTAAGGTGTGATAGCGCTGTATCACTGCGGCATGCTATCTATGCTGGCACATTGTGCCTTTTATAATGTATTTACGAGAAAATACAAAATCAGACTTGGCTGCATGGGTTATGTACCCTTTGCCTTTCCGCAAGGATAAATGTAACAACAACAACTGTCAATGTCATTGTCATGTCCTTTCCGGTCTCCGGTGTCATTTCTTTTCTTTCTTTCTTTCATTTCATTGTGCGCGTTTATTCTATTCGCATAATATTCGTTGAAAAATAAATTCAGAAGTCATATTTCGTAAAAATAATTAAACTTCTAATAACTTCCGAGTGTAAACTTTACATTCAATATGAAATTACAATAAAAACGTTTATACTAATCAAGATGGAAACCGATGAAATCGGCAGCGCGTCCAGCGATGTCTTCGTGCACCGATTGAAAGAGCTAACAGAGGAAGAAAAACAGCGTCTCGAATCCCAAAACACGCGCCTAATTCCCGAAACTAAAGCAGCTAAACTGGAGCGCGAAGCCAAGCGTCACTGGGACATATTCTACAAGCGAAATGAGACCAAATTCTTCAAAGACCGGCGTTGGACGACACGTGAGTTTCAAGAGCTAATAAACTTCGAGCCCGACCAGCAAATCGTGTTCCTAGAACTAGGATGCGGAGTCGGCAACATGATCTTTCCATTAGTCGAGGAATCTTTTTCGAATTTCTACTTCTACGCGTGCGATTTTTCACCACGTGCTGTCGAGTTTGTCAAGGCGAATAAGCTGTACGATGAGTCAAAAATGAAGGCTTTCTGCGCTGATTTGACTACTGAGGACTTGTTTGAGAGTGTTAGCGAGGGTAGCGTGGACTTAGCGAGCTTGATCTTCGTGCTGTCGGCGATTCAGCCCGCCGCGTGGCCGCATGTGGCCCGCGTGGCGTACCGGGCGCTCCGCCCCGGCGGCGTGCTCCTGTTCAGAGATTACGGCAGATACGACATGGCACAGCTACGGTTCAAACCAGGACACAAGATTTCTGATAATTTCTACATGAGACAAGATGGCACAAGGTAATTTATTTTAGTTTGTTTAACATCCCCGTCCCAATACACTCTGACCGATGGGTGGGTACTCATGGTATGGCAGCCGAAGTATAAAATAATATATATATAAGTATAAAACTGTTAATTACAGTTCCCTAGATCATCAATCATAATAATAATATAATTCTTTATTGTGCATAGAATCATTAAACAAAGACAGACCCCCAAGATGGATGCCTCTAAATTTAAACATAAATTTGATGTCCCGGAGCGGGAATTTACCACCCTAAGGGCTATAGTCAGTAAAATAATTTGGTTAACCTCTCGTATGTGGACATTCCGGACACAATAGAATTGTTATTGTCTTTTGGACAGATCCGGGACAAAGAACAAAAACGAGTTAATAGCATGGGAGATTTCTGTTATGCATGCCATAGTGCAGCGAACTGATACTGCACCTCACGTTTACCAGTGACTTTGACAAAGTGACCCTAAGCAGATGCACTTTATCTTTTGCAATCTCTTTTTTACAGTCTGCCCCTGAAGGAGGGTTGATTCTGTTTTTAGTAGACACTAATTGTGATGGTAATTGCAGGAGTTACTACTTCACGGAAGAGGAACTATCAAAGTTGTTTACGGAAGCTGGTTTCGAGATCCTGATGAACACCTACGTTGAGCGGCGAACAGTCAACTTTAAAGAAGGCATTGATGTTCCACGCATCTTCGTTCAGGGGAAATATAAGAAACCTTTGGTCAATGGTAAGATTCAGGGACTTTTTAAAAGGACTTTTCAATGATCATAGACAAAGACATTACAACCAATTGCTGCACGGCAAATCAATGTTTCTAAAATCTTGCCTAAAATCCACAGCTCTGACATTTATTTACAAAACTTCTAAGATTTTTGCTGGCTTTGATGCAATAATCTTTTGATAATTTATAATCAAAAATTGTTCCGCTCTCGAGGCATGTTGACCCCCATACAAGTGATAGACATAATCAGGGACCTATTTCATAAACTTTACAATTGTAATTTACAATGACAATTCAACATTGTGTCCTAATATTCTTGATAATGTATTTCAAATTGTCATTATGAATTACAATGATCATGTTTATGAAACAGGTCCCTATTTAGACTTGTTTTACTGAAATACTTTGATGAAACTGACCCTCTGCCCCTCCCAAAAATAGAGTCTGGATCCTGCACTATGTATCAATATACCAAAATGATGAAAAATGCTAACCATTGAGATAACTGTGATTTGCATGTATATTAGCTCTAGCTGATTAAAAAAATGTATCATTATTATTTATTTATCAGCAAATTTCAGAATTAAAAACTATTTTATTATGTTTCAGGTTGAACGGAACATGTTATTGCACAGGAATTTTAATCATAATCCTGGTAAGTATCTGAAATAACATTTTTTATTTGGTTTAGTTTTTGTATTCACTTCATTTCTCCCATGGTTCAAAACTAACAGTATACACATCAAAAACCAACGACTATGGCGTGTGACTTGATCATGGTGTCCTATCCCATACAAATGAAATTTTTGTTAAAAAAAATGGCAATATATGAAAAAATGAAAATGAAAAAAGTTTATTAGCAACATGCATAAATACAATCAAATTATACATTTAGAACTAAAAAATACATTAATTAAAATCTAAATATGCACATTGAAACGGCTTTACAACAAGTTTTACCGTGGTCCCACCTTTTAGGCAAGCCCGAACTTGGGGACCGGGTTATGTGAGTTACAAATGTTACGACTAAGCCTCAGTAAAATACATTGTTAATATCTTGTTAACTATCAATTAATTACAGCTGCATTTATACTAATTATACTAAAACTCGTATTAAATTAATGAGGTGTGATCAATGTAAAATAATTATTATGCAATTAAAATTCAATACTTTCTTTCCAAACGCTAGGGTTAAAACTACTGACAATTTATGTAACTACTATAGGTATTCGATTCAAAATAATAAATAGGTTAAATATTAATTTATCACTACATTAAATTCAACATTAAATTCGCGTTATGGTATCTATTTGTAATTAATGTTTACGTAAAAGTGTAAATTGTTACTGAAAATACATGATCTGACTACAAAAAAATCTCATGAGCCTCGGAAAATCAAGCAATTTACTTTGCCCGAAGACTGCCCGCGTTACGGCAGTCGCGTTCCATTGTATGACGTTGGGCATCTGTACTGTATAGTATTATATAATCTGTGGACTCGATTTTGTATGTATTTATAATCATATAGCTTATTGCGTGCTGTGTGTGGCGTGGTAGTTCCAAATCAGACATAAAAAAACGTCTAAATCTCAGACTCCGTTCAGATATACTGATGTGAATTCCATGTTGATTACAGACAGACCTATAAAACATCATTATCTAAGATTGCATATTGTATGTAGAAAATGTTGGTTTGTTGCATAATTTCAAGCCACTTCCTACTTCTTTTGAGTCAATGAAGACATGGAGTTCGATTTTCCATTCCTAACTAAAGACATTCTACAACTATCGTTAGAGGCTAGCTTCTAACAGGGAGTTTAATGGAGAGTCACTTTGCAGGGTTTGCCCCGAACACTTGTCTCTCGCGTGGTGTTCGCGCGTTTCAGCCTGCCACGAGGCTCCACAATCCTTCTCAGTTGTTCTTGCTCAAAAACAATCCTCGAGATTGGATAGACTCTCCCTCAAAACACTTGACATTGGCGGAAATGCGGTGCTAACGCACAAGCAAGAAGTCCATTAATTATTTAAAAAAAAGGGAGTTTTTTTTGTAAATCATTACATTAGCATGTTTGGTCCCTTTGGTATCATAGCCTGATTGTAATTTATTTTCCTAACCCTGAATGATGACAGCGCAGTGCAGCTGAAAACCCTCAGTTGCCTCACAACGGGCTTTCTACCTTAGATTAGGGACCCAGTTGGTAACATTATTAGATATAAGAGTAATCGAACTAAACATCACTTTGATGTTTATTGCATTTTTCTAAATTGTAGCTTTAGGGCAGCCTGTTGTGAGGTCTGATGCACAAACATTGCTTTATAAGCCATCTGACAATATGCTTTATTGATGTTATTGTTTTCATAAATAAAATTTTGTTAAATCTATTGTTTATTGATTGTTACAGGTAACAATTGAAAAGAAAATGGTGATAACTTGGTAAGTTTATTCTCATCTCATTATATTGTTTAGTTGTTATTTGATTGTAATTACATAGAAGGCTCATTCACACAAGCTATTTCTGAGCGTGGGCGTTGACGGAACGGTATTGGCGGATTCCGCCTCGTTCTCTCCCGCCATATCGTTGTTGCGATGATCGCGATGATATCGTTCCGGTATAGGTCTCTCATCTTAAATAAATTATAAAAACACAAATAACCCTTCTTTTTGACAATGTTAAATAAAACGTATAATGATGATACCATAGTTCAGCTGAACACATTGATGTACAATTTGCTTATGTCTTTCGCTCCTATCTGACCGAAATACGTTGTTATGTTTTCACTTATGTACTATGTTAATATGATATTGATTTATATTTTCATTCCTTTCAGAAAATGTGCAGATTCCAGATCAGAGTTCAAAATGTTCCTTCTATAGAGGTATGAATAGTTTGTAAACAATATAAAAAAAATATACTTAAATATGCAACTAAAGTTAATTGACATTTATCTTTATATTTACGAAAATAAGGTTCAGAAGTGTTTATCAAATTTCAAGCTTTTGCTTTATTTTATTTTTAAATGATGATTTCAGATAGGGACATCTGATTATAATGCTGTTAACATAACTATCCTCACTGATTTAATATTTATAATAATAGTAACATTATTGTTAAAAAGGAAATACTAATCTAATTTTTCTTTGTTACAGATTCGAATTCAGGATATGGGAATTTTGAAAATGCAAGCTTAAAATGGTGAGAAATATTTAATTGTCCAGTAGGGGATAAACCCTAGAGTCGTTCTTCTAAAGTTAATCTGTACCAAGTACTGTAAAGATATTTTTGAGCATAATAGATTTTGCAACTGCATCGCAACGACGTCGCACTGATGCGACATCGCCGGTATTCCGCCTCGACATTGATCGATCTTAGAAATATCGCGGCGATGTTCCGTCATCGCCTACGCTCTAAAATCCCTTTGTGATATATGTATCTTAAGGAACCGTTAATCACTTTTGGACTATATCAAATTCAATTCGTAACTTTTCTATTGGGTTTCTACAAGGTTCTAAGTAAAGTTAAGGTTTTAGGCGGTTGTGCAATTAAAAATAATAGCAGATAGACTAAACCTATATAGGAATATTCCGAGGCGGTGTCCGTAACGCGAAGAAGTCAAAGCATGGTGGCGCGTCGGTAGCCGTGGCGCGAATAAAAGCGGCGCTTGTCAAAACGGTGCCCGTAGCGCGAAGTAGCCGTAGCGCGAATTCCTCCCTATAATGATGAGACCATAGTTCAGCTGAACAGATTGATGAACAAGTTGCTTATGTCTTTCGCTCCTATCTGATCACATAACTTTACACTATACATTATTATTGTTGTAAAAGCTAGATTATTAAGTATCTTCTATTCTTTTCAGTTAATTCGCCGAAAAAGAAGATACGGATGTGCCAAACTATTAAAGGTAACTATAAAAACTTCTCTTCATAATGTTTATTTAATTTTAGCAATTTTCATATCGCCTCAATTTCCTGTAAGTTGTACGTGTGGTGCTTCAACCATCACACGTACAACTTTCAGCATAGAGCCGACACCAATAAAGCGAAAAAAAGGACTGCTGTCCTAAACCTTGGAAGTCAAACATTCAGTTTCAGAAACGCTCATTAAAGTTAATCCTCCATTAAATCTCGTGCTAGCTTTTACAGCGTCAACGACACAAACAGTGAGAGCAAGAGATTTGTCATGTAAAGTTAAACCTCCATTAAATCTCCTGCTAGCTTTTACTACGTCAACAAGACAAACAGTGACAGCAAGTGATTTAATGGAGGATTAACTCTAATGAGCGTTTCTGCAACTGAGTGTAAGTATAGTTTATATTAAAGACTTTTATTGATAAGATAAAACACAAAATGATGATTTCAGATAGGGACATCTGATTATAATGCTGTTAACATAACTATCCTCACTGATTTAGTTACTTATTTTAATATAATGACAATAGTTAACTATTATTTTGTAATAAGTAATCTTCCATTTATTCAGAAAAACTGCAAGCAGTGGTCTGTACAAAATCAAGGCGACTAGGCTGTGAGACCAAGCTAAGGGACTGGCGAAGACCTCGAAGAAATTGCAACGTGTGGTCGCTTCGAAAGTTGCTCTTCGTGTGATCTCACTGTGCTAGGTCTAAGGTTAGTTCCGACTTGATATGAAAACATAAACAGGAGTCGCGTGGCTAAGGGGGTAACAAGTGGACGTGTCGGCTTGCTATTTAATTGGTCACGTGGCTCCGCCGTTTTATGGCGGTTTCGAGTGTGTTTTTGTTTAAAAACGGGGCTTTGAGATCGCCATATCCTATTACCGTACAATATCTAATAAAATATATTTAACACTTGACACTGGCGAAATCTAACAAGGAAACGCCATTAAGGGTATATTTTCGTTTGTGACGTCATCACTTGCTGTCAATTTTCAATAAAAAATGTTGATAATGTGTTGTAAGTTTTCCGTGACCTTTTGTTTGAGCTCCCACCATCGATAAGAAAAGTGTTAAGTATTTTTTGTGAAGAATACCTAGTTAGTAGGTAGGTTTTTTTCACACAATAAGAAATTCATTACTTAACTAAAACATTTTAAATTAACCAAAGTGGGAAGATTCGGTTAATTTAAAGTGTAACCTACATACATACCACTTTTTTCAAACTAAATACGATCATCACTGTGGGCAAAAAAATTGTGTATAGAGATACAAAAATTATGATTTCACAATATGTAGAGTAACGGAATATGCCTACATAACTAATTCATCATCATCATCATCATCATCAGCCTATCATCGTCCACTGCTGGACATAGGCCTCTCCCAAGGCGCGCCACAAAACTCTGTCCTCGGCCTTCCTCATCCAGCCACCGGCCGGCCGGCCGGCCTTTCTCTTACATAACTAATTAAATTTATTAAACACTTATTTTTTTAAATATTTTTATAGTTTCAAAATTACACATGTGATATTTTTTACTAACCGACAAGGAGGAGATTCTATGATATATATACCGCCGGTATTCTAATTTTGAACATACTGAAAAAAAAAATCACCGACATTTTCGTCAATTCGGTATGTCAAGTTTTTTTTGGGAGGACAAAATGGAAAACCATTTCGAGATAATTGTCTCAATAACAATATTTTATATGTCAGAATATTTAAAATGAAAGGATTAAACTAAATATCAACTTAAAATAACTGGTCATTCAGAAAAAATATGTTCAATGTGTCAGAATTTGACATTTCATGTTGCCGTTTCTGTTTCGTAAGAAAGAAGTTTGAGTTTGAGTAAGAAAGAGAAGGCAGGTAATTTTTATTTTTTAAATTAAATTTTTAAACAACAAAATTAACAACGTGGAGTTCGAATAATTTTTTCGAGCCCACTTTTGCCATTTACAGATAAACTTCATGAATTGAAAAAAAAAATTTTTCTTATAATGATATCTTCTATCCGTAAAAAATATAAAATAAAGACAAAAAAATGCTTGACGTACCGAATAATTGTGTGAATAATATAGTAGATTACACACCGAGGGCAGGAAAGTAAGAAAGGTCTCAGATGTCATTTGATTGCTGACCGAGGTGAAGCCGAGGTCAACAAACATGTGATCTGAGGCTTTCTTATTTACTGCCCGAGGTTAGTTTACTATTTTTCTCCTCGACGGAGGTGGAAAGCGGCAACTTCGTTTAGCGCAGCGGGAAGAAAATTTACGCTTTTCGTCCGGAGGGGAGAAAACAACATTTTCTATGTTAGAGATTTTAAAATGAAAGGATTACGGATATTTTTAAAAAAATATAAGGTCGTTTTCGACCAGGAGTGGGATTTTTGAATCTCATTCGGTGAGCTCAGCAGTTGAAAATGTCAAAATTACTATGGAGATTTGCATCTTCCTACTGCTGATGCGACTTTCAAAAATCATACGTCAGCAGTGCTATTTTTGAAAGTCAAATCAGCAGTAGGAAGATGCATATCTCCATAGTAATCTCCATAGTAATTTTGACATTTTCAAATGCTGAGCTCAGCGAATGAGATTCAAAAATCGCACTCCAGGGCCCTATTCAATAAACGCGACAATTCCAGGTGAAGGGCGACAGGCGAAAATTCGACAGTTATTTACAGTTCAATAAAAATGTACATTGACAAAATTGTCAAGAGCATTGAGTTCTGCTTACGTAGGTCGTGGGTTCGATTCCCACGGGGGACACCTAGTGACATGTCACTTTGTGCATTTTACCCCAGTTTGTTAGGATATTACAGGCTGAATCACATGATTCCATGCTTCGGATGGCACGTTAGGCCGTTGATCCCGGCTACTATCTTTGGTTAGGTACATAAAAACCACGTCAGAGGCCCGTAAGGCGGTCTGAAAAAAACTCTGATACCAGGGCTTGCTGCCCACACGATAAGAAGAAGTGTTTAATAAAACAAATACTTATGTCAAGTTTTTCAGGACAAATTGTCATAAGTCTATTCTATTTTTATTAAATGGCGTTTCCTTGTTAGATTTCGCCAGTGTCAAGTGTTGAAGATATATTTATTAGATATTGTACGGTAATAGGATATGGCGATCTCAAAACCCCGTTTTTAAACAAAAACACACACTTGAAACCACCATAAAACGGCGGAGCCACTTGGGCAATCAAATCGCAAGCCGACGACACGTCTACTTGTTACCTCCTTAGCCACGCGACTCCTCTGTCACATGTCACCTGTCAGGAGAAAAATTATTGAACAGAATTATGTCAAATTGTCGCTACAATCCGACAAATTTCGTTTCTCAAACATGCTTGGAAATTTGAGCATTATGTTGACAACCTTCTTTGAAATAAATCGAAATTGCTGTACTATGCGAGCAGTGGCCGGCAATAGTTGTATGAAAATCTATATCTGTCGTAGTTTAGCGGCCAAATAAATTACATAGTAAACTTATATTATGTCGTGTAATTAAAAAATGGAACGATCAGTGCCGGATTAACCATAGAGGCAAAGTAGGCTCTAGCCTATGGGCCCAGCGCCGCCATGGGGCCCCACGGCTCGGGAGAAAAATAAGTGAAAACTCAATGATTTAGGCCCACCCCAGACTTCAAAAGGAATTACGAAAAATAAGAGATCTGTATTTCAGTTGTCTCTTATTTTTCATAAAAAGCGAAGCAAGCTGGAGGTTTTACTGTAATAATTGCATTAAAATCTCGAGCTCGCTTCTCTCGTTCCTGAATTTAGATAGCATCACGAAACGCGACTTTACAATAATTTAGTAAAACCTTGAGCTTGGTTCACTAGCTCTAAGGTTTAGATCGCATTGCGCAACGATTTTATAATATTATAGTAAAATCTCGAGCTCGCTTCGCTCGCTCCACATTTTAGTGTTTTTATTATGTTGTTTGATTGGTGGTTATTTTACTGCCACCATAGGAAAAAATCATTGCGACGCCCATGGATATAGGGGCCCCAGGACTAGCATTGCCTAGGGGCCTCTGCATGGCTTAATCCGGCTCTGGGAACGATCTTTTACTCCGAAACATGGCAACCAAGGAGGTAACTGATCAAAGGTTTGGTTTAAATTTTGAACTGGCTTGCAAATAAAAAGCTTTATAATGAAAAAAAAACGAATGGACACTTTAACCACAGATAAGTTATAAGTTACTAGCTTTATCGCAGGAAAAATTATTGTTGTTCGTCATTGATTTTGAAAAGTTGATTAATTTTCATTTCCGCGCACTTTCATTTCATAATTCATAATATTTATTGCATAATCATAATAATAACATAATAGCATTGTTTGAGAAAAGCACTATACAAGCTTTGGCCACAACTAGGCATTGATGGACTTACGTATGTGAGCATTTTTTTTCAAACAGCTACCTTGTTCAAAATGTTAACTTTTTTAAAAATATCATTAAATGAATGATTTAAAGCTATAATATGTTTCGTAATATAATTAGGTATCTAATATTAGCACTCAAATGGTAAAATATTAGCTATTTTCGCTTACAGATCGATTTTAACGAGACCTGGCGGAGATTTTCTTTCCCTTCCGTTACCATAGAATTTAGTGAATAAATCCTAAAAGAAGCATTATAGAAGAATAAAAAACCGTTTAGTATGATATTTTATACATGACGTATTGGAAAACGACACCGTTTTTAACGAAAACATTACAATTTTTTAGTTTTAGGCATTTCTTTGTACTATCCGTTACCACATGGTCAAGATGGCAGTGTATTTTTCTCTTTAACGATCAGATCGGTAAGAATATTTATGAGTTTCGTATATGAAATGGAAGTCCTCTTTTGATTTTATATTATTATTCTCTAAAATAATAGAATAATCGAATAATTATGTACTTTTTCACATAATTTATAGTGTTTCAAAAACGGACAGTAACGGAAAAGACGGTAACGGAATCATAAGGCTGGTGGCATAAAGGTACGAAAATATCGAATAATTAAAAATTAATTCACGTTCATAATAAAGAAAATACGAAATCAAAATACAAGAACAAACTCGTTCAGACCATCAAACTAATCAACTTTCTCTATGGGACCACTGTCGAAATCGCGAAAAACAAAATAAACTGTTCCATACAAAACAGCAATCCTACTCAACCCATATGTATGGGACAGATAAGAAAACTCGTTTCTTGTATGGTGACCCCTCATAAATTGAAACATTTCGTTTTTTTTATTATTTATTAAAAGATCTGCTACACTAACTTCTGTGTATAATAAATATATAATCAATTCAGTGAAAATGTCAACCATCTACCCATTACGGTTCAAAAGATACAGGTATCATACATAATAACGAAGCGCTTCCAACTCTTCGCGCTCTATCTCAAGAACGGTCAATTATACAAAATATTACAAAAGATCGCAATTTTAGACAATTTTAAGCTCTAAAATTTTTACTTAACCTTAAATGTCATTTAAAGCATAGGAAAGAAAATATTTTCAAAAAACCTGTTTTTTGACATTAGTCCTTGAATTTCTTGATTTGCGTAGTCGATATTTAATGTGCCTTTTGACATAACATAAAATTGTCATAACGATTATTTTTACAAGTTTGTAGCTTATTATCTCTCATAATTAAATTGAATTAAACAATATATATTAATAAAATTATTAATGTAATGTTCTTATTGTGCCCAATACTTTATGCTTATCTTCCGTTACTTTTCGGGGTCCCCATAATACATTACCGCCAAGATGGCAACGGAGGGGAAGTAACGGTCTTAACGCTAGAAAATCTTTAAAAAAATAATTTAAATGTTTTCGCTATCAATTAAGGTTATATTTTGCTCAATGAGTCTTGGTTATGAACCAATAAACATTTAAAATGTAATTTCAAAGCAAAAAAGTAGCAACTTAGTCGAAAATTTACCTTGATTTGTCCTGGTAACGTATCTGGGGGACAATTTACGGACCCGACGTAAACCACGCGCCCGGTTCACTTTACTGGCAATTTCTGCCAAAACTGAAGAATGTAGGGCAAGTTTTGAGGTTTCCATATAAAATTAAATGTTGCTTGATGTAAAAAAACACCTTATTTGTTCGAAATTTTAATCGGATCAGGGTAAAATCGTGGTAACGGAATATGGGATGTCCCTTTTTTCAAATTTCTCGGACACAATTAAAACATGTTTATTTCTTATTTTTTGTACTACGCAGTGCCTGATAAGGATATTTTATACAAGTTAATGCTTATATTGATCTAGAACAAGTGTTTCCAATTCAGAAAAACATATATAATAACATGAAAAAGACCAATGTTTTTTCATTTTCTTGCCTGGACGCTAGGAAATGTGGGTATCCCGCATGACAAAAGTTAGCTTTCTGATTGATTTTACTATCAATCAATATACTTTTAAAAAATATTTTATGTAAAATATTAAATTTGTCACCACCTCAATACATTAAAACGATGTTTGCTGAGTAATTAATTGAGATATGAATTTTTAAAGTGTCCGGACATGCCAAAAACACAAGGTAGCTGTTTGAAAAAAAATGCTCATGTGTGCCTTGGCTTCGCCTCGGCCCACATTTACACGTTCGTCCATCGATGCGTCTTTTGCTGGCCACTGCAGTAATGTACTATAATTTTCCACCATGACATTTTGACGAAATTATCAGATTTTCCACCTGTAATTGTCACGCTTATTGTCACGTTTATTAAACCGGGCCCTGTAAACTCCTCGGTAAATTTGAAAAGTACATAAAATAACTGGCCGATAAGAAAAACAAAATTATAATGTCCGAATTTGACATTTTATGTTGCCGTTTCTGTTTCCAGCATCGAAGTAGAAAAAGAAGGAAGGTGTCTTTTTTAGATTAGCAAAGTTTTTTCTACATGAGTTCGAATGATTTTCTTGTGATCACTTTTGCATTTAGAGATTACCGTTCAAATTCATTTAAAAATGTATTTGTATTGATAAACTAGCTAGCTTTTACGGTTCGCTTTCATTGCAACAAACTATCTTTCATAAAAAATACTTATTTTATAACTATCTCCCATAATCTGTATATTCTTCTGTCTAGCCCCACACCAAGAAATGGTGGTTGGGCAAAAAATCTCGAGAGAAATATATCTCAAGACAATAATTATATTACTACTATTGTATTGTACGCTATGGTATGGTGCTAAGGGACCCTCCGTACGTGAGTCCGACTCACATTTGGCCGGTTTTCTTTAAATAGGTATAGTAGTTTACTTAACAAAATTTTAAAAATATTGCTTTTATGACTAGTGGAGAAAAATTTGCCGTGGAATTTAAATATTGCCATTGTTTTGGCAGACGTGCCTAAACCACTTAACCGATTTTGATGGTTGAGATGTCATTCGACTGCAATTTAAGTCTGTGATTGAGTCATAATTGCAAACAGGACGTGGATGTACATTGAAGATATTTATAAAAATGTTAATTGGCGGTGTTTGGAATAGGTACCTACGTAATGGAATACATTGAGACCATTTTTAGAATTTTTGTCTGTTTGTTTGTGCACACGTTATTTTAAAACTACTGAACAGATTTGGATTTCACGAAAGCATAGGTCTTAGTTTGGATTGGCATCAAACTAGTACCTACCTAAGTAATAAAATCTTTTCTGTTCAATTATTCATTGACATTGGTAGGAAGCAAGTTTTTAGTTGTTTTGATATTATTTGCAGTGATTTAATTTCAGAAGTAAATAAAAATTGCATGATTTTCTTATCAAGAATTGTATACTACGTAGGTAATTTAATCTTCTTGCTTAGAATTTATTTGAAACTGTGCGCGACTGTATTGGTAATTGTATATTGAAAAGCCGACCAAAGAGAATGGTCATAGATTTGGTATACGCTACTTAGACGACACTGACATAATTGAAGTCATTTCAATTTGATTGAACAATATGACAAAAATTATCCTAGAATACGTTATTTTTTTTGGAATACAACATAATTTTAGCTTTAGAAAAATACAAATAATGAATTATTCCATTCAATTACCTTTGTGTTTCAGTCATCCACAGACGGATCGAGAAAAAAATTGTCGCAAATTATTTTTAAAACATTTGACGCGGACGTGCTCCAGTAACGGCATTTCGCCGTACAATGAAAAAAATCAGAAACAAGGATAATTTTGCAGTTGTCACAGGATGTCAAAAGCTTGAATTTGTTCGCCATTTTGTATGGTAATCACAATATTTGATTTTAAATAATATGTTTTCAAAAATATTAGTGTTTCAGACTGGTATTTCAAAAAATCGATTCATTATGTTTTTTAAATTTATATAAACTTTCTTTTTACGTAAACTGTAAATTCAACCGTGTAACGTAACCCTTCTAAAAATGTTCCTAAAGTAACCCCATTTTTAGCAATATTTCGACGAACAGTGTCCGGATTTTATGCGATTTCTAAAATAAATTATATGAAACATACAAAAAAACGATTCATTACATTTTTAAGTAAAGGCAGTTCTTTCATAATAAATATAAAACACTGGATATGCAATAGCATATCACTGAAAACAATGTTCCTAAAAGTAGGGGTTTTAGAAAATATACCCTTAAATAAAAATATAATAGAAAACATAAACAAGAAATTCAGCTTAATTTTAATGGTATAATAACCGATCCTTGGGGGAGGCCTATGTCCAGCAGTGGACGTCCATCGGCTGAGATGATGATGATAATGAATAACTGGCAAAAACCTTGATGCAGAACAACATTTGTATGTGAAAACGCTACTGCGCACACCCCTCATCCATTGGTTAATTTGTTTGCCGGGTAGTCAATCATTCTTAGGATTTAACGAAAGAAAGGAAAAAGGCAACCCAGTAACAACAATTCTTTTTTGTTTTTCAAACACCTACTTTACTTAGGTACTTTTGATTAAAAGATTCATTCTTACAAATTGTTAATCAGCTACAATGATGACTCGACCTTCAGGTCTCCCTCGTCAGAGAGAACCCATAAAACCATGTTGACCACCTTACACGTCTGAGTAAAATCCTCAATAGCTTCATTTATCGATCGATACAGGAACAATTATTCATGAAAGGCTTTGTTGCAGGTCGGGAGAATTGCATGCTCCAGCACTGTTGTAAATAAGGTATGTTTAAATGACATCTTTTTCTTATGCAATAATAAATAATACATGGTCCTTCTTAATATGCTGACACTTTTTAAGGGGATAATCGGACCGTCCAACTGAACAACTTTCAATAAGGGACCAAAATCGAAATCGCGAAAGAAAAACAGCTGACCCATACATTTGGTTCAAGTAGGTTTGCAGTTTTGTATGGAACAGCTGTTTTTTCGTGATTTCAATGTTGGTCCGATAGATAAAGTTGTTCAGTTTGATGGTCTGATTATCCCCTTAGTAAAAAGTTTCAGCATATTAAGAAGAACATAATAATATGTTCGCAACAAATTCATATTTATCAGTTAAAATGAAAAAGTTGTTTATAACAATTGTAAACTCATTTTTTGAATCACAAAACACTCAATAATAGTGAGAGAGGAGATTCAGGATAAAAAAAAACAAAAAAAATGTGCATGGGCTATTTACTAAATTTGAATAATTTCTAGATTATTTCACTAATCTATTTCGACAACAAAAACCACTCGAATTGTCTCTTCTTTTAGCATAATTTTGACGCTAGTTTTTAAGACTAACCAGCACGGCTAGCATGCCACCCACGACAAAGCGTTTAAACGAGAAAAACGTCATGCGCGCTCTTTCTGGCATACGTAAAATAAGGATGGAGGCACATCTCTGTTTATCGTTTTTTCGGGGGTGGCATGCGAGGCCTACTGCTATAGTAGTGTCTGTACGCGACACGTTTTTGCTACCTAGAAAAAAAACTACCCGCGCTTGCCGCGACATGTATGGAAAAAAGCATAGTCGCGAGCTAGTAGAGAAACAAAACACTTTAAAGCCTGACCAGGAATATTATAAAACCTAGATTGGAGGCGCTGCAATCGACTGTCACATTTAATGTTAGTGTTCCCAGTACAAAAATTAGTTCCAATGATTTTCCGCAACATGGAGAGGTTTTTTATTTTCCTGGTCAGGCTTTAGAAAAATAATGAAATTTTTATAATGACAATGATGACTCGACCTTCAGGTCTCCCTCGTCAGAGAGAACCCATAAAACCATGTTGACCACCTTACACGTCTGAGTATCAATTCATTACTAAATGCTGAATATTATTACCACCAACAATATCTTACAATACATTTATCTTGTTTCAGATGTAAAGAATATGTGCATGAAAGAAGATGAAGAATATAATTTTATTGAAAAAGACCACGGTTACAACATTAAATTAGCCCTAGCTAGCTGCTAGCGAGAAGACCCATCTCATTTGCTTAGGTATGTTAAGGGTCGGCACTACCCTAATCGGGCCAAACAGAGTTCGGCGTTCCGACTTTTTAGGATAGTAAATAGCTATATTTAGAAACAAAATTAATACCATCGCTTCTTTAAAAGATGAAGTACAAGATGAACAAAAAAAAATTCAGTAAAATTGTGTAGTTACATCAGAAAGTAATCGAGAATTTCATGAAAAACTACAGAATAGCACTGCCGCGTTCCGAGTCCTGTGATTTAGGGAAACAAAATAAAGCAACAAAATATATTTTTAATCAATGGCAAAACATCAAAGAACACTTTAAACAAATCAGTTTTTCGATACTTCTTCTAGTTTTTTTGTAATTTGTTACCAAAAATCACATATTTTTTTGGACGTTTTCTTCATACAAATTACTATGGGCCGTCAATCGTTCGAAATCATTGCGAATAGACCGGTGACCGGCAACACCCAACCCTGTCTTAGAAGATTAATGAACAAATCCATTTTTAGCTAAAGTAGGCAAAGTAACTTATAAAAAACCGGGCAAGTGGGTGTCGGGCCACATGCAGTGTAGGGTTCCGTAGTTGCCCGTCACGATATGTGGACTTAGAAGTACATTTTATAAATTGGTCGACTATTACTCGTTAATTTTTGTCCCCATTATTATAACAGAATAACTGTAAATTTATTACTATTGTTACTAGCAAACTAAGGATTGATAATCTGAAATCATCATCATCATCGTCAGATATGTTTTGAATAAGAATGGAATAAGGGTGAATTCTGTACCGCAGTAGGTAACTCAAACAATTGACTTCGAAAGTCATTTGCACGACAGAATTTTGCGCGAAAAGACATTGCGCGACACAAGACAACACAAAGGAATTTTGTAAAAGTTACTTTCCGGGCACTGTTTGGTAGTTTTTGGTTATTTTGGTAATTTATGGTAGTTTTTGAGTCTTTCGGTAGTTTTTGGTAAATTTTCATACAAAAGTAACCAAAAAGTTATTTTGGTATATTTTCGTACTTTTTGGTAGATTATTGTTATTTTGGTAATTTTTCGTACTTTTTGGTAGTTTATGGTTAATTTGGTACTTTTTGGTTCATCTCATTTCATTTCATTTATTTACCTTAAATTCGGTATGTCAAGTTTTTTTTTGGAGGGCTGAATCGAAAACCATTTCTAGATAATTGTCTCAATAATCATATTTTCTATGTCAGAGATTTTAAAATGAAAGGATTACAGATATTTTTAATAAAATAACGTCGTTTTTCGGTCCGTGCAGTGACGTCACTGGAATACATGTAAACTCCTTAGTAAACATAAAATCAACTTAAAATAACCGGCCATTAAGAAAAAAAAATACATTCACAATGTCAGAATTTGAGATTTGATGTTGCCGTATCTGTTTTCAGCATAGAGTTAGAAAGAGGAGGCAGATGATTTTAAGTTTTTTTTAATATAGCAGTAGTTTTTCTCCATGGAGTTCGAATTATTTTCTCTCCACCATTTTTGCGCTTAGAGATTACAGATCAAAATAATTTAAAAATTAAATTTATATTGATAAACTCTATGAATCGCAATAAAAATGAAATAGGTGTCTTAAAATTATGTCTTCTATCCCTAAAAAATATAAAATGAAGACCAAAAAAAAACTTGACATACCGAATTGTAGGTAGGTTCATAAGGGACAGATGGTAAGTACAGAGTACCTATTAGTCACACTACAATATAATAATAATAATAATAAGAAATTTATTCATCAGCAAGTAAATAGGTACAGATACAAAAGTGATCTTAAATACAAAATATAATTTTAATTATTATTATTATGTGTCTTACGATCCGTAATCACGGGCAATTAAGTCCCGGACCTTTGGAAGGCGTGCATGGAGCCGAAGCCAACATGTAGAGGCCCGTTCAAAAGACAAGTTAATCTAAATGTAAGGGATACACATGGCGGATACCATCTCCGAGCGCACAATATGATACACACGGGGATGGTCCCCGCCAGGTGCAAAGACTATTGGAGTACGGCGCTATGGCCGCGATGGAAAAATAAGGTCTTGGGCTATGAAGGTGAAAGTTGGATGGATGGATACTGGGCTATGGGAGGAGACTAACGGACGCCTGCCATGACAACTAGTCTCGAAATTGTAAATAGGGCAGGCGGTGACTCGCCGACTCGTCGAGTGGGCCCCATAAAACGGCCGCACGCACAAAGTGCGACAATGGGGCAACATCCCACTGAGCGGCTAAAGGTTGTCGAGAGGTGCGGCACCGGTTTCACCATCGCGGGGTTTACCCCCGTGAGCGGGTTTCCCCGTTATTACGCCATTACGTGCAATACACTTCCAACCTGGAGCATAGGTTCTGCTCTTGCGATTCCACTCTGGACGGCCAATGAAGGCAAGCCAGAGGTAGGGGGGTGTGTTACTGTCTGTATGTGTGTGTGTGAGCGCATGTCTGTATGGTCCCCCTGGATAGGGGTTCGCGGTGTCGCCACTCACCGTCAGCTCGCCACAAGCTGCCCCCGCGGGGTAATTATTATTATTATTTCTTTTTTTTTTATTATTTTTTTTTTTTAAATTTTTTTTTATTTTTTTTTTTAATTTTTTTTTTCTTATATAATTTATAAACATTAAAAATAACAGATTTAAACAATAGGTGCCAGACAATAACTTAACTACCACCTTTCACTACTACAATTAAATTAGTTAAATGTTATAAAATCAGTTCAATGTGATTAGTTAAAAATTATAATAACCTATTGAGGTACAAATAATCGGTCTGCAACACATTTTTTTCTACTCAGATTGATGCCTGTTTGTTTACTTATACTGAAGAAACTAATTAAAGTTAAAGGGACACTGTTCCATTAGTAATTCTTTAACCTTCTTTAGAAATTTCTTGTCGGCTTTAACGTCATCTGGTATTTTATTATACACAAGAACAGTATTCGACTTTATTTTGTAGTCCTTTGCATCGATGCTAGTCGGTAATTTGGTACCAGTAGCTCATTTTTGCGAGTTAAATTTAATCTCTTGCTACGGAATACTACGGGGTATCGTCTCACGATTTTGCACAGATCGAGGATATACAAAGCTGTCACAGTGAGTAATTTAAAGTTGGTAAACAAGGATTGGCATGACACCCTTACTGACTGAATTCCGCTTACGATTCGAATGCACCTCTTTTGCAAAACAAATATTTTATTTATGTCAACAGACCCACCCCGTAGCCAAGCCGTCAAGAACTCTTTTGTTTTTATGGTAGTTTTGGTAATTTTCATTCTTCTATCAAATATTACCAAAAAGTATAAAAATCTACCAAAATAACCATAAACACAGATAACCCCCAGTAGATACCGCATGATGACAATTTTGTACAGGCCCGAAGTCACCATTTTTGGTGGTAGGTGCGGGTAGCGGGGCACGAAACAAATGCAACATGATTGGCCATTTCAAGGTCGCACTACTCCGAGCGTGTACACTAGTGATGCGACAGTGTATAAAACATATCGATAAATTTTGCCATGATTATTCATCCTAAGGCAGGTGATTAAATTACTAATATTACACAACAATAAACTTATTCAATTCTTAAAAAAATTACTATTATTTCTCTTTAATTCAGAATGACACTACGTGCACAGATGTACAGATAGCGTATTATACAGGGTCCTTCTTAATATGCTGACACTTTTTTAAGGGGATGATCAGACCATCAAACTGAACAACTTTCACTATGGGATCAACATCGAAATCGCGAAAAAAAATCAGATGTCCCATACATTTGGCTTGAGTAGGTTTGCAGTTTTGTATGGAAGAGTAGAATTTTTTTCTTGATTTCGATTTTGGTGCCATAGAGAAAGTTGTTCAGTTTGACGGTGATGATCCCCTTAAAAAAGTATCATCATTTTAAGACGGATCCTATAATGTATAATAACGAACTAGCTTCCGCCTCGCGGTTCCATCTGTGACTAAAAAGCTTTTCCCTCAGGAATTTAAAATTAAAACATAGTCTGTGTTACTCGCTAGTCGCTAACAAATGCAGATTTCCATTATTGGAACAATTTTTTAATAGGTCCAGTAGTTTTTGAGTTTTCTTGACACAAACACACAAAAAATCTAATCTTTCCTTTTATAGTATTATAGTATAAATATAGATCTTGATTTATATTCTTGTTTTCCGATACGATAAATGGTTCTTCCGTGAGAATCAGATAATGTGAAAAGTAGCCTATGATCAACTGTTCCGAGTATCATCTGAATCCGTTCAGTCGCTTTATCGATATTGAGTGATAATCATAAGTACATCCATCCATCCATACTTTTGTATTTATAATATTTGTAAAATTGATAAGATTAAGATAACAATAAAATAAGAAACAAAATTTGTAAGTAGGTAAATGATAAAACTATCGATAGCGGTCAGTACGCATAGGAGAAGAACACTATTATAGCACGTGTCAATGTGCCTAACATGTAATACTACCGTTTTAAAATCCTCGCCTAAAAATGCTTTGTAATAATATGGCATATTATAAAAATATCGATACCGGCCCGAATGCAGAGACGAACAACACTAGCATTACACGTGTCAATGCACGAAAGTGATAGATTTACCAAATTAACTAATGAGAGAAAGGGACCATTTCAAAAAGACATCAACGTGAGCTGAAATTTTGTAGAGGCAACCATTGTACCGCCCACTATAACTTGAACTCCGCAAACCAAACAAAATAATGAAAATTAATTAATGTAATGCCATCATTCTCGTAGCTGGATGTCCAAGAGTTTTTCCCACACCGTTTTATAGCACAAACTGAAAGTTTATGCTCAGAAAATCGTAATAAGTAGGTGATTTTTATTTTTTATTTGTGTGTTCACGGATACATTACTTGGTCGGTACTGAAGTGGCGTGATCAGTGACTTGCTTACATCAGTGATCAATCATAGATGTTTGGCGCGCGTCGGCGGCCCTGTATGCGGAATCTACTGGGGGTTATCTGTGACCATAAACTACGAAAATCTACCAAAATAACCAGAAACAACGAAAAACTACCAAACTAACCAAAAACTACCAAAAAACCAGAAACTACAAAATATAATTACTAAACTCTACCAAAAACTACCAAAACCTACCAAAAGAACCTAAAGAACTACCTATTGACATTGTACAAATTTTTTTGTATCTTTAAAATTACTTCTCGATAATATTGCTGTGCCCTTTCAGGGTTCATGTACCCACTTTAGCTACTAAGTAACACCTACCTATATATGTTCTTGTGTCGCACAATGTCCTTCATCGTCCTGTTTCAAATTCTACTTAAATTCTACCAAATAATATGTATGTCGTTACAGAGTTAAAATTTAATATAAAACACGTTTTTGAACCAAATATTATCAATTTTATCTAAACGCTCAAAATTACACATGTCATTTTCGCATTTTTGTATAATTTTTATTGGTTTTCATCACTTTGTAACATGGATGCTTCAATGAGCGTTTTTCTTTTCTTTTTTAAATTTAGTTCCCAAAAAACTCGACAGATGACATGTTTATCGCCCCATAGAGCCGTAAGCGAGATCCTGTCAAAATCTGGTCAAGTCTGTGCCTGCCTTTTTTTTTATGCCAAGGGATCGAGCCCATTCAGCCATGTCAGGCGTAAAAGTTTCGAATTTTCGATTAAAATGATTAGTAAATTATGAAATATGTCATTAAAAGATGCGTTGGCATCTTCTTGATCATCTTTTCACTCTTTACTATTTTAAAGAAACACTTTTTGAAATGTTGACGTTACTTCGCTCAGACCGTAATTCATAATTCATTTATTCATTGTAGATTGCACATGTTACATAAGATGGTATAATTAGTCTGTGGTACAGCAATCTGCCTCTTCGAGGCATTCAATGTCATATAATTGTTATTAAATATTTTACAGTGTCTAGCGAAATTTGTTTAGAAATATTAACATCGTGGTAATAATATATGAATATAGTTCAAAGACTTTGTTTAGAATAGGGTACAACCTTAGTTATCATCATAATAGTATCAAATTAATATTAATTTACAAAACAATACCTAACTACAATTAACAAATGTCACAAGCTTCATTTAAAAATTCCTTTACGGAGTAAAAACACTTGTCAAGAAGCCATTCCGTGAGTTTCCTTTTAAATTGATTGGAGGGACAAGTTACAATACTCTTCGGGATGTTATTATATATCCGTACAGCCATACAATACGTCGTACGAAAAAGCCGTGGTGGTCCAGTGGCGAGTAACCTTGCCTGCCGTGCAGGAGGCGATGGTTCGATCCCCGTCCAAGCCGACTCGTACCAATGAGTTTTTCGGAATTTATGTACGATTTGTTACACCACTGGCTTTTCGGTGAAGGAAAACATCGTGAGGAAACCTGCATTCTTCAATTTCGAGGCGTGTATTGTACCCACTGTCCATTATAAGTGGCGACGGGCTCACCCCCCGTCACACTGGACAGAGTTTCGGTACTACTGGTGAAACGTGGATGTTCTGAGGTTTCAGAATATCTCTGACTACCCCCTCGGGGAATATAGTCGTGAGCATATGCTATGCTATGATGCTATGCCATACAATACGCATTATTTCTGTATAGTTCTATTCTGGCACGGGGCAGATAAAGCCGGTGTTTATAACGGGTTGATCTCACATACACACCATCATGCTTAACAAAATATTCAGGGTGCTCTCTTGCAAATAGTGCCATTTGCTTTATATACATGCAAGGCAGGGGAAGCACTTTAGTGTATTTGAATAGAAGTCTGCATGGTTCCAAAAAATGTGTTCTACATACAGCTCTTATACATTTCTTTTGGACCAAAAATGTTTTGTTCGCGTCCACGGAATTTCCCCAAACCAACAAGCCATAGCTGAGAACAGAAGAAACATAACCATGGTACGCTGTTAACGCTACATCTATGGAGGAGATGTTACTTAGTCTGCGAAGAGCAAAGACAAATCTATTTAGCCTCTCACAAACGCTAGCAATTTCCAGCCGCAAAACTTATCAATATGGATTCCCAAAAATTTTGTTGAGTCAACCTCTTCAACTACTTCATTATTATAACGTATGTCTAATTCAATGTCACTACCTCTGTAAGTCCTAAATTGTATAATCTTTGTTTTCTTCAAATTTATTCTAAGTTCGTAGCGCCATCTATCGATCCCCTAGAAAACAAAAAGAAAAACGCTCATTTTCAAATAAATATTAAATTAGGTCGTCCCTATGCAAGTTTAAATTTAGTACAGTTTTCTGTGTCTCATAAGCAGAGTCCGAAATTTTGGTAGCACTTTTAATATGTCAAAGGGATTGCACGTTTATCGACTTCCGATTGTGTCGATATACGGGTAATTTTTTATCACTGCAGATAACTCCAGCATGTATTCTACTCATCAAACTGAACAACTTTTACTATGCAGCCAACTTCAAAAGAACGAAAAAAAAATCTGCTGTCCTATACAAAACTGCAGTAGGTACATATTCGACTCAAATGTATGGGACAGCTGATTTATTTTCGCTATTTTGAAGTTCGATACATGCTGAAGTTATCCGCAGTGATATAAAATATACCAGTATATCGACATTATAGTCGATAAACATGCAATCCCTTTGACATATTAAAAGTGCTAGATACCAAAATTCCAACTCTGCTCAGAAGCCCTCTTTTGTAAAAAAAACAACATTAGGCGATATGATTAATATTTGCTGTACTAGAAGTGAGTTCCGGTGGCGCGTTGCGGAGAGGTATGGACTCTCAATCAAGAGGTCCTAGTTCGAATCCGCACGGACAACATGCCACGTACCAATGAGTTTTTCTAACTTATGTACGTATTATCGAATGATCTCAAATGGTGAATGAAAACATCGTGAGTAAACCTGCATATGCAGACGAAGAAATTCTGATGTATATGTGAAGTCTACCAATCCACATTGGGCACGCGTGGTGGACTAACGCCCAAACACCCTCCTAGAAGGTAGGCCTGTGCCCTGCAGTGGGACGTATATAGGCTGATGATTATGATGATGATGCAAGTACTAGAAGTTCCGGAAAACTTGCAAACCCTGCAATCGTTTTCTCAGCCGTTTGTATTGCCAGCTTAGATTTTATTAGCCTGAATCCTTGAATTTTTAAATACATTAAAAATTTCGAATTCTTTATTTCTACTAAAATCTACTAAACAATGTTGCCCTAAATATACCAATAAAGAAGAAATCTACTAAAAGTGGTCACACTGATGTCCTTTTGCGCAAATGTTTTTGAAGGCAATCGTTCCAGTTACTGCAAAATTAACTTTTATTCCGTGCTTAAAATATTATATGATTATTATGATGATAAAAGATTACAAACCCTTAGTTTGCTAATACCAATAATATTAAACTTATAATAATTTCATTATTCTGTTATAATTTTAATTTGTTCTGTTATAAAATAATTTTAAGTTTTTTTAAGCCTTAGTAATACTGTGATCTAATTAGTTGGGACCATAGAGGTATTATACCAGGAATAGAGGAACATACAGCTGTGAGAGCGAGATGTACCTAGCGGCACCACTGTATAATAGAAAGAGATACGTGACGCTAGGCAATAGGACCGTTTTTTTAGTCTCCAATTAATTTTTACAATCCGGTTTCCGTGAATAATTACGAATCTAAAGTGAAATCGTAGATAATTTTATGAAATATACTGACACTACTTCATTAATTTATACACAACTTCACGTTAGACTCAGAATTATAGACAATATTCGAATTTTTGCCTGCGAATAGTCTCCAAAAAACATCCAAAAACGGTTTCATTTGACAACTCATGTTTGTTGCTATATTCCTGTAAGGTATAATACCTTTATGGTTGGGACCCATCCTATCCTACCACCAGGGGTGATCTTTGATCAGTCACATAGGTCCATCAAGGTACTGTACTGTTGCTGTAAATGTCAATTTCGACCTACGGCTCTCAAATCCAGATGCTGCAGGAGTATTGCCACGCACAACGAAACATTCAACTTTAATTTAATGTGGTAAAATCTGCCTTCCGGGTAGTAGGTAAGGTACCCTAAATTCAGTCGGACCTACGAACCTGCCAGGATGGGGTCGGCCGACCAGACTTTTTAGTCCTTACTAATTGGACTCTAGACCAACAGACTAGTAGTTACGTCCTTTAATTCAACGAGGTAAAATTTTGTGTCACCAGGTAGGGTTTACTTTTTCCTTCATACCAGTAAACATGCCAGCCAAGCTGCGCCGCGCGCTGCAGCCGACCAAGTTTTTTGCAAGAAATTTATTACCAAAAGCTATCAAATTGATTGGTTCATTAATCTTATAAGATAGGGTTGAGTGTTGTCGGCCACCGGTCTTTTTCTTTTGACAGATATGTCAAACGGGCCGTAGGTAGTGCCGACCCTTAATAAAGTGTATAATTTTATGGGATTATACAGGGTGTAAGGAAAAGTATCATTAACCTTTAAACCACATACTCTACCCATCAAACTGAACAACTTTTACTATTGGAGCAAACTGATCAGAGCAAAAAAAAATCTGTTGTCCCATACTAAAGTCCAATACCTACTCGACTCAAATGTATGCAACAGCAGATTTTTTTTCTCCGATCCGTTTGCTCCAATAGTAAAAGTTGTTCAGTTTGGTGGGTATACTATGTGGTTTAAAGATAAGTTATATTTTTCCTTACACCCTCCCCTTTCTTACATCCCCACACCGAGCGCACACAGGCACGCACGTATGGACACAAATTTAATAAGTAGATAGTACTGGCGTTCTACCGAATTGATCCAAGATCATCGCCAAACTTGCGCGTCTGTGTGCGTGAGCCTGTCTCGCTCTTGTATGAAGCCGTACCTTTACTGTCTCTTTTGTGCTAAAATTTTATGAATAAATGTCCTTCCTCTAGGTATCAAATACAAAATGTCATCGAAATCTGTTCCAGCTGCCGTAACATGACAGCGTAATATAACGCTATGAACGAAATGAATGAACGAACGAGAGAAAAGGCGTGATCGAGCGCATCATGCTACGGCCGCTGTATTAAATTTATCATGATAGAAATTGCATGTCTTTTTCCAATCGTACGACCGACGGGTAGATCTTATAATAGCAGATCGTTTATGACTATCTCTAAATGATACACATACATACATAAACTCACGACCAAATCCCTTTTTTTTTCTCTAAATGATGATACTATATAATTTACCATCTTTCGGGGCTGATAGCTCTTGATGACACCTTTATTACTGATTTCTCTATTTTTATTCAATCTTATTGTTTTCTAAACAAAATCATCACTAACCTTAACATTTCTTTTTAGGTCACTCGCCGCTCACGACTGGTCATGGGTGAAAGCTACATCTCTGTTTAAATCAAGTAAGTTTTATTTCACTCTTAGGGTTTAACTACACCACGTAGCACAGCATCGCATTTTTCCGTCGCTCCATCCTTTTCTGTCTTTTTCCAGCAAATGACGTTCCTGAGTGACAGAAAAGGATGGAGCGACGGAAAAATGCGATGCTGTGCTGCCTGGTGTAGTTCAACCCTTAATATCAACCCTTTAGTTCTGCTCATTGTTTCGCTGAGTGATAATTATTATCAGGTCGTAACCTAAAAGGCTAAAAATCGAATTTATTATTTTACATTTGTATGCCATGTTAGCTCAATCAAATTAAAGATTGAAAAAGTCGGGCGGCGAGCGGGATTCGAACCCACGACCTGCCTATCCGGGGCATGCTTTACTCCAACAGAGCTGTCGTCGCCCCGTAAGCCACGACGAAATTTTCAATCGATATTAATAGAATAGTTTTATTTTTAATTTGATTGAGCTAACATGGCATACATGTAAAATAATAAATTCGATTGGAATAAGGTGCGACATCTATATCGCATGAATCTAATTGAAACATTAGACGTGCGAATCAGTAGTTTGTATAACTCTGGTAGATGGCGCTGACGTCCCTTAAAGACGATAATATAGATTGAAGATTTCGTCGTGGCTTGCGGGGCGACGACATCGACTGCTCTGTTGGAGTAGAGCATGCCCCGGATAGGCAGGTCGTGGGTTCGAATCCCGCTCGCCGCCCGACTTTTTCAATCTTTAATTTGGTTAAGGCTACGAAGTCTTTTCTTCCAGCCATTTTATCGCCCAGTTTCCGTTTTTCTAAATGATGATACTACATTATTTACCATCTTTCGGGGCTGATTGCTCTTGATGATAACTTTACTACTGAATTTCTCATATCAAATAGGTATTCTTCAGATTATCAGTCCCCAATATTCATCTATTGACTTTCTTTTTCAGGTACTCCCTGAAAACGATTAAAAACGAGATTTGCAGATATCTTGCAATGCGTTTCAAATATAATGTAAGTATGCATGTCCTGTAATGATTTATCTGATAGTGATAAATACTTAATAAAATAAAATACATTTATTTTACACATTGCCGGTGTACCAGCAGGTATTCTATAAAATCCCTAGGTATTGTATACATTACCTAGCTAGGTAAAGTATGTTGCCTGGACGCCTGGATTATACTAATATATTCTGTACCTGCCCTGCCTGGGACATATTATACAGGGTGTAACAAATCACCCTAGTAATATTTATAAGGCGTGGTTGAGTTTAGGCCATCGAACTGAACAACTTTCACTATGGAGCCAACATCAAAAAAAAACGAAAATATCTGCTGTTTCGTGGAAGAATGCAGTACCTACTTGACTCAAATGTATGGGACAGCAGATTTTTTTTCGAGTTTGTGTCCATTTCGAAAGTTGTTCAGTTTGATAGTCTAACTAAACCACCACTTTAAACACTGACATATACTCTAGCGATAGACAGGACCTTTCATAGAAGCAACATGTTCCACTTGAATGTGGTGCCCGCACCTGATTGATGTTCCCGAGTTCACTTCGTCACTATGGCAATGACAGACCGCAATGTGTCATTTTGTGTTGTTTTCTGTGAAATGTTGTTTGTTTGAACGAGCTTGTCTATCGCTAGAGTATATGTCGGTGACTTTAAATATTACTATGGCGTTTTGTTACACCTGCGCCCGCGGCATGATCGCGCGATAAAGCGCTATCGCGCCCTTGCTCCCTTTCTTTTTGCGCGCGAACGAACGAGTTAGCAGGCGCGATAAAACGTTTATCGAGGCACCATGCCGCGGGCGCTGTTGATGACAATTATGTCAACATCAGTAAATATATTTCACGATACAATGATGACCCGACCTTCAGGTCTCCCTCGTCAGAGAGAACCCATACAACCATGTTGACCACCTTACACGTCTGAGTTTACTTTAATTTCCCAATAATGATTTTCATGCCAATTATAATTTTTATCTTAATCATTAATTTATTTCTAGATGTGGAGGAGGTGGAGCCTGCCAGTAGAGTGGACCTGTCATTCCTTACTATCAAAGGTAAGATTTGTTTGAAAATAATGTAGTTCTTGGATCTCGAACTCCACGTCTAGTATGATTTCTCTACACGCGCGCGACTCGTCTTCGCTGCATACAAAAAACCTATTCCTGCGCTTTTCAGAGAGCGCCGCGCTTGCAGTGACTTTTAGTATGGAAAAAAGCTGAGGCGCGCGTATAGAGAAATCATGCTACCCTCTAGCCTGAAGCCACAGAATATACAAGGTGTTACAAAACAAACTAGCAATATTTACCAGGGTGTTCTGTAACAACTTTCACTATGGAGACCAAAAAAAATATTGAGTCTTATTGCTACTGCAGTTTTGTATGAATTCAATCGATCAAATCAGCCCACATCAACCCACTGCAAGGCATATGCCTTCCTGTTATTGCGCCATTTTTCACGGTTGGTTGTATGAAATAACCGTTTTTTTTACATGTTGGCTCCCTTCGATCAAAATAAAATGAATGGATAGGCCTTAAGCGAACATTTCAAACCAGAAAAATGAGGCAAAACAAATGAAATTTTTACTTGTCACTTGTATGAAAGTGCCCTAGATTTGACAGATAATGGCGCTAGTTTGTATGTACCAAGTGCACCAGTAGTTTGCTTCAACTTACCGCGCTTTAGGCCTATCCATTCATTTTATTTTGATCGAAGTTGGCTCCATAGTGAAAGCTGTCATGTTAAACCACCCTTTTTAATATTACTAAGGTGTTTTGTTACATACTGTATAGATATAAGTACTTCATACGGAATGGCCACACCCTGTCCCTCCATAATTTCAGATGCCACACCTCACCCCGCACTTGAAGAGAGATTTTAGTAGTGATTTGCATTATGTCGGCGAATAAACGAGAGTGCAGCCCTCTGTTGCACCCTCCTGTAGCCAGACAGAGATAGAAGTGGTCCAAACTGCTGGGACGGCGATATCGCTGTCTCGGTTATATTGACTCACTACATAGCTACATACCTTTCTGCTTATTCCGTCAGTCGATGGCATGTCATTGAGTTTGATTCACAGAACATTATAAGAGGGGTTAGAAGTGCGAAGTAGGCGTGGAACGCGTGCCACAGGTTATGCAATAATTTGCATAACACCGTAAGGCGCGCGGTGTGGTGCGAGCGAGAGGGCATGATTAGTTGTAGCAGCGTGAGCGGGAAGACAAGTGGCGAAAGCCGTCTCCGAAGCAAACGCGCTACTTTGCATTTCCATCCCCTCTTATAATGTTCTGTGGTTCGATTTGTTAACGTAATGAAGAGATTTGCCAATCAGCACTGGTAGCATGCAACACGTGATACGGCTGTAGCACGTCTTTTATCTCGTTCGTTCGCACGCAAATAGAAAGAGAGCGAAGTTGTGATAGCGCTGTATCACTGCGGCATGCTAGCTGTGCAGCTTCAAAAGACGCCGCACAAATCCATTTGGCATCCCCAACATTGTAGTTTGGCAGCGCATCTTTCTTTGGTTTTAATAGTATTTATTTTGTTTCAGATCGTTTGCGCCTTGTCTGAACGCTGAAGTGTATGATGCGCTTGCAATGTAATCTTGTTTATTTAATGTGAATAAAACGTTACCATTTTATTTGATGTTTTCTGTTACCACCCCTCTCAACCTATGTAGATTTATTTAAATAGTGGAGTGGGCGGGACCTTGGATCAAAGTAAAATTAAAATGGATAGATAGGCCTACTACTAGGGCACTTGGTCCATACATGATTTAAATCCATGGTCCATACCCATACAAACTAATGCAATTATCTGCCAAATCTAGGGCAGTTGCATACAAATTTGAATTGAAGTATACCATTCATTTGTTTTGCCTCATTTTTCTGGTTTTAAATGTTCGCGTAAGGGTTGAACTACACATGGCCGCACGCGATCGCCTTTTTCCGTCGCTCCATCCTTTTCTGTCATTCAGGAACGTCATTTGCTAGAGCATATAAGATAGACGGAACGGAACAGCACGCCGCGTGCGATCGCGTTCCGTCTTATATGCTCTAGCAAATGAAAAGGATGGAGCGACGGAAAAATGCGATGCGGTCATCGACCTAATTCAATGGATACGGTCCTATTAAATGAGGTTCAACCCTAATACAGGGAGTATTAGGTAGCAAAAAAATTTAAAACGTAGCGATTCCATACTCTCTAGGCTGAGCTAGAGCTGATGGCCCACCCATGGTTCTTCCAAACATCTTGTGAGGGCCCAACCCCTGAAGGGCTAGCATGCCACGCACGACAAAACGAAAAAACTTCATGCGCGCTCATTTTGGCATAACGATATCATTGCGTAGACTACGATTTTTTTCGATAGCGATAGTCATAAAATCCTACACAATTTGTGTGAAGCTAGATGTTTGACTCCGGAGTCAACAAAACCGTCGTGAATAAAAAAGTGGTTACGTCTATAAGGACGGCAATAAGTAGCTATCTCCTTATTTAACTAGAGCGAATTTGCTGTGCTCTTACTGGCTCTTACCGAGTGAATATGACATGACAAGACACGTGCTTCCTTCTAGTCAAGGCAAGCACATTTAGATTTTTATCGTTTTCTCGGGGGTGGCATGCTAGGCCTACTGATCGTCAGGATTTCATAAATGCAATGCAAAAAGTGGGTACTTTTGCCTTGCTTTTGCTATGGCTCAATAACTTACATTTTGGTACACCTGAGATATTTCTACGGTTAAAGAAACAAAAATTAAATTCCTTAAAAACATGTATTAATAAATCTAAAGTAAAACTATAAGAAGAACTTTCTTCTGGAGGTCTCGAGCTGGTGCCTGCGTCCCGCGATAATCCACTCAAAGTCGCCGCGCTTAGAGTCGAAAGTGCCTTGCTGGAGAGAGATGAGCTTCAATGTGAACCTGGGCCCGAGCTCGCGGAGCTTCGCGCGTCGCCCGTCTGACGTGAACTCGTATCTGGGGGGTATAGATATATTATTGCAAATGCAACTGCCTCCGTGGAATAATAAAAAATAAAAATAAAATGTAAAATATAATAGAGAGGCAAAAAATAAATTTTATATTGAATTTTTTTAATGAGGAGTTTTCTGACAGCTGCTCAAACGTAGTACCGGCGATAGATGGCGTTGACCAGAGAGGGGTCCAAAGACGAAAAATTTAGGCTAAAAAGTAAACAAAAATGCATGTCACTGAGTCAGAAGCAACCGGTGACGAAATATACGCTCATATTTCGCTGCTTACTTAAAAACACAAATTCTTTCTTTTTTATTTTTATTTTATGATCAGCAAGGTCGCTCGCCCCTGTCTCGTCAACGCCATCTATCGAGCCATTAGGAACTACTTTTTCTTTTTTAATGGCTTTCTGAAAATCCCTCATTAAATTTAATGTTTTAGAGCATTGAGCTCTTGACACGCAGGTCGTGGGTTTATGATTCCCACATGATATGACACTGTGCGTTGTTCCCCAGTTGGTTAGGACATTGCAGACTGAATCACCTGATTTTCTGAAAAGAAAGATGATTCAGACTTATCTTGCAATTTCGCGATCATGTACGAGGTGCATTCAATAAGTACCTAGCCTCATCGCCAGAGGGCGCTGTAGTTTGTTGGCAGATCGCCGATTGAAGGTACGGGAGCTAGCTGAGACTGTACCCATTTCAGAAGGAACAGTGCATCATATTCTTCACGAGGAACTCGGCATGAGAAAGCTGTCGGCGCGATGGGTGCCGCGTTTACTCACACCGGAAAACAAGCGCAACCGTGAGACCACATCGGAGACGTGTTTGAAGCGGAATCCAGCGGAGTTTTTGCGTCGTTTTATGAGCGTCGATGAAACCTGGATCCACTGGTACACACCAGAGACCAAGGAGCAATCAAAACAATGGATCCAGACCGGGGAACATGCTCCAAAGAAGGCGAAAACTATAAAATCGGCCGGAAAAGTTATGGCCACCGTTTTCTGGGATTCACAAGGTGTGATCTACATCGATTACCTCGAGAAGGGTAAAACAATTACAGGGCTTTACTATGCCGATTTATTGGGCCGATTCGACGCCGAATTAAAGAAAAAACGACCCCATCTGGCGAAGAAAAAAGTGCTGTTTCACCACGACAACGCACCGGTTCACACGTCTGCCGTTGCCATGGCCAAATTGGTCGAATTACGCTACGAATTGCTGCCCCATCCACCGTATTCTACAGATTTGGCCCCTTGGGACTTCTTTCTGTTTCCTAATCTGAAAAAATCACTCGCCGGGAATAGAAATGGATCAAATGAGGAGGTCATCGCCGCCACGGAGGCCTATTTTGCAGAGTTTGACAAAAACTATTTTTCGGACAGGTTAAAAAAGTTGGAGCATCGCTGGGCTAAGTGTATCGAACTAAAAGGAGACTATGTTGAAAAATAAATAGCCACTATTCCAAAATTTTCGTTTACTTTTTATAGGCTAAGTATTTATTGAATGACCCTCGTATGCTGCCGAAGACCGAAGTGTAGTAAGTATTTTTCGGAAAAATTTTGTTACATATACTTATTTTCGGAATCCTTGTGACAAGATCTCAAGATCAGCTAGTACGAGATAATAAGTGAACACAAACCGATGGTGTCTGAAGAAGATATAGTCGCGCTGGTTGTGGAAGGTGACGGCGCGCCGGCCGCGGAATTGCGGCTCGTAGTGGAACAGCGCGCCTAGCATGCGGCCCACCGTCAGCCCCAGTCGCGTGCTGAAGTTGTTCAGGATCACCTGCACGAGAACACCAGTGTATTGAATACAATTATATTAAAACCGTGATTTGTGTGGGATTGAAACAGCGCCATCAGATGGTGCTGTTCCTCACTCTCTCGCTATCATTTGCACTAGGTCCTCAGAAGATAACATGAGAAAGGCCGCAGCAAGGCATCCTCATTAAGCAATATAATTGCGGTAAAACGCCGTAGGCGCACGCTGCATATTTGGGATGGACTGGCCGCCGCGAGGTTGTATGAAGCTGTTTTTCTGCGGCATTTTTGTACGGCAAGATAAATGTCCCTTATATTTTTAAGTCTAAAAAAGTTAAAATATGTATATAAGAATCATAGTAGATGGCGCGCCCTGGTCTCTGCCTACCCCACTAGGAAAGAGGCATGACGTTATAGATAGATAGATTTTTAACTTCATATTTATCTGTGATATAACTGTAAATAAATAAATATATTTTTAATTTAACAAATGAGAGTATTCAACTTTCTTCATTTCATACCTCAGGCCTATGATCAGTAATTTCCTTATAGTCCTTCCTGAGCTCCGGAGTGATCTTGCAGCTGGATAGTCTGAAGTGAGCCGTGGGTCCGTTGGGGAGGTGTATCAGTAGGAAACCGTTGGGTTGCTTCTGATTCTCGTTTACGATGATCACATCCGTCACACCTTCTCTTATTGATGATTGTACTATTCGTTTTACTGATGACCTGGAAAAGAATATGGAAGATTACATGCAGGGTCCTATTAATTATGTTGAAAAAAAAATTAATGGGATGATCAGACCAACAAACTGAATAATTTTTTCTATGGAACCAAAATCAAAATCGTAAAAATAAAATCAGCTCTAGTTTTATGCACAGAACATTAGGAAAAATGTCCCAGGGGTCGCGGGTTCGAATCCCGTAAGGGACAAATATTTGTATGACGAATATGAATATTTGTACCAGAGTCATAAATGTTTGTATCTATATATATCGTTGTCTAGTTATCATTAGTCCAGGCTAGATACTGGAACTTTAAATGTGACTAGATAATTTGTGTGACACCATTGATTTAAATAAAAGGGAAGATATGGTACTAGCCTCCAGCGCATGGACCGTACAAAGCGAGTCCCCCGTGACCTACCCAACTCAGTCGCTATCCGACCGGCGTTTGGATGACACGCGTGCGTGAGTGAAATTTGTTTTTATTTTTCGGTGGAATAAAGGTACCACAATGCCTTCGTGTGCATTTAATCCTTGCAAAAATTATTCGTTTGAAAAAACAAATCACACGGCATTGCTTTTGACTCGTAAGTTCAATGAAAACTTAATATTTCTTATTAATAAATGTCTCGATTCGTTATATTACATCGCCATTTTGCAGAACGAGACAGCGATATACGATACGTAAGTGTGCGACAAGTTAAGCTGTTGGCGCGTTACCCGCGTCCCGGCCATATTATATCGTCCTGTTCGCACGCCATCAGCTGTGTGTCATGCAGTCTCTTTCATTTTTGATGTATGATATTAAGCTTAGTTTGTGTGGGTATAATGTATCTGTGTTAGTACGAGATCCGTTTTTCGAGTACGCAATATTAGAACGTACCGCTTCTTCCTCTATATTTATTCAAAGTGTGACACTGTCCAAGATATTTATATTTATTTATAAAAAAAGGGGTTAGAAATGCAAAGTAGCGCTTTGGCTTAGGAGAAGGCTGTCGCCACTTGTCTACTACAACTACTGCCCTCTCGCTCGCCCCACACCCCGCGCCTTATGATGTTATGTTAATCATTGCATAACCGTGTGGCACGCGTTCCACGCCTACTTTGGACTTCTAACCCCTCTTATAAAGTTCTGTGGTTTTAAGTATGTTTAACAAAACAGTTGTACTCTAAACTCTTATCTTATCTTATCTTGTTGTGGGGGCTGGCAAGCCAGCAACACTTCGACCCAGTGGGATCTTTTGTGTTAGCCCCAATACTCTTTGCTTTCTTCACCCTTCAAATACATGGTCAATGAAGGAGGCGATACCATTGAGGGGAAGGAACTTAAGATCACCCGGTTTTGGGTATCCATCTCCGAGGAGGTTCATACGTTTTGCCGCCAAAACATCACAGTCACAAAGGATATGTTCCATGGTCTCCTCATCCTCTCCACACGCTCGGCAGCTGGGTACTCTAAACTCACCTCTGTCTATATCTAGAAATGGAATTAGGTATCATCCTATTGAGCTCCTTGCCGAATATCCTTGTCTTGGTGTGAGGGTTGTCAGAGTAGGTGATCAATACTTTAGGCTCGTACGAGTTCTCATAGTATGCTGACAACTCATCCAGTTCCATGTCTTTTTGTGCCTGTAATTAAAGTACCCTTTAGACTTGCAAGTGATCACCTTGCATTTTGAAGTACACACGGCGACACATCAAGTTACGCACCCTATATACCCATAACTACGCTACGTACAAAACACAAAATAGTGCGGTAGAGAGCCTGCATAGACGCGGCTACCGGCGCGGGCGCAACGTGCCGTGAGACGAAACAACAACATACCGCGCCCTCTCGCACGATTCGCAGCGTTCAACTTCTAATAGTTCAAAGTCCAAACAGGGTAGCCTGAGCAGACGCCGTGTGTACATTAATACCAGTTTGTTTGATATAAACTTAAAAACAGAACATGTACCCAGCAATGTATACTTCAAATTGCACTGAAATTTTTGGGAGAGGCTTATGTTCAGCAGTGGAAACCTAATCCTGAGGCGGTACGAAGTTCGCCGTGTCAGCTAGTATTTATATGTATGTTCTGTAGTTAAATTCAGAAGCATTCTACACAAACCTCTTCCTGCTCCTCCGCATCAACGTTGGCGAGCATCGTCTCATCTTTCTCACGGAGGGACTCCAACGTGTGAGGAACTTGTTTCGGCACATCATCTCCTTCCTGCTTCTTCTCCAACTTACGTCTTTAATACAAGGAAATTCAAGTTAAAAAAGAAATTAATTAAAAATTATTTATTTGTCCTTATTACCGTTAGAGTATAGTAGATTACACACCGAGGGCAGGAAAGTAAGTAATGTCTCAGATCTCATGTAATTGTTGACCGAGGCGAAGCCAAGCCAATTGTAGAGTGGTACCCAATGGAAGGAAAGGGAGACCATGCTGCAGGTGGGACGATGATATTAGGGGGATAGCAGGAGGAGAATGGATGCGGAAAGCGAGAGATAGACAGATGTGGAAGTTTCTGGAAGAGGCCTATGTCGGAAGACAAGTTGAAGAGATAGTTGAGTCAGAAGATTTGTGAAATAAA
Organism: Agonopterix heracliana; assembly: GCA_963693445.1. Lineage (NCBI taxonomy): Eukaryota > Metazoa > Arthropoda > Insecta > Lepidoptera > Depressariidae > Agonopterix > Agonopterix heracliana. Next base: position 21,017,964 of record OY856308.1, on the reverse strand, counting down.
TTTTATGTATGTACTTAACAAAACAGAAAGGGCTTTGAACTTTTTGGCATAGTGGTAACCATAATTTTGCAGGAATTTCGGAAATTTTTCAAAAATTTGGCGCATCCTGAAACCTATGTATATCGATAGAGTATATGTATAGACGAACAAAAAATGTCCTATAAACTATAGTCTTAAAGTGCAACGTTTTCGAGATAATGCATGTTAAAGATGTTGTGTATACAGGGTAAAAATAAATACTTAAAACTCTTAAGGGGGTTGTTTAGACCATGAAACTGAACAACTTTCACTATGGGACCAACATCGAAATCGCGAAAAAAAAAATCTGATATCTCATACAATAAATTTTTTTTTTTTCCCGATTTCGATATTGGTCCCATAGTGAAAGTTGTTCAGTATGATGGTCTAAACCACCCCCTTGAATGTTTATTTGTATTTTTGTAACACCTTGTACCTACCTAAAGGGTGTAAGTGACAGCCTAGCAAATACTGAAACGGTGAACTCAAACCATCAAATAGAACAATTTTCACTATGGAGGCTACCTCAGGAAACGCGAAAAAAAATCTGCGGTCCCATACAAAACTGTTATACCAACCTGACTAAAATGTATGGGACACCAGATTTTTTTCTTGCGTTTCCTGAGGTAGGCTCCATAGTGAAAGTTGTTCAGTTTGATGGTCTTACATCCAGTATAAAATCCTAACACATCCCCCCCCCCCCCCCCCAATTACCTATAAGATGCGAACATATATCAATAAAATCGCAACGCTCCGTCGGTAGCGAGTTGCAGAGAGCTATGGAATTCAATCTTGAGGTCCAGGTTTGAATCCGCACGGATGACGTCATATGCCATGTACCAATGAGTTTTTTCTGACTTATGTACCTACGTAGCACCAACTGCTCTCAAACGGCATAGGAAAACATTTTGAGGAAACCTGCATACGATGAAAAAGAAATTCCGATGCGTATATGAGGTCTACCGCACCGCATTGTGCACGCGTGGTGGACTAACGTACATACACCCTCCATGAGGGTAGGCCTGTGCCCTGCAGTAGGACGTAGGTGGTGGACGTTTGGGGTGGTTAAGGATCTACCTCCTCCACCCCGGACAACGCCGCCACCACAGACTACCAAGTTTGTGGTGACGGCCGAACGATCCCCCACAGCGGTACTAGGCTCCGCAAGGAGCCGCCTGGCTTGTGCCCACCCTCCTGCTGGAGTCTTGCGCCAAGCAGCTTGCTGCATTCCGTCGGTGTGCAGGAGTGCCAGTGCTATTGGGGAATGGGAGAAAATCAGCTGTGCTGTTCGGAACCGGTCTTGGCCTCTGAGCAACACTGTACCGGGAAACTCATTCTGGAGGGTAGCGGGATCCGAAGCACGGTGACAGTCGTGGGTCGGTACCGCAGTTAGTAGGGGGCCCAAGTAGTGCGCTCGCCACGTGTGAAAGGCTGCCCCACTGCAGCCTTGGCGACTGGAAGGGAGGTCCCGGTGGCCATTGCAGGGGGGATCGGGCGTCCCCGCAGTCTACAAGTGAGTTTCCCATCAGTCAGTCGAGCCCAAGAGGTCCATCAGGGTAACTGAGGAGCGTATCTCGACGGAGCGGAGCTTGTTTTTCTGGGGGACTTAAATGCCCACCACAGCGAGTGGCTGTTCCTGTTCCAGAAAACTAACCATGCTGGCAGAGAGACGCGTAAGTTTGCGTTATCGCTAGATGTCACCCAGCTGGTGAATCAAGCAACGCGGGTAACGGATGTCGATGGCCATACGCCCAACCGTTTAGACTTTCTGCTGACATCAGATCCAGACAAGCACTCAGTATCGGTCTTTGCACAGACTGGCATCCTACCCTTCTGGTAGTAAACAGTTCTGGTCCCTTTCAAAATCGGTCGAATCCAATTTCTACCGTCCCCCTTTGCCTCCCATGCAGAAACCTGGTGGGTCACTGACCGAGAAAGCGAATTTATATGCTTCTCTGTTTAGGAGCAATTCACGTCTGGACGCTCGTGCCAAACAGCCACACATGCCGGAGATGACAATACACACGAAAGAGGTCCGCAGAGCATTGCGTAGTCTGCATGTGAGGCCAGGTCCTGATGGAATACCTGCAAGAGTGCTGAGATATTATGCGCCTGAGTTGTCTCCTGTTTTAACACGCCTGTGTCGCCTCTCTCTCAGAACAAGAACGATTCCCAAGAAGGGCATTCGTTCCGACCCCTGCAACTACCGACCTATAGCCATCACTTCCATTCTCTGTAAAGTCATGGAAAGAGTACTTAACAGTAAGTTGCGGACATACCTAGAAGATAATGATCTACACAGTGATCGTCAATATGGCTTTCGCCGGGGGCGATCGACTGGGGATCTTCTTATGTCAAACTCAAACTCAAAATACTTTATTCAATATAGGAGCCTGAAGCACACTTATAAAACGTTAATTCTATTTTAAGTTACCACCGCTTCGGAATGTGTTGTCGCTGTAGAGAAGATGCGGCCAGAAACTCTACAGCATAACACGACTTAATACTATTGCAATATAAATTCTTACGCTAAGGTTATTTAAACAGTAATACATAGTCTATTTAATTAAATTAATAATTGATGGATGTCACGCACTGGTGGGGCGAGGCCATCGAGAAACACAGCGAAGCACTAGTTGTGTAATTTGACATCTCGAAGGCCTTTGTCAGGGTATGGCACGCTAGATTGCTGAGCAAGCTTCCTGCTTATGGCATCCCTGCTGATCTCTGCAGCTGGATATCTGATTTCTTGAGTGAACGGTCGATTAGAGTTGTCATTGACAGCTGCTCAGAGGTCGGAAGACCTCATTGCAATTGATGCTGGGGTTCTTCAGGGGTCTGTTCTCTCTGCGAGACTTTTCCTGCTACACATCACTGACCTCTTTGTGTCAGGTATTATTGGGTATGCAGATGACAGTACTGTCACAGAGAGATATCTATCCGGCGCTTGGGGCGGGGATGAAATACGTTCGCAGAGGGAAGCCATGGTGGAGCGGACAAACTTGACTTTAAGTCTCGTCTTCCAATGGGGTGACAATAATCTAGTCAACTTCAACGCCACCAAAACACAGGCTTGTCTGTTCAACGCCAAAAGGAGTTCATTTATTCTGGTTCCTACTTTCCGGGGAAGATAAATCTGTCCCTGTTTCCGACAGTCTTGAGCTTCTGAGCATGGGTTGACTACGAAACTCAACTTCGGCGCTGACATCGAGTCTAAGGCTCAAAGTGCAGCCAAAAAGCTGGGCATCTTAAACAAGGTACTTCACTCCTGGACAGCTCTTAATGTTGCATAAAGCTCAGGTCCGATCGTGTATGAAGTATTGCTGCCACATGTGAGATGGCTCAGCTAATTATCAACTAGAGGCTCATTGGCGACAGTAATATGGTTGGTGGAAACCAAGCTTCATAGCCTAGCCCACCGCCGCAGAGTAGCCTGCTTGTCGGTCTTCTACAGATTGTACTTCGGTGAGTGTGCACCAGAGCTGCATGAGCTCATCCCGCCTTCCCCTTTCTACTATCATCGGACTTCCAGACGCACCGCGGGATACCACCCCTTCTTGGTTGATGTTTATGATACCTACCTAGGTACACGGACCTGAAAAAAACCTGACGTAATCTTGTCTAATCACGAGTGAAGCACCCATTTATTTTTGTGTGTGTGCTGACGCGGTACAAAATGGTGGCGGGTTGTAAGTCCTAAGCCTAGAAGTGGTGCATCTGTGTGAGTGTAGGTCCCTTGTAGAACAAACGAATATGTAGGACCTTGCATGCTCATGCTTCACATCTTTTTAGTGTCACATTACGTCCGCCTTTTGTCAAGTCCGTGCTTAGGTATAAACGTTTTCTATTACACCTTTCTCTTTTTGGTGAAAAAATACAGCGGTAGGTACTTTATTTCGAAAAAAGTTCTCATTCGATGTTTTGTTATTTCAATTAAATTGTAATTGCAATTAAGAAAAACATAGACATAGCACATGATTAAAATATATTCCATGTGGACATAGCCCAGACAAACATTTATTTCATCTTTCATCAACGACGACGCACTACACACTGTCAGTATTTTTTTTTTTTTTTTTTTGCTTCTTACACTGCCAGTAGGTATAAGTTGACCGCGAAGTATGCAGCGCGTCGTGAGGCGTATTTGTACTTACACACGGCGACACATCAAGCTGTTCATAACCAAAATAAGCTGGCCGCGAGTAGGTTTAGGTTGCATGACATTTATGAGTCGTCGCGCGGCCAGCTTATTATTTTGGTTTTGTATAGGTTGATGTGTCACCGTGTGTACGTGTATACCTGCACAGATGAAATAAATGTTTGCCATTAATACAGGAACTTTTTTCGAAATAAATTATCATCAATAAGTACCTACCTACCTCGGTATATTTCTCATACTGGGTATTACAGAAAGGTGTCATAGAACTTGTTTATACCAAAACCATTTTCTATTCCATACATCTTCTTCTTCTTATCGTGTGGGCAAGCCCTGGTGTCAGAGTTTTTTCAGACCGCCTTACGGCCTCTGACGTGGTTTTTATATAACGAATAATAACCACCAGAGATAGTAACTGGGACCAACGGCTTATCGTGCCATCTGAAGCACGGAATCATCTTTCTTTTCAGACAATCAGGTGATTCAGCCTGCATTACCCTAACCAACTGGCAACTTTACCCATTGTTATTATATGGAATTCTTTTTTGGGGAAACTCTGTTGACGCTAAAAAAACTTTCACTGTCCAGAAGCGATGTCTTAGAATATTATTTAGTAAACCTAACGATGAAACTTTGAGAACAGTATTTGTGGAAAAGGGTTTTCTAACCCTTACTAGTTTGTACATTTTAGAGGTGTGTCTTTTTGTGCGTCGAAACGGTAATATGTTTAAAAAAATGTCCGACATTCATAGCAGAAATGTTAGACAAAAGGATCGTCTTGTACTACCGTCAATAAAGTGTATGATTTATGATAAAAGTACTCATGTGACCGCAATTCGAATATATAACGGACTCCCAATTGACATAAAATGTTTGACTGATTATAATAGGTTTAAAAGTGTACTAAAACTATGGCTAATCAAAAATGTATTTTATAATCTGGATGAATTTTATTTAAAAACTTCATCATATGTAAATGCGCCGACATATAATTTTTATTAGATAAACAATGGACTGAATATATTATTTTGATGTTTTATGTTGTAAAGTGTATGTGTAAAATATAAAATTATAATAATAAAATGTATTGACATATTGACTTAATATAATTATGGTGCCTATCGTGGAGGTTAGATAAATGCCTACCTACTTGAAATTGTGTATACCTACTGTGTTTGTTGGATTCAACTATCTTATAAATAATATTGTATGCCTGACATAGGTAAAACTGTGGACTAAATTTTTATGATAAGACCTATAAATGTATACCAGTTTGTGACAATAAATGATTTCTGATTTCTGGGGAAAAACGCATAAAGTGACATATCACTAGATGTCCCCCATGGGAATCGAACCTACGACCTCCGTGTCAAGATCCCAAGTCTTATAACCATTGGACCACGGAGATTGGTATTGGAGGAAAATGTGTTAGGATTTTTATCTATACAAGATCCTTATAATAATAAAGCCCGCAGGGCAGCTTGTGGCGAGCTGTTGGTGATTGGCGACACCACGGACCCGATTCTCCAGAGGGCCCGGATTGATTTGGCCCTCACCTCCTGTCTTGCCTTAACCGGCCGGCCAGGAGTGGAGTCGCAAGAGCGGAACCTATGCTCCAGGTTGGAAGTGTAAAATGTCATAACGCCGGGGGCCTGCTGACTGGTGCGCTTAGCACCGGGAACTGGCGCCCGCAGACTCACCTCTCTACAACCTTAGCCGCTCACTAGATGTTGCCGCCTTGTCGCTCCTTGCGAGCGGCTATTTTGGGGGGCCCATCAAATGAGTTGGCAAGTCACCGTCTGCCATTTTGAACAAACTTGAGACATTTGTTACGGCAGGCGTCCCGAGTCTCTCCGCAATAACCCAGATTTCCCGGCCCACCCAGTTCACCCCCATAGTCCAAGTAACATTATATCCTCTCTCACAATAGTCTTTGTGCCAAGCGTGGTCCGTCTATGAGTGTATTTGCATAATGCATTCAGGGATAGATTCACGATTGGTGCATCCCATTGCATTTAGATAAAAGTGTCTCGAAGGGGCCTCTACGTGTTGGACCTGTGTCCCCACGCAAGCCTTCCAAAGGTCCGGGCTACGGCCCGTGAAATACCAGCTGAGATACATAATAATAATAATAAAGCCATTTATTTCCCATCACCTAATACATTTTGTTTCTATTTGTGCTTATATAAAACTAACTTAATCTAATCTTCTTGGATAGGAACCCCTATTTGGGTATAGGCCTCCTCCAGATTGCTCCAATCTTCTCTGTCTTTAGCCCTTTTCATCCATTCTTTTCCTGCCGTAGATATGATGTCATCACTCCATCTTTTTATAGGTCGTCCTCTTCGTCTCTTTCCACTGGGACCTTTCCATCTCGTCACTGCTATTGTCCATCGCCTATCTTGGTATCGTGCTGTGTGGCCGGCCCATCGCCATTTCAATTTTTGACTATGATTTAGAACGTCCATTAGTTTTGTCTGTTTTCGTATATTTGTACTTCTTATTTTTTGTTTTCTTCTTATTTTTAAGAGGCTTCTCTCCATTGCTTTTTGGCAATTGACTAATCTGGTTTTTATTTTATTGCTATATGTCCACGATTGGCAAGCGTATGTGAGAGTTGGTAGGATGCATGTGTCCATCACAGATTTCTTAAGGTGTATCGGGTAGTCTCCTTTTACTATCTCTTTGAGTGACCAGTATTTTCTCCAGCTCATGTTTATTCGGCGTTCTATTTCTTCCTCTTCGCTTTTGTCTTCAAATGATATTTCCTTTCCCAGATATATATATTTATTTGTGTATTCAAGTGCCTTTTCATCTAGTTGTATAGTACGAGTGTGGCTGTTCGTCATGAGTTTTGTTTTTTCCTTGTTCATTTTTAAGCCCACTTTCTCGCTTTCTTCTCTTAGTTGATTTATCATCTTTTCCAATTTTTTGCTGCTTTCTGCGAACAGGACTATATCGTCAGCGAATCTGAGATGACTTAAGTAACGAGAGTCTATTCTTAGTCCTTCATTTTTCCATTTTAGATTCATGAAAATATTTTGCAATACTGCTATGAAGATCTTAGGGGAGAGGGGGTCTCCTTGTCTTACCCCTCTTTGAATAGGTATTTCCGGTCCTCTTTTTTCTAATTTTACACAGCTGGTGCTATTGTCATATATGTTTTTTATGGTGTTTAGGTACTTCTTGTGGATGCGGCAGTTGTTCAGTGCTTCCCAGATTGATTTGTGTGATATTGTATCAAATGCTTTAGCATAATCGATGAATGCCACATATAGCGTTCTGTTGAATTCTTTGTATTTTTCTATTATTTGCTGTATGACATGAATGTGGTCTGTTGTTGAAGAACCTGACCTGAATCCGGCTTGTTCCATTGGTTGAGAGTCTTCGATTTTGTCAGTGATTCTGCTTAGTAGTAAGGATGTAAAAAGTTTGTAAATACTGGGAAGGAGGCTAATGGGACGGTAATTGCTTATATCTTGGGGGTCGCCTTTTTTGTATAAGAGGATTATATCCGACTTCTTCCATTGTACTGGTACTTGTCCAGTGTTTATAACTTGGTTAAATAGGTGTGATAGTGGACGTGCTAGTAGGTCAGCTCCGTATTTTAAAGCTTCATTTGGTATTCCGTCTGGTCCTGGACTTTTTAATCTTTTCAGTTTTTTGATATGTGTTATCACTTCCCTCTCATCCACTTTTGTAGGCTCGTTGTCAGTGTCGGTGTACTCTTCTAGGTGTTTATTTTCTTTTTCACATGTTCCAGCATCAATTTTGTAGAGTTCTCTGTAAAACTCAGTGGCACAGTCTATAATGTCTTCCCTTGTGGTTGCTCCTCCACCTTTAGTTTTTAAGTCCTGTATCCAGGTTTTGTGTGTACTTAGTTGTTTATATGCTCTTTTTGTGCTTCTATATTGTTCTAGATTTGTTTCTATTATCTGTTTTCTGTATTTTGCGTAATCCTGTTTGATAGCCTTATTTGATCTTTTGAATAATATACTTAGCTCTTTCTTCATTTCCTTAGTTTTTTGTTTTGTTTTTATTAGTTCTGAGCGTCTTGTCAATAGTTCAATTGTAGATTTTGTGAGGATTTTGTTTGTATTTGTTTGGCTTTCATTCGTCTTTTCTTTTTCTGACATACTCTTTTTGATGATTCTCTCTATTTTATTGTAAATATTTTGGGTATTATTTTCGTTATCTATAGTTTCTAGCTCGTTTTTGTTGATCTCTAAGTTGTTCATGTATAGTGTTATCTCTCCGTCTGTTTTGAATGTGTTTGATGGTGATTTGAATGACTTCCTGCTTTTACTGTTATTTTTTAATAGGTAGGTGGCTCTAACTAGTCTGTGGTCTGAGCTGAAACCTGAACCGTTTAGAATTTCTATGTTTCTTATCTTACGGGGCTGATTTGACAGGATGAAGTCTATTTCGTTCTTGACTCTCCCATTTGGTGAAATCCATGTCCATTTGCGGTTTGGTCTCAATTTGAAGTAGGTGTTTAGTATCGGTAATTTGTGTTCAAATGCAAATTCGATGAGCTTCTCTCCTCGTTCATTCCTCTCTCCGTATCCGAATTTTCCTAAGATCATATCTTCATTTGATTTGGCTAGGCCCACTTTAGCATTAAAATCACCCATGACTAATACATTATCTCCGGCTTGTAATTTTGCTTCCTGTAGGGTGGCATAGAATTTATCAATCTCTACTTCTGGTGCTTTCTCAGTTGGTGCGTACACTTGGATTATTGCTATATTCTCTTCGTTGATCTTCATTTGAAGCAGTGCAACTCTTTCAGACAGGCCCGAGAAGCTTAATATATTGTTTTTGTATTCTTTTTTGATGAGGAAGCCTACTCCGTGCAGACCGGGAGTTTCACCCTTATAGCAGAATATGAATTCTTTGTGCTCCTTAACATGGATTATCTCGAAAACGTTGCAGTTTAGGACTATATGTTATTTGACATTTTATGTTCGTCTATAGATCCTCTATCGATATACATAGGTTTCAGGGTGCGCCGAGTTTTTGAAATTCCTGAAAATTTATGGTCATCACTATGCCAGCCTCCCATACAAAGAGGTTCAATGGCCTTTAATGTAAAAGAACTGTAAAGTAACAGAAACAATGTGTACTTAATGTAATGTAACTCTTCGGCTGTAATAAATAAATAAATAAATACCATGACAATGATTCTATTCTATTCTATATTTTAAAAAATGGCTGCCATCTTGGGTATGTGATGATTTTGACAATGTCTAGTTTTTGTAGCAAGAGTGCTTGACGTTGTACGGTAACTTATGTATTTTGGTGACTACAAGGATTGTTTTTCGAAAAGAACACTATCTTGAGCCACCACTGGAGCTTTGTTGTAGGCCGGGGAGGGGTCAACCAACAATCGACTCACGATGCGACTACCCTATAGCAGACCTACAACGCGACTCCATGACAATGATGATAATAGATTAAATCTATGAATGTTTTGTCTGTTTTACACTTTCACGTATGATCTAACATACTAATCAATGAAGTTTGTTCACGATTATAGTCTACACTGTGATTTACAGGGTCCTTCTTAATTTGCTGCCACTTTTTCAAGGGGATGATCAGACCGTCAAACTGAACAACTTTTTCTATGGGACCAACATTGAAATCGCGAAAGAAAATAAGCTGTCCCATGTAGGTTTGCAGTTTTGTATGGAACAGCAGACTTGTTGGTCGCGATTTCGATGTTGGTGCCATAGAGAAAGTTGTGTTCAGTGTCCCTATAGATATTTATCAAAACCAAAACAGGTCCTATGTTGGCAAAGCCAAAAGCGAGAGCTATCATTTAAGTCAAAGTAGGCTGACGTATGAAATCTACAAGGAAAGTGTGAATGGAATGGTTGAAAGGGGTCGCCCTAGGCGCACATACACGGACCAAATAGGATGCGTACTGAAGAAGGGCCAAATAAAATGTACCCGGAACCGACGAGCTTGTATGAAGAGACTTATGAATGTTGAGGAGGCGAAAGATGTGTGTCAGAATCGTAGCATGTGGCGATCTATTGTCTCTGCCTACCCCAGTAGTGGGACATAGGCGTGAGCATATGTATGTATGTAGATATGTATCATTTAAGTCTTTTTATAATAGAAAGCAGTTAACATGAACTGACCTGGGATTCGAACCCAGGTCCTCTGGTTCGGCAGTCTAGCATGGTAACCATCGCACCAACCGGGTCGCCGAATACCCCTGTTGGATAACAATTTGTCAACTGACTGACAAACCAAGTGAGGAAATCAAATGCTCTTCAAACAATTATGGAGTCATTTAACCAAAGTTATAAGACCATTATATCAAACCTGTGCACAAGTCTGCTCTAGATAAAGGTCTGATGCTCATGCAACGAAGTATTTTTGCATTATTTCGGTAAATTACGAGATTGAAATAAAAACAATAAGCAACATAACCTCACTTACTTCTTTTTGTCCTTACCGCGAGCCATTGTGTTTTATTGGTTGATTATTAGTTATAAATTATCACAATGTAATGTTGTGTTGTAATTTAGTTAAATTAATAATTTTTCAGTAAAGAGCACGGGATTAAATGAAGAGTCGAACGTGCGTGGTTTTTGTTTTGACACTAGTTTTTTTTTTTTTTTTTTTTCAATTTATTGACTAGCCTGGTTACTAGACCTTTTGGCTAAATCTTATTTTATTTTTAATTTTCTTCTGTTTTCACATTAAAACGTTGGTATTCGACGTTTTGATGGTTCTTTGGAGTTTTTGGAGACAATCGAAAGACGCAGGAAAAGCAGAGAAGTCCACAGGAAAGAGGTGAACCGACCACTTTGCCGCGCTAAAATCACGGAACACTTTTCCTGTTTACGACCCATGCACCATCATATTTCACTGAGCTATATATTCTTCACTTGCACGACACTTTGTTACGCAAAACAACACCAATTTTACGAACCAAAACTCACTATAAACAATAAAAATTCGATGAAATATGAGGACTCCAAACGTCAGCTACCAAAGCCCGCCAAAAACTCCACTCCCTTGACACTAGAAGGGAGCGGGAGGGGGAGGGATCCAAAGAGTACATTATTATACCTAGCCTGGTTACAAGACCTTTAGTCTATGTCTTAATTATTTCAATTTATCTTCTGTTTTCACGTTAAAACGTTGGTGTTCGATGTTTTGACGCTTCTTTGGAGTTTTTGGAGACAATCGAAAGACGCAGAAAACGCAGAGAAGTCCACAGGAAAGAGGTAAACCGACCGCTTTGCCGCGCTAAAATCACAGAACGCTTTTCCTGTTTACGACCCACACACCATCATATTTCACTGAACTGTATATTGTCCACTTGCACGACACTTTGTTACGCAAAACATCACCAATTTTACAAACCAAAACTCACTATAAACAATAAAAATTCGATTCAATATGAGGACTCCAAACTTCAGCTACCAAATCCCGCCAAAAACTTAAATAATGTACTCACACGACTCACACACACACAATGTTTTGGTTCGTAAAATTGGTGTTGTTTTGCGTAACAAAGTGTCGTGCATGTGAACAATATATAGTTCAGTGAAATATGATGGTGCATGGGTCGTAAACAGGAAAAGTGTTCCGTGATTTTAGCGCGGCAATGCGGTCGGTTCACCTCTTTCCTGTGGACTTCTCTGCTTTTCCTGCGTCTTTCGATTGTCTCCAAAAACTCCAAAGAACCATCAAAACGTCGAATACCAACGTTTTAATGTGAAAGCAGAAGAAAATTAAAAATAAAATAAGATATAGCCGTAAGGTCTAGTAACCAGGCTAGTAAAAATAATGTGCCTTTAATCGAGAACGAGAACAATATAGTAAAAGTGAGAAATAAAGTAAGGCGCGATCGTTCGATTCGGATTGATATCCCCGCGTCAAACTTCCTTATACATTGCAATGTGTGCACCACCCTCGCATTTCAATGTGTTAGGTTTAAGTTACGATAAACGATAAACTGCTAAAGACTACGGTGAAAACGGAAAATAGAAACTTGATCTCGGAAATGACACAAAGAAATGACGAAAACCACAGAAATGACATTATTATTATATATACGGAAAAACGAAAATTAACTTGAAATATGAAGACTAGGAAAAATTGAAATTTTAACACAGATCAGGCACATAGTGCCTTTTATAAGACATCGGACCAACGAGTAATATAAGTATATTAGAACATCGGACACTAGAAACACGATCTCGGATATAATTCAGAATATGACAATACTGCAGAGGAATTACAATTTACTTGAATTATGAAGAAGACAAGAAGGAAAGATTATAATAAACATAAAACAGACCAGGCACGCAGTGCCTTTTATGGTGAATTTATAAGAAAAGAAAATCAGACTTGGCTGCATGGGCTATGTTCCCTTTGCCTTTCCGCAAGGATAAATGTAACAACAACAACGTAAATAAATACCCGTGATAAACTTCGTGTTAAATACCAAAATTCAAAGAAATATATAAATTTTCAACCATGTCTAAAAAAGATAGTAAAATTTCTGTGCTTACTAGAATTCGCGATGCAAAAGACATTTTATTTGGACAGTTTTCTGTTACTCTCACAAAGGAAAAAAAGGTGGAAGAGTGGAAAAAAATTTGCAAATTTTCTAAATCTCTTGGGTTAATATCAGAAGAGAAAGACTACTCGTACGTGCGTGATGTGTTTTGGTCGAATATCAAAAGAGCAACATTGGTAAGTTCATCATCTACAAGAAGTTGGATTCTGTTTCAAGCACGTATCCAAGGGGGGGGGGAGGGGGGGGATAGGGGTGGGTCCCTACATGCCCCCCCTAGAGGGAAAAAGTACGGAACCCCCTCCTTTTTTTTTATATAAAGTGAAATTTTTAGTATCCTGCTGCACGAATTTGAGGGGGTGGAGCCGGTGGAGGGGGGAAAATCCCCTTACCACCCCACAGGGGGGAGGGGATTCGAGGCGACCAGGTAAACAGTAGCAATGCGGTTGTGGTCGCAAGAAACCTAACATGCTCGTTGCTTTGCTCCTCGCTAACCTAACCAACGAGATCTGGGGTCCCTCCCACGCCTTCTACCAGCTATTTTTGGACTGCAGGGGGGCAAAAAAAGGGGGGGTTTCCGAACTTTTTCCCTTTAGGGGACCCCCCATCCCACCCATCCCCACCCCCAAATTCGACGGTTCTCATTGTACAGTTGAGCCACAGTGGTTACAGCTATACATTTTTCATCGTTTTTCAGTGAAAATCCCCCCCCGAAATTAATAATTACCCCCCCCCCCCCCCCAACCCAAAGTCTGGATACATGCTTGGTCTGTTTGAGTTATGATTCATCATCATCATCAGCCTATACAAGGTGTTTCATGTTCATCAGCCTATCAAGAGCGATGATAGTCCATACGGAAGAGAGCTAGCGACTCAATCAAGAGGCGGCGGTTTGATTCCTGGCCTGAACCACTAAGTTCTACGGAACTTATGTACGGTTGTATTTAACATTATCACTAGCTCGACGGTGAACGAAAATATTGTAAGGAAACCTGCATACCCGAGAATAAATGTGTAAAATATGGGTGAGCTTGGGGTGAACACAAAAGATCAGCGATGGTCGCAGTGTTACATAACGAACCTTGCTTGCAATAGCCCAGCCAACAATAATAATAATGTGTTTCATAAGTAAAAATAAATATTTAAAACTCCTAAGGGGGTTGTTTAGACCGTCAAACTGAACAACTTTCTTTATGGGACCAACATCAAAATCGCGAAAAAAATAATCTGATATCCCATACATATTTTAGCTCTCTAGTCGATTTGTAGAGTATGGAACATCATTTTTTTTTCGCAATTCGATATTGGTCCCATAATGAAAGTTGTTCAGTTTGATGGTCTAAACCACCCCCTTACCTAAATGTTTATTTGTATTTTTGTAACACCTTGTATACGTCCCACTGCAGGGCACAGGCCTATCCTCTAGGAGGGTGTTTGGGCGTTAGTCCACTATGCGTGCCTAATATGGATTGGTAGACTTCACATATGCATCAGAATTTCTTCTTCTGCATATGCAGGTTTCCTCACATTTCCTTCACCGTTTGCGAGCAGTCGGTTATACGTACATAAGTTAGAAAAACTCATTGGTACGTGGCATTTTGTCCGTGTGGATTCGAACCCGGACCTCATGATTGAGAGTCCATACCTCTCCGCAACGCGCCAGCGAGCTCCGAGTTATGATTGTATTTTAAAAATAATATTAGGTAGTACTTAATCATCTAGTTTATTGTTTTAGGCTAAAAAAGACAATGCTAACCAAACAGGCAGTGCTGGAGGACGAATAAAAAAATACACTCCAATTGATGAAATTGTTATCGAAATCATAGATTCACCAATCTTGAAAGGTATTGGTGTAAAGGACACAATGGCCGACAATTTATCTCCAGCTGAAATGTTGAATTCTCAAAATGACATCGCAGGTACACAAGATCTATCAAAACATTCCCAAGTCAACACTACCCAGAAAAAATGTAAGTGCATAATACAGGGTAAAATTTATATTACTGCGGATAACTTCAGCTGTTTTCTACTCATCAAACTGAACAACTTTTACTGTGGACAACATCGCAAACACGAAAAAAATACAGCTGTCCCATACATTTGATTCAAATAGGAACTGCAGTTTTGTATGGGACAGCTGATTTTTCTTTCTTCTTGCGATTTCGATGTTGGCTCCATAGTGTAAGTTGTTCAGTTTGATGCTTAGACGATTTAATAGTCTAAGGTTTGATGAGTAGAATCATAAAGAAATTACACGCTCCTCTTGGTAGAGATAATGGAGTAAGAGGAGATGGCATATCGGCTTGTTTCTATAGAAAATTATGTCGCCGACAAAGGGGGTGAGGGATGGGTGAGGGGAAGAAAAGCATTAGGGGAGCGTGTAATTTCTCTATGGTATACAACAACCGCAGTACAAACTAGTGCCCAGTTGGTGGTTTCAGTGCTAACTTTGATACACCATCTCTACCAAGGGGAGCGTGTAATTTCTCTATGGTAGAGATAATATATTTACGACATAATTTTCTATAGAAACAAGCCGATATGCCATCTCCTCTTACTCCATGAGTAGAATACAAGCTGAAGTTATCAGCAGTGATATCAAATTTACCCTGTATGATTTCATCAAAATTTATTAACAAATTACAGGCACAATTAGGGCCTGTTTCACCACTTCTGAATAAGTTCATGTTAGCTTATCCGACAGATATTTTGACTTAATTTCATACAAAATATGTCAAACTATCTGTCGGATAAGCTAACAAGAACTTACCCAGAAGTGGTGAAACAGGCCCTTAATGTTGTCTTGACCAAAATATTACTTATCATACAATATATTTTATTATTACCTAACTTTATTAATTTTTACAGTAAAAAGGTTGGCTATAAACTCCACATCACATGAGGAAGAAGAAGAAAATAGTCTCAAAAAGAAGAAACTTGAACTAAAATTGGAGTTCTTTGCCCTTAAAAACTACAAAATGAAACTGGAAATATTAGAAATGGAGAGACGTTTAAATGTACCTCATTCTGACTTTACTAGTGGGATATTAACGGCCGTTCGCAATATTCAAACTAAGAAAAAGAATAGATAGCGATCCTGGGCTGCAATTTTGGTAAATATTTGGTTATTGAACTAGGATTGGACTATGTACGAACCATAACTTTTGACACATTTGGTATTGCGCTAATTGCGGTACTGCTCTTGACAGCAGTTAGAGCTGTTTTGACAGATCGCTCAGACGTTAAAGGCTGTTAGTTACATAGAGTTTAGCGCGATGCGGAATTCAGCATAGTTGGATAGTAATTGAATTGCAATGTTTTTAGAACGGGATTAGGATTGAACTTGGATGTTTTAAATTAGCACAATCGCCCTACTGGACCGATTCCCCAATAATGCAGATCGGTGTGTCTTAAGTCCCAGTAACAGTAGGCAGGCCGTCTGCCCGATCCCTCCCTTGCGTTCCGGATTAAGCAGTACTACAGGGACTCCCATATTAGTGACCCCATTGTTTTATTGTACTTTATCCTGTTCTTTGACAGTTAAAAAAAAAAGTGTGATGACACATTTAAAATACACAACATTTTAAAAGCTTTAACTTCTAGTTTTAACATAGATTTAGCATATACTGCATTAGATCGGCTATTCGGATTTTGGAAAAATAAGTGGGATTCGTTCCGTTTTCACAACTGACGCTAGGGCCATACAGGCTCATAGCGTGTTCGTGAATTGGTCTCGTCTATTTATCTCGCTCTAACATACGGTAATGCTATGCCCTTTCTCTCTCGCATTTCCTATCTAACGTAGTATATACTAAATCTATGAGTTTTCAGTAAAATAAATAATAAAAGAAACATGAAATAAACGAACCACCACTCTGACACCAGCATGGGTAGCATGTCACCGTGATACAGCGCTATCACCTTCGCTCTCTTTCTATTTGCGCGCGAACGAACGAGATAAGACGCGATACAGCCGTATCACGTATACTATACGTCGTATAGCATGGCATGCTTCGGCTTCTGGTAAATTTGAATTTTATAAGTAATAAATGCCACTGCAGAAAAGGATAATTTCCATTTCATTGGGAAGTATGGTATTCATCCTGTTTTGTGTATAATTTTAGCTATCATACTCTTTGTATTTGTTCTTTGATTATACTCATTCGTTAGTTGCGCAAACAAGCACGTATCCAGACTTTTGTTTATAATTGACAAATCCCATTCCCCAATGGATACGTGCCCGTGCGCAATGATTTGAAACGAATACATTAATTTTATATTAATTAGTAATTACTTACCACAACATTTAGAAAATAATTACCTATTTACATGTTCTTAAATAAGATTTAAAGACTGAGGCTCTGGAATATTATAAGTACAAAAATTAAGTAAAAAAGTAAGGTACTAGGGAAGTTCATATATCTATTTAGGTACCTACTAGTCTGGTTACTTTTAGAATGGGGTACATTTCTATACTTTTTTATTCTAGATTTATAGTCCTTCCTAATGTGCGGATGGTTCTTCAAGGGGATGACCGTACCATCTTACCACTGAACCACTTTTTCTATCGGACTAACTTCGAAATCGGGAAAAACCTCCGCTGTAACGTTCCATACAAAACTGCAAACATACACAGCTCATGTTTTTCCTTGATTTTGATGTTGGTCCTAAAGAGAAATTTGGTCAGTTTGATAGTCTGATCATCCTCTTATAAAACTGTATATTGAGTTAGAACCTGTAATCGTAAACTCGTACTCTTTTCTCGATACGAACGAACGGCTTTTATCAAGCACATCATCTTTAGATTCCCAGTCTGACAATTATTTCAAAATAATTAGTGTAAAAAAAAAAAAAAAAAAACCTGTGTGTAGAGCATCTCTGTGATGGGGATGGACCAGGTCTGCCTGCATAACTTCAATCGGTTCAGGCGTTACAGACGTTTAAAGGTCAGTAAAAAATTAACGATCAGCTGCAAGGCTGATCGTATGATATTATTGTAGTGTGCACTGTAGCTATGTGAACAAGTATAAAAACTGACATGAACGGCCAGTCGGTTTTGGAGATACAGCCGTTCAAAGGTCGGACCTTTGAACGGCTGTAACTCCTAAACCGACTGTTGAACCATTTCAGTTTTTGTACTATTCACATAGCTACAGTGCTTACTACAATAATATCATACGATCAGCCTTGCAGCTGATGGTTGCAAAAAGTACACTTATCTCTTATAACAAAAGTTCCATATCTCTTGGATTTCTTGTTGAACTGTTACTTAACCTAATTCTAATAAATGTATCGATTTGTATCTTTGCAGGTGTATGTATTTTTTATAGATTCCCAACTGAGGCTTTAGACAAAGCATTTGAAAGATATTTTGGGCAAAATTGTGCCTACTATAATAATAAATGTTTATTGTCTACCACAAACATGTCTACATAATTTCTTAATGACTGCATGGTTATAATCAATGATGTTTGTGGGAGACTGGTGAATGAATGACTGATGCCTGATGCCTGTATTGGTTGTCATAGTGACCTCCTGTTGTACTGGTCACCAGGCCTCCACCTCGTTTTTCTTACTGGCGGAAATTCCTAAATAAATACCCCTATTCGCTGCATTCAAGGTTTAGTAACAAAATAAAAGAAGAAGTAATAAAAGTAGACTAATTTAATTCAACTGCACATCTTGCCGCGCGAGCTCCAACAACATGGGGTCGTCGAAGAACTTGTTGATGGAGACGTCCTCGCTGAGCCCCTTGCGCCGGCGCGTCTTGATCATGAACTCGCGCGCCAGGTGCGTCGCCGGCTGCGGCTCCAGAGGTCTGCAATGAGCGATATCATTTAATCTTTTGTACAGTACGACCAGGAACATAATTCCGCTTGTCAATTTACGTTTGCGCAGAGCAGGCCCGAGCCCTTGACAAAACCCGAAGTCATTTAAACTCAGATAGAAGCGAAAAGGGCGCGAAACAAATTAGCCGAACGTCATACAACTGCTCGTGGCCAAACTTGCAACGTGCCTCCAAGTTTTAGAAAAAAAGTTTCTTGCAGCATTCTTCGCGCAGCATGCGCCAATACAGGAACGTTCATGTGTGAGAATGAGCGGCAGTTTGGTAGATGGGGTGGGTGTACTGACCGTGATATATCAGTAGTAAGACGGGAAATTCATTTAAGTAACCGTGTTTCTATAAGTACAATGAATTTCCCGTCTTATAGTCCAATCATTTTAGGGTTTGACCCCAACAATAATTCATCTATCGCTGAAACTTTGCAGTGTGATAAAGTAAAGTATACAGATAACGGTTGACAAATAATCTAGGGTTTATTTTTTCTGGTCCTAGATTATTTGTCAACCATAATTGGTATACTTTACTTTATCACACTGCAAAGTTTCAGCGATAGATGAATTATTGTTAGGGTGTCCATCCATACAAGGAAACTCTAAAATGATTGGACTATTATTACTGGTAGTAAGACTTGGTGGTAGTAACAGGGGTAGAAAAAGTTCCAGACTTACATAAAAGCTAAAAATAATGAAAATGTTGAAATTCTTTTCATTTTGCTGTAGTTTTTACAATTCGTACAGCACAGCGGCACGGCACTATAGACGTGCGCGGAGTCGGACGATCAAACGAAGACTGCCGTGTAATTGTTACTCTTTATGCGTTTTGTTATTATTTTATTTCGGACACTTGAGCTCGGACCCGACGTCCAGTTGGTAAGTCAATGACTCAGGTGGTATATACTGACCGTATGAGGATGCTCTTGTCCAGTGGGTCGCCGGGCACGATCTGCCAGTGGTGGAAGACCTGCAGGCAGAAGGCCTGGCCCTGCGTGTGTGTGCGCAGGTCCGTCTCGAAGCCGAACGAGTCTATCGCCGGCACAAACGCCTTTATCGTGTACAGAGGAGAGCCGGGCACCGGCGCGTCTTGAGTCACGTGTCCTGACGGGTACAAAACGGGTTTAAATAATAAATAATAATAATAAAAATTGTTTATTCTTCTCCACACAATTTTCAATAACAAAAATGGTCATAAAATTATAGGTACAGTTTTTAGTATGTGGAGACTGGTGTTAGTGCTAAGACCTAGAAACTAGGAATTGTGCTACAGCCACCAGGCCTCCATCCGGACGTAATTGAAACTCAAAAGGAGATTTTAAACAATCGAGAAACAAAAGAAAAAAACAAAAGAATAAAACAAAATAAAAAGAACTTAAAAATGATATTAATATGCATATGTATGGGTTTGTGTATGTGTGTGTGAGTTGGGGTGTGTGTGTGCGTGTATGTGTGGGGGTGTGTGTGTGTTTTTGTGTGTAAAACCGAAACATACAAGCATTTAGCTTTATGAAAGGATTAAGAAAGACTATTTCAATAGTGTTTCACTTTCTGCGTAATCTTGTGTAAGAAGCCAATTCGTTACTTTTCGCTTACATTCCAATTTGCAAAGAGGTTATATACTTATAATTCTATTACATAAATTATATAAATGTGGGCCTAGAAAGCAGACAAACCCTTTGGAAAAAGAGGTCCTAACTTTTTGGTGGATACATACTATGTCGTGACGTCTTTTCTTTTCTTTTATTTTAGGATCGTATACAATTTTGCTGTGTTGTTTAAGTATGCAGCTCAGGATAAATAACTGGCGAATAGTAAGTACTTTACAGCTAGTATAGAGGTCCTTTGTAGGAAACAGGAATGGTCGAAAGGTTGCCACTTTTAATACAGCTCGCTGTGCTACCTCCAACGGCTTCAAGTGTATTTTAGCTCCGCCACCCCAAGAGGCAATACAGTAAGTGAAGATCGATTGACATAGGGCGAGGTATACAGATCGGATAATTTTACTATCAGCTATGTGCCGGAGAGTTTTGAAGACATATATCAATTTACGTGTTCGGCTGACAAGACTCTCAATGTGAGGTTTAAAATTCAAATTTTGGTCAATTACCACCCCTAGGTACCGAATATTAGACACATTTTGTAGTGGCGGACAATTGCATATATCTCCCAAATAGCATGAGTGGGCTGTTAACTTATAGTTAGCCATACTTGGAAGGGAGATGTTACGAATGGAAAAAGTCAGAAATTTGGTTTTATCTGTGTTTATCGTTAGAAGATTCCCACTCAGCCATTTCAGTACTGCATTCAATCCCCTCTGTGCATGTGCAAAAGTTTCATCCCAGTCATCTCCAGTAAAAACAAGGGCCGTATCATCCGCAAAGGACAAAATTTTCCCATTTTGTAACTGCGTTGAACATAGATCGTTGACGTATGCCAAAAATAATGTAGGTCCCAGTATACTTCCTTGTGGGATTCCAAACGTTATAACTTCCTCACTACTCACATAATCGTCAACCTTAACCCTTTGCGTTCTTCCCGAAAGATAACTTTTAAAAAGGTCTAATTGCAAGTCTCTTACACCCAATGCTTCCATTTTTTTAATCAAGAGGGGAATAGAGACCGTGTCGAATGCCTTAGCTAGGTCAAGAAAGATGGACAGACACTTTTTCCCACCATCCATGCTTCGTACTAAATGATCGGTTAGTTCATGAACTGCGTCATCAGTAGATTTGCCAGCGCGAAAACCATATTGCTGGTCAGAGAGAAGTAGGTTTGACTCTAGATAATTGACTATTCTTTTATTTATGATTCGCTCTAAAATTTTTGACATCGATGGTAGAATTGAAATGGGGCGATAATTACTGACACGGTCTCTATTTCCGGTCTTAAAGATTGGGCGTATAATCGATTTCTTAAATGCGTCAGGGAAGATACCGCTGGAGAGACTAATATTGCAAAGGTAAGTAATTGGAGGGACAAGTATTTCCTTATACTGTTTTAGGACACTACTAGGTATTTTATCCCATCCCTTTGCACAGTCACTTTTAAGAGACATTATTATCCCTTCCACTTCCTGGATATCAGTTTCTAGCATTACGAAGGAGCTCTGAGATGTTACAGTGATTTGCGGTTCAGTGTAGTGGTTAGCTAGTATTTTTTCAGCCAGCGTTGGACCAATATTCACAAAATATTTATTAACGGCATCAACCGAGGACTCCGGAGACAAAGACTGCGTAAGTAATTCACTGGTATGTATTGTTGGTTTATTTAAATTTGTTGATCTTTTGACAACTTCCCAAATTTTTTTACTGTTTTTGCCTGCATTTTGTAACATACTTCGTTCATATTGCCTTTTAACCTTTTTTAGTAATTTAGTACAAAAATTCCTGTATCTGCGATAGGTAAGTTTCAAAATGTCATCATGGGGTTTAATCTTTAGCTTTTTGTGCATATTGTCACGGTTACGTAAACATCGAAGAATACCTAGAGTAATCCAAGGCTTTATTGTTACTTTACGATGAGATAAGCGAAGAATTTTTGTATTTGATGTTAATGCGCCCGATATAATCTCGACGAGATAGTTTGCTGCCTCATTTGGATTTTTTAAATTATAATATTGAGTAAAATTTATCTTTGACATTGTGTTTTGTAGTCCAACATGGTCAATTTTAGCAACAGACCGAGGCATATGACATTTATCTTGTTTTATTTGTAGGCTAAGGGATACGGCATCGTGGTCCGTAAGTGCAGACTGTATGATGAATGATTTTGCCATTTTCTTTGTTTTAAGTAAGATATGGTCAAGACAAGTCCTGGATCTAGTTGCCGTGATAAAAGCTGGCAAAAGACCATGTGATGCAGTCAAATTTAAGTATTCGTTGCTATAGTGATCTACATTATTTTGAGCAATATCAATATTGATGTCTCCCATGATAATTATATTTTGAAAGGATTTTAATTTTATGAGTAACTGATTAAGGGATGTCAAAAATCGGGTTGCGTCATGTTTAAAACAATGCGGGCGATAAATTGCAACTACTACAGTATGAAATCCAAATTTAACAGTCATACAATTTGCATCCAATAAGGTAGGTTCTTCTACCGAGTGTCTTATAGTGTTCTTAACATATATTACAACACCATCGTTCTTATTATATGATTCTGTGGTAGTATACGACTCATATGACTCAATAGACGGTATGTTACCGGAACAAGACAACCAACACTCTGTGAGGACTATCAAATCCATATCTATATTTATTCTGTTTATTAGTGTTAGTAGTCCATCATAATTACGTTTGATGCTTCGAATGTTTTGACATAGCATGTTAGTGTATTTATTTGGGTGTATTATTATTGATCGAACATTTTCAGGGTCACAAATGTGTGAATCTGCCACCCTAATGTCATCCAAATTTGTTAAAAGTGTGTTTATGTCAGCGAATTTTGTTGTTGATTAAAAAGGGGGAAATATGAAACTGTGACAGAAATATAATAATAAATAAATTAATTAATTGGGAATGTAGCGCCTTAATGATCATTTGTATATTAGGTTTTTGTTCAGAGTGCGTTTTAGTATGCATATGAATTATGTTTCGTGTAATATTATTCTGATTATTTATGAAGGGTGAGTGTACATGTGTATTCAAGTGTATGATTTTTGTGTTTGTATGTAAGTATGAGGGTAAATTATTATGTCGTTTGCGTAGACAATTTTTGTAGCTGTTAATGTTTGTAAGTGAAGTTGAGTGAAGTTGTAGTATTAACTTATTGCTAGAGAAGCATTTTTTTATAAACTTAGTATCAAAGGAAAATAAATATTTTAAAATATGTGAGATTAGTCATTTAGCACTTCGTAGTTCGGAAAGTTGGGCTTCATTTTTGACCAGGATGACTGGATCACCATCTTTGAACCGCAGATAGACGTTACCATTCTTGGTCCAGCAGTAGGAATATCCCATATTCCTCGCTACGTCTCTTGACAAGTAGTGGAGCCTTTTAGATTTTACTGTGAGGAATTCAGAAATATATATTGGTGATTTGGTTTGCATTATTCCCATTTGAGAGGAATTGATTGAATCTTTGGAGTTTTCATTGTTGAAGCGTCTAGCTGCATCAATAAAGTTGCTCTTCAGTAGCGTGTTATTAAATTCAGCTATTATTGTCGCTGACGTTATCTCTGGTTTACTTGGTAATCGATAGACGTCCCTGATGTTATTTAATTCTACTTGCATGTTTAGTTCTGTGGCCAGGTTTAGCACATAATTAAATAAGTCAGTCTTCCGTTCTCCCCGTACTTTTGGAACGTTGCGGATTTCTATGCTCGTTTTTTTAATTGATTTTTCCATGGCATCGCATTTGGTATCCATTACGTTCATCTGTGCTTCCAAATTTTTACGATCTTTTTCTAGTTGGGTTATATTTGTTTGCAGATCATCGATTCTGGTGGAGACATAATTTATGGATTTTTCTATCTCATTGTTTGTAGATTGAATAGTGTCATTCTGACTTGATACTAGGATCAGTTTCTTTTCGATGTTATCCAGTCTAGAGTTCTGACTTGTAACAAAGGATTCCAGCATCAGTTTCAGTTCCTGGAGTGGATTGGGCGGTGGAGTCTCTTTATCAAGATTTTCCCGCTCGTCCCCCTCAACTCTACGTCTTTTATTATCTCTAAAGGTAATATTCTCCTTATCTATGGGAACAGATAGTTCCGGGTTAGAGGCTGAGAGTCCATCGCGAGGCGGTGATCGGAGCATGTTAGGATTTTAGGCAGCGAGCAACTAAATCTTCGGTTTTACCGTACCAGGGCAACAGAAAGTGTGAATAGTAATAGGTGTTTAAGGATAGGTCACTTAAAGTACTGCATGTAGTATACTTTTTGACTGATGTACTAGGACGACAGCACTTACAGGATATGAGATGTATCAAGTTTGATTCTGGATGATTTTTGTTTATATGGATACTGTTAACTTGTACTAGGAACACATAAACAGAAGAAATACATTTGCAGAAAAACTCTAACTCGTTGGGCGGTGGAGTCTCTTAGGTTAATACGGATGATGTACCAGGCTTGCATAAATCAGAAGAGGTTTATTGTAGATGCGCAGGCACACGACGTTATGTGTGGATGTGTGCGCGCAGAGCGCTAAGCTGAGATAAGATCTTTGTCTCTTTCTTTCTTATCTTGCTTGTGGTGTCCTCTCTCTTTTCTCTTCGGTGATTATTATCAGTGTGTGTTTAGGGCTATTTTATATCTGTCTCACCCACACTTTGAAGTGATCCGCGCGCTGCACTCCTTGAAGCTATGCACTCCTAATATTTGACAGTGATTTAAATTTTACAAAAACAATATTTTATTTATTGGAAACAAAATAAATCTGGTTCCTTTAAACGCGTCTGTTCTCTACAGAGGTCCGGAGGGATGGGAATGTTAGTAAACAGGGTATTAGGGTAAGTAAACAGTTGCATTAATTTAAGGTGTGACTGTACCCATGATACTGAATAACTTTCCCTAAGAAACATACAGGAAATTCGTGAAAAAAATGCCAAATAGAATTCAATCAGAGCTAGATTCTGGAGATTTAAAAATGAACTTTCTTCCTTGTTTTTATTAATTAATTGTTTGTGTAATCTCAAGTTATCATAGCGAGATACATGATATACCTTTATGTAAGTCTAATCATTCGCTTTCAATCAAAAAGTTTTATCAAAATTGACCCAGTTAGGCCAGTAATTATCGCGTGATGCGCGAACAAACAAAATATTCAAAAATTTGTTGTTTGGAGTCCGGAGACCTAAAAACGAAATCCTAACTTATTTTGTAAATATCTTCAATGTACACAACACGGCGTCTGCTCAGGCTACCCTGTTTGGACTTTGAACTATTAGAAGTTGAACGCTGCGAATCGTGCGAGAGGGTGCGGTATGATGTTGTTGTTTCGTCTCACGGCACGCTGCGCCCGCGCCGGCAGCCGCGTCTATGCAGGCTCTCTACCGCACTATTTTGTGTTTTATACGTAGCGTGGTTATGGGTATATAGGGTGCGTAACCTGATGTGTCGCCGTGTGTACAGACTTACTTCTGTTACAGTTTTATATTAGCAGAGATTATTTACGCAAAATGGCAGAGCCATGTGGCCAGCCAAACCCCGCACGAATACGTTCATCCGTGAATATATCTACCAGCCTCAAATGCCAAAGCGACACACCTGGCGGAACGTACCGCGCCGAACGTGCGGTTGAATACGCGCGCAACGCTTTTCCCAATACTGACGACACACCAGTACGCGCCATCACGCGCCATTTTTCCTAGTAGACGCGTATTCAACCGAACGTTCGGCACGGAAAGTTCCGCAGGTGTGTCCCAACACATAAATGGAACTCAGTATGTATGTATGTATGCTTAGATCAAAATAAAATTTATGGATAGGCCTAAAGCGCGGTAAGTTGAAGCAAACTACTGGTGCACTTGGTTCATACAAACTAGCGCCATTATCTGTCAAATCTAGGGCACTTGCATACAAATTTGAAGTAAACCTTTCATTTGTTTTGCCTCATTTTTCTGGTTTGTAATGTTCGCGTAAGGCCTATCCATTAATTTTATTTTGATCTAAGTATGTATGTACCTCTCCTCTTGGCGAGCACGGTGTACACCGCGGACACGCAGTCCGCCGGCGCCTGCACCTCCACGAACAGGTAGGGCTCCATAAGACGCGGCGTTGCCATCAGGAATGCCGAGTATGCCACCTGGACGACATAAACTTCATATGTAATATAACAACTAACTTTGTTTAAAGACTAACCAAAAAATAATACTACAGGTGAAATTGATATCATTAGCATCCTTCTATCAATCATCTATCTATATATCAATCTGCCGTTGCATACATTTGAGTCGAGTAGGCATTGCAGTTTAGTATGGAACAGAAGATTTTTTTTCGCTCCGATCGGTTTGCTCCGATAGTAAAAGTTGTTCAGTTTGATGCGTCGTTTAAAAGGATGCTAATGATATCAATTTCATCCTGTATAAGGCTTAAATATAAAGGGTATACCGATGCCGGTAGCCGTATCCCTTATAGATCGCTACTTAGCGTCAACCAGTAGTGGTGCTAACTAAACAAGCACTGACCCGTCTCGCGGTGGGTATGATCTGTCTGCCTCCCCTGTACTATCGACGTGTCTAATAGATCGCTACTTAGAAGCTAAGCGTCAACTAGCAATGGTGCTAACTAAACAAGCACTGACCCGTCTCGCGGTGGGTATGACCTGTCCCTCTCCCCTGTACTATCGATGCGTCTAATAGATCGCTACTTAGAAGCTAAGCGTCAACTAGCAATGGTGCTAACTAAACAAGCACTGACCCGTCTCGCGGTGGGTATGATCTGTCCGCCTCCCCTGTACTATCGACGCGTCTAATAGATCGCTACTTAGAAGCTAAGCGTCAACTAGCAGTGGTGCTAACTAAACAAGCACTGACCCGTCTCGCGGTGGGTATGACCTGTCCCTCTCCCCTGTACTATCGATGCGTCTAATAGATCGCTACTTAGAAGCTAAGCGTCAACTAGCAATGGTGCTAACTAAACAAGCACTGACCCGTCTCGCGGTGGGTATGATCTGTCCGCCTCCCCTGTACTATCGACGCGTCTAATAGATCGCTACTTAGAAGCTAAGCGTCAACTAGCAGTGGTGCTAACTAAACAAGCACTGACCCGTCTCGCGGTGGGTATGACCTGTCCCTCTCCCCTGTACTATCGACGCGTCTAATAGATCGCTACTTAGAAGCTAAGCGTCAACCAGCAGTGGTGCTAACTAAACAAGCACTGACCCGTCTCGCGGTGGGTATGATCTGTCCGCCTCCCCTGTACTATCGACGCGTCTAATAGATCGCTACTTAGAAGCTAAGCGTCAACTAGCAGTGGTGCTAACTAAACAAGCACTGACCCGTCTCGCGGTGGGTATGACCTGTCCCTCTCCCCTGTACTATCGACGCGTCTAATAGATCGTTACTTAGAAGCTAAGCGTCAACCAGCAGTGGTGCTAACTAAACAAGCACTGACCCGTCTCGCGGTGGGTATGATCTGTCCGCCTCCCCTGTACTATCGACGCGTCTAATAGATCGCTACTTAGAAGCTAAGCGTCAACTAGCAGTGGTGCTAACTAAACAAGCACTGACCCGTCTCGCGGTGGGTATGACCTGTCCCTCTCCCCTGTACTATCGACGCGTCTAATAGATCGTTACTTAGAAGCTAAGCGTCAACCAGCAGTGGTGCTAACTAAACAAGCACTGACCCGTCTCGCGGTGGGTATGATCTGTCCGCCTCCCCTATGCAGCGGCTCCTGGGCTATCACCGCGTCTAATATCTTGAACTTCACGTTCCGTATCGGCTCCTCGCATAGCGGACCTTCTCTGGTGCCCCACTGGAAACCTAAACAAGACATTTGATTATGGTTAGCGCAGTTCAGGGGGTAAACTACTCGAGAATTCTAGATCACGTTCTCATCGATAATTAAATTTAATCCTTATCCAATTCAAATAGATATGCAAATAGCGTTGATAAGCAAACGTTACTGTCCGCTAAAACAAATCACATCATCACACCACAGCCTATATACGTCCCACTGCAGGGCACAGGCCTACCCTCATGGTGCGTGCCCAATGCGGATTGGTAGACTTCACATACGCATCGGAATTTCTTCTTCAGCGTATGCAGGTTTCCTCACAATGTTTTCCTTCACCGTGTCAGAGCAGTCGGTATTACGTATGTTCATTGGTACATGGCATGTGGTCCGTGTGGATTCGAACCCGGATCTCAAGATTGAGTTTCCATAGCTCTCCGCAACGAGCCACCGAGGCTAGAACAAATAACTTATGCAGTATATATTTAAATTACAACTCGATTTATTAATACGACTGAAAAATACTCATTGGAAAAATGCGCATTCAGTTCTTCGCCTGATCTGAGCTGATCTTTAGGAACAGACGCGTATGTAAGTAAGGTTCAAGTCGGTCGGTCTGTCAAATGATTATAATCGAGTACCTTGTACGATGCTGTCTTTGACCGAAGCTAGAAGATGTTTGTCGACCTCGGAGGGCAGCGTGTCGTCGACCAGAATGTTGGGCCCCGTCGCGTCCGGACCGAACGCCCAGATCGATCGAGCCGCCAACAGATCCCAGTCGTATCTAAAAGAGAAACATTATTATTTGAAAAACGACACCTGTTGAATAGCCGGCAAAGAATCGATAAACCTGACATAGGACTCTTGTGTAGATAATGTGACGAAGAGGTATACGTATGTACCCAGATAGTGGAATCTGTCTGCTATCTAGTTTATGAAAATGTGTATGCGGCCCCCGAACTTGTCGTTATCGGTCGTCAAGGATGTACCATGACATGATATACATCTTGGCAAAAATTCAACTTTATCAATTTAAAAAATGTACTGCCAATCCCAAAAGTACACAAACAATTTAAAACCATAATCCTTTTTTGGTCTGAAACTCTGCCTAATAATTGACTATCTTTTAAAGCATACATTTCTTTGGTTTTCTCTCCATAGTGATGTAGAAGTAAACAAAGAACCTTCAGTGCGAGGACTGGAGGATGCAGTCGGGTCCATATAATCTGTACCTATCTCTAGCCAGACGAAAGATGGCGAATCCTGTCCCACGTGACGCACACCGCGCCGGCGTCTATGTCCTCGGCCAGGGCTCGCTCCAGCGGCTCCGGATCATCGTCAGCTCGTTATAACACTGTTATATAGTTACTTGGTCTGGAAGAACTCGCCGAGCCGCTTCCTGTCCCACGTGACGCACACCGCGCCGGCCTCTATGTCCTCGGCCAGGCCTCGCTCCAGCGGCTCCGCGATCATCGTCAGCTCGTTATAACACTGTTATATAGTTACTTGGTCTGGAAGAACTCGCCGAGCCGCTTCCTGTCCCACGTGACGCACACCGCGCCGGCCTCTATGTCCTCGGCCAGGCCTCGCTCCAGCGGCTCCGCGATCATCGTCAGCTCGTTATAACACTGTTATGTAGTTACTTGGTCTGGAAGAACTCGCCGAGCCGCTTCCTGTCCCACGTGACGCACACCGCGCCGGCCTCTATGTCCTCGGCCAGGCCTCGCTCCAGCGGCTCCGCGATCATCGTCAGCTTGTTGCGCTTGTTCGGCGTCTCCGCGAAACATTTGAGCGACGATGTCTCCACTACCGTTTCACAGAATGACACGACTGGGTCCGCAACTGAAAATTACAAGTTTATTTTATTTTATTCTTCGGAAAGACCAAAGTAATACAGGGATAAATCCTTGATTTTCAGATATGATTAGAGATAGAGTTAAAAAAAAGTATATTTATTCACACGTATTTGTAGCAAAGGTTCTGAACACCCCGAAAGGGTTTATTGTCTGTGTTTGGAGTAGGCGCACAATGACACATTCGCATAACGTCAAATATAAAAGTCACGTTTTCAGAACAACTTAATTTGACAAAATGTCACACCGTTTGTGGGTTTAAGAGGGTGAGTGAGTGTGTTTTGTGTAAGCATATTTAAAAATTGAGATTATAGAAATTCCCACTTTCTGTTTCGTAAATTAAAAAAAAAAACCTTTGATGTCTATCTCAGAGTACATGTTGCGCAGGTCGTGCATGACACAGTCGAGGTAGAGCTCGCCCGTGCCGAGGATCACGTGCTCGCCGCTCTCCTCCACCCGCGTCGACAGCAGCGGGTACGATTTGTTCACCTTACAAACATACAGGGTCCTTAATATGATGACGGTTTTTAAGATAATAAGGGCCTGTTTGACCACTTTTGGATAAGTTCTGGTTAGCTTATCCAAAAGCTCATTTGACATATTCTTCATACGAAACACATGAGCTGTCGGATAAGCTAACAAGAACTTATCCAAAAGTGGCGAAATAGGCCCTAAGAAAATCAAACTTATCATCTTTATACATGGCAGGCAGTTTTTTAGAGTTAGGTACTCAGTTATTTATTTAATCTTAGAGTTAGATTACATCCGCGGAGCGCGATCCATGATTTTGATCCAGATTGATCGTGTAATGGATTGACGGATCGAAAACTCGAACCTAAAAAAAACTTTTTTTAAATACATCACGACCAGCGGATCGCAATATTTTATGCACTAAAATAAAACCGTGTACTGTGTATTGTGTGTAAACCTCACATTAACACAGTTATTGCACTATATATTATTGGCCGATTATACGTCTAAACGTTGGTTAACCCAACAACCACCACCTAGCGTCCACATCGCAAGACGCTGTAGTAGAATTGGTTAAGAGCATGATAATTCAAAAACAAGACTAAAACTCACCTTCCTCAGTCCGTCCAGCATCTTGGGTAGCTCTGAAGGGTTGACGGGCTCGACGGCAATCTTGACGACGGCTTGCGTGTTGAACCGGAGCGGCTTGAACGTGTGCAGCTCCTCGTCCTCCTCGGCCGCCACGACCGTGCAGGTCTTCACGATCGGCTGGTCGATGCCTTCTATCAGCGCCCAGCAGCCGGCCGGCACACGGTTCAGTTCCACCTACAGATTGCGAACTGTGTTAAAAACATTCCGCATATGCTTAGGAATTAATCTCCAAGGAGTATTCAGCGGTCGAAAATGGGGAATGGAAAAGAGGGAGGAGGTCGGGGCGGTGGGGTGGAGGGGCCTAGGGAGGGACCTTTTATTTTAAATATGAAATTAAATTAAATAATTGAAACTCTTATCAAGAAAATCAAATCTAAAAATCATCACAATCAAATCAAATTGAAATGCCTTATTTTTCTTGATCTTGATTTTTATGTATGACTAGCTTTTTGCTTGCGCGTGAATTTCGAGTTTGCGAAAAATCCTTTCTTACTGCACCTCTAGATGCTCTGTTTAATATGTATTCCAAATTTCATATTTCTATCTTCAGTGGTATAGGCTTTGCGGCCTCACCAAACTGTTATGAGGTGCTCATTGACGTAGTCGAGCTACGGTATTGGAAACGATCACTGGAGCTAAGCAACGTCAGGCCTGGCCAGTCTTTGGCGCGGTTTATACAGAAGAGACGTGTGGCGGTGGCGGATAGTCAAAGTAACACAATATAAACCTTATAGTACGGAACATAGCGTCGTTTGGAGAATTACGCCCGCTTCCAGGCGACGTCGCCTAGCAGCACTCGCACGGTCTATCGTGCCGACATTATTGTGGCCCCTACATGATCCGACAGTGACCTTGTACCTGGCCTCGTATATCCACAGCCGGCCGACGACGCTCATGATCCTCGAGTCCTGGCTGCTGATATGACCCGACACTGACCTTGTACCTGGCCTCGTATATCCACAGCTGGACGACGCTCATGATCCTCGAGTCCTGGCTGCTGATATGACCCGACACTGACCTTGTACCTGGCCTCGTATATCCACAGCCGGCCGACGCTCATGATCCTCGAGTCCTCCTCGTCCTGACTGCTGTAGTTCTCTCCCAGCACTCGTACAGTCTGCCCCGCGTACAATGTCCCCGACATTATTCGTGCTAGTACCTGCAACAAACATTATCAGAGAATGTCACTAACAAACGAAGAGAATGAATGTTTTAGGTCGAAGCGATCCGTTCTATTTAAGATGTCTCAGGCGTGCTAATTCAAGAAACCTCCGTGTGTGCTCACCGACTTTTGATCCCTTTGGATGAGTCCTGATGAAATAGCAGTGGGTATGGGCCCGTACACTCAAGGCGTTTGTCAGGACTTCTCCTATTCCTAGTAGGATCTCACTGGCTTACGGCGAAAAACCTGACATAGGGACTGAGCCTTTCTCCATGTGTCCCTCTGATTACCAGAGAATATAGTAGAGGAACAACTCTATAAAAGACAATGTTGGTTTTGTACGGAAGGTTTCTTTTTCGCCGTTGTTTTTGGCGCGGCCATCAACTAAAGTTGAATGTTTTAGTTCAGAATAAAGTAACAACAAAACTTACTATTACATGTATATTCCCTAAACTCAATCCGAATGGAAATATAAAGGCTTGAAGTTGAAAATATATTCATAACGTTTACTTCAAGCCGGACTGAGTTTAGTGATAAAAATGTTTTAACAAGTTTTGTTTGTAACTTTATTCTGATTGATGGCCGCGCTAAAAAAATAGACGAAAAGAAAATAGGTGTCATTTTTCGAAAAACAACAAGCACTCGTGCTTTTTTAAATCGACTTTAGAAAAATCGTCAACTAGAATGAAAATGTCTCAAATGAACAAACTCACCAGGAAGAAAGTGCAGTCGTCAGTGGGGTACATCTTGGTGGTGTGCGCGACGAGCCTGCCCGCCTGGTCGCAGGTGACCATGTCGTCGTGGAGTGGTCCCGAGACGCCGCGGTACGTGTGCGCGACCTTGCGCGGCGCCGCGTCCAGCGGCGACGGCACGTGCTGCACCAGCATGTCCACGAAGCCGCTGCACATTATTTTATTAAATTAATGCACAGACTATGCTACAAAGAAGCCGCTTTCAACGACTGCTGTACGATAATTATAGCATCAAAAGGAAGCGGGGTGTTGGCGGAGGATTAACGACCTCTTTAGCACTAAGAGCCTTCCCAGTAAGGACCTTCCCAGCATCATCTCAGCCAAAAGACATTCACTGCTGGACATAGGCCTCCCCCGCAGTTTGCCACAACGACCGGCCATGTGCTGCCCTCATCCCACCGGTTGCCGCCACCTTTACTTGGTCTACCAACAAATAATTTCCAGTACGCGGTCTACTTTCAAAAACAGTTCGGCACCATCGGCCATCTGTTCTGCGAACAATGTGTCCCGCCCACCTTGAGTTTATCAATGCATCAGGCTATGTCGACTACCATGATTCTTCTACGAATATCTTCAATTCTGATTCGATCTAGCAGGGAAACTACGAGCCCTCAGCAGGACGTAGTGATGATAACTAATGGACAAGTGTTTCACCACTCACCAGAAGTCTCCGAAGAACCTGCTGCAGACGAGCCGCAGCAGCGGGCGCACGTTCAGCTTGGACTCCTGCTTCGTCAGCTTGATGCCCAGCTCCGCCAGTACTGCTGGCAGGGTGTCATCCACGTCTCCAACCACCTAGGATACAGTACTTATTTACTATTTGATTGACAACGGTAAAGCCTCGTATCCACTAGGCAACAAATGATGCGCAAGTGATGCCTAGTGGACGAGGCTTAACGAGTCTGCGGCGCATGTCAAATCATGTGCCTCCTTGCCAAACTGCCTCCGTGGTCTAATGGTTAAGAGCTATGGGCTCTTGACACTGAGATCGTGCGTTCAATTCCCACGGGGGGCACCTAGTGAAATGTCACTTTGTGCGTTTTTCCCCAGTTGGTTAGGACATTGCAGGCTGAGTCACCTGATTGTCTGAAAAAGAAAGATGATTCCGTGCTTCGGATGGCACGTTAAGCCGTTGGTCCCGGCTACTATCTCTGGTGGTAGTAAGTAGTTGTTACATAAAAACCACGTCAGAGGCCGTAAGACGGTTTGAATAAACTCTGACACCAGGGCTTGCAGTCCACTCGATAAGAAGAAGTCAAATCATGTGCAAAAAGTTGTGATGCGGTAGCAGTTCAGTGACGAATTGGTAAACATTTATTTAGCGCGATCGGCCCCCAGGCGTCAGATATATTTCAATAATATTGTATAAACAATATTCATATTTCACTAGCCCATCGTCGCTTCTGGGAAGTGGATATAATACACGCCTGGACATTGAAATATGTCGGTTTCCTCACGATGCTTTATTTACATCGCACATATTAGGTTCCTAAAAGAATCTGAACCCAGCAGAAATGGAACCGCTACCGCCACCCACTACACGAAAGATAAGGTTAGTAACCTCACGACTAGAAAATAAAATTTGTAACATAATACCTGAGCAAAAATCTTATAGAGCGGCTCCAGAATAAACTCAACAAAGCTCCT
The DNA here is from genome assembly GCA_963693445.1 of Agonopterix heracliana. Lineage (NCBI taxonomy): Eukaryota > Metazoa > Arthropoda > Insecta > Lepidoptera > Depressariidae > Agonopterix > Agonopterix heracliana. The sequence goes on along the minus strand of OY856308.1, from coordinate 20,983,476 downwards.
CTGCGCTGACGCGTGAGGCTGTTTCTTAGTGAACCTTCTGGTCTTTGCATTAAAGTACACATCGCCCCACAGCCATGCGGCCATGTCCTTAGCCCGGAGCCCCGAGTTGGGGTGGGCCGCCGCGTACATCGCCGCGAACGACTCTAGTGTGAAACATACGTCGTACAGTGACGATGCGAAGCACACGTTACCTGCGAATTAGAGACCAGTTTTAAGGCACACCCCGGACACTGCCTACAAAAAACGGCGAACAAGCTTAGGGACAGTCAAGGAGATTAAAAATATGACTAAAATAAGCCATGACACTTACCCAATAAAGGTGAGAACACAGTAGCAGGTTCATCCGGATTATCCTGAGGCTGGTGGTTCTCTATCATAGAATTCAACTCATCTATAATGTGCCTGAGCTTGTAGTAAGCGTCCGCAGGCGGCAGCTTCAGTTCCAACATGAGCCTGTCTATCTTGTTGATGCAGATCGTCAGAGGCACTCGCTCTTGTACCGCGTGCCGGAGAAGACGTTCTGTGTTCAGCATTATGCCTTCTGCTGCGTCCACGAAGAGGACTGCGCCTGTGTAGTGAAGAAAGTAACGTTAGTAGCAAAATAAACGAGACCGGAATATGGACAGTTGCTTCATTGTAGATACATCTCCATCCCAGTGGAGATATAAACTACAGTTTTTAGGCCCAAATATAAATCAAATGTTCTACTGCGTGACCACAAGCGCTATACTGTGCCTTAGGCAAGTGCGCGGAGTAGCCGACTTCACTCTGTGATGTCGTAAAAATAAAACCGGTCAAGTGCTAGTCGGGCTACTCGCGCGCCGAGGGTTCCGTACCACACCACCACACAACATATTACTAACTTAAAAAAAAAACATATTGTCTACGGGACCTTTAGGGCGAGACCGACTCACACTTGGCCGGTTTTTATTATGTTATTCTGTAGAGTTTGCTCTATTATCTATCACACCAGAAGCCGTAGTATGCTGCACGTGATACGGCTGTATCACGTCTTTTATCTCGTTCGTTCGCACGCAAATAGAAAGAACGCGAAGGTGTGATAGCGCTGTATCACTGCGGCATGCTACCTATGCAGATTTGACGCACGAATTTATTAGATTTATTACCGTTTTTACGATAGAGCAAGAAGAAAAAACATTGTTAAAAACTTTCTTTATATGAGGATTTTGTAGGATGTTTCTTGTATGAGGATTATTTGTTAACAAATCCGCCGTAGTAAATAGATATGCGTTAGCATATTCTGTAAAAAATTTCAACTGTTTATCTAATACAGTTCAAAAGTAACAGCCCCAAAAAGATAGGACGGACGGACGTACAACGAACGCTTAGTAATGGGTCCCGTTTTTACCCTTTGGGGTACGGAACCCTAAATATGGAATGTCGACGGCGAAATGACAGAGTGGAACGGGCTGCTCAGTCCCGCGTACCGAACCCTAAAAACAGCTAAAGAAGTAAAACATTCTTACCATCAGATATCCTCAAAGCTGAAGTAACTTCGTCACTAAAGTTCACATGGCCAGGTGTGTCCATAACATTCAGTAAATGTGACTTTCCCTTTATGTCTTTGAGCAGTAGAGTGACCGGCATGCCCTTGATGGAGACTCCGCGTTCCTGTTCCACAAACAGTGTGTCGGTGTACCTCATCGGAATTGTTGTCTCATTGTTGATTGTGGACGGATGTGTTTGTCGCATTAGGCAGTCTACGAAGGATGTTTTACCTGTGGAGGAAAAGGTATTATACCTTAAGTTACCAAGATAACATAAAATATTTTTTTAACTATACTGCATTCCAAATTAGGACGAAAAGATATTCCGATTCCTGTATAGCTTTCTGGCCAATTCTGATTAGCAAATATGATTTATTTAAGAGAAAGATATACTATCCAACGTATATTGGACGACGTTACTAAAGCCGTTCTAAGAATAAGTTAGAGGTAGTGTTTCAAATCTCTGTTTCTGTCATTCAAAAGGGCCTTAAATTTTCGTTGCTATTTGGAATATAGGAATCAAGAGACACTCTGGCTCATTAATTACCATCTCAAGAAAACTATTCTATTCTATTTTTATTTAATGGCGTTTCCTTGTTAGATTTCGCCAGTGTCAAGTAGTTTGAGGGAGTGTCTATCCAATCTCGAGGATTGTTTTTGAGTAAGAACAACTGAGAAGGATTTTAGATTCTCGTGGCAGGCTGAGACGCGAACCGCGCGAACACCACGCGAGAGACAAGAGTTCGAGGCAAATCCTGCAACGTGACTGCCAAGAAAACTATATTTTAAAGGTAAAATACAAAGAGATTATACCTAAAGGCATAGAGGGCACCATACCTATTGCAAGGCTGTCCTCTTTATTTTATGTTTGTGTTAGTATGTGTTGTGTAAAATGGTAAGACAAAAGGCACAAAAAGTCACTACTTTACACACACTAGCACATCAAAAACTGTCAAAAAAGTGGACAGTCGCATAAAATTTACAACTTAATACATACACTCACGACCGTAATTCCCTTTTGGGGTTGTCGGAAACGTTGCTATAACTACAAACTTTCAGCTAAAGAATGTAGTTGCAGCAATGCTCACATTTAGCAACTCCAACCCCAACTCCATTGAAATTTTACCAAATTTTCAATTATTTGAACACTAGATGACCACAGCAAACTTCGTACCACCTTATCATCTTCCCGACACACACTTGGCCGTTTTTTGGCCTATGTTCATCACGGATAATGTAGCATTCTAATGGCGAAAGAATTATTCAGATCGGTCCAGTAGTTTCGGAGCCTTTTCAATACAATCAAACAAAAAATCTAATCTTTCCTCTTTATTATAATACTAGTGTTTACCCGCGACTTCGTCCGCATAAATTATATACCAGATTTTAAGTCACATCATAAGCTATCAAATAAAAAAAGTTTCATCAAAATCGGTTCAGTAGTTTTTGCGTGATGCGCGAACAAACAAACAAACAAACACACAAACAAACAGACAGACAAAATTTCTAAAAATGGTTGATTTCGAGTCAGGGATACCTAAAAATCATATCGTAATCTTTTTTTTGTAAATACCTTCAATGTACAGACACACTTCAGTTACAGTTTTATAATAGTTTAGATTTAGATTAGTATAGAAGTATAGATTGACCATCTCCTTCTCATGCTGACTGTACAACTTACCATTATGTAAATGTCCCATAAGAGTAACATTCCTCATCAAGTTAGTGTTGTCAAGCATATCGGCTAGATACTCCATGTCGTATCTGGTCTCCGGCAGTGATTGCTCCGTCACCTGGAACTTCTTGTGCTTCACGGGCTCCACCAGAGGCTTGTCCAACGCCTGCGTGTCTTCCTCTTGGACCACTGTCTCTACGTCCGGCCCGTAAACTTCTACTGCTTGTGGGTAATATCTAGAAGAATGAGAGTGTACTTTAGACAACCGCACCCATGGACACTTCATAACGGGTTACACAGACAAGAAAAGGCTAGAACATGAGTGCAGAGAGTGCAAGTGAGAAACAAATGAACCACTGCTTACTGTCGTCCACCTTCTGTGCCACTGACTCTCAGTTGCAGAAATAGTCGATATAGTTAGGGTGCCTGTCCACTGAAGCAGAGCAAGGCTGCGGAGCGGAGAAACGGAGAAATACTAACCAATAGGATTGCATAAAATCTTGGAGCAGCAATTGATTGATCAATCCATCAAAATTGTTTATTCAAAATAATATCTATCTTCTGACATCATTTTTTTTAATCCACCACTCAGTCGGAAGGTGTTCCGTTTTAGAGAAGATCATGTTTCTATGAAATGGCTTTTCTATCGCTAGAGTAGAAAGTGTCAGTGTCTATGTCAGTCTTAGATAAAGTATGCCTAGATTGAGCCTCATGCTTCTACTGTATAAAACAAAAGTGGAGTCACATTGCAGGGTCTGCCCCGAACACTTGTCTTTCGCGTGGTGTTCGCACGGTTTGCGTTTAAGCCTGCCACGAGGCTGCGCAATCCTTCTCAGTTGTGTTCTTACTCGAGATTGGATAGATACTCCCTCAAACCACTTGACACTGGCGGAAATGCGGTGCTAACGCACAAGCAAGAGGTCCATTAATTATAAATTAAAATAAACAAAAGTGCCCAACTTTCTTAGGTTGGTGTGCATAAGGCGTCATTGTCTGTGTGCATGAATAGCGACACAGTTTATCATCAAAGGTTCTAGCATTATGTGGACTGATTTCGAATGACTGATAGAATTGGTCAGTCAAGTGTGGTTATTTTCAAAACGTACCTACTAAGACTTGTAAAGATCACAACGTACCGTTTATCCTCGTGCAGCACGACGGACATGGGAGCCACCTCGGGCTCCGCGTCGGCGTCCTCGTCCTCCTCCATGGCATCCTCGTCCGCGTCCCGGTTGTCTCCGCCGTACACACTCTGCTCATCATCGGAGTCGGACTCCAAGTCCGGCCCGATGTAGTTACCGAACTCATCGTATAGATCACCGTCCATCGTGTTTTGTTACACGAGTATTGATAAAACTATTAGAAAATCAAATTGTAATTCGTATCAAAACAAACGCCGCTCCTGTTTTGGTTGACACATAACCTCAAATTAAAAAACATATTTTTTTTAAATTCAGGGCAAAGGGTTCTAGCCTATACAGCCGATGTAAGTTTTGTCTCCTACCAACCATAGACGAAAAAAATTTCGCTTACGCTAGTAGACCGAATATCAGTGTAACCGGGTATGAGATAGCGAATTATATGAAGTGGCATCTCGAAGTCAGGTGGTTGTCCCATACAATTTATATAAAGTGAAATATGGCCGAACTACAAAAAAATGGATACGTCGATAAGGACAGCAATAAGTAGCGGTCTCCTTTTTTAACTAGAGAGAATTTGCTTTGTGGCCAACGTCGCGCGGGTTGGACTTTGGCACTGATTTCGGCATACATTGCTTGACTTGATCTCTCTATTTTAAAGTGTAGTGATCAAAGCAAGCAATGTAAGCCGTTTTGACTTGTAGGGAAATTATGGCATACTTATCCATTGCAGGCGACGTTTTGTACAAACGTTTTGGCAAAAAAGTCGTGATAAAACATGAGGGCGCTGCCTCCACGCAAGAACGTCAAAATCACGAATAACCTGGCAACACCACCATACAAAAATTTTAGTTCCACCTGTCACCACGATCATGACTTTTTTGCCAAGCTAGATTATATGAAGACTTTCAGTAGCCTGCCGCGTGTTTTCACCGTACTTTACTACTGTGGTTACGACACCAATTTTGTATTTAATTTTGTACAGCGCCCCTAGTGGTTACGTTGGGAGCTAATTTCTTCCATAAGAATTGGCGACGTAACTACAGTAGTAAAGTACAGTGAAAACTCATGGTAGACCCTCAGATGTTTATGTTTACTGTTTAGTTTGTAATTGGCTGTAAGGGCTAGTTCCCATTGCCTTTCCGAAAGGATAAATATTTCCCCCAAAAGCGAGGAAAATTTTCTAATTTCTATGATATTCTTACAGTGCGTTCCGAATTACGCCGATATCGCTGTGAGCGCGATAAATGTCGTTCCGAGTTGACGTGAGCGCGTCCACAATCGAAAACGTGACGTCATTCATGACGTCACTACCGACGCCATCTTGCAATAACAGTGCTCACGGCTCGGGGCGTTATCACTGTGAGCGAGTTGTCAAAAGTGACGTTTGTTATAGTCTTCGATCAAAATAAAATGAATGGATAGGCCTAAAGCGCGGTAAGTTGAAGCAAACTACTGGTGCACTTGGTACATACAAACTAGCGCCATTATCTGTCAAATCTAGGGCACTTTCATACAAGTGACAAGTAAAAATTTCATTAGTTTTGCCTCATTTTTCTGGTTTGAAATGTTCGCTTAAGGCCTATCCATTCATTTTATTTTGATCGAAGGTTATAGTAAATTTTTGAGGGAATTTTCAAAAGTGGCTTTTGACAGTTTTGCCGTCGTACATTTTTGGTTTGTTTAGGTCTCGATTTAGGTTTCTTTAATAGTATTGGGTTTCACTATGTTCTAAAAAAGACGAATAAAAGTTTAATAACGATTAGTGATGAAGAAAATAATAGGAATGTTTGAATGTTGTGATGTGAACGGTGTGAGCGCGATATTTAGCGTTCCGAATTGATAGAACGCTATCAGCGCTGTCGGCACGCTAACGCAAATGGAACGGGTGTTAGCGCTGTAATCGCTCACAGCACTGTTTTTATGAATCGGAACATACCGTTAATGATCTGTGTTTCTATGTCTGGCAACCCTAGATAGACAAAACTCTTTTCAATACAAAAAATGGCCGCCGTGCAACCAAATTTATCAAAAATGGTCTCGGCACAGCTACGCAATAAAGCGAACGAGTTTCTAAACTCCAGGAAACATGCTAATAATCTTGCAGATATTCTACAAATGTTCGAGGTGAGTCTTTAACGGTGTTTTCCAAAATAATGTTTACAATATTTGCGTCATAGGTTAGGTACCTTTGGTTATTGCGTATTTTACTACTAATTCCTTATGTTTCAGGCTGATACAGACAACTATACACCATTACTGCTAACAATTGAAGTTATATTCACGGAATTGTTGAAACGAGGAGACTTAATCGAAGAACTTGTCCCACTGAAGCCAAGAGGTATTTTGCTATTCATTTTCTTCGAATTACTTCAACATTTCATTAGAAACGGCACCTATTTTGACCGTTAACCTGTATATTTACGTCTTATCCTGTTTATTTCGCAATATATTATAATTCGAAGAAACATTTTTGCAAAATCATGTTGCAAAAATTACAGGTCACATTTAGCGACATGTGACGTCCTTTGCTTATATAAATCAATGGGTGGAGCGCGCAGCGTGATGTAAAATTGCTTTTATAACAGACCCAACCGTTTTATATAAATAGACTTTCAAAAGTATGAAACAAAATTTCTGTTTTTAAAAGTCAATCAGTGTGATATGAGCTCACCCTGCCCGTTCCAAGGTCACATGTGTTGTTTGCTCAGCCTCTGTAATAAGTATTTTGCTAATCAGTTCAAGCCATTGTGCTGTGAATTATACTATATTACATATAATTATAACTTATATGATACATTGTATTTAACATTGATCAAACATTTGCTTTGACTACATACAAATGTAATATCTAATCTCATAATGTGAAGTCTACCATCCGCATTGGGCACACGTGGTGGACTAACACCTATACACCTTCCCTGAGGGTAGACCTGCGCCCTGCAGTGGGACGTATTAGGCTGTGAGGATGAAACATAATCTCATGCCCATAATCCCTTTAGAGGTGGTCTAAAAACGACTAAAACATGTGCCTGATTCTGTGACTGATTCCGGACACACAGTTTACTAGTTTAGGAATCAGGGCTACACCGAATTGAAACATTTAGTAACTCAATAAAGTTTATTTTATTTTATTTTTATGACATGTAGATGGTTTCTATAGTTTACTTGGAAGCTGCAGCCACTGGACATGGTCATGGTCGTCTAGTGCGCGTACCCTTGAGGTCTCAGTATGGAATGATATGTCAATTGGTGATATAAGGCTAGCTTTCACCCACAAAAACAGCCATTAGTTGAAAATAGGGCTTTATTTGTTTCAACAACCATTTTTGGTTAAAGAAAATATCTGAAATCTGAAAAGAATCTACTGCAGTTCAGCTTGGCCAAAAAGATTAGAAAACGGTGACAGGAGGAACTACCACCTGCCCAATCTACAAGTTTGATTTACAGCACAGAGTGAAAGATAGCCTTTGAGCGAAAAGTACCTCTGTTGAAAGATACTTTTGTCAGAGAAAGAAGTAGCCTATTGTTGTTTGAAACAGATTGCTACGAAGCTGAAAGAAAAAAAAAAGGAACTACCTAAATTATTATAGTACAAATTGTATGTGATTATTTCGTTTTTGTTTTAAATCATGATTTTTATCAACCCTGATAAACAAATTCCATAAACCTTGTATTATTCCATTATCGTAGAACACACTGCAGAATCAGAATACATAAGATGGCTCAGGGAGTGCTACGAAGCAGCCCTGGCTCGGGCCCTGGAGTGCATCAAGCGTGGCCGCACCAGCTCTCGTCTGCAGGCCCTCGTGACCACCTGCAAGCTGCTCCAGGCTGAGGGGAAGCATCCGATGGAAAGCTCTCCTGGATATTATTTCCCTTCTGTTCGACTTAAGGTAAGCATATAATTAGAATATACTGAAGTCCACTGTAGGGCACACTATGTTATAATGTAAAAGAAGTTTTGATACTTTGAATTGATCTACTTTTTCTATGCCCACCCTAGTAATACTTAAGGGGGTGCCTCAGACCATTCAAGTGAAGAACTTTTACTATGGAGCAAACATCGAATTCACGAAAATAAAATCAGCGGCCCCATACATTTGACTCTACTATCTTGGTTTTGGCGATTCCAATGTTGTCTCCATAGTGAAATGGGCTTGAGGCTTGTTCACTGCCAACAAATGATGGCACTTGAGATAAAAAATTAGCAAAGTTTTCATTTCATTTATTTAAAGAAGTTTACCGGTTGTTGCTGCTTCACATGAACAATCATTCAGAACACATCATCGCTATGCTAAAAATTCACTATGTAAAATCCACCAAAAAAGAAACAAATCTAATTTGCTTTTCAGAACATATTTGCAGTGCTGCTGGATTCGGACATGTCAATGTCAGCCCCCATCGCCCGCTTCCAGGAGTTCACCGAGTACAGAGATGTCCAGCAGTATGGCCTCAAAGTACTGTCTACACTCGCTTATCGCAAGTACGTACCAGATAATTATATTCTTGAATGTATAATTCTAATGGGACTTGAACCCGCCACCTGGCAACCCAGTTCTTGAACATGTTCACTGCTGATGTCCTAATTATACTAGTGGCCGGGCAGCGGGGGCCGGGGGAAGCAGACTTATAGTCTGTCTATAAAGTTGTGACCAAAAATGAGGGCGCTGCCTCCACGCAAGAAAAATCAAGCATAACCTGGCAACACCACCATACTAAAATGATTAGTTCCTCAAACATTCATGTCACGACTTTATAGACAGACTATACCTACCGACTTACCTACGCGCGCGGCACCCACTTGGCCGGTTCCCTGTCCCCCGTACACCGTGCCAGTATAGACCCGCCGCGACCCCTGAGCAGGCACACTTTATGATATTTACGCTATGCCTACGTCATAGGTAATAACTGGTCCTCGAGGTGCTCACGACTCGCATGGTGAGTCGAGATCGTATCGCATTCCTCAGTGCGAGGACACGTATCAATTCGTTATTTTGATGTTAGCAGCAAATGTGTTATACTACTGATTCTTCTATCTAAATGTACATTACCGTTATTCCCCTTCTGTTTGCTAGATCACCAACACCGATCTACATGCAGAACTACCTGGAGTTGATGGACAAGTTGCTGGTGACGGAGATACCCACAGAGATCAAGAGCAAGCTCAAGGAAAGGGACGAAGACGAGAAGGAGGAGAAACTGCTGTGCGGCACTGAAGGTCGATATAATATCGACTTTATTGTTATTGACACATACAAAAAAAAATACAAAAATCTTTATTTTCTCACCACAAACACAAAAATAGTTAAATAAATAGTTATTTGTTATGCTAGGCTGCAAAGTTGCTTTTTGGCGCGAGTACTTTTATTGAAACCTGAGCAAGCGAAGGAGTCTAGGATTGAACCACGAGCAAAGCGAGTGGTTCAAATAATAGAATCCTGAGCGCTTAGCGAAGGTTTCAAAGGTACGAGACGCAGAATAACTTTGCAGCCGAGCGAAACACACAATTTTTCACCTCACAACAGCGAGGAAAAAAAGTGAATTGCTAAAAAGAACATTTCAAAAAGTTTTTATTTTCGTGCTGGCCAGTGTCATGAAATAGTTATATTTTCAGTGCATTGGTGGTATACAAAAATATTGAATAGACAAATTCGAATTTCAAAAACTCTTTGCACGCTAGCGGATAAACAGAATCTTTCCGAGCTTGTGAGGTGAAAAACAAATTAACAACATGTAGTATTAGTCCTAAAGAACCTCATCTGCCAGCACCGAATCGAATTTTTTCACGCTCTATCCTTTTCTGTCGCTCAGGAGTGCGATTCTTGAATCTCATTCGGTGAGCTCAGCTGTTTAAAATGTCAAAATTACTACGGAGATACGCATCTTTTTACTGTTGATTTGACTTTCAAAAATCATACTACAGGAGAGCGATTTTTGAAAGTCAAATCAGCAGTGGAAAGATGCCTATCTCCATAGTAATTTGGACATTTCCAACTGCTGAGCTCACCGAATGAGATTCAAAAATCGCACTCCAGGAACTTCATTGGCTTGATCAAGAAAGGTCGCAATACTGCACGCACGTGATCGCATTCTATCTTTCTTGCTCTAGCAAATGACTTTCCTTTCCAGAAAAGGATGGGCGACGGAAAAATGCGATGCGGTGCTGGCAGATGAGGTTCAACCCTTAGTATGATTTCTCTGCGCGACGCATTTTCGCTTCTTAGAAATGGAACTCTTCCTACGCTTTTCAGTGACAACATTGCGCTTGTCGCGATATGTAGTATGGAAAAAAATGAGCCGCGCGCAAGTAGAGAAATACTAGAGGAGCTGGTTTACTTTGGGCAATTGGCAAGCCTCGTAACTCTAGTTGGCAAATCGCACCACGATGACAATGGCATTGGCAAGTCAAACCGAATGAGTTGCCATCAAATTGACAACAGAAGATAGATTTTTATTTATTGTTGCCAGTTCAAAATGAAATGTGTAAAGATGTTTTTCGTTCCTCCTTTTCATTCTGTAAGATTCTATAACAATTTTTCTGTAAGTATTAGATGTAGATGGTGCAACCTGGTTTCTGAACAATAAGGTTGATAACAAGGAAAATCTGTTCCTATCTATTATTCATACATAAATAATCCACGACCATTTTACGGGTGGTCAGAAACTTTGCTACAACTTCTTTCAATCATGATCAGTCACTCACAACGTTAGTGAATGATGGCTACAACTAGCAACGCAAAAGAAATATGCAAAAAAAAATACACTGTCCCAGTTTCTATACTTTACGCGCGCCTTTGTATCGCGTTTTACGCGCGTTTGAATCGTTACAAACGCAACAATCGGCATCTTTGGTGCGGAAAACGCGCGTTCGAACGCGCGTCGTCTGCGCGTTTAAAATACGCTGTGTGCTCGCTCTAATATTTTTTTTGTAGCTATGCGATTTTGTTGCTCTGCTGTGTGAATTGATGCTGCGAATAAAATAAATTATATTCGCCTACTAGATGCTCCTATAACTAACAATTAACTCGCAGACAAGGCTCCGTTCCCCTACAACCCTGCGGTCTGCCGACGCTACGCGAACCGTTGCTGGGGCTTCGCGTGCCAGTGGCCGCTGTGCGAGGAGCCGCGCACGCACCGGCGCGCGCTATTACTGCTCGTGGAGAGACTCATGCCGCTGCTCTCGCGCCCCCACCTCGCCACCGACATGCTGTGCGACAGTCTCGACGCCGGTACGTCTATATCTATGTGCTCATAGTTCATTTTAGATACAGCAACTCCTTGGCTGGTTTCAGAGTCACGCTAACCGCCCCCGCGGGTGGTAAGCGCGTCTAGCCCACTATGGCTGGTTTCAGCACTCTGGCGCACTCTAAACGGTACAAGGCAACACCTGCCTCGTGGTCCGCGTCGCTTACCAATCGCACCGGCGTAAGCGTTACTCTGACAGCCTTAGTATAGCTACGAAGACGACGTTAGGGATAAAAGTGGAGACAACATACGCGGAAGGCTGACCCCCACCACCATATTGACTAGTCAATTTTTAATCTTCGCGAGGTAGAAACGAAACTCCCGCGTTAAATGTCAAAATACGCAACCTGCCCACCAATATATTTCTATTCTACACGTGTTTCGCTCCACCAAGGAGCATCCTCGGGAGTTAGAACGACGAACGTTCGAAACAGAGTTGTTACTCCGCTGAGCGTCCGAGGACGGACGCCGGTCTAACATATGAGGATGCTCCTTGGTGTAGCGAAACGCGTGTAGAGTAGAAATTATTTAGTAGGCAGGTTGTACACATAATACAACTTTGTCTACTAAGTATTTAGAAGCGGAGGTCGCGATACAATCGTGTCATTAACCTATTTGATTTTGTTTATTCATTGTAAACAGAAGGAACTTAAGTATTGTTCTAACACGCCAGGTGGTCCGATCAGCATGCTGGCGCTGCAGGGCGTGCTGGAGCTTGTGCGGCGACACAACATAGACTACCCGGACATGTACGACCGTCTCTACGCCATGTTCGAGCCGGAGATGTTCGCCACCAGACACAAGAAGCGACTCATGCATCTCGCCGACATATTCCTCAGTTCCACGTGAGTACGAGACTGCTTGTAACACACAAGACGGTCACCAAGTGGTCCGAGCAGCATGCTGGCGTGCTGGAGCTGGTGCGGCGACACAACATAGACTACACAGGCAGAGACTATGGCTAATCTGTGTGACAATGTCTAAAATATTTATTTATTTAACCAAACACAAGTAACTGACGTATACCTAAAAGCTAACTTTAGAGTACGCGAGCGCTCATGAACTGAACAGCTTTTAATTTGAATTCAAAGGAGGCATTATTGGATCCTTGCGAACTTTATACTGAGCGTAGCCGAAATTACGTGACCGAACTTCGGCAGCTGCGGTTTGGTTTTTTGCGGGTACCTAATTTAAAATCAATGCGGGCATAATCATGATTCACGGGATTCACGTCATTTAATTGGCATAGTGTTTCGCTATAGTAAGATTCTCGTATGAGTTTCCTCGAGTGACGTACCAAAAGCCCGACACATCCGGCGCATCCCTGAGCCTCTAATACTGATTGATGACTCAAACTCAATGATATATTATTGATTTGACGGAAGAAGAAGGATGACAGATCCAAGTCCTTATAGGTTCTTATCTTATCTTGTGGGGGCTGGCAAGCCAGCAACATTTCGACCCAGTGGGATCGTTTGTGTTAGCTCCAATACTTTTTGCTTTCTTCACCCTTAAAATACATGGTCAATGAAGGAGGAAGATCTCCTGGTTTTGGATACTCATCTCCGAGGAGGCTCATGCGTTTTGCCGCCAATACATGACAGTCACAAAGGATAATTATGTTCTATGATCTCCTCATCCTCTCCGCATGCTCGGCAGCGGGGATCTGATGAGTTTTATTTTGTGCATCATCGTGCCTGTGGCGTAATGAGGTGAGGGCTCCGACGATGGCACGAGCCTTGTTCTTTCTGTTGTTCAGTATGATCCTTGAAACACGAGTTGTCACATTGCTGATCAACTTAGAGTGTTGTAGACCTGCAAGGCCAGACCACTCCGTCCTGATAGGTTAATACAATAATGAAGATATCGTTGCCCACAGTCACCTGCCGGAAGGTCTGGTCGCGGCGTTCGCGAAGCGTCTGTCGCGGCTGGCGCTCGTGGCGTCGTGTTCCGACGCGGGCGCGCTGCTACAGCTCGTCGCCAACCTGCTGCTGCGGCACCCCGGCCTTAAGCGCATGATCTGCCACGACGACGCGCCCGCCATCAGTGAGCACAACATATCTTATGCTTATACTATTCATATTATCACCACTGATACAAGTATACGGTGACCCGGTTGTGTATTAATACTGCTAGTAAGTGCGCAACTTCCAAAGTTATGCCGCTGGCTCACTGGTCTGAACATCCATTGTTTACTTGCTACTTATGCCAGTCACTATTTGTTCTGATTTAATAAACGAGTTATCCATCGATTTAAAGAAAATAAAATTTTAATATTTGCATGCTATTCTTAATGATGGCTAAATAGGAGTTCTCAATAATTATACCATATTAACATCTAACATTTTACTGTACCTACCCGATTTATTGGCAAATAAATGATTTGTATTTTTGTACTTTAAAGGGGGGAAATCAAGAAATTCCTGTATATAGACGAATGTCATTCTTAAAATCCCTATAATTTTTTTCTTCTACGATTTTATAAAGTAGTTATGTTTACGAAAGGCAAACTGCCATTTCTTGCAAGTACCCACTCGCGAGAAAGGGCAGTGAGGTAGATTACATTTTATTGGCGCGCTGCGAGAGTAGCTATTGATTAGTACCTTTGCAGAGAAACTTTTATTCTGTGGTAGTGACTAAACAGCGGTCATATTGCAGTGTCGAACGACCCGTACGTGATGGAGGAGACGTGCGCGCAGAACTCGCGCGCGCTCGGCTCGTCGCTCTGGGAGGTGGCGGCGCTGCGGCGACACTTCGCGCCGGCGACCTGCGACGCGGCCGCCAGGGTGCTCGGCGCCGCCACCGACAGGCTGCAGCCGCTCTCACTAGCCCCGCCCGACGACCTCGCCGTGAGTACACTGTACCTAGCGCTGCGGCGACACTTCGCGCCGGCGACCTGCGACGCGGCCGCCAGGGTGCTCGGAGCCGCCACCGACAGGCTGCAGCCGCTCTCACTAGCCCCGCCCGACGACCTCGCCGTGAGTACACTGTACCTAGCGCTGCGGCGACACTTCGCGCCGGCGACCTGCGACGCGGCCGCCAGGGTGCTCGGAGCCGCCACCGACAGGCTGCAGCCGCTCTCACTAGCCCCGCCCGACGACCTCGCCGTGAGTACACTGTACCTAGCGCTGCGGCGACACTTCGCGCCGGCGACCTGCGACGCGGCCGCCAGGGTGCTCGGCGCCGCCACCGACAGGCTGCAGCCGCTCTCACTAGCCCCGCCCGACGACCTCGCCGTGAGTACACTGTACCTAGCGCTGCGGCGACACTTCGCGCCGGCGACCTGCGACGCGGCCGCCAGGGTGCTCGGCGCCGCCACCGACAGGCTGCAGCCGCTCTCACTAGCCCCGCCCGACGACCTCGCCGTGAGTACACTGTACCTAGCGCTGCGGCGACACTTCGCGCCGGCGACCTGCGACGCGGCCGCCAGGGTGCTCGGAGCCGCCACCGACAGGCTGCAGCCGCTCTCACTAGCCCCGCCCGACGACCTCGCCGTGAGTACACTGTACCTAGCGCTGCGGCGACACTTCGCGCCGGCGACCTGCGACGCGGCCGCCAGGGTGCTCGGAGCCGCCACCGACAGGCTGCAGCCGCTCTCACTAGCCCCGCCCGACGACCTCGCCGTGAGTACACTGTACTGTAGCCTACCCCTAAAATCTATTCAATTGATTATAGACATTATTTCAAAGCAAGCCAAGTCGAAAATGATTTGGCAATGAAGAATGCTCTGCGCTGCGCTTCGCCAGGTGCGCGCTGGCTTTTTAAGTGCGGGGTGAGGTGCGGTATTTAAAGTCTGTTATGGGTAGGGAGTGGCCATTCTGTATTCTGACTGTTTTATGTATTGTTTTTGTAATGTGTTTTTTTAAAGACAAATAAAGAAATTCTATTCTATTCTATACAGGATGTAAAAAAATACTCTAGTAATACTGTACTGTACTGTGGGGGTGCTTCAGACCATCAAACTGAACAAGTTCCACTATGGAGCCAACTTCGAAATCGCGAAAATAAAATCTGCTGGATAAAATCATCACTGAAATGAAAACATTTTAGTGGAGTCGGTACAACAGTTTTGTATGGGACATCTGATTTCTTTTTCGCGATTTGAAATTAATATTGTAATAATAATAAGTGAACTTACCCAACAGAAAATCCCACAGAGCGACATGGCCTCAGGTCAAGCTCTTCAATAAAGATAAAAAAAAAAAAAGTTGGCTCCATAGTGAAAGTTGTTCAGTTTCATGGGCTGATTAAGTATTTCTAGGGTGTTTTGTTACACCCTGTGTAGTATCCATTCCGTGACAGTACATTCAATGTTAAGACCTACATAAATAAGATATATTTAGCTCGTACCTCCTACACTGTAATATAATTTTAAAGCTAATCTTTTTGTCAAACAGTTATTCGACGCAGAATTGAAGAAGAGGTTCAAATCAATCGAGTTAAACTTCATCCGACCGCAAGGCATGACTCTGCCCAACGGAGAGCGCCTGCTACAGTACTGGGAGCTGATGGCCTGAATCTATGTGACTATGACTAACCAGTGTACTCCACACGCCATGCGGTTGACCTGCCGCCTATCTTTCATAGCATCTTTCCGTAAGGAAACGCTTTACTGTTTGGTTGACCGGATGGTGTGTAGAATTGAAGCCAGTGAAGGATGCATTTAAATTGATTTTCGCATTGGCAATGTGTCGCTTCTACTTCATTCTCGTCTTAGTGAGTCTAGGCACTTTGATTTGCCAGAACAAGAGTCCATAAAGCATTTTCTATGCAAATGTAATTCGCTAGCAGGCAAGAGAATGTCTTGTGTTTTCTTGAACCCAGAAAAATACGCACCTTTGCCTAGCAAGACAAATTAACTAAATCTTCTCATCTCAATCATCTTTCCGACTGGCTAATGTTGCCACTTTAGCACGAGTGATTGTCACGCTATATAGCTCATGCTGACATGGAAGAAGAACGAAGTCTTTTTACCGTAAGCATATGTTCTTGACCATATTCCCCGAAGGGGTAGTAACTGATATCGTACTCAGAATGTCCACCTTTCACTACCAGCAGTTCCCAATCTGCGTCCAATGTGACATAACCCGAATAAAGAGAAATTTTAAATCACAATATTATTTTTTATTCTGAATTCAGCCTTGAATATCCTCAGACGAGAATGAAGCGGCAGCCTAATGTTAGATTTGATCTCGATTCAAGATGGAGTATTAAAAGTTGCTTTCGAAATCAAGATTTAAAAAATATTAATTGTTAAATTATATTAGACATACATGACATGGTAGATGTTTATATTTGTTTAAAATTAACTTTAAATTGATAGGAAAATGTTTATAAATTGAGTTCCTTAGTCTACATGTTAGATAAATTAGCTACTTGCAGACGATTACCTCGCGTAACATTTCAGTTGACAATACATTACTGTAGTCATTCGGCGTTCCTGCAAGTAGGCCTACAGTCTGCGACAAATTGTCGTAAAACGAATCATTAGATACGATGTAGAATAATTTCTGGCCGGGAGGGATTAGTTAGACAATTTAAAACTTTTGTCTAAGACGCAAATTGGATTTTTAAACAATAACTAGGAATGTTTATTTAAAAAAGAAATTTCATTGAATAGGAACTTAAAAAAACGATGTCCTTGTTGCGGACTGTACTATATTCTACTATGTCAGAGACATAAAAGATTTAGTTTTCATCAATAAATGTATAAATAAATGTTGATCATCAATGTGATACAGTGACTAAGTGATATTGTGAAACCGACCACGTTATGATCCTTCATAGGCACGTAATTATTGGACGCTAGTTCTAACGCACTTTTATTTACTTTTTAATCGCGGTTCTCTGATGTTTTAAATGCTTTACCACAAAAAAGTTAAGCTGTCCTGAACACATGTGTGAACCCATTTAAGATGCCCACTCTCGATTCGTTCCCTATACGCCCGTACATGGTTGGACGCACATTATATGCGGACTTGGCCAGCATGACAATTCTAATTTACAATGACAATTCAGGGTATATTGCTGAGAAAGTTAGGACACATGTTACCTACCACTGCTCAGCGTTCATTAGACCAGCAATCTGAATTGTCATTGTAAATTACAATTACAATAATATTTTTTTTCAAAACTCACATAAAAAAGCGTCAGGGGCGCACTCGTGTTAACGATGACAGAATAATAACGAAAGAACTAAAGTGTTTATTTAATTGTCGAACTGATTTGTGGTAAAAACATTTGAATATAAACTGCAAACTGATATAATCATGGAAATAGGTGAGGAGCGAAATTCGCTTCATGGAATCGTGATAGCAAATTAGACCTTATCGGAATTTTGATTAAACCATGTTTTACTTTAGCAGGTGACACAAATACTTTTGATATGTCATACCTACCTACATGGAAGGGCTGTTTTCCTTCATCGATATTTCTGCAATGCAAATGACCATATTTTATCGTTCGGGTAGATTTTCCTATGCAGAAGTTCTTTCCATGTTTATAGCAGTTTGTTAGCAAAACTAAATGTATAAAAATATTGAACCTCAGTCGTTATGGTAACAACTTGGTACCTTTTATTTTGTTAAAAAAAAAGTACTTCTTATTACAGACACAAATAAAAATAACAAAGTGCAAAATATTTGCTAATAAGTATTGTTTTTGAAACAATTGAAACTATATGTAGGTAATAATTTTTTTGGCCGCATACGACGAAGAATGGAGGGCTCATTCGCAGGTTTCATATCAAATGTATTGTTATTTGTTTATTCATGTATGTAATAAGAAGTATTTGAGTGTAAATTGTTTTATGTAGACTTATACATAAGATTCGTAATAGTAGTTTATTTGATATGGAAAATCTAATTGATAAGGATTTAAATACATTTTTGCACTCTGCTAGTATTTATAAGTGCACGTGACGGGGATTCATTTGAATTTTTATACGAAACACATTTTTTCTTCTTTATAGAATTCGAGTCTGCAAATGTATCCAACCGAGTACAGTATAGTGTACTATGAATTTGTTTTACATACCAAATACCGGCTCCGAGGAAGAATTAGGCTGCGTTTCCACCAGAGATGTGCGAGGTAGCGAGGCGCCGGGCGAGGAAACAATCCGCCAATAGCGCGCTCGCTCGATCACGTCATTGGGAAATTGAAGCACTCTCAAGCCGATTTTTTCCTCGCTCACCGCCTCGCTGCCTCGCACATCTCAGGTGGAAAAGCCGCCTTAGGGTTAAGACGGATTGATTGACGGCGATCAACGGTTTGTCCGTAGAAATATTAAGTTTATGGTTTGTCCATACAAACACGATTAGTATGCGACGCCGTTCGTGCGCGCCGTGCGCGCGCCCCCCATCTGTATCCGCCACTGACCAATTCGGTATGTCAAGTTTTTTTTTGTCTTCATTTTTATTTTTTTTACGGACAGAAGACATAATTTTAAGACACCTATTTCATTCTTATTGCGATTCATCGAGTTTATCAATATAAATTTAATTTTTAAATTATTTTGATCTGTAATCTCTAAGTGAAAAAATGGTGGAGAGAAAATAATTCGAACTCCATGGAGAAAAACTACATACAGCTGTATTTAAAAAAAATTAAAACATGCCTCCTCTTTCTAACTCTATGCTGGGAAAAGATACGGCAACATCAAATGTCAAATTCTGACATTGTGAAAGTATATTTTTTTCTTAATGGCCGGTTATTTTAAGTTGATTTTATGTTTACTAAGGAGTTCAGAGTTATGCCAGTGACGTCACTGCACGGACCGAAAAACGACGTTATTTTATTAAAAATATCTGTAATCCTGTCATTTTAAAATCTCTGACATAGAAAATATGATTATTGAGACAATAATCCGAAATGGTTTTCAATTCAGCCCTCCAAAAAAAAACTTGACATACCGAATTGTCGATCAATGTATCATACATAACATAAGCCATAACCTTAATAAAACTCGCCACTGCAGGCATCTAGAGGTACGATTCGCGAAGGTCTCGCTAGGATCTCGTTATTTGGTATGTACTATAGATGATCAAGCATGGCAGCGTGAAATAGCCCTGTCCCGCCTAAATTCTCTTTTTGTCACAGATGCGAGCAAGATAAGGCGCGACAGAACCTTGTTGAGCATGTCATGCTAGGTCCTAAGTGTAGGGACACACCCGCGGAACGTTCGGCGCCGAACGTTCCGCAGGTGTGTACACACAGCGTCCGCTGCGTCGTGCATAAGGATGATTATGAAATGATCATACATGTTGACGAACATTGCAATCACATAATATGATCAAAATTATAGTAGTCTTCATGAATGTTGGCAATTTACAATGACTAGACAATCGTCCATCAGAATAAGAGATTCAAATCTTTGCAGTGTGTAGGAACATGAAGGAACCGGTAGGAATGAAACATTTTAATTTAGGTATGTTATTCAGTTTTTTGTTAAACAATGTTTATTGTCTTCCTTTCCTTCACTAACTCTGTAACCATTTTGTTTCATTCCAGTTTACGCTATTTAACTCCCTAGTTGTCGACGTAAGATTATAAATTAATAATATGAATTTATTTTGCTAAAAGTGTTTAAAATTAATATTCTGGATTGTCCTCAAAATCATGATCGGACGAAGGCCATATTTATTTAACTTTATTGTTAATTTTAATGTTATTGAAACCTCGCAGTTTAGGGTGCGGCTTGCGAATATTATGTATTTGCCGCTAAATAAAGGGTGTAAGTGACAGCCTAGCAAATACTGAAACGGTGAACTCAGACCGGAGGGAGAACAGCGTGTTCAGTTTGGTGGTGAGTTCACCGTTTCAGTATTTGCTAGACTGTCACTTACACCCTGTTCAAAGATGTAAGCTGTTAATTATAGCAATAGTTTTGTTACTAAAGATTCTGTTATTTCTAACATTGTTTGCAACCCCTGTATAATTTTATATGAGTTTTTATTTGTTATGAATCTCACACACGAATTAAGAGCCTGGAAGCCGTGCCCACCGCATATATGTGATTATTTTATAACAAACGATTATCACTAAGATAGGTTAAGGTTATTTTATCTTCATTTAATGTTCTATTATTGTAAAATTGGATAAAATAAAAAGTATTGTTGTAAGGACTATCGTGTTTCATTTTAATGGACCAAAAAGTTTAATGGTGGAAGGAACCCATAGACTTAAACTAGCGATAGACTTGCCCTTCCATAGAAGCAACATGTTGCACTTGAATGAGGTGTACGCACCTGATTGATGTTCCCGGAGTTCACCTCGTCACTATGGCAATGACAGACCGCAATGTGGCATTTTGTGTTGTTTTGTGTGACATGTTGTTTGTTTGAACGAGCTTTTCTATCGCTAGAGTAATATGTCTATGAAGGAACCACACTTCATTGTGTTATTGGTTATGCGCATTCGGCCGCATACGACGAAGTATGGAGGGCTCATTCGTCTATATTTGCTTTAGGGTTGAACTACATCACACAGCACCGCGTCCCGTCTATCTTATATGCTCTAGCAAATGACGTTCCTGCGTGACAGAAAAGGATGGAGCGACGGAAAAAGGCGATCGCGTGCGGCCATGTGTAGTTCAACCCTTATTCGCTCGCACGCCACTTGTGGATAGCATTTTTGTTGTTCAAATATTTGGGCTAATACATCGTGGCCACATAACACATAACGAAGTGTGTTTCCATCATTAAACTTCGGACACATCTATCCGCGGTAAAGGAGGCGAACGAAACGAATTCCCTTTTAATTCTTCTGACGATTCGACGCGGATAAGTGTGCGAGGTGTCATAGAATTAGAGAATTTCATACAAAGAATTCTAAAATTCAATTCTTTCGCCTCGTTCGCCACTGCGTCCTCCTCTAATGTAGGAACACACCCGCGGAACGTTCCGTGCCGAACGTTCGGTTGAATACGCGTCTACTTGGAAAAATGGCGCGTACTGGTGTGTCGCCGGTATAGGGAAAAGCGTTGCGCGCGTATTCAACCGAACGTTCGTCGCGGAACGTTCCGCAGGTGTGTCCCTACACTTACAGTTTTATTAATAGTACTAGTGTTTTCCCGCGACTTCGTCCACACAAATTATATACCAGATTTTAAGTCAGATCATAAGCTATCAAACAAAAAAAGTTTCATCTTGATGGTAGTCTAAGGTATCGGTTCAGTAGTTTTTGCGTGATGCGCGAACAAACAAACAAACTAACAATTTTGTCAATAGATGGCGCTGCACGTTTTTAAATCGCGCTATCGAGTGTTATTTGAATTTATATGAAGTGAACCGCTACTTTTTAATTCCTCATGATGATTTTACGGTTTTATTATAGTTAAGATAGATGTGGATGGATATGTCTATGGGATGGATGGAAACCACTGATAGTAATCTAAAATATTGTCTCTTTATTGCAACAAGTCTTAATTTACATAAAAATATCTACATTAATATATTTTGGCAACACAGGACATTGTAAGGCACTAAATAATGTACCTACCCTAATTTGAAACAGCACCATTGCTAATGCTTCTATCTCGTCCGAGGGTAAATGAGAAGATTAGTGTGACTGAGCTAACTTAATTTCACCGAGATTTACGATGGGATTCTGCTTGGATAAGTTCTTTCATCGCTATAGATAGTTCAATCCATTAAGATGCGAAACGAGCAAGCCTTGCAAGTGTCCAATGCAATGGACTATGTTAGGGTCAGCGCACAACTAGCGGAGAACTGTTCGAACAGTTTTCATAATTAAATTAATAATTAATTCAATGACCATTGAAATAGAATTGTAAATAGTTTGCAGCTCACGAACTGTACGCGATAGACTATACACTAAAGGTCAGCGCACACTGAGCAGCAAAATGCTCTAGCAGTTTTTATTAAATCTCGACAAAAAAAATAGTTGAAAATAGCGTGCAAGTGATAGTTTCCTGTGGCATATGTGCGAGCGCGCTAATCTTAATTATAGTTTAGTCCATTATGAATTTATCCATGAAACAGTTCAGTGTGCACTGACTCTAACGGTACACATTCTAAACGAGCGTCGCGTCAGTCCCCCTGAGCAAGTAATCACGCCAGTCCACCACGCGTGCCACCACGTAGTATTTGTTGTAGTAGTCGTTACATAAAATCCACGTCAGAGGCCGTAAGGCGGTTTGAATAAACTCTGACACCAGGGCTTTGCAGCCCACTCGATAAGAAGACCACGCGTGCTTAATACGGAATGCGGATTGATAGATCAACTTCACATACGCTTAATGCATTATACGTGGATGCCCTTCATTGTTCTTGTGAAGTCGTGAGGCCTAGTAATTTTCCTTGAAAGTTTTCGCCGATAATTCTCGCGAGAGTGTAGTGCCTACTTTAGAATGTCTTCATCAGCGTACGCAGGTTTTATAACGATGTTTTCCTTCACCGTTTGAGAGCAGTCTGCATTACGTACGGCAAAGAGTGGGGCGCGTGTTTGAGGATTGAACTATCTCTATCGGGCAGGACAAGATTGAAACGAAGTGGTTTTAAAAGCTAAAATAAATAAATTTGCTAGGCAATAACGTGACCAATTAACATATTTTAAAATAATTTACTATGTGAAGTAATGTCACACATTACAATCATTTTGTGAAAACATTGATCAAATCTATTTGGTAACTAAATTCGATGTTATTAATACTAATTTCAATTATTTACTTTCTCCTCTCCGGACGGAAAGCGTCTATTTTCGTCCCGCTGCGCTAAACGAAGTTACCTCTTTCCACCTCCGTTGAGGAGAAAAATAGTATACTAACCTCGGGCAGTAACATGAGATCTGAGACCTTTCTTACTTTCTTGCCCTCGGTGTTTAATCTACTATTACAAAGCTAATGATATGTAAACACAAAAAATAACTAAAAAAACTATAAATTAATTAAAACGTTTTCTAAAAATAACGCCTAAGCCTCTATGGAACACAAACCGGTCAAGGGTGTCATCTTGGCAGAATGGGGGATTTTCCCAGCCAAAAAGGTTGTTCCTAACATAACCTCACTGGATTTGTGTGGTGGAGACTCAGATAAATTAACAGGAATGGATGCGATATTACGCGCGTACCCCTCTGCCAAAGACGCATGCTCAGTGAGCATACCCGTCATATAAAAATAGTTGACGCGCGTCCCGCGCCAGTATATAAAACTCCCCCCTCACCCCCGCAAAATTGACAGACTTTTTTGCGTAGAAATGAGAGATCATTTCCAATCCATTCCTGTTAATTTATCTGAGGGTGGAGATAAAACTTTTTTTCATAAATAACTACATTTTAACATACTTCGTAAACAAACTCAATATCAAGAAAACACTGTTTCGTTCGTAGAAAGAGAATAGTTAGAACGGGCATTAATAAAGTCGCGAAAACGAGACAGGATTATCAGCTAATTACACAGAATGAACGAGAGAAAAATCTATGTTGTTTGTCCCTTTCTGCGTATGCGATACTTAGTTGAAATTGCATACGAAATCTTGCAACTAAGTCAAATAAAGGCACGATTTCTCATACTTATGTCATATCTCCATCCCTTTCCAGTATACGCGCTCAGCGAATCTATAAAATACTCAATCTACGGTTTCGTTGGATTTACAAAATGTACCATCATGAAAAAAAAAATTTCAACTAAATTAGCTATCAGAAAATCCCTCGTTACAAATAACCTTGACAGTGTTGCCACAACAACACCACAACTACCAAATCACTTAATAATTTGTTCTTGACTCTCCGAAGGCACCTTCACACTGTGACAACAAGTTATTTGGGGACTGTCTTCCCGTTCCAACTCCTTACTTTCTACGCTATCCTCCTTGCAGCACCCCTGACTCGGTTCGTGAACGACTACAGATAATTCCTGACTAGATTTAAAACACTTTTCTGTAGGAGGCGGCTCCTGATTTATCTTACAACAGCCCTGACGTTCCGTTCTTAAAAGCTGCACATCTTCCACGCTCGGACTATCTTCTTTTTCACTTTCAGTGTGATGGTAATGTGTTCCGGCTGCTTGTATTTTTTTCGCCCTGGCAACCCTCGAAGGGCACTTTTTGGCGCCATAGTAGCAGGTTGCGTTTGACAGATCGTTGGAAGCGCCATCTTGTGAGGAGCTTGGGAAGTAGTGGGACGGTTGGATGCAGGTTCGAGTCCGGCAGATGAAGAAGTCGGATTCTGAGTTTGATGAGTCGAGAAGCGGCTGGGTTGTGCCTTCAGCTGAAATGAAGAAAACAGGTTTTAAAACTAGATTTGTACTTTTTAGACGTAGATGACTTGCACTGTTTCAGAGTGTCAATTTCATACAAAACTCAGACGCAGAACACTCGTAGACGGTATTAATAAAAGTAATATTTTATATGGAAAAATACCTTAGAAAATCTAGATTGCGCGTCTCAAATAACATTTATAATATAATTAATATACAAGGCTTTGAAATTATTCATACAAAATCACGCAATCTAGATTTTCTAACCTATTTTTCCATGTGTAAAATATTACTTTTATTAATACCGTCTACGAGAGTTCTACGTCAAAGTTTTTTAGGGTGATCAGACCGCTCTATACCATAGTGATTATTGACAACTACCCCCTCGGGGAATATAGTCGTGGGCAAACAAGGAATATGTTTATACAGAGGCAATCAAAAAACATCTAGCGTCAAGCCTTTATCTACTACTTAATTTTACAATGATCTAACATTAAATCTAACGAGGACCGACGCAAAAGATTGTTGGCGGTGTTATGGCTAAATAAACAAACCAGCAGCAGCAACAAACGCCTCAACTACGAGTAAAGAAGACAAAAAAAACTAGCATGCTAATAAACTAGTAGCTGAAAATGCTTTGCTATTAACAAAGCTTTGCGCTACAAACAATGCAAACTACCAGTACAAAATAACGTCAACTATACTAGGTAAATTAACGAGTGTAAACTGGGTTGTAATTGCACCCACTCTTATGTTTGTATATTACCACCACAGAACATTATAAGAGGGGTTAGAAATGCAAAGTAGCGCTTTTGCTTCGGAGACGGCTGTCGCCACTTGTGTTCTCGCTCACGCTGCTACAATTACTCATGCCGTCTCGCTCGCACCACGCCGCGCGCCTTATGGTGTTATGCAAATCATTACATAACCTGTGGCGACACGTTCCACGCCTACTTTGCACTTCTAACCCCTCTTATAATGGTCTGTGATTTGATTACCACTACTGTCCACACTGTCTTACTACAACAGACTAGTTAAGTAAGCAGTGTTACCAACCTAAACGTACTATAAAACAATAAAGGTCTGTCGTGATATACGCTAGTACTTGTGGCGGTAGGGATCGGCGCTGAGGGCGGTGTCGGTCTGCTGGAGCTCCACCGCGTCCATCTCCTTACAGAGCTTCCCCTCGCAAACCTCCCAGCTGCACTTCTCAGTGTTGCACCGGTCTTGGGAGGGGATGGAACAGGTTTTATAAGGATTTTACCAGGATACCTAGATAGTTTCTAAATCAGGAAAATGCTTTAGGACTTCTAAATTGGTGTAAGGGAGAGGGAACGGAACTTGTAAAGGTGGCATTCGAATCCAGTCTGCCGCCGCCCGGCAGCCGATGCTCTGCGGCGCTGCTGAGCGGCGCTGCCACGAGCCTTCGGATAGTAGACGCTGGGCCGCGCTGCCACGTGCAGTAGTCAAGCGGGAGTCAATGTGAATAGTTGTGTCGTGAGTCGTGTTTTGAGTATCGAAATATGTCTGACAACTTAAATAAACGGAAACTAGAACTCGTGAAGCGGCTGTTAGAGATCGAAGAAGAGGATGAAATAATGTTGCTTATAGGTTTTGATTTGAGTCGAGAATCGTAGAGTCGGGGATCTTTACTAACGAATTCTACTAAAATCTCGTCAATTTCATCTGTATACGATGCCATTTTGTCTACCGCTTTGAGCAAGCAGCGCGACCACACTGGTCTCGCTCGGAGCGGCCGGGCGCGGGGTGGCGCTGCCAAGGTCGCGCTGCTGGGCGGCGCTGCAGAGCAGCGTGCATCGGCACGCATCATAATATACTAAGGCCCATCACATACATACGGAATTGCAATTCGGAATTCCGAATGCAAACCGGTTTCCGTATAGGCTTGGAATCCCGTTCGCAAATGTGGGGGGGGGAACCTCCATACGAAAAACCTGTTTTTATTCGGAATTCCGAATCGCAATTTCGCATGTATGTGATGGGCCTAATACATACAATGCAGTGCGCAGCTGCCGAGCCGCTACTACCGGGTCGTGGCTGCCGGGCGGCGGCAGCCGGGATTCGAATGTATGGTGGCATTCAACACAAAATTAAATCTGTAGTAGGAAATGGGGGTTCCTAGATCAAAAGCATCAATCTCCACGTTTTCAAATTAAGGGGATATAATTCGGAGCGGGCTCCATACAAACGGAGATTAAAGTAAATGAAATGAACCCTTTATAATGATGAAATGTTTCAGAAATAACCTAGAAACTATAATCTCTTGCATGGTGTCACATTTTCGTTAAAATTTATAGATTTAAAGTTACAGTGCCTTAAATTAATCCTAGCGTTGAAATTGTATATTTTAACGAAAATCTGACACTGAACTTTCATTTCGCCGTCGATATTCGATATTTAGAAGGCGCGGGTTTAATAGCCAGTGTATCTCCATTCACGACCCTACAACATTAAGCTCTACTCCCATACAAATAGAACACAATCTCGAGTCGAGTAACTCACCGGTATCGTCACAATCAGGAGTACATATGACGACTCGCTTGGTGCTGAAGCATTGCATCTGGAGCAGAGTCAGTTTGGTGCCGAATAAGAAGTAACCTGGAAGAGGATTGTTTGGATTTAGCACTAGATCACAGAAAAGAGAACTAGCAGCAGAACTACAGACAAAAAAAAAAAAAAAAAATTCAATTCAATCTCATCTTCCACACTGCGTCTTCTTCTTTTAATTCACTAAGGCCGGCAGGACGGCCTATTAAGGGTATATTTTCTAAAACCCCTACTTTTAGGAACATTGTTTTCAGTGATATGCTATTGCATATCCAGTGTTTTATATTTATTATGAA
The DNA here is from genome assembly GCA_963693445.1 of Agonopterix heracliana. NCBI lineage: Eukaryota > Metazoa > Arthropoda > Insecta > Lepidoptera > Depressariidae > Agonopterix > Agonopterix heracliana. The sequence continues at coordinate 20,955,829 of OY856308.1, read as the reverse complement.
AGAACTGCCTTTACTTAAAAATTTAATGAATCGTTTTTTTGTATGTTTCATATAATTTATTTTAGTAATCGCATAAAATCCGGACACTGTTCGTCGAAATATTGCTAAAAATGGGGTTACTTTAGGAACATTTTTAGAAGGGTTACGTTACACGGTTGAATTTACAGTTTACGTAAAAAGAAAGTTTATATAAATTTAAAAAACATAATGAATCGATTTTTTGAAATACCAGTCTGAAACACTAATATTTTTGGAAACATATTATTTAAAATCAAATATTGTGATTACCATACAAAATGGCGAACAAATTCAAGCTTTTGACATCCTGTGACAACTGCAAAATTATCCTTGTTTCTGATTTTTTTCATTGTACGGCGAAATGCCGTTACTGGAGCACGTCCGCGTCAAATGTTTTAAAAATAATTTGCGACAATTTTTTTCTCGATCCGTCTGTGGATGACTGAAACACAAAGGTAATTGAATGGAATAATTCATTATTTGTATTTTTCTAAAGCTAAAATTATGATATATTCCAAAAAAAATTAACGAATTCTAGGATAATTTTTGTCATATTGTTCAATCAAATTGAAATGACTTCAATTATGTCAGTGTCGTCTAAGTAGCGTATACCAAATCTATGACCATTCTCTTTGGTCGGCTTTTCAATATACAATTACCAATACAGTCGCGCACAGTTTCAAATAAATTCTAAGCAAGAAGATTAAATTACCTACGTAGTATAAAATTCTTGATAAGAAAATCATGCAATTTTTATTTACTTCTGAAATTAAATCACTGCAAATAATATAAAAACAACTAAAAACTTGCTTCCTACCAATTTCAATGAATAATTGAACAGAAAAGATTTTATTACTTAGGTAGGTACTAGTTTGATGCCAATCCAAACTAAGCCCTATGCTTTCGTGAAATCCAAATCTGTTCAGTAGTTTTAACCCGTCCCATGTCTGAGGGTCCGACGTCGGACCCAAAAAATTTTCATACGTAGAGTGTTTGTGGGTCCTACGTCGGACCCGTAAGCATAGTGCCGCCATTGGCTGGCTTGTGGTGCCGGTGCGTTCCGTTCTACCTCTATTTATATTTTTTATTAGATTTATTGGTTTTCATTGGTTCGTTTGAATACAATTCTGTGAAAAACGGAACAAGTTTCATCTCAAACAAAGAAGAACTAGTGAACCATAGTGAATTCACGGACCAAGATGGCGGAAGTCGTGTCGGAACTATTTCAATGTTTACCAAGTTATTCAATTGTTTTTAAACAAAGTGTTGTTCATAAATACCTCGTAATAATGTCAGCTTTTAGATTATTATATTGGTTTTGTGCTTTGTGAAGTGTAACAATGTGTAAAACGGTAATATCATGCAGACGGATTCCAGTTTTTTTCCGAAAGGTAGGTAATTAACATAACACGGAATATTTTTGTTATTGTTTAATAACGTAAATAATGTCAATTGTAAGATGTATTTAGAATGATAGGAAATTTTATTTACTTCACGTAGATATATAATTTATTGCCATAATTTCATAGCATAACATCGATAAATATTTTTTTCTAAAAGGTGGTAAAAAAAAATTTGGGATGGGTTAAAATAACGTGTGCACAAACAAACAGACAAAAATTCTAAAAATGGTTTCAATGTATTCCATTCCATTACGTAGGTACCTATTCCAAACACCGCCAATTAACATTTTTATAAATATCTTCAATGTACATCCACGTCATGTTTGCAATTATGACTCAATCACAGACTTAAATTGCAGTCGAATGACATCTCAACCATCAAAATCGGTTCAGTGATTTAGGCACGTCTGCCAAAACAATGGGAATATTTAAATTCCACGGCTAATTTTTCTCCACTAGTCATAAAAGCAATATTTTTAAAATGTTGTTAAGTAAACTATATTACAACATTACATACAGCATTACTATATTTAAAGAAAACCGGCCAAATGTGAGTCGGACTCACGTACGGAGGGTCCCTTAGCACCATACCATAGCGTAAATTCACTTTGACTATACCATACAATACAATAGTAGTAATATAATTATTGTCTTCGAGATATATTTCTCTCGAGATTTTTTGCCCAACCACCATTTCTTGGTGTGGGGCTAGACAGAAGAATACAGATTATGGGAGATAGTTATAAAATAAGTATTTTTTTTTAAAGATAGTTTGTTGCAATGAAAGCGAACCGTAAAAGCTAGCTAGTTTATCAATACAAATACATTTTTAAATGAATTTGAACGGTAATCTCTAAATGCAAAAGTGGTCACAAGAAAATCATTCGAACTCATGTAGAAAAAACTTTGCTAATCTAAAAAAGACACCTTCCTTCTTTTTCTACTTCGATGCTGGAAAGAGAAACGGCAACATAAAATGTCAAATTCTGACATTATAATTTTGTTTTCACCTCACAAGCTCGGAAAGATTCTGTTTATCATTCGAAATCTGAGTGCAAAAGTGTATTTTATCCGCTAGCGTGCAAAGAGTTTTTAAAATTCGAATCCATTCGAGTCCAGATAAAAAGATAGTAAAACCATACGTGCGAGAAAGACAAAAAGATTATGTTGCTAACATAACGAACTATGCATATATTCGTGCATATTATCGTCTTCTCTTTTTCGCGTATAAGTTTGTCCTTCACTATAATTTGTTTGAGTGTCAACAAAGAGATTATAACTAAATATAATCCCTTTGAGTAGCAATATCTCTTGTCTTCTCTTTTTCACGTATAGATTTGTCCTTATTTGCATTTGCATATAATTATTTTTCCAGTGTGGGATAAAAACATCATTTAAAATAATACTTACCTATTTAAAATGCATTTAAATAATTAATTCATCTTGTTTACCTATGAGAAGTTATTCCTTTACATTTCCTTACATTTCCTGAATTATTTGCGCAGTGTCTCAGTACACACTACACACCAGGTCATTTTTTATGCTGATCAACTGGTTTTCAATCAAACTGGTACACGTGGCCGCAGTGAGACAGTGACTAAATGCAAGAGTAATATAGCCGCAATAGAATGGGACAACGTCATAAAGCGCGAAGTTCGCTCTATACATCTAAACTCAGTGCTTGCACCTAACATTTTCCTCGCTGTTGTGAGGTGAAAAGTTGTGTGTTTCGCTCGGCTGCAAAATTATTCCGCGTCTCGTACCTTTGAAACCTTCGCTACGCTCCGGATTCTATATTTGAACCACTCGCTTCGCTCGTGGTTCAATCCTAGAATCCTTCGCTTGCTCAGGTTTCAATATAAGTACTCGCGGCAAAAAACAACTTTGCAGCCTAGCATAACAAATAACTATTTTCTTATCGGCCAGTTATTTTATGTACTTTTCAAATTTACCGAGGAGTTTACAGGGCCCGGTTTAATAAACGTGACAATAAGCGTGACAATTACAGGTGGAAAATCTGATAATTTCGTCAAAATGTCATGGTGGAAAATTATAGTACATTACTGCAGTGGCCAGCAAAAGACGCATCGATGGACGAACGTGTAAATGTGGGCCGAGGCGAAGCCAAGGCACACATACGTAAGTCCATCAATGCCTAGTTGTGGCCAAGGCTTGTATAGTGCTTTTCTCAAACAATGCTATTATGTTATTATTATGATTATGCAATAAATATTATGAATTATGAATGCGCGGAAATGAAAATTAATCAACTTTTCAAAATCAATGACGAACAACAATAATTTTTCCTGCGATAAAGCTAGTAACTTATAACTTATCTGTGGTTAAAGTGTCCATTCGTTTTTTTTTTCATTATAAAGCTTTTTATTTGCAAGCCAGTTCAAAATTTAAACCAAACCTTTGATAAGTTACCTCCTTGGTTGCCATGTTTCGGAGTAAAAGATCGTTCCATTTTTAAATTACACGACATAATATAAGTTTACTATGTAATTTATTTGGCCGCTAAACTACGACAGATATAGATTTGCATACAACTATTGTCAACATAATGCTCAAATTTCCAAGCATGTTTGAGAAAAGAAATTTGTCGGATTGTAGCGACAATTTGACATATTTCTGTTCAATAATTTTTCTCCTGACAGGTGACATGTGACAGAGGAGTCGCGTGGCTAAGGAGGTAACAAGTAGACGTGTCGTCGGTGTGTTTTTGTTTAAAAACGGGGTTTTGAGATCGCCATATCCTATTACCGTACAATATCTAATAAATATATCTTCAACACTTGACACTGGCGAAATCTAACAAGGGAACGCCATTTAATAAAAATAGAATAGACATAATGACAATTTGTCCTGAAAAACTTGACATAAGTATTTGTTTTATTAAACACTTCTTCTTATCGTGTGGGCAGCAAGCCCTGGTATCAGAGTTTTTTTCAGACCGCCTTACGGGCCTCTGACGTGGTTTTTATGTACCTAACCAAAGATAGTAGCCGGGATCAACGGCCTAACGTGCCATCCGAAGCATGGAATCATGTGATTCAGCCTGTAATATCCTAACAAACTGGGGAAAAATGCACAAAGTGACATGTCACTAGGTGTCCCCCGTGGGAATCGAACCCACGACCTACGTAAGCAGAACTCAATGTTCTTGACAATTTTGTCAATGTACATTTTTATTGAACTGTAAATAATTGTCGAATTTTCGCCTGTCGCCTTTCACCTGTAATTGTCGCGTTTATTGAATAGGGCCCTGGAGTGCGATTTTTGAATCTCATTCGCTGAGCTCAGCAGTTGAAAATGTCCAAATTACTATGGAGATTACTATGGAGATATGCATCTTCCTACTGCTGATTTGACTTTCAAAAATAGCACTGCTGAAGTATGATTTTTGAAAGTCGCATCAGCAGTAGGAAGATGCAAATCTCCATAGTAATCTCCATAGTAATTTGGACATTTTCAACTGCTGAGCTCACCGAATGAGATTCAAAAATCGCACTCCTGGTCGAAAACGACCTTATATTATATTTTTTAAAAAATATCCGCAATCCTTTCATTTTAAAATCTCTAACATAGAAAATGTTGTTTTCTCCCCTCCGGACGAAAAGCGTAAATTTTCTTCCCGCTGCGCTAAACGAAGTTGCCACTTTCCACCTCCGTCGAGGAGAAAAATAGTAAACTAACCTCGGGCAGTAAATAAGAAAGCCTCAGATCACATGTTTGTTGACCTCGGCTTCACCTCGGTCAGCAATCAAATGACATCTGAGACCTTTCTTACTTTCCTGCCCTCGGTGTGTAATCTACTATATTATTCACACAATTATTCGGTATGTCAAGCATTTTTTGTCTTTATTTGATATTTTTTACGGATAGAAGATATCATTATAAGAAACATATTTTTTTTCAATTCATGAAATTTATCTGTAAAATAATGGCAAAAGTGGGATCGAAAAAATTATTCGAACTCCACGTTGTTAATTTTGTTGTTTAAAAATTTAATTTAAAAAATAAAAATTACCTGCCTTCTCTTTCTTACTCCATGTTGGAAACAGAAACGGCAACATGAAATGTCAAATTCTGACACATTGAACATATTTTTTCTGAATGACCAGTTATTTTAAGTTGATATTTAGTTTAATCCTTTCATTTCAAATATTCTGACATATAAAATATTGTTATTGAGACAATTATCTCGAAATAGTTTTCCATTTTGTCCTCCCAAAAAAAAACTTGACATACCGAATTGACGAAAATATCGGTGATTTTTTTTTTCAGTATGTTCAAAATTAGAATACCGGCGGTATATATATCATAGAATCTCCTCCTTGTCGGTTAGTAAAAAATATCACATGTGTAATTTTGAAACTATAAAAATATTTAAAAAATAAGTGTTTAATTTAGTTATGTAGGCATATTCCGTTACTCTACATATTGTGAAATCATAATTTTTGTATCTCTATACACAATTTTTTTGCCCACAGTGATGATCGTATTTAGTTTGAAAAAAGTGGTATGTATGTAGGTTACACTTTAAATTAACTGAAACTTCCCACTTTGGTTAATTTAAAATGTTTTAGTTAAGTAATGAATTTCTTATTGTGTGAAAAAAAACCTACCTACTAACTAGGTATTCTTCACAAAAAATACTTAACACTTTTCTTATCGATGGTGGGAGCTCAAACAAAAGGTCACGGAAAACTTACAAAACATTATCAACATTTTTTATTGAAAATTGACAGCAAGTGATGACGTCACAAACGAAAATATACCCTTAAGACGGTATAAAAATTATTTGATAGCATGTTGGCCCTAACTTGCCTTTACCAATATTATGGGTAGTATTTTTGTAGTTATTTTTAGGCATATTTATTATATTTAGTTTTATAGGTATACATTTATTATTATTTATAATGTATGATGATCACGCCGATCCAAATAATAGTTTCTTTTCCTGCTCTTCGTCGTCTGATGACTTTATTAGTGCGGATGGGAGTGACACTTCCACTACTGACTCCTTATCCGATTATCTCTCTTCTGTTTTCTCCAGTTTCTCTTTCAATTTCAATATCGTTCATATTAACGCCCAAAGCGTTCCTGGCCACTACTCTGACTTACTTGCAACTTTTAGTAACTCAAATGTTGATGCTATTTTGATTTCTGAGTCTTTCCTAAAACCTTCTCTCCCATCTACCCAATACGCACTTCCTGGCTTCAAGCTCATCAGAAACGATCGTGTTGGTGTGGGGTGTGGCGGCGTAGCTATATATCTTAGAACCGATATCCCACATTCTGTTATCAGCGTGTCACCTTCGCTTTATTCCGGTTCGTCTGAACACCTTTTTCTTGAAGTTTCCCTGCGCCATACTAAAATTCTCCTAGCTGTCTTTTACAGTCCTAATATGCATATCAATTACTTTTCCACTTTAGAATCCTTACTCCACCAATTTTGCCCCCTTTACGAACATGTCCTTCTCCTCGGTGATTTCAACACTTGTCTGGTCAAAAACGATTCTCGTACGCACAATCTACTCTCTTTGCTTTCGTCTGTCAACCTTCACGTTCTACCTCTTTCAACCACTCATCACCTCCCAAATAAAACTCCATCTCTCCTAGACCTGATGATTATCTCGTCTCCACAAAACGTATCAACATTCGGCCAACAGCCGGCCTGCTTTTCTTACCACGACCTAGTCTATTTGTCTTACAAGGTGCGCCCTCCAAAACGCAAGCCCATTTACCGTTTCCTTCGCAGCTTTAAAAATATTAATGAATCGGCTCTGCGTCTGGATGCAAGTGGCACCGATTGGGGACCTGTTCTTAGTGCTGACAGTATGGACGCCAAAATATCTCTATTTAACAACATTTTCCTTAGCTTATTTGATGTCCATGCTCCAATAAAAAAGGTTAAGGTCAAGCATGTGCCGGCTCCGTGGCTTACGGACGAGATCAAGAATATTATGGCGCTGCGGAATAGGGCGAAAAGGAAATACCTGCGTTGTCCTTCTGACACCAATCGCGATCGTTTCAAGATGCTTCGTAACCGTTGTAACCGTATGTGCAGGGATGCCAGGAGACTTCATATCCATAAATCTGTAAGTGTCTCAGACCCTGCACAGGTATGGCGGTTTCTTAAATCCTTAGGCATTGGTAAATCTTCTGATTCTTCCCCCATTTCTCTTGACCTCACTGCTCTTAATAGACATTTCTCTTCACTTCCATTTAACATTGATCCCTCTGTCAAATCAAAAACACTTCTGGAACTTTCCAAACTACCAATGCCTACATGTCCCCCTCTATCTTTTTCTGCAGTAACCGAGCTTGATGTTAGGAAGCATATCCTTTCCATCTCCTCTACCGCCGAGGGTCATGACACGATATCCTCTCGTATGATCTCCCTCATCCTTCCTGAAGTACTTCCAATCCTCACACACATCTTTAATTTCTCCTTGTCCTCCAGTTCCTTTCCCTCGGCATGGAAACTAGCTCTAGTTGTTCCTCTGCCAAAATCCAGTAACCCTACTTCCTTCTCTCAATTCCGCCCCATCTCTATACTTCCTTTTCTTTCCAAGGTATTAGAGCTTATTGTTCAGAAACAACTGTCTTCCTTCCTCCGATGCAACAAATTATTGAACTCGTTCCAATCTGGTTTCCGCCCAGGGCACAGCACTGTAACTGCACTTGTAAAAGTTTCTGATGACATCCGACTGGCTATGGAGAATAAAATGCTCACTATCCTCATACTTCTCGATTTCAGCAGTGCTTTCAACTCTGTTGACTTCGATGTTCTCTTAGGTATTCTTCAATCTCTCAACATTTCTCCACCAGTTATCTCTTGGTTTCTCTCTTATCTCCGAGGCCGCTCGCAGTGTATCCGCTCTGGCGGGATTTCATCTGATTGGTGCGATCTCACTGCAGGCGTGCCTCAAGGTGGTGTTCTTTCTCCTCTTCTCTTCTCAGTTTTTATTAATACCATCACTGTCATTATATCATCCAACTATCATTTGTATGCTGATGACCTTCAAATTTACCGGCATTTCAAACCCGATAACATCAGTGACGCTATCGATGCGATAAATGTTGACTTGGAGCGTATCTGTACCTGGGCTCAGTCCAATGGTCTGATGGTTAACCCCTCCAAGTCGCAGTGTTTGGTCATCGGTAGCACAAGGATGCGTAGCCGCGTCGATCTGTCCCTTGTCTCACCTGTTAGTTACAACCATACCATTATTCCCTACAGTAAGTCCGCTAAAAATCTCGGTGTCATGTTCGATTCTAACCTGTCATGGGCGGACCACTTCAACCAGATCAGTAAAAAAGTGCACTACTCCTTCCATTCCCTCAAACGCCTTCAAAATTTTCTTCCCATCAACACCAAAATCCTCTTAGCCCAATCCCTAATCCTCCCTATCATCGACTACGCGGATGTCTGTTGTCTCGATGCCACCGAGGAGTTAAATAACAAGTTGGAAAGACTACAGAACTTGGGCATACGTTTCATTTTCGGTCTGCGGAAGTATGACCACGTGTCCGAGTTTCGGGCCCAGTTGAAATGGCTCCCCGTACGCGATCGTAGGAATGTCCACATCCTTTGTCTCCTCTACAACATCCTTCACAACCCTTCATATCCTAACTATCTCCGAGACCGTTTCTCCTTCTCCCGCCCTCCTGACAAACCTTGCCGATCCCACGTCCGTACCCAACTTAGTATCCCATCCCACTCCACCGACTTCTACTCCTACTCCTTCACCATCCATGCTGCTCGGTTATGGAACTCACTCCCCGCCGACATTCGCGACTCAAAGTCTATTGCTATATTTAAAAAGAGAACGAAAGAGCACTATCTTTCTCTACCTTAAGTGATATATATATATATATATAATATTTATTCTGATATATATTGTATTTTGTAGGTTGTATATTGTATAATATATTTATTTATTGTTTGTTTGTACACAATAAGTTTGCCTTGTAATTATTAACTGTCTCTTTTGCGGGTCTGCTGGAAGAAATCTCTTCAGAGATAAGCTCGCCCTTTGTACATGTTTTCTCAACTTTGTATATTTTTATGTCTTTGTGTGCAATAAAGTGTTATAATAATATAATAATAATATAATAATAATAATAATGGCCCATTTCCTCTACCTCTGGGTAGCACTTACAAGCTATAACGTCAGCTTTTGCAGTTAGTTATTTATTTTACAGCATAGCGTGTTTTTTTTAATGTTTGGATTATTAATACGGACCCTATACTTAATACAAAACATGGAAAACATCGTGAGGAAACCTGCATGCTTCAATTTCGTTATAAGTGGCGATGCAGATCCCCGTCACACTGGACAGAGTTTCGGTACTACTGGTGAAACGTGGATGTTCTGAGGCTTCAGAATATCTCTGACTACCCCCTCGGGGAATATAGTCGTGAGCATATGCCTGTATGCCTATACTTAATATCAATTCAAACGGTAGAAAGGTTAAAAGCTTCTGATAGCGATACAATGAGTCAATAGATAACTATGAAGTCCATTTATGCGCAGAATACTTGGTCCTTGTTCGCCTATATCCATGTTATGATTGAGTCATAAGAGTCATAACAACATTCCAATGTCCTTTCCAAACACGTTAGTTTATAATAATAATAAAACAGGATCCTTTCATACAATTTCCTAATTTCACTACTGGTTTCACTATTATAATGAACCCATGACTAATTTACTTAGTCACGGTCTATGTTCAATTTTCACGCTAAATTCACGTCTGAAAAATGTTTTGCATAATCTTATGCTATGCCACTTAAATTACACTTGTACAATGAATAGTATCGTAACAAAATAATTCGCACACATGACACAACAGGTACACACCGGCGAGACATCGTGGGTTTGGAGCTAGTAGTACACACGGCGACACATCAAGCCAAGCTACGCAATACCTATCATAATAAGCTGGCCGCGCGTAGGTAGAGTAATGTACAACGTCGCGCGGTCAGCTTATGTTTGTTTTGCGTAGCTTGATGTGTCGCCGTGTGTACTACTGGCTCCAGACCCACGATACTAGGGCCCGTTTTATAAACATGACAAGTCACGGTACATTGCTGGTTATGGCGTTAGACGGCATGCGACACATTCTCAAATTGTCATTGTAAATTTACAATTGTCATTTGTCGTGTTTATGAAATAGGCTTCCTGGCGCCAGACCTACGGCAAAACTAGTAATTACAATAAATAATTTAATAATACTATTCGATATGTAATTCCAACCTGAAACTCAAAAACATGCTAAAAATAAGCCTTGTTATAACTACACGCTTGGAAGCTAATTGGTTGTTGTAAAAATGTTTCTGACCACACGGATAAGGACCTGGGTTCACGTTAAATTAGCAATTAAGATTTCAATAAGCATTACACAAGATTAAATATCCCTACCATGGAGTAAGAGGAGATGGCATATCGGCTTGTTTGTATAGAAACTTATGTCGCCGACAAAGGGGGTGAGGGACGGGTGAGGGGAGACAAAAAGCATTAGGGGAGCGTGTACTTTCTCTATGGTATACAACAATCGCGGTACAAACTAGATGACGTCATGCCCAGTTGGTGGTTACTGTGCACACTTTGTAACACCAGCTCTACCAAGAGGAGCGTGTAATTTCTCTATGATCCCTACAGATCGAAAGCGTCATACAAGTAGTCACAGTGTCGGTGCACTTACACATAGCGTTAAACATAACAACACAGCATTACCTAGAGGTCGTACGGTACTACGCGTAGTACTATAGTGCATACATCTTTTTGCTGCTGACTGTACATACCCAGGCTGACGGTGTACGCCTATTCGTAAGTCCTCTACCACGCTATTGTCAGTGCACCGACGGCGGCCGCTTGTACGAAGCCTTCGAAATTATATTGACTCATGTGATGCAAGCAAGAGCCATCACACAAAAATTTACTTTAACAACAACACTACCCATAGCAAGCAGAACACAATAATGAACTTTAATAGTGTAGTAATAAAAGCGAGACTCACCGAGCATCATGCCGAAAACGACGGCGAGCAGCAGGTGCACGTTGTAGACCATCACAGCCAGCATCAGCAGGTAGCCGACTACGTTGTGCAGCACGAACACTAACGACTGATGCGCGTTCACCAGTGCCCTGCGATCACCACTATTATGTTACTTATTACTTTACATTACCCACGACTTCGTCCGCACCGGCTACCGTCATCGTAGCGAAATAAAAACATAAACGTTTTTAAACCTAATCATATAATTTCAAACACAATAAGTTTCAATAAAATCCGTCTACCCGAAACCGTCACACTGGACAGAGTTTCGGTACTACTAGTGAAACGTGGATGTTCTGAGTTTTCAGAATATCTCTGACTACCCCCTCGAGGAATATAATCGTGAGGAGCTATGCTATGCTAAAATCGGTGCAGTAGTTTTTGCGTAATGCTCTAACAAATAAACAGAGCCAAATTTTTTTTAAATTCTGTGGTTTGGAGTCGAGGATACCTGAACACGCCGCCCATCATTCCTAAATTCTACAGCGAGGGAAACCGCTAAGAGTCATTCAAGTCCTACGACAGATAATTATGTATTAATACAGATCGCGCAAGGGATGAGCGCTCGGGGAACGTGGTACGGATTTTCGCGCAGGTTGATGACGTAAAAGGCGACTGCTTGGCTAACGGCGTTCTTGCGTTAGCGCCGCCTCCCAACTTCGCTGCGCCATATAGACCCGAATTTGATTTCTGTTCTGCGTATTCAACGTTGCGCGATCTTTATGCGCGTTGTTTGTTAAATTTGACATTAGCACCCAGAGAACGATAGTAACATATAATATCATTGTTAGCATCGCACCTGTAACATTTGTCTCTCATACCATGGTCATGGTTATGGTCATTGGTGCTCCCATAAAAATCACAGAAAAGGACAACCTCCAAAACGGGCAATTTTTGTACTACCGAACGATATGTGCGGCAACATAAAAATATGGTAATAATAGTTTGCATAAACATATTACTAAAACTTTATATTTCAACGATATATTTTGTCGTACAAACGAGATTTCTTGAATTTCATGATGGATATTTTGTGCAAGTTGTGCAAAAATGGCGGAAATAAATCGGATCGGATTTCTATTCTATTTTTATTTAATGGCGTTTCCTTGTTAGATTTCGCCAGTGTCAAGTTATTTGAGGGACTGTCTATCCAATTTCGAGGATTGTTTTTGAGTAAGAACAACTGAGAAGGATTTAGGAGCCTCGTGGCAGGCTGAGACGCGAACCGTGAACACCACGCGAGAGACAAGTGTTCGAGGCAAACCCTGCAACGTGACTCCTGGATCGGATTTAGTTCGAGTTGTCATAATATTACTTTGAATATTTTGTAACACAAAACTACTTTGTTTGGGCTATTCTTGAAATTGGATTGTATTTCTATCATATTCGTCTATATTATAATGCGCATAGCAAAGCTATCACATGCATATCACAATTTAGCCGAACGGCCCATACATGGATGCATGATGTCATTTATACAGGGTCCTTCTTAATATGCTGACACTTTTTTAGGGGGATGATCAGACCGTCAAACTGAACAACTTTCTCTATGGCACCAACATCGAAATCGCGAAAAAAAATCAGCTGTCCCATACAAAATTGCAAACCTACTCGAGTCAAGTGTATGGGACAGCAATTTTTTTTTTCGCGATTTCGATGTAGGTCCTATAGAGAAAGTTGTTCAGTTTGATGGTCTGATCAACCCCTTAAAAAAGTGTCAGCATATTAAGTTAGACCCTATATAGTAGATTACACACCGAGGACAGGAAAGTAAGAAAGGTCTATCATGTAAAGGGATCTCATGTAATCTGAGAACATGTGATCTGAGGCTTTCTTATTTACTGTCCGAGGTTAGTATACAATTTTTCTCCTCGACGGAGGTGGAGAGCGACAACTTCGTTTAGCGCACCGGGACGACAATTGACGCTTTCCGTCCGGAGGGGAGACAATATTTTTAATTTAAAAAATTTATACTTTCAGCACAGCTAGCATGCCAGCCACGACAAAGCGTTTAAACGAGAAAAACGTCGTGCGCGCTCTTTCTGGCATACGTCAAATAATAAGGATGGTGGCACATCTCGATTTTTATCGTTTTCTCGGGTGTGGCATGCGAGCCCTACAGGACATACATATCTATTAGAGATACCTATTACTTATATTTTCTAGATAGCAACATTGTTGCAATCAGCTATGTCTACGACAACAAAGTTTTAAACGTTATTCACGAGATTAGCCGATATGATAACACTGAATTTAATAAACAAACATTATCTATAAAATCAATTAAATGATCTGAAATGTTGTTGTTGATTGATTATACATCAATCTAGTATTATTATTGTCATATGGTAATTTTGTCGACTGTTCCTGCGTCAGTTTTTCCAGGCCCTTTTCACACTAAATAGGCATAATGGTGCAAGAGACCCTCTCCGAGTGACGTACTGAACACATCGAATACGTCCGGCACAGCAAGTCTCAAACCACAACGATTAAGGGTATATTACCGTTGGCGCGCTCCATACAAACGAAGTCTGGTTGTATTTTAAATACTAACCAAGGTGATTGCAGAGTTGTCAATTTCATACAAAACTTTGTCGTAGAACACTCGTAGACTGTATTAATAAAAGTAATATTTTATGTATGGAAAAAATAGCTTAAAAAATCTAGATTTACGAAGATATAAGGTGATTTGGGTGTCTATCTGATTTGATCATCTCCCGATACCGACTGTACACAAAATAAGTAATCAATCTGTTGTTATTTAGCTTACCTGACTCTGAGCGAAGTCCACCGGCTGACCTGCCCCGAGCTGGCGTTGCGACTGGTCGTCGGCTCCACATTGTTACCCTGCTCTCTAAAACAAGAGACATAAGGTTCATTATCCTGATGATCACTATTTCTTGTGTTATCTTATTTTAAGGATAGTAACGGTTTTAAAACCTATTTTTTTTATTTTATCTCTTAGATCATATTGCGAACTAAATGACCGTAGTGCGCTTTTCGTGCTGTAGGCATAAGAAACAGTTATTAACTATTCTAATGCTGTAGGTGCGCTAAGCGACAAATCGGGATCTTTAACGCAGGTTGTGTCTGTGGCCTAGCTATAGGCAGTACAGGTCGATTAACTAAAGCTGGCGCGTGCCACACATTAGCATTATATAGCAATGCTTTTGACTCACTGCACTAATACTTAGGCATTCTTTGCCTTAGGCTTCTTAGGCTTTAGTTGGTAATATCTCGCAAATCTGTACTGCATCATTATCATTAGGTATTCCAATAATGTAGCCTGTAAAATTGCGATGTAGTTTCTTAATGCTAATAAATAAAGTTTGTTTGTTTGTTATACTGAAAAGATTTTCTATCTCTGTCAAACACGGACGCACTGTTGGGAAAAACGCATTTGTGTGTATATGTGAACGCGCCAGCTTTAGTAAACCGACCTGTAAACTGCGAAAAACGGGCATTAATTTCAAAACAAAAATCCCATACACAGGCATTGTCATCCGTTTAAATTAATGCTTCCTCCACACGCTTGCGCGAGCTTAGGCAAGTCTATTGTACATTGACGCTTCTATAAAGTAAACTAATAACAATCACATAAGTTGGAAAATATTGTTTGACGTGCACCGCATGCCGTTTCGAAGTACGTAGACACGCCATTAATAATAACCACGAAACAGTTGCCCAACCAAAGTTGTGCACCCCTTGGTTTGAAAACTTTGCAGAGATACGTGTGAGAATGAATATGGGCTAAATTCCGCTAAATTACATCATCATCAGCCTATATACGTCCCACTGCAGGGCACAGGCCTACCCTCTAGGAGGGTGTTAGTCCACAACAATGTGGATTGTTAGACTTCACATACGCATCAGAATTTCTTCTTCTGCATATGCAGGTTTCCTCACAATGTTTTCCTTCGTCGGTTGCGAGCAGTCGGTAATACGGACATAAGTTAGAAAAACTCATTGGAACGTGGCATGTTGTCCGTGCGGATTGGAACTCGGACCTCATGATTGAGAATCCATACCTGTCCTTATACGTGGTCAAACGATTAAGGGACACCCATGTCTGCGAAAAAGCATGTGACCCCTGTGAGGCCCTGTGTCAGAACAAAAATCATATTTCACACTACTCTTATTGTTATTATAATACATGTGCATATAAATTTCAGTTTTTACGACCTCGATTGTTTCACAAATAAGGTCGTAATTCGTTTGAAATTATGACCGAAACTAATAGTACCTACTTACTGGTAAATTATCAGTAATTTGCCGTAAAAAGGAAGCAAATAGTAATAAGTAATAACAGAAAACTGAAAAAACGGCTTAGCACAATGCTAGGAAAGGCATACAACAATAACACAACCGCTACTTCTTTGCTACATCTGTGCTGTACTGTACATGCATGCAAATAAATATTGAAACTGAGAGTTTGCGGAAAAACAATTTTTTTTCAATGCACCGAAACAAGACAGCTACTGTTCGAAAAACAGCGAAATCCAGTTTAATCCTTTTGTGTTATATTAATAATTTTATAGAAATAGTAGATTCAACCGAGGGCAGGAAAGTAAGAAAGGTCATCAATCAATCATCAATCTCATGTAATCAAACATATTGTGATCTGAGGCTTTCTTATTTACTGCCCGATGTTAGTATGCTATTTTTCTCCTCGACCGAGGTGGAAAGCGGCAACTTCGTTTGGCGAAGCGGGACGAAAATTTACGCTTTCCGTCCGGAGGGCAGAAATAGTATATAAGTTATAAATTTTGTTATCAAATAAAAGCTCGTAAACGCGTTAAAAAGGAAAATTATAATTCGACAAGTACAGGTTTCAGGATTTAGAAGAGATAAGATTTTCTATTTTAAAAGCTATGTAGAGGATGTCTAGACTAAAATCCTTGTAATAAAGTCCACTTTTGTGTAATAATGTCTCAAATAACCTTAATTGAAGTGTCTCTAACGCTCAGTTGCAGAAACGCTCATTAGAATTAATCCTGCATTAAATCTCTTGCTAGATTTTACTACAACAAGACAAAAAGGGACAGCAAGAGATTGCGTTTCTGCAACTGAGCGTAAGTGTCTTTATATTTCGTTTCGTTGGATGTCCCTTGCGCTTATTGAGTCCAAGACTGTCGAATATATTGACTTACAATTGTACCCGAATTTTAGAGATAAACTTATGAACATTCCCTTCTGTGTAAACAGAAACATGGCTCGAACTACATACGAAAGCTCCTTAGTCCGATCCATAGAGTTCCCCGCTACTTAAATTAAATAAGTATACTATTATTCTCGAAATTCTAAGAAGCGCTCGTTGGCGTAGTGGAGCTTCGGTATTGGAAACGATCACCGAAGTTAAGCAACGTCAGGTCCGGTCAGTCTTTGGATGGGTGACCGTTTAGTGGTATTTCATCTCGAGCGTTTCCGTGCTTCGGAAGGCACGTTAAGCAGTTGGTCTCGGATAGTTCCGTCAGATGGCGTTGTAACTATTCGTTAAGCCAAGTCAGAGGCCTATTGGCGGCTTGAAAATTCTCTGACAGCAAGGTGACCACTAACTTGCCTCCACCAATACGCACTGGGCCCGCGTGGTGGAGTATGGCCCACTCCCTCTCACCCTTATTCGTGAGAGGAGGCCTTTGCCCTGCAGTGGGATTCTACAGGCTATAACTTACTATTATTCTCAGGCAACATAACTTAATCATACATTTTCTACATTGCAAAATTTAAAATATTGCCCACGTTTAGTCTTCGCCGTAGGTAGTTGGTTAAATGGAAATTCAAGTGTTATCCGAACATTGATCTCGAACACAGTGACACTGGACAGGCCAGGTCAATTAATCAATCACCCATACATTCGTAAACGTGGGTAATGAAAGGACAAACTATGTCAATGGCAAATAGTAGCACGATTGTAATTATTTATATAATCTACGTTTTATCACTGCCAGCTGTGACAATAAATATAATTATCTGGATTTCATAAATTCATGTGTAAACTGCATTTAGCATTACATACTTAAGGGAGTGCTTCAGACCCTCACACTGAACAACTTTTACCTTGGGACCAATATTGATATCGCAAAAAAACATAAGTTGTTTCATAAAAAATGTTCCAATGGGGAGGCCATTGCAAACGGGAGGCAGCAATAAGAAAAGTATCGCTATTAGTAAGCCAACTCCAGATATAATTTATCAGTATACCCTACCGCAAAATCACCATTTAAATACCTTTACAAAAAAGAGGAACCTAAACCTATTGTAGGCTTAGATGTGTGCTTCAATTAAACGCGCTTTGGGCATTCCATAATTTTTACTTTCAAACTATGTCCTTGTTTGCTTCCAGTAAGTATAAATAAACATTGCTTCTAAAATGTGGATATTCTTGTATGGTATATTATTTAGAAATTCCATTGCCCTTTGGGGAACATAGTCGTGAGCACAATATGCGTAAATGTTGTCAAGGCTGTGTTCCGGTTTGTAGGTAGGTATTCAACGTATTTTGATAAAAGCGACAAAAGTAAAGGATTAAATTACCAATGCTACCATCGAAGTCGGAATACTTTTTTCATTTCCTCAATTTACAGCAATTACAATACATTCTAAAAAGTATCTACATCAACCTACCCACTAGATATGAAAGTTCAGTAACCTGTAAATTGGTCATTATAGATAACAGTAGGAGTGACATACAGAATTTTCGTATTTACACGCATACACGCATCAACCAATCAATCAAGTATACTTTATTAACATTGGCGTATCTAGTGTTATTTTCCTGGGGGGCGTAGTCCCAGTGGTACCCAGTGGCCTGAGTTTCTTTGGCCTGAAGGAACCGGAATTTGCCGCCCTCTTCCCCCTATACAGAGAATACCAATGATAAAACCATTCGCTCGCCCCTAAATTGTATCATTAGTAGTGCGTACAAATTGTGATCTCCCCTCGGAGCTCAACATTTTTAAGCACTACTACCTTCCTACTCGGTTGCGGTCAAATCAAACTTTGAGAAAGCGAAGTGAGCGCAACTTTTCCCTGTAATGAATGAGAATCGATTGTATCCAGAGCTCTTTCGGTACAAAACATGTAAAACTAAGGGAAAACTATGGAGCGAGCGAAGCGAGCTCAACTTTCCTTCACTAAGAATCGGTTATAAGAACATAGGTCCCGAACAATTTATGCATACGCCAATGCCTTAGAAAAAGTATGTCAAGAATGAGCCTCGCGCTTCTACCGGATAAAACAAAAGGGGCCAACTTTCTTAGGGTGGTGTGCGTGGATAGGGTTTAGAGGCCAGTGCTGGTTGCAATAGTTTTTGACGCTTTCGTAGCTTCGACATCTTGACATAACTTATCCAAGGCCAATGCGCATAAACTCACGATCGGAATTCCTTTCGAAGTTGAAACTTGTTGCAATCGACCGACTGGAGGCCTACATCATCAACCAACACCCATACACCCTCAGCAATCAGCATGACTGTTTGTAAAACTGTGCCCCATACAGGTAGGGGAAGGGATAGCAGCTAATGATGATGAAGAAGAAGAAAGACAATTTTCCAAAAGACTGTCATCATCATTGGTACATGTGATGAGTTTTTCTAACTTATGTACCTATACGCTACGCCATGGCATAGCGTTCGAGCGGATTCGAACCCGGACCCTAACGGTCCATACCTCTCCGCAAAGCTCCACCAAAACTTAGTTATTTTATACCTTGTATAATGATAGCTAATTTTTGTTGATGGCTTTTGTTGGACGTAACAAACGGATCAGTGATCACACGTCGCCGCTACCGCTGCGCGCCCGCAATGAAATTAAACAAATAGCGAGACAATAGCGCGGGCTCTATCGTCGCATAGACTGTAGAGTAGCAAATACCATTGTAGTTGATTATTGTTTCAACTCTTATTTATTATGTCTGTCGAGTTCGAGTGGGACACGTTACCTACAATGTCATTTATTTATGCGTATGTAGTTTAAAATAAAATTGATAATACAGTAAAATTGTGGTTATAATTCCATTTGTTAACATCATAGATCAAAGTAAAATTAATGGATAAGGTTAAAGAGTGTTAAGTTGAAGCAAAAAACTAGGGCAATTGGTCCATACAAACTAGGGCAATTGTCTGTCATCTCGGTATAAATTTGAAGTATACCATTCATTTGTTTTGCCTCATTTTTCTGGTTTGAAATGTTCTAAGGCCTATCCATTAATTTTACTCTGATCTAAGGTTAACATGATCAATAACGTCCACAGGCTCTGACAGATAGACGGCAGCGTAAAAAAAAAGTTATAGCTAGTATAACTTAGATAAAATATATGTCTAGACAGTCGAAGCTGCGAACGGAGAGTCACGTTGCAGGGTTTGCCTAGAACACTTGTCTCTCGCGTGGTGTTCGCGCGGTTCGCGTCTCAGCCTGCCACGAGGCTCCAAAATCCTTCTCAGTTGTTCTTACTCAAAAACAATCCTCGAGATTGGATAGACAATCCCTCAAACTTCTTGACACTGGCGAAATCTAACAAGGAAACGCCATTAAATAAAAAAAATAGAATAGAAGCTGCGAACGGCGAACGCGTCGAAAAAAATATCTGCAAACCGTTGGCTGATAAACCCTTTCCCACGGTAAGTGTCAGAGATAAGATTCATGATGCTGACCACACACCGAAAATAGCAAACGTTGGCCCGTTTATTTTAGTACGGTAGACGCGTGAGGCTCTATCTAGACATATACCTTATCTCAGTCTGTCTACATCCCACTGCAGGGCAAAGGCGTCCTCTCAAAAACGGGGTGGTGGTGGAAAATTTAGTGGTCAACATTCTGTCATAGAATTTTCAATTTTAAGCTGCCTTAATAGGCCTAATGTCCAGCAATGGCCGTATATCGGCTGATTTGATGATAGACAAATAATCTAACCTGTCGCAGAGCAGGTTGCGACGCTCGTCCGACCTGTAGGGGTACAGCTTCTTGTGTGCGTTGCGCTGCACTCTCGCCAGGTACACCTGCAATATTGTACCTTATTAGTACCTAATAGTGATTAATAATAATCACCGAATTAGGCTGCGGCGACCATTAACTCTAAAATTCAGTATAGCAAACCCCCCGGGCACAATCTGCAATGGCCAGTGTGGAAGACCTTAAATCGGCTTAGCACTCAGGTTGGTCGTGGCAGACAAAATTTATGCAATTGGGGGTACAGGGACAGTGACCTAATGCAGTGCGATTGCGGCGAGCCTGTCCAGTCGCTGGCGCACCTGCTGGAATGTCCATTGTGCCCGAACACCTGCACGAGAGAGGACCTCAATAAGGCTACACTGAGCGCTGTCAGGCTCGCCGAATATCTGGCTAATGAAATATAGAAACAGTAGTAGAACAATTGACACAAAAAGAAAGAAAGAAAGAAGAAAGTACAGCAAATGCTAATGTATCCCTCTGATGGGAAAGTCAGTGTTTATTGAATTGCTTATTTATGTTTGTTTACAATAATCATAATCAATAGTATAATCTCATTCAGCTATTCACGCAAACTATACGTTTAGGAGATGTAGGTTTCCTCGAAGCATATAGGTTTCCTCGTGACATTTTCCTTCAAAAAAAGCTAGTATTACCATGGTGTTACAAATCATACATAAGTTCCTTTAAACTCTTAACACTTTAACTGCTGACGACCTACCTGGTAGGTCAACGACAAATGCGCCGCAGTGCGCATGACTCAAACCGTCAGAATTGTATAGCATTTAATAGTGTTAGCACTGCGCGAATGTCATTGTTTTGAGCGCAGCGAAAGTGTTAACTCTCAAACAAACATTGGTCGAATTCACTCCTTGGTAGAATCTGTATCAGCTACACAGAGAAATTACACGAAGTAGCTATAAACATATTCAGGAAAGGATACCGGATATCTAATCTGCATCTTTCAAGACTCAATTCAGAGATTAAAATGTTTATGTAGAATAGAAGAAAACCTATTAAAAGGAGTGGTGATAGTCGAGTGCTATAAATAGTCAGTCATATCATAATATTGCTTCATGTGTTTGTATACAGGGTGTTAGGCCAAACAGTTGCATTAGGGACTTTAAAGGGTGATTGTATTCACGATACTGATCAACATTCCCTAAGAAACCTATAGGAAATAGGAAAAAAAACTTTCTACTTTTCATACAAACTTTCGATTGCATTTAGTATTGAAAGTGTTTCTTGGGGAAAGTTTATCAGTATCATAGGAACAATCACCCCTGCACCCAACTGTATACCCACCCTGTAGTCCTCTTTACACCTATGTAATGTATCTACATAGGTATGCAGATAGATCTGCTAAGTCTTTGTGTCCATTCAATAAACAAGCGCGTGCGTCAGGGAAAACTAACTACGTATAGACTTTCATCTTGCAACTATACAAGCGTGTCTAACGCTTTAATTCCGGTAACGAACACGATACGATCACATTACCATTTTAAGGTAAGCGCATATTACGACGAGCTGTTGAGCATAAGCATATGCTCACGACAATATTCCCCGAGGGGGTAGTCAGAGATATTCTGAAACCTCAGAACATCCACGTTTCACCAGTAGAACCGAAACTCTGTCCAGTGTGACGGGGGGTGAGCCCGTCGCCACTTATAATGGACAGTGGTGGGTACAATACACGCCGAGCGACGAGCTGTTGAGATGTTTTAAAAAGTTCCGTTTGGTACCTATAGCCTTCGATCAACGTAAAATTAATGGATAGGTCTTACGCGAACATTTCAAACCAGAAAAATAAGGCAAAACAAATGACAGATATACTTCAAATATGTACCGAGATGACAGACCAAGTGTGCCAGTTTGTATGGACCAAGAGCACCAGTAGTGTGCTTCAACTTAACGCGCTTTGGGCCTATCCATTAATTTTACTTTGATCGAAGCCTAAAGCACACTATGACGGGGCGCTTCGCACAGACGGAAATCTGCGGCGCAGAAATGAGTCGTTTGGGATCAAAAACGGCCATAAAAATTTATAACAATGGATTTTCCATTTGGCCGTTTTTGATCCCAAACGACTCAAATGCGACCCGCTTCGCCCCGGGCGCGGCGCGGGGTAGTATGCGAAATTTTATATAAATTGTATAACAAGCGATTTTGGCGGATTCGGAATAGATCGGTTGATCCGCACTTTTGTATGGAAGATCCAAACAAAATCACAGTTTTTCGGCCCATGTTCCCTAGGGAAAGTCTTTAGTTTCACCACAGAGTACTATAATTTAATATCGTATGTTTCACCCTCTGCGAAGGAGGCGAATGAATAGAATTTTAGAATTCTTTACACCCAATACTCAATACTTCGCCAACCTCGCACCACGCAAACTTATCCGCGGCGAAACGGACGAATCGTCAGAAGAATTAAAAGGAAATTAGTTTCGTTCACTATTCCTCCTTCGCCGCGGATAGATATGCGTCCAAACTTATATGGTAATTTAAAAAAAATTGATTTTTTCATTAGCCGGCGTCATTTGTCACCTTAATACTACTGACCTTGGAAGCCTCAAAGAGCAGCGCGACAAAGAACAGCACGATCCAGGTGAGAGCGAACGCCCAGCGCGAGGTGACCTCCAGCCCGGCGAAGAGGAACTCGCCCAGGTCGTACCCGAACCACATCCACATGTGCATCGTGCCGGGTCGTACTACCTGCGGGAAGTATTCCGTTATCAGTAGGGCAGATGGGTAGGGTGGTGGGTGGGTGGTTGGGTGGATGGGATGGGTCATGGGTATTCTATTTGTCTATTCTTGGTGTCCAAATAAAGAATATTTATGTTATGTAGATGACTCAATGATCCTTGGGCACGGAAAATCTAAGAGTACATTGGGGGAGGCCTGTGTCCAGCAGTGGACGTCTATCGAGTGAGATGATGAGACATAGGGTTAATATGCTGACGGTTTTTAAGGGTAACGCTCAGACCATACAACTGAAAA
The DNA here is from genome assembly GCA_963693445.1 of Agonopterix heracliana. Lineage (NCBI taxonomy): Eukaryota > Metazoa > Arthropoda > Insecta > Lepidoptera > Depressariidae > Agonopterix > Agonopterix heracliana. Next base: position 20,932,392 of record OY856308.1, on the reverse strand, counting down.
ACGTTCTCTATGGGACCAACATCGAAATCGCGAATAAAAATCTGCTGCTCCATACAAAACTGCAAACCTACTAGAGTCAAATTCATAGGACAGCAGTCCAGTCCAGTTTTTCGATGTTGATCCCAAAGAGAAAGGTGTTCAGTTTGATGGTCTTATATTTTGGTCATATTATGAATAAAGGATGAGGCCGATTTACGAGTGCAATCTATAAGGCCAGCCAGCGTAAGTGGAAATGTTGGAATGGGTCAGGCTAGACATACATATACGGACTAAATTGGTGCTTAAAATGGGCCAGGTCAGATCTATCCGAAAATGACGAGCATGCATGAAAAGACTAATGAATGTGGAGGAAGCTAGAGAGGTATTCAGGAATGTAGCAGGTGGCGTACTGTTTTCTCTGCTATTATCCCAGTGGGAGACAGGCGGGCGCGAAAATATGTATGTACTTATGTATCTTTTCAGTAACATTAAAAAATAATGCTAAATGCACATTTTCAGTAATTCTTTAGATGGAATACTATTTTTAATAACAGGATAAACTATAAAAGGTATAATGAAATTTAATGAATTGTTGACAACCTCCATATAAGATGATGGCACTAGTTACACACCTTAATCACAATCATCTATATCCACATCTCTATTCTTTATTTATTGTTTAATGAACATAGAATTTTTCTGAAATAGGTGGTATTATGGCCAATGGTACTTTGAACTGTAATCAACTGTATTCAATATAGGAGCTTGAAGCACACTTATTAAACGTCAATTCTTTTTTAAAGCTACCACCACGTCGGAACGTTTTGTCGCTCGCTGTAGAGAAGACGCGGCCAGAAACTCTACAGCATAGCACTGGCTGGAGATGATGAAAATTGATTATAAAAATATCAGTGCAGTGATATGAAAAGAAATGTCAAACGATGATTAGATTCTAATTGAGGCAAAGGAAATTCATCACAATTCATCAGAAAACATGGAAAGATTTTTGGTTAGTTTTCGAATCTTGGTACCTTTCCTAAAATGAAATGCTGTCCATTCTCTTCTTTACTCTAAGCTTCCAGAGACACTTCTTCCTGATTCCGTATTCATTTAAGATGGATAAACAAAGTAACACACACATTGATATTTTCCATAGCTTTTCTTTGCTTTCTTCACAGAGGACTATAATTACTACCGTACTTTCTTGTTGTTTTGAAAACAACAGTCTACTACACATACTATACACTTATTAGTGTCATACACAATACTACGAGCTTACTACTACTTCCTAGTACTAGTACTATTGTGGCAGCAGTCATAAATAGTCATAATGCAGTGCAGTAATGAGCTAATCTAAACGAATCAAATGAGTAGAACATGTGTTATTGTAAACAAGGCATGAACAATGCTCCAAATGAATGTTTTCATAAAACACAATTCAAATTGTATTTGAGGAAAATAAAACAAATAGTTTTTTTCCTATTCTATTTCTATTCCCTTACCTAAGTTATAAGAGGTAACTTTGTATTTATTGCATATCTAAAGACGTAGTTTAGCCAGATAATAATCAAAGTCAAGTCATCAAAATAATGATGATGTTGAATGAGGTCTGGTGACGAAGGGATAAAATTCTTGAGTAGTGATTTTGTGGGTGATTAACTTGCCACCTATCTCCACTTAACACATAAGGGTTTACCGACGGCGACCGACGGTGGGCCCATACAAAAATGACATTTAGTATGGGAAACCCTCCACCGTCAACGCGGTAAATGTGTGAGGAAACTGCCATCTATAGTACTGCCAACGAATAGCTTGTGCAACATTTGATAGATTGCAGTTTAAGGTATAATAACGTTGAGGGGTCTTGTTTGAGTCACGCTTACCCCCTTAAATGGCATTAATTAGATAGATACGTAAATACAGGTGCATATTATGCACCCAGTCCTCTACAGGCTTGTACTACTTTGTAGTTTTTACTACAAAATCCAGTCACTTACCTAGATATTAGACAACCCTCTTCAAACAGCTACCATCCATTTGTTTACCTCCCATCATGTATCACGCCGCGCCTACATCCTTATCTAACATTTTATTGATAAATAATTGGAAAGTAAACTAGATTTCTAAATTCACTGCGCTTTGATAACAACTTTGTCACTTCTGTACTTTTTTCTCTTACAACTCTCACAAGAGACGAACAAACTTGTAATAGCAAGATCCCGATTAAACAAAATTTTCAGTATTGAAGCACACACAAGGAAGTATTAAAGAGAAAGTTATTTTATTTATTATCAATTATTATTTTGCGCAAATCGGACGGAAGGTCGGTCGAGAGAAAAATGAATGAAATGTATCCTCGTATTTTCGTTCTAATTTTACCTGTCACTGTCACTGTCAATGTCATCAATCGGTATGTTCCGATTCATAAAAACAGTGCTGTGAGCGATTACAACGCTAACACCCGTTCCATTTGCGTTAGCGTGCCGACAGCGCTGATAGCGTTCTATCAATTCGGAACGCTAAATATCGCGCTCACACCGTTCACATCACAACATTCAAACATTCCTATTATTTTCTTCATCACTAATCGTTATTAAACTTTTATTCGTCTTTTTTAGAACATAATGAAACCCAATACTATTAAAGAAACCTAAATCGAGACCTAAACAAACCAAAAATGTACGACGGCAAAACTGTCAAACGCCACTTTTGAAAATTCCCTCAAAAATTTACTATAACAAACGTCACTTTTGACAACTCGCTCACAGTGATAACGCCCCGAGCCGTGAGCACTGTTATTGCAAGATGGCGTCGGTAGTGACGTCATGAATGACGTCACGTTTTCGATTGTGGACGCGCTCACGTCAACTCGGAACGACATTTATCGCGCTCACAGCGATATCGGCGTAATTCGGAACGCACTGAATGTGTCAATGTCAAGTTTTTTTTTTTTTATATTTATCCTTTCGGAAAGGCAATGGGAACTAGCCCTTACAGCCTGGTCTTTAGTGATATTTTTCTTTGTACTTAAACCTAACCTAACCTTAATACCTAACTCTTGAAATGCACGGGTGGAACATGCATTCCAATGTTCAAGGGAGTTTTACGCGAGGATCAATCCGAATCAAACGGGAGCGCCTTCTTTATTTCTCACTTTTACTATATCGTTCTCCATTAATGGCACATTATCAAACTAATTCCACCACAATAACACAATAATAGCCTCGAAAAACTAATTTAGAAAATTAAGAAACAAAGCCCGTCCTTTTCTTCACGGTTCCCATGCAAAACTCCCCTAACTTAACCTAACCCTAACACATTGAAATGCGAGGATGGACGCATTCCAATGTTTAATAGAGTTTTACACGAGGATACCATCCGAATCAAACGGGAGCGCCTTTCTTTATTTCTCACTTTTGCTATATTGTTCTCCATTAATATTCATATTCATATTCATATTCTTTATTTATTCCAGAAACTTAAATACAAATTATTAATTATTTAAATTGGCAACAAGCCTCGTCCAAAAGGATGTACAGCCATATATCCACGACAAGCTTCGTCACAAGAAGGTATACATATATATCCACGACACGTTTCGTCAGCATAATAAAAATAAATACTAATTACACACATTAATCGGCCTGTAGCAACTTGCCAACAGATGGCGCTAACAGTCCCACACAAATCGCGCAAGAAGAATTCTCACAGAGTCACAGTATATATACAAGGTTCCGACAAACATCAATAGGACCACGGCCGGTCCCCAGGCATCACACCTAGCCTGGCGGAAGTACTTCCCTTTTCTATGGAGGAACCTTCCACCTCAGTTCCTCTATAGTGGTGACCCTCGACTAAGAGCATCGCAACCTGAACACCAGCAGCGCAGCGCAGCAACACCAACAGCACCAAGCAGCAAGCAACCAGCAGCAACAAACTTCTCTCCCTCGACCAGGTCAAGCAAGCAGCAGTCCACATCGCCATCCTCGACGACAGCTCAGCGTCCGTAGAAGATACCAGCAGCCCACGCACTGAGACACAGCCTCTACCGTGGCAGCTCTGCTCACTTCTTCGACACGCCTGTCACACGCACGCAGCACGCCAACGCACGCCACAGGCCCGGCACGGCACCTTCTGCAACGCACCTCTACATGGATACGGACTGCACGCTTCGAGAAACTTAACGACCTGCGGTCTAAGGGGGGAGTACTGTAGCAACTTGCCAACAGATGGCGCTAACAGTCCCACACAAATCGCGCAAGAAGAATTCTCACAGAGTCACAGTATATATACAAAGTTCCGACAAACATCAATAGGACCACGGCCGGTCCCCAGGCATCACACCTAGCCTGGCGGAAGTACTTCCCTTTTCTATGGAGGAACCTTCCACCTCAGTTCCTCCATAGGCCCTTTCCTCAATAATCGTACCCGGCACAAAGGATCCCATCAAACTAGCTGCGTTTCCGCGCTGGATGGCCAATGAAATCCTCTGCACCAGATACGACCCAGAGCGGACGTCGTTGCCATTTTCCACCATCTTCTTGCCCAGATCCCTCACAAACGCCTTAGCCTCCAACCCCCACGTTCCAGACGTCTCCACTGCCAGCGGCACAAATATGTACTGGGACTCCAAAATCGCGTACCTCACATGCTTTTGCGAAGCCGCCCACTCCGCCGCTGACCCTGCCGCACGCACAGTACCTTCGATCAAAATAAACCGACCGACCCCCAATGTGTGATGCCGCGTAAGTGCTTACGCAAGTGGCATCCCACAAAAGACAGCGGCCTCTTTGCCACGGTACAAGGGTAAGACCATCAGGTCTTTTCCCGTCCGTGCGGCACAACCCGACTGGCTCCAACACACATGGGACATTGGCTAATTCCACCACATTAACACAATAATAGCCACGAAAAACTAATTTAGAAAATTAAGAAACAAAGCCCGTCCGTTTCCGTCATGTTTCCCGCGCAAAACTCTATCCTCAAGTTTTTTTTTTTGATCTTATGTTGTTGTTGTTACATTTATCTTTGTGGAAAGGCAAAGGGAACATAGCCCATGCAGCCAAGTCTGATTTTGTCTTTTTTATAAATTCATTATTAAAGGCACTATGTGCCTGATCTGTCTTAAAATTGCAAATATTCCAAGTCTTCATATTCCAAGCTAATTTTAGTTTTTCCGTAATAATGTAATTTCTGTGGTTTTCGTCATTTCCTTGTGTAATTTCCGAGATCAAGTTTCTATTTGCCGATGTCTTCAATAAGTTTTCAATATTGACAGTAATTCGTAGTCTTTAGCAGTTTTTCGTTTATCATAACTTAAACTCTTATGCTGGGTTCACATGCACGCCGTGCAGCCCGGCAAGCTTTGACAATTCGCTTTACATCGACTCGTATGTAAAGTGATTGTTACTACTTAACTTTATAAAAACCTCAATGTACAACGAATTGCCTAAGCTTGTCGGGCTGCGCGGCACGCGTATGAACGCACCTTGAAACCTAACGTGAGCATATGCATTGAAATGCGAGGGTGGTTCACACATTGCAATGTTTAAGGAAGTTTTAGGCGGGGATAATCCGAATCGAACGGTCACGCCTTACTTTATTTCTCACTTTTACTATATTGTTCTCCTTAAAGGCACATTATTATTAATTCCACCACATTACCACAACAATAGCCACGAAAAACTAATTTAGAAAATTAAGAAACAAAGTCTGCCCGTTTCGTCTTGTTTCCCGCGCAAAACTCCCAAGTTGTTGTTGTTTTCTTTTTCCTTACGGAAAGGCAAAGGGAACATGCGTTTTTTTTTTAAATATATTTATCCTTTCGGATAGGCAATGGGAACTAGCCCTTACAAACTTTGTTTTTAGTTGTATTTTTCTTCGAACTAAACCTATTGTAAATCCTGACCAGGAATATAAAAAACCTGGTTTTGGAGCGCTGCAATCGACTATAACCTTTAATGTCAATTTTCCAAGTACAAAAATCGTTCCAATGATTTTCCGCAACATGGCGAGTTTTTTTATTTTTCTGGTCTGGCTTTTAACTCTTGAAATGCGAGGTTAATTCACACATTCCAATGTTCAAGGGAGTTTTACGTTTGGATCAATCCGAATCAAATGGGAGCGTCAAAAAATCTGCTGCTCCATCCATACCGCTGTACCTACTCGACTAAAATGTATGAAACAGCTGTTTTTTTTCACGTTTCCTGATGATCAGTTTGATGGTCTGAATTCACCGTTTCAGTATTTGCCAGGCTGTCATTTAAACCCTGTAATCTCTAACTTACATGGACGAAAGCAGTACGAAAGTCTGAAATAAACGATTTTCACTTATTTTTATTCATAGCCACAGTATAAAACAATATATTAGTATACTTATCTCTAATAGTCGTGTATAATTATCACAATATTTTATTCTTAATTTAGGGTTTCGAAAACTAGACTTAATTTTTACTAAGATTAGGGTCCAAAATAGAGAGCGCAGCGCCTACCAAATGTAACGAACCAGTTATCAAGACAGATGTCTTTTTTTTAATTTCGTTTGTATTAAGTTTAATTGTATCTAGGGCATCTGATACGCATTCTAATACTGATATGCTAATATCTGAATCGTGGAGTGATCTCCAAATTCTCAAATGTTTATGGCATCTTTCTATAAGATCATTTTGTTGCACCGTGGAATAGTTATCATTTTTCTGGTTTACATTTTTATATGCAGTCGGAATAACAAAAAATATTTGCTTGAATTCCACATCACTTATCGGCCGAAGTAGAACTTCAACATCCCGGTCACCAGTGGCACTGAAGATTAATATTTTGTCTTGAATCCTGAAAAACAAAATGAATTTAATGTTAGTGGAATTTTAAAGTCATTCCCACAAGATCTCGTCTTTTTGGCCTGCGAGTTGTACAATGGCTGCATAGGCTATGTAACCTTTCTATTCTATTTATAATTAATCTACTTTTTTTCGTACTTCTGAGTTTTTCGGAATTTATGTACGATTTGTAACACCACTGGCTTTTCGGTGAAGGAAAACATCGTGAGGAAACCTGCATGCTTCTATTTTGATACATGTATTGTACCCACTGTCCATTATAAGTGGCGACGGACTCACCCCCCGTCACACTGGACTGACATACGGTACTACTGGTGAAACGTAGATATTCTGAGGTTTCAGAATATCTCTGACTATCCCCTCGGGGAATATAGTCGTGAGCATATGCTGATGCTGCTGCTGATCTACTTTTTCGTGCGTTATATATATTCAATTCGAAACTTCTTGGGTGGGAAGAATATATAAAAATAAAAAAAATAAACAGACTTGGATGTGTGGGCTATGGACCCTTTGCCTTTCCGTAAGGAAAAATGAAACAACAACAGCATAAAAAAATTGTACAAAGAGGTTTTTGGCGGGATTTAGTAGCTGACGTTTGGAGTTCTCATATTTCATCGAATTTTTATTGTTTTGGTTCGTAAAATTGGTGTTGTTTTGCGTAACAAAGTGTCGTGCAAGTGAATAATATACAGTTCTGTGAAATATGATGGTGTATGGGTGTAGCTCGGCAAAGCGGTCGGTTCACCTCTTTCCTGTAGACTTCTCTGCGTTTTCTTCGTCTGTCGATTCGATTGTCTCCAAAAACTTCAAAAAAGCGTAAAAACGTCGAACGCCAACGTTTTAACTGCGTTAAATGAGATAATTTTATCAAAGACATCGGCTGTATGGGATATATAACCCATTGCCTTGAACTGAACCAAAAAAAAAAAATTAACAAATGTCAGTCAACTGTCAAGTCAACGTCACAGCGAATTTGAGGACTTTGAGGTTATCATTCTGCTAAAATTGTGATAAATCTTGTTTTGGCGATATAATAATCGTCAAATCATTTTATAAACTAATAAAGTTGAAAAACAACCAACATGGAAGACATAAAACCTAAGAAGAAACCAACAAAAGTGGACGAAATGACGAAAGAGCAAATACGCCAAGCCATACTAAAGAAACGCGATTGCAACGCTAAAGCGCAAACCATTGTCGAAAACTTGCTCGAAAAAGGTATCACAGACGCTCACTTCCTCGAATGTCTGCCTGACATCAACCAGAGCCACTTGGAAGATATCATTGAAGAGAGAGCTATCACCAAACTGTGCGGCTATCCAATTTGTCAAAAATCTCTATCAGAAATCGAAATCCCTAAGCAAAAGTACAAAATTTCCGTCAAAACTAACAAAGTGTACGACATAACGGCAAGGAAAAGCTTCTGTAGTAATAATTGTTATCAATCTGCTATGTATGTAAAGAAACAGATGTTGACAAGTCCTTTATGGTACAGAGAGTACGAAGAAATGCCGAAATTTCAGCTCCTACAGTTGAACAACAGTGGCAGTCTCGGACAAGAGATTGATGTGTCACTTGTACAACGAATAAACATCAAACCGAAGGAGGAAGTGTTTGCTTCAATCAATGACTTTGCTAGTGCAAGCCTCAATGATATTACTGATAGTGATACTGCCAACGAGACTAAAGACTTAACAATGAATGAAAATGAAGAACAAACTGGCAAAACTGACACGAAAAATCCTGAACTAAATAAAAATACCATCTCTAATGATGTGAAAGAAAATATTAATTCTAAGGAACTTACAAAATCAGAAGAGCCCCAAAATTCAAATAAACTTATTAAATCTGAAGAGCCCCAAAATTCAAATAAACTTACAAAATCTGAAGAGCCCCAAACTACAGAAACAAATGAACAACCAGAGAAAGCTGTAAACAAAAAACAACAGAAAAAGTCGAATCCATTAAGTGTCTTAGGTGAAATCGTAGAAAAACCTGAACGAAAAATTGATCCCATTCTGGCTAACACACCAAGTAAAAACTCTGAAAATGTAACCAAAAAACTGCCACAGAAAAAACAGCCTTTAGTAACTGTATTAACTATTGAAGTCGAAAAATGTCTGGCGGAATGGTTCACCATAGACACTTTACTGTACTTATTCGGCGAAGAGAAAGTAAAAGAAATGGTCGCTGATAAAGGAGAATGCATAAAAGATTACTTAGACAACTATGCTAAGAGCATATTTTACAGTTCCAACAGTTACGATCAGTACCAAGCTCTGTGCCGCAAATTAAACATGCTAGAATTAGAAGATAGACGCCTCGATGCACAAAGTATGAATCGTGAAACAAAACCTTTGCCAGATTATTCTATCCTAGAGGAAGAAAGTAAAAGATTAAAATTAAAAGTCAAAGCATTCTATGCTGGCGATACGGTAATACCTGAAAATGTTATTCGAGAAGAAAAGGAACCAACCGATGAAGATAATTTGACACAACTACCTTTGGCAGACAAGAACGCACAGAATGCTATACGAAGAAGAATAGTTTGTGAACATTTGAACAAAGTGTTACCGGACATACTGCGGTCTTTAGGTCTTTTGGCGTTATCTATAAATCCTGACGTGCGAATGATTGTCAATACGTTTAAATTGAAAGCAAATAACATAATGTTTAAACCGATTCAATGGACACTGATTACTATTATCATAATTAAGTTGCTTTCGATAAGAGATAGAAGGTTAGAATTGTTGTTAGGGCAGCAGACAGCGTATCAGCATATGCAATTGTTGCTTCTGAGTTATAAACAAGAGGGTGGGTATTTGGATAGATTAATATGTTGGCTTACTGATATTGATAGGCTTTTGGATACAAATGACACTCAGTTGACAATAGAATAGTAAAAACGTTGTGGAATGTATGTTTTCATTAATGATGTGATATTAAATAATATATTTTATACATTTGTAAATTGTTTTCGTTGATCAAAACCTACTTAGATACATATATCAATTTTTTAAGGTTCCATACCCAAAGGGTGAAAACGGGACCCTTTTACTAAGCCTCTTGTCCGTCCATCCATCCATCCGTCCTACCTATTTAGAGCTGTAACTTTTAAAATGTAATAGCTAGACAGTTGAAATTTTCAAAGAATATGCGTTACTATGGCGGATTTGCAAACAAATAATAAATAAGTTATAAGGGTATTTCTCATTTAAGCATGCAAAAAAAATTTAAGAGTGGAAACGTTTTTCCGATATAATTGGTGATGGATTTGATTAGCTTTGGTCTTGCTCTATACGGGAAAAATACTCGTCGAGCTCACAGGCTTTTAAGGACTTACTTATAGGGGTTTGAAAAAAAATGTCCTCCACGGTAGTGACGTCAGATCCATGGAAGTGACATTCCCTACATTATTGTTATGCATGAAAATGAAATATTACAAAAAAGTGTCACTTTTTGCAAAACATAATCATCATCATCATCTAGATGGAATTCTACTTCTGGACATTGGCTTCCCCAAACGATCGCCGCAACAACCACCACCTGCGCTGCCCTCGTCAAACGGGTTGCCGTCGCTGTCGCCAGGTCGTCAGTATAACTTGTGAGGCCTACCCACGCTGTGCTTTCCAGTACGCGGTCGGCCCTCGAGAACTTGGCCCCATCAGCCATCTGTTCTGCGAGCAATATACCACAGCCATTGCCACTTTAGTTTCGCAAATCTGTGGGCTATGTCGGCTACTCTGGTTCTTCTGCGAATCTCTTCATTTCTGATTCGATCTCGCTGGGAAACTCGGAGCATAGCCCTCTCCATTGCCTATGGAGGCCCATTTTATGACTGCTTGACTGACCGACCACGCCACGTCTCTATTCAGCATGTCATCCTCATCACAGACATTACACAATGGTTAAAGATTTTCGTCTTGAGACAATGCGGAATTTGGGACGAGAAGATACAACATAGCTTCTCAAAAAGAAATTCTGAAAGCTGTCCAGACAAGTTGGATTCGACGGTTAACCTCTTTCTCTAAGTTGAGCCTACCTTACTGGATAGCCAGGTAAACAAAATCGTTAACAAAATTGTAAGTGCAGTCTCTGATGTTTACAGGAGTGGGTACAACGTGGATATTTGACATGATCATCCTCTTGTCCATGTTCATTTTCTAACCAACTCGTTCGGAGGCTCTCCTAAGGTGATTGAGCGTTCTACTAAGGTCCGTCATAGTATCCGCCATGACCTGACTATATCGTCGGCAAACCAAAGATGACTGCTCGCCTATGATGTTATTGCCTAACCCCTTCCAGTCCTGAACCTTTGAAATATCTTCCAATGCAGCGGTGAACAGTTTCGGAGATATTACGTCTCCCTGCCTCACACCTCGCTGACGTAGGATAGGTTTCGATTCGAGTTCTGGTCTTAAAGTCACACTTACATGAAAGTGCCACTAGCGTTTTCGTACAAAAATTTCAGCTCTTTGATGTACAGGTATTGGCATCGCTGGCTGGAGAGACTACAGTACATCCCATGTCTTGATCAATCGAAGGCTTTTCGTAGTACGTGAACGAACAATATCCTTTGCATCTTTATCTGAATTCGGAACACCATTTTCATCTGATGTTGAATTCGGATCTGGAACTCAAAAGCTCTGCACTATGTTCTGGAATATCAACCAGGCTTTGGTACTTACTGATAAAATCATTAAAGCCTTTCGATAATTAATTTAAGATCACATTTCGACCAACTTTACAAGTAACATGCTGCTGGTTTTGGAAGATTTTTGGGTTACGGCATGTAATATAAATTTTATAAAAAACTGATCCAAGAATCCGCAAATATTAACACAACCTTATTCTACAAACCGCACAAACCCACACCCATCCCATACAATAATCACTTCCATGGGTCAAAGGTCACCTCCGTGTGTATATTTTTATCCACGGATCCATAGAAGTGACGTCCACGGATGTGAAATTTCGCCATTAAAATCATAGAAATATAACTTCTAAATCAGGAATGAACCTGCAAATTTAGCTGAGTGTTTTTGATGCAAGAATACATTAAACCAGAAAAACAGATGGGCATAATTTTAATTTGCATACCTTTAATGATCAACACGATTGTGACCACTTATGCTCGACGAGTTGAGGAAAATAGAAAAACAATATTTATTATCTCTTAGATGTTAGCATGCTGGCAGAAACTGATAACTGAGTTAAAAGATGGCGGATCAACCCTTGCCTCTACATAGTTTCGTTCGGACATTCACACAATATTCTTAAAGTTATGACTGGAGTGACACACGCCCATGGAAAGGACAAAAAAAAGTGATCACAAACTTTATGTGAAGTGTTCAAGTATCTCCAAGTAGCTTTAGATACATATGTTTATGTATTTATTTAGTAAATGTATTCAAATTAATATCAGCAATCTTTTTTACTCATTTATTCTGACAGAAAAAACACAGGATTTTTTTTTACTTAAAAAAACGGAGTGATCACATCCACGGAATGGACATTTTCAATGATTTAAAAATTAATAACTAAATAACTATGGATTATATTTATCCAATTCTTTTCTTAAATTACAGTATACAACCTATACTTGATTACCATAAAGCAAGATTCTGTTATTTAGTTGCTACAGGTTAGAAAACTGCTAGTCACACTCATTTTTTTCTTAAATGAGAAATACCCATAAATTAGAGGGGGGTCCTCATACAAGAAACTAGTTTTATAAACGTTTAATCTTCTCGCTCTATCGTAAAAATGGTAATACATAGAAGCGTCAAAATGAGTGTGATTATAGAGCGAACTCTACAGTATAAAAACAAATAATAAAAACCGGCCAAGTGTGAGTCGGTCTCGCGCTAAAGGTCTCGGAGATTGTTTTCTGTAAGTTAATATGTTGAACCGTAGGTTGAGTATTCTATAGATTTCCTGACAGCGTATACTCGAAAGGGACAGAGATATGACAAAAATGTATGAGAAATCGTGCCTTTGTTTGCCATAGTTGCAAGATTTTGTATGCAATTTCAACTGTGGCAAACAAAAATATCGCATACGCAGAAAGGGACAAACGACATGGATTTTGTCGCATTCACTCTGTGTAATTAGCGTATAAGGCTGTCTCGTTTTCGTGACTATTATTATTTTAATGCCTTTTCTAGTTGATTCTCTTTCTACGTGTGGAACGGAATCCTCGGTGCGCAAGTAGGCCGACTCGCACTTGACCTTTTTTTTTAATTAGATGCAGAGTCAACCCAAGTATTGATGTTAAGCTTTAACATTTATCTATTCTTTACCTAGATTATTCAACCCACCAATGTATGAGCAGACCCTATTTCTACCTGGCTGTTTTATGTCTTCAAAACATTTTTTATTTTTTGCTGTCCTGCATGGCATGGTAGCCCTAGATGCTATACTGGTCAGTTTTAAACCAAGGGATGTTTTCTATGATTGTCATTATTTCAAAACTTCTACCACTTTTTTCTTCTATAAATACTTGAGTACATATAACATAATCGTAGCATGTGGCGATATATTGTCTCGGCCTACGCCAGTGGGACATAGGCTGGAAATCTGAAAATCCATTGCTTACCTGTTATTATCCTGGAACCAATTAGCGCAAATCTCCATCGACTCTTTAGTATGAGCGCCGTCCAAATAAATAGTCGCATAATCCGCCTCTATGACCTGATACCTTCCCGGCCATCTGCAGTCCCTCAAACCTTGCATCGTTTCAGCTGGCACCATCGTGATTAATGCCTCATCAGCTGTCAAATAAGGTTTATTTTCCTCCGTTATGAATGGATCTATTTCTATGAAACCGTTTTGGATGGCCTTGCCGCCTACTGCTCGCTTCTTCATATGTTTTCTTCTGGACAAAGCCTGTAGTTTTGCTATTCTCATCCATGCGTGTGATAATTGTATGGCGAGGGATGCGTTGGTTTGGTAAGCTTCTAAATCGACTTGTAGTTGTGTTTGGCTATCTTTTGGGAATGTGTAGGTTTTGTAGTCGGGAACTTTGTGGAGTTTACACTGGGAACAAAATGTAAGGGGTTAAAAAAGCGAAGATTTTGGTTGTTTGCTAAATCTCGTCTACTGATGAACATCAGCCATCCACAATCACACCCCAGCACTACATACGAGTACAATGATCCCACGAATCAATACTACAACAGAAACAAGTGGTATATGCGCCGTCCCGCTTGCACGCGGGCGGCGGCTGTATGTGCTTCTTGCTCGGCTCTCCTAAAATTACCCTCGAAGTGCGGAGTGAGGGGCAGAGAGTTGCTGAAAGGCGGAATGAATTATCTAATCTGTGCCAAAATTATTTAACAGCCGCTATCTGATCTATAGGGTGTCTAGCATCTATAGTACCTTACTTACTTGAACAACATCGGCGACTTGTACCAACACTTGCATAGCTTCACGCGGTTGGTGCACAGTGTACGCCTCGCACCCAGGCTTCATGATGCCTGCTTTGGCAGCCGCTATCTGATCTAAAGTGGTGCCAAGGATCGAAGTGTGGTCTAGACCGAGAGCTGTGATTCCTACTACGGGAACTTTTCTGAAAGAAAAAAGTGACAATGTAATTTTTAAAAAGTACCTAAGTATTAAGTTTTAAAATGGTTTATAGAGCTGAAACTGTATTTTAAAGGTCCTGGCCTGCACCACAACTTGATGGTCCTATAAGGCTATTGTGTAAGTTGCAAACAGCACCTGATTTCGTCTGGCGAAACCTAGGCAGTCAGCCTCGATACGAACATTGCTGACTGGCTAATCTTCACACTACAGCATGAGTGATTGTCATACGATACAGCTCATGCTGACACTAAGGAAGAATATTGTGTAAGTTTCCGATTACGACGTTTATAAGATGGTTTAAGTACATCAAGACTGTCCTAGGAAATTTATAAGTCTTGTTTTGTTTCTGTAATCAGCATATCCATAGTCTGAAATAAATTAACTAAATATTAAGAAGCAAAATTGCTAAGAAAAAGCCGGTGGTCCAGTGGCGAGTAACCTTGCCTGCTGTGCGGGAGGCGATGGTTCGTTCCCCGTCCAGGCCGACTCGTACCAATGAGTTTTTCGGAATTTATGTACCATTTGTAACACCACTGGCTTTTCGGTGAAGGAAAACATCAAGAGGAAACCTGCATCCTTCAATTTCGAGGCATGTATTGTACCCACTGTCCATTATAAGTGGCGACGGGCTCACCCCCCGTCACACTGGACAGAGCTTCGGTACTACTGGTGAAACGTGGATGTTCTGAGGTTTCAGAATATCTCTGACTACCCCCTCGGGAAATATAGTCGTGAGCATATGCATGCTAAAATTGCTAAGAACTGCCAAAAACACCATGTCAATCGGGTTGTTGCACAATAAGACCCCAGGCCAGGCGTCGAACCGCCGCGCCGGCCGCTTGATAGTCTTGCAAACTCGCTACCATATAAATAATCATAGCATATGCTCACGACTCTATTCCCAATATTCCCCGAGGGGGTAGTCAGAGATATTCTGAAACCTCAGAACATCCACGTTTCACCAGTAGTACCGAAACTCTGTCCAGTGTGACGGGGGGTGAGCCCGACTCCACTAAAAAAGCCATATAAATAAGTTATCAAATAACAATCACCTCAATACATTAGTATAGTCCACTATTCCTCCAATCCCGACTTCGACAATGGCGACATCTACCTTCTCTTTGAGGAACATATTGAACGCCAGTACGGTCAGGAATGAGAAGTACTTGGGCATGTCTCCGTCGTGGGCCTGCAGAGTGAACAATATTTATAGTTATGCTGATAGAGTTGATTTTGAGTGTTTTTCTTTGAGAATATGCTGAGCAAATAGGGCCTAATTATTAGGTTGGGCAAATTTGCTCAGCGTCTTCTCCATTTCCATAAATTCGGTCCTAATATACAGGGTGAAATCGATATCATTAGCATCATTTTAAACTAAGAGTCTACCCATCAAACTGAACAACTTTTACTATGGGAGCAAACCAATCGGAGCAACAAAAAAATCAGCTGTCCCATACTACTAAACTGCACCCGCCGCCGCTGCCGACACGACTCAAATGTATGGGACAGCCATTGAGGTACTATGTTAACTAGAGAAGCTACCGAGAAGTAATGTTTTGTAACACGCGTTAGGGTGCACGCGCTCTAACCCACTTAGCCTGTGCCAGGCGCTCGTCGCAGCCTGACGCTCCCAGCACGCGCCCCACACTGCTGATCATGGTGCACAGATTTTGTTCGCGTTGTCTGCTCTATACATAATTAATTACTCAATGGGGACAGCAGATTTTTTTTGCTCCGATTGGTTTGTTCCCATAGTAAAAGTTGTTCAGTTTGATGGGTAGACTCTTAGTTTAAAAGGATGCAAATGATATCGATTTCACCCTGTATATGGAAATAGGATAGTTAATTGAATGAAGTGTCTGTGTTGAAAAAAAATAGGTACCAACTTGACTGAACTTCAAATCAAAGTGGTGCAGTTCACGAATAAGCGCGAGGGCAATTGGGTCAACGTGCCTAGTTGATCAGTTCTAATAAATAAACAAACAATTATTTAGAAAAACAAAAAACCCGACTGCATAAAAAACTATTAACTGAAAAGATAAAAACAAGCTCCTTAAATCAGCTATAATAACTTTGTTTGAGCAAATTAATACAATTTGAATGTTATTACTTATTAGGTAGGTATCGCAAACGGGGACAAAGAAAAATGACCTATTTGTTGGTTATTGGTTTGTCCCCGCCTGCAATACCTACCTAATAAGTAATAACATTCAAATTGTATTAATTTGCTCAAACAAAGTTATTATAGCTGATTTAAGGAGCTTGTTTTTATCTTTTCAGTTAATAGTTTTTTATGCAGTCGGGTTTTTTGTTTTTCTAAATAATTTAGTTTATTTCATACTTTTTAGTCTTGTGTCAAAATGGTAGCATAAAAATACTATAATATATAAATATTTGGAATCTGCTCTTCACCAGCTTTCATTTGATACCCATATTGTATTTTTTACGAAAAAAATTGGATTCTCCCCCCTCTCTTTTTTAATTCGCATACGCCATATTAAAATAATGTACCCTATGACACTCTCACGATTTTTACGAATCTAACGACACCTCATACGTTAAAATCCATCAAGCCGTTTAGGCTGTAGGGCGTGCCAAAGAAATAGACATATAAACATACATACATACATACATACGCTCGAAAAACATAACCCTCCTTCTGTCGCAGTCGGGTAAAAACGAACCTTACTGCCCTCCAATAAGTTGTAAATCTCATGGAAGTGCCGCGCGAACTCCTCCTGCGAGACGACGGCGCCATCTAGCCGGATGCGCTCGCGCACGGCCACGAGGTGTGGCGACGTGTACAGTCCTGTACGGAACCCGTGGGCGCGGAGGATAGACTCGCACATTGCGCTCGTTGACCCCTACAAGAACATCGTAAGTCTTTATTTGGAGTTTGTGTAGCATTACTGGACAGATTCGAGGTGATAATTATATAGCATATTCAATGAAGCTGCCTCAGTGGTCAGTGGCCTCAGTGGTGGTTAAGAGCATTGGGCTCTTGACACGGAGGTCGTTGGTACGATTCTCACGGGGGACACCTAGTGATATGTCACTTTGTACGTTTGTCCCCAGTTGGTTAGGACATTGAAGGTTGAATCACCTGATTGTATGAAAAGAAAGATGATTCCGTGTTTCGGATGGCACGTTAAGCCGTTGGTCCCGGCTATTATCCCTGGTGGTAGTAGTCGTTACATAAAAACCACGTCAGAGGCCGTAAGGAGCTCTGTAAAAACTCTGACACCAGGGATTGCCCACACGATAAGAAGAAGAATGAAGATGCAAGAAATGTTATTGTTTTTCTTCAGCATAAAGGTTCGATCAAACTTTAACTGGATCGAAACAAAAATACTGGATTTTTGGCAGCAAAGGGACGAAAAAGAATGTCCGTCAACCGTCTGCGTCCAATACATGCTTTACCGAATTGTATGCTTGCTTTGAATAATTGATGAAGATCGCAAGTCTACCACAACTAGGTAATTAGGGACCTACTCGTTGCGTTGAAGTTAGTAATTATTAACCAAATAAAGTTGGGTCATATTTGCATTTTTCTGATAATGATCACAAGCCGTATTTATCTTGGTAAAGCCTGACCAGAAATATAAAAAACCTCGCCATGTTGCGGAAAATCATTGGAACTAATTTTTGTACTTGGAACTCTGTCATTAAAGGTTATAGTCGATTGCAGCGCCCTCATACCAGGTTTTTTATATTCCTGGTCAGGCCTTAATTTCGAACACTGATTGGCAGTCTGTAGGTATTAGATACGTGGAATTTCAAAACACAGTGTATATCAGTATTTTACAATATTAAAAAAACTTTAACATGGGATTCAGGGCTTCATTGTCACTTATTGTAGTTTTTCTGCTCAATAGCATAGCATATGCTCACGACTATATTCCCCGAGGGGGTAGTCAGAGATATTCTGAAAACTCAGAACATCCACGTTTCACTAGTCGTACCGAAACTCTTTCCAGTGTCACGGGGAGTGAGCCAGTCGCCACCAATAAATAACAATCACAATCAATCCATTTGGTTTTCTGCTCAATAAAAAAAAAAATATTTGATGTAAAAGTGGAAGAGTTTAGGGGAGACCTTTGCCCAGCAGTGGGACAAAACAGGTTAAAAAAAAATATATATATATTATACAAGGTGTTACAAAACTACAAATAAACCTTTAAGGGTATAGACCATCAAACTGAACAACTTTCACTATGGGACCAATATCGAAATCGGGAAAAAAAAAATTTATGTTCTATACTCTACAAATCGACTAGAGCTAAAATATGTATGGGATATGAAATTATTTTTTTCGCGATTTCGATGTTGGTCCCATAGAGAAAGTTGTTCAGTTTGACGGTCTTAACAACCCCCTTAAGAGTTTCAAAAATTTATTGTTACTTATGAAACACCTTGTATATATATAAAAGTCAATGCAGGGTACAAACCTTCCCTTTAGTGCCAGCGACATGCACCACGGACAGTTCGTCCAGCTGTGAGAGGGACACTCCCGTCCTCGACAAGTAGTTCTCCATGTCTTCTATGTTCGTACATCGCTGGAAGATTAACTAATTGATTTATTCAAATTAATATTTGATGACAAATTAGTAGAGAATGTTGCCTTGTTTTTGTTGGCTCTATTCTACATTAACAGCAGTTTACAGTACTCTATGATTAACAGATATTCAAACTGTTCCTTCAGACTGTCAAACTGAATAACTTTCTCTATGGCACCAACATCGAAATCAAAGAGTACATATCGAAATCGCGAAAAAGAAATCAGCTGTTCCATACAAAATTGCAAATTTATAAGCTCTAAGCATTGAATTAGAACACTATGGAAGATGGGTCCACGCTCAAAAGTGTCCGATACAAAAGAAGTGTACAATTCAAAAAGGCATTGTAGTCTCTTGCCAGTCTTTGTTTGGTCGTCTAAGCACGCGCGAGTTCATGATGGCGTACTGTGTTGTAAAAACATGTAAAAACTACCAAAGAAAAGTGAAAAAATGTGATGGTGAATCCTATTTTCAGTAAGCAAACTATTATTTTATCATTTAGAATTAGAAGTATCATTTTGTTTACGAACATAATAGGTATTTAATTTTTATTTTATTTATTGATTATCTGTCATCGCGTCCGCCATTACGTCTGCCATGTTTGATGTTCATTTTCACCTACAGTCGAAGCTGCATATGGTGTTAAGTAGGTGTAACCAAATTAACCCTTGTGACTAGCTTCATACGATCTCAATTGCAATGTTTTCAGTTTGTTTACATTACTATGCATACCAATATTTTTATAAGGTTAGTTTGGGACACTTTTATCGAGAATTTTGTACTAGACCCTGTGTCCATAGAGTTCTAGGTTGATGGCTCTAAGCCTATAAGAGCCAAATGTATGGGATAGCTGATTTTTTTTCGCGCTTTCGTAGTTGGTCCCATACAGAAAGTTTGATGGTCTGGTCATCTCCTTAAAAACCTGTTAGCATAATAAGAAGGACCCTGTATTGCCCTGTATTGTGTTTCTCCTGTACTTCTCTAATACTTACTTGTCCAGTTTTCTGCTCTCTCCTTATTTGCTCTAATGCAGACTGATTCGACTGAAGAGAATTCAATTTGTGTACGGCATCCTGAGATCAAATGAAAAAATTAAATGACTTATGATTAGTGTCTGAAGCCGACGCTCCGGCTTGGGCCATCTTCGGCTATACATTCGGCTTTGGCCAAAATCCACTGAAGTCTGCTGGAGCCGAAGCTTTCTATTCAGCCACCTAATTTGTTATAATGTAAGTGTTTTAATTCATTTCGTCATGCCTGTCTCACTCCACAGCTCAGGTACGCTTGACGGACAATCCCCACCTAGGAGTGAATGGTCGCTCATTGACATAAGGCGCATTTTAGATATCATTTCTGAAGCGCAAAGTTCGAAATTCGAAAAATCTGGTTGAGTCAAGTATCTGTTAAGGTAGTAACTAATTGTATTAAATAATCTGTGATTTCATTTAAATTTGTGATGGTTTCCTTATCTTTCAAACTTAAATCAATTGCCTTTAAATAAACCTACAATATTAATTACATTAAGGGCCTGTTTCACCACTTCTGAGTAAGTTCTTGCTAGCTTGTCCGACAGACAGTTTGACGTATTTTGTATGAAAATGTGTCAAAATGTCTGTCGGATAAGCTAACAAGAACTTACTCATAATTGGTGAAACAGGCCCTAATTGTAGTTATAGGCTGTCTATAAAATTTCCACAATAAAGGGCTTTGAACATTTTGGCATAGTGGTAACCATAATTTTGCAGGAATTGCGGAAATTTTTCAAAAATGCGGCGTATCCTGAAACCTATGTATATCGATAGAGTATGTATAGACGAACAAAAAATGTCCTATAAACTATAGTCCTAAAGTGCAAAGTTTTCGAGATAATGCATGTTAAAGATGTTGTGTATACAGGGTAAAAATAAATACTTAAAACTCTTAAGGGGGTTGTTTAGACCATGAAACTGAACAACATCGAAATTGCGAAAAAAAAATCTGATATCTCATACAATATATTAATTTTTTTTCCCGATTTCGATATTGGTCCCATAGTGAAAGTTGTTCAGTATGATGGTCTAAACCACCCCCTTGAATGTTTATTTGTATTTTTGTAACACCTTGTACCTACCTAAAGGGTGTAAGTGACAGCCTAGCAAATACTGAAACGGTGAACTCAAACCATCAAATAGAACAATTTTCACTATGGAGGCTACCTCAGGAAACGCGAAAAAAATCTGCGGTCCCATACAAAACTGTTATACCTACCTGACTAAAATGTATGGGACACCAGATTTTTTTCTTGCGTTTCCTGAGGTAGGCTCCATAGTGAAAGTTGTTCAGTTTGATGGTCTGAGTTTACCGTTTCAGTATTTGCTAGGTTGATCATATATCAATAGAATCGCAACGCTCCGTCGGTAGCGAGTTGCAGAGAGCTATGGAATTCAATCTTGAGGTCCAGGTCTGAATCCGCACGGATGACATATGCCATGTACCAATGAGTTTTTTCTGACTTATGTACCTACGTAGCACCAACTGCTCTCAAACGGCATAGGAAAACATTTTGAGGAAACCTGCATACGATGAAAAAGAAATTCTGATGCGTATATGAGGTCTACCGCACCGCATTGTGCACGCGTGGTGGACTAACGTACATACACCCTCCATGAGGGTAGGCCTGTGCCCTGCAGTGGGACGTAGGTGGTGGACGTTTGGGGTGGTTAAGGATCTACCTCCTCCACCCCGGACAACGCCGCCACCACAGACTACCAAGTTTGTGGTGACGGCCGAACGATCCCCCACAGCGGTACTAGGCTCCGCAAGGAGCCGCCTGGCTTGCGCCCACCCTCCTGCTGGAGTCTTGCGCCAAGCAGCTTGCTGCATTCCGTCGGTGTGCAGGAGTGCCAGTGCTATTGGGGAATGGGAGAAAATCAGCTGTGCTGTTCGGAACCGGTCTTGGCCTCTGAGCAACACTGTACCGGGAAACTCATTCTGGAGGGTAGCGGGATCCGAAGCACGGTGACAGTCGTGGGTCGGTACCGCAGTTAGTAGGGGGCCCAAGTAGTGCGCTCGCCACGTGTGAAAGGCTGCCCCACTGCAGCCTTGGCGACTGGAAGGGAGGACCCGGTGGCCATTGCAAGGGGGATCGGGCGTCCCCGCAGTCTACAAGTGAGTTTCCCATCAGTCAGTCGAGCCCAAGAGGTCCATCAGGGTAGCTGAGGAGCGTATCTCGACGGAGCGGAGCTTGTTTTTCTGGGGGACTTCAATGCCCACCACAGCGAGTGGCTGTTCCTGTTCCAGAAAACTAACCATGCTGGCAGAGAGACGCGTAAGTTTGCGTTATCGCTAGATATCACCCAGCTGGTGAATCAAGCAACGCGGGTAACGGATGTCGATGGCCATACGCCCAATCGTTTAGACTTTCTGCTGACATCAGATCCAGACAAGCACTCAGTATCGGTCTTTGCACAGACTGGCATCCTACCCTTCTGGTAGTAAACAGTTCTGGTCCCTTTCAAAATCGGTCGAATCCAATTTCTACCGTCCCCCTTTGCCTCCCATGCAGAAACCTGGTGGGTCACTGACTGAGAAAGCGAATTTATATGCTTCTCTGTTTAGGAGCAATTCACGTCTGGACGCTCGTGCCAAACAGCCACACATGCCGGAGATGACAATACACACGAAAGAGGTCCGCAGAGCATTGCGTAGTCTGCATGTGAGGCCAGGTCCTGATGGAATACCTGCAAGAGTGCTGAGATATAATGCGCCTGAGTTGTCTCCTGTTTTAACACGCCTGTGTCGCCTCTCTCTCAGAACAAGAACGATTCCCAAGAAGGGCATTCGTTCCGACCCCTGCAACTACCGACCTATAGCCATCACTTCCATTCTCTGTAAAGTCATGGAAAGAGTAGGTACTTAACAGTAAGTTGCGGACATACCTAGAAGATAATGATCTACACAGTGATCGTCAATATGGCTTTCGCCGGGGGCGATCGACTGGGGATCTTCTTATGTCAAACTCAAACTCAAAATAATTTATTCAATATAGGAGCCTGAAGCACACTTATTAAACGTTAATTCTTTTTTAAGTTACCACCGCTTCGGAACGAGTTGTCGCTGTAGAGAAGATGCGGCCAGAAACTCTACAGCATAACACGACTTAATACTATTGCAATATAAATTCTTACGCTAAGGTTATTTAAACAGTAATACATAGTCTATTTAATTAAATTAATAATTGATGTATGTCACGCACTGGTGGGGCGAGGCCATCGAGAAACACAGCGAAGCACTAGTTGTGTAATTCGACATCTCGAAGGCCTTTGTCAGGGTATGGCACGCTAGATTGCTGAGCAAGCTTCCTGCTTATGGCATCCCTGCTGATCTCTGCAGCTGGATATCTGATTTCTTGAGTGAACGGTCGATTAGAGTTGTCATTGACAGCTGCTCAGAGGTCGGAAGACCTCATGGCAATTGATGCTGGGGTTCTTCAGGGGTCTGTTCTCTCTGCGAGACTTTTCCTGCTACACATCACTGACCTCTTTGTGTCAGGTATTATTGGGTATGCAGATGACAGTACTGTCACAGAGAGATATCTATCCGGCGCTTGGGGCGGGGATGAAATACGTTCGCAGAGGGAAGCCATGGTGGAGCGGACAACTTGACTTTAAGTCTTGTCTCCCAATGGGGTGACAATAATCTAGTCAACTTCAACGCCACCAAAACACAGGCTTGTCTGTTCAACGCCAAAAGGAGTTCGTTTATTCTGGTTCCTACTTTCCGGGGAAGATAAATCTGTCCCTGTTTCCGACAGTCTTGAGCTTCTGAGCATGGGTTGACTACGAAACTCAACTTCGGCGCTGACATCGAGTCTAAGGCTCAAAGTGCAGCCAAAAAGCTGGGCATCTTAAACAAGGTACTTCACTCCTGGACAGCTCTTAATGTTGCATAAAGCTCAGGTCCGATCTTGTATGAAGTATTGCTGCTGTACGGGACGGCGGTTCGAAATATTCTTCGTCCCTTGATGTACCGGGTGCTGGAGTGTAGAAGAAATAAAAACTTTTCTTGTTTCTATTCAATGCCGTTTTTCTTGTTCGGGAGTGATCGGAGCTCTTGTTGTGTTCTGTTCGGAGTCTTGTTTCAGAATGCGAATTGTTCGTGCTTTCGTCATCATCATGGTTTTCTTCTCGTGACCCGGGTCACGGGGAGACAGTGTCGGGGCGTTGGCCCCCTGCCCTTGGTGGCTATCGCCGGCCGTTAATGCGGCCGGGTCCTTGGGTCGCGCCTGCTAGGCGCTTGTCGAGTCCGTGTGTTCATGCTTCCTGCGCGGTCTGGTCCACCAGGTGGGACCCCGTTGGGGGAGGCCCGGTGAAACGCCAGCAGCAGGAAGCGGGGTGTTACGTCCGTGATGTGGTCAATCTGGTGCGGGGGGGGGGGGGGCTCGACTGCCTCTGTGACTAGGTCACGGGGCAGGATCTTCCAGTCCGGGGGGCGCGCGTGGTGCGGAGCTATCTCCCTGATGTGTGGGAGGCTCGACGCACCTGCGCGCGCAAACATCCTTGTGGCCAGGCGTCCGATGAACTCGTCCAGCGTCTCAATCTCCAGGTCCCTCTGGATGGTAGCGTTTCTTACAAAACGTGGGGCGTCTACAATCGTTCGGAGGGCCAGCGACTGCTGAGCCCTCAGCCGGGCGGGTAGTAGGGCGCGAACAGCGCGTACCTGGCCAGTGATCGCCTTGATATGGTGCAGCATCTTTAGGCGGCGGTCGATAGTCACCCCCAGGTATTTGACCTGTGGGGACCACTCGACAGGTTGCCCGTAGAGCTGCACAGGAGGCGGTAGCTGTGTCATGTGTTGTCCGACGACAATTGTTTGGGTCTTGGCCACATTCACTGTCAGTCTCCATTTTGCCAGCCAGGCTGGGAGGGCGTCGAGTGTGGTCTGCATCTTGCGGGCTGCGTGTGCTTGGTTCATGGACGACGTGTAGTACGCGGCGTCGTCGGCGTACAGGGCAAGCTGAGCTCCGCCCTCCACTGGGATGTCGTCTGTGTACCTGGCGTAGCACACTGGAGACAGACAGCTGCCTTGTGGAACTCCGGCTTCAATGGGGCGCTCGTCTGAGGCAGCATCTTCCACTGCCACTTGGAATCTGCGCTCTGCCAGGAAGGAGGCCACGGTCTTAACGACTCGACGTGGAGTCGTAGAGGTGGCCAGCTTGTAGACGAGGCCTGGGTGCCAGACACGATCGAAGGCTTTCTCCATGTCGAGGAGTACGGCGACTGTGTGTTCCCTCTTGTTTGAGGCCACAGTCATGTGATGTAGGACTCTCGACAGTTGGAGCGTCGTGGAGTGTTCGGCTCTGAAGCCGAACTGCTCGTTCCTAGGCGTGATGTGCGGCGTCAGGTGGCGCAGCAGCAGCTTCTCGAACACCTTGGAGATGGTCGGAAGCAAGGTAATGGGCCGATAGCTCTCAGGCTTCAGTATGTTCTTCCCAGGTTTCGGCAGCATGATGACGCGGCCGAGTTTCCACTGTTGCGGAAAGTGGCCTGTCCTCAGGATCCCGTTGAAGAGGCGCGTCGCAGTCGCGATGCCTCGCGGAGGTAGGCAACGCAGGGCTTCATTCGGGATGTTATCGGGGCCTGGGGCCTTTCTCAACTTGGTGCGCTTCATCATGCGCTGGACTTGGTCTGGGGAGAAGAAGATGGGTTCTTCATCGGGAGCTATCGGCCTAGAGAAGTAGTCATCCAGGTACGTGGCCGGTGTCGTCGGACGGGTTCGGTCTGAACTGCCGTTCCAGACTCTCCGCGAAGATTTCGGCGCGGTCTTCAGCTCTGTAGCGTAGGGTCCCGTCACTTGCTTGAAGAGGTCTGATAGGCTCGGGTTTCCCGGAGAGTTGGCGGCAGAGTCTATGGATGGACGTCCAGTCATCTCCAGCTGATTCTATGGTGCGCTGCCAAGACTCGGTTCTCTCAGCCTGGAGAGCATCCGAGATCTTTAGGGCCATCGTGTTCAGCTGGGTCTTCATGGAGGGGCAGCGCGATCGTTGCCACTGCTTCCGGAGGCGCCTCTTTTCGGCTAGCATCTTCCTGATGTGTGCCGGGAGGGTAGGTTTCGATGCTCGCTTCGGAGCATCTCTGGAGGCGTGTGAGAGGGCATTCCGGACGCAGTGGCAGAAGTCTTCTGCCAGCTGGTCGACATCCGATGGTGAGGAGGGCGGACGGGTGGTGAGATGCTGTGTCACATATTTCTCGAACTCTTCCCAGTCCAGTAGTCTCCTGGGCTTGGGCGTGCTTTCGTTCGATTCTGTCGCTTCTTATCTGCCCCGCTAGGGTGTCTCAACTCCCCGTGCGTTCCGCGAGCCGCGAGTTCCGCTTGCACCAATCGTGTGCGAGCGAGGCGCGCGTGCGTGGGAGTGAGACAACCTGAGCGGGGAAGCGAGAGAGTGCTACTCGATCAGTCCCGAAATCAAACTAGTAATCTTTTGGCTTTTATTTACGAACTTATGCTAATTACACGTACAAACATAGCAACAAAATATAAAATTCAAAGTAAAGTAAAAATAGGTAAAACTTATAACTAACTTATCTCTATAAAACTATACAATGTTAACTGTCGCGAACAGCTGCCACATTTGAGATGGCTCAGCTAATTATCAACTAGAGGCTCATTGGCGACAGTAATCTGGTTGGTGGAAACCAAGCTTCATAGCCTAGCCCACCGCCGCAGAGTAGCCTGCTTGTCGGTCTTCTACAGATTGTACTTCGGTGAGTGTGCACCAGAGCTGCATGAGCTCATCCCGCCTTCCCCTTTCTACTATCATCGGACTTCCAGACGCACCGCGGGATACCACCCCTTATTGGTTGATGTTTATGATACCTACCTAGGTACACGGACCTGAAAAAAAACCTGACGTAATCTTGTCTAACCACGAGTGAAGCACCCATTTATTTTTGAGTGTGTGCTGACGCGGTACAAAATGGTGGCGGGTTGTAGGTCCTAAGCCTAGAACTGGTGCATCTGTGTGAGTGTAGGTCCCTTGTAGAACAAACGAATATGTAGGACCTTGCATGCTCATGCTTCACATCTTTTTAGTGTCACATTACGTCCGCCTTTTTTTCAAGTCCGTGCTTAGGTATAAACGTTTTCTATTACACCTTTCTCTTTTTGGTGAAAAAATACAGCGGTAGGTACTTTATTTCGAAAAAAGTTCTCATTAGATTTTTTGTTATTTCAATTAAATTGTAATTGCAATTAAGAAAAACATAGACATAGCACATGATTAAAATATATTCCATGTGGACATAGCCCAGACAAACCTTTATTTCATCTGTTGAGGTACAATAGCAAATACAACCTGCACGACGACGCACTACACACTGCCAGTATTATTTTTTTATTTTTTTTGCTTCTTACACTGCCAGTATAAGTTGACCGCGAAGTATGCAGCGCGTCGTGAGGCGTATTTGTACTTACACACGGCGACACATCAAGCTGTTCATAACCAAAATAAGCTGGCCGCGAGTAGTAGTAAATCTAGGTTGCATGACATTTATGAGTCGTCGCGCGGCCAGCTTATTATTTTGGTTTTGTATAGGTTGATGTGTCACCGTGTGTACGTGTATACCTGCACAGATGAAATAAATGTTTGCCATTAATACAGGAACTTTTTTCGAAATAAATTATCATCAATAAGTACCTACCTACCTCGGTATATTTCTCATACTGGGTATTACAGAAAGGTGTCATAGAACTTGTTTATGCCAAAAACATTTTCTATTCCATACATCTTCTTCTTATCATGTGGGCAAGCCCTGGTGTCAGAGTTTTTTCAGACCGCCTTACGGCCTCTGACGTGGTTTTTATATAACGAATTAACCACCCGAGATAGTAACTGGGACCAACGGCTTATCGTGCCATCTGAAGCACGGAATCATCTTTCTTTTCAGACAATCAGGTGATTCAGCCTGCATTACCCTAACCAACTGGGGAAAAACGCATAAAGTGACATATCACTAGGTGTCCCCCATGGGAATCGAACCTACGACCTCCGTGTCAAGATCCCAAGTCTTATAACCATTGGACCACGGAGATTGGTATTGGAGGAAAATGTGTTAGGATTTTTATCTATACAAGATCCTTAACATGGATTATCTCGAAAACGTTGCACTTTAGGACTATATGTTATTTGACATTTTATGTTCGTCTATAGATCCTCTATCGATATACATAGGTTTCAGGGTGCGCCGCGTTTTTGAAATTCCTGAAAATTTATGGTCATCACTATGCCAGCCTCCCATACAAAGAGGTTCAATGGCCTTTCCTCAATTGTCATAAAATAGCAACAGTTAAATTACCTTAATTGTTTAATCAATCGCTAATTACACAGACAAGGTAGTAGTATTAAAACCTTAGGGTATTTATAAGCAAGTTATTGCGGTCTCAGGATATTGAATAGTTACTACTGTAAGTGCGGGTATCTGTCACCGCCCTTGACACCAAGCGTGAGCAAATGTTGTTTTTCTTAGCATTTCAATAACGCTAGTCTAGGATTTTATTAAAAATTTCCATGAGACTGACGTTTATGGAAAAGTATAAATGGTTGATTATTGCTCTTGAATCTTTGCATTGACACAATCAGAACTCATTTTAGTTCGGTACTAATTGAACGAGAATTCGACTCTTTTTGTTGTTAATACCTGTGCTCACAGTTAATACTTGATTAGGCACGATCTATAGCTTGCTTAGTGCTTGCTTATACACACTCTAAGACCTCTAAGATTACAATTTTTTTACTCATCATAGGCATTTACATCTGTTGTAAATGCTTTAAGTAGTGTTTTCAGTGCAAGAGTATGGGACAATAAACACCTAACTACCAAGACTAAGATGGGCTTTGCTCTTGAGTTTACTCTTGTATGGAGCTGAGACTTGGACGTCGTATGCAAAACAACTTTCACTACCTACTGAGATTGAAAATGGATTGTTTCTCAATGGGAAATTAGTTGAAATTACTCGCTATGCGTGTTTTTCAGCAGTGAAAGTGTCAATACATTCAAGATTTCTTCCCAAACTCTCCAAGTTAGAAAAAAGGCTTACATTCAACCAAATTACAAGTAAAAATCACGACCACTTACTTCGTAACTAAACTTAGAGGAAGACATTCTTGCGATCACTCTATTCACTAACAAACTACGACACAGATTGAGGCGAGTCATGAGATCGCAGCGAAACGATCGGGCTGACCCTGAAACAACGCAATACAAGTGCATTTAGAGAAAACCCCGACTCGCTTAACGTGTATCGAAATATGACGTAATGATCATACTTTAGGCGAAACGAGGACGCTATCTGACTATTAATGACATCTGACCTGCATCGGTCGGTATCGTATTGTATCATAACATGTTACTGAATATTTCCAGTTAATAAAACCAAACTACGTTTCGAAGAATATCAAAACATAACCTCTGAAACATACTGAAAAAGCAAAACATGTGTTTTTGACAGATGTCAACATTGTGTGCCATTACACGGTTAATTTAGATCGTGATCCTGTAATCGTGATCTATGATCGTGATCTAGATTGATCGTGTAACGTTGATGATTGACGGCAAATGTGATCAAACCACAGACTTAGGTATTACAGTAGCAGACTTAGCACTTTTTACACACACTAGTTTATTATTTCTATCTCTAATAGGTCTGAGAGAACTCATATAGCACTATCCCTGTTTATCTATTGTTGCTACACCACACGCACCCATAAACAATGCAACCATCGTGCCAGGTTGCCATCTTGATAGCTAACGATATGGCCGTCAGTGCCCTTCAGTGAAATATTGTCAAAACGCCGTGTTGAGTTTTGAAAAAAATATTGTTGAAAGTATCACCAAAGGAGCGGAAGTTTTTGTTAAATTATGGTGAAATGCAGTGCGCATAAGTGTGACAGTGCATCCGATCGGAAGACACCCGGATTATCGTTTCATAGGTAAGTAAATCTCGTGTTGGGACACAAATTGTTTAATCTGTTTTTCATTACATATTATGTGCTACGGAAGCACATATTCACTATATTTTAGGAGAAAATCTATGTTTGCATTGTTTTAATTGCATAAAACCAATAAGTACAGTCATTATTTTGTTAATTCGTTAAATATCTATTGTGAGAATCCTTGTTTGACATTTCATGTACTAGTGCAAAATTCCAGAGATGTATTCACGTTAGCAAAGATTTTTTTACTAAAAATGTGACTCATTTTTTAGCCTTAAATTAATTTGCATAGCATAAGCATATGCTCACGACTATATTCCCCGAGGGGGTAGTCAGAGATATTCTGAAACCTCAGAACATCCACGTTTCACCAGTTGTACCGGACTCTGTCCAGTGTGACGGGGGGTGAGCCCGTCGCCACTTATAAATTGGACAGTGGGTACAATACATGCCTCGAAATTGAAGCATGCAGGTTTCCTCACGATGTTTTCCTTAACCGAAAAGCCAGTGGTGTTAAAAATCGTACATAAATTCCGAAAAACTCATTGGTAGGAGTCGGCCTGGACGGGGATCGAACCATCGCCTCCTGCACGGCAGGCAAGGTTACTCGCCACTGGACCACCACGGCTTTTCACGGCAAATTAATTTGAGTGTAAGTTAATATATTGTGTTCATTGTTATTTACAGAATAAAGAAGATGCGTCTATCAATAAAATTTAGGATTGTTCCTTGAATAAAAAGAAGTGGAGTGGAGATCATGTGTTGCTAGAAATAGATGTGAAGATAGAGAAAAATCTAAAGCATCATCGGTGGCTGATATTGCTCAGCCCAGTACCTCGAATGCTTCTTAAAACGTTAGTAAGTATCTCATAAAACAGCATACATTGAATTCTAGAGTATGTACTGTACGGTTCACTTATCGCTTGCAAGCATGCTTTTTTGCGGATTTGCTTGCTTGTTTGCATATGCTAGATTGCATACTTGCTTGCATGCTTGCCTTCTTGCATGTTAGCTTGTATGCATGCTTGTTTGCACGATTGCATTATTGCCTTGTATTTTATTAAGCAATGAAGAATGAATTAATTTAAATACATACTCAACAGCATTATATGAAACAACATTAATTACGATACATGCATGCGGTTTATGGCTAAGAAAATATTGAAGAATATATCCCACACAGCACAAAATGTCTACAGAATATCTAATAAATATTTTGTAAATATTTGCTCAAATATCTAGTATGTCTTATTATAAGTAGTACAAAAGATATCTAGAAGATGCCTCTATGTCCGCCTACTAAATGTCTTCTAGACACACATCTGCTAGACATCTCCAAGAATGGTAGGTAGGTATGAATTATTGTAGGTAAAAGGAGTTTAAATTTTATGAAGATTAATATTAAGTATTTCAATCGTTTCAGATTCAAGAAACCAACATACTTACCAGCCAAAACTAAAAAACTAAGTTGTATAGATAACTATGATATAATTATCATATGAATGAGAATGAAGAAAATTATCGACGGAGACATTGAAACATTGATGGCAATTTGTCATAGCAAGAAATCAAGCAAGTTTTGGCAAGAAATCATATTAACAAAATAGTCTTGTTTGAAAATAAATAGTTTCAGTATTAACTTTGTTATCTATTTTCTTTTGACCCTCTGTGTGTCTTAGTAAGTATTTATATTATGCACCAGTTAATTTGATTATCACTAATTTGCAGAAACGCTCATTTAAGTTAATTTCTCCAATAAATCTCTTGCTAGCTTTTCTACATCAACAAGACAAAAAGTGTCAGCAGAGATTAAATGAAGGATTAACTTTCATGAGCGTTTCTGAAACTGAGTGTATATTATTGAAGAACCTTTCATTAGGTTTGGTATACTTAAACACATAGCATCGGTTCAGGATAAATCATATAGGAAATAGTAAACTCTTAGATATTTGCATAAACAAATAATTTAGCTCCCTCCGGGTGGAAAGCGTCAACTTTCGTCCCGCTGCGCTAAACGAAGTTGCTGCTTTCCGCCTCTGTGAGGGGAAAAATAGTAGACACACCTTGGGCAGTAAATAAGAATGTATAAGGCTTCCGCACCTTGTAGCAATATTATCGAGCGATTTTATCGAGCGATATTATCGACAGCGATATCGCGACACCTTACACACTGCAGCGATTCCGCGATTCGCGTCACGCATGCGCCCTTCACTGAATGTAGTAGAAAGAGATTGCGTCAGGTTGCGATAATATCGCGGCAGTGTGTGGGATCGAGCGCGTCCCCA
Organism: Agonopterix heracliana; assembly: GCA_963693445.1. Classification (NCBI taxonomy): domain Eukaryota; kingdom Metazoa; phylum Arthropoda; class Insecta; order Lepidoptera; family Depressariidae; genus Agonopterix; species Agonopterix heracliana. Next base: position 20,900,180 of record OY856308.1, on the reverse strand, counting down.
TACAAAATGTACTGAGAACAATTATCGCAAAATCGCAGCGATATTATCGCTCGATAATATCGCGGCAGTGTGTAGGATCGCGCGCGTCCCCATACAAAATGTACTCAGAACAATTATCGCAAAATCGCAGCGATAATATCGCTCGATAATATCGCTGCAATGAGCGGAGGCCTATATACGAGTATTTTGGCAGCGATTTATTATTATTAATTTGAGGGAGTCGTGTCGGTGCAATGCAAATCTATCATTTCCAAAACTATAACAATGTTCTGGAATAGTAGGTATATAAAATGTTTCCCTCGAGCTGAGTGTTTTTAAAACTGCATTACATAAATTTTGTCACTATTTCAATATGTAGGTACCTACCTAAAGTTGGAAAATTTCGAATGCTTTGACTTGATACAACCCTGTATTTTTTAATGTGTGCATGAAATATGAATGTGTGCAAACTTGCCACGCAGTTGTTGATCAAATGCTAAGTCTGTTAAGTCTGTGGATCAAACTGTAAAATGACTGGGCTACTCTGGGCTATATTTGCTTATTTCACTTGATTTCACTGAAATAAATGTGACAGATTATTTTAAGTTTGTCAAACTTGTATCTGTGTTGTAGGTATTTTAAGTAGGTAACTTACTAAAATATTGTGATTGTCTTTAGACTGTCCTGAGTTTTAATCAGAAATAATGACTGAAGCTGATGCAACCAGAACGCCTTTACAAATGCCGGAGAGATTTCTCTCTTATCTCGAAAAAAATAGGCTTTATGTGTTATTCAAGGTTACAATTTCTGTACCAGAGACCCCCCCCACCAGGGCTGCCAGATTGTATAATTGGATACAAAAACTGTATAATTGGGTAGCTGTTTGTATCCTCTATGTATCCTGGACCCTCATGTATAATTGGATACATAATCAATATTTTCAACTGAAAAGCTCTGCTTGAGTCGGTAAATCGCAGAAGAGAAAGATAAAAGCCTCTATAATCAGTCACGTTACAATTCAATAGAGTAAAACTCCATGTTTCGTTCAAGTTTTGTAAAATGTTGTCTCTCGATTCAACCGAGACCAAAAGATGCTATAAAGTTGATAAAAAATACCTGTTGGGAATGAAAATATCGATCTGCACGTGATAAGGCTGTATCACGTCTTTTATCTCGTTCGTTCGCACGCAAATAGAAAGAGAGCTAAGGTGTGATAGCTTGGTGATAGCGCTGTATCACTGCGGCATGCTAGCTATGCTGTAGTGCGATTTTTGAGCATCATACGAGTGGTTCGGCAGTAGAAAGTGTCAAAATTACTATGGAGATTATGCAACTGCCGAACCGCTCATATGATGTTCAAAAATCGCACTACTGAGTTCAAATTCCGTGATGAACAATCAGAAAAAACATTATTTTATACGTTTTGGAGGTTTTTACACCTGTATGTATCCTGCGAGTCAATTTTGTATAATTTTGGGAACCTGGCTGAATAATTATAAAAAATCGACTGGCAGCCCTGCCCCCCACTAGCGTCTTTCGAGCGTCGTTGTCAAGCCAGCGTCCGCGCAGCGTCGATCCGACGTCAACGCCGTGCACACTAGCGTTTTTCGAGCGACGTCCGTCGTCGACCCAGCGTCCATGCTGAGGCGATGCGGCGCCAGCGCTGGCCGGCTGCCGAACGCAGGGCTTACGCGGCGCTGGCGTCGCGTTACTGCGTCTCATTAGTCATATTATAATAGAGAATTAGCCGAGAAGCGCTGCAAAACGCGTTCGGCAGCCGACCAGCGCTGGCGCCGCGTCGACGTCGCGTCGGTCGACGCAGCGCAGACGCTAGCACGACGACGACGATCGAAAGACGCTAGTGTGGGGGTCTCTTAAAATTCGACTCATCTCCTGAGCTCCCTGCGTCTGACTATTATCTTCATTCAGGACATGTTGCGAGACCTTATCATCAACCTGCCGCGGGATCACCTGAAGCACCTTAAGATCTTCATGAGTCGCAACTTGCACACCCCTAAAGATACCGATAGAGTAATCATGCTTGTCTCTCCCGAATTGAACATTGGTAACCTACCTACCTATTATTTTCAAGTCTTTTCTTTGTTCTTCATACTAAATTTATAGCTCCCTTCTAGTTTAGGGTTGCGACACATTAACCGACTGCGATCGATGGCCCGCCACAGATCACCTCCAATAGATATGGCATACAGGACCGCCAACGCGCACCACACATCTATGATTTTGCATTGATATAAGCAACGGGAAAGAGCGAGATCGGAATAGTGCGACCTTGAAATGGCCAATCATGTTGCATTATTTCGAGCCCCGCTACCCGCACCTACCGCCAAAAATAGTGACTTTCAGCCTGTACGAAATTTTCATCATGCGGTATCTATTGGGGGTAATCGTGACGGTCACGGCACATACACGTTTAGCATGGATGGAACACCGCCGTCCGTCCGCATCCTCAATGCTAGTGCGACGGACAACACACAATAAACTGACGTGATTGTATGGAATGCTTTAGCCTAGATCGTATGGGCTCCAAGGATATAATGCTAGCGTTATATTAAGTACTTATTTGGGATTTTGAAGTTGCTTGACGCGGCGAATGCGCGTCTCATACAAATCGTGATTTGAACAAGCCGTTGTTGTGTGGCTACACTCAGGCTGAGATTCAGAGACGATTTGTAAGTCGTAGTTCGAACTCCCGTATGTCAAAATCCATACATTTCTACCCTACTTAGGCCGAGATTCTGAGACGATTTGTAAGTCATAGTTCGAACTCCCGTATGTCAAAATTCATACATTTCTACCCTACTTAGCTCGAGCTAAGCCAAAAAAAATCGTCTCTGAATCTCGGCCTTAGCTCGAACTAAGCCAAAAAGATCGTCTCTGAATCTCGGCCTCAGAGCGCCTTCGATCGATGTGTCGTGACCCTTATGCATACTTTGAACGTAGTCAGACGGGCTGCATACCGACCGATTGCAATGCAACTACCAATTTGCAGTTCGAATAAGCATCACGCAGTTGAGATGCAGTTATGGTTGGACTGTCTGTGCAGTTCTGATGCAGTATGCAGCGGCTACATTGCTCACTGCACAGAACATTATAAGAGGGGTTAGGCGTTAGAAATGCAAAGTAGTGCTTTTGCTTCGGAGACAGTGTCGCCACTTGTCTTCCCGCTCACACTGCTACAATTACTCATGCCCTCTCGCTCGCACCAAACTGCGCGCCTTATGGTGTTATGCAAAATGTTGCTGCTCTTACTTAGATGCAATCGGCTTAGATTATCAAGATAGACAGTCAAAGCTACGAAAGCGTCGAAAAAAATAGGAACCAGTACTGGTTCCAAAACCCTATACATATACGCGCACACATACATAATTAGTATGGCGCCTCACGCACACCAACCTAAGAAAGTTAGCCCCTTTTGTTTTATACGGAACAAGTGTGAGGCTCATTCTAGACATATACTTTTTCTAAGGCAATCGGCTCTACTTATAGAAACGCATCACTGCTGCCTTGGTATGGTGGCCAGATTCCATAGATGGGCGCACATTACAAATTAAATCACTGTCTCGAAAACCCTTAATTTAAGGAAAATATTATTTGAGTTTTGTTATTAAATAACATCGATCCTAATCACTACCTTATTTGTACACGTACAGATGTAAAACGACTGGTAAAGGCCTTGATAAAGGACCTCGGATTCATCGTTATCACTAGACGCTGTGTCATGGATCGATATGAAAAAGTATGTTTTTCACATGTCTTTATATCGTATTTGTGGATGGTAGATATACCTACACCCAGGTGGTCTGCGGGAGTCCACAACGAGACCGAATCGAAGAAAGAAAGACCGATAGAAGAGCAATTAGGTATAGTCACAAAAAAAAAACACGTCAGAGGCCGTAAGGCGGTTTGAATATACTCTGACACCAGGGCTTGCCCACACGATAAGAGAGAGGTATAGTTACCTACATTCTTGTCTTTCAAAGAAGCAAACATTAGAGCGCTACGCAAGTACGCAGACTATGGACAGTTTGCCTCAGTATGGGACGCAAAACCTCCATCGTCTGCGCAGCGCTTTATTGTTGACGCGCAGCGTTGCGCTTTGACGATGGACATTTTGCCTCAGTATGGGGTAAGCTGAAGTGGCAATGGGCTGGTCAATGGTCATATCTGCCGAAGAACTGACAACCGATGGGGTGTCAGAGTTCTAGAGTGGAGACCGCGAACTGGTAGGCGTAGTGTGGGACGCCCTGCTGCCCGCTGGACAGACGACCTAAAAAAAGTAGCGGGGAGCGACTGGATGAGGAAGGCCAAGGACAGAGTTTTGTGGCGCGCCTATGGGAGAGGCCTATGTTCAGCAGTGGACGATGATAGGCTGATGATGATGACGATGATGGGATTTTCTACAGATGTGTGCGTTTCCTTCGCACACATAGTTACTTAGATTTTCATCGTACAGACAACGTCACCGCGGGAATAAAAGTCCGTCGTCTTCGCAGCCCCCAAGCATTAATTATGCATGATTAAGCGCACCAGATGTCGGACACTTAGCTGTCACCATCATCATCACAGCCCAATGCATACGTCCCAATGCAGGGCACAGGCCTACCCTCAAGGAGTACCACTACCCTCACCCTACAGTACTTTTATCAAACCTATAACAACTTCACAATAAGTACATTATATTCCTGGCAGCACGACGACTACGTGCCTGGATGCGTTTCACCGGTCCTCATGTCAACGGTCACCAAGCTGATGATCACGAGAGACCCTGTGATGACTGCTGGCTGGCTATTTTTTGGTATAACCAATACTCTGTTGTAACGTTATTATTTACTTAAGTACCTTAGTATCTTTGCGTGTGTAGTAAAAACTTGTTTGTTTGAAAAATATAGGCATGGTATAAAGTTAAACGCGTTACATTTCTAAGGGTGCGTGCTTCAGACCATCAAACTGAACAACGTAGTGAACGTTGTTCAGTCAACATTGAAATCGCAGAAAAAAATATCTGCTTTTCTATATTTTGGGTCGAGTAGCCAAGTACATTTTCTGTGGGAAAACAATTGGGACGACCCTGTGGGGACGACCACATTTTTTTTCGCGATTTCAATGGCGATCCCATTCCCATACTCGTAGTAAAATATTTAGTACGCACTACGAATAAAGTAGGGTACGCATTAAATTTTACACCTGATTAGTTGGCTGAGTGATAACAAGAATGGGGGAAGATGAAATAAGGGGCCCGAAGGGAAAGTCTATGGGGCCTTTTTTCACTATGAATGCGCCTGTCTGTTAAAATGAGCAAAGACACTAAAACACAGTTTTTTTATCAGGCGCTATGTAATTCTTGATATCAATGCGGAGTTACGTGTATATAATAGTTCCGGTAGTAATTGTATTACGACTGTACGATAAAAAGGTAGCTATAGCCTGGCTATGGCAATGTTTCTGACCACTCGAAAGTACATGTAGTAAGTTTTGTAACGTCATACCAGATCACCCCTGCACGGTGCGCGAAGCACGGTGCCTCCAGCAAGATGGTGTGTTGCCGACTGTGACGCTGGTGTTGATGCCGCCGCCTCCCCTGGCGCCCCCCGCATGTAACGACAACACACCCGCCCGGTCTTTCTTCCAACAGGACTTTGAAGGGCTGAAGTTAGTTTACAAGGCTACACTAAAGGTAAGTATTCTTTAGACGGGCAACTGATCGCAGGCTTTCTTTCAAGGCCAAATAGCAAAAATGGGGCTGAGACCGGATTTGCGATCGTGCGAGCGATTGGCCCTCAGACGTGAAATTTGGGTAACGGGCGATTCGACCTTGGCGGAAAGCAAATCGTTCGCCCGTCGTGCTGTAGATAATGATCATTGAGCATTTTGTTGTTAGCAGAGTTAAAAAGAAAGGAGGATACCATATTATTATTGTTTTTGGCTGGGTTATTGCAAGCAAGGTTCAATATTTATCACTGCACCTCTCAGATCAATTAATACAACTGCACCTATTGCTGGTCTATTGTGTTCGCCCCAAGCTCCATATTTTTACACTTACATATTATTATGTAGGACAGTCGTATACGACTGTACAGGGTGTAAGGAAAAGTATTAGGTATTAACCTTTAAACCACATGCTCTACCCATCAAACTGAACAACTTTTTCCGTCCCGTCCCGTTGACATTCCTTTGCTGGGTATTTTTTTTTTTACGTAGTTTCTTCATTGTCCCACAATGCTGGGCAAAGGCCTCCCCCTTTACTCTCCAATCCTCTCTGTTGTGTGCAACTTCTGGCTAACTCTCCAAGAAGGCATCCATGTTATCTCTCCACCTTTTTCTCGGTCTACCTCGACGCCGGTGATCATCCTGGGGAACCCAGTCTGTGGTGATTTTGGCCCATTTTGATTTTGCTGGGTACTTAAACCCTAAAAATAAGTAGGAGCTAATATATTTCCCTCAGGAAGTTCACGTGGAGCCGAACGATGAGGACATGGAAAAGATCGCGACTAGATGCTTCAACGCGATCCGCGCCTGCGCATCCGGGGCCCAAGGGCCGGGGCAGGGCTTCCACGCGGTGGGGGCCCCGGGCGTGTACCGCGTCATACTGATCGGGCCCCCCGGCTCCGGCAGGAAGACCCAGGCGCGACTGTTGGCTAGACATTTTGGTTTGGTTTACTGTACGTTTTCATCGTTTTTCTGTGTTATGCTATCCTCGTAAAGTCCAGATGCTTTTAAATGGTATTCAGCTCCAGTGTGATAAGTATTTGTTAAAAATGAAATCCAACTGCTTGTACTATGTACCTACTCGATTGTGTGTACTCGGTTGAAGACAGCAGATTTTTTAAAGTTTTCCTCGAGACTTTGTACAGAAAATATTTTGATTTTTAAAATTCAGTAGCCATATCAGAATATTCAGTTTGAGTGCACTTTTGGCTACCTATTTAGTTTTTTTAATTAAAAATATTGGTCATAAACATAAATCACTAGATACTGTGCTGAGCCATATTACCTATCTACTGACTATGGTAGGAACTGGATTTTTTAAAACGGTAATTGATTTAAAATTAATTTTCAAATTCTATTAGTTAGGTACATAATTACATAATGACTGGTTCTTTTGTCAGTAAATTTTCACGATATCTACGACGAAGCCAAAGAGAAGATGGACGATGTTGGTGAGAAACTGCGCAAATATGGCTCCAGTGTGCAACTGCGAGCTGAAGTGGTCAAAAGACGCATTATGCTCAAGGTAGATACATAATGAAACTAACAGGGGCTTACGCAGTTTTATCTGCCAAGGAAGTGGTAAGAAACTGTGCAAATATGGCTCCAGTGTGCAACTGCGAGCTGAAGTGGTCATATATAGATACATAATGAAACTACAGAGCTTACAGTACGACCAGGAAAATAATTCCACTCGTCAAACTTCTTATGATCCTATTCTTCGATTCCTAGTAAATACCCGAAGTTATTTAGTAATCAAAGGGTGCATATCTAGCTAGGTGCATATATATAGTCGGATAGCAGCAAGCAAACTTACAGGGCTTAGGTATATCTACCAGATACGCAGCTTTATATCTACGAGGCTTTTATCCAAGGGGGGGGGGAATAGGGTTGACCCCCCCCCCCCCCCCCCCCGAAGTCCGGATATTCGAACTAACTTTTCATTGTTTTTCTATTAATATCCCCCCCCCCCCCCCCCCCCCGAAAATAAAATGTAGTCGTCCCCGAAACAAAAGTCTGGATACGTGTTTGTTATCTGCCAAGGAAATGTTAAAAAACTGCGCAAATATGTCTCCCGTGTGGAACTCCGAGGTGAAGTGGTCAAGAGACGCGTTTATTAAGGTACCTACCTTATCAAACTAAGCAGGGCTTGATCTGCCAAGGGAACACACCAAGCACTCCATGAATTGCGTTGCTCTCTTGCTCTGCAAGGTCTTCATGTTCCTTGTGCAGGCACAGTTTAGGTATATTTCATGATAAATCGGAATGTAGGTTTTTTCCTTTATTCTGCAGGACTGTGTTGACAATGGTTGGGTTTTAACCGAATATCCCAGTGCTGGGATAGACTTCGAGTATCTGTACAACATGCCTGTTACACCTAATCGGTAAATATAACTCATACCTACCTTCTTTGTCCTCTTTTGCCACAGCTTGGATTTTCAGCGTCCAGTAGCGCCCTCATCACAATATTTAAGATTTCTCGATAAAGAAGAAAGTCTAAAATGAAAAAGTTCGACTCCAACTTCTACAAAAACATAAAAGCTATTTTTCTACTAAAGTTCTCTGAAAGGCTCTGAATTTCGAACAAGATGCTATAAGATATAATGTAAGTTATGTGATTTTCTGTGACTATGGTACCTATGGATGGACGGATCCTAGGGTTCCAATGTCGACGAAGGGCCTTGGCGACGACGAGACGCTAAAAAGCGAATGATTTAATTCCTTCGACCATACAGTCTTCTTAACTGGTATCGAATGCATCTTGCAGCTGTTGGGTGGTTCTTTGTTGTTTGAACTCTTTCTTCTTTCACAAAAGCCCATTGTCACGGCAGTTGGCAAATTGTCAAGGTTTTTTTAAAAACGTACTTACCTATTTCCTCATATACGGGCTGTAACAAAACGCTCTAGTCATATTTTAAGGTTCAGACCATCAAACTGAACAACTTTTACTATGGAGACAACATGGCATTTTGTTTTTGTACGTACATATCCTGTCATCTTAGTCGTTGTACTTAGGTACCATCTAAGCGTAATATAGATTATAGATAGCTCTAGCTATACCTAGTATAAATACACTTTCAGTGCATTACTTTCTAAGTGAAAGGGGTTTTACAAGAATTAAATGAAAGCCAGAGTTACTTTGTCACAATTTCAATATCTGCTACCCTACTACGTAACCGACTGGCTGTACCGAATCGACTATTACGCTTTTATGAAAATCGAAAGTGCGGTTTCATTCAATCGAAACACCTAACCTTAGCTAGCTATAGTAGATTACACACCGAGGGCAGGAAAGTAAGAAAGGTCTCAGATCAATTGTTGACGCTTTCCCGGATAGGAGGGGAGAAAAGTATATTTCAGTCCGAAATCTATAATAACTTTTTTAGATGTCGTAAGAAGTTTATTATATATTTCTGCTACAGCAGCAGTTAACAATGATATCTACTTATACCTACCTACTTTGGTAAGATAACCGTTTGGTTAGATAACGGAGCTATGTTAAATTGATGACAGTAAAAAGTATTCGGAAGGATCAACGTACTCTCGCGCTCTACATTTTCGCGAGAGCATTTGTTTGCACGTGTTATACCTACCTACCTACCGACTGTTACTGTTACCCTAACATGGTAGGTATACGCGCTTTATCTTGTAGGTTGGAGGTAAGTACTTGTAAACGTGGACCCTGACGATAGGACTAGTTCATCAATTCAAGGTCGTTCAGCGAGCTATGGAGAGAGCTATGCTCGGTGTTTCTCTGAGGGATCACATCAGAAATGAAGTGATTCGTCACAGATTTAAAGTGGCTGACATAGCTCAGAAAATTAGCAAGCTGAAGTGGCAATGGGCTGGTCATATCTGCCGAAGAACTGACAACCGATGGTGTGTCAGAGTTCTAGAGTGGAGACCGCGAACTGGTAGGCGTAGTGTGGGGCGCCCTGCTGCCCGCTGGACAGACGACCTAAAAAAAGTAGCAGGGAGCGACTGGATGAGGAAGGCCAAAGGACAGAGTTTTGTGGCGCGCCTTGGGAGAGGCCTATGTTCAGCAGTGGACGATGATAGGCTGATGATGAAACGAAATGAGGTGAAACAGACCATCAAACTGAACAACTTTCTGTATAACTAGGACCACCATCGACATGTCCACAGTCCAATACTTTTGGTCGAGTGGTTTAATTATTAGATTTGCATGGAACAGCATTTTATTCCCGAATTTGATATTTTTGGGACTGTTGTTTAGTTTGATGGTCTACGTTGCTTCACCTTATTTCGTTTGGTTCTGTTTTAAGATAATATAACTAAACTAACTGTACCTAGTTGTTGAAACTTAGCGGAGGGCCATTTACCTAGGATTGAGAAAGAAATGGCCGACCGTTCCAAGCAGGTTCATGTAGGATCCATCAGGCACGTATCCAGGGGGGGGGGGGGGGGATAGGTGGGATTATCCCCCCCCGAAATCCGAATATTTGTATGGAAAAGTGATTACAGCACATACTTTTTCACTGTTTTTCTATGAATATCCCCCCCCGAAAATTAAATGTCCCCCCCCGAAACCAAAGTCTGGATACGTGCCTGGGATCCATCGTTCAGTTGATTATGATAAACAAAAACTAACGCTTCAACGTCCTGCAGGATAATAATCCTGAACGCGGACTGGCAGACGTGCAAGAAACGGGCGCTGTCCGTCGGCGTGGACTGGTGCACCGGCAAGCGAGTGCCGGTCGGCTCGGGCAAGCGCGTCGTGCCCCATCCTGGCTTCACGGAGGCCGAGATTGAATATGAGGTGTCTGCTCTTATTATCATAAACGCGTTACTTTATTTTATTTTATTTATTTTATTTTAGGAAGATTTACAGCATTACAATTTTATTAAATATTCTTATATAAATCTAAACGCCAATTGAAACGTAGGTATTCTTCTTCTATCGAGGGTTTAGGCCACCAGGATCCCCTTGCGCGATCCCCCAAACCTGCATAAGGCTCATTCACATGTAGCCAACTTAAAGGAATAAGGCGCACAATGTCATATTCGCAAAAGGCCATCTTGACGCAAAATTTCACTTGCGAGTCGATGGCGTGTCGTTTTATATTTTTTTAGCCTAGTGTTTTGCCACACGGATAGCACTACCTACCGGCCTCGTCCATAAGCTCCACATCACGTGTCCGGGCTGGAAGGGCAAGTTATGAGATGGGCCATTAGTCTGAGGAGCAACCCAAGACTCACACCTGAGGTCAGATCCGTCGGTGAAACCCTACGAAATGTTCGTAGGTGAAACCCCATTTGGATAGGTTCTCCTTACTCCGGCCAACTGAAGGTCGAAGCCTAAAACTCTTTCCGAGGGGGGGAGGGGGGAACAAACGGGTCGGGTAATGCGTTCCTTTCCCGCGAGAGGTCGCATCTAGCTTGAAGAGCCTCCTTGATATCATGTATCGTGTATACAGGGTGTTTCATAAGTAACAATAAATTGTTGAAACTCATAAGGGGGTTGTTTAGACCGTCAAACTGAACAACTTTCTCTATGGGACCAACATCGAAAATGCTAAAAAAATAATTTTAAATCCCATACATATTTTAGCTCTAGTCGATTTGTAGAGTATAGAACATAAATTTATTTTTTCGCGATTTTGATATTGGTCCCATAGTGAAAGTTGTTCAGTTTGATGGTCTACACCACCCCCTTAAATGTTTATTTGTAGTTTTGTAACACCTTGTATAAATCCCACCTATCGGCGCGTTGCGGAGAGGTATGGACTCTCAATCATGAGGTCCGGGTTCCAATCCGCACGGACAACATGCCCCGTACCAATGTGTTTTTCTAACTTATGTACCTATTACCGACTGCTGCATACGCAGAAGAAGAAATTCTGATGCTTATGTGAAGTCAGCTACCAATCCGCATTGGACTAACGCCCAAACACCCTCATAGATGGTACCTACTGCATTGAGTGGGACGTATATAGGCTGATGATGATGATGATTTAGGTAGAGGGCTCCTGTTTACCTACTTTTGGTGCGGTGGTGCCTGTACACATACCTACATAGAGCCACGTGGTAAACGGTCAATGGCCATTGGAGACTGACCTACTGCCGTAATATCACGACGTCAAACACGAGTGTCCACCTGCATGCTAATGAAACGTAACTGTTGAATAACTGACACTGTAAAGTTATGATAATTTACTTACCGTTTCCTTTCAACTTTTTTTCGTATGTGGCGTATCCATATCCACTCCACCAATTCTGTGACCAATTGTGACCATGCCATGAGTAGTAGATAACCTTTCGAAGACAAAAAAGATTGATAAAAGCAATAAAACATGATTAAAACTACTGTACCTACATCCTAGGTAGGTACACCTACAATCCCTTTTGATTTAACATTCTTCACAATCGGTCTAGCGGTTTTCAGATGTAGATACGATTTCACAGCCTCGAACGCATCGAAGAATGCACGTTAGGGTCAGCGCACACCTAGCGGAGAACAGTTTTCGTTAATCAATTAATAATGAACCTATCGAAATAGAGTTGAAAATAGCGTGCATGAGATCCCTGTCCCTGTGACGTGTTCGCATTATTTCTTGCACGCTATATTTAACTACCATATCTCAATAGACTCTTGAGTTAATTATCAAAACTGCTCTCATAGTTCTCCGCTAGGTGTGCGCTAATCCTTACCCTTTTTGGAGAAAATAGCTCGCTTCACTAAATGGTACTTACTCCCTCTATAACTTCAAACGTTTTAGGTGAAGTGAAACTTCTTGGCTTCCTCTCGGATAAAAGGGAGAATAGATTGCTTAACAGACAAGACTGTAGAAACTAAAATTACTTTCGTTTGCAGATAGAATACTTCTTCACGGAGGCCCTGGCCGAACTTCGAGCAGCCGCTGGCATAACAGCGGTAGAAATTAGCGCAAAGGAAGGTGTTGGTTAGTATCAGACTATCGCACCTTCGATAGGATAGGTACTACGGAATTCGTAATGGTTCGTCGTATGGCAAAATCCCGACAAATATCCCATTACAGGACCGTCTTCAAATGCCACACCGGCACTCCATTTAAAATATTATATGGCGTCGTGTACACGCGCCGGTCGCCACGCCGCCTCATCCCTCTTGCCATCTGTATGTGCTTCAGTGGCGGATACAGAAAAAACTCAAGGGAGGGGGGCGCTAAAGATATCTAGAGCTTGATTTTATCGTTATAAAAACACAAATCACATGCAAAGTTTAAGAATATAAGAAATAGCGTGATAATAAACTCGCAATTAGATAGAGCTCGAAGGAGAATGTTGGCTTGGCAGCCGTTGTTCTATCCCGTGCGCATACATGGTCAGGGGCGGCGCGGGCGGCCTCCAAAGGGGGGGCCCGCGCCCCCCATCTGTATCCGCCACTGATGTGCTTCTTGCTCGGCTCCCGTAAAGTTACCCTCGAAGTGCGGTAATCTGAAGTTGGTGAGGGGCAGGACCATTCTGTGAGTATTATAGGAGTAAACAGTATCTAACTATCACGCTGGAGTCGGACAGTTTTGTGATTTTGGTCGGGAAAGACGGTCGTGATTTCGTGAGCATAAGGGTCAGCGCTGTCATTGTTATAGTCTGTCTATAAAGTCGTGGCATTAATGTTTGAGGAACTAATCATTTTAGTATGGTGGTGTTGTTAGGTTATTCTTGATTTTGACGTTCTTGCGTGGAGACAGCGCCCTCATTTTTTGCCAAGACTTTATAGACAGACTGTAATTAACTTCATGACTTAGATTTGAAAATGCGTGCAAGAAATAACGCGAACGCGTCATAGGGACAAGGATCTCTTGCACGCTATTTTCAACTCTATTTCAATAGCCACTGAGTTCATTATCAATTGAATAATGAAAACTGCTCGAACAGTTCTCCGCTAGATGTGTGCTGACCAATTAAAGGGGTGCATGGAACTGAACGACCACGAGAAAACGCCGCAACTTTCACTGTGGTATGGAACCAATTTCGAGAAAAAAATCTGATGTTTCATTCAAAACTGCAGTACACCGTCTCGACTCAAATGTATAGGACAGCCGATTACTTATTTCGCGTTTTCGAATTTGGCTTCATTAGTAATAGTTCTTCTGTTCGATGGTCTGAAGCACCAGCACCCCTTAAGTATTGCTACGGTGTTTTGTTACACCCTGTGTTCAAGAGTCTTGTTTTGTAGATGAGGTGCAAGTGAAGATTCAAGCGGCTGTGATTGCGGCGCCAGAATTCGACATAGAATGTTGCTCACAGCTGCGCAACGTGAAGGGAGACTAATTCATTACTGTTTATTCTTCAATTTAGTTAGGTGCCTATATGTTCTTACGGGATTTCGTTGCGAATGAAATAAAATATAATGATTTCTTCATAGAAAAATGTTTTATTATGTACTCCTCCGTACTTCAATTGAAATTATTTAAATTACTACATAATTAGATTATTTCGCTAGTTATAATTAAGAGCTAACAATTCTGCAGTCTCAAAATAATTACATACAAGAACACTGAGGTAGTCCCGAGTTGGTTGAGACTATCGATTCATTCAGATGTTAAAGTTAAACTTAACCAGTTTCAGAGGGAAGAATCGATGGGATACATACAGTCATGGAAACCAGCCCTCACACACATGAATCTATTGCTTTTCTAAAAATAAAAATGCATCAATTTATACACATTTAGCTCGCACCCATACATCCCTTCCGCACACAAGCGCGGCGGCTGTTCGACTGAATCTCAGAATCCGCCGCACAAGTTCCACTCACGCGTTCCGCACATACAATAAATATACACAACACTAAACACTTCAAATCTGTGCGAATACAGATTATGCTCAACACGGAGGGAATTAAAAAAAGGTCGCGTTGTACATAATCTGTAGAGACCAGAGATCACATTTGGCTAGCACATGTTTAAGTTAAAGTCTGTTTGGTTACAACTCGTCTTTGAACTCTTCGTCCTCGCCGGCGGGGCCGCCTGGCGGAGGGGCGCCGCCCTGGCCCTGGTACAACTTGGCGATGATGGGCTGGACGACGTCCTCGACCGCCTTCTTCTGCTTTTTGTATTCTTCTGAATCAGCGTCCTGGTTGTCTTCGAGCCACTTGATCGCGGCGTCGATAACTTCCTCCATCTTTGTCTTCTCATCATCAGAGATCTTGGAGCCGAGCTTCTCCTTGTCCTGAAGCTGGTTCTTGATGGAGTATGTGTAGCTCTCGAGCTCGTTCCTGGACTCGACGCGCTCCTTTAGCTTCTTGTCGTCATCGGCGAACTTCTCTGCATCCTTGATCATTCTCTCGATGTCTTCCGGCGTCAATCTGTTCTGGTCGTTTGTGATGACGATCTTCTCCCTGTTTCCTGTGCCCTTGTCTTCGGCGGACACCTGTAAGATACCGTTGGCGTCGATTTCGAATGTTACTTCGATCTGGGGGATACCTCGCGGTGCCGGTGGGATGCCGGTCAAGTCGAACTTTCCGAGCAAGTGGTTGTCCTTTGTCATGGGACGCTCTCCTTCGTAAACCTGGATGGTGACGGTGTGCTGGTTGTCGCTGGCCGTGGAGAAGATCTGAGACTTCTTGGTGGGGATGACGGTGTTACGGGGGATGAGCTTGGTCATGACGCCTCCAACGGTCTCGATACCCATGGTGAGAGGGTTGACATCGAGGAGAACGATGGCGTCGGTGTCTTGTTCACCGCTGAGAACTCCGGCCTGCACGGCGGCACCGTACGCTACGGCCTCGTCTGGGTTGATGCCTCGGGATGGCTCCTTTCCATTGAAGAACTCCTTGACCAGTTGCTGCACCTTGGGGATACGAGTGGAACCACCGACGAGTACGATCTCGTCGACGTCCTTCTTGTTCATGTCGGCGTCTTCCAATACCTTCTGCACTGGCTTGAGGGTGGAACGGAACAGATCCATGTTCAACTCTTCGAACTTGGCCCTGGTGAGGGTTTCCGAGAAATCTTCACCTTCGAAGAAGGATTCGATTTCGATCTTGACCTGGTGGCTGGAGGACAGAGCTCTCTTCGCCTTTTCGACCTCACGACGCAACTTCTGGACGGCACGGTTGTCCTTCCTGATGTCCTTGCCCCTCTTCTTCTTGTAAAGCTTGATGAAGTGCTCCATGACTCTCTGGTCGAAGTCCTCACCTCCCAAGTGAGTGTCACCGTTGGTAGCTACTACTTCAAAGACGCCGTTGTCGATGGTTAGCAGAGACACGTCGAAAGTACCACCACCCAAGTCAAAGACTAGAACGTTTTTCTCTCCATCCTTTTTGTCGAGACCGTAGGCGATAGCGGCGGCGGTAGGCTCGTTGATGATTCTCATGACGTTAAGACCGGCGATGACACCAGCGTCCTTAGTGGCTTGACGCTGAGCGTCGTTGAAGTAGGCGGGGACGGTGACGACGGCGTGTGTGACCTTCTTTCCGAGGTAAGCTTCTGCCGTCTCCTTCATCTTGATGAGAACCATGGCGGAGATTTCTTCAGGTGCGAAGATCTTGTCTCCTTGCGCGGTCGCGACTGAGACATGGGGCTTGCTGTTCTTTTCTACGACCTGGAAGGGGAAGAACTTGACGTCGTGTTGGACGTTAGAGTCGCTCCACTCGCGACCGATGAGACGCTTGGCATCGAAGACAGTGTTCTCAGGGTTGGTGGTCAGCTGGTTCTTGGCGGCGTCTCCGATGAGCCGCTCGCCGTCGGCAGTGAAGGCCACGTATGAGGGAGTGATACGGTTACCCTGGTCGTTTGCGATGATTTCTACTCTGCCATTTTTGTACACACCAACACTGTAGACAAAAGAAAAAGATTTTGAGAAAATGGTTCTACTAAAATAAATATAAAAGATCCCACAAAATCATCAAACTTGACAAATTTTTCTATAGGATCAATATCAAAATTGATCAAAATAGTGAAAACAAAATCTGCTATCCAGCTGCATTCAGGTAGAGGTTTGCAGTTTTTTTATGGAAACCTTGAGTTGCGATCACGTCCGTCTTGTACGCGGGAAGAATTGGAATGGTCCATTCTAAGCTAGAACCACAAGGCACAAAAAAAAAGGAAGAAACTGCAATCAGTGCTGACACTATAAGCAGATCATGAGAATGATGATTGTGATTTGTGGAATTAACCAGCTCCCAGTGGAGGGTATTCCCTTATTGTTGCCTTCTAGGAATGTCTAGATCGTGTATGTTGAGTCACTTTAGCCTTTTTATGTCATTACTGTTGTCTGTTAGTGCAACTGCTAGCTCATTAACATGATTGGCTAGTCTATTCTTATATCGTTTCTTATATATTTAAAAATAAATTAATTTGCGAATGAAATTTAACAATAGAATGAACTATATTCATTCATTGTTATGAAAGGATCCATTCACAAGTTGGTCATCTAATTAGGAATTTTAGTTCAGAACACATCGAAAAAATTTACCAACAAAATTAGTAAAGCAGTATATAACTGTGTTATCCACAACCGATTTGATTATTTCTTATCAGTTACATAATAGTAGAACATACTGTTTTAGATATTTTATATTTGATCAAGTTTTAATTACAAAATTCTTGCAAAGTCGACTATTTAATCTTCATCATCATCACCATCAGCCCATGTCGACCCACTTACAGTGTGTGCCACACAACCTCCCCAATATCCTTCTCAGTCCTGCGCCAATCACATCCAGGTCTTACTGATGCAAGTGTTTACCCGCGAATTCGTCCGCACAAATTATATACCTACCAGATTTTAAGTCAGATCATAAGCTATCAAACAAAAGTTTCATCAAAATCGGTTCAGTAGTTTTTGCGCGATGCGCGAACAAACAAACAAACAGACAAACAAAATTTCTAAAAAGGGTTGATTTCGAGTCAGGGATACCTAAAAACGATATCGTAATCTTTTTTATGTAAATATCTTCAATGTACAGACACACTTCAGTTACAGTTTTATAATAGTTTAGATATGGAAGATCAACAACTCTGACTCGAATTCAAACTTGGTTTTTTTTTTATTTGGGGCCATTCCATGCCGTGTTGTGGAGATAATTGATATTCAATCATGAGGGTCCAGGTTTGAATCCAAATGGATGGCATGCCATGTACCAATGAGTTTTTTCTATCTTATGTACGTAACTGACTACTCTCAAACGGTGAAGGAAAATGTTGTGAGGAAACCTGCATATCTTATCTTATCTTATCTTGTTGTGGGGGCTGGCAGGCCAGCAACACTTCGACCCAGTGGGATCTTTTGTGTTAGCCCCAATACTTTTCGCTTTCTTCACCCTTCAAATACGTGGTCAATGAAGGAGGCAATACCATTGAGGGGAAGAAGCCTAAGATCTCCCGGTTTTGGGTATCCATCTCCGAGGAGGCAACCTGCATATACGCTGAAGAAGAAATCCTGATGCGTATGTAAGTCTATCAATCCGCGTTGGGCACGCGTGGTGGACTAACGCCCAAACACAACATAACTACATAACAGACATACGCGCCTCGGGTAGGCCTGCGCCCTGCAGTGGGACGTTTATAGGCTGATGATGAAATTATATTTGGTGACTTCATGTTTAAGCGACTTGCTATTTGTAGACTTTCAAAGCATACAAAATATGGTTGAATGTATCAAACTGTTTAAAGTTATCTTATCAAGAGGAAATCCTTAATTTAATTTAATCATAAATAACCACAAACTCAGTCCTCTTTTGGAATGTTCTTGAATTTGTAATCAATAAATCATTCATTTCAGAAAATAAAATCCATTTTTGAGTAATGAACTACATTTTATTGATTCTGGTTTCCATGGTAATTTGATTCAACTCATTTTTACAGCAGAACTGGAGCGAGACAAATCTAACGTAATATAACTGTAGTCATGGTGGATAGAATAGGCCGATCTATTATAGTTTTTTTTTCTATTTTATTCTTTTTAGGGACTTTTATACGCATGTATATATCAGTCCCATCGTACCCATCTATTATAGTTTGTGACTAAGAAATATGATTTACATTAGGGTCATTTTTAAGTTATTACATACATAAGTTCATACCACAGTCTCATGGGGCCGCCCACAAGATAGATGGTTCAACAATATTAGACGACATGTGGTGGACCCGCATGGACGACATGTGGACTGGATGCAGAGGGACATAATTTCACGGAAGAATATGGAGGCCTTTGTCTGAATGGACTGATTAAGGGCTGTGATGGATAGAATTAAGTCAATACGCTTGCAGTAAAGAGACAAGTTGATTGCTCCGACAAGTGTGGGACTATTCCAAAGATGATCTGATTATCATGTCCTGTAGAATTTTATGGAACATACATTCAAATGGTTAACACTTTCGCTGCTAAGCTCAAAACAATGACATTCGGGCAGTGCTAACACTGTGGAATGCTATACGATTCTGACTCAAGGTGTGAGTCACGAGCACTGCGGCCCATATGTCGCTGACCTACCAGGTAGGTCGTTAGCAATTAAAGTGTTAAATAAAAGTATGAAGACTATTGAAATATTTCTTATAAATGTTGAAAGTACCTAATTATTAGAGTAGCCTGGACAAATTCCTGGCAACGCCACCCCTAAAAATAAAATAGGATGGGCAAATGTTCAAACTTACCATGAGTATGTGGTTCCCAAGTCAATACCGATGACGGTGCCAATCTCCTTTTCTCTGTCCTTCTTTTCGTCGGCGCACACCGCCGCCAGGACGCATGCCAGCGCTAGCAAACTCCACCGCATTTTCAGCATACAATATTACACTTTATAACTGCAACAAATAAGATCTAAATTAGCTTTAATTGCCAACAAGTACACTCTACTAGTGTAAGATAAGTCGACTTGTCGCCAAAACCACCGAAGTTCATTCAAACAAGTCAAGGACACGTAATCGTATGGAACACGGATGGGACACGTCATAGGTACCAACTGCCGTTAGAATTTTACGGTTATTACCAGCGAAAATGAAAGTGGTACCTACTCGAGACACCGAATACGTTTATTGTAACGGGATAAATGCTAACGGTGGCTTGTTGAAGCTGCAAATGGACAAGTAGGACAACGCGCCGCCCGGCCCACATCGTCGAGAAATTTCGCTGACATTACCCCCGATTGATAAAGATTTTATATGAATCCTACGGGTTTTCCTATTGGAATATTCCACGTTTAAGTAAATACGTGTAGAGATAACAAAGATTTCTAGAAATAACTTGAACAATCAGCAGAAATCTGACAAATTGAAGTGACAGGTTTTCAATTTCTAATGACCTGGGAATTTCAACAAAAGATGAAAATATAATTACCAAATATTCCAGATGAAAAATTTGACTAATTATTCCGATAATAAGTAGTTCACAGCCACGTTTCAAGCACTTTGCGAGATACACTTATAGAAATTCACTGTTCACGTTGATCTTGTACCTTCGATTTTTCGTCAAGAACTGATTTTTGACACGCTGCCGCAGCTATTATTTAGCGCTAGTGTCGATCGTGGTCGAATGCGATTGGCGCACGGATCGATGACGTTTTCAATACTCGCACGCTATTGGTCCAAGTGTGCCGATTTGGCGTAACGCTATTGGCCCACGTTTGTGACTGGCACGGAATAGGGCGTTTGTTTTGGCGTCAATTTCGAAATACTTTCGCGTATTTTCTCAACACTTGGAGAATATTCTAAAATGGTTTTTCCATCTTTATCTCTAGATAACCTAATTATAAGTGATTTATAAGATCTGTCTAGAAAAGAAAAACATTTATTGTCGTTTTAGTCATCTCGTATTTCCCGTGTGGATATTTTGGAATGGACTATGGACAAAGTACAGTACCTATCCCATTTCTTCCCGTAGGTGCCGTACGAGGCGACTAAGGGATAAGATTTCTTATGCAGTATTTTAGTGAGCGAAAGGCTAGCCGCCACACTTCTCACGTCCTGAAATCTTGTGCGCTAAAAGCCTAACATTTTACTCGTTCAAACCTTTATTAGATTCCTCAATCCTATCTCAGTCCAATCACAAAACCAACTGATCATTGTCCAGTCAACTCAACACAGAAAAGATGTACTCTATACAATGTTCTTGCTCTTGCCTAATATACCTACTTTTGTTCCATGTTGTAGCATAAATTAACTATTCTTATGGTTGTAGTGCGAAGTGTATACTTGCATCTTTTCATTGCTGACTGGACTGTAAATAATATTCGAATGCTTAATGAGCCAAGCTATCCAGGGGGAGGGGGATAGGTGGGGTTTAATCCCCCCCAAAACCCTGGACACGTGATTGTATTTCCAAGACATGATCTCGCCGGGCGGCGAGTTTTCACGGCCAAGGATTAAATCTCTGTTGCCTTGTTGTATCCTTTATTTAGAACCTCAGTCTGAATATGGCTTTCGTATCATTAAAGTCACATCATCATCAGTTCGTATCTAAGATCATTGATCAATGCTAATATCCACCCACTGCACAGCATAATATCACCTCTCCATTTTGCGTAGAACATGTTGCTTGAAGTCCCATGAAAAACAATCATTGAGGAAACATTAGATAAAGTATGTCTAGATTTAGCCTCACGCTCTACCGTATAAAACAAAAGTAGACAACTTTCTTAGGTTGGTGTGCGTGTGGCGTCATACAACTTATCTATGTGTGCGTGTTTAGCGACACGGTTTATCACCCTAGCTCATAGGCCAAGTATTCTAGCTAGTGTGTTGATTTTTTTTTTTGACGCGAAAGTTATTGTCTAGAAATAACTTATCAAATGAGAAAATTTTTTAAGTGAAATTTTAATTTGAAGATAAGCACGTCATTCATTGCAACAATAGTGATGCATAATCAAGATCAGTGAAGCAACTCATTTCGCAACTTTATTGTAATTAACCGACCATCTGAACGAGATAAACTTTCTATCATTGCATCATCCTTATCGCCATGAATTTATTTACCAAGTTTGTTTGACCAAATTAAATGCCACGTCAGTTTATTTGTGTCCGACGATGATGCAAGAATATTGTCTTTTTACATAGCATAGCATAGCATGGTCATATCTGTCGAAGAACTGACAACCAATGGGGTGTCAGAGTTCTAGAGTGGAGACCGCGAACTGGTAGGCGTAGTGTGGGACGCCCTGCTGCCCGCTGGACAGACGACCTAAAAAAAGTAGCGGGGAGCGACTGGATGAGGAAGGCCGAGGACAGAGTTTTGTGGCGCGCCTTGGGAGAGGCCTATGTCCAGCAGTGGACGATGATAGGCTGATGATGATGATGATGACATAGCATAAGGGTCGTACCTACCTATACTCACACCTTTGTCTTATATTATTGGGGTAAGCAGTGAAAATGTATGAATCAATGTTATTCCCTGCAATACAGGGTGTTAGGGTAAACATTTGCAATAGGTACTTAAATGATTGTACCCATCATACTGAACAACTTTTCCAAAGAAACCTATAGGAAAATCGCAAAGAATAATTTATACCTTTCTTTGTACGGAAAGTCCAAAAAAAATTTTGTGAATTTTAGGGAAAGTTGTACAGTATTATGGGTACCTAACACCCCGTATATTTACGTAAACTGTGGGGAATGGATTGTGTGGGACTATAATTAATTGATATTAAGAGGATAGACGAGTACAGTGTTCTTCATACAAACGTATTCCCCTGATTTCTCCCTGGATAATAACTCTAGAGCAAATATTTTTTTACCATACAATCTATGTCACCTCTGCCATGTCCATATGTTTTGCTTTTTTGCATTAATTAATTACTGTAAGAACTAGGGACCTTCGAAAATGACCCATTTTACCGCTCGTTTTCAGACATCCAGTAAACAAATTTGACGAATATAAACAAAAAAGCAAAACGTACGAACTTAGCCAAAGTCTTTCTTATATTATTTTTGAAAGAATTATTAAAATAGGTTTAGTTTTGGAGGAGAAAACAGGGGAATACGAAATGCTGATTTCGTAGATTTTTGTATATAAAATCGGTCCGAGCTACAGTTGTCTCTTTCGCACTCTAGTCGGCGAGGCGTATGGGTAGGGCGGATCTGTTAAATACGTATACAGTCGGAAAAGTGACCTATTCTCCAAATTAGCATTTCAGCCCGCCGAGAGACAAGACATAACACGGATGTTCTGGGTTTTCAGAATATCTGACTACCCTCTCGTGGAATACAGTCGTGAGCATATGCCGTGCCAAATTTCCAATAACAAAAAAAATTTAATATAAAAACCAGTTTAAACATTGTAAAAAAATTTATTCATAAATCTATACATAAATTAACAACAGTCATTGTACTTATAAACACCTCTTTAACTATTGAGCATAAACTTAGGAATTAAGCACCACCAAGATATAGTTGACCCGAAATCACATAAAATTTATAGCAAAAATAAGTATAAAGGGTATTTATTACCCTTGGCGCATTCCATACAAACGAAGTCTGGTTATACAATAAAAGTCAATGATTTTTTTCAGAAACAATCTAGAAATTAATCTCTATGCTTGTATGTTGTCAGATTTACGTTAAAATGTATAGTTTTAAAGTTACAGTGCCTCTAAGATTTCCATACAAATCATAAATTAATCCTAGCATTGAAACTGTATATTTTAACGTAAATTGGACGACAAATAAGCATTGAGATTTGTTTCTAGATTATTTCTGCAAAATGTCATTAACTTTAATTGGTTAGTTTGAAAATATAACCATACTTTGTTTGTATGGAGCGCGCCAATGGTAATATCCGCTTAACAACAAAAGTAAACCGCCTATAGCCCGTGGCCGTGAACTACTTATGGTGTCTGTACCTTAGATCAGAATAAAATTAATGGATAGGCCTTACGCGAACATTTCAAACCAGAAAAATGAGTCAAAACAAATGAAAGGTTTACTTAAAATTTGTATGCAAGTGCCCTAGATTTGACAGATAATGGCGCTAGTTTGTATGGACCAAGTGCACCAGTAGTGTGCTTCAAATTACCGCGCTTTAGGCCTATCCATTAATTTTATTTTGATCTAAGGTCTGTACCCCATCTGAGATTTTAAGTCAGCGCCCTCGCCTATGAATAAGGACCTCTCTCAATTCTTCGGTAGGTCAAGTTTTTCTTTGTATTTATTATGTTTTACAGATAGTAGACCAGTGGCGAGTAAACTTGCCTGCCTTGCAGGAGCGATGGTTCGATCCCCGTCCAGGCCGACTCGTACCAATGAGTTTTTCGGAATTTATGTACGATTTGTAGCACCACTGGCTTTTCGGTGAAGGACAACATCGTGAGGAAACCTACATGCTTCAATTTCGAGGCATGTAGTACCCACTGTCCATTATAAGTGGCGACATCAAGGGGGCGTGATTCTCATTCTTATAAAATTGCTTTGTGATTGCGAGAGTCAAGTCGTAATCTATTTTCTATACTAAAACGTAGGAACTAATTTATGACACCGACACCTTATAATTAAATTATGTCACATTCATGTACTTATTGTTTTCCTGATATAATGCTTAAAATTAATGGCGCGAAGTAAGTTATGATGCAGTCAGCACCTGAAATAAGACATTTGGGTATTTGTATTTAAATAAAACTCTAATGCAAAATCTAACGTAAGTATAGTTACAATTTATTAAAGTTACTTATTACTTTATACATATTACTTGGGTAACTATTAGAAGATCCGCTTTAGGTCACTATTGTGGCTAATGGGAAGACACTCTAGGCTGTCACTAAATAACAAGCTTCTTATCTACAAGGCAGTCTTGAAGCCAGTTTGGTCATACGGGATTGAACTGTGGGGAACAGCCAGCAATTCAAACATTGAAATACTCCAGATTCCAAAATAACGTCTTCAGAACAATAACCAATGCCCCTTGGCTAGTCAAAACATCAGAAGATCATGAATACTTGGAAATGCCAACCATAAAGCAAGAGATATCAAATATCTCGAAACGATATAAGAATAGACTAGCCAATCATGTTAATGAGCTAGCAGTTGCACTAACAGACAACAGTAATGACATAAAAAGGCTAAAGCGACTCAACATACACGATCTAGACATTCCTAGAAGGCAACAATAAGGGAATACCCTCCACTGGGAGCTGGTTAATTCCACAAATCACAATCATCATTCTCATGATCTGCTTATAGTGTCAGCACTGATTGCAGATAGTATAAAAATAACAACAACAAAAAAAAACTATTAGCGGATGTTTTCCCAGTAGCCCGACAGTTTTGATACGTCCAACCCCTGGCTAGACAATTTTAATGCCTAATTTAAATCAATTTAGTAATAAATATATAACATTAATTTAATTAATTTAATGCCAACCTGCCTAAGCTACCATGACTTAAACTTCATAGTCACCCATCATTCCTACCTGTGTTGAGAGCATGCCCTGATAAACTTTCAGCTTTTATAAAATAACTAAGGTCTGATCATCACGGGGTCTTGGACCATCCGTAGGAGTTACGAATAGAAAAAATAATTTATTAATATTATGAACTAACCAGCTCTCCTCATGCAAGTGAGCGTTTCCATGAGGATGGTCTGAACCTCGCTGCTGTCTCCAGTTTTTGATATCATCGCGTATTCGCCTGATACCTGCAGTTATAATCAAATCTTAATCGAATTTGTAGTTTGTTTTCCTTTCTTACAATTAGCATTAAAGATCGTCGGTAGGGCATTGCGGAGAGATATGGACACTCCATCACGATAGTCCGGGTTCGAATCCGCAAGGATGACATGCCATGTATCAATGAGTTTTTCTATCTTATGTACGTAATACCGACTATCGTGACGAAATGCATTTTCTGCATTCGCAGAAGAAGTTTTGATGCGTGTGTGAAATCTACCAAAGTCAATATAATATATTCAATATAGGAGCTTGAACACTTATTAAACGTCAAATCTTTTTTATGCTACCACCGCGTCGGACCGTGTTGTTGCTATAGAGAAGATGCGGCCAGAAACTCTACAACATAACATAACATACCAAATCGGCATTGGGCACGCGTTGTGGACTAACGCCCATACTCTCCCTGAGGGTAGACCTGTGCCCTGCAGTGGGGAGTGTAATGGCTGATGATGACGATGGTGACACATTAGCTACAAACAGTTTTCGGTCCGTCTTTGTTTACTACAGATTTTTATTTCAAATTTGATAATTATGGTCTACTTTACGCTTTTACATAGCAACGTCAGATTTTCTAGCAGAGCAGAGGAGTCATACCTGATAAATGAAAAGAGGGTGGTTGGGAAACTGTTGCTTGGTCTGTTTGACGATGTCCAGGTACGGGAGCCCTGGTTTCACCATCAGGAAGTCAGCACCCTCTGCCACGTCGCGAGCCTGCCAATCATATTGTCAATCCATCTAATTATATTTTACGAGCTTTTGCTTTTTAAGTCTAATTATTAGCTTTCAAACAGGAAAATTTTATGAAAAACGGTCCGGTAGTTTTGGCGTCATGCCCGAACAAATAAACAGATAGACCAAAAATCCCAAAATCTGAGATTTTGAGTCAGGGACACCTAAACACCATATTTAGGGTTCCGTAGTCAAACAAGGAACCCATATACTTTCGTCCCTTCTGTCTGTCTGTCTGTTTGCCCCGCCTCAATAACTCGTTCATTTTTATTGCACCAATTGAATCGAAAGTTGGTATGAAGGCAGATAACAGTAACCCAAAAACGAAGTAGAAAGAAATGTAGTTAGTTATGAAGAAACTAATAAGTTTCTTCTCTCCCACTTCCATAGAAACTAAATAGCTATAACGCTTCTGTCCCGAGATATCTGCGCTCAAAGTCAAAAATAGGGCTTACATTTGAGCCGGGTGCGTTACGCGGTGCGTAGGGCATATAAGTTGGTTTTTGTATTATTACTGACGAAGCGTGGGGTGGATTTTAGTTTTGTTAGTTGAAGAAGCATGTTGCGGATCTCTAACTGTTTATTGAAGGTTTTGACGAAGCATCTTGCTGACGACGGGCTCACCCCCCGTTACACTGGACAGAGTTTCGGTACTACTGGTGAAACGTGGATATTCTGAGGTTTTAGAATATCTCTGACTACCCCCTCGGGGAATATAGTCGTGAGCATATGCATCTTGCTGATTACCGGCTGTTGTATTATGATTGACGAAGCTTGTAATGACTGATTGTTTTGTGTAGACATTAACTAATTATTTCACGCAGTTTGATATGTCCTCCCAGATGCCAGATGTCGCCACCATCGATGCCAATCTAAAGCGGAATTGCACTGGACATGTCTGCCGCATGTCAAATGATCGATGAGCCATCTATAACCCCAGTAAATCAAAATCGGTGTCGATGCAGACCTAGACGAAGGTAGCGGGACCAAATCGAGGCCTTTGCCCAACAGTGTGACAGCAATAGCTGATGTTATAATAATAATTTCATTAAAGTACGTCATGGAACAAATGTGTCCTTTCAATGATTTTACTACAATACAAGTACTTAGCAAACGTTTCGTTTTATAAATGATAGCAATGATAATTGATAGTGGTGACAAGCAAATAGTAACAACTTACTGGCTGGATTAAATAGTCACACAAAAGAAACAGCTGTATAAACTGTAACTACAAGTTCAAGTGCGAGTGTTCAAGTCACCATGATACATATAAGAGCAACTTTATTATTAAAGAGCGACGGTGGCACGTTGCGGAGAGGTATATTCACTCAATCGGGTCCGGGTTCGAAACAGCACGAACGACATGCCATGTACCTAAATGAGTTTTTGTAACTTATGTAGGTACGTAATACCAACTGCTCTCAGATGGTGAAGGAAAACATCGTGGGGGTCATTCCAGCCAGCCTGAAACCTGCCCCTCTAGTATGATGTCACTAAACGCGCGCGACGCACCTTCGCTGCATAGAAAATGACCAAATTCCGCGCTTTTTAGAGAGTTAACGTCGAGCTTGCCGCAACTAGTAGAATGGAAAAAAGCTGAGTCGCGCGCAAGGAGAGAAATCGTGCTAGATGGGCCGAACACTTCAAAAGATAGTTGGGAGTTGCAGGTTCTAGCTAAGCTTCTAACCGCTCCGACAGCGATTATGGTCATGAGTTTATGTATGCAGATAGGGTCCTTCTAAATATGCTGAAAGTTTTGAGGTTGATCAGACCATTTTGTAAGAAAGAACGAAATTTTTTTTCTAAGAACAAGAGAAGTTCATTCTAGGAACGTTAGATACAGAAATAATCTGGTCTATGATGTAATTCCTAGAACTGCAGTACATCATAAAAACTGTTATGCCATGTGTGTTAGGATATTTAATGCACTCCCCATCGATGTAAAAGAACTGCCCTTAAAATATTTCCGGCGTAGGCTGGTAAAATGGCTCCAAGAAAAACAATTTTACGCACTAAAGGAACTACTTAGCCCTAATGCATGAAAGCTGCTGGAAGTATTAAAATAAAATGTACATTTCAAAAGCAACTTAAAAATGTGCACTATTTTATGTTATTGTATGCAAAATGTGCACCATTTTATTTCTTTATTTCTTATATCTTATCTATTATTATTATTAATAATATTGTATGTCAGACATCTGACTAAATGTGCTGATCTATTTGTAAGTTACCACCTATTTACTCAGTATGTACCACATTTATCGCAATAAATTTCATTTCATTTCATTTCATCAAACTGAACAACTTTCACAATGGGACCAAAGTCGAAATCGCAAAGAAAAAATCTGCAAAACTGCAATCCTCCAAATGTATGGGACAGCAGATTTTTTTCGCTATTTCTATCTTGGTCCCATAGAGAAAGTTGTTCAGTTTGATGGTCTGATCATTATCTTAAAAAACTGTATCAAATCCAAAGTATCTCAAGCCCCGTTTGTAGTTTTAAAGTTACAGTGCCTCAAAGATTTCCATACAAATCTTAAATTAATCTTAGCATTGAAACCTTAGATGAAAATAAAATTAATGGATAGGCATAGGCCTTACGCGAACATTTCAAACCAGAAAAATCAGGCAAAATAAATGAAAGGTTTACTTCAAATTTGTATGTGCAGGTGCCCTAGATTTGACAGATAATGGCGCTAGTTTATATGGACCAAGTGCACCAGTAGTGTCCTTTAACTTACCGCGCTTCAGGCCTATCCATTAATTTTATTTTAACAAAAATCTGACAACATACAAGCATAGATATTTTTCTAGATTGTTTCTGAAAAATTTCATTGTCTTTATTTGTTTAGTATTGAAAATATAACTAGACTTCGAAGTAACTCATATCTTTATCTTAACTTACAGCAGCCCTGGCGGCGAGGGCGGAGCTCCCCGGCGGCAACTGGTAGCACTTGCGGTCTCCCTCCATGGGGGAGCTCTTCATAGTATCGCGGAACGGGCCGTACATCGACGACGCGAACTTGCACGAGTACGACAGTACGGACACCTGTAATTAGACATACGTTGGTAGACCGGGAGGTGCTGTCGGTGAACCTACACCATCGAGCACAGACGTACTTGCAGCACAGAAATATGATATAGTAGTCACTTATCCTCACGTAAGGTGCTGAGAAGTTATAATCTAATGTTATCTTTTGCTAGTCCAGCTCCCATATCACGTACGAGATAGTATATAAGCTTAGGTTAACTAGTCATAAGAGGTCGATCTAAGATGGAGTAAAGGATGTCTATCCAAAGTGCCTATCATTTGCACCCCTGCAACCCACCATATTTCAGAACAAATACCTACTAAGTACTACCCGTACAGAAGAATCATTTCACAAACAGATTTTTAAATAAATAGCTACTATAACAAATCTAACCTTAGGTATAAAATAGCTTTCGAAATAAATGTCCTCTTAGTGTTGAGCCTCATCTGCCAGCACCGAATCGAATTCTTTCACGCTCTATCCTTTTTTGTCGCTCAAGAACGTCATTTGCTAGGGCGAGAAAGATAGCGGGAATGCGATCGCACCGGCAGTGCTGCGACCTATCTCGCTCTAGCAAATGACGTTCCTGAGCGACAGTAAAGGATGGAGCGACAGAAAAATTCAATTCGAAAGACAGAGTCCTACTAAGGTGGTGTGAAAGTAGTCTGACACCAAGATGACTAATAACTTGTGGCAAGTTAGATAGGCGGAGGCAAGTCCGCACTGGGAGGTGATGGAATATAGCTTTTTCTATAGCTTATGTGAATTAATGAGAGACCTGCAGTGGAACTTATATAGGCTGATGATGATGAAGAACCAATGAGGTAATTTGCGTAATTATAATTTACCTGATTATGCAGATTGCAAGAGAGCAGAGCGTCCTTGATGGCCTTTATTCTGTTGTCCATCATGTCCGACGGCGCTATCACTTGGGCGCCTGTGAAATAAAAGCAAGCAACGTTTAGAATCTCACGGCACTGGGTAAATTTGACTCTCTCATTTCAACATATATCTCATTATAACGGATCTTATTACAAGATATCTATTCTGTAGGCCTCGAATGCCACCCCCGAAGAAATGATACAGGGCTCATACAGGGCCCTTCTTTCTTAATATGCTGACACTTTTTTAAGGGGATGATCAGACCGTCAAACTGAACAACTTTCTCTATGGGACCAATATCGAAATCACGAAAAATTCAATATCGATTTTAGCCATTACCAGCCCTAGCATACACCGTCGCGACCTCGGCGATCCTCTTCACAGACTCAGGATGGTCGATGGCGCCGCTAGGTGTCAGCACGCCGCAGTGGCCGTGCGACGTGTACGGGCACAGGCAGACGTCACACGCCAGCAGCAGGTCAGGGAACGCGGCGCGCAGCTTCGGCAGGGCTTTCACTACGGGGTTCGATGGAGAGTCCGCGTTTGAGCCTGTGGCATCCTTGAAAGAGAAAGATGATTCTTTAGCGCATCTGCATTCGGGTCTAAGGGTCTGCGTAGAACTGCAGAAAACATGAATCAATTAATAATGAACTCAATACCTATTGAAATGTTGAGAATAGCATGCAAGAGATCCCTGTCCCAGTCACATGTTCACATTATTTCTTGCACGCTATTTTGAACCCAATTACAATTACAGTTCTCTGCTAAGGTGCTAACGCTAATAATGCGCATAATCTTACTTATATTCATTGAAAAAAAAAATGAAAAACAATGTGCTTGATGAGTATCAAGCTAGGGCATTATATCCTTGTAGCCCATACAATGTAGGACAATTCATGTGTGTGTTGTGCCACTGGTTTGTACATCAATGGGCCACATTCACATAGATGATGCAGGTGAGTTTCCTTCTCCACTGTAACATCTCACAGTCTGGCCCTGCCCAATTCCCCTGTCGCCACACCGTCATGTTTCACAACTGTATGCATATTAGAAAATTGTTTTGAAAACAAGACTTTCATCAATTACCTTTGGCAAAGTCTCAATGATTCCAAATATAAGAATAGACTTGAGCCCCTTGTTGACCAACTCGACTAGAGCAGGTATGAGCTGATTAATGCCATATCTGTACACATTGGGCATGCTGGAGACTGGTTGAATCGCATCTTCATTTTCTCTGTAAACATTAAGATAAATATATGAGAACTCTTTGGTTAGATAAAATACTGGTTGGATACTGTCAAAATAGCCATTATTTTATTTAAAAAATAAATATTGTACTTTTAAATTCTTGTGCTTGTGATATTTTTTTGAGGTAAAATGACCAGTATTAAAATAAAAAAAGACCTGTTAACAAAGAAGATTGTAAACATATGTAAAATAATAAAAATGATCACATGTTTTTTTGAGCAATGAAATAAATTAATTCACAAAGTTACCAGTCTTGATATTTACATATCATACAATAAGTATCTACATGGTGCAAGGAAAAGTATCCGTAACCTTTTTTAAACCACTTACTCTACCCATCAAACTGAACAACAAAAATCTAAACTGCAATACCTACTCGACTAAAATGTATGGAACAGCTATTTTTTTTTTGTTCTGACAGGTTTGCTCCCATAGTAAAAATTGGTCAGTTTGATTGGTAGAGTAAGTGGTTTTAAAGTTAATGATACTTTTCCTTACACCCTGTATAATTTTAATACATTTCCAAGTATTAAGGTGTACACACATTTATCAGAGGCGAACGAGCCGAAGGAGGCAAAAGAATCGAATTTTAGAATTGGTTGTATGAAATTCTATGACACCTCGCACACTTATCCGCGGCGAATCGTCAGAAGAATTAAAAGGAAATTCGTTTCGTTCGCCTCCTACGGCTCTTTTGCCACGGATAGATATGTGGTCACCCTTAAATTCCAACCACCACTGGCTTTTCGGTGAAGGAAAACATCGTGAGGAAACCTGCATGCTTCAATTTCGAGGCGTGTATTTGTACCCACTGTCCATTATAAGTGGCGACGGGCTCACCCCCCGTCACACTGGACAGAATTTCGGTACTACTGGTGAAACGTGGATGTTCTGAGGTTTCAGAATATCTCTGACTACCCCCTCGGGGAATATAGTCGTGAACATATGCATGCTTATGCTTAAATTCCAAGAAAGATAAACATAATTATCTCGGTACTATATTGATCAATGTATTCAAATTAATGCACATACTAATTACCTAATTCATAACTATATAGTTATCTAACATACAGATCTTGACTTCAATTCATCTTAGCCTTAACCTAAAGGATGTAATTTGTTTAAATCTGCCAAGGTGGAAGGAAATGAAATCTATTTATGTAGAGCATATCAAATTGACCCCCATAACCTTTGATAATATGTTTCACTGGCAAATGTATTTTTTTTAGATTGAATCCATGTACCTAAAATATGGTCTTAAAAAAAAGAAGGTAAACATAATTTCATGACATCTCTAGCGAACTTTATCCATGGAGCTTCAACTGCATAAAATACGATCATTCCTGGCTTTTTGCGTATCTGGCATTTTGCGTTCCTGGCTTTTTGCGTATCTGTCTTTTTGCGTTCCTGGCATTTTGCGTATCTGGCATAACGCAATAAGTGGCATTTTGCGTATCTGGCATAACATGATAAGTGGCATTTTGCGTATCTGGCATAACGCGATAAGTGGCATTTTGCATATCTGGCATTTTGGGTTTCTGACATTATGCGTGCAAATCGTTTTTAAGATTCAATTAAACAAAATACATACAACAGGCTATCTCTCTGCCAATCTAAACTATTATAAAACTGTAACTGAGGTGTGTCTGTACATTGAAGATATTTACAAAAAAAAGATTATGATATGGTTTTTAAGTATCCCCGACTCGAAATCAACCTTTTTTAGAAATTTTGTCTATCTGTTTGAGTTAGTTAGATCTAATTATATTCCTGACTTAAAAAACCAGTTTGGTACCTACCTAGTTACTTTCTTTATCGACTTACAGTAAGAAGACTGGATACATAATATTGTGTGGCTCGATGCTAGTGTTGGGCTCCTGCAG
The DNA here is from genome assembly GCA_963693445.1 of Agonopterix heracliana. NCBI lineage: Eukaryota > Metazoa > Arthropoda > Insecta > Lepidoptera > Depressariidae > Agonopterix > Agonopterix heracliana. The sequence continues at coordinate 20,867,103 of OY856308.1, read as the reverse complement.
CTTCCTGAGGGTTGAGTGGAAGTATCCTCCCTGCAGGACGTGCTCCGGTGTCAAGAATAGCTTGTTCATGATGACCAAAGTATTGTATCTGTATGCAGAAAAGAATGAAACAAAGACGTGAGACTACGTCTGTAGGTAATTAATGACTGAGGAACTGTGAGTTATTGTGCCTAGTAATATATTCACCTATTTTAAATAAAATTAGAGAAAAATACTCGAAATAACCGCGACAGCAAACACTGGCTGTCCGACGGCAAATGAATGAATGAATGAATGAAATGATTGACATTGACATGTGACAGCCAGCCCACTGATCAGAAATAAGGCAGGCCATACACGTAGCTAGTGTTAGAAGTTCATACTACACCACCGCTTGAGTCACTTCATTTGATTCTACTCACTATTGTTGTCCTTATTGTTTGGTGTGTTTTCGAAAGGGATAGACTGTTAGAGAAAAAGATAATTTTTGTTCGCTGCGTTCTCCCCTCAACGAATAGAGGACACTGAGGGGACAGTACCTCTACAATCTACATCAACATCATCATGATCATCATCATCATCAATATGTGTGTGATTGGCTTCCCGCCATTAAATTTGTTCGGTCAAAGTTGTATTTGATATTCGTAAAAAATTGGTTTTAGTGATATTTGTGACATAATTTCGTGCGGATTGTGTGCCAAAAAGTTGCGTAAATCGACCATCATAACAGGAATCTCAAATACATACGAAGAAAGAACAAAAGTTTTGGTGCAAGTTAAATCGTACTGGTGATTTTGGCGGCAACGCGCGTGCCTCCAAAATCAACCAAAATTTCATCGTCATTCATCGTTCATCTATCATCCCATCTTCATCAGGATTCAGGAGTGTTTTGCACGGGAATCGTGAAGAAAAAGACGGGCTTTGTTTCTTAATTTTCTAAATTTGGGTTTCGTGGCTATTATTGTGTTAATGTGGTGGAATTAGTTTAATAATGGAGTCATTAATGGAGCACGATGTAGTAAAAGTGAGAAATAAAGAAGGCGCTCCCGTTTGATTCGGATTGATCCTCGCGTAAAACTCCCTTGAACATTGGAATGCATGTTCCACCCGCGCATTTCAAGAGTTAGGTATTAAGGTTAGGTTTAAGTACAAAGAAAAAAGACACTAATGACCAGGCAGTAAGGGCTAGTTCCCATAGCCTATCCGAGAGGATAAACTTAAAAAAAAAAAAAAAATCATCAATATGTTACTTTGGGCTTGACGGAAGCGTAGGCGATCGAAATGTTTACAATAATTTTCTAATATTTCTTCTTTTCTTTTCTTTTTAAGGGTACTATTATATGTGTGTGGCTTCTATATCAAATCACGAACATAATGGTGTAGTTTTATTAACAAAAGGACATTGGAATAACTTACAAACTTCAAGTTTCCTGCGACCCTCTACTCCTGTAATCTCGCTTTGTTTACCAAGTTTTCGACCTGATCACAGTTACTTCTATAGCCTCTAAATCGACAAAAATCGGTCGGACAGCTACTTCTATAGCCTCTAAATCGACAAAAACTTGTGCTAAGAGCGTAACCTTGACCTAGCGCGGCGTCTCCGACATGGATGTTGAACAAGACGCTACAGTTTCCAAGAAAAGTCTCGACAAAACCGATTCTCCTACAGACTCAACGAAGCATGATAAGAAAGTAGACAAAAAATCTGATACCGAAGACCCTAAACCTCGTATTGTGCTAACATTTCGCTCAGAGAAGACTGGTGCTAAAAGTAGTAACATGAAAATCGTTAATACCGAGGAAAAACAAGAGGAGACGTCCCCTCGTCGCTCGAATCGCACCCGTAAATTGGAAGAAGACGGTAAAACAATTTCGTACTATGATCCTTTATTATCCTTAGATTACGATGACTCTTACGATAAACCGTACAACTCGAAACGTTCAACCCGTCGTCAAAGCAAAGAGTTTGATAATGTTGTTGCCAATGCAATCGCTAGAAAAGAGAAATCGTACAACGAACCACCGCCTCCGACGCGCCTGTCTCGCCGTATCAAACCAACGGCTAAAGTCCTCGCTAACGAAGAGTTGCTTATCGGCTTAGAGTCTCAGAACAATGCTCGTCTTGGTATAACCCCTGATAAAAGTCCAGAGGAAGGCATACGTACAAGACGGTCAGTCAGAAGCCGTCAGAACGTACAAGGTACGTCGCAGGCCAGCAAGAAGGAGGATGCAAGTCGTGTGGGACAGGATCTTGAAGGGGAAAAACAGAATCAGGTGATGAAGCTGAAACACTTGTGCGAGCTCGGCCTGAAAGCTATTGATCCTGAAACAGTGGAGGAGTCATCCAAGAATGATGATATGTAAGTAACAGCACCGTTTTAATTTTTTTGTTATTTTTTAACTATCCGTGGTGGTCTAGTGTCGAGTAACCTTGCCTGCCGTGCAGGAGTCGATGGTTGGATCCCCGTCCAGGCCAACTCGTACCAATGAGTTTTTCGGAATTTATGTACGATTTGTAACACTACTGGCTTTTCGGTGAAGGAAAACATTGTGCGGAAAACCTGCATGCTTCAATTTCGAGGCATGTATTGTCCATTACAAGTGGCGACGGGCTCACCCCAGTCACACTGGACAGAGTTTTGGTACTAGAGTGGTGAAACATGGATGTTCTGAGGTTTCAGAATATCTCTGACTACCCCCTCGGGGAATATAGTCAGGAGCATATTTATTAACTATCTGCAATCAGTGTTGACACTACATGGTGCACGATGATGCACAAAATGAAACTCACCCTAGATCCCAGCTGCAGAGCATGTGGAGAGGATGAAGAGACCATGGAACATATTCTTCGTGACCGTGATGTCTTGGCGGCAAAACGCATGTGCCTCCTCGGAGATGGATACCCAAAACCGGGAGATCTTAGGTTTCTTCCCCTCAACCCTCAATGGTATTCCCTCCTTCATTGACCATGTATTTGAAGGGTGAGGAAAGCAAAAAGTATTGGGGCTAACACAAAAGATCCCACTGGGTCGAAGTGTTGCTGGCCTGCCAGCCCCCACAACAAGATAAGATAAGACACTACATGGTGTTAGGTTAAACAGTTGTACTACTTTAAGGGGTGATTGTACCCATGATACTGAACAACTTTCCCTAAGAAACCTATAGTTCCATGTTCGTCGCCTTAATGTGAAGAACAGCAATAGTTAACTATAGTTAGCATCAATCAATCAATCATAAATCTTTAGAGTACAGTAGGACACAAAAGAGTGAGCCATCTCGGTAATGCCATTATTATCCAATTGTAATAGGACCCAATCATTGTTGCAAATAATATAATTTAAAAATGTATATAATGAATATTGTTTTCAGCCAATGTTTTGCACAAATTCATCTAGTGTTTTAGTTTATATATAGGATGTTAGGTTGCATTACTTTAATGGGTGTTTATAATGGGTCCGTATCGAAAAGACTTACTGAAAAACACATTAACACACACACATTAGTTTTCCTCTCACTACAGGGTTTGCTGGAAGAAAACTCTTCTAGAGTTAAGCACACCTTTGTACATCACAACTTTTTGTAATTTTTCATAATTATGTTGTTTTGTGTACAATAAAGAATCTAAGAATAAATCTTTTCATAGAAACAATCTATCAGCTGATTGCATTTAATTTGGTAAGACCAATATTTTTTTTGCGAATTTCCTATCGGTACCGTAGGAAAGGGTGTTCCAATCACCGCTTAAAGCAATGCAACTGTTTTTCCTAACACCCTATATGTTACAGATAGCCATCATGTAAGAATTTACTTACTACTGCACTACAAGTATCTTGTCAATATTTTATAGACATTTCTCTTGTTTGTGCGCAATGATATCATATAATCAAATCCCGTTACCACTGCTAACTAAATTTATTTCTAACAATAAATTATTCTAACTTCCTCAGAGAAATTATAGAAAACGAAGAAGACGAACCCATCGAAATAGACGAAGAAGAAGCACCCGAGGACGAAGAAATAGACGATGATTCTGAAGTGATAAGTAAGCTGCTGGAAGCCGATGCAGACAGCATCACGGACAGCGACGATGAGGACTTCTCTTGCTCTGAGGAGACGAGTCAGGGAAGGCCGAGGAGGTCAACGAGGTTGTGCTCTACGTTGGGCAGCTTAATTGATAGCGATAGGTCCTCGCCGGTCCCGGGTGAAGATGAGAGGTAAGACTACTATTGTAACTTAGTTTAAATTAAATTCATTGAATTGAGAGTAACTAAGTGTCCACCCATCAAACTGAACAACTTTTACTATGGGAGCAAACCGATCGTAGCAAAAAAAAATCTGCTGTTCCATAGACTCCAATGTATGCAACAGCAGATTTTGTTGCTTCGATCAGTATTCTCCTAGAACAAGGAGATTTGCTCTCATAGTAAAAATTTTCAGTTTGATGGGTAGACTCTTAGTTTAAAAGGATGGATGAAGGATGATATCAATTTCAATGATGCAAAACAAATTTAGCTATGCCACAGGTTACTATGTAACAGATACACCACTCCTCCCATGATAAATACACCACTCCCTTGCAAAATGATAAATTCCCTCACTTTAATTACCTGTTTCTATCCCGCTGCAAGATGATACGCGCAAGTGGGCGACATTCTGTTCGCTGCTCTCGTTTACGCTGATGGCAACTTCTTCTATCGTATCAGCTTCAGCTGACACGTGGCAATTGGCTAACTAGTGCATTACTTACGAATCAGCTGTGCATTGGTATTTTGGCAAGTTGTATGGCTGGACGAGTGGACGCAGATACACTCCTTCAAAAACTAAATTATTAAGAAAAACAAAAAACCCGACTGCATAAAAAACTATTAACTGAAAAGATAAAAACAAGCTCCTTAAATCAGATATAGGTAACAACTTTGTTTGAGCAAATTAATACAATTTGAATGTTATTACTTATTAGGTAGGTATCGCAAACGAGGACAAAGAAAAATTACCTATGGTTGGTTATTGGTTCGTCCCCCCTGCAAATCTTAATAATTTAGTTTATTTCATACTTTTTAGTCTTTTGTCAAAATGGTAGCATAAAAGTACTATAATATTATATATATTTGGAATCTGCTCTTCACCAGCTTTCATTTGATACCCATATTGTATTTTTTTACGAAAAAAAATGTATTCTCCTCTCTTTTTTAATTTGCAGATGCCATATTGAAATAATGTACCCTATGTCACTCTCACGATTTTTACGAATCTAATGACACCTCATACGTTAAAATCCATCAAGCCGTTTAAGCTGTAGGGCGTGCCAAAGAAATAGACATACAAACATACATACATACATACGCTCGAAAAACATAACCCTCCTTCTGTCGCAATCGGGTAAAAACAACACATTTACAGACTGATTACCTATATAGATCACCAATCTAGTCTAGAGTTTCCTGCTCCACAGACTGCTTTGAGCACTTACAGACGAGCGACACTTTGTTTGCGATCGTCGGCGACAGCTTGCCACAGCGGTCGAAAGTGTCGCTTGTCTGTAAGAGCCCTTAAAGTTTAACATATAGGTCCAAACACAGACTTAAAAGAAGAACTAGACGTAATCTCGTCTAATCATGAGTGAAGCACCCATTTCTTTTGTGTGCGTGCTGTCACGCGGTACATAAGGTGACGGATTGTAGGACCTGCGCCTAGAGCTAGTGCATCTGTGTGCGTGTAGGTCCCTTGTAGAGAAAACGAGATTGTATTACCTTGCATGCTTCACATCTTTTTAGTGCAATATTCGGTCCGTATTTCTTTCAAGTCCGTGGGTCCAAAATAAAAGTGTATTATTATTAAGTCATGTTTCTAAGGCTGAAATTAATTTCAAATTTCAGCAGTGCTCCACGACGTCGATCTTCAAGGAAGAGAAGGAAAGTTCCTGTTTCTTACGAAGATATCGTGGGGTAAGAATATCCGTTTAACATTGTTGCCCACTTATTGCAATCTATTAAGCATGTTTTGTGCACTGTGTGAATAATATACTTCCTCTGCAGAAGCTACAAACCACAACACAAGAAATCAAGACCAGAAAAAGTGGTTCAGCTAGAAGACACACAATCAGAAGGTGAACAGGAACCTGCCAGGTAATTAGATAATTTAACACCTTATACCCCTTGAGTGTGTATGAACGCGTATGTGTAAGAAATTAAATACTCAAATAATGTCAACATCCACATTACATTGTTTTGATCCCAGACTGAAGCACAAGGCTTTTAATTATGGAAACCAGACAGCACCGACACATATATTTAACATACATGACCGAATCGGGATTCGAACTCAAAACCATTGGTTCGACAGTCTGGCCAGATGACCATTGCACCTGGGTCTTCAATTGTCTTAATACGAAGCACGAAGAGGAACCACCCCGAGTTTCTTAAATAAAATAATATTTTTTTTTTTCGCTGACTTGTAGTAATTACAATACTCATTGTTATTTTTTTCTTTACGTTTTTAAATGTCAGATTGTCCGTGGCGGTCATTGCATTTGCCCCTCTAGTATGAATAATGATTTCTCTAAATGTGCGTGTTTTTGCCTTTTTCAAGCTCGGTAGTAGGTCATTTTCTATGCATCGAAGACGCGTCGCCCTTGAGTAGAGGCATAACAAGGGGCTGAACCACTGAACCCCCAATTCGTCCGGCGCACGCTGGTCCATCAGCAAACCTCTATGGCTATCAACGATATCAATGTACTGTATAGGTCTATGATGGCTATAAAATCTGTTCGCCACAATGGCAAGTCAAGCTTAAAGATAGACTCTACAGAAGTTTTACATGGTTGTACGTTCCGTAGCGCCCCCGCGGGCGGCGATGAAGGCACCGAGGCGGTCGTCCCGGCCGACCAGTCCACTATAATAGCTACGTGCTACTGTGAGACGCCGAGCAACGTGCACGCGTCGCCTTCCGAACTGACCGGTAACGAAAGTTCTATTTATTTTATTTAGCCTTAAATCGCATGTATTCAAGTAAGTAAATAAACGTTTTTTATTTTGGTTTTTGGTTAAGTATGGTTATTTGGTTTGTGTTACATTATAATTTAATTTGGTTCCAACTTTCATTTTTATCCAGAGAGGTATAGCAATAACTTATCAATTTATCAAACGCCGCAGTCGCCAATAACCAATAAGATTGCATAAATCTCGGAGCTGAGTTTTTATGCAATCTTATTGCTTAATATTTCTCCGTTTCTCCGCTCCGCTGCCTATCTCCACGTCAAAGGACAGGCACCCTTTCCCAAGAGGATACTTAGAATAATCCAAATCTACACACATGTGACAGTATTTTTTTTCTATCCCCTACTGTCAGAGCCAGTATTCTGCCAGGCGATAGAAGTGGTGGACGGAGTGCGAGTAGGGTGTTCCCACTTCGCGGCGCGCTCGTCGGACGCGTGCGCGGCGATGCTGCGCGCCGGCCCGCGCGCGCCCTACCTGCTGCTCTGTGCGCTGCACGCCGACCAGATGCGCGGGCACATGTGCTGCCCCGCCTGCGGGCTGTTCTGCTCACAGGTATGCGAAGGAGTATCTTATAATGATTGAGATAATTCAGGGGGAATTGAACATGCTGAATAGAAACAATATTTGTGTATGATTTTACTACGACATCCAATGCATATATCATAAAATTACAGAACTGCCTCCGTGGCCTAATGGTTAAGAGCATTGGGCTCTTGACACGGAGGTCGTGGGTTCGATTCCCACGGGGGGCACTTAGTGAAATGTCACTTTGTGCGTTTTTCCCCAGTTGGTTAGGACATTGCAGGCTGACTCAGAACATCGATGTTTCACTAGTACTACCCAAACTCTGTCCAGTGCGACCGGGAGTGAGCCCGTCGCCACTTGTAATGGACAGTGGTTACAATACATGCCTCAAAATTGAAGCATGCCGGTTTCCTCACGATGTTTTCCTTTTCCAAAAAGCCAGTGGTGTTACAAATCTTACATAAACTCATTGGTACGAGTCGGCCTGGACGGGGATCGAACCATCGCCTCCTGCACGGCAGGCAAGGTTACTCACCACTGGACCACCATAGCTTTTTAGAATAAAATGTATTTATTTACTAGCCTTTGCTAAATACCAATACAAAAATAAGGGACGTTCCGAAAAATAAGGAACGGTTGGTAAAACATCCAGTAAAAACAATTACAGTTGTGTTTATAAATCTCCGTCTTTTACAACCGCTGAAGTTAAAACATTATCTCATAAACTTATAATTCCTTTAACCAACAGGGCATATTCTACCAATGTTCCTCCGGCCATCTATTCCACCTAGAATGTGGTCTACCGTACAGTGACACTCGGAACCGTCCCGGCTGCCCCCACTGCGGGGTACACTCGTACAGGTGGCAGCCCGCTAACAAGGAGTGCTGCAAGGTGAAGCTCGAGATGAAGTGCAGCAACAAGCGGATATTCCTACCCGACCAGCGGGAGCAGTGGTAAGTGGACCAGTGGTACAGTCGCCCCACTGCGGGGTACACTCGTACAGGTGGCCACCCGCCAACAAGGAGTGCTGCAAGGTGAAGCTCGAGATGAAGTGCAGCAACAAGTGGATATTCCTACCCGACCAGCGGGAGCAATGGTAAGTGGACCAGTGGTACAGTCGCCCCACTGCGGGGTACACTCGTACAGGTGGCAACCCGCCAACAAGGAGTGCTGCAAGGTGAAGCTCGAGATGAAGTGCAGCAACAAGCGGATATTCCTACCCGACCAGCGGGAGCAGTGGTAAGTGGACCAGTGGTACAGTCGCCCCACTGCGAGGTACACTCGTACAGGTGGCAACCCGCCAACAAGGAGTGCTGCAAGGTGAAGCTCGAGATGAAGAGCAGCAACAAGCGGATATTCCTACCCGACCAGAGCGAGCAGTGGTAAGTGGACCAGTGGTACAGTCGCCCCACTGCGGGGTACACTCGTACAGGTGATGGCTCATTAGGGTATATTGCCCGAGATGAACCAATCATTAACTATAGTTCTCGATCATTTACGCGCAACACGTACTACAAGCAGTATGGAAACTCCCTTCCTCCCACCAACTTTTTACTTCACCCCCTCTATTGCCCTCTGACTATTTCCATTATATGTAGGCACAGGCAGTGTCCAGCGCGGGCGAAAATTTTTTCGTCTATGCTATCACACTCGTAAATGTGCAACAAAATTAACCAGAAAACAACTTTTTAAGAATCATGGACTAAACATCTTTTTATTCCTCCAGCACCCAAGCGTACCTCGGCTTCTCGACCCTCAAGGAGTCGCAACTGGACCAAGGGCCGGTCATCCCGGAAGACTTGCTGCCCTCGCCACCCATCGACCTGAAGCGACTCTGTGAGAAGCCTGCCGAGGACAGCTCTGTGGAGGCGCTCTGCTCCGCTATACTCGCTGGGGACGGCGTGGATCAGCTGATTCACAAGATTGGTGAGCATTACATCCTTTCTGATCCTCATCTTGAAGGGGGTTCAAACACACTTAAAGTATGTGGGGCACAAACGTTGCAAGTGAAGACAATGGTTCTAGGCCTTGTTATCAGAATTTTGTTTGTCCTTATTATGATAAAGGCTTGGTTTTATACAATTTCATCGTTCATCGTTTCATCATTCGTCATCAGCTTATAAAACTAATCATACATCTTTCCCTATTTCAATGTTGTTGCCATAGTGTTATTCCTAGTGTGATCTGTACTTAAACTACTTGTGGAGAGAAAGTATATTGTATTTTATTTTCTATTTATTTTGTTGTTCAGTTTAATTAAATCAATATGTAACGTATTTTATTTTTACAAACTGTATAAGTTCCAACTGCAGGGCACAGCTGCAGGGCACAGGCCCTATGTGCCCTATGCGGATTGGTGATGTAGAAATTGAACTTTCTTTACCAGTGTTTTAAAAACAGGAACTTTTGGTAAAAGCTCTTTCCTTCTTCCTTCCTATATGATAAATATTCATCAAAACCATTCAAGGAAGATATCACAGTTTTCCCTTAACTTTTTCTGGGTCTAATCGACACTGACGCGACCCGCCACTTTGTGGAACCCATTCTGCGGTAATTTTGGTCCATTTCTCCGGATACATACGGAGAGATAACATACATATTCAGTCCTTCCCTAAATACCACGTCAGACGTCGTAAGAATTGAATAAACTCTGACACCACGGCTTGCCCACACGAGAAGGAGAAGCCTTTCCCTGTCTCACTTCAGCTAAATATCTCTGTCCTTTTTTCCAGTATCGAACAGCAAAATAAACACGCATCTACCAACAATCGGAGGCGGCACTTGCGTCCACGCGGCGGCTAGAAGCGGCAACTTGACGGCTGTCTACCTGCTCCAGTACGCGGGCGCGGATCTCAACGCGACCGACTCTACCTCGCGCACGCCTCTCATGCTAGCCGTACTAGGTGAGTCATATCACCACTCAGATAGAAGCGGCTAATTATCTGCTTCAGTATGATTATGTCTTCCTTGCCGATACGGCTACGGTGGCTGCTGCTGGTATAATGGGTTGATGTGACCGGATGTGGCTAATGTAGCCAATTTGTGGTGAAAGTACGTGCTCATATCGCATACTAGATTATGCCATTCAGACTGATATTTGACAGGTTTTAAAAACTGTTCTACGTTCACTGATGTCTAAGGACTCTATAGGGAATGTTTATTTTACGTTACATTACATATGGCCATGGAGTAAGAGGAGATGGCATATCGGCTTGTTTCTATAGAAAATTATATCGCCGATAAAGGGGGTGAGGGACGGGTGAGGGGAGACAAAAAGCATTAGGGGAGCGTGTACTTTCTCTATGGTATACAACAATCGCACTACAAACTAGATGACGTCATGCCCAGTTGGTGGTTACTGTGCACACTTTGTTACACCATCTCTACCAAGAGGAGCGTGTAATTTCTCTATGCATATAGCGCAAGAAAAAACGAAAACAAAAAATATTATTTAAATATCCCGCGAAAACGCTTTTCCTGGCACAACAAGCCGGTGACGTCACGTCGTTTACGATCACGTGACTAAAGTAGACAAAACAATTATTATCTATGTCGATTTTCTCTCTGACTATAGTTTGTTTCCAAAATTCATATTCAATACGAATGCCATCAATAGATCCTATAGTTTACATGTTGTCAAATACCATATTGTACTGTATAACCAAAGGTGGTCGAGCTTTGAATATTTATCTTCCTTTCTCTTTATCTATCTTTATTATATTCTGTATATTACTTCTTTGTTACAGCCTTACTAGATAAATCCGATAAGAAAAGTCCGAAGAAGTCAAAAATAACCGCCGACAAAGATATCGACGTGTTAGAAGAGAGTAAAGAGAGCGACGAAGAAGGCAAGACTATCAGTATGAGTGGGACGGAAAAGCCCAAAGACGAGGACTTGATGAAAGTGATCAGATACCTCGTGGCTGCTGGCTGCGATGTCAACTTGCCTGTGAGTGTACTTTACCAAATAAACGTCTACCTAATAAACGTCCTCCTTCTCAAGATAAAAGTCTTTGACCAGTGATGACCAGTGATCACACAGTGAAACAACCATGAATCATTCATCACACAAATGTGGCCTTTACCCTAATCGAATCTGCCTATTCCGATCACTGGGGATGACATACGGAACTTAAACGTAGTTACTCACTCAAGGACTCATAAAAGGGCTGAAAGTCGCTCAAAGGTCAACGGAGAGGGCCATGCTCGGCGTTTCCCTGCGAGATCGAATCAGAAATGAAGCGATTCGCAGAAGAACCAGAGTAGCAGACACAGCCCAAAGAATTACTTAAGTGGCAATGGACTTGAGTGGCGACCGCGTACCGGAAAGCGCAGCGTGGGTCCCCCCTACAAGGCGATCTTTGGGGAAAGCCTATATCCAGCAGTGGACGTCTATCAGCTGAGATGCTGATGAGTATAAATCAGGCGATTGGATAGGTAATGTTTTGATTGTGTCCGCAGGGACCGGACGGTTTGACAGCGCTGCACATGGCCGCACAGCACGGCGGAGCGGAAGTCTGCGGGGCAATACTGAGCACTGTCGCCGCGGAGGTGGACCCGCGCGACCAAGGCGGCTGGACCCCTCTCGTGTGGGCCGCGGAGAACAGCCACGCTGACGTCGTGAGGTCAGCTTGACATGGTTTTATTTATTGTCTTTTCTAATCTAAACTATTATAAAACTGTAACTGAAGTGTGTCTGTGCATTGAAGATATTTACAAGATAAAGATTACGATATGGTTTTTAGGGATCCCTGACTCCAAATCAACCTTTTTTAGAAATTTTGTCTGTCTGTTTGTCTGCGCTCTCATTGACGCGCACACAGACGAACGCGTACACAGCCTGCTAAGATAGGCCTTAGCGGGCCGTGTACGCGCTCGTCTACGTGCGTGTGTCGATTCGACCGCTTGCATGAAGTTGGTATACTGTACTTGTGGGGACTTGCCATTGATGTCAACACCCACAAGTTATAGCAAAGAAACTAACAGATGGCGATACCGTCGCTCTCAGAAATATGCTCCATACAAAGACAACGTTCACCGTAAATACGTAACTCGTAACCTACTATAAATAAGGTTCACAATCAAATGCGAGACATAAATCGCGCAAGAGAAATAATCACAGAGATTCGATATATATACAAGTTCCAACTAAGAACTGTTGGACCACGGCCGGTCCCCAGGCTTCACACTAAGCCTGGTGGAAGATCTTCCCTTTTCAATAGAGGAACATTCCCAAGTAGCCCCTCCATATTGGTGACCCTCGACAAAGAACATCGCAACCTGAACACCGCAGAGCAGCACCAACACAGAGCAGCAACCAACCCTTCACACCCCTCGACCAGGTCAAACAAGCAGCAGTCACACGCCGTCAACCCGAAGCCTCACCAGGTCCATCGCAGCTGTCTTCACACCGCTTCCTGGGCCTGCAGCTTCCTCAACGACAGTCAGCGTCTGCATAGAAGGATCTTCCGCAGCCCACGTGTCTGAGCTCACCTCCACGCGGCAGTTCTGCTCGCCTTCTCCACGCCTGTCACACACTCGCAGCACATCGCTCGTCAGACTCACTTGACTGGAGCCCTGCACCTACATGGATACAGACTGCACACTTCGAACAACTCAACGACCTCCGGTCTGAGGGGGGAGTACTGTGGGGACTTGCCATTGATGTCAACACCCACAAGTTATAGCAAAGAAACTAACAGATGGCGATACCGTCGCTCTCAGAAATATGCTCCATACAAAGACAACGTTCACCGTAAATACGTAACTCGTAACCTACTATAAATAAGGTTCACAATCAAATGCGAGACATAAATCGCGCAAGAGAAATAATCACAGAGATTCGATATATATACAAGTTCCAACTAAGAACTGTTGGACCACGGCCGGTCCCCAGGCTTCACACTAAGCCTGGTGGAAGATCTTCCCTTTTCAATAGAGGAACATTCCCAAGTAGCCCCTCCATATTGGTGACCCTCGACAAAGAACATCGCAACCTGAACACCGCAGAGCAGCACCAACACAGAGCAGCAACCAACCCTTCACACCCCTCGACCAGGTCAAACAAGCAGCAGTCACACGCCGTCAACCCGAAGCCTCACCAGGTCCATCGCAGCTGTCTTCACACCGCTTCCTGGGCCTGCAGCTTCCTCAACGACAGTCAGCGTCTGCATAGAAGGATCTTCCGCAGCCCACGTGTCTGAGCTCACCTCCACGCGGCAGTTCTGCTCGCCTTCTCCACGCCTGTCACACACTCGCAGCACATCGCTCGTCAGACTCACTTGACTGGAGCCCTGCACCTACATGGATACAGACTGCACACTTCGAACAACTCAACGACCTCCGGTCTGAGGGGGGAGTACTGTGGGGACTTGCCATTGATGTCAACACCCACAAGTTATAGCAAAGAAACTAACAGATGGCGATACCGTCGCTCTCAGAAATATGCTCCATACAAAGACAACGTTCACCGTAAATACGTAACTCGTAACCTACTATAAATAAGGTTCACAATCAAATGCGAGACATAAATCGCGCAAGAGAAATAATCACAGAGATTCGATATATATACAAGTTCCAACTAAGAACTGTTGGACCACGGCCGGTCCCCAGGCTTCACACTAAGCCTGGTGGAAGATCTTCCCTTTTCAATGGAGGAACATTCCCAAGTAGCACCTCCATATACTTTATATTTCTTTCTTTCTGTGCCTTAAGGCTGGCCTTCTGATCTTTTGTGAAAGTAGCAATGTAATTGTTGTGATGTGTAGGTTGTTGCTGTCGCACGGCGCGGACGCGGCGGCCACGGACTCGGAGGGCAACGCGGCGGTACACTGGTGCGCGCTCGCCGGCGAGCCGCGAGCCCTGCAGCTACTGCTCGACGCCGCGCCCGCCGCCGCCGCCGCGCTCAACGTCAACACCGACACGCCGCTGTGAGCTCACCGTCTTGTTTATATAGCTGTACTGCAGCTACTGCTCGACGCCGCGCCCGCCGCCGCCGCAGCGCTCAACGTCAACACCGACACGCCGCTGTGAGCTCACCGTCTTGTTTATATAGCTGTACTGCAGCTACTGCTCGACGCCGCGCCCGCCGCCGCCGCCGCGCTCAACGTCAACACCGACACGCCGCTGTGAGCTCACCGTCTTGTTTATATAGCTGTACTGCAGCTACTGCTCGACGCCGCGCCCGCCGCCGCCGCAGCGCTCAACGTCAACACCGACACGCCGCTGTGAGCTCACCGTCTTGTTTATATAGCTGTACTGCAGCTACTGCTCGACGCCGCGCCCGCCGCCGCCGCCGCGCTCAACGTCAACACCGACACGCCGCTGTGAGCTCACCGTCTTGTTTATATAGCTGTACTGCAGCTACTGCTCGACGCCGCGCCCGCCGCCGCCGCAGCGCTCAACGTCAACACCGACACGCCGCTGTGAGCTCACCGTCTTGTTTATATAGCTGTACTGCAGCTACTGCTCGACGCCGCGCCCGCCGCCGCCGCCGCGCTCAACGTCAACACCGACACGCCGCTGTGAGCTCACCGTCTTGTTTATATAGCTGTACTGCAGCTACTGCTCGACGCCGCGCCCGCCGCCGCCGCAGCGCTCAACGTCAACACCGACACGCCGCTGTGAGCTCACCGTCTTGTTTATATAGCTGTACTGCAGCTACTGCTCGACGCCGCGCCCGCCGCCGCCGCCGCGCTCAACGTCAACACCGACACGCCGCTGTGAGAATACTATATATATTTCAATGTTGTAGACTTAGAAAAAGTATAGAATAAAACTCACGCTTCTACTCCATAAAACAAAAGGGGCTAACTTTCTTTGGTTGGTGTGTGTGAGGCGTCGTACAAATTATGTCTGTGCTGATATGGATAAGGTTTAGAAGCCAATGCTGGTTGCAATTTTTTCCGACGCTTTCGTAGCTTCGACTGTCTGTCTACCTTGACATATAACTTAGCCAAGGTTGTAGATTTACAAGATGTACAATCTTATTCATGTGTATCTATCTCACTAAGTACGACACAAACAAGAACGTAACTTGGCAACTACTTGTCAAAAACTTACTGTGATTCTTGACTGCAATAAGGATTAATAGGGAACTGTAGAAGGGGCGATCACAAAAGATCAGCAATGGTCGCAATGGTACATCCATACTCCTATCGTCTCTTCATCCTCTTTGGAACCAACAGACATTAAATATATTTTTATATAATTTCAGACACGTGGCCGCACGACAGGGCCACTACGCGTGCGTAGTGATTCTACTCGCTCGCGGCGCCAGGGTAAGCAATTTCAAATATTTATAATTTTAAACATGTTGCAGAGCCATGTTATGCTATTTCGAATCAAATTAAAGATTGAAAAATTAAGTCTCGGGCGGGACTTGAAACCCGCACTCTTCCAAACCGGGGAATTGCGATATCCAATTTCGCTACTACCCAGAGACCGAAATTTTCAATCTTGCATCTTAAGGGGACGTGCGCGCCATCTACTGGAAGTTATTACAAACTAACCAACTACAGTACTACTATGTTATGCTATGTTATTCGCACCCGTATATCGTAAGATTCGCGAATAACCGACATCTTTCAAAACGAACCGAAAGCTTCCTTTACATAGTCTCGCTCTTTCATTCCTTCACGTGCTGGTAGCGTGAGATCGCTAGGGTTGACTAATCACAAAATGGCGGCAAGTCTAATGAGATTTGATACCTAACTTGAACCAGAACTGATTGGAATGGCAATACCCATTCACCCCTCGCTGGGGATCGGCTGTCACCGGGCGTACCAGAGCTGTGGAGTGAGACAGGCCTGGCGATAGTTCATATAAATTGTAAAGAAGCGGATTTTTGCGCTGCTGCCCGTTGCAACATACGCTTACCTTTATAGGTTGAAACATAATGAGTATTCGATCTAACAGACGGACGTGGAGAATTCTGCGGGCGAGCTGCCGGTGGAGGTGTGCAGCGACAAGTGTCAGAGCGCCATCTCGCTCAACATGCAGATGTGCATCGCGGCCAAAGCCAAGGACGTGCGGCATCGACTGCTGTCCAAGTATTTATACTGCATACATTTCACCTCCTGGAGTGCAATTCTCTAAGCGCAAACATCGGCGAGCTGTCAATTCGGTACATATCCGTTGTGCCAAACTTTATGACATCTTCGACGATCTGAAGGATGCAAGAAGGATGTTACCTTAGAGAATTACACTCCTGTTCTTAGACACTGTGCCGGAAAGATTATGGTACTACATATAGTACCTGATGACTTTCCCAATGTGATTTAGGGTTGACCCACATCTTCAGCAAGGAATTGCATTTTTTTCGTGCTCTATCCTTTTCTGTCGCTTGGGAACGTCATGAGCATGGAGAGTCATAAGGATAGAGCATGAAAAAAATAGCAATTCCTTGCTGTGAAAGATGTGGGTCAACCCTTAACTCTCCAAATCAGCGAGATAAAACATAGCAGTAAATCAGTCTATAAATAAGAAATTGTTCATTATATACCCTATCTTCTTATCATAAACGTGCGCCATATCGCTGTGTTTATTCAATAGTTTGTAATCTTCCACAGTGACATATCAAACGGTAAGGAGACTTACCCGATCCCGTGTGTGAACGAAGTGGACGATACGCCGGCACCAGACGACTTCACGTACGTGACCTCACACGTGACCCCACACAACATCGCCGTGGACTGCAGCACGCAGAGCTTGCAGGCGAGTCACTGTTGTTTATAAACTCTACTCTATAGCTACATACTGCCCTACGAGCTCACGTACGTGACCTCACACTCACACTCACACGTGACCCCACACAACGTCGCCGTGGACTGCAGCACGCAGAGCTTGCAGGCGAGTCACTGTTGTTTATAAACTCTACTCTATAGCTACATACTGCCCCACGAGCTCACGTATAGCTTGGCAAAAAAGTCATGATCGTGGTGACAGGTGGAACTAAAATTTTAGTATGGTGGTGTTGCCAGGTTATGCGTGATTTTGACGTTCTTGCGTGGAGGCAGCGCCCTCATCTTTTATCACGACTTTTTTGCCAAGCTGTACGTGACCTCACACTCACACGTGACCCCACACAACATCGCCGTGGACTGCAGCACGCAGAGCTTGCAGGCGAGTCACTGTTGTTTATAAACTCTACTCTATAGCTACATACTGCCACACGAGCTCACGTACGTGACCTCACACTCACACTCACACGTGACCCCACACAACGTCGCCGTGGACTGCAGCACGCAGAGCTTGCAGGCGAGTCACTGTTGGTTATAAACTCTACTCTATAGCTACATACTGCCCTACGAGCTCACGTACGTGACCTCACACTCACACGTGACCCCACACAACATCGCCGTGGACTGCAGCACGAAGAGCTTGCAGGCGAGTCACTGTTGTTTATAAACTCTACTCTATAGCTACATACTGCCCTACGAGCTCACGTACGTGACCTCACACTCACACGTGACCCCACACAACATCGCCGTGGACTGCAGCACGAAGAGCTTGCAGGCGAGTCACTGTTGTTTATAAACTCTACTCTATAGCTACATACTGCCACACGAGCTCACGTACGTGACCTCACACTCACACGTGACCCCACACAACATCGCCGTGGACTGCAGCACGCAGAGCTTGCAGGCGAGTCACTGTTGTTTATAAACTCTACTCTATAGCTACATACTGCCCTACGAGCTCACGTACGTGACCTCACACTCACACTCACACGTGACCCCACACAACGTCGCCGTGGACTGCAGCACGCAGAGCTTGCAGGCGAGTCACTGTTGTTTATAAACTCTACTCTATAGCTACATACTGCCACACGAGCTCACGTACGTGACCTCACACTCACACGTGACCCCACACAACGTCGCCGTGGACTGCAGCACGCAGAGCTTGCAGGCGAGTCACTTTTGTTTATAAACTCTACTCTATAGCTACATTTTTGGATGGCTTGACTTTGGTGCCCTGGCAGAAAGACAAGTGCCTTTTATGGGACGCAACGTGCGTCAGCACTTTCGCCGCCAGCTACCTAAGTCGCACGTCGCGGACGCCTGGAGCAGCCGCGGAGCTGGCTGCCGTTAGAAAGTGGGACACGTACTCGGCCCTGGTGGCCGATTATCTTTTCGTACCTGTCGCTGTTGAGACCACGGGGGTTTGGGGTGCCGGGGCAAAGACCTTCGTTGCGGAGATTGGCCGTCGACTGAGGGAGCGAAATTGTGACACCCGTTCAGGGTCGTTTCTGGTGCAGAGGCTAGCCGTAGCAATTCAGCGTGGCAACGCTGCTAGCATTATGGGCTCCTTTGCGCCGGGATCGACAAGGGACGGGTTATTTGACTGAGCTTGCTTTTTTTGTTTTGACGAAGCTTGTTGCTGATTTATATCTGTTTGTGTATATGTGTAATTGACGACGCTTGTGCTGACCTCTATTTTTGTTATTATTCAGATTACTTATGATCAATAAATTACTTATATTTTACATAAACTTGTGTGCATTTTGCTAAGTCCTACAAAATTAAAGTGATTCAATGCCCTATCTATGTGAATTGTACCGGCATCAGTCAGTGGGTCTTCGAGAAATAAGTCTCCCTCGTGGACCCACCAGTAGTGGGGCAAATTAGTGGGTCCACGAAAAAACAGCACAATTTTGCCCGCTCCTACGTCGGGAGAGGCTAAAATGATGTACATTTTTATTTATAGTAGTAGTGTTTAGTTTTATTTCTTTCATTGATTTGTAAAGTTCTAAAGGTTAAGGCACGATGGGGCTGACAACCTCAGGGTTAAAAGCCCCCATATAAATAAAAATGACTAAAAAAATCCTGCCTGCCTTTGCATGCGGCCTTCGAATAAAGTCGTAGCATGCGGTCCACAATTTGGAAACGATGACCTCATGACCGCATTAACCTGCGTGGTAGGTAGACGTGGCAATATATTGAAAGCGAAGATATTACGATTCCACCCGAAATGAAGAAGTCTTTATCCGATTAGTCTATTAAAATCAAATCAAAAATTATTTATTTCCAGACAACATAGATCCATTGGGGTTAGTAACAATTGTGCCTTAGTCTAAGCACAGAGGATTGTCTATGGCCCGTATTAATAAACCAAACTCCTACGTTCGCGTTCTTAATACCCCTCCAAGGCATACTAAAACGAGAGCTTGAGAGCCTAGGAAGACATGGGATTCGTTTATTAATACAGGACTGTATGGGCCTGTGACTACAGGGTGTTAGAGTAGTAAGTTGCATTACTTTAAGGGGTGATTGTACTCATGATACTGCTAAACTTTCCCTAAAAAACATATAGGAAACAAACAAAACAAAAATAGTAGATTACACACCGAGGACAGGAAAGTAAGAGAGGTCACGAAAGGTCCTCGGCTTCGCCTCGGTCAACAATTACATGACATCTGAGGCTTTCTTAGGTAAGCGACAACTTCGTTTAGCGCAGCGGGACGACAATTGACGCTTTCCGTCCGGAGGGGAGAAGAAACGATTTTTCTGCTATTTCCTATTGGTTTCTTAGGGAAAGATGTTCAGTATCATTGGTACAATCACCCCTTAAAGTACCTAATGCAAATGTTTACCCTTACACCTCGTATAATAATAGTTTGTTATTTGTTATCGACAGGGGTGTGCCTGCAAGGATCCGGACGACTGTTCGTCGGCGGAGTGCGGGTGCTGCGTGCTGAGCGTGCGGCGCTGGGTGGCGCGCGGCCGGCTGCTCCCCGCCTTCCCCTACAGGGACCCGCCCATGCTGTTCGAGTGCAACCTCACCTGCGGCTGTAATGCGGTCCGTTACACTCACACTCTACTGGCTACGTTCTGTATAGTGTATAGCAGAGCGCGGTGCTCTTGGTTGAATATCAGCTAAGTCATTGCCTCTTCGACCGACTGCGCGCGTATAGCTATCTCGAAAAAAAAAGGCCAGATATAGCTCAGCGCCATTTTCTAAAAATATTTTGTGTTTTAGGAAATTTTATTAGTTTTTCCTCGCAAGTGTGTTGAAAAATGTCGTATGAAACGCGTGAGCGTGGGTCATTACAGCCTCGGCTAGTATATGCAGCACTCGCCTGCGGCTCATGCTGCATTCCCGCCTCGGCTGTAATGACCAACTTCGCTCACTTGTATCATTACGTACTAGTTCATGTCAAGCAGTCATCAATTGTGCATTTATTCGTTAATTCACTTCACAGAAAAAATGCGGTAACAGTATAGTAACGCGCGCCAGCAAGCTCGGCTCAGTGTTCATCCGCACGCAAGTGTTCCGGTGCGGGGACGGGCGCGGCTGGGGCCTGCGCGCCGCAGCCCCCGCGCCCCGCGGCGCCCCCGTCGCCACCTACTGCGGCGAGCTGCTCACGCTCCTCGCGGCCGACACGCGCCCCATGGACCAGTACATGTTCGCGCTCGACGTCAAGCCCGACCTGCTGGAGGTGCGCACACACTATGTATAGTATAGTACACTACTGTAAGCTGTATATACAATTATTATACAAGCTACTGATTTGATGCATATCTATATTTTTCATCACAGCCTACAACACTTAATGACCCTCCCAAAAATAGCGAAAAACCTTCGTACAAAATTGAGACTTTCAATGAGCTGTTGACCTAAATTTTTGTCTTTCGTCCCTCCAGCAATGTTCAGACAAAGTGCAGCTGTGCGTGGATGCTGCTCAGTACGGGGGAGCGGCGCGGTTCATAAACCACAGCTGCCGCCCCAACCTGGCGCCGGTGAGGGTGTTCACCTGCACCAGGGACCTGCGCCTGCCCACCGTCGCGCTCTTCGCCACCACGGACATCGCGCCCGGGGACGAGCTGACGTGAGCCTCACACACACACACACATACACAACCTGGCGCCCGTGAGGCGCAAACCGCGCAAATTGCACTCTTATGTCTTTTTAACTAGCTTAGCGAACAAATAGATACTGATAATTTAAGAAGATGTAAACATGTAATGTTTTGTGTTGTTACAGATTCGACTACGGCGACAAATTCTGGTCAGTCAAATCTAAATGGATGAGATGCGAGTGCGGGACGACGGACTGCAGATACCCCGTGAAGGCTGACGAAGCCGACTCATAGGCTAATGGAGCTCTTATGACAAGCCTTATTGTTAAGAAACAAGGGGAAAGGAATGTTGCAGATTTTTATAAATAGACGGCTGCTTTAAAGTCGACCAAGTGAATTAAAGCAACACTCTTCTCTCAGGTGTCGTAACTCATAAATGAGAGATTAAATTGAACTGATTGTACTCTGACAACTTAAAATCTGTAAATATTATGTATTATTTATGTAAGAATAATTATCTGAAATCGTGTATTATTAATGCAATTAAAATATGTACTTTGCTATTTTACCTTGATTAAGTTTTTCATTCCATCTGATAGACGTAACATCAGTGTTACCGCGTATAGTAATAAAATCCTATACAATTTGTATGAAATGAAAAATAGATGTCTGACTCCGGAGTCAGACAGCCGTCGTAGAACAAAAAAGTGGTTACGTCGATAAGGACAGCAATAAGTAGCGATCTCCTTTTTTAGCTAAATCGAATTTGCTATGTACATCTCTTACTGAGTGTTATGACAAGACACGCGCTTCCTTCTAGTTCCTTCTCCCTCTCCCCCCACCCATCCCCGACCCCAAATTTGACTGTACTCATTGTACAGTCCTTCCCCAAAACTCACTATAAACAACAAAAATTCGATGAAATATGAGGACTCCAAACGTCAGGTACCAAATCCCGCCAAAAACTCCTTTCTGAAAGGAAAATGAAAAAAAAAAGATCTTGGCGAGTTTGCGCGGGAAACAAGACGAAGCGGACGGACATTTTCTAAATTAGTTTTTCGTGGCTGTTATTGTGATAATGTGGTGGAATTAGTGTAATGATGTGCCTTTAATGGAGAACAATATAGTAAAACTAGTAAAAGTGAGAAATAAAGTAAGGCGCGACCGTTCGATTCGGTTTGATATCCCCGCGTAAAACTTCCTTGAACATTGAAATGTGTGAACCACCCTCGCATTTCAATGGGTTAGGTTTAAGTGGATAAAACGAAAAACTGAGGAAAACTGATTCTTGACAATATTGAAAAATATATATTGAAGAAATCGGACATTAGAAACACGATCTCGGATATAATTCCGATTATGACAATACTACAGAAAAATTACAATTTACTTGAATTATGAAGACAAGAAGGAAAAATTTAAATAAACAGAAAATAGACGCACATAGTGCCTTTTATAATGGATTTATTTACAAGAAAATACAAAATCAGACTTGGCTGCATGGGCTATGTACCCTTTGCCTTTCCGTAAGGAAAAATGAAACAACAACAAAAACAAAAAAGAGTTTTGCGCGGGAAACAAGACGAAACGGGCGGACTTTGTTTCTTAATTTTCTAAATTCGTTTTTCGTGGCTATTGTTGTGATAATGTGGTGGAATTTGTATAATAATGTGCCTTTAATGGAGAACAATATAGTAAAAGTGAGAAATAAAGAAAGGCGCGACCGTTCGATTCGGATTGATATCCCCGCGTAAAACTTCCTCAAACATTGCAATGTGTGAACCACCCTCGCATTTCAATGAGTTAGGTTTAAGAGTTTAAGTTACGATAAACGAAAAACTGCTAAAGACTACGGATTCCTGTCAATATTGTAAACTTATTGAAGACATCGGCAAATAGAAACTTGATCTCGGAAAATGACACAAGGAAATGACGAAAACCACAGAAATGACATTATTACGGAAAAACGAAAATTAACTTGAAATATGAAGACTTGTAAAAATTATAATTTTAACACAGATCAGGCACATAGTGCCTTTTATAATGAATTTATAAAAAAAGACAAAATCAGACTTGGCTGCACGGGCTATGTTCCCTTTGCCTTTCCGCAAGGATAAATGTAACAACAACAACAAAAAACATGTCAATGTCAGAATTGTCAGATTTTTAAAACTTGCCCAACGGCGGTTATTACGATTCAATTACGATTATCTGTTTTGATTGATAAATAATTAAACTTTAGTTCCAAACAGTTAATGAGAAGTGTGAATTTTATCGTTAAATGTGAATAAAACGCTACAAACATGAGTGGTAATTCAGAATCAACGTCAAACAGTATAAAGTTTACCCCAATGCCTATGTCGGTATTGCTGGCTAACATGATGCCCATGCAGGCAGAACCGGACACCCCTGACTCCAGCTTCACATCCGCCGACGACAGCGACAACTCCTTCGGACAAACAGTAGCTAAGAAACCCTCGCCTACAGTTAAAAAGAGAGAATTTTCCACACCTTCTTTCAGCTTCTCTAAGCCGAAAGACATAATAGCTTTCGCTTCCGAGAAGAAAGCTAGCAGCGAACATGATAAAGAAAATTCTAACAATGTCTGGTCCTCAAATCGGACATTTCCCAGCAAAGACAATCAAAATGCGAACAAAAACAGTACACAGAAAAATCTATTCTCAAATCCTCGTCCTAGTTCAGAATTGAAGAAGCAAAACGTCCTGATGCCACAAAACAATAACCCTAAAACTCACTATAACACAAATTCCGCTCATAAAAAGACTCCAGAGATTGCAAAAATGGTTAGCAGTAGCATAAAAACTAAGACAACCACACCGACAATCAAATCTGGCATCCGGAGGTTCACTCCGGGCTCCGGTAGGCACAGTAACAAGAAACCACCTTTAAACAATGTGATACAAAATAGGGACAAGGTGAGATGCGAGTTATTTACGCAGAAGCCTACAGACGAGCTAGAGAAAGCAGAACCACCCGCACCTGCCCCCGAGACGCCTATGAGCAGGAAGCCGATGCCAGCATCATATGTAGCGACACCATCATACCCTCAGGGTGTCGTCCGGGGCAACTCTAAAGTTCTATTTAAAACGACCAGCATAAAGGACAAGAAATATATGTTTATAAAGAAATTAGGTACAGGAGGCTCCAGTGAAGTTTATAAGGTAAGCTTTAACCCTTGTTACTTGCGTTAATTATACTGATGAGCTCTAGAGTCATTTCTCTCCAAAAATGCCTCTTTTAGAGTCCCTTATATAAGAAGCTACCCAAAAAATTTTGATGGTAATATGGTAAATGGTCCCTTTGCCGCGTTTTTATCGAGAGCGACTTTGCGACACGTGTCCTTACACACTGGTGCGATTTCGCGATTCGCGTCACAGAATTTCTTGAGTTGCAGCGATATTATCGCTCGATTAAATTGCGGCAATGTGGGGGAGCCTTAATACATTAAAAACTAAATAAACAAAAAAGGTTGCTGGGGCTTAGTTAGAAGTGGGGAATAGAAGTTCATCATTATTATAGGCACCAGTCCATTCACCAGAATTTTATGCATTTGGGGCATTGATAAATAAATATTACTATTAGGTAATTTGGGGTGATGAATGTTACATTACATATTTCTGATACTAGACTACATTTCTGCTCTGCATAGCTAGCATGCCGCAGTGATACAGCGCTATCACCAAGCTATCACACCTTAGCTCTCTTTCTATTTGCGTGCGAACGAACAAGATAAAAGACGTGATACAGCCGTATCACGTGTAGCATACTACGAGTGCTGTAATGTAATATACAAGGTGTTACAAAAATACAAATAAACCTTTAAGGGGGTGGTGTAGACCATCAAACTGAACAACTTTCACTATGGGACCAATATCGAAATCGCGAAAATAAAATTGATGTTCCATACTCTACAAATCAACTAGAGCTAAAATATGTATGGGATATCATTTTTTTTTCTCGATTTCGATGTTAGTCCCATAGAGAAAGTGGTTCAGTTTGACGGTCTAAACAACCCCCTTAAGAGTTTTAAATATTTATTGTTACTTATGAAACACCCTGTATATCAAATTTTTCACTTCTCTTCCATCTAAACAACCTCTTCAACTTGTCTGCAGACATAGGTCTCTTCCAGACACTTTCACACCTGTTTATCTTTCGTCTTTTTTCTACATCAATTCTCCTGCTATCACCTATCATCATCTCACCTGCAACATTGTCTGTTTCTTTCTTTTTCATGTTGAAGTCAAAAGTTATTAAAATATGTTATCTTAGTTTAGACATACTGATGCTCTCCGATAATATCAGTTACGTTTGTCGCACAGGTGCTAGAAGTAGGTACATCATGTGAGTATGCAGTAAAGTGTGTGTACCTGGCGACGGACCAGGACCTGGCGAAGGGGTACATCAATGAGGTGCGGCTGTTGCGCGAGCTGCAGAACTCCGACAGAGTTATAAGGCTATACGACTAGTGAGTTTTTGTTTGACAAAATTTTATTTAGCGACTGTATAGGTATAACTTACGACGACGGTGGGAGGATGAATTCCCAAAGGGTTGGAGATTAAATACAAAGAAAAGGAAGGAGTGGAGATGTTTAGAGGAGGCCTATGTCTCAGGACAACCCGACCAAATGTATGATTAAGCTAACACTCAGTTGCAGAAACGCTCATTAGAGGTCATCCTCCATTAAATCTCTTGCTGTCACTTTTTGTCTTGTCGACGTAGTAAAAGCTAGCAAGATATTTAATGGATGATTAACTCTAATGAGCGTTTCTGCAACACACACTCCGTCAAGTAAAGTGTAGAATAAGGAACGATATTGTGTCGGTGAATAAAGGCTATTTAATTATATTTATTTTTATAGGTACAACTTGTACATGACTATTAACCGAGATACAGCACAAGTAATTTAAAAAAAAAGTTTACATGAATCTCTTTATTTATGTAGCTAGATCTGCATTCTGCCAATGTCTAGTTTTGGTAGTATCATAAATTATATCTCAAGGATTGTTTTATGTACAAATAGTCACATTTTGAGCTAATTGAATATGAAAGGGTAAGCTAGAAAACACCCCATTACACAATCGTCTTCAAACCAACTTGCAACACAATGTGTATGCTGCGTGTTCTTTATTCGTAGGCTGCGTGACACACTCACATGCTATCCTCTTGTCAGTATGAACTCGTATTAAATATACTTTGTCAGTTAGCAGATTTTTGAACTGTAATGAATTGTTTGTCCACTAGTCAATACGACCGAGTGAACCAGTTCCTGCGACTGGTGCTGGAGGTAGGCGAGACGGACCTCTCGTCGTTCCTGAAGGCGCGGGGCGCGGGCCTGCCGCCGGCGCTCGTGCTCCACTACTGGGAGGAGATGCTGCAGGCCGTTCACTACATACATGAGCATGGTGCGTTGTTTAGTACTAGCTGTAGCCTGCGACTGTGCTGGAGGTAGGCGAGACGGACCTCTCGTCGTTCCTGAAGGCGCGGGGCGCGGGCCTGCCGCCGGCGCTCGTGCTCCACTACTGGGAGGAGATGCTGCAGGCCGTTCACTACATACATGAGCATGGTGCGTTGTTTAGTACTAGCTGTAGCCTGCGACTGTGCTGGAGGTAGGCGAGACGGACCTCTCGTCGTTCCTGAAGGCGCGGGGCGCGGGCCTGCTCCGGCGCTCGTGCTCCACTACTGGGAGGAGATGCTGCAGGCCGTTCACTACATACATGAGCATGGTGCGTTGTCTTATTTAATATATGAGCTTTAGTGTAGCGACACACCTGCGGAACGTACAGCGCCGAACGTTCGGTTGAATACGCATCTACTAGGAAAAATGGTATGGTATAGGGAAAAGCAATTCAACCGAACGTTCGGCGCCGTACGTTCCGCAGATGTGTCATGACACTTAGCCTGCGATGATTCCGTCCGCGGTGTTACACACTGTATATCTCCTGTAAACACTTCATACTTTAAATCCTATACTTTCTTAAAACATGTTAAACTATAATGTACGCAGGAGTGATCCACGCGGACCTCAAGCCTGCGAACTTCCTCCTGGTGAGCGGGCGGCTGAAGCTGATCGACTTCGGCATCGCGTCGGCCATCAGTGGGGACGCGACGAGCGTGGTGCGCGCGCAGGCCACCGGCACCTACTCCTACATCAGCCCCGAGGCGCTGATGGGGGGCGCCGGGGGGTACGGGGTCTCGCAAGGGGACGGCAGTGCCCCCATCAAGGTAAACAATATTGGTGAAACCTGTGCGGTTCAAAAGGTGGGAAAAGCCGTTCAGTTTTCTTAGTTACCTTTTAATCAATAAATATCTTGGACATTGTCACACAAATTATCAAATCACATTTAAAGTACCAGAATCTAGCCTGGACTTTTATTATGATGATTAGACAACGATATAGAATACATAAATATTGATACAAACATCCATGATCTCTACATGTTCTGCCAAGTGACTTTATTAGCTGCCTCGTTCGCTTGAAAGGAGTGTTTTTATATCTATTTTATGTACGCTCATCGTCATCCTCATCGTGGGACTGTCTTGATTAAAGAATCCTACGTACCCGTAAGCTCTTTTTTCTTTTCTCTCTGAATTTCTAATGGAGTGTCCGAGGGTCAGGACCCCCCGACTCCCGCAACACGACAACACAGGTATAAACTTAGCATTAACACTATTTTTGATAACTTACAGATCTCGTTCCGGTCGGACGTGTGGTCGCTGGGCTGTATCCTGTACAGCATGGTGTACGGGCGCACGCCGTTCGGCCACATCCCCAACCTGGCCAAGCTGGCCGCCATCCTCGACCCCAACCACAGGATCGACTACCCGCCCGTAGAGCGTGAGTCTCTTTTCATTTCATTTACAGTGTTATCACGGTCTCAGATCAATTTCGTATGTAATGTTTATGTATGAAAGCATCATTATTAATTTATTAATAAAAACAAAAACACATAAAATACAGAACACCAGAGAAACCATAATAAATCTTACAAACTACAAATAAAAGATATGCTCCAAAGCGCCCACCCGAGGCAGAGTACCAAGGAGGCTGGCATTGCCTCTTTGAATAGCCAAACTTATCCTTTGGGAAAAATAGCTGCCAGCCCTCCTGTCTCCCGTGGCCTCAAACAGGCGCCTCGAGAGGCACTTTAGAAAAGTTTCGCCGCGGGACCCCAACAGCCTAAGGTCCCACAGCGAAAGGCAAGACGGCAGGCTTTTTTGTGTGTAAGCTATATAATTAAAGTGAACACCCATGATGATAATGTTCCGCAGACCTCCCTCCGTCACTGATCGCGGCGCTCAAATGGTGCCTGACGTACAACGCGCGCGCGCGGCCCACCGTGCGCGAGCTGCTCTCCGTGCCCTACCTGCAGCCGCCCTCCGCCCGCGCCCCCCTCCCCCAGCCGCTGCTCGACAAGCTGCAGGCTCTGCTCACCCCGCACGAGTACAAGCTCATCGTGCAGCGGTTGTGACATCGTACGCGATCACTACTGGTATCGTCTGACATTAAACCTTCTACTCCAAGTATCACGAGTGCTATTCTATAATCGGTTGAAACATCGGCGAGCCGTCAGTTCGGTGTGCGTTGTGTCAAACTTGATATGAAAACTTCGACGATCTGAAGGAGACAAGAAGGATGTTACCTTAGAGAATTGCACTCCTGCATCGTTACATCGGCCGACATCCACAAGCCTTTACTATAATATGTGACGTTCTCTGGAAAAAGGGACCTTGTTGTCGGTTTAGGTTTCCAAGATACATATTTAGAGGAATTTATGTAGATTTTGGAGATATTAATAACTCCATACGAGCAATGTCCCTTTGCCCTACGAACATCATGATAAGTGTAGGGACACCTGCGGAACGTTCGGTTGAATACGCGTCTACTAAGAAAAATGGCGCGTACTGGTGTGTCGCCGGTATAGAGAAAAGCGTTACGCACATATTCAATCGAACGTTCCGCAGATGTGTCCCTACACTAAGATTGCAGATTAATGATGAGATATATGATGAGATCTGATAATTTTTTTAATTGATAATGATGGATGTAAATGATAGTTGATAGTTCTAGCAACGTTTCTCATCACCCCGTAGTTTGTGATTTTATACCCTAGGAAATAATATAGGCTGGATGGCCATGTCTCGGATGGTTTAGTATAGAAGCGCGACAGATCCTCAGATCCTTAAAGCCTCTGGTGGACTGACTTGTGGATGCGAGCTGCATAAATAGCCATTTTAATCACTGTTTTTGGTTGACTATAAAGGACATCCGGCGACAAATGCCAAATATTGTATACTTCAAAACGAAAAATAATAAAGCGGGAATACAAAGGCAATAAAAAAAAATCTGACAATGTTAATTGAAATTACCGGTGACCGGTGTTTCCACAGTTTAGAAATTTTAATGTGTTTTTAACCAAAATAAGCATCATAAAAATTATTTAAGGGTCCATACATGATAAATGTTATATTACATACATTATAAAATAACATACAGCTGTATACAACCGTTGGCATTTTTTCTATGGCCGGGGCCGCATCTCCTTTCGAATACGAGAAATGTGTACATACTTGATTATGAATCTGTGTTCTGAATACGCATTTCGTATGTTAAGACCTTCATGGTTAAGACATAAAATTTTTCCACAGTATTTCTATTTTAAATATAATTTATTATAAGTATGTTACATACAGTTGTGCTATTTTAAATCAACTAAAGATTAAAAATTAATTCTTAGGCGGTCGGTGGCTGGACGTCGTCCAGGTGGTTTCAGTCTATACAAAACTTTGTCGTAGAACACTCGTATACGGTATTAATAAAAGTAACGTTTTAAACATGGAAAAATAGCTTAGAAAATCTAGATTGCGCGTATCAAATAACATTTACAATTTATAATATAATTACGAAGATATAAGGCTTTGAAGTTTTGTATAAATAATTTAAAAGCTATCACGCAGATATCTTCGTAATTATATTATAAATTGTAAATATATAAGATAAGAAAGATACGGTTTTCTGTAAAGGGTTTGTGATTAATTAGCGATGGTTATAAGATAGGTGTTACGGTGCTAACTCGCCAGGGGGTGCCACAGTAAAATTTTTTTCTAACGTAAAAATGAGTTATACAGGCTGTTACATTAGTAAGAATAAATATATTTAAAACTCTTAAGGGGGGGGTTGTTTAGACCATCAAACTGAACAACTTTCTCTATGGGACCAACATCGAAATCGCGAAAAAAAAGCATATCCCATACATATTTTAGCTCTAGTAGATTTGTAGAGAATAGAACATCCTTTTTTTTTTCGCGATTTCGATATTGGTCTCATAGTGAAAGTTGTTCAGTTTGATAGTCCACCCCCACCACCACCACCACCTAAACCACCCCCTTAAATGTATATTTGTAATTTTGTAACACCTTGTATACCAAAATATCGGTACTGAAATCGATATTTCGATATCGATACCTCGGAAGTATCGGATCGGTATTCTGGTCCCTAGATCTAACAACGAATTTTATTTAGACGAAAACGACAATTTTTTAAAATAAATGTATTTATTAAAATGAATATTATTAGGAGTACAAAAAATAAATATAAGTAATCTTAGCAAATAACTTCAGATAAATAGATGGATCCATTTTCACTTAGCATACATAAAGTACTTTAAAAATAACAAATATAGCGAAATGCAATAGACTTTTCAAACATGAAACTGTAGATTTTACGAAAAAAGCTTAGTTTAGGAAGGGAGCTTCGTATTTCTCTGCTCACTCAGAGAAAAGGAATTCTTACCTATACTGCGGTAATTTACCAAGGGGTAAACGTTAGGGACTACACATACAAAGGCAGCGTACATCGCAGCTTTCGTTAGATAACGTACACATTCACATAGAAAGCGTCGGCATCTTCCGAACTAAACACCGCTTTATTACTTATCCAATAACAGACTGCAACTACGATTTAACACGTATTTTTTTTAATGTTAAAATGCAATGAAAGTTACACTCAGTCTATATGCTTACGGAATATATGAAGATTAATGCTTTATGATAGTGAATAAAGCAAGCTTTCCCGCGCAGTATTAACAAGGTGGGTAGTTAGGTCAGGAAAATACATTTTCTCCCCTCCGGCCGGAAAGTGTCAATTTTCATCCCGCTACGCTAAACGTTGTTTCCGCTTTCCACCTCGGTCGAGGAGAAAAATAGTATACTAACCTCGGACAGTAAATAAGAAAGCCTCGACGCCTCGGTCAACAATTACATGAGATCTGAGACTTTTCTTACTTTCCTGTCCTCGGTGTGTAATCTACTATTAGATTCGAATCCAACCAGGATTTAACCATTTCAAAATAGATAAAATTAAAAACGAATAGCTTCTTTATATAGTTTAATGTGTACTGCGCGGGTTGAAATGCGTTTAGTTCTGGAAGAGCGTGCGTGTGAAGTCGATGTAGTCGAGCGCGTTGGGGATGGGTCGCTCCGTCTTGGCGTCGGAGTAGGGCTTCATGCGCGCCACGCAGTAGTCCGCCATCTCCTTGGTGAGGTTCTGAAATAGATACAGTCGATTCGTTATGAGAAGTTTATTCCGAGAGTGCAAACATTCCATACAAACGAAGTCTGGTGAAATTTTCAATACTATCCAATTAAAGTCAAAAGTGAAAAGTTCGGAAACAATCTGGAAACTAATCTCTATGTTCGTATGAAGTCAGATTTTCGTTAAAACATTATAGTTTTAATGCTAGGATTAATTTAAGATTTATATGGAAATCTTTGAGGCACTGTAACTTTAAAACTGTACAATATTTTAACGAAAATCTGACTTCATACAAACAGAGATTAGTTTCTAGATTGTTTCTGTTCGTTTTCATTGACTTTAATTGGTTAGTATTGAAAATATAACCAGACTATCTTTGTATGAAGCGCGCCAACGGTAATATATCCTTAAGTATGGAGTTATGAACAATTTTACTCGTGTAAACCAGCCACCCATTGTACATTATAAGTTGTGACGGGCTCACTCACCGTCGTCACACTGTACGGTTTCGGTATAACTAGTGGAGCGTGAATGATCAGTTTTCAGAATACCCCCTGGGGGAATATAGTCGTGAGCATATTTGTAAAAATGTCATGTAAAAAATATTTTTTTTTCAATAAAGAATGTATCTCTTGTTGTGAGTAGTGTTCTTCTTTAAACATAATTTTGTCAATCAAAAAGTATTAATTAGCAAGCGGGTAAATTCCTTACGGAGTCCTGACCCCATTATTGAATAACCGAACAGATCCGAGCTTCATACAAGCGGGACGCCGCGCCGGACACCGCCGCTAGACTCGTAAATATACAACATTTTGAACCATAAAACAAAGGATTACAACTTTTTACGCGAGTCTAGCGCCGCCGCGCCGTTGCGCTTGCTTTAAGAAGCTTCACTTCTAGTCGTATCTATGCATATGTCCTGTCGTCATTTTTGACCTCGGTCCTCGGGACCTCCAGAAGCGGGATTTACATGGGTCGATTTTCGCCGTGCGGCTAAGAGTTATTTGAAGTACACTGTTGCGCGAACATATTATACTTCAAGTTTATGTACTTCAAATCGCACTCAGCCGCACGGCCAGAATCGACCCGTGTAAATCCCGCTTTAGCAACTTAGATCAAAATAAATTTTGGTCTAAGTTTAGCAACCCGGCTTACGATCACAATAGATAAGAACAGAACACCCGAATGGCATTGTTCGTATGTGTGTAACTCACAGCGTAGAGCTCATCCTTGGTGACGTAGGCGCGGTCCTGGTGGGCGGTGATGGCGCGGAAGGCGTTCTCGATCTCCTCGGAGGTCTGCACGTTCTCCGTCTCCTTGCTGATCATGAACGCCATGTACTCCTGCAGCGACACCTGCCCGTCCCGGTTCGGGTCCACCACGTCTGTTCAAGATTCAATTTAATTACAAAGAGAAACATAACAGTTCTTGGGCGTGATTTGGTGTATTTCCTTGGCTGGAATGTCTACAGCGACAACACGTTCCGACGCGGTGGTAGCTTCAAAAGATTTGACGTTTAATTAGTGGGCTTCAATACAGGATGAAAGGAAAAGTATCATAACCTTTAAACCAGATACTCTACCCATCAAACTGAACAACTTTTACCATGGGAGCAAACCTGTCAGAACCAAAAAAATATCGGCTGTTCCATACTAAACTGAAAAAAATACCTACTCGATTCAATCGTATGGGACAGGTGATATTTTTTTTGTTCTGACATGTTTGCTCCCATACTAAAAGTTGTTCATTTTTATCGGTAGAGTATTTGGTTTAAAGGCTAATGATACTTTTCCTTGCACACTGTATTGAATAAATTATTTTGACTTTGATCATTTAGTTGTAATTACTTTGCCTGGACAGCGGTCGGTGTAAAAGCGGTGTCTTAAATTCTCAGATCCCGTAATTAAGAATCGAGAAATAGTTATTTGTTATGCTAGGCTGCAAAGTTGTTTTTTGGCGCGAGTACTTATATTGAAACCTGAGCAAGCGAATCCTGAGCTTATAGCGAAGGTTTCAAAGGTACGAGACGCAGAATAACTTTGCATCCGAGCGAAACACACAACTTTTCACCTCACAACAGCGAGGAAAAAAAGTGAATTGCTAAAGAGAACAACATTTTCAAGTTTTTTTTTTCGTGCTGGCCAGTGACATGAAATAGTTCATGCATTTTCAGTGGACTGGCGGTATAGAACAATATTGAATAGACAGATTCGAATTTCAAAAACTCTTTCCACGCTAGCGGATAAAACGCGCTTTTGCACTCAGATTTCGAATGATAAACAGAATCTTTCAGAGCCTGTGAGGTGAAAAATCTTTTGTTCATCTGACCTGTGTCCGATTGCTGGGAGCAGAACGGTTAAGCTGCGTCTCGATTTTTCGTAGGAAACCCTAAAACATTGGCTCGCGCAGCAGCCGTGCTTACACAACACATTTTGTTGCCCGATTGCGCTCAAGTATTATCCAGCTGTTGTCAACGATGTACTCACTGAGTATAGCCTCGAACTCCGGGTCGGGCTGCCCCTCCTCGACCATCGGCAGGTCGTAGCCGAGCGCGCGCAGGCACGACTTGAACTCGTGGTGGTTGAGCCGCCCCGACCGGTCCTTGTCGAAGTGCTTGAACATCATCGAGAACTCCTTCAGCGCGTCCTCGCTTACACCTGCCATTTTAAAGTTTTGTTAACATTGTTCATAATCTAAAAAGCATTCAGGGTATAAACTTAAAAGCGTTAAAATATTTTAGGGGTGCTTCAGACCATTAAAATTATGGGGATCGGAATCTGTTTTCTTCGTGTTCATATCGCTGGGTTTTATCGCCCGCAGCAGTTTTAAAAGAAAAATCAAAATGGCGGCCGACAACGATGACACAATAGCAATGTTCCAACCATAGAGGTAGGAATAGAGGAACATACAGCTGAGAGAGCGAGATGTACCTAGCGGCACCACTGTATAATAAAAAGAGATACGTGACGCGAATCAATAGAACCGTTTTTTAGTCACCAATAAATTTTTACAATTCGGTTTTCGTGAATAATTGGGAATCCAAAGTGAAATCGTAGATAATTTTGTGAAATATACTGACACTACTTCATTAATTTATCCACTATTTTACGTTAGACTCAGAATTAATGAGAGTATCAGAATTTTTGCCTGCGAATAGTCTCCAAAAAACATCAAAAAACTGTTTCATTTGACAACTCATGTCACTGACTCTATTCCTGTAAGGTATAATAACTTTATGGTTCCAACCCATGTGAAAACTAAATTTGTACAGAACCAATCTTTTCATAATATGTTGAAAATTCGATACGAGATAATCTTAATGAGTATTACAAAAATTACTCGGATACTTCAGACTATGCTATGCAGTTGTACGTTCATTAGATCACACGTAGTAGGTACAATAATAGTAGATTAGATAGTATAATGGAGGGGTACGTTACCGGAGTGGTTGCGGGCCTGTATCTGCTGCTCCAGGTTGTGCTGCATGCGCATGGAGAGCTGGTCGAGCTGGTCCCACTGCTGGGCCAGCCCCACGGTGCTGTGCTCCGTGTAGCGGTTGTCCAGGATCAGGTGCTCCTCCAGGGCGGCGCCTGACGAAATTCAATTCAATTTATTACAAAGACTAACATAATATAAATTAACTTCAGACTTAAAAGTTACTATGTACTGTAAATTAAGAATCTGTGTCATTAGTTAACGTTTTTTAAGTTATGTTATGATGCAGAGTACGAAGGTGTGGAAAATAACGAAAACTTATAATTCCGAAAACGTGAAACGTCCATCGACTGAGATCGCGCGGGTAGTGACAGTTCCTCCTTTTCTCTAGTGCTGCTTTTACGACCATAAGGGTGCCTGTCCACTGATGCTGAGCTAGCTGGCGGAGCGAAGAAACTGAGTTTTATCAACCAATAAGATTTCATGAAATCTCGGAGCGGAGATTTTATGCAATCTTATTGGTTAATAAAATTCCGTTTCCCCGCTCCGCCAGCTAGCTCCGCATCAGTGGACAGGCAATCTTATTGCCCGCCAAACGCGCCGCGCGACGCCCCGCGTCTCCCTGAACGAGGCCTGAGTGTTCTTGCGGCGGCGGAAGCCGTTGTCATTTTCCGTGGGAATTCTATCCGCGGAGTCCCCGCGAGTGGCAATAGCCTGCTTTACAAACTAATATAAATGAACAATATTAGATACCCAATTCTTCGAGGCGCCTCAGGTCGGCCCTCCTGGCGCGCACCTCCCCGGCGCGCTGCTGCAGCGTCATCAGCTGCTGCTCCAGCGAGCCCGTGCCCTCCATCATCGATGTGCTGCAATCATCTCACATGCTTACTTCACTGTGCTACTGTTGTCATTCCAACACACCTAGCAAGTACCGACGTTATAAACTACCCGATCGATTAGAGTTCTAGTGCGATTCGTTCGGTAGACTTCACATGTATCAGAATTTCTTCTTCAACGTACGTAGGTTTCACCAGTAGTACCGAAACTATCCAGTGTGACGGGGAATGAGCCCGTCGCCACTTGTAATGGACAGTGGGTTCAAATACATGCCTCGAAATTGAAGCATGCAGGTTTCCTCACGATGTTTTCCTTCACCTAAAAGCCAGTGGTGTTACAAATCATACATAATTCCGAAAAACTGATTGGTACGAAGCGGCCTGGACGGGGATCGAACCATCGTCTCTTGTACGGCAGACATTTTCCATTACCGTTTGAAAACAGTAGAAACAGTCTATGTACTATGTCCTATGTACATGGCAGTCGTTCGTGCGGATTCAAACCGGACCTTCATGATTGAGTGTCTCAGTGGCGAGTACTCCATAGAGCCACAAAGACACTGCCTACCCTGGTAAATAAAAACATAGACGCATTCTTAATATACTTACAAACAAACAAACTTCTGATCGATTTATATTTCGGAATAATACATTGGTATGAAATTAGTGACAACGCCACCTGTTGTCATTAATCTGCAACTGCAAACTGTATCCGCCCCAAGCGTAATAGACATAGAATCAAAAGCTCTAAAATTATGCATGTGTGCCTCGTAACGTACACGAGTACAGTGTAGGAGTGTTGTTGTAAATACTTGACTCACAATGAAACAAAACACGCACACAAGCTACAAAAAAGACACTGTCTTTATCCAATCAGAGCGAGCCGAGCGTTGTATTATGCGACAATTTTAAAAGCTGCATTTTTTCTTTACTTAAGTGCTAATTAAAATACCAATACTTTTTGTCGTATTTTTTTTTGTTTTTTTTGGAAAAGTCGAACGAAAGTCGAGTCGCCATTATTCTTGTGAGTTACGTACGAACGAATGCAATCTTTTCTAGTTTTGATGAATCGAAGTTTTCTAGTTTTGATTTGGAAAGTTTTGTTTTGATTTCTATTCTATTCTTATACTTAAATGAAAACATTTAGGTACTGTAAGAGTTGTTTTGGTTAGGAATATATGTGTTTGTAACAATAACAAAACAGTGCGTTTACAAACTTTGATATTAGTTCATAGTTTACAACAAGCTTATCATTTGAAACTAAAAATGAGTAATCGCAAGAGACCGTCGCACGCCGGAACTGGAGGGATTACTTCAAGTCAAAGGTAAAGTAACGCGAAAATTTCATCCTAGTCCTAGTTATTATGGAGATATTTTAAGGAAAAGCTGCACTTTGTGATGGAAGCAAGCCGCTTTGCATAGTGATAGAAGGGATCAAAATAAGCGATTTGACCCGCAGCAGCGCAACTTTCATCCCGTAGGAACACAGATGGCGCCACTTCTTTACATGAAACTTCAAAAAATTCTACAAGCCTGACGGCTTCACCGATTTCATTCATTAAGGTGTCTATCGAAAGAACATTTATTAATAAATGATAAAAAAAAATAAAAAGTAAAAAATCCATAATGGATGTAAAAAGCCATGCATTTTTGTAAATTTTTCAAAGTTATTTTTCAGTTTTTTCTTAATAATATTTAAAAAATGTATGAATTGGGTATATTTTTAATTATTCACATTATTAATAAATCAATAGCACGTTTAATGAAAAAAACTGCATGGTAATATCTTTAATAGTTAGGAAAATATTTAAGATTTCATAAGCAGGCACGGTGCGCCCCAGTCATAGTAATTATGAAAAAATACAGAATTTTGTGATGGAAGCAAGCCGTTTTGCACAGTGATAGAACGGACCAAAATAAGCAATTTTACCCGTGGCAGTGAAACATTCATTCTTTAGGATAACAGATGGCGCCACATATTTTAACAATCTTCTAAAAGTTACAGAAACTAAACGGCTACGCCGATTTTAATTATTTAAGTGTCAAACGGTTCGTGTTATTAAGTTTCAACTTAAAAAAAAAATAAGTCAAATATTTTTAAAAATTAAGTGCAAAAATAAAATTTTTAAGTACGAAAAATTAAAAATTACTTACAAGTTTTCACTAAACTACGTTGAATAATGTATGAAGTTTGTATTTTTTATTTTAGACATCTATTTCGAATCTAAAAATTAAAACTGCATCGAAATCGGTTTAGTAGCTTTGTAGATATTTGTAATGTCTGCCGATAAACGTCCGCTGCTAGACATAGGCCTCCTGCAAGGATCGCCACAACAGGGCTGGTTCTGCACTACCCTCATACAACGAGTGTCTTCTACCTTCACCGGATCGTCTGTCTAGCTTTTGGAGGCCTACCCACGATACGCTTTCCGGTACGCGGCTGCGCGGTCGCCACTCGTGAACTTTTCAGCCCCATCGCCCATCCGTACTGCGAGTAATGTGGCCCAGCCCATTGCTACTTTAGTTAGCAATTCTCCGGGTTGTGTTGGGCTGTCGGCTACCCGGGTTACCTTGCGGATCTCTTTATTTCTTATTCGATCACGCAGGGACAATCTAGCGCATTGCCCTCCGAGTGACTTACAGCATTTTTACTTGGCCTTAATTTTGTTAGCGACGACGTAACAGCATAATTTATTGTATTAAGTATATTAGTATAGCATTTCAAAACATATCTAGTTACTTACGTATAATTTCCACAGCCACCTTTGCAGGATTTTTTTACACTACAGGGCGGAAGCTATGTCGACGCGTCGGCAACCACAGCGCATTGTGTCCGTCACAGCTTGATGTATAAGCGCATTGGTTGAAAAATATTTTCTATTTAATAGTTCCCATAATATGTCTATCTTTTTATTTTAGGGATGTAACAAGACCTCCTAAGATGTATGGACTCCACAATAGTCAAAATATACAATGGTCGTCGCAGCCTGATTTACCTACAAGTGTATTAGTCGAAGAGGGATAATTCTGACCAAATCGCAGTAACTTTTGGCCATTGTGGAGTCCATCAACCTTAGGAGGTCTTGTTACAACATCGTAAAAAGATAGACATGGGATGGGAACTATTATATTGCAAAAATTCTTCGACCAATCCGCTCGTAAATCAGGCTGCGGCGGACACAATGCGCTGTAGTTGCTGAAACGTCGACCTGCCTTGCACCCTGCAGTTCAAAATATTCTGTAAAAGCGGCTGTGGGAATCAAACGTAAGTACCTAGATATATTTTGAAATGCTATACTAATGTATTATAATAAATTATGCTGTTACGTGGTCTATCACTAAATGAAGGCATAGTTTAAAGGCTGAAAGTCAACCAAAGGGCAAACCTCCGAAATCGAATCAGAAATTAAATCGACACAATCAAGAATTGCTAACTAGAGTTGCAATGGGCTGGGCATATTGCTTGCAGAACGGCTGGCTGGCAGATGGGACCGAAGAATTCTTGAGTGGCAACCGCGCAGCCGCGTACCGGAAAGTGTATCGTGCGGCCTCCACAAGGTGGACCGACGATCCGGTGAAGGTAGTGGACACTCGTTGGATGAGGGTAGAGCAGAACCGGCTCTGTTGTGGCGATCTTTGCAGGAGGCCTATGTCTAGCAGCGGACGTTTATCGACAGAAATACCTAATATCCTTAGATCAAAATAAAATTAATGGATAGGCCTAAAGCGCGGTAAGTTGAAGCAAACTACTGGTGCACTTGGTCCATACAAACTAGCGCCATTATCTGTCAAATCTAGGGCACTTGCATACAAATTTGAAGTATACATTTCATTTGTTTTGCCTCATTTTTCTGGTTTGAAATGTTTTTTTTATTTATTATAGAGGGTTTTTTCCACATGGAATATATCACCCGGTTTGAAATGTTCGCGTAAGGCCTATCCATTAACTTTATTTGATCTAAGCTTATTAGCTACAAAACTACTAAACCGATTTCGATGCAGTTTTTATTTTTAGATTCGAAATAGATCAGTCTCAAATAAAAAATTCACACATACATTGTTCAACGTAGTTTATTGAAAACTTGTAAGTAATTTCAAATTTTTTGTACTTACATATTTTTTTTATTTTTGCACTTAATTTTTAAAAATATTTGACTTATTATTTTTTTAAGTTGAAACTTAATAATACGAACCGTTTGACACTTAAATAATTAAAATCGGCGTAGCCGTTTAGTTTTTAGTAAATATACCCAATTCATACATTTTTTAAATATTATTAAGAAAAAACTGAAAAATAACTTTGAAAAATTTACAAAAATGCATGGCTTTTTACAGCCATTATGGATTTTTTACTTTTTAATTTTTTTTATCATTTATTAATAAATGTTCTTTCGATAGACACCTTAATGAATGAAATCGGTGAAGCCGTCAGGCTTGTAGAATTTTTTGAAGTTTCATGTAAAGAAGTGGCGCCATCTGTGTTCCTACGGGATGAAAGTTGCGCTGCTGCGGGTCAAATCGCTTATTTTGATCCCTTCTATCACTATGCAAAGCGGCTTGCTTCCATCACAAAGTGCAGCTTTTCCTTAAAATATCTCCATAATAACTAGGACTAGGATGAAATTTTCGCGTTACTTTACCTTTGACTTGAAGTAATCCCTCCAGTTCCGGCGTGCGACGGTCTCTTGCGATTACTCATTTTTAGTTTCAAATGATAAGCTTGTTGTAAACTATGAACTAATATCAAAGTTTGTAAACGCACTGTTTTGTTATTGTTACAAACACATATATTCCTAACCAAAACAACTCTTACAGTACCTAAATGTTTTCATTTAAGTATAAGAATAGAATAGAAATCAAAACAAAACTTTCCAAATCAAAACTAGAAAACTTCGATTCATCAAAACTAGAAAAGATTGCATTCGTTCGTACGTAACTCACAAGAATAATGGCGACTCGACTTTCGTTCGACTTTTCCAAAAAAAACAAAAAAAAATACGACAAAAAGTATTGGTATTTTAATTAGCACTTAAGTAAAGAAAAAATGCAGCTTTTAAAATTGTCGCATAATACAACGCTCGGCTCGCTCTGATTGGATAAAGACAGTGTCTTTTTTGTAGCTTGTGTGCGTGTTTTGTTTCATTGTGAGTCAAGTATTTACAACAACACTCCTACACTGTACTCGTGTACGTGTAATAAATTTTCTTTCGATAGACACCTTAATGAATGAAATCGGTGAAGCCGTCAGGCTTGTAGAATTTTTTGAAGTTTCATGTAAAGAAGTGGCGCCATCTATGTTCCTAAGGGATGAAAGTTGCGCTGCTGCGGGTCAAATCGCTTATTTTGATCCCTTCTATCACTATGCAAAGCGGCTTGCTTCCATCACAAAGTGCAGCTTTTTTTTCATAATTACTATAGCTATCCAAAGCAATAGTACCTACACCTATTTGAAGTAAAATAAATAATAAAATATCGTTGACCTGAGAATGGACAACAATACTCAGTAATTTCTTTGGCAAGTTAATGCTTTTTAGGGTTCCGTCCCAAAGGGTAAAAACGGGACCCTATTACTAAGCCTACATTGTCCGTCCGTCCGTCCTACCTATTTATATTTAGGGCTGTAACTTTTGAACCGTAATAGCTAGATAGTTGAAATTTTCACAGAATATGCGTTATTACGGCGGATTTGTTGACAAATTATAAAAATGAAAAAAATTAAAAATTAAGGGGGGTTCTCATCAAGAAACTAGTTTTTATCTACTTTTTTCTTCTCGCTCAGTCGTAAAAACGGTAATACATACAAGCTTCAAACTTGGTGTGATTATAGAGAGAACTCTACAGTATAGGTAAAAACAAATAATAAAAACCGGCTAAGCGTGTGTCGGTCTCACGCCAAGGGGCCTGGGAAAAATAATGTTTGTGTGTTAACATATTGTTTGTGTTTGGTAGTACGGAACCCTCGGTGCGCGAGTAGTCCGACTCGCACTTAGCCGGTTTTTTATTTTCTGCCTACCCTATCCAAAAACTCTGTGCTCGCCCCTGAGTGTCTATAGCTCTCCGCTACGCACAAACGACGACGCTCTCGAAAAAACATGTGCGATAAATTCGGGAGGTTTCAAAATGCACAGCTTTGAAAGTAGAGCAGCACGTCTAGCATGATTTCTCTTCATACTACATGTCGCGGCAAGCGCGGCTTTCACTCTTTGAAATGCGCGTTAACAGGTGATTTTCTATGGAGGAAAGGCGCGTCGCGCGCGTGTGGAGAAATCATACTAGACGTACTGGAGTAGAGTATGCGATCGACCGTACTTAGGTTTTTAACCAGGTGGGCTAAATGTCGGCACTAGTTGAAAGGTGTATTGGTCTAATATCAGTTAGTAAGTGTTGAAGCTTCCAGCTGTATGGGCACAGAGGATTATATTGTACAGAGTTACAGCTTCAAACAACCTCGCAAAAGCGGCGCATCACTACATGCGCAGTATGATTGTGTGCGCGTTCACCTACGGGGCTCACGAACGAGGCCGAGGGGACACTTTGGCTATGCTTCGGGTGGTTACGGCGTAACGAGGGTGTGAATTTAAGGTGTGAGATATTGTCCATTCTTCCTTTCGGAAAGAGATTGGAGCCACTGACCTCTGTTAATATTAATATGTCTATGGATTATTT
Source organism: Agonopterix heracliana (assembly GCA_963693445.1). Lineage (NCBI taxonomy): Eukaryota > Metazoa > Arthropoda > Insecta > Lepidoptera > Depressariidae > Agonopterix > Agonopterix heracliana. The sequence continues at coordinate 20,824,312 of OY856308.1, read as the reverse complement.
TCTGTTTGATCGTCACTGTCATTGTAGAACGTCATTAGTGATTACTTGTTCAGTGAACGTCATGTATTGTCATGTGAATTTAAAGTGTGAGATATTATTATCGTTCATTTTACTCGAGCATGTTTAAAAGTAGTTTAATAATATTAAACGAAATGGTTAATAATTGCACTGTGTGCTTTAATAATACGAGTAACACAAACAAAAACATCTCTTTCTTCATATACCTACCCCAAAGATCGTGACAGGTAAGTCAATTTCTGAGTCACCCGCGGCGGATCGGGCGGCAACGTTTTTTTAATTTTAACTCATTTTATTCAACTAAATAACAAATAATAAATAACACAACAAACAACAACAACAAAAAAGAAAAACAATATACCTACATATTATAAAACATTATCCTTCATACTTCAATTAAATTTATTTCCTTTTAGACAGCCCTACAAGAATAGGCTAATGTAATCGAAGCTCCTATGAAGCTGTTGCTCTGTACAATATAATCCTCTGTGGTATGGGCTTTCGTATTTTTTTTTATTAGTTTATTAACACACCTAAACATAGTTTGAATCAGTTTGCAGGTACAGACTTTAACATGTAGAAGTGATTTGAACTCCGCAAGTTTATACAGGGTGTAAGGAAAATTATCATTAACCTTTAACCACATGCTCTACCCATCAAACTGAACAACTTGCAGATTTCTTTTGTTCTGATCTGTTTGCTCCCACAGTAAAAGTTGTTCAGTTTGATGGGTAGAGTATGTGGTTTAAAGGTTAATGATACTTTCCCTTATACACTGAAAAGAAACTGCTGAATTGCTGATAATACAATTAAATTTTATTGCGTACAACACTGATGTGAATTAATTGAAGACAAGTGAAACTTATTTTCGTCTAATATTTGCACAACGATTATAGCGAAAGTGAATTAGTAATATAAACATTGTTAACTTTGAATTATAAAGATTGTATTGTATTTACAACTGTTGTTTAATTTGTAAAAGTTTAATTTAGAAATAAGCTGCAATACACATCGAAAACATTTTAAATGCATACAACAAGTATAGCTTGGCAATTATTTGTAGGGCACCAATCCACATTGTTGAGAATATTTCCTACAATGACTACAGGATGTCGATCTGATCTAGCTAGACAATATGTGTTTAATTCGTTCAGTCACAGAATTTCCCTTTCTCAAAATGTCCCTTTCGCAGATTGTCCCTTTCGAAAAAGGGGCATTTTGAGAAAGGGGCGTTTTGCGACGATACCGTTTAATTTAAATCCGCTATTAGTGGTCAATATAAATAACATAAACATAGACATTAATTCGGCGTGTCAGCCTTTTATAGTAAGTAGCACACCAGTCATTGACGAAATCCGTAAATACATCCCATATAATTTTTTTACGTGTTTAAAGACTTTACGAGTCTACAAGACATAGTTTTCAGTGCATCACCATATAGGCTCATAACTAGTGGGATTTTGAAAAATTGCCAGATTAAGGTACAGTCGCCATCAGATATATCGTAGCATACAAGGTGTTCAAATATTTCTGAGCAGTGCTTATTTTCAATACGTTCTTTACAGTAAATGTTACCAATTATATCTGACCGAGTATTTTGTCATAAATATTCAACAACTTACAACTTATTTTCAATAATTTCTTTACAGTGTTATTTCAAATTGAAATGTATAACAAGGGAGTAAAGTATTTTTTCCTAAACTGCTCAGATGTTTTTGATCACCCTGACTGCGTAGATATATTTTGATGTTCTAGGCGTTCATATATTTTTGATTGGTTATGTGTAAAAAAATTATTGAAAACTAGAACTGCTTAGAAATATTTGACCACCTTGTTTGCTACGATATATCTGATGGATTGATACAAATAGTAGCCAAGGTGCAAGCATTTGTTTGGTTTTAGTAAAACACGCGACATTCTGATACGTTACCCGTCCCAGCCTAGCAGCCGGAACCTGCACAACAAATTGAAGTGAACATTCGTACGTGGTTCTCTTTGCGGTTTCTCCAAGGAAACCATTTAGCAAAACTTATTCTTTATTTTAATCGTTACGAAGTCACTATCTATGCTTAGGTTAAATATTGTAAAGGGGAACACGAACAGACTCCATAACAAGATGGTGATCCATTTAATATTATTGGATGTTTGTAATCACTTTTAAACGGCCAGTTGAATGAATTTGGATGAAATTAGGCACAGGGATAGAATGCGGTTTGGTAGACTTCACATACGCATTAGAATTTCATCGTCAGCGTATGCAGGTTTCCTCACAATGTTTTCCTTCGCCGATTGAGAGAACTCGGTATTACGTACATAAGTTAGAAAAACTCATTGGTAATGGCATGTCTTCCGTGCGGATTCGTACCCAGACCCTCAAGATTTGGTGTCCATATCTCACCGCAACGCGCTACTGACGCTGTAGAATTCCACTGCAGGGCAAAGGCCTCCTCTCACGAATAAGGGTAAGAGGGAGTGGGCCATACTCCACCACGCAGGCCCAGTGCTTGGTGGAGGCAAGTTAGTGGTCAACATGCTTTCAGAGAATTTTCATGCCGCCTTAATATGCCTCAGACTTGGCTTAACGAATAGTTAGACCTCCATCTGACGGAACTATTCGAGACCAACTGATTAACGTGCCTTCCGAAGCACGGAAACGCTCAAGAGGAATTACCTCTAAACGGTCACCCATCCAAAGACTGACCGGACCTGATGTTGCTTAACTACGGTGATCGTTTCCAATACCGAAGCTCCACTACGCCAACGAGCGCTCACAGATAGTGTATTTACTATCAGATAAACAAAATGCGTGTAAACTCACCGTGTCTCGGTGAGCCACTGGTGGAACGCGTTGGCGTGCTTGGCGAACTCCTTGCGAAGCTTGTCGTTCTCCTCCTGCCGCTGCGCCTCCTTCGTCAGCTCCACGTCGCGCTCCGCTGCAAAGTTACAACATTGTTAGAACACCTCATTATGCTGTACATACATATACTCACGCCACTATCCCACAGCGGTAGGCAGAGACTACGGCGGCTCGCCACACACTACGATTCTGACATACTTCTCTCGCCTCATCCACTTTCGTACATCTCTTCATGCCCTTCCGTCGGTTGAGGGTGCTACGCACTTGTCCTTTTCGGAGAAGAACATTTATTTGGTCGTGGTATGTTCTCTTAGGACGCCCTCTCTCGACTCTTTCACTGATATTGGGTCGATAAATCTCCCTAGTGAGTCTACTCTCATTCATCCTCTGTACGAGACCGAACCACCTAAGCATACCTCTTTCAACCCTGGGTACCACCACAGGTACCACATCATCCTTCAACTTACACCGATCCCTTATAACCACTGACATATACTCTAGCGATAGACAAGCTCATTCAAACAAACAACATGTCACACAAAACAAAACGACACATTGCGGTCTGTCATTGCCATAGTGACGAAGTGAACTCGGGAACAATAATGCGGTGCGAGCACAGCATTCAAGTGTAACATGTTGCTTCTATGAAAGGGCCTGTCTATCGCTAGAGTGTAAGTCAATGCTTATAACACTATTCTAGATTCCTCATTATGCTGTACTATCTTTATTTAGATACGAAGGGAACTATAAAAACTACAATCGTAATTTTTTTCTAATCATCATCATGCATATGCTCACGACTATATTCTTCGAAGAGATATTCTGAAATTCAGAACATCCACGTTTCACTAGTACCGAAACTCTGTCCAGTGTGACGGGGAATTGTAATAGACAATACATGCCTCGAAATTAAAACATTTAGGTTTTCTCACGATATTTTCCTTCACCGAAAAGCCAGTGGTGTTGCAAATCGTACATAAATTCCGAAAAACTCCTTGGTACGAGTCGGTTTGGACGGCAATCGAACCATCGCCTCCTGCACGGCAGGCAAGGTTACTCGCTACTGGACCACCACAGCTTTGGCTAATCTTAATTTATTTTAAAGTATTAAAGTTGACAAACAAACAATTATAATAGATTAATTTGTTGTTGTGTATAAACTAACAATAGGCTAAGTATGTTACTAACAAAATTGTGATCCCAGTTGGTCGAAAAATAAAGTTTCTATTCTATTCTATTAAATTTAACATTTTAGAAAGTAAACCTGTGATTTTGAGTGTTTTTTGCTTTTTTTTTCTGAAATATGCATTCTTGAAATCATTGCTCTAACCTTCTATTTCAAGTTCTGTACGATGGTTAAAAATCGTACGCATCTCCGAAAAATAATCCCTCTAAATAAGTAAATAAACATATAATTAACTTTAGTTATTGTTGTTAGGCAACCAAATGTTTTTTTTATCAGGCTCCTACAAGCTACATCAAGTCTGCAATATAAAATCGTCTTCGACACATGAACACCCCCACTTCGGTCTAAATTGTTGTCGCTGAAAAGTCAATAATCTCTGAAAGGGTACAGAGATGAACTCTGTAACAATACCGATGATCTTGCGCAGGTTGCGCCAGGTCTCCTAGAGAGCCTCCATGGTGAACCAGGTGTAGGGGTTGGCACCCACGTTGAACGACTTGAACTGCTCGTCCAGCGCCTCGAAGTTAGTAAACTCTGAGAGAGATCAACTCTGTAACACATACCGATGATCTTGCGCAGGTTGCGCCAGGTCTCCTCGAGCGCCTCCATGGTGAACCAGGTGTAGGGGTTGGCGCCCACGTTGAACGACTTGATCTGCTCGTCCAGCGCCGCCAGCGCCTCGAAGTCGCTCTGCGCCGACGACAGGGACGCCTGCGCACGGACATAAACGTTAAGAGGCCATAGGTTCAGGCGAATATTTTCTATGAGAAATGCGATTGCCCAGCCCGAAAAGTGCGTGCGTGTGCCGTATTATCGATTAAAAAGAATTAATAAAAGTAATTTTTATAGAGTTTTTTATGATTTCACTAGTTAAACTAATGGTGAATATGTGAGTATCAAAAATCGGAAACTATTTTAAGTTCACCTAAAACGAGAAAAAAGTTTAAAAATACATGAAAATACGTCATCTTTGTGACGATTTTCTATCGAGTGAAGTAATACCAATCGTGTATTCAATTTATGATTTCACTAGATAAAACTATCCAAGAATACTGAGGTATGACTTTGGTTTCGGTAAATTATATAAATCTAGTCGAAAAATGAAAAATAAAAGATGCCTCCGAGGTATTAGAGTCATATTACTTTACAACACTTATGGCCTATTTCACCACTTCTGAGTAAGTTCTTGCTAGCTTATCCGACAGATAGTTTGACATATTTTGTATTAAAATATGTCAAAATATCTGTCGGAAACAGGCCCTTATTGCGATAAGGTAAAGTCAAATTTGACATGGGCTGGCGTCCATAAGTAGTAAGTAGGTTTGGCAGTAAAAAAATGGTCTCAGATGAAATTAGGAAGAATAAGCGTGACGAATACACAGGGTATAAAATCAATGGCATGCCGTCGAATCGACAGGAGACTAAGTTTTATTAACTGCGGGAGGAACGAACCTGGAACTGTGCGTGGGCATCCCTCAGCGCGCGGATCTCCTCGATGGAGTTGCAGCGCACCGGGTCCGTGAGGTCCTCCTCCGCGTTCTCGAACCACGAGTTGAACGCCGACGCCTAAACACGGGAACAACAGAAAGACGGCAGTTAGAAAAAGTGATATGTTTTTGCTTTTAATTAGTAGCATAAGCATAAGCTCACGACTATATTCCCCGAGGGGGAAGTCAGAGATATTCTGAAACCTCAGAACATCCACGTTTCAGTAGTAGTACCGAAACTCTGTCCAGTGTGACGGGGAGTGAGCCCGTCGCCATTTATAGCCAGTTATAAGTGCTTTGTAATGTTTCATGCCACTTGTAAACACTCCTTACTGGCACGCTGTACCTTTTTCTCCAAGTCGGGGCTTACAGAACAGTATTCTTCGGAATATTTTATGTAGCTCCGCCTACATCCCTCGATGTTTTTAAAATGCCGTGTTTTAATTTTACTATTTTTGTGAAACCCTTCCATGTACCTGGTATTTTACTTAAGCACAATAAAAATTTATTATTATTATTATATTATAGAGGGAGCACGCAGGTTTTCCTCGCGATGTTTTGATTCACCGAAAAGCCAGTGGTGTTACAAATCGTACATAAATTCCGAAAAACTCATTGGTAAGAGACGGTCAGGAGTAGTCAGGACGGGGATCGAACCATCGCCTCCTGCACGGCAGACAAGGTTACTCGCCACTGGACCACCACGGCTTGTGGCTTGCTTTTCATTAGTATATACTACTTATATCATATTTGTCTGTGGTTAAGAAAGACATGCCACCTTCTAAGGTGAGGTAAAGCTCCTCAATCTGTCGGCGCTGGTCCTTTAGCTGTAGCAGACGCTAGACAGCAGACGTTGCCAGCGAGCAATGACATCACTACACTAGGCCTACCATGCGTTTTCATTGTAGTTACTACTGTAGATGCGACGCCAATTCGGTATGTCAAGTTTTTTTTGGTCTTCATTTTTATATTTTTTATGGATAGAAGACATAATTTTAAGACACCTATTTCATTCTTATTGCGATTCGTCGAGTTTATCAATATACATTTAATTTTAAAATTATTTTGATCTGTTATCTCTAAGGGCAAAAATGGTGGAGAGAAAATAATTCAAACTCCATAGAGAAAAACTACGTACTGCTATATTTAAAAAAATTTAAACCTGCCTCCTCTTTCTAACTCTATGCTGGAAACAGAAACGGCAACATCAAATGTCAAATTCTGACATTGTGAATGTATTTTTTTTTCTTAATGGCCGGTTATTTTAAGTTGATTTTATGTTTACTAAGGAGTTTACAGGTATTCCAGTGACGTCACTGGACGGACCGAAAAACGACGTTATTTTATTAAAAATATCTGTAATCCTTTCATTTTAAAATCTCTGACATAGAAAATATGATTATTGAGACAATTATCTCGAAATGGTTTTCGATTCAGCCCTCCAAAAAAAAACTTGACTTACCGAATTTTGTATGACAGAATTAGTTCTCAACGTAACCACTATAGACCGGCGGCCAGCTACAGTCAACTATACCTTATAATATTAGCGAACTAACTCATTATGCACCTAAAGTAGACTAAAAATAAGTCATAAAAAACTTGGTCTGCCAGGGCGCAGCTTGGCACGTTTTCCGGTGTGATGAAAAATGTGGACCCCAAAATCACCCCATTTTACCTCATCGAATTAAAGGATGGAACTGGTCTGTTGGTCTAGAGGCCGATTAGTAAAGCCTAAAAAACCTGGTCTGCCGCCGCCTATCCTGGCAGGTTCATGGGTCCGACTGAATTTAGGGTGCTCCTCGGAGGGTGGATTTTACCTCATCGAATTAATGAATGAAATCAATGCCTATTTATAGTCCTATTAACTATGTTTACATATGCCTTGGTTTGCCTAGGCTCAGCCTGGCAGGTTTCCGGGTCCGACCGATTTTACTTTAAAAAAATTGTTTAGCCAAACTTTAAAAACCGGTATAAATCTATAGAATCTGCGGAAAAATTAACTGAAATTAGCTTGTATAAATTAACTAAGATATATGTACTCATACAAATATCCCTGAAGGTGGAATTTTAATAGAAAAGGTTAACGGCCCGCGGAAACTAAAAGAGAAAGGCATGTGGTCCCGAAGGAAAAAATGTCAAAGACCCTGGGCAATTTGACGTCCCGGTGTAAAAAATCCAAAATGGAAAATCCAAGATGGTCGACTTACATTTTCCAAGTCCTCATAACTTTGTAACCATTGACGGTCGGCGCGCTGTGTGTGTACAAATCAAATAAGTAGCAAAGGCCGGCTTACAATTTTTACCTTTCGGTTCTATCAGAAGGCGTATTTTTAGTGTCGAAAGAATGGTGGCCCAGAATTGTTAATCTATGTAACAAATAAATTGATAGAAAGATAACTCATTTATTTCACCTGAACCATATAGGAAAAACAGCGACTGACAAAGGTAGACAATTACCTACCTACACGATAAATTAAAATGCCTAATTAGGATATTCGGACATCGTAGGTATTTTTTTTATTAAGGGCTCATTCCTGATGTTTCACACTGCAATTCTGCCAATATCATGATGTGTGGAAGTATCGAAATCTCAATCTCCAGGATTGTTTTATTAACAAAAACATATTTGAGGACACCAAATAGCGGAACTGCGTGGCAAGTCCAGAGATACAAATTGAGACGACCGCACGTCAATATACTCACCAAGCGACTAAGCTACTTTAAATAGTAAAAAACAAGTAAAACACTTAGTTCAACATGTCTCGATATAATATGGCGTTGACATACCGGTGATTAGGCCAAAATAGTAAAAATACGTGTCCATCAAGCCAGCGTACACATGACGTTGATTTAGTGCCATTAAATAAGTAGTTCCTAAATAGTGCCTCTGTAGTTTGCGAAATATATATATATTTTTCCCTGTTAGTGCTTTTGTGTTTATTACTCTGTGACATCCAAAATCTCATAATGCATCAATCTCACATGCCTTCAAGAAAATGACATAAAAATAAATAAGTCCTTTTTCGTCTTTGATGTATTAGAATATCGAGCTAGAGTGTAGGCGTACACACGAATTCACACGATAGTTCAAAACTCTAGTATCAAAATAAATTGTTCCTGAAATAGAGACTCTGGAAACGGCTTATACATACTTACACATAAACTGTTTTTTTTCACTTTAAAAATTATTAAACGACTAACTCAAACAAATAGCTTGCTTGAACAAAATAAAGCATCATCTCTCGGTGTTAAATTGTAATAACGATTTAGTAAGCAGAACTTTGCATGGCCGTCACCATCAAAGTTCTGCGTACGAACGAATTTAAACTATAGTTCTAATGTAAGATCTATAGTTTAAATTTTACTAACGAATTTTAACCTTTGTTCTTATGTAAGAACTATAATTTTAATTCGTGTGTACGCCAGCGCAACTCCAGCTCGGTATTTTATGATAAGTCTGGTTGATGTCTGTTTATGTGTAAGTAGGTATAAGCCGTTTCCAGAGTCTCTATTTCAGGGACAATTTATTTTGATACTAGAGTTTTGAACTATCGTGTGAATTCGTGTGTACGCCTACACTCTAGCTCGATATTCTAATACATCAAAGACGAAAAAGGACTTATTTATTTTTATGTCATTTTCTTGAAGGCATGTGAGATTGATGCATTATGAGATTTTGGATGTCACAGAGTAATAAACACAAAAGCACTAACAGGGAAAAATATATACAGGGTCCAACTTAATATGCTGACACTTTTTTCAGGGAATGATCAGACCATCAAACTGAACAACTTTCTCTATAGCACCATCATCGAAATCGCGAAAAAAAAATCAGCTGTCCCATACAATTGGCTCGAGTAGGTTGGCAGTTTTGTATGGGACAACAGTTTTTTTTTTCGTGATTTCGATGTTTGTCCCATAAAGAAAGATGTTCAGTTTGACGGTCTGATCATCCCCTTAAAAAAGTGTATGTCTTATAAAAGTGTACCTTAAAAAGTGTCAGCATATTAAGAAGGACCCTGTATATATTTCGCAAACTACAGAGGCACTATTTAGGAACTACTTATTTAATGGCACTAAATCAACGTCATGTGTACGCTGGCTTGATGGACACGTATTTTTACTATTTTGGCCTAATCACCGGTATGTCAACGCCATATTATATCGAGACATGTTGAACTAAGTGTTTTACTTGTTTTTTACTATTTAAAGTAGCTTAGTCGCTTGGTGAGTATATTGACGTGCGGTCGTCTCAATTTGTATCTCTGGACTTGCCACGCAGTTCCGCTATTTGGTGTCCTCAAATATGTTTTTGTTTATAAAACAATCCTGGAGATTGAGATTTCGATACTTCCACACATCATGATATTGGAAGAATTGCAGTGTGAAACATCAGGAATGAGCCCTTAATAAAAAAAATACCTACGATGTCCGAATATCCTAATTAGGCATTTTAATTTATCGTGTAGGTAGGTAATTGTCTACCTTTGTCAGTCGCTGTTTTTCCTATATGGTTCAGGTGAAATAAATGAGTCATCTTTCTATCAATTTATTTGTTACATAGATTAACAATTCTGGGCCACCATTCTTTCGACACTAAAAATACGCCTTCTGATAGAACCGAAAGGTAAAAATTGTAAGCCGGCCTTTGCTACTTATTTGATTTGTACACACACAGCGCGCCGACCGTCAATGGTTACAAAGTTATGAGGACTTGGAAAATGTAAGTCGACCATCTTGGATTTTCCATTTTGGATTTTTTACACCGGGACGTCAAATTGCCCAGGGTCTTTGACATTTTTTCCTTCGGGACCACATGCCTTTCTCTTTTAGTTTCCGCGGGCCGTTAACCTTTTCTATTAAAATTCCACCTTCAGGGATATTTGTATGAGTACATATATCTTAGTTAATTTATACAAGCTAATTTCAGTTAATTTTTCCGCAGATTCTATAGATTTATACCGGTTTTTAAAGTTTGGCTAAACAATTTTTTTAAAGTAAAATCGGTCGGACCCGGAAACCTGCCAGGCTGAGCCTAGGCAAACCAAGGCATATGTAAACATAGTTAATAGGACTATAAATAGGCATTGATTTCATTCATTAATTCGATGAGGTAAAATCCACCCTCCGAGGAGCACCCAAAATTCAGTCGGACCCATGAACCTGCCAGGATAGGCGGCGGCAGACCAGGTTTTTTAGGCTTTACTAATCGGCCTCTAGACCAACAGACCAGTTCCATCCTTTAATTCGATGAGGTAAAATGGGGTGATTTTGGGGTCCACATTTTTCATCACACCGGAAAACGTGCCAAGCTGCGCCCTGGCAGACCAAGTTTTTTATGACTTATTTTTAGTCTACTTTAGGTGCATAATGAGTTAGTTCGCTAATTTTATAAGGTATATAGACCGGTGGCCAGCTACAGTCAACTATACCTTATAAAATTAACGAACTAACGCATTATGCACCTAAAGTAGACTAAAAATAAGTCATAAAAAACTTGGTCTGCCAGGGCGCAGCTTGGCACGTTTTCCGGTGTGATGAAAAACGTGGACTCCAAAAACACCCCATTTTACCTCATCGAATTAAAGGATGGAACTTGTCTGTTGGTCTGGAGGCCGATTAGTAAAGCCTAAAAAACCTGGTCTGCCGCCGCCTATCCTGGCACGTTCATGGGTCCGACTGAATTTAGGGTGCCCCTCGGAGGGTGGATTTTACCTCATCGAATTAATGAATGAAATCAATGCCAATTTATAGTCCTATCAACTATGTTTACATATGCCTTGGTTTGCCTAGGCTCAGCCTGGCAGGTTTCCGGGTGCGACTGATTTTACTTTCAAAAAATTGTTTAGCCAAAATTTAAAAACCGGTATAAATCTACAGATTCTGCGGAAAATTTTACTGAAATTCGCTTGTATAAATTAACCAAGATATATGTACTCATACAAATATCCCTGAAGGTGGAATTTTAATAGAAAAGGTCAACGGCCCGCGGAAACTAAAAGAGATAGGTATGTGGTTCCGAAGGAAAAAATTTCAAAAACCCTGGGCAATTTGACGTCCCGATGAAAAAATCCAAAATAGGAGATCCAAGATGGTCGTCTTACATTTTCAAAGTCCTCATAACTTTGTAACCATTGACGTTCGGCGCGCTGTGTGAGTACAAATCAAATTAGTAGCAAAGCCCGGCTTACGATGTTTACCTTTCGGTTCTATCAGAATCAGAAGGCATATTTTAGTGTCGAAAAAAATGGTGGCACAGAATCGTTAATCTATGTAACAAATAAAATTGATAGATAGATAGATAACTCATTTATTTCACTTGAACAATACAGGAAAAACAGTGTCTGACAAAGGTAGACAATTACCTACCTACACGATAAATTAAAATGCTTAATTAAGATATTCGGACATCGTAGGTATTTTTTTTTATTAAGGGTTCATTCCTGATGTTTTACACTGCAATTCTGCTAATATCATGATGACTGGAAGTATCGAAATCTCAATCTCCTTATTTTATTTAATAGTAAGAATACGTCGTGTCCAATCAAGCCTCCGTACACATGACGGGAATCAAGAATAATCATTTAGTGCCATTAAATAAGTAGTTCCTAAATAGTGCCTCTGTAGTTTGCGAAACATATAAGTGTATATTTTTCCCTGTTAGTGCTTTTGTGTTTATTACTCTCTGAAATTCAAAATTTCATAATTCCAGAGTCTCTATTTCAGGAACAATTTATTTTGATACTAGAGTTTTGAACTATCGTGTGAATTCGTGTGTACGCCTATACTCTAGCTCGATATTCTAATATATGAAAGACGAAAAAAACTTGTTTATTTCCATGCAAGAAGTTTGGAATCCTCTATAGTGGAGTGCAGACTGCCTAACAAGACGTGAAACATGATAATACTCGTTTGTGGTCGGTAATGATCGTTCTTTTCCATCGCGTCGTTGTTTTTTGTGACGTTAACTTTGTCCCTTTCTAATCCAACGTACACAATTGTAGCTCCTCTCCTGTCATTTCGTAACTACGTCATTGGATAGAAAGGGATACACCTAAAATTGGAAATATCGACGACGCCATCGCCAATTTTCTTGTATTAATGCTTGTAAGGAGGAGTGGTATCCTTTATGATTTAGATCCATGTTTCTATGTCATTTTCTTTAAGGCCTGTCATTATGAGATTTTGGATGTCAGAGAGTAATAAAAACAAAAGCACTAACAGGGAAAAATATGTATGAATATTTAGCAAACTACAGAGGCACTATTATTAAATGGCACTAAATGATTAATCTTGATTCCGCCGTCATGTGTACGCTAGCTTGATGGACACGTATTTTTTTACTATTTTGGCCTAATCACCGTTTTCGAAGCCATTTCATGTCAACGCCATATTATATCGAGACATGTTGAACTAAGTGTTTTTTTTACTCGTTTTTTACTATTTAAACTAGCTTAGTCGCTTGGCGGGTCTATTGACGGGCGGTCGTCTCGGTTGGTGTCTCTGGACTTGCCACGCAGTTCCGCTATTTGGTGTCCTCAAATATGTTTTTGTTAATAAAACAATCCTGGAGATTGAGATTTCGATACTTCCAGTCATCATGATATTGGCAGAATTGCAGTGTAAAACATAAGGAAAGAGCCCTTAATAAAAAAAATACTTACGATGTCCGAATATCCTAATTAGGCATTTTAATTTATCGTGTAGGTAGGTAATTGTCTACCTTTGTCAGTCACTGTTTTTTCCTGTATTGTTCAGGTGAAATAATAAATGAGTTAACTATCTATCTATCAATTTATTTGTTACATAGATTAACAATTCTGGGCCACCATTTTTTTCGACACTAAAATATGCCTTCTGATTCTGATAGAACCGAAAGGTAAACATCGTAAGCCGGGCTTTGCTACTAATTTGATTTGTACTCACACAGCGCGCCGACCGTCAATGGTTACAAAGTTATGAGGACTTTGAAAATGTAAGACGACCATCTTGGATCTCCTATTTTGGATTTTTTCATCGGGACGTCAAATTGCCCAGGGTTTTTGACATTTTTTCCTTCGGAACCACATACCTATCTCTTTTAGTTTCCGCGGGCCGTTGACCTTTTCTATTAAAATTCCACCTTCAGGGATATTTGTATGAGTACATATATCTTGGTTAATTTATACAAGCGAATTTCAGTAAAATTTTCCGCAGAATCTGTAGATTTATACCGGTTTTTAAAGTTTGGCTAAACAATTTTTTGAAAGTAAAATCAGTCGCACCCGGAAACCTGCCAGGCTGAGCCTAGGCAAACCAAGGCATATGTAAACATAGTTGATAGGACTATAAATTGGCATTGATTTCATTCATTAATTCGATGAGGTAAAATCCACCCTCCGAGGGGCACCCTAAATTCAGTCGGACCCATGAACGTGCCAGGATAGGCGGCGGCAGACCAGGTTTTTTAGGCTTTACTAATCGGCCTCCAGACCAACAGACAAGTTCCATCCTTTAATTCGATGAGGTAAAATGGGGTGTTTTTGGGGTCCACGTTTTTCATCACACCGGAAAACGTGCCAAGCTGCGCCCTGGCAGACCAAGTTTTTTATGACTTATTTTTAGTCTACTTTAGGTGCATAATGCGTTAGTTCGTTAATTTTATAAGGTATAGTTGACTGTAGCTGGCCACCGGTCTACTAGGGCCGCTGCACGAAATTCAATACAAAAACTAGTTTACTATAGTAGCTTTACTGTAGTGTACTACAGTGTAAACTCATGGTAGGTTGTCTCTTCACAATGGCGGGGGTCATTATTAGGGGACCAAAGACTGTACCTTCTTGGCGAAGGTGAGGTAAAGCTCCTCGATCTGTCGGAACTGGTCCTGTAGCTGTAACAGGCGCTGCTTGCGCGCGGCGGAGTCTGACAGCAGACGTTGCCAGCGAGCGATGACGTCACCGTGTCTCTTCACTATGGCGGGGGATTGTTCGTGGTTGGCGGCTACCAGTTGCTCCTTCAGGGAGGTTATGTTCTGGATGCCCTCGTGCTCAAACGCCGCGAGACCTGTGTAAAAAGATACAGATAGATAAATAATTTTAGTTAGAAAGAAAGATAATATTGTTTACTTTGAAGTAGAAATTAAAAGATCAATGGTAAGCCACGGACCTGAAAAAAAGACGGACGTAGTCTCGTCTAGTCACGAGTGAAGCACCCATTTCTTTTGTGTGCGTGCTGTCACGCGGTACATAATGGTGACGGATGTAGGACCTGCGCCTAGAGCTAGTGCATCTGTGTGAGTGTAGGTCCCTTGTAGAACAGACGAAAATGTTGGACCTTGCATGCTTCACATCTTTTTAGTGTCACATTACGTCCGTCTTTTTTTCAGGTCCGTGTGGTAAGCATAGAATTTTTCTACATAGACGCAACGCAAAATATGCTAAGATATTTCATCTAGTCTCAAAACGGCGAACCCTGTTTTGCCCGATTCTGAAGGGGAAGCACCTTAAACAGTTGCTTTTTAGGCATAAAATTTACTATATCGGAACGATGCTTTGCAAAATTGCACTTTCAGGGGCCCTAGAAAAAGTGACATTCAATTGGCGTTGACGCTAGTAGAAAATGACAGAATGTAATATGGATTTGACCACAGATTTCTATTGGATTTGACACTGGCGATCGAAACATTTTGACGTTTGCTTTCGTCACCATACGTCAAGTTCATACAATTTTATGTTTACTACTGGAGTCGCGTGGCCAAGGGGGTCCCAAGTGGACGCGTGCGTTCGGCTTGTGATTTTATTGGCCATTAAATATATATATATATAATATAAATAAATAAGTACAGTATCATAGGTGAACCGGCACATCGTTTCGGATGATCTCAAATTTTCAAAGATTTACCTACGTTTTGTGATTCACTTCAAGTCTAGTTTTTATTACACTCTCATTGTAACTGTAGTCGTATCGTAATTTCATACTGGTAAGCGTATTCCTGCCCTCCGCATGGCCAGGCTTAGCCTAGTGTGGGGGTACTGTTAAATTGTAGTACTTGATAAAGTCCAGAACTGTCAATGTGCAAGCCTATACCTAGATTGTTGTGAACTCTTATTAAATGTAAAATAAGTGCTCATTGAAATAAATATTTTTGTATTTTGTATTTTGTATTTTGTATTCGGCTCCATTTTGTGAACTCTTTTGTGTTCTTAAAACAATCACTTGAGACTCTAAACTACTTACATTGGGAAAACTGCCACTCTTTAATCAATATTACTGATCATTTTCCTACGTATAATCTTCACATAACAAGACGTTGGCTGAATTGTGATAACACATCGGATGCCATTAAACAAAAATTGAATTGAATTGAATTAAATGTTTACTACTGTCGTTAACGCTAATCGAAGGATACTTTGTCAAGGGGCCCACGAGTGTTATTTCTGTATTTTTTTACGACAGATGGGTTTGCTCTTGACCTCGATCCAGTCCTTAGGACATCGATGGGGTCGAAGATGTAGCGAGCAAACCCAGAAGCCTATTCACTCGTCTTTAAAGGAATTCTGGTTGTAACCGCTCGGAAATAGTGACGTTGGCAGGGCATTCAACTCCCTGGCTGTGCGCATTATAAAAGATTCTGAAAGGCATTTGGTGCGGATATGTGGAATGTCAATCAAGAAAGGGTTATATCCCTCGGTTCGACTGGAAGTCCGATAGCAGAAAGGGGAAGCCGGGATGAGCTCATGTAGCTCTACGAGAATAGATAGATGTCTCACCGGCGTCGAAGGTGTCCTGCTTAGTGAGCAGGGTCTGGACGGTGGAGAGGTCGCGGCCGAACTCGTCGGAGCGCACGTGCGTCTCCTTGTCCGCGATCCACGACTCCACCACGTCCGCCTTCCACAGCAGCTGCAGGTACGCAGAGTTGTCGACCAGCGCCGCCTTGCGACGAGCCGCCAGGCTGCTCAGCTTCTCTAACTTAGCCTGCAACATTGTTGATGCCGTTAGTACTGAATGTTAAGTGAAATTATTACTTAACACTTTCGCTGCTAAGCTCAAAACAATGACATTCGCGCAGTGCTAACACTGTGGAATGCTAAACGATTCTGACTCAAGGTGTGAGTCATGAGCACTGCGGTCGCTGACCTACCAGGGGTAGGTCGTCAGCAGTTAAAGTGTTAATTAATAACCGCGTAACTCTCAAAAATTGTGAATGTTAAGTGGTTAAGGACCTGTTTCATTAGTTCTGAATAAGTTCTTGTTAGCTTATTTGACAAATCGTTTGACATGTTTCGTATGAAAGAAATGTCAAATTATCTGTTAAATAAGCTAACAAGAAAATATCCAGAAGTGGGCGGTGTCAAATTATGATTGAAGAATTTTTCCTGTAAAAATGTAATGCGTATAGGTGGACCATTCTTATTCGTAGGTGAACCAGAATCTGATGGCAAATAGTAAAATCTAATTTAAGAGTAAGCAACACAGGGATAATTAGATTAGGGCCCACTGCGACTTTTTGCAGCGCAGAAGTGCTGCATCGAATGAATTGCGATGCAGCATCGATGGAAACGCGATAAAGCATAGATGCAAACGCGATACAGCCACGATGCAAAACTTTCGTAATATTTGATCAGATATTCGTCGAAAGCCTTTGCCACAAGGCATATAAATAATCAAAGCTCAGAGGACACTCTGCTTTCAACGACTTTGGATCAGAGCCAGGCTAGTAGAATAGACGCTACACACCTGTAGAGCTCTGATGCGGTGTTCGAGCGCGTCGGAGTGCAGGTTGCCGGCCGCGAGCAGCGCCTCGCCGTCGGCCGACAGGTCGCGCACGCGGTCACTAGACACTAGACACTAGACAGTAGACGCTACACACCTGTAGAGCTCTGATGCGGTGTTCGAGCGCGTCGGAGTGCAGGTTGCCGGCCGCGAGCAGCGCCTCGCCGTCGGCCGACAGGTCGCGCACGCGGTCACTAGACACTAGACACTAGACAGTAGACGCTACACACCTGTAGAGCTCTGATGCGGTGTTCGAGCGCGTCGGAGTGCAGGTTGCCGGCCGCGAGCAGCGCCTCGCCGTCGGCCGACAGGTCGCGCACGCGGTCACTAGACACTAGACACTAGACAGTAGACGCTACACACCTGTAGAGCTCTGATGCGGTGTTCGAGCGCGTCGGAGTGCAGGTTGCCGGCCGCGAGCAGCGCCTCGCCGTCGGCCGACAGGTCGCGCACGCGGTCACTAGACACTAGACACTAGACAGTAGACGCTACACACCTGTAGAGCTCTGATGCGGTGTTCGAGCGCGTCGGAGTGCAGGTTGCCGGCCGCGAGCAGCGCCTCGCCGTCGGCCGACAGGTCGCGCACGCGGTCACTAGACACTAGACACTAGACAGTAGACGCTACACACCTGTAGAGCTCTGATGCGGTGTTCGAGCGCGTCGGAGTGCAGGTTGCCGGCCGCGAGCAGCGCCTCGCCGTCGGCCGACAGGTCGCGCACGCGGTCACTAGACAGTAGACACTAGACAGTAGACGCTACACACCTGTAGAGCTCTGATGCGGTGTTCGAGCGCGTCGGAGTGCAGGTTGCCGGCCGCGAGCAGCGCCTCGCCGTCGGCCGACAGGTCGCGCACGCGGTCACTAGACAGTAGACACTAGACAGTAGACGCTACACACCTGTAGAGCTCTGATGCGGTGTTCGAGCGCGTCGGAGTGCAGGTTGCCGGCCGCGAGCAGCGCCTCGCCGTCGGCCGACAGGTCGCGCACGCGGTCACTAGACACTAGACACTAGACAGTAGACGCTACACACCTGTAGAGCTCTGATGCGGTGTTCGAGCGCGTCGGAGTGCAGGTTGCCGGCCGCGAGCAGCGCCTCGCCGTCGGCCGACAGGTCGCGCACGCGGTCACTAGACACTAGACACTAGACAGTAGACGCTACACACCTGTAGAGCTCTGATGCGGTGTTCGAGCGCGTCGGAGTGCAGGTTGCCGGCCGCGAGCAGCGCCTCGCCGTCGGCCGACAGGTCGCGCACGCGGTCACTAGACACTAGACACTAGACAGTAGACGCTACACACCTGTAGAGCTCTGATGCGGTGTTCGAGCGCGTCGGAGTGCAGGTTGCCGGCCGCGAGCAGCGCCTCGCCGTCGGCCGACAGGTCGCGCACGCGGTCACTAGACAGTAGACACTAGACAGTAGACGCTACACACCTGTAGAGCTCTGATGCGGTGTTCGAGCGCGTCGGAGTGCAGGTTGCCGGCCGCGAGCAGCGCCTCGCCGTCGGGCGACAGGTCGCGCACGCGGTCACTAGACAGTAGACACTAGACAGTAGACGCTACACACCTGTAGAGCTCTGATGCGGTGTTCGAGCGCGTCGGAGTGCAGGTTGCCGGCCGCGAGCAGCGCCTCGCCGTCGGCCGACAGGTCGCGCACGCGGTCACTAGACAGTAGACACTAGACAGTAGACGCTACACACCTGTAGAGCTCTGATGCGGTGTTCGAGCGCGTCGGAGTGCAGGTTGCCGGCCGCGAGCAGCGCCTCGCCGTCGGCCGACAGGTCGCGCACGCGGTCACTAGACACTAGACACTAGACAGTAGACGCTACACACCTGTAGAGCTCTGATGCGGTGTTCGAGCGCGTCGGAGTGCAGGTTGCCGGCCGCGAGCAGCGCCTCGCCGTCGGCCGACAGGTCGCGCACGCGGTCACTAGACACTAGACACTAGACAGTAGACGCTACACACCTGTAGAGCTCTGATGCGGTGTTCGAGCGCGTCGGAGTGCAGGTTGCCGGCCGCGAGCAGCGCCTCGCCGTCGGCCGACAGGTCGCGCACGCGGTCACTAGACACTAGACACTAGACAGTAGACGCTACACACCTGTAGAGCTCTGATGCGGTGTTCGAGCGCGTCGGAGTGCAGGTTGCCGGCCGCGAGCAGCGCCTCGCCGTCGGCCGACAGGTCGCGCACGCGGTCACTAGACACTAGACACTAGACAGTAGACGCTACACACCTGTAGAGCTCTGATGCGGTGTTCGAGCGCGTCGGAGTGCAGGTTGCCGGCCGCGAGCAGCGCCTCGCCGTCGGCCGACAGGTCGCGCACGCGGTCACTAGACACTAGACACTAGACAGTAGACGCTACACACCTGTAGAGCTCTGATGCGGTGTTCGAGCGCGTCGGAGTGCAGGTTGCCGGCCGCGAGCAGCGCCTCGCCGTCGGCCGACAGGTCGCGCACGCGGTCACTAGACACTAGACACTAGACAGTAGACGCTACACACCTGTAGAGCTCTGATGCGGTGTTCGAGCGCGTCGGAGTGCAGGTTGCCGGCCGCGAGCAGCGCCTCGCCGTCGGCCGACAGGTCGCGCACGCGGTCACTAGACACTAGACACTAGACAGTAGACGCTACACACCTGTAGAGCTCTGATGCGGTGTTCGAGCGCGTCGGAGTGCAGGTTGCCGGCCGCGAGCAGCGCCTCGCCGTCGGCCGACAGGTCGCGCACGCGGTCACTAGACACTAGACACTAGACAGTAGACGCTACACACCTGTAGAGCTCTGATGCGGTGTTCGAGCGCGTCGGAGTGCAGGTTGCCGGCCGCGAGCAGCGCCTCGCCGTCGGCCGACAGGTCGCGCACGCGGTCACTAGACACTAGACACTAGACAGTAGACGCTACACACCTGTAGAGCTCTGATGCGGTGTTCGAGCGCGTCGGAGTGCAGGTTGCCGGCCGCGAGCAGCGCCTCGCCGTCGGCCGACAGGTCGCGCACGCGGTCACTAGACACTAGACACTAGACAGTAGACGCTACACACCTGTAGAGCTCTGATGCGGTGTTCGAGCGCGTCGGAGTGCAGGTTGCCGGCCGCGAGCAGCGCCTCGCCGTCGGCCGACAGGTCGCGCACGCGGTCACTAGACACTAGACACTAGACAGTAGACGCTACACACCTGTAGAGCTCTGATGCGGTGTTCGAGCGCGTCGGAGTGCAGGTTGCCGGCCGCGAGCAGCGCCTCGCCGTCGGCCGACAGGTCGCGCACGCGGTCACTAGACACTAGACACTAGACAGTAGACGCTACACACCTGTAGAGCTCTGATGCGGTGTTCGAGCGCGTCGGAGTGCAGGTTGCCGGCCGCGAGCAGCGCCTCGCCGTCGGCCGACAGGTCGCGCACGCGGTCACTAGACACTAGACACTAGACAGTAGACGCTACACACCTGTAGAGCTCTGATGCGGTGTTCGAGCGCGTCGGAGTGCAGGTTGCCGGCCGCGAGCAGCGCCTCGCCGTCGGCCGACAGGTCGCGCACGCGGTCACTAGACACTAGACACTAGACAGTAGACGCTACACACCTGTAGAGCTCTGATGCGGTGTTCGAGCGCGTCGGAGTGCAGGTTGCCGGCCGCGAGCAGCGCCTCGCCGTCGGCCGACAGGTCGCGCACGCGGTCACTAGACACTAGACACTAGACAGTAGACGCTACACACCTGTAGAGCTCTGATGCGGTGTTCGAGCGCGTCGGAGTGCAGGTTGCCGGCCGCGAGCAGCGCCTCGCCGTCGGCCGACAGGTCGCGCACGCGGTCACTAGACACTAGACACTAGACAGTAGACGCTACACACCTGTAGAGCTCTGATGCGGTGTTCGAGCGCGTCGGAGTGCAGGTTGCCGGCCGCGAGCAGCGCCTCGCCGTCGGCCGACAGGTCGCGCACGCGGTCACTAGACACTAGACACTAGACAGTAGACGCTACACACCTGTAGAGCTCTGATGCGGTGTTCGAGCGCGTCGGAGTGCAGGTTGCCGGCCGCGAGCAGCGCCTCGCCGTCGGCCGACAGGTCGCGCACGCGGTCACTAGACACTAGACACTAGACAGTAGACGCTACACACCTGTAGAGCTCTGATGCGGTGTTCGAGCGCGTCGGAGTGCAGGTTGCCGGCCGCGAGCAGCGCCTCGCCGTCGGCCGACAGGTCGCGCACGCGGTCACTAGACAGTAGACACTAGACAGTAGACGCTACACACCTGTAGAGCTCTGATGCGGTGTTCGAGCGCGTCGGAGTGCAGGTTGCCGGCCGCGAGCAGCGCCTCGCCGTCGGCCGACAGGTCGCGCACGCGGTCACTAGACAGTAGACACTAGACAGTAGACGCTACACACCTGTAGAGCTCTGATGCGGTGTTCGAGCGCGTCGGAGTGCAGGTTGCCGGCCGCGAGCAGCGCCTCGCCGTCGGCCGACAGGTCGCGCACGCGGTCACTAGACACTAGACAGTAGACGCTACACACCTGTAGAGCTCTGATGCGGTGTTCGAGCGCGTCGGAGTGCAGGTTGCCGGCCGCGAGCAGCGCCTCGCCGTCGGCCGACAGGTCGCGCACGCGGTCACTAGACACTAGACACTAGACAGTAGACGCTACACACCTGTAGAGCTCTGATGCGGTGTTCGAGCGCGTCGGAGTGCAGGTTGCCGGCCGCGAGCAGCGCCTCGCCGTCGGCCGACAGGTCGCGCACGCGGTCACTAGACACTAGACACTAGACAGTAGACGCTACACACCTGTAGAGCTCTGATGCGGTGTTCGAGCGCGTCGGAGTGCAGGTTGCCGGCCGCGAGCAGCGCCTCGCCGTCGGCCGACAGGTCGCGCACGCGGTCACTAGACACTAGACACTAGACAGTAGACGCTACACACCTGTAGAGCTCTGATGCGGTGTTCGAGCGCGTCGGAGTGCAGGTTGCCGGCCGCGAGCAGCGCCTCGCCGTCGGCCGACAGGTCGCGCACGCGGTCACTAGACAGTAGACACTAGACAGTAGACGCTACACACCTGTAGAGCTCTGATGCGGTGTTCGAGCGCGTCGGAGTGCAGGTTGCCGGCCGCGAGCAGCGCCTCGCCGTCGGCCGACAGGTCGCGCACGCGGTCACTAGACACTAGACACTAGACAGTAGACGCTACACACCTGTAGAGCTCTGATGCGGTGTTCGAGCGCGTCGGAGTGCAGGTTGCCGGCCGCGAGCAGCGCCTCGCCGTCGGCCGACAGGTCGCGCACGCGGTCACTAGACAGTAGACACTAGACAGTAGACGCTACACACCTGTAGAGCTCTGATGCGGTGTTCGAGCGCGTCGGAGTGCAGGTTGCCGGCCGCGAGCAGCGCCTCGCCGTCGGCCGACAGGTCGCGCACGCGGTCACTAGACAGTAGACACTAGACAGTAGACGCTACACACCTGTAGAGCTCTGATGCGGTGTTCGAGCGCGTCGGAGTGCAGGTTGCCGGCCGCGAGCAGCGCCTCGCCGTCGGCCGACAGGTCGCGCACGCGGTCACTAGACACTAGACACTAGACAGTAGACGCTACACACCTGTAGAGCTCTGATGCGGTGTTCGAGCGCGTCGGAGTGCAGGTTGCCGGCCGCGAGCAGCGCCTCGCCGTCGGCCGACAGGTCGCGCACGCGGTCACTAGACAGTAGACACTAGACAGTAGACGCTACACACCTGTAGAGCTCTGATGCGGTGTTCGAGCGCGTCGGAGTGCAGGTTGCCGGCCGCGAGCAGCGCCTCGCCGTCGGCCGACAGGTCGCGCACGCGGTCACTAGACACTAGACACTAGACAGTAGACGCTACACACCTGTAGAGCTCTGATGCGGTGTTCGAGCGCGTCGGAGTGCAGGTTGCCGGCCGCGAGCAGCGCCTCGCCGTCGGCCGACAGGTCGCGCACGCGGTCACTAGACAGTAGACACTAGACAGTAGACGCTACACACCTGTAGAGCTCTGATGCGGTGTTCGAGCGCGTCGGAGTGCAGGTTGCCGGCCGCGAGCAGCGCCTCGCCGTCGGCCGACAGGTCGCGCACGCGGTCACTAGACAGTAGACACTAGACAGTAGACGCTACACACCTGTAGAGCTCTGATGCGGTGTTCGAGCGCGTCGGAGTGCAGGTTGCCGGCCGCGAGCAGCGCCTCGCCGTCGGCCGACAGGTCGCGCACGCGGTCACTAGACACTAGACAGTAGACGCTACACACCTGTAGAGCTCTGATGCGGTGTTCGAGCGCGTCGGAGTGCAGGTTGCCGGCCGCGAGCAGCGCCTCGCCGTCGGCCGACAGGTCGCGCACGCGGTCACTAGACACTAGACAGTAGACGCTACACACCTGTAGAGCTCTGATGCGGTGTTCGAGCGCGTCGGAGTGCAGGTTGCCGGCCGCGAGCAGCGCCTCGCCGTCGGCCGACAGGTCGCGCACGCGGTCACTAGACACTAGACACTAGACAGTAGACGCTACACACCTGTAGAGCTCTGATGCGGTGTTCGAGCGCGTCGGAGTGCAGGTTGCCGGCCGCGAGCAGCGCCTCGCCGTCGGCCGACAGGTCGCGCACGCGGTCACTAGACACTAGACACTAGACAGTAGACGCTACACACCTGTAGAGCTCTGATGCGGTGTTCGAGCGCGTCGGAGTGCAGGTTGCCGGCCGCGAGCAGCGCCTCGCCGTCGGCCGACAGGTCGCGCACGCGGTCACTAGACAGTAGACACTAGACAGTAGACGCTACACACCTGTAGAGCTCTGATGCGGTGTTCGAGCGCGTCGGAGTGCAGGTTGCCGGCCGCGAGCAGCGCCTCGCCGTCGGCCGACAGGTCGCGCACGCGGTCACTAGACACTAGACACTAGACAGTAGACGCTACACACCTGTAGAGCTCTGATGCGGTGTTCGAGCGCGTCGGAGTGCAGGTTGCCGGCCGCGAGCAGCGCCTCGCCGTCGGCCGACAGGTCGCGCACGCGGTCACTAGACACTAGACACTAGACAGTAGACGCTACACACCTGTAGAGCTCTGATGCGGTGTTCGAGCGCGTCGGAGTGCAGGTTGCCGGCCGCGAGCAGCGCCTCGCCGTCGGCCGACAGGTCGCGCACGCGGTCACTAGACACTAGACACTAGACAGTAGACGCTACACACCTGTAGAGCTCTGATGCGGTGTTCGAGCGCGTCGGAGTGCAGGTTGCCGGCCGCGAGCAGCGCCTCGCCGTCGGCCGACAGGTCGCGCACGCGGTCACTAGACACTAGACACTAGACAGTAGACGCTACACACCTGTAGAGCTCTGATGCGGTGTTCGAGCGCGTCGGAGTGCAGGTTGCCGGCCGCGAGCAGCGCCTCGCCGTCGGCCGACAGGTCGCGCACGCGGTCACTAGACACTAGACACTAGACAGTAGACGCTACACACCTGTAGAGCTCTGATGCGGTGTTCGAGCGCGTCGGAGTGCAGGTTGCCGGCCGCGAGCAGCGCCTCGCCGTCGGCCGACAGGTCGCGCACGCGGTCCGCGCGCGCCGCCAGCTCCGCCTCCAGCGCCTCGTGCTTCTTCAGCAGTCCTTGCACGGCCGCCATGCTGTCGCCGCAGTCGCCGACCACTACCAGTTGCTGCTTCTCACTGTTTAAGTAAGTACGTTTTGAAATGGATAATCAGAAAAGTCTGATAAATTCTTGAAATGCTTTTGGACACTGACCTCACTGAAAGTTAGTCGTTAACTGGCTAACATAATATAAAAGATGCGTGGCTTTCTTTTTCGATTCTGTTCAACCATTCAAATGGGCTTTCAAAGTCAGTTCTGAAGTGCAATTCACTAAGGTTACATCCTTCGATCGATCGACGAAGATTTTATATTAAGTTTGACACAACGCAAACTGAATTGACAGCTCGCCGTTGTTTCAACCGATGTTTGCGCTTAGTGAATTGCACTCCTGTACACCAAAAATCATTTATCGCAGTAAATCGAGCCTGAGTACCTACCTAACTGTCTGGAAACCAAGTGTAGTGGTATGAAAAACAAGTATCCTGCTAAATGTAAAATATTCGATGTGTCTCAGAGACCCATATACAAAATTTTTCATTCCTTAGACCTTTTGGGTGAGAACATTTAGAACATAATTTTTTCAAATTCCTGTACCACCGAAAAAATTCAACCAAATCCCTCACCTGATCCAAGCTTCCTCCTCATCCACCTTAGCCAAGTACTGTTGATAGGCGAGCGACTGCTGCAGCTTGGCTCCCCTCTCGTCGGCCAGCGCCTGCAGCTCGGACCACGCTTGAGCCAGCGCCTTGAGTCTCTGCTCGATCTCGGGCACGCCCAGGTTGGAGACGTCCATGAGTTTCTCGCCGGCCTCCTGCACGGCCTGTATGGCGGGCTCGTGGCTGGCGAGCTCGGCCTCCAGGCGCTTGTGCTTCTTCAGCAGGTTCTGGACGCCGGTCAGATCGCGGCCGTAGTCGTCTGACGCGACCAGCAGCTTCTTCTCCCTTGAAATTATAACTATATGTGAGTTTTAAATGGCAAAGGAAGGAATAAAGGAATTAATTTTCTGGTATCAGATCTAATGTGATAAACATTAGCATCTCATCAGTAAGTCTGATATATTCGAAATATATCATGTTCGGAATACAGGGTGGTCCACTAGGAACCTACCAGACCCACCGATCTACCAGTACCCTGCCAGGAAAAAAAAACTTTTTCAACTTTATTTTTTGTTTATATTGTTTATTATTTCTGAAAATGTTTGCCCTGTGTTTACTTTTGTACTCTCTCAAAATAAAAAACCAGTCAGATTGGTACCCAATTTCATTAATTGATTTTAAGGGCAGAAAATTTTAAATTCATCTTAATAAAAAGATTTGTGCTGATTGTTTTTCCTGGCGGGTGGGTCCTGGTAGGTTCCCAAAGTCGGCAATCTGAAAATAAGATTAAATCCATCTGCTGTGGACCGCCTCGTATACACATTTTACTAGCTCTAACTATATTCATTAATATAATTGCTATACACTTAGAAATCCGCTATACAAGAGTATCCTGCACAAATGACTATTGCAGCCTTAGATCAAAGTAAAATTAATCGATAGGCCTAACGCGAACATTTCAAACCAGAAAAACGAAGCAAAACATATGAAAGGTGTACTTCAAATTTGTACCCGATTGCCCTAGTTGTGACAGATAATTGTGCTAGTTGTATGGACTAATTGCCCTAGTTGTTTAGGCCTATCCATAAATGTTACTTTGATATAAGATTACAGCTGGTAATGTCATGTTGTAGATGGTAATGATAATGAATGATGTATGTAACGTACTTGATCCAGGACTCCTCATCGGCGATGTCTCTAAAGAACTGGTGGAGGGTGTTGGCCTCGTGCAGGCGCGCGCGGCGGTGCGCGGCGAGGTTGCGCACGCGCTCGAAGCGCTCGTTGATGGCGGCGCGGCGCGACCCGATGCCCGCGCTGTCGAACTGCCCGCTCGACACCAGCGCGTCCGCCTGCGCGTTCATATCTACGGGCCGGGTACACTATATTATAATAGAGTTGATGGCGGCGCGGCGCGACCCGATGCCCGCGCTGTCGAACTGCCCGCTCGACACCAGCGCGTCCGCCTGCGCGTTCATATCTACGGGCCGGGTACACTATATTATAATAGAGTTGATGGCGGCGCGGCGCGACCCGATGCCCGCGCTGTCGAACTGCCCGCTCGACACCAGCGCGTCCGCCTGCGCGTTCATATCTACGGGCCGGGTACACTATATTATAATAGAGTTGATGGCGGCGCGGCGCGACCCGATGCCCGCGCTGTCGAACTGCCCGCTCGACACCAGCGCGTCCGCCTGCGCGTTCATATCTACGGGCCGGGTACACTATATTATAATAGAGTTGATGGCGGCGCGGCGCGACCCGATGCCCGCGCTGTCGAACTGCCCGCTCGACACCAGCGCGTCCGCCTGCGCGTTCATATCTACGGGCCGGGTACACTATATTATAATAGAGTTGATGGCGGCGCGGCGCGACCCGATGCCCGCGCTGTCGAACTGCCCGCTCGACACCAGCGCGTCCGCCTGCGCGTTCATATCTACGGGCCGGGTACACTATATTATAATAGAGTTGATGGCGGCGCGGCGCGACCCGATGCCCTTATAATAGTGTAGATTACTTTTTGAAGAAAAACTGTCACAATTGCACTTTATAACTGTTTTTTTTTGTTTATACTGACCGCTGATCCTGTCCTCGTGGGCCTGTATGTCAGCCTCTACCAGCTGGTGCTTCTTCATCAAGTTCTGTACGGACGCCAAATCCTTGCCGGAGTCCTCGGAAGTCAATAGGCTCTCAACCTGCGTAATAAACATTATTTTTAATATCAGTAGATCTACCAGGGGTTACGGCAACTGCTTTACTGCCGTTGATTAGCTCTCATATGGCTAACATCACAGAACATGTAAAGAGAGGTTAAAAAGGCAAAGTAGCGCTTATGCTTCGGAGACGGCTGTCGCCACTTGTCTTCCCACTCACGCTGCTACAACGCTGCTCATGCCCTCTCGCTCGCACCACACCTCATATCCTTGGCGCGCCTGCCCCGCCCACATCGCTTTTCTAACCTCTCTTTATATGTTCTTTGGCTAACATAGTAGATATTGTTTACGCTCGCGCACAGCGAGTATGAGTGTAAACCATTCTCTTAATTATATTGAATCATAGACGAAAAAAATTTACCTTCTCTACGTATTGAATAGTTGCTGGCAGTCGGCCGCCAGCAAATCATAGTTTAAATCTATTTCCGTTGGTAATCAGCGGAATTATTGATAATCTCCAGAGTTGTCTTACTAGTAGCAGCTACTGTTTTTCCTATTGCAATAAAGGAACGTTGTATTTATGTTTTTATTACTTCAGTTACCGCACCCGCAACGAATAAGAAGATTATCCCGGAACTCGCATAACTTAAACTATCTACTATTGTATTTGATCACCGCTGTGCTGTGGTCCCTTGTTTACAAGAATGACAGCGGCGAGTATACCTTTGAAATATACAGAAACAAGTCACTATTTGAATACAATTAGTAAGCTTGCACGTACCTCTCCCAGCCAGAAGTCGAGGTCCTTGACGGCGGCGATGTAGGTGCGCTGCTTATTAGCCTCCTTCAGCTTCAGCGACTTCTCCGTAGTCTTCTGCGTGAGGAACTCCCACTGGTCCGCGATCGATGCTAGGCGTGCCTGCGTGCATTAATGTCACATTCAATAATTTGATACATCTAGCGCTGAATTAAGTAACTTTACCTACTCAATTAAGCA
This sequence comes from Agonopterix heracliana, assembly GCA_963693445.1. Taxonomy (NCBI): domain Eukaryota; kingdom Metazoa; phylum Arthropoda; class Insecta; order Lepidoptera; family Depressariidae; genus Agonopterix; species Agonopterix heracliana. The sequence continues at coordinate 20,795,751 of OY856308.1, read as the reverse complement.
TTATAAAGTCATCGACAAATATGCCTAAAGACATAGTAGGTGCGATTATTGAGTGCGCACCACTGCATTTGTATATTCTATTACATAATAAATAGTATGTAATAAATAAATGTAGTAAGTAAATTATTTATTAACTATTCATAGTATTCCATAGTTTATACATTCGTGTTGAGAGTGAGATACTGAACCTCCGTTTATCTAGCACACTCTGTGCAATCTTCAAGACTAAAGTCTTGAAGTTTGATTGGCAATTAAACCGAATTTCATGCCATTGATTCGACAGAAGTGATACATTCTTGAACTGAATAATGTCGATCAGTGTTTGTATGGTTTGTTTTGTAATAAGAGCAGCACAACGCACCTGCACGGCGTCCTCGCTGCCGCTGCACTGGCCGCGCTGCACGAGGTTGCCCCCCATGGCCAGCACGGACTGGATACGTTCCGCGTTGGCCGCCAGCTCCGCCTCGAACGCCTGGTGCTTCTGGTGCTTGGATTGGATGTTAGCTGGGTCCTGAACAATACATTTAGTTTGTTAGCAAAATTATTTAAAAACGAGCTGTTTTGAAGTACTATCGATGCTTTTTGCAACTTGCACACTACGTAGCGAAGGCTTCGACTAAGCGTCTTACGATTCGAAATCTGCATTGAGTTGAGGCCTTCCGCGTCGGCTACAAATTCATCCAGGTCAATGCCACCTTACCTTACTAAATGTAACTTGCTAAATGTCTATCTATCTATCTATAACGTTACGCCTCTTTCCCTATGGGGTCGGCAGAGACCAGAGCGCGCCATCTACTACTATCCTTACATACCTCTTTTGCCTCATGCACATCTATACATCTCTTCATACATGCCCGTCGGTTTCGAGTACTCCGCACCTCCCTTTTTGTAGTACACTGATTTCATCAGAATACGTCCTACGAGAGCGCCCTCTGCCGACACTTCCACTAATTTTGCTTGCTAAATGTAACTTGCTAAATGCAACAATTGACGCGCAACACCTGACGCTCAACATGTTCGGCAGACACGATGGGGCTGACATAACCTCAGGGTTAAAAGCCCTAACATAAAAAAAATATAATAAAAAAATAAAATAAAAAAAAAACCGTTTTAAAACAACGCGCGACGTTGCTTCTTTCAAAGTTTCTTCTTTTAGCAAAAGAAGCAACGTCGTGCGTTGTTTTGCAACGTTGCTGAACATGTTGAGCGTCTCGTGTTGCGCGTCAAGTATTGCCTAGTGGATACGAGGCTTTATGTATGTAGGGTATGTGTATAATCAGGTCACCTTGTAGCTCTCCTCGGTGGCGAGCTGCAGCTTCTCAGCGATCCAGTTCTCCATCTCGTCGGCGTCGCGGGAGAACTGCTGCAGGGTCTGCTCGTCTCCCAACCTTTACAATTTATCACCAATTAAAAAAATGTATGTTGTATCAGGAGGTAAAGCCAAATGCCAAATTTTCATACAGATCGCGGTACTTGCGTCATCTCTTTAGAATCTAAAGTTTAGATCGATGTCTAGTCTGTGGTTGTGAAACCATGTGGCCCTGTCGGTGGAGACGATAGTCTCTTGATGAAGAAGTATGTTGCACATACCTGGAGCGCTTCTCGATGAGGGCCTCCTTGAGATGCCTCCAGCGGTCGAGCACCTGCTTGCGCTTCTTGTCGATGGGGTCGGCGGCGTAGTGGTCCGACGCGATCAGCTGGTCCGCCAGCGTCTGCAGCTGGGCTATCTTCTCCTCCTGCATACAGTATTCAGAGTTTAAATGTATATTCCTAACTCATGAATTACCAATAAACACACAAAGTTAGGGCCTCGGTGGCGCGTTGCGGAGAGCTATGGGAACTCAATCTTGAGGTCCGGGTTCGAATCCACACGGACCACATGCCATGTACCAATAAGTTTTTCTAACTAATGTATGTAATACCGACTGCTCTCAAACAGTGAAGGAAAACATCGTGAGGAAACCTGCATATGCTGAAGATGAAATTCCGATGCATATGTGAAGTCTACCAATCCGCATTGGGCACGCGTGTTGGACTAAAGCCCATACACCCTCCATGAGGGTAGGCCTGTGCTCTGCAGTGGCACGTATATACGCTGTGATGATGATGACACAAAGCTATACTAGACAACAAAATATTTCTATATGAAATACATGGACAGAATAAGAGACGGTATAATGTCAGTTTGTTTCCACACAAACTTAGCTTTAGTATAGATAAACCCTATTTCAATGCACTGTTGAGCTTTTTTTTGAAATAAAAACAGTTTGATGTTAGGATCTCGGAGACTATTGCAACTGGAAACCTAAATTTTTGGAATCAAATTCCGTCCGGTAGACAGTTCTCAATCAAGTAAACTTAAATCGCGCGTAAGTAATTATCTCAACCACCGGGGCTTAGTGGCATTTCTATGTGACCGCTCTGACCTACACTTCCAGGTAAGTCTCACCGAATTTATTTGAAATACGTCAACCTGTCGACTGTCTTAACAACTCACGTGGGCATTGATAGCCTTGTCGAAGTCCTCGTGCTTCTTGATCGGAGAAGAACCTCCACGTTGTCGGACGCGGGCTGGTCCCCACTGGGCGCGAGGAACGCCTCCCGCGCTCCCATCCATCCTTCTGCCTACATAAACTACAGCTACGACAACTCACGTGGGCATTGATCGCCTTGTCGAAGTCCTCGTGCTTCTTGATCAGCTGCTCCACGTTGTCGGAGGTGGGCTGGTCGGGCTGGTCGCCGCTGGGCGCGAGGAACGCCTCCCGGGCTCCCATCCATCCCTCGGCCTGCTCACAGTCGCGGTAGAACAGCTGCAGCTCGAGGTTCTGGTCGAGCTTCATGCGGCGGGCTACCCACGCCCTGGATAAAACACATTATGTTAACAGAGGGGCTAGCAAGCTCGACAACTCGCACCTTACCTCTCTTTTAGATTTCATGCGCATGATAACGTTATCCCGCCCTTTTTTAAGCTTGGATTTTGATAGTCCAAACATTTACGAGAATTCCTTTTGAGGGAAGAATCACTCAATTAGAGATGCAGATAGCAAATTTTGCATATATGACTATCGCTATCTCATACGCAGTTACGCTGACGTTTTGTCTAGCGTAAGCGAAACTTTTTGGCCAATGTTTTCGGTGTACGGAAATCCAATCACCAGACTACATTCAATAATGAACCATACTGATAAAGATTTACGTTAGTTAATTATGAGGTCGAGGAAGCGTCTTTGCCTGATAAAGGTTGAACACATACTTTTCAAGCTCCTGCCTGGCGTCGCCCATGGTGTTGAGTTTCTCCTGGATGTCCACGCTGGCGTAGTGGCCGCCCTGCAGCAGCTGCTGGCCGAACAGCTCCAGCGCCTGGAACGTGCCGGCGCGGGCGTCCATCTCCGTACGGTGCTCCTGTACCATTCAGATAATGTCTTAGCAATTCGATAGTGTGCTTTAAGAGTACGGAATTAGTGTAGAAAACATTATACGACAGTTCTGTTATCATGGTATAAATCTAGTCTCTTTTAACTAACTGTTTTTTCATATATGAACTGCATGTATTTATTTAGGATTAATTTTTAATCGCGATATTGCTGGATTGTAACAAATAAAGCTCAGGATAGTGAAATGGCAAGATCAAGAGCAATCTGATCGCTATTACCGAAAGAGTTACGGTATAAAAACAGTCGGTTTATTAGTAAAGTAAATATACGATATTATTTTCGAATTGAAAACATTTGTTGCGAAATAAAATATGTTTTAAAATATGCTTCATGGTTTTAAATAAATTAAAATATTATTCTGAAGCATCAAACTTGACATCAATAAATAAATAAAAGAAGAAAAAAAAATCACACACACGAAAACAATATCAGAAGAAAGGTGTTTTAAAATTTAGAGTAAAGAAAATAACACACAAAATAAATAAATAATAAAATCTACAGCCAGATTCAAAACCAATGTTAATTAAATAAAAGTGTATTAACATTAAATATTTAATCGACCGTGTAACCACAACATCAATAATTTTTATTAAAAAAAAAACAATAGTATTATTTTGACTAGTGTATCACAAACTATCTAACGTGTTAGGTTATTGTAAATTCGAACCGCACTTTCTATTCCTGTTATAACACCCAACCATTATAAATACATTTTAGTGTAACTAAATGTTTCATCGTTATTTTTAAGAGCCATATCACACTAAGGCAATATCGCAACTGCACAGCAACGAGACGTCGCCACTGCACCGCCGCGATATCGCAAAGGAATTGCAGCGATTTTTGCTGAGTGTAATCGCCGCGACACAGATTGATCTCAGAAATTTAGCGGCGATATCGCGGCGGTATCGTTTCGTCAATGTCTACGCTCAAAAATCGCTTGTGTGATATGGCTCTAACGTTTTGATTGCCACTCTATACGATATTATTAGCAATACTGCTCTATTTATTTTTTATTTTTTAATTTAAATATCAGGGGTTTGCATAAACATAGTATGCAAATGCATGAATGTTATTTCTTCTCACTTGTAAAGGAATGAGAAGCTTGCGTCATTTTATACGCGATATACAGGGTGAAATTGATATCATTAGCATCCTTTTAAACCAAGAGTCTACCCATCAAACTGAACAACTTTTAATATGGGAGCAAAAAAAATCTGCTGTCCCATACTAAACTGCACCTGCCGCCGCTGCCTACACGATTCAAATGTATGGGATAGCAGATTTGTTTTTTGATCCGATTGGTTTGCTCCTAGTAAAAGTTGTTCAGTTTGATGGGTAGACTCTTAGTTTAAAAGGATGCTAATGATATCAATTTCACCCTGTATAACTTATTAATTTCTTTTAGATATTTTGTATTCAAAGTTTACAATCTTACGAGAGTGGCTATCAAAAGGTTGACCTAATAATAAAACTAAATTAGAAGAATACACGTAGCACATCTAGTGTAGTGTGATATAATTTTGTATTATTGCATACACTGTGTTTCTCTGCCATGTTCTGTCAATTATTTTCCTCACATTTTTTACAAACTGAATATAAGTGGGAGGCAAGATTCTTTTGCGAAGATCACACTCGTATCACACAGTAGCTTTCTATTACAATTTTTTGGGCAACATAATATCATAGTCAAAAAAAAGTTGTCACATTAAAACAGTTATAGCACAGAGTACTATAATCAAATTACAGTCCGTGAGCACTTAGAATAGGATAAGCTTTCAGGTAAAATCGCGGTTATATTAAAATATAATAGATAAGATACCGGCTAGTATATAACCTTCTTGATCGCGGCCAACGACGATGTTTTTGAAATCAGTAACAATTAAACCCTGGAGAAGTAAATTGTACGAATGTAAACGATTTTACCCGACAGGTGCTCACGGACTGTAATTAAAGTATAGTACTCTGTACTATAACTGTTTTAATGTGACATTACTTTTTTTGACTATGACTGACTATGTATAGGACCTTCATCGTCAATAAAATACGACAATATTTTAGTTAGTTTATGTATAGAAGCAAATTTAATAACAATTTCCCGAGTTACAAATTACTTGGGTGCTAAGACATTAATTGCCGCGAATGAATAGAATCGTGAAAATGTGAAGAAACAAATACTCAGTACATGGCAGAGCATAGAGTAAACGATAGAGTTAGGCTGGGAGCACACATGCGTGCAATGCGTCTGACCTGCGGCAATATGCCGTACCGCGCGTCTATCTCCAGCCGCTGGGTCTAGAAATATCAGTCCTGTTATTTATATGTACCTTAATCGTCTCCGCCTCTTTATACCTAATCTCTCGTGTCCCACTGCTAGAAAAAGTATCTCTCTTTCAATCAACTTTGTGTAAATCTCGACCACCTTTTCACAAAAACGTACAATCAGCCTATAGAACCTTTTCATACTTTACACAACAGGCTTTGTATTCTGTGATATAGGTAGCTGTAAAGACAGCAAAAACGACAAGCTATTTCTAACTTTACAAAGTCCCAAAAATATTCAATGTTTTCGTAAGTAGATCATACAATGTTGAAGAGAAAAAGTGTTTGTCTTGTGATTAAATTGTCTGGAAGGGAACGAACGGGCCTACGATGATTATTATTAAATTAATACCCCGATCAATAGCCGGCCCGTTTCCATCTTATGTTTTAAGAGAATTTTATCCCGAGAGCGAAAATGCGCGCTGCATACAAACGTACTATGGTGATATTTCCAATAATAACCAATTAAAGTCAATGAAATTTTGCAGAAAAAATCTAGAAACAAATCTCTATGCTTGTATGGAGTCAGATTTTCGTTAAAATATACAGTTTCAATGCTAGGATTAATTTAAAATTTGTATGGAAATCTTTGAGGTGCTGTAAGTTTATAACTATACATTTTAACAAAAATTGGACTCTATACAAGCATAGAAATTTGTTTCTAGATTGTTTCTGCAAAATTTCATTGACTTTAATTGGTTAGTATTGAAAATATCACCATAGTACGTTTGTATGGAGCGCGCTCCGAATTATATCCTCTTAAGCAGCGTGCGTCTATTTGGATTAGATACCGACGTTCGTGGCTGTGCCGCTTTTGCGGCATTCATGCTATGTCGGATGTTAAAACCATCAGTATAGAGTATAGTATAGATGTCGTGTGTGTAGTGTAGATGTTTCGGTACTACTGGTGAAACGTGGATGTTCTGAGGTTTCAGAATATCTCTGACTACCCTCTCGGGGAATATAGTCGTGAGCATATGCTTATGCTGTATAGATGTCATAAAACAAAGTCACACTAAAGTGTACGCTTAATATTATTGACTTGACAGGATTGTCCTAGCTGAAACTTTGTAGAAAACACTTCAGATTTATGTATTTATTCTTGTTCATAATTTCAGCAATGATGGTTTAATTTGGCCAACCGTATCTATAAAGTTGACCAATTCACAATTTCAATTTCAATTTCAATTTCAATTTATTTATTTGTGAATCACAGGTTATAAAGATGTTACAAAATTTTTGGTTCCTTTGTGTTCCGCCAGAAGGCATACAAAAGTTTTACAAGTAGAGACATTTACAATAATTACAAGTATCATAATCAAACTTAACGAAATATAGATTGGCATTAGTATCTAACAAAATAAATTATATGTAAATTACAATTAAAACTTTAAGATTTCACCAAATAATACACTACAAATTGATTAAAACTAAATTGAACGATGTCATAATTATTACTAAATTAAATTCCAAAATATAAATAACAATCAAGATTAAGTATCAGAATAAATATTAATCAAATAATAAAAGATGTAGGTACACAACTATATAAAGCTTGAGATCACGCAATACATTATAGATTTAAATACATAATTACATTGTACCTATGTCCACTTCTTTTTACATTATTCTACAAGTTCAAAAATTCATTTATGGTGTAAAAAGTGCCATCGATTAAAAAGTCAAACATTTTTCTCTTAAACATCGCTACATCATTGCATTGTCTTAGTGTTAGAGGAAGTGAGTTATATATTTTTGGAGCCATATGAAAAATACTTTTATAAAACACAGTATACACAGTATAAAATAAATGAGAATATATCTAATGTCTCAAAACTCACTGTCTTTGAATGGTTTCAATTGTATAGGAATGATAATAGGCGAACATACCTGGTGCCTCTCAAGCAGGGCCTCGGCGCCGGTGACGTCGTTGGCGAGCTCGTCAGAACTCACCAGCGCCATCATCGAGTTGATCCATGCCATCAGGTCGCGGTAGTCCGATAGGAACCTGGGTACAATGTTTATGTTCAATTATAGTCTATTTCTCAAACATGCTTGGAAATTTGAGCATTATTTTGACAACCTTCTTCGAGATAAATCAACATTGCTGTACTGGCCAAATACATGCGAGCAGCGGCCGGCAAAAGTTGTATGAAAATCCATATCTGTCGTATTTTAGCGGCCAAATAAATTAAATAGTAAACTCATATCTGTCGTGTAATTTAAAAATGGTACGATCTTTTACTTCGAAACATGGCAACCAAGGAGGTAACTTATCAAAGGTTTTATTTAAATTTCGAACTGGCTTGCAAATAGAAAGCTTTATAATGTAAAAAAAAACGAATGAACTCTTTAACCACAGATTAATAATAAGTTACTAGATAAATCTAGCACGCAGGAAAAATTATTGTTGTTCTTCATTGATTTTGAAAAGTTGATTGATTTTAATTTCCGCTGCAGCTGCTGCCAGGCTTCGTTGACCTCCCGCTGCTTGCTGAACGTGGCGTCGGCTGGGTCTGCGTGGGTGGACATGCTACGTACCTCTGCAGGTCGTAGGAGTCGAGCAGCTTCTCCTTGCGCGCGTTGGCCCGCGCCTGCAGCTGCTGCCAGGCTTCGTTGATCTCCCGCTGCTTGCTGTACGTAGCGTCGGCGGAGTCTCCGTGGGTGGACATCAGGCGGTTGGCGGTGTCGTCCAGCTGGCGGATCTTGTCGCCCAGCGCGGCCAAGTCTCGTTCTAGACCTTCGTGTTTTCCTGTGTGAGAGATAAGACAGAGTGAATGAACTGTTGACTATGGAATCAATTAAGTTCTCAGCGTTTGCATTTCGTTTTTGTGAGCGAGAGACTAGTGCCCTGTGGTAGCTGGCACTTTGCATTTTATCATCCTAAAACCGTAAAAAGTTAAAGTGAATCTTATACGATAGCCTGGAAGACTGGTTCTAAATGGTACTAGACAATCTGAGTAACATGTTCAAAAATATCTTCTAGAGTAGGTAGCGTTATGGGCCTATTTCACCACTTCTGGATAAGTTCTTATTTATTTTATTAATTTTAGGAAAACTAACGGACTAATTACAAGATAATTTTTTTAAAATCAATATTGCCAACTATGTTTTTAATGGCTTATCTGGCGGATCTGTCAGATAAACTGTCTAAAACTTATTCAGAATTGGTGAAACAGCCCCTAAATGTAGTGATCAAGTTTTGGTGTGCAAATAAAGAGTCTTGTATTGTATACTAACGCTGCAGGGTCTGCACGGAGCGCAGGTCCTTGCCGAGGTCGTCGGTGGCGAGCGCGGCCTCCTTCTCCGTGATCCAGTCCTTGGTCTCGTCCACGTCGCGGTGGAAGCGCTGCACCTCGTGCGCGGAGCCGAGCTGGGCGGCGCGCTCCGCTGTCAGTTGTTGCAGCGATGTCCATTTCGTGTTCAATTCCTGATTACATTTATGTTTATTTTTATACGATGAAATTGGTACATTTATGAAAATAAACATACAGTATTCAGATTTGTTTGCAAGTGTGTATGTTGTAAATTTGATTTATCAACGCAATATGATCGAATGCCATAAATAAACAATGATTAGACGATGTTAATAAGCAAAACCAATATCATGTAAACCTGTTTAACCTATGATATAATCCGGGGGCAAGGAAGTTCAAAGTGCCAAGACGAACGTAGAAGTGCTGCAAATTTTCTCGAAGCGATTCGGCGTATTTTTGTTACAGTATCTCTACTAGGCCCTAGGGCGTAGCTAGGGAATCGTTTCTCACCCTCGTTTCTGAACTCTTAGGGCCTGTTTCACCACTTCTGGGTAAGTTCTTGTTAGCTTATCTGACAGATAGTTTGACATATTTTGTATGAAATTATGACAAAATATCTGTCGGATAAGCTAACAAGAACTTATTCAGAAGTGGTGAAACAGGCCCTTAGGGTCGCATTTCGGTGTAAGGGGAAGTCGTCTGTCCAAAAATAAGATTCGAATACAAAACATCCATAAAATAAATTAAGCTGAATTAAGTATAAAATGTTGCGACGGGCTCACCCCCCGTCACACTGGACAGAGTTTCGGTAATACAGGTGAAACGTGGATGTTCTGAGGTGTTCAGAATGTCTCTGATTACCCCCTCGGGGAATATAGTCGTGAGCATATGCTATGCTATGCTATGCTAAATATAAAATGTTTTATATTAAGCGAGAGAAAACCCTCGCCTTAGAAAACAAATAATAATAGTAGCAGTGAACGTACCTGCATCTGAGTCTTGATCTTCAGCGCGGCCTCGGTCTGTCCGACTGTCATCAGCTGCACGGCGATCTCGTTCATCTCCGCGAGGCGCACCTCGTTCGCGCGCAGGTCGTTCTGGAAGTCGTCGAACTTCTTCTGCATCACCTCCACCTGCTCCAGGTCCTCGCCGACGTCTTGCACTTGAGCGTGCATCTCCTGTTGCCGGTGATAAACAATTATCCATTAGGGTATAACAAATGGTCAAAGTATTGTCTGCGCAATGTGGTTTTACCGCGAAACCAATAGCATTAACCACAAAAGTTAGTGGCCTATAATGGTTTTTCAGACTCAAATTGAAAAGTTTTCTTTAGGCAATAAGTACAATACTAATAAAGACCTGTTATCTACTCGCAGTGACAAGAAACTAATATAACTTTAAGAGACTCAATTTGAAGTGATGTGACGTCGTATAGCAGTGTAAGTGTTAAAATAGCTACTAATACATAAAGTACAGGTAGTACATACCTTGTCCTTGATCCAGGTGTGCAGCTCGGCCGCCTCGCGCACCAGCACGTACGCTTTGACGGTCTCATTGAGCTTGTTCTGCCGAGAGCGCGCCAGCTCCAGCAGGTTGTCGTATTGGCCATCGATCTAACAATTTAACATGGCGTTTAAGTCATTTTAACGACACAAAAACTTAAACCTACAAAATATTTATATCAATAATAATTTCGTGCTAAAAATATACATAATTTCATAAAACGTCTTTAAAATAGTTTTGGATTTACTAAGTTGCAAGAATAATCATTTTGTAAGACTTGTTTAAAATAGGTTTGCTTACAAATTATGCATTTCGGGAGAAGTACGACGACATAAAAGTAACCCGAAGGACGCAATAAAGATATCATGTCAACACGAATATCACATAACTTGTTTTGTAATGTTAACTTAAAAATGTTTTACTGTAATTTGTGTGTTCCATATAATTGTACTGTATCTTGTCCTTGTGTTTTATTTTAGCTGTGGTAGCCTGTAAGCAGATGAACGCGATGTTTACCTAATTTTATGTTGTCTCTTGAGTTTGTAGTGTTATTTATCTGTTGGTAACCCAAATAAATAACTACTATAATATGCACATATTTATGTACAGACCTGGTTCTGCCTGGCGGCGATGGAGCTGGAGTCGACGAGGTTCTGCTGCGAGGAGGTGAGGCCGGCGTCGATCTTCTTCACGTACGCGGCCGGCACGAAGCCCTGCCGGTCGTTCACCTCCACCTTCCACCAGTCCTGTGGTACAATGTTACTTGTTAATTTACTTACACGATTCTATATAAAGATTTATGTAAGAGCTCTCACAGACCACCGACAATCTGTCTAATGGATTTTTTTTCCCAGCTATAGGCTATATTTTCCTAAGATTCCCGGCTTTGAATATTTCCCCGATATCATATATTTAAGAAATAAAGTTGTAGTTTAATGTTTAACAAAATAGCTTCATAACTACTCCTTCTACATATCATTAAAAACAGTTATAAGAGGTTTCTTTAATACGTTTTTATTACCACACTCTTGCTCTAAGAATAGTCAGATTCAGTTAAAATTTAAGCAATCCCTTGAATTCATTAGATATTGGTATTCATCTAAACTATTATAAAAATGTAACTGAAGTGTGTCTGTACATTGAAGATATTTACAAAAAAAAAGATTACGATATGGTTTTCAGGTATCCCTGACTCGAAATCTATATAGTATTGTGAATCTCATTAATTGTTGTATGTCAGTACTGACTAGATGTGTAAAGCGCCTTTTTAAATATTGACATGATGGTCAATGTACCACATTTAAGACAACAATAAATATATTTCATTTCATTTCTCGCAAATCGGGGAATTTCCCCGGAATTGGGTATAAGAGCTGATAATGATCAATAAACTCAATAACCTTAGGTCATTGAATGAACTGAATAAAATAATACATATTTTTATTTACAAGCAGAATGCATCGGGCCTTTACGGGAGCGTAAGCCGTGCACATTACCGGGTAATTACAAATGCATTAAATACCCTTAACAAAGTATAAATTACCAAAACAATTCATGATAATTAACTTACACGACACAAAATCTTCTTCCTCACATTTCTTTTAGAAATAAAAACATTTTCTACTAAAGTAACGACTAACCAACTAACTACTATCATATTTCTAACACTAAATATCACGAATTTATCACAGAATAATTGCACTTGTATCTAAGTAAATAAAGCTACATTTTAAATGTTTCTACGTCGTAAGAGTTCGTTCGTACATTCATCACTGACATCGTCGGCACGGCGCGGCAGTTAGAGCGTTACATAAACGCAAGCGGTTAAAAGCAGATACACAATAGAGCGCAAATAATGTTCGTAAGGCGTCATACACTTGAGTCTTTATTCTGTAAATTGTAAACGTTTCATTTTCACGTTTTCAGATCTTTTAAAACTTATTTCGGTATAATTTATTCGGTTTTAAACACACGTAAACGTAGAAAAAAGAACTATAATGTTCTTGACATGTTTTGATTTAAAATCACTGTTTTCATATTTGACTAATGATGGATGATATAACATTGTTTCTGGCAGTAAAGTTAGATCAAAACAACGCATAATAATCTTAATTTAAAATGCTTACGCATCATTTAAACTCTAAGCTAAAGTTAATCATTATAACGGGTTCTTACCGCGTTTTTATTTATTTTGGAGTTCCCGATATTTCGGCAGTGTTACAACTGCCATGATCACGGGATGACTGTAGAACTGCAGGTAGATTTTTAAGAGCAGACAAATCTGTCTACCCGAAGAACCCGGTAAGAACCCGTTATAATGATTAACTTTAGCTTAATTAATAACCGCGTAACTCTTTTTTTTTTTTTTTTTTTTTATTAGCCTGTTTCATCCCACTGCTGGGCAAAGGCCTCTCCCCTGCTCTTCCACTCGTTCCTGTTTTGGGCAACCTCTGGCCAGTGGTCGTCAAATTTGTCCAGGTATAAAAAATTTAAACTCTACTTATTTTCACCACGATACATACACAAACTAATCAATTATAATATAACCCAGACTTAATTTAAGAACTCTGTTCCTTTTCATATTTTAACACAGCAAAATTGAGATTATTGTCGATGAAATTAATTCCGCGTAAACTAGTGACTTCAAAAACAATAAAACCAATACAAATGTCGATCAACATCAATTGAAATCGTCCTTAACTAAAAAGCAACGATGTGTAACACATCATCAATTGAAATTAAATTATTCCATGAAACGACATCGACAGGGACACTTATCTGTAATGGCTCGCACGGGGAGCGGAACCTCGCCGCGCCTAAATTATTCACTATGTTTATGTATGAAAACTAAAGTAGGCCTCTAATACGGCAGGATATTATTAATACCGTTGTTTTTCTTCGTTGTCTCTAGCTTAGAATAAAACAAAGGTTGTATACTTGTTATCTTTCCTCTAATGAAATTCGTAGCTCTTCTGTCTATAAATAAATGATTCAATGTTGATATTCCTTCCAAAAGACAAAATAAAACAGATACTCAATTAACGCTCCAAGTGCACTCAGATATTCGTTTGACTTTTGACTAAGTTGTTCTCCATCTCAGTAACAGTAAATACAGGGTTTTAGGGTAAACAGTTTTTTTTTTTTTATATTTTACATGAGACTTTAGGATGATCTATCGATGCCTTCGACAAGACTTCGACGTATACTATCGCGTACTTTGGAGTTGATGCTCTATCTATTTACATCTTTTCACACCAGATGGCCGGGCGTTGTTCTTTTCGTAGGTCTTGAATAGTTTTAGAGCAAATCTACTGATTTGAAATTCGATTTCCAGTATGATTTTATCATAACTTCTGAATCATTTGTATGCAGTTAAGTATCAAATGTTACTTATTTTATTCAGCCGTGCTATCGCGCGCGATCGCGTTCCGTCTATCTTATATGCTCTAGAAAATGACGTTCCGGAGTGACAGAAAAGGATGGAACGACGGAAAAATGCGATGCGGGTGGTATTAAATGAGGTTCAACCCTAAATAGTGTATTTAGTGACGTACACGAATTTATATCGAAATTTTGAGCACGAATAACGTTTTTTAAATTACGTATAAATATAGGTTAACACTAAAATATGTATTTATTTTATAAACGAATTAATTTGTCTGTAGTTTACAATAGTAACGTGAATACTAAGTATATTGTTAAGATAACAGAAAAGATAAGACAAGGACAGTAGTTACGACATTCAATCAAATTATTACCTACTACTGGAAGAGACACTGATCAAGCAGTGCCAACTATATTAAATAAGTAACTATCAGAATATACCGTACAATCTTACTTATAGTATGGCTTAGGCGCAAAATGACGACTTCGAAAAATGTCAACCGTTCGCAAAGGTCCACTTCGCACGTAGTACAAAAATATCAATTAGTTAACAAAGTCGATAAGCCACAACTGAGAATAAAATTATTCGACCTCCGGTTATGTGAGTACGTATGATACATTTATCGCTATAATGTTATGAAACATAGGTTTATATTTATATTAACGTGTAGTCGTTACTGCTCAATTAATATACTGAGACTACTAGATACTACACTACGACTACAGTCGTACACGTTATCATTGCCTGTAACAGTTATCTTACTTGCCCATTATGATCATGGGAGACTATCGTAAGGCGAATCCTAGGCATTCCATTACACATCACGATCCTCATTGGATAACGATCCTTCTTGGATCGTGATATCTACCAAGCCTTAGACACAGATTACTTTAGTTTGGTGCAACTGGAAAACGTTACACTCCCACGCTTCTCGCTGCCAGACGATACGCGCAAAAATCGACCTAAGGGGCTTGTCTCAGCGTTGTTAATACTTCGTACAGCACAGGACATTCTGCCCAGCGCCAAAGTTTAAGAGCTTACCTCGGTAACGGCCGAGTGACAGAGGCCTGATCCAGACAAATAATTTATACTAATCATTGACTCTCATAAGTCAATGATACTAATATCATAAAGATTTAAAATTTGTTAGAGGGCGGGTTATCTCAGGAACTTTTTCACTGATTCCAAAAATTATTTCACTAAAAGAAAGCTACATCCCGGAGTCATAGGCTAATTCTTACATTTACTTCACGCGCATGCGCAAGCCCTTCGAATAATAAACAGATCGCTCCCTCAAGATCAAGTAGCGCCACCTAGTAAGTTATGAATAAAACCGACCTTGAACCTACCATTGGATTGAGATGGACAAACCACGGGTCCTGTCTACTGACCGCCATTACTACCCAAGAATGGTGACATGGTGAGAGAAGCTATTGAAATTAAGAAACATCGTAATATCAACAGAGATGATGGTTTTAAATTGTCAAGTCAGGTGGTTACCATAAGTGCTTCACAGTCATACTCGGGTAGTGGTCGGAGCAAACGAAGAAGAGTGAGGGTAGACAGATTTCTCTGCTCTTAAAAATCTACCTTCAGTTCTTCAGTCATCCCATGATCATGGCAGTTGTCATACTGCCGAAATATCTGGAACTCAAATATACCAAAACGCGGTAAGAACCCTTTAAATTCTAGATTAAAACCGACCTTGTTGTTGGAGTTGAGTAGGGTGAGCACGTCGCCTCGCTTCATGGAGACCTCGCGCGGCGACTTCTCCGCGTAGTCGTACAGGGCGACCACGCACTCCTTGCCCGACACGTCGACGGTCGGCGACTCTTGTTGCTAAGTACAACAAGACAACAATTATAGTTCATATAAACCGCCGGTGTAAAGTTGAGGGAAAAGTTGATTTGATCTTCTATATATTTTATTCCAATAGAATAGAAATGCAGAAAAAAAGTATCTCGATACAAAGAAACTATTACTATAGAACAATTTGCCTACAAGAAAAATATATACAATAGTAGATTACACACTGAGGGCAGGAAAGTAGTCTCAGATCACATGTATAGAAACATGTGATCTGAGGCTTTCTTATTTACTGCCCAAGGTGTCTATTGTTTTTCCACTCTACGGAGGAGGAAAGTAGCAACTTCGTTTAGCGCAGCGGGACGAAAGTTGAAGCTTTCCGCCCGGAGGGGAGAAAAATAAAAATCATGCCCTAACACAGTTATCGTATCCTTCAACTCACCCTGCAGGCGTTAGCCTGTTCGCGAAGAGACTTGATGGTGTTCCCGAAGGCCTCGAGATCAGAAAGCAGCGCTTCGTGCTTCTTCAGCAGCGCCTCGGACGAGTCCTCGTCCTTGCCGTAGTCCTGCGTGTTGGCCATCGGCTCCTTCTCGCGCATCCACGACTCCGCCTCGTTAGCGTCCGCGAAGTATTGCTGCGCTTGCAGAGAGTCTTCCAGGTCTTGTTTGCGCTGTTGGAACATATTACTTTATTGTGACATACTCGTAGATGCATTTACAGTCTTAAAAAGATTTTCATCGACTTGATTTTTTTTTTTTTGGGTAAAGATACTTCTTGCACGCTTAAAAAGTTTTTACAGTTGTGAAAACGAAAATTGCAATAAACTAAATCACTTAGCAAAGTGGACAATGACTCCTTTAGATTTTTTGCTTGTATGAGGGTATGAGTCAAAAGAAGAATTTATTAAAAAGTCTAAAAGATTTAACTGTTTTGGAACAATATAGGAAGTATTAACATTTACCGGCTACTTCAGCTGCATTGACTTTAACAAAGAATCCTATGTGTTCATTTATAACAAATCCAGTCAGTAGTTTATAATTGATTGAGCCACAAACATACTAACATCGTCACAAATGTTCACATTTTATAATATTAGTAGGAAATGTGTGATCAAGCTGCTGTCGTGCGTAGCTAACAACTTGTTAGGTAAATAGAGGGAAGTACGGTAGCTAGGTCCCTACCGATGTGCAATCAGTTGTCAATGAACGCTCGTTTAGATAAACATTGTGTCATGTATGTCTAAGCGTCAGCGCACACCCAGCGGAGAACTGTTCGAGCAGTTTTCATAAATCAATTGATAGTAAACTCAATGACTATTGAGATAGATTTGAAAACAGCATGCAAGAAATAATGCGAACACGTCACAGGGACAAGGATTTCTTGCACGCTATTTTCAACTCTATTTCAATTGTTACCGAGTTTGTTATCAATTGATTAATGATAATTGCTCGAACAGTTCTCTGCTGACCTTTACACAAACGCAACATACAGTATATTGGTAGTCAACGCACCTGTAAAGCCTTCTCCTGGAGCTGTGTCCACTGCTGGTGCAGCAGATGCAGGCGGGAGGCGATCTCGTCGGCGGCGAAGTGTCCGGCGTCGCGCAGAGCCGCGCCGGCGGCTCGGACGGCCTCCACGCGCGCCTCGTGCTGCGCCATCTCACCCATCACCGCCTGGTGCTTCTTCATCAGGTTCTGCACTCCGATGAGGTCGCGACCTGAGTTTACAAGTGTTACTGTTTACTTATGTGGTCTCAGTCTCGTTTGTCTACACTCTATACTAATATTATGAAGAAGAAAGATTTGTTTGTTTGTATTGACTAGGCTCCGAAACTAATGGACCAATCTGAATAATTCTTTCACCATTAGAATGCTACATTATCCGTGATGAGCATAGGCTAAAGAAAACGGCCAAGTGTGTGTCGGGAAGATTCTAAGGGGGGGTACGAAGTTCGCCGCGGTCATGTAGTGGAGAATAAAATAGCATAGCATGGCATGAGCATATTATGCTCATGACAATGTTTCCCAAGATATTCAGAGATATTCTGAAAACCACGCTTCACTAGTAGTACCGAAACTCTGTCCAGTGTTACGGATAGTGAGCCCGACTGAGAATAATATGTCATAATCATAATGATACAATTTGATGAGGTTTTCAGAAATGTGTATATTTATAATAGTCCGTAGAACTGACCTCTGTTGGTAGAAGCGATGATGGGCTCCTTCTCCCTGATCCAGGCGGCCTCGTCGTCCAGGTCTCTGAACAGCTGCTGAGCCTGCAGGGAGTCCAACAGGCGACGCTTGCGCACCGCCATCGGCTTGTCGAGGGCTGTGTAGCGCCCGACTAGAGCATCCTGTTGACACATTTTACATTTGTGTTCGTGCACTGTGTTTGTAGAAATATTTTTTTATGAGAACTACAGAGTTAGACCGTAACTTATTGCAAATAAAGCCTAACCAGAAAAATAATCCAGTTTTGGGTGCGCTGCAATGAACTCTAACCTGTAATGACGATATTGCAAGTACAAAAATTGCTTACATACCAACATAAGCTCACGCCATTGTCCCATGGGAGTAGGCACAGACTACGGCACGCAACACACTATGATTTTCCGGAATATGGCGAGGAGTTTTATTTTTCTAATTTGGCTTTAAATGAATGTAGATTTTCGCAATGCGTCTATTTCAGTTAAATGAGATGAATGTCACGTAGAGTAGAGTGGAGGCAGCAACTCACGCGCTTAGTCTTGATGTTGTCTGCGTCGAAGTGTCCCTTCTCTATGAACTGCTCGGCCTGGCCGCGGATCGCGTCGATGCGCTCCGCGTGCGAGCCCACGTCCGCCTCCAGCAGCGCGTGCTTCTTCTGCAGGTTCTGGACGCTGGTCAGGTCCTGTCGATAAGTGCTCGCTATTAGTAGAGTTACAACATTAAGAGCAACAGGCCCTTTCTTGTTAGCTTATCCGACAGCTCATATGACATATTATTCTTCATACAAAATATGTCAAATGAGCTGTCGGATAAGCTAATAAGAACTTATCCAAAAGGCCAGTATAAAACGATTTCCCTAAATATAAATAAAGTGCTTCTGCCTTGGCCAAGATAATATACTCAAAATGTAAGTAATGAGTGTGCCATAACTAATATCTACAAAATAGTGATAGGTCGGAGAACGGAAGTTATAGCTCTAATTTGCATGCTGAAGAGACAATGGGCTGGTCAATCTCACAAAGAACAATAACAAATTGGACTTCCTAGAGTCAATCATTTACTTATACTTGGTTATAAATCAGTCGGGTGTGCAATATATTTTCAAATGCATGCTAAACCGTGACATTGTAAGGTCGTCGCAGTGTCACTACATCCACTTACAGCGCTGTAGTGGCGATTCTCATATTATGAATTATTCTAACACAGAACCAAGTACGGTGTTGCTCTGACGTCGCATCTCTAATACGCCTCCCTACATCACCTCGCGGGTGGCGCATCCGACGTGCGTGTGGCATACAACCTACACAGATGTTCTTCTAACCGCAAGGCCGCTACACGCTCACCTTGCCGTAGTCCTCACTGAGCAGCTGTCCTTCCAGCTCTGAGAGCCACAGCTCCACGTCCTCGACGCTGCGGTTGTACTGCTGCTGCTGCGCCGCCTCCTGCAGCTTGTTGCCCTTCAGCGAGGACGCCAACACCAGCTTCTCCCATAGACCGGCCAGTTCCGTTAGCCGGGATTCGATTTGAGCTGTGGATTGGTTATAATTAGTTGATGCGAGATGTTTAAGATTAGTTTTTAGGAGTCACGATGATCCAAAAAAAATTACGCGCGATGTCGATAAGGTAGATAATGGTTTGTCGTTGTATGGGATGTATATGTTTGACATCATTGTATAGTACGACCAGACGACGTGGGTAAGCCGATCACAAAGTTGAAGTGGAGATGGGCAGGACACTTGGCTAGACGGGAAGACGGCCGGTGGGCCAAGGCAATATCAGAGTGGTGACCAAGATTCCCGGAGGTCAGTAGGTAGACCACCAGCACGTTGGTCTGATGACATTGTAAAAGTGACGGGTTTAAATTGGATCAGATTAGCACAGGACCTTGAAGATTGGCGCAATAAAAGGGAGGCCTATGCCCAGCAGTGGGTTGATGTGGGCTTATTTGATTGATTGATCAAAAAAAAATTTGACTACATACAATGTAAAACAAGAAGATACCGCTCGCATCCCGCCCGCTCGCGAATCAGCATGACTCGAAAAGGGCCCTTAGATAATGTATTACTGCATAGGGACAGCTAGTCAAGGATACATGTTGTAACTAACGTTGAGCGAAGTGCTGCTGGTCGAGCAGCAGGCTACCGGAGCTGGTGATCTCGTCGACGCGCGGCTTGTTCGCCTGCAGCTCCTGCTCGAAGTTCTGGTGCTTCTGCACCTTGCCGTTCAGGTTGGTGGGGTCGAGGTAAGAGTCGTCCGTCGCGAACTTAAGCTTCTCGTTGATCCAGCCTGCCAAATTGAGGATAATTTTACTGACCGGAAAAATTACAAATTAATGTATGTACACAACATAATTTTTAAACAGTAAAAAATGTAACAACGAGGTCGTATTAGGACATTCGCTGCTCAGCTCAAAACAACAACGCGAGACGGTGTATTATCACCGCTGAATGCGATACAATCCCGACTCACCGGGCGAGTCGTGCGCACCCGGGATATTGTGGACCTCGAAACGTAAATCGAAAGCAGTGAATGAGAACGTGTTACCAAATTAAAGAAATAAAACTAATAATTTAAAATGTCGACGTTCGAGTCTGTAAAGGTCGACAACAATTTTGAATGACACAAGTCTGAATACATCACCAGAGACAATATTTGGCGTCTATAAATTGGAAAATTGAAACATTATTGCGGATTGCAGTCTAAGTTTTTCTCGGACGTTTCTCTCGGAAAAATACGTCAATATTAAATTAAAAAGTGAGCTTCTATAGTAAGATGAACCTACAGACACACAAACATAAGCTTGCAAGTAAGACATTGATAATAATGTGTTTACCCTTAGTCTCGTCGCAGTCCCGCTCGTACTGCTGGTACTTGTAGGCGTCTTCCAGCAGCGCGCGGCGCTGGCTCGACTTCTCCAGCAGAGCGGCGCGGCGTTCCAGCAACTATAGACCAATTTATATCGTTAGGATTGCCGTGTGGTGTCAAAACGATGTTTTCACGCTTAAGGGGCCATAGGTCCCGACGAATATTTTCTATGAGAAACGCGATTGCCGAGCGCTCCGAAAAGTGTGTGCGTGTGCCGTATTTTAGATTAAAAACAACTAACCAAAGTACTTTTTCTATATTTTTTTAATGTTTGCACCTTAAACTAATGGTGAATATGTGAGTATAAATACCAACAATCGGAAACTATTTTAAGTTCTTCTAAAACGAGAAAAATGTTTAAAAATGCATGAAAATACGTCATCTTTGTGACGATTTTCTATCGAGTGAAGTAATTCCAATCGTGTATTCAGTTGATGATTTCACTAGATGAACTATCCAAAAATACTGAGGTATGACTTTAGTTTCGGTAAATGGTATAAATCTAGTCGTAAAATGAAAAATAAAAGATGCCTCCGAGGTATTTCCACCTACTATTACGTCTTAATCATTTACTGTAGACGGTACACGCGAAATAGTAGATTACACACCGAGGGCAGGAAAGTAAGAAAGGTCTCAGATCTCATGTGATCTGAGGCCTTCTTATTTACTGCCCGAGGTTAGTATACTATTTTTCACCTCGACGGAGGTGGAAGCGACAACTTCGTTTAGCGCAGCGGGACGAAAATTTACGCTTTCCGTGAGGAGGGGAGAAAATGTTTCTAATGGCGCTTGACTCAGCGTTGTTATTACGTCGTACAGCACGCGACGTATCCGACACCACCACACAGCATATTAACTTACAATAAAGTTTTGTTTTCTCCGAGACTTTTAGCGCCTTTTTGCTAAGGAGTTTACACACGCATTTATACGTTCAAACTATAGACAGTTCGACCATTTTTCCTTCACATCCATGTAACGTGTAAGTGCACAGTACATACCATCTCCCTCCTCTGCGCGACGTCGTCGGCGGCGTAGTGTTGTCCCTCGATCAGCTTGGACGCGAACTCGTCCAGGGCCTTGATCTTCTCCTCCTGCGCAGCGAGCGACTTCTCGAAGTCCTCGTGCTTCTTCAGCAACGCTTCCACCGAGTCTAGCGAGTCACCGACATCATCGTTGGCTAGGAAAGCCTGTGGAATTGGAAACGAGGTTAGTACAGCACAAATCTTAGCTAATTTAAAAATTTACGGTCATCTTTTTACAAAGGAATTGAATACGATAAAAATTCGTTATTTTTAACGAATTATTTAGTTGTTTTTTTAACTTACATTTCGTAGTGTGACCGAATTATAACGGGCAATTTTCACAGAAAGATTATAAAAAATGTTACTCTTTAAAAACCATGGAGTATAGTTCTTTTTCTGCCAATGCAATGTCATGTAACAGGAATAACGTTGCTCCCACGCTGCTGCAGGGCCGTGCTCTCGCGCGACAGAGAAGAGAGAGTACCTCCTGCTTGTGCATCCACGCGTCGGCCTGCTCGGTGTCCTGTAGAACAGCTGCAGGTCCATGCACTGCAGGTACAGCACGCGGCGCTGCTCCCACAGCTGCTGCAGGGCCGTGCTCTCGCGCGACAGAGAAGAGAGAGTACCTCCTGCTTGTGCATCCACGCGTCGGCCTGCTCGGTGTCCCTGTAGAACAGCTGCAGGTCCATGCACTGCAGGTACAGCACGCGGCGCTGCTCCCACAGCTGCTGCAGGGCCGTGCTCTCGCGCGACAGGTTCTCGAGCGCGGAGGAGACCTCGCTGGAGGCGCGGTGACCGCTGTCAACGAGCTGCTGCCCGGACACTGCGCACGCTCGAATCACGTCTTCACGCGCGTCCATCTCGCCCTGTAAATATGTATTTGTGTTAGGAATTCATGTTACGGTTTTCAATTCAAGTATCAAAATATTAAACCATTCATATAATTAAAAATTTTAAAAGTTTAAAGTCCTGATCTAGTCCGTTCTGCTGGACGTTCTAAAAAACGTTCATAAAAACACTATTTTCGGGTTTATGGAGTTTACTTAATAGGTGAGAGGACTTGATTTATTCGATATTAACCACTATCAGATCATCATAACAATGAGAGTCACCTTGTGCTCCTGGTGCCTTTCCAACAACGCTTCGGCGCCGGGCACGTCCTTGGCGAGGTCGTCGGCGGCGATGAGCGCGCGGATGTCGCTCACCCACGAGATCAGGTCGCGGTAGTCCGCCAGGAACCGGTGCAGCGCGTACGACGACTCCAGCTCGGACCTACGCTCCTGTGAAGCGAACAAAATCATCAGTATGAGCCCAGTGAGAGACAGAGCGTCACTAAATACGTTTAACCGTACATACGTTTCAGTGTACAGTGGACTTAAAATAGACCTACTTATTTATGTATCTATGCAGTTGCTGTATTAGTCAAAATCATCTCATCACCATCTTATTTAAGAGCACGCTCTTTTCGGTGGAGTATTCGCCAATCCTGTCTCTTTTCCGCTAGTGTCTTGAGTTCTTGATACGACACGACATCAACCTTTTCCTTCACTTGGGCTAGATAACTGGGTAATCTGGGTCTTCCTCTGCCTCTTTTCCTCTCTATCTTCCCTTCCAGTATGGTTTTAAAGAAATTGTCGTTTCGTATCAAGTGTCCGATCATTCTACCTCTCCGGTTTTCGATTGTTTAAAAAAAAATCTATGAGCAATAAAAAGTGCGGACTGACATGTGGGTCAAATTAACTCTAATGCTTTCATAGCGAGAAAAACAAACATATTATAATATGTGAACAAGAGACTATGCTCCAGTATGTTCCAACACCAAAAATTTGGGTTTTATCGTCAAGACGTTATTTGTCGTCGACAACATTATATCTTTTTTCCTAACCTTCTTCAATAACACCCTTACCTTGGCCTTCTGTACCAGCTTCTGCCAGAACAGGGTGATCTCGTCCCTCTTGGAGTGTATGGCGGGCGCGTGGTCCGCGTGGATGGCGGCCAGGCGCGCCGCCTCGCCGTCCAGGGTTGACACCTTGTCCTCCAGCGCTGCCAGGTCACGCTCTACGCCTTCGTGCTTGCGCTGTTAAAGGAACAGGAGAAGTCAAATAGGAGAAAACGAATATCTCTAAACTAAGCCTAAGGCTGCCTGTCCATTGACGCAGAGATAGGCGGCGGAGCGGAGAACGAAGAAATATTAACCAATAAGATTGCATCAAATCTCATTGGTTAATATTTCTCCGTTTCTCCGCTCCGCCGCTTATCTTCGCGTCAATAGACAGGCACCCTAAGTGTGTTAACATAAATGTTATATGTGGCACAAGATATCTATCTATAAATATAATTGTTTATTTCAGAAAACAATAGGATGCGCGATTTGTATGCATATTATGCTCAAGGCTATATTTCCCGAGGAGGTAGATAGAAATATACTAAATCATCATTGGCCTTTCCATCTTTATAAGATGATTTAAGCAGCTTTTTGGCGGCACTTACGCTCGTGACTAAAAAGCCCGATACGAGAGCGACAGGTAAGGCCGCATGTCCGGCAAGTAAAATTAAAGTTTGCTGTGTCAGTTGGGTTTGCAAGTCGATCATGCCTCCTTTCCCGCTTTTCAGCCAAGGAAGCAAACCACGCCCTATCGTGCTCAGCAGGGCATTCAGAATACACGCACAGTGCACACATTTCTGTCTGAATTTTAATACTTTATCTCAGATGCTACAAAAATTATGAATATTTTTAATACATATTCCACATGTCCAACGAACGACCGCTAAGGTGGGAGCAAACGAAATCAGAAACACAGTAAATAAAGTGGGCACTATATTTAGGCCATAAATGGATACTAAAATTTTTAAGTCTAAACTTTCTTAGTCCAATCCATCCTTAATATCTCAGCTTCCAAATTGTTACTAACTTAATCATTATCATCAAGACAAACCATCTAGCATTGTTATTAAGAGTCGTTGTAAAATAAGCATCTACAAAACTGACCTGTAGAGTCTGAACGGTAGCGAGGTCCCTGCCGTAGTCGTCTGACCCCAGCACGACGTCCTTCTCGGAGATCCAGGCGATGGTCTCGTCGGCGTCGCGGTTGAAGCGCTGGATCTCGTGCGCGCCGAACAGACGCTCCTGACGCATCAGCGCCATCTGACGGAGCCGCAGCCACGCCTCGTTCAGCTCCTGTGGGGGACAGATGTTCATTGAGATGTCGACTAAGGTATCTAACGTGGTAAATTGTTCTTTTCGGATATCCAAAACTTTCCAAGACTTTTCGAGGATAAAAATCAGTATGACGTATAAGTTGCAGCAATGAAAACAAATCTTGCATGGATCGTCTAATCTATCGATACAGCAGTAAGAAAGTCTACGAACATTTTCATCCCATAAAAAATCGATATTCTAATGGGACGAAGTCAAGAAACCTTGTTTGTGTAGTGAATAAATAATATGTACTTCTCAATTTCACTTTTTCTTTCTGTAACTGTCAGTAATGTAAACCTGTCTAATTTCAAATATTACTGATTCTAAACATGTTACAGCCATGTTGTGCTATTGTTGCGTTCTCTGGCATAGTGGGCTCAGTAGCTAAATTAGAAAATGCAATTCCCCAGTATGGAAGATTGCGGAAGTCCCGACTGAGTCAAAATTTTTCAATCTTTAATTTGATTTAAACCTGTCTATACTCACATCCTTCCGCTTGACGATGGTCTCCCTCTCGGGGTGACCCTCGAGCACCAGCCGCTCAGCGAGCTGGTTAACCTCGGTGACGCGGTACTCCTGGGCCGCCATGTCCTTCTGGAACTCGTCGAACTTGCGCTGGAGCACTTCCACGTGTTCGAGGTCCGAGCCGAACTCGTCAGCGCATACGAAGGTTTCCTGTGACAGAAAGTAAGATTAATATTACTTACTTACTACTTACTATGCCGGCTCAGGGACCCGAAGTGGGTCTTGGCCTCCGACAACAAAACACGCCATTCGTCTCTTTTCTGTGCCATCTCAGTCCAGTTGGGAACATTAATATTAGTTTAATAAAATTCCATAGAAAAGCGACATTTAGTAGTTGAGGACGAATACATATTATAAGGTATATCTCTTTGCTATAAGTAGAATTCTTCACCCAATGTGGTGAGGTGAGGAGAAACTTTAAAAATTGGAAAATGCTTAACTAGCGACCCGCCCCAGCTTTACCGGGGTGGGATCTATGATCTATAATATTTGTAAATATATGATACACATAACCCTTCGCCTTCTGCTGATAGCGACTTTGTTTTATACTATTTAGAGCTTGACATGGATCTCCAAAGGTTGAGGGCACTACACCGGCGCGGCCAGCATGACCGCGACGAAGACGTAATCACGGTGGCAAACTAGGCAGTTGTTATTCCAGGCTGCATGATGTGTGTAGCTTTTCTAGTATCCTTGTCATCATTACCTTTCCCTCATTAAACTCACCTTGTCATGAATCCAGAACATGACCTCGTCGCAGTGCCTCAGGAACTGTACGAGCACGAGCGCCTGCTGCAGCTTCATGCCCTTCTCCGCGAGCCTGGACAGCAGCAGCTCCCACAGCCGGTGCAGCTCGTCCAGACGCTTCCTGATCGTCTCCGAGGCGAAGTGCCCGCCGGATATCATCTCCGTGCCCGTGTTGTCGAGGACGACGATTGCGTTCGAGTGAGCGGCCACTTCCGCTTCGAATGCTTGGTGTTTTTGGATCTTGGCCTGTGGATGGATAGAGGATATTAATATTCTATTTAGCTAGCTATGTATTATTGTAGTGCTAATTTCACTAACTAGAACTAGTGAAGCATCTAGTTTTTGATTCGAGTTTTTATTTCATTCCATTCGTACTCGTATGTATTAACACCTTGATTGAATCGATTTACTCAACCAATAAACTGAAAGTTGGCTTCATTCCAAAACAGAATATCCACTCCAACATTTTTTTTCTTCCGTATTTTACTGTTTAAGACGCTGTTATCCGGTTGAGGCCGTTTTTTGAACACGCACGAAAGTGTTTTAAAATGTGCTTTAAAGTCTGAAAACCAATTATGTCTTATTTAAGGATCTGGCTGATAGGCGACCGTTCTCAATTACACGATTAGATTAAGTTTAATATATAGAAAAAAATCCCAAAGTTACCCCTTTTTTTTATGTTTTTTCAATACTATGATTAAACTCAGTTGCCTCAAGGTGAACCAGTTGCTGGCCTAATTAGACAGACATTCAGATGTGCCCTCTTGTGGGGCAAATCCAATCCAGAAAGCAACTGCTGATATTTAACTTTTTATTCTTGTACTTAACTAAATACATTAAATATTTCTAGTGAACTCCGTAGAATTTTGAGCTTAGAAACACCCATGAGCAAAGACATTGATGAAAAACACGTTTTTTTGCGATCCTGCTTTCAATTGGAGCGGGATGGCTAATTGCAAACTTATGCTTGCAAGAAAGAGACGCTTGCACTTGCATAACCTGGCTTTAAGTTTGGGTGCAAAATAAAGTTTATTTTAATTGGCATTTTACTTACAAGGTTTTTTTTTTTTCAAGAAAAAACTACACTTATTTTCACATTCACTTACTTTTAAAACTATTTCGAATTATAAGATTTATAATTAGCTTACAGTTTTACTGTGTAATCAATGCTGTACAGTCAGCAGCAAAAAGATGGATGCACTTTTACTACGTCGTATGTGTACGTGTATACATCTTTATACTACGACGTAGTAAAAGTGCATCCATCTTTTTATTACATTGATTACACAGTAAAACTGTAAGCTTATTATAAATCTTATAATACATCTTTTGCATGAGGAGGCATACATCTTTTTGCTGCAGTACATCTTCCTAAGATAAAATAAAATAAAATTTGACAGATGCAGCTTGTAGAATATACATTAGGGAACAAAATATGATTGTATAGTAAAAGGACTATACTATAATACATAATTTGTATTTGTTTGTAGTCCCAAATGTACCACAGACCTGTAAGTTGGTAGGGTCCTTGTAGCTCTCGTCGCTGGCCGCCTGCAGCTTCTCCTGGATCCAGGACTCGAGCTCGTCGGCGTCGCGCTTGAAGTACTGGAAGCGTCTCGAGTCTTCCAGCTTCTCGCGCTTGGCGCGGGCCTCTTGCTTGAAGTCTTCATAACGGTTCAGCACCTGATTGAGTATTTGGGTTTTATTTAAACTTTGTCTATTTCCTATTAAGTATTTGTGTAGTTGAAAAGGGACCTATTTCGTTTGACGAGAGATAGGCAGGAATATACCAAGCTGTCTGCCAACCTCCAGTAATGAAACCAAGTTCAAAAGATTGTTTTCATATCCTATGCGGTAAAAGGCCATTACAGACTCGACCGGAAGGTTGACTTGACACGGTGTTGTCGCGTTGTAGCATTTTCTTTACTTCAAGTGCATCAGAGCGAGATGTAAGACGCGTCAGAGCCATGTCGCGCAGCGCATCCTAGAGACGAGATAGTCTCGTATTCCGCGCGCTATGTTGCAAACGCGCTTTAGCTTTCATTTGGTATCAGAGGTAGATAAAAGCCGTATGATAACCATTTTGCTCCTGGGACCTTTGATTTTGTTAATGCGGAAGTAATTATAAGAACCGAGATAGCATCATATTTATTTCAATAGATGAATGGATCGATGACGTCAACTGCTGAATGTAGACAACGTACACCTTGCATCACTGCATCTCCATACTTAAAACATTCATAACTATGTGAATTAATCAACTGCTTATAATAATTGTAAATGGTCTTGGTTTGAGCTATATGCGGTCTGTCATAAAACAGTATCTATCTGGTGACTAGCACATATAGCTCTTATTGTTGAGGCATTAAAGTTTAAAATACCTGTTCACGGCGCTCCTGAATATCCTCGGCTGTTTCGAGGATCTTCACCTCCTTGGGGGGTGGGATCTGCTCCATGATGGATGCGTCGGATCAACTGCAACAAGAAATATTTGCATTTATTCATTGTCGTTTAGCCAAAGGAAAAGTCTGGTAGTTGTTATGCTGTGTAGGTACACACTGTTCGAAGGCGACTGGAACGTTCGCCAGTCATTACCACACCGCCAACGCGCTAAGTCAAGCTCACGACTATATTCCCCGAGGGGGTCAGAGATATTCTGAAACCTCGGAACATCCACGTTTCACTAGTAGTACCGAAACTCTGTCCAGTGTGAGCATAGCATACGCTATGCTATACTATGCTATGCAATGCATGCCCAATGGAAGTACCAAAACCTAGACTTATATGTTGGTAACTATTACTTTATATGTGGATGCTTGTAAATGGCTGATGGTTGTTATTTAAGTATTATTTTGTAAAAGAGGCTGTTAGCATCCCGAATAATATAAAATAAAAAAATAAAATAAAAACTAGACAACAATACATAATACATATTAAACATACATCAAGCAAATCCAACCCATCACAATTGCCCCAAATATCTAGTCCCCCTCGAACGCGGCCTATTCACACAGCAGCTAAAGGTCACACACTTGACACAAACGCTTACATCACCGGCCTTCATGAGTCATCACTTGTTATCTTCATTGTGTGCAAGATAATGATTGTTCTGTTCAGCAAGGCTGGGATAGGTTCTTTATCTGTTTGACTATTGATGGAAACATGTAAGATAATTAGGTAAGAGTGGACATTCTGATGTTGTTAGTAACAATCAGTACAGAAACATGTAATGCGTAATATATCGGGGAGTGAAAGACAAATCCGTATAACAAACATTCGCGCAAAAAAAAAATCTGCTATTTCATACAACTGCAAACCTACTCAACGACGATTTTTTTTCCGTATTTCAATGTTGATCCAATAGAGAAAATTGTTCAGTTTGATGGTCTGATCATCCCATTAAAAAATCTTTAGCATTGCATGTAAAAGTAAATTTGGTATTTTCAAGGGCATTTTAATGCCAAAATATTTTACCTTGTTTATCAGAAATTGTATATACTGTTGTGGAGGACCAAAACCACTTATCTTATCTATATTATTATTATGAATTGTTTGTATTCTAATACAAAACAATCATAACTTTATTGAAAATAAATTTGAAAAAGAAAGACTAAACATGATATGAATTTCATATGAAAGTCATAAAATCTATTTCCAAACAAATTAATTAATTCAGTAAATATTGTTTTCTGGTTTTGCATTCATTTGTGCCTTATGTTGGACAGTCTCACTCGGTAGACCTGATGCGCCACTAATAATTGAAGGACACTAGACATTTTGGGACTAGACGATTTGGGGAACTAGTCCGTTTGGTAAATTTGACGTTTTGGTGCACTAGTCCATGCCGTCCTAAGCCTTATATTTGTATTATGTGGACTTATAGACAAGATTGCATTTGATTCTCAATACATAGACTAATGAAGACACTCAATGTTAAGAGTCAAAGATTATCATGTTAAAATACCATCCATCAAATTAATTGAAAGTCTACTGCAGTGTAACCCAGATCTGTGGGTACAGGTCACGCCTACTAGTCTCCAGTAATCAATACCTAGCTAGTGTAAGTTGATACCCAGCTAGTGTGCTGTCACTACCGGTGTCGCCTCCCCTTCCCTCCCCTCACCTACTGTAAATGGGTGCTACTTTTATAGACATCTTTTAAGACATTAATAGGTTAATGGTCTTTTCAAATAACTGATGAGTTTTTCAATTGACAGATAATCTATAAATCATTTAAATAATCTAATTAACATTTTTTATTTATTTGGTCACTAGTGTCATACAATTTTTTAAATAAAGTTTTCCGGTCATGTCCTGTAATATTTATCCTCAAAAAGTATTATTTTATGTATTCTGACCGAAGCTGAAATTGAACATTGTTTTGGTGTAACTCTCAAAAACTGTATTTTGTAGGTAGTTACTTATTTATCAATCAATCTATTTATCTATAAATACAAAAACAGTTATGTGCCTGACTGACTGAAAGACAAAGCACAGCCTAAACCACTGAAGAAAGCCATCATTATCATCATCATATCAGCCGATAAACGTCCACTGCTGGACATAGGTCTCCCCAAAAATGGGGGGATTTATGTGTGGATTGAATGCGTGTATTCAGAGGATGCTGCTCCATCCCATCCTCCGGTAGATCCCTTAGTCGCCTTTTACGACACCCACGGGAGGAAATGGGATGGTGCTACTCTTAGCCGACACCACACGGAAGAAAGCCATGGTTGCCTTAAATTGAGGTGGCACATGCTTTTTGTCATTCTATGTAATTGTTATAATATTGTGTTTGATGTTTCTAAAAAAAACTTTTTACCACCCCTTTGCAATGAATGTTGAAGTTTTTCAAAATCCATGCCAACATATTATAGGCAAGAGCTAGTTAGACCTTTTTTTCTTTAAAAAGTCTGAATTGTAGATTATTCATAACAGAAAACAGAGTAGAAGCACAGATGTAGAAATTTATCATCATTATATATCTTTCGTTTTACTACATGATAAAATAAAAAAAAAACCTTTTTTAACCACATGAGAAGAGATCAAATATCTGGTTACAATAAAATCTATCCTAGGAGCTATATAACAAGCTAAATCAGTCTGCTGTGTGTCATGCATGGGCGGGGAATAAGATGCATGTAGGTTTACAAATCACATAGCTATGTTAACTAGAGTTAGAAATTCTTCTCTATTTCTTCCTGTATGATTGGTAGTTTATTATTTTTAAAACGGATCATTGATGAGTAGAAATAATACACTGGAGGCATAAATTGAATACAAGAACTAACATGGTCTCATGAAAAAAGATGTACAATGATGTACAAAGCTTCATGTAATCTTGCAACTTTTGTGTCCTAATTAACATGTTTCTAGAAGGTGAGATGGAGCAATATGAAGACAAAAAGTACCTTTAAAATTATTTTCACAATGGAGAAGTCAATAAAAAATCTGCCAAACCATACATTTCGTTAGTGTCCGACCGAAGTTTCGTTTTCTGTTTCGGATTCGGCCAGTTTCGGCCCAAATTTGGAGTTTCGGTTTTTTTTCGGTTTCGGCAGAAAAACGGCCGAAACTACAGCCGAAACCGAAACTACGTTATGTTCAATTTTGTTATATTATTTCCAATCAGGTAATAATATTTATTAAGGTACCTTTTTAATAAATAATCAATTTCATTTCAATTATTGTATTTCTATACAACGTGTTTGAAGTTTTTGCTAAGTTTTGGCACCTATTGGTTTATCTAGTAAACTTTGTTTGACTTTGTTTTCGATTAAAATAACGTTTTTAGACACTGGTATTTGTCTAGTTGTACGGAGACAGGTGTAAAAATTATGTGTTACATACACATAATTTTTAGTTATGTGTATTGTACAATAAACAAAGGTACTTTACTTTTGGTACTTTTAGGTAAACATTATATATTATTCAAGTGAAGTAGGATACAATCCATGGTGTAAACATTAATGCGTTACATACTTTTTAGTGTCTTCATCAGACCATCAAACTGTACAACTTTCACTGCGGGACCAACATTGAAATGGCGAAAAAATTTTCCATACATTTGGGCCGAGTGACGTTGACGTTTTCTACGGAACAGAAGATTTTTTTTTCGCGTTTTCTGTGTTGTCCCCATACTAAAAGATGTTTAGTTTGATGGACTGAAGCACCCCCTTTAATATGTAATGCATTTAAATGTCCCTCTGTCCTGTAGGCTCCACTATCTCGATCCACCAGTGGATTGAATAGGACGCTGAAGTTCACTGTGATCCACCATTAGGCTCAGTGGATCCTATGATACTTGAATGTATATGTACACCCTGAATTCAGTGTTTTTGTTCAAGTCCATAAATATGAAGAAATTAAGGGCAGTTTAATACCCTACCCCCTCGGGGAATATAGTCGTGAGCATAGTGCTTAATTAAATATTCTTCGAATAAATAATTTTAAATATCAAAAAGACAGGTCATACTCACATAATTTTATTACCTACCTACGTGATTTGATGTCCTAAGCTGATTTCACTGATTATTTTTCTGAGTTAAAACACACCTCAACTCACCCCATAGAATTACACACATACCATGTACCTACCTACATGTACAGTAGAAATAATTTATTTAAAAACAACAAAACTACTAAGTAATTTATCAAATTAACTTCTTCTGTGAACATAAAAGACATTGGCAACTAGCTACTTTGAACAAAACCTAAAAAGTAGGGAAGAATTATGTTATAAGGAAGTTTCGGTTTCGGTTTCGGATTCGGCCGAAACTAGAACCGAAGCCGAAATTCGTTTTCGGTTTCGGTTTCGGTTGTAAAAACTAGTTTCGGTCGGACACTACATTTCGTAGAGTAGGTCAGCATCATCATCATAGGCTTTTACATCTGTTAAAGATGATTTAGGCAGTGTTTTTGGAGATTTAAGCTGTACAGTCCTATACGAGAGCCTCATACATGTCCGCAGCCTCTACAACAGAACTGTACACCGGTGGATGAAGGTGTGATTGTGACAGTATTATGCCTTTTGTCACGTTTCTCTGCCAGGTGTTCTCTGGTGAACCAGGCTCCGTCATAAGTAGTTGGACCATCTCTTGTCTTCCTTCTCCATCCTAGTAGGGTACATATAAAAAAGTACTCTGTGGTGGGTACTGCAACTACTGCAGTTTTGTATGAAACAGCTGATTTCGTTTATTTTTCTCTTTGTTGGCTACATAGAGGAAGTTGTTCAGTTTGTAGGTCTCACACTCAGTTGCAGAAACGCTCATTAAAGTTAATCCTCCAATATATCTCTTGCTGTCACTTTTTATCTTGTTGACATAGTAAAAGCAAGCAAGAGACTTTTTTTTTCTTTTTTTTTTTTACTAGCCTATTTCATCCCACTTCTGGGCAAAGGCCTCCCCTTCAATCCTCCAACCATCTCTGTCCCGGGCATGCTCTGGCCACGCGTCAACGAAAGCATCCAGATCGTCCCGCCACCTCCTCCTAGGACGACCTGGACGCCGATGACCGTTTTCTGGGATCCAGGGTGTTACAATTCTTGCCCACCTTTCCTGATGCATCCGACAGACATGGCCGGCCCAATCCCACTTTAATCTGGCGGTTTTTTCCCCCACATCGGCTAATTGTGTTTTGGAGCGCAGTGTAGTGTTTCTGACACGATCCGTTCTTTTAACACCCAGTATACTACGCTCCATTGCCCTCTGGCAAACCTTGAGTTTGGACTTTTGAGACTCAGTGAGAGACCAGGTCTGGGCACCGTAGGTTAGGATAGGCAGGATACACATGTCGAATGGAGGATTAACTTTAATGAGTGTTTCTGCAACTGAGTGTTAACCACCCATATATTACTAGTGTATTTTGTTACACCCCACATACTGTATACAAAACAGATATGTTTTAAGTAAAAACCATGACAAATCAATAAGCTATGCAACAAAATCAGGTTTCTATTTAATTAACAGCTAATTGAATACTCAGAACCCACCTTACAACTTTAATCAGCTAATCAATATAACTGGTAGCACTGCAGTAAACACTATCAGCATTCTTAGCACACTATCTAGACTGGCTATGAATTATCAATTGAAGTAGAAAGTTCGGCCGATCGGCGACAGATCGGAGCGACGGCGACGGTGGGCCACATTCCACGCACTGCCGATCACTGCAGCCGGCGTATCTATACCTAGCTATACGTTGACTGCCGACTTCCCTCTTATGTACAATGACGTAATGCTCCAAAATAAACCTAATAAGGGATAACGACTTGAACTAAATTTAGACTTCCGGATGGATCACTGTAGAACGCACAGTTAGGTGTGGCGGTTTTTATTGATACGCTTACGAAATGCCTGCCAAATTCTTCGGGATTTCGGCATAAAAAGTGGAATTCGCCGATACATGGGTGTGTCATAATGACCCACTGACCCATACGATAAGAATAAACACCGAAATTCAACGGTTTCGATGTGATGCTACAGTAAAGCGATGGTTTTATAGTAAACTTGTGATATATTCTTACCTGTGATACAGAAAATAGTCACGGGAAATTGTGTTTTCACCACTTTT
Organism: Agonopterix heracliana; assembly: GCA_963693445.1. Classification (NCBI taxonomy): domain Eukaryota; kingdom Metazoa; phylum Arthropoda; class Insecta; order Lepidoptera; family Depressariidae; genus Agonopterix; species Agonopterix heracliana. The sequence goes on along the minus strand of OY856308.1, from coordinate 20,760,911 downwards.
TATTGAATTTTCATGAAAAATCGTTCGTTCGACACGCACACGCGTCACTCCACCTACTACTAATGTTGCTAGCCCAAAAAAATATTGACATGACACATGACAGCGAGAGAAATATCACCTCATTTCAAGAAAAACCAACGACCAATCACGATTATTAAGTTTCACTTTTTCTCTCATAGAAACTTCAAAAGAGAGAGCAGACTGGAGAGAAGTGTCAAAATAAGCCTTTCTTTCTTTATAGTGCGAGAGAAAGAAAGCTCGAATTAGAATGCCTGTGATGATCACGATAAATCTCAAAGTTGGTTATATAGAAGTTTTTAAATGTTCTCTGTACGTAATACGTAAAAAACCTCATCAAAATCGGTCCAGCGTTTTTAAAGTAGTAACTGAGAGAAAAATACTTCGCCTATGAGTAACTGATACACACACATAGAAGTCCTCTTTACTTCGGGTTAAACCTATTTTAACACAAGTAATATTGATGGCTAAGGTTGATGGTAAAAACATAACTCTTTGGTAATAATTATAGATTTACACTTTAGATTAAGCCATACCGTGGCCGCACATGGAACAGCAATACTTTGACTTTTCCATACTCAAAGACGGTTTGTTTGGTAAACATTCTATAGGATTGACAGCTTGCCAAACACAAACCAGCCACGGTGACCGAAACAAAAAATAAAGTTTTGTCTTTTTTGTATACATTAGTTTTCACAACTGGCCATCTCGCTCTCGATTTCTTGGCACCGTCTTGTAGCGTAAGCGACAAGTTTTATATCTATGGTAATAATCAAATAAAATCTGTATAATTTTCTTTTCTCCTTTTAGTTCACGTTTAGAGAAATTTCTGTGGATGTTCTGAGGTTTCAGAATATCTCTGACTACCCCCTCGGGGAATATAGTCGTGAGCATTTATGCTTATGTTTATGCTTAGAGAAATTTTCAAGCATTCTTCATAAACGTAGATGAAAGTTAGCATAGCTTACTTCATGAAGGTCCTCTTAAATTTTCAGCACAGCAACACCGGAATTCAGTTGTCAAAATTTATTGTTCTTGTTGGCTCGTTGTGTGTTTGTTGTATCAATTTGTATGTCAATTATCAATTAACCCTTGTTAATAATGGCCCGTTGATTATTAAAAAGCAGTGTTCAGTGCTGATACTATCGATGTGCAGTACGAAGTGTATGTGAACATGGCAGCTGGCGGCGAGGAGCTGTGGCGTGAGTGCGCGTCTTGGCTGACGAGATGTTGCTTGCTGCGTCCGGACCACAAGGCGAACTGGGAGACGAGTACGATCCACGACCTGGCGTTCACCCTGCGCGACGGGGTGCTGCTCTGCAACCTTCTGAACGTGCTGCATCCTGGCTGCGTCGACATGAAGGACGTCAACCTACGACCGCAGATGGCGCAGGTAATTTGGCCTCAGTCCGCGACCTTCGCTACAATTACTATATAAAACCATCAATTTCGCTTCGTACTAGCGTCACGCATGTTGTGCGAAACTAATTATATGGCTACATTCCTTTGTCATTGAGAAACAGTAAAAAAAATGTTTGTGTAAAAATAACATGTTTTCGTTATGTTAGAACTTCCCATATGCTAAAACTTGTCCTTCGTTTTTAGAATAATTCCTTTTTTTTCCTCGACTATCAGTCACTTCCTCTTTTCTGCCTTATTTTTCCTTTAACATAATGTTAAGGTATTCCATACAAACAAAATAACAAAAATAAATTATGCATGCAATGATGAATGGCTGAATGGTGGCATGATATGAATTGAATGAATACTATTGAAGTATCCCTGTTATCTGAATTGTAAAGTTGCTATCAATGGAACGGGACCCTTGTATGAGTTTATTCATAAACTTTATACTTCATGTTATCTCATTTTCACTGCATGCATTGCGAGATTATTGTGATGTCCTGTCTCATTTATTAAGTTTATTTAAAGGGATAGCATAAGGAGCAGCAAATGGATAAAAAAAATGGTGTTTTTATGCAATTTTAATCACTCCTTTTTTGATGTAAGGCTTACTTCAAAATAACTATATTTATTTATAACTAAATGAGACAATAGTTTTTGAAACGGCACTTGATCCAGTCCTGGATAATCTAGGATAAACATGTCCTTAAGGTTTATTTTGCTTGCTAATTTCAAATGTCAAAGTTGTGTATAATATGTTGTATTGTCTAGCCCTATTTTAGGCACAGTCATTAGCAGTGATTGGATAATCAATACGGACATGCCTTTCAGAATCCAAACAAGTAATATTTTTTAGTCTTCTGTTCCTATGAAATACAATAAATTAGTCAATTCGATCACTAATCTGTTAGATAGATAAATCAATTTCACATTATTACTTATTTATTCAGAAAGGAATGTCCATATTATTATTGTGTGGTATATTATTCTTATGTGGGAATATTTTTAGGGATATTAGTGCCGATTATCCAATCACTGGTCATTAGGTGCACTTAATGAGTTTTCAAAAAGATTCTAGATAAAAATTTTCTATTATAATTATTCTGTATTTTTAATTCCAGTATCATTTAAGCCCAAATAATGGGATAAAGGCTGAAGGATGTTGATGTCCTAAGATATAAACACACACATACATTAGATCTTTGGCGGAATCCCCTAACTAAACATTGACTAACCTTGTATGTACAGTCAGCAGCAAAAAGATGTATGCACTTTTACTATGTCGTACTAGTATAAAGATGTATACACTTTAGTACTATGCATAGTACTAAAGTGTATACATCTTTTGCATGAGGAGGCATACATCTTTTTGCTGCTGACTGTACAAGGGAATCCCCATGTGATTTTCAGTTTGTTTTGGTGCCATGTTTACTTAGTTATTTCAGTTTTAGTTACTAAATATTATGGTTCCATAGCCAAATTTAAAAAATGGAACCCTTATAATTTTGTCCAATTTATTCTGAGACTATATGCAGATGAAATTAGGAATATTGTTTTCTATGAACTATAACAATGGTGCAGAAAAATAAAATTTATTTGCATAAATAAAATACCATAGCTTATGTATTTTATTGCCGTAATAGAAATATATCTTGGACATTGTCACACAAATTATCTAGTCACATTTAAAGTACCAGAATCTAGCCTGGACTTGTATTATGATGACTAGACGATGATATATAATGCATAATATAGATACAAACATCCATGACTCAGGTACAAATATTCATATTCATCATACAAATATTAGTCCCTTACGGGATTCGAACCCGCGACCCTCGGCACAGCAGGCAGGATCGCTACAGACTATGCTATCGGGCCGACATATACAAAACATGCTTCAAAATTTCAGTCGCCGACATCTAATAACTTTCAAATTTGAATAGTTATTTAACAATATTTTTTTTTCTTATATTGCTTATTTTGAAAACCTGTAATACTTTGTCCCTTACGCCAATTGTACCTTACCTTTGTATTATACATTATGTGAATGAAGTGAACATTGTCTACAGTTCCTGTGCATGCGGAACATAAAAGTGTTCCTGCGGACGTGCCACGAGGTGTTTGAGCTCCGTGAGACGGAGCTGTTCGACCCCTCCATGCTGTTCGACCTGTCCAACTTCCATCGGGTGCTGTGCACGCTGGCCAAGCTCAGCCAGTGCCCTAAGGCTCTTGCTAAGAAAGTCACGTAAGTCTATGATGCTGATACATCATTATTATTTATCTTGGACATACAGGGTCCAACTTAATATGCTGACGATTTTTTTAAGGGGATTATCAGACATTAAACAACTACTTTCTCTACGGGACAGAGATTGAAACGCAAAGAAAATTACATAAATATTCTTATATTCTTCCCCAGGGCGGTCCCATAAACTGCTTATACATTTGAGTATGATTGCAGTTTTGTATGGAACATACTGATTCAGGCTGATTTTTTTTTCGCGATTTTGCTGTAGGGATTTAGAAAAAGTTGTTTAGGTTGATGGTCTGATTATCCCATCAACATAATTTCAGGTAATTTTTTCGTCTTAACTATTATAAAACTGTAACTGAAGTGTGTCTGTATATTGAAGATATTTACATTAAAAAGAATGGTTTTTAGGTATCCCTGACTCGAAATCAACCTTTTTTTTGTTTGTTCGCGCATCACGCAAAAACTACTGAACCGATTTTGATGAAACTTTTTTTGTTTGATAGCTTATGATCTGATCTGACTTAAAATCTGGTATATAATTTGTGCGTACGAAGTCGCGGGTAAACACTAGTACCTTATAAAAATATCTGCTATTCTATAACTTACCTATTTACACACAATTTTTCGTATATGCTTTAAACTTACATGAAACATTAGAAAATGTTTTGTAATCAGGCTAATTCTAAGTCTCCGTTAAGTTTAAAACTTATGACCAAATGAGATAAATTTTTCCAAGATATTATCATTTGTTTATTTTAGTGAAAGTTGTGTGACTTTGGTAATTGTGACATTCTTTCACACAACGTCTAAAACTGTCACCTAAACGTGAGAAAAATGTTTATTACTTTCCAAAGATGAGATAGTTTAAATCTCAGTAAGTTCATTTGTTTTTGATCAAGTTCTTTTTTTTTAATTGCTTCTGTCTATTACTTCTACCTCTTTTTTACTTTCTTCTTCTAGAAAATGTTTTTTGGTATTATCCCTTATTAAAAAAAAAAAAAAAAATATTTATTTCAGATTATTCATCCATATTGTGTTAGTAACAATTGTCTTATAACTATGTCTTATGTTCCTTTGGGAACGTTTTCCAGTAACATGAGTACAATCACTCATTAAAGTAATGCAACTGTCTATCACCCTGTATATTTGACAATGTATCCATATAATTTACAAAAACATGGCTGTGTCATTCATCCTAGTCAATTCTGAGTGTTCTTCCTCAAAATAATGTGTTTCCAATACTGTAACACCCTTGCGTTTAGTTGTTTATACCACAAATTCCACTCACGTTTATATTTAGGACTCTTATGCAATTTGTTACGTTTTCCTGCTTTACATACATGCTTTAGACTGTTTTCTACGAGATAGGGTAAACTATACTATTGTTGGCACACCACTAGTCATTGGCACTTTGCGTTTTCAACACAAATATTAAGAATTGTTATATCAGAAAATACATTTTGGTATTTTTCTTGGGTTCTTTCAAATGTCTACATTCATAAATTTCAATGGTAATAGTTGTAACATATAACCTGACAACGCTGTATAAAAAACAAATTCCGTGACGGGAGAAAGAACCATTATGGCGCCATTTTTAAAAAATTTACTAGCTTTGGGTAAGTTTGAACGACAATTATTTACGTATAAATATGTAAACATAAGATATTAAGTGTGTTATTTTGCTTTGTTTTACGACAAATAATAGATTTTAATGGGTTTTACGACAATTTTTCTAACAAAATCTTAAATGAATAGAGTGCCAATCAATAGTTTTAATTTTGTACTAAAGTATAATTCATTGGCACCTATGCCAATCACTAAAAATCAATTCTAATGTTTAGCCTTCAATATTAGACCAAAAGATGTATTGCAAGTTTACATATTTTAGAAAACAATGTTAGAATTTTGTTTAACTACCTTGCTATCAATATCTGGCACTGCCAATCATTATACTCAGGTACAGTGCCAATCACTGTAATTGTATTAGTGCCAATCGTTGCAATTGAAGGCATGGTATTAAGGGATGATGACTTACCGATAAATATTTTTAAAACACCTACAAAATGTCTAGAAGAAATATTTTTTTTATTATTTATTATTAATGGACTTCTTGCTTGTGCTTTAGCACCGCATTTCCGCCAGTGTCAAGTGGTTTGGTGGAGTATCTATCCAATCTCGAGGATCGTTTTTGAGGAAGAACACAACTGAGATGGATTGCGGAGCCTCGTGACAGGCTGAACCGCGCGAACACGACGCGAAAGACAAGTGTTCGGGGCAAACCCTGAATCGTGACTCCAGTCTTCTTCTTATCGTGTGGGCATGCCCTGGTATCAGAGTTTATTCAAACTGCCTTACGGCCTCTGAAGTGGTTTTTATGCAACGACTACTACTACCAGAGATAGTAGCCAGGACCAACGGGTTAACGTGCCATCCGAAGCACGGAATCATCTTTCTTTTCAAACAATCAGGTGATTCAGCTGCAATATCCTACCAACTGGGGAAAAACGCACCAAGTGACATGTCACTAGGTGTCCCCCGTGGGAATCGAACCCATGACCTCCGTGTCAAGAGCCCAATGCTCTTAACCATTTGACCACGGAGGCAGACGGAGGTAGGCGGACGGCACGGAGGAAGAAATTAAGATTACTTTTGATCAACCACTTACAAAAGACAATAAGGAAGATATCAGCGCGGCTACACAAACTCCTGGGATTAATGATTCTGCAAACGTTATATCTAAAATTACCTCTAATATTAAGATTAAATCAGAGAAAGGTACAGGACAGGAATATCTTAACTTAGATACATACGAACTTAGATAGATTCTCTAATTATATCACGAATTACAGTGATTGGCACTGTACCTGAGTATAATGATTGGCAGTGGCAGAAATTGATAGAAAGGTAATTGAATGAAATTTTAACATTATTTCCTAAAAAATGTTTAAACCAAAACTACTTTACAGGGAAAATCACCACAGAATTTTGTGCTTCCTAAACCGATAAAAAAAAAATATTTGGAAGGAACAAACCTTTCCGTAATGAAGATGAACTATCTAATTTTTTGATACAATTTCAAGACTCAGATAATTAAAGAAATCTACTAAAATTTTAAAGCTGCTAAATAGAGGCATGAGTAGTATTCAGTAAAATTATAATTTTGTTGGTTTGTACTCATTGATTTGTACAAAATTGTAAAAATAAAAGATATTTATGTTTAGTGCCAATGACTGATACATAGTGCCAATGTTTGTACCTGAGGTGCCAATGACTATACATTCGGGTATATATTTTTTAATTCACAATTTTTTTATTAAAGCTCTGATAATATATACTAGAATACTCTTTTATTTAATAACCTATACCCCAATCAATAATTAGAAATTGGTTAATTATGTCTAAACATAAAATTGAATTAGTTATAAGGAAGTTAAGTCTGGCTAAGCCTTAAGGTGCCAATCATTGTATAGTTTACCCTATTTAACAATGTTATTAATTTGTTTTCAGGCCATTTTCAGCTCATAGAACTCAATCAGAAGAAGATATATACAAGGATTTACAGACTGTGTAAGTATGATAAATGTATCTAAGGTATAAATGTGTCCTTCCAAATGAAAATGCTCCTTGTGGGTGGTTGTCTCCGACGTAATCACTTTAATCTCTTGTTCAATTATCGCGATAATAATTGGCATTATAGGTAGTATGGCCAGGTGTTTTGCTTCCTCCAGACACTCGCGCGAGCTTACGCGAGTCCGGTATACATTGACGCTTCTATAAAGTAACCTAGTAACAATCACTTTACAGACGAGTCTATGTACAACAGGCACGCCTAAGCTCTCGCGAGTGTGTGGAAGCATTACGTAGGAGCCGAAAAACGTATGCTTCGCCCGCCCATGGCCCAACATCTACTAGTAAAGAAGCCAATTTAAATAAAGTCGTCAAAAAAAGATTTACGTAGACCACTTATCGGTATAAAACTACGCAGTCCTACGGAAATATTATTTTAATTAATTGGCTTCTCTCCTATACACGCGCAAAAAGACTCAAAGGTATCTCATAGAATCTAAGATTCATGCAAAATTAACGTTTTTAAAACGTAAGCGAAGGCAATAACAATTTTCTTGGTAGCGGTCGATCCTATTCATTAAATGTGCGGGTTAAACAGCCAATTATAGAGTCGCGTCGTCGTGAGCAAGAACAGTAAGAAAAAGTTATAAGGGTGCGTCCACATGAGTCGAACGCGCTCGCGAGCCGCACGGCCATCTGCGCGGGTGCATTTTATGCTCGTGTGTCGCTACTGCGCATTCTCCTGATGTGGACGCACCCTAAGATAAATGACTTTTAGATACCCACGTTTTTTCCCAAACGATTTTAGGGCTGTATCACGCAAGCTATTTTTGAGCGTAACAGAACGATATCGCCGCGATATTTCTGAGATCAATCAGTGTCGCCCGTGGCGAAATCGCGGTATTAACGCATGTTGTGCTTAAAACCCCTATTGCGATAGGTCTCTTACCCATACTAAATTCGTAATGAGATCTAAAATAATAGCAACTTAGTGAGGCATAGTAAACTCTAAATTATGTTCACTCATAATTGGAAATATTCATACAAGTTATTATGTAAACTAGATAAAATATTACGTATTTAAGGTAGGGCATAGCATATGCTGATACTGTTAGAAAGACTGCACCGGCATGTTATTAGATAAAGAATACAGTTAGGTACAATTTTTGTCGCTATAAGATATTTCGACCTGTCAATGTCTACGAAAATCTTGCAAGATATGTGATATCAGAATCTAACCTAAATCTTATGTCTTCATATCTGTAGAATAGATAAGAATGATGAAATAAATCTCGCTATCGGTTAACTATGCAACTGATAATACCGCCTAAGCTATGTAAGCGCTAAACTAAAAAAATGTTGTTTATTCAATATGAATGCGATGCAGCAGGCGCTGGCGCGTCCAAGTTGCCGATATATCAGAGCCGACGGCAAATATCTCCACCTTCTTAATATAAACCTAGCGGCCGAAGAGGTTTTATCCTGAGTAGTTATTAATAAAATAATGCCCAATACAGATTTATGCACATTGTAGTAACGCAACAAAACGGTAAAGCATAATTGCTGATATATCGCAGCCGACAAAAGATATATACTTTAATGGCCATAGCTCACTTATAAAACACCGCTCCCGCACGGTAAAAGAATGAATACCTATTCACATATAGACTTAAGGTCGTGCTCTGTAGAGATACTTTACATTGACAACACAATTTGGCGGCGCGCGGTAAGCTGCTCTTCAACAAGATGTCATTGTAAATTGTGTCTACAGAGCACGACCTTAAGCGTATATTTGAATGTTCCTTCATTTACCGTGCTGGAGCGGTGTCGTGTAAATGGGCTATTCTTTATACAAATCTTTATTCTTAATTTAAATATAGTTAATTATAGTACAACTAACAAGCAATGCACGTTGTAGTAACACGAGCATAGCGATACAGCCAGCGGCGTACAGCAACATGGCCGATATATCGGAGCCGGCAACGGAGGTGCCGTGGGTTCAGTTCACGATACCAAACGCGACGTGCGAGGACCGCGTCGAGGAGATATACGAGGACCTCTGCTATGTCAAGTTCACGTCTAACATGCCGGAGGTGGTTTTCGTTTATAAAAGCGCTGGGATGATGCTGTTCTTTACGTTTTATTGAAAGCTGAGTTCTCTTGGGGTGGTACTGTTCAGTTCCGGTGATTACTATAATTATATAGAAACTTATAAATAAACAAAGTGGGGTTAAAATACATCAGAACCTCGCTCTTTTATTAAAAATCGTTTAAAAGTCCATAGCTCAATTACACGACACCATCACTCCCGCACGGTAAAAGAATGAACATTCAAATATAGGCTTAAGGTCGTGCACTGTAGATACACTTTACAATGACAACATGTAATTTCCTATATTTGAATATATTCATTCTTTTAGGGTGTTGGGAGCGGTGTCACGACACCGACACTAATTTATTCAGAATTATGAAAGTGACTGTCAAAATCCATACTTTTTTTAACGGATCGAATTTGGATCGGATGTAGTGCGAAACTGCTCTGTCTTTTTATTCAGTTTCAAAGATCCTCCAAATTAAAAAAAAAAGTTGCAGAATAAAACGATTATACAAATAATGGAAACTGCACGATTTGTTTTATCAAGAGACCCTATTCCCAGAAAACTGTAATATAATGACTAAAGGGAATGTAAACCATTATAACATAATTGGAAGACAACAATATTTCATTCAAACTTCTATAATTCTAACATAATATACTCTGTTTACTTAATCGTTTGAACTCGCCGACATGATGCATATCCGAATGAGCACAAATACAGGGCATTGTGAACCGATATGATTTTGATAACGATTAACGACTGTAAAACAGGACTTCTCGCAAATTAAGCCATTTTCGTTCCTATGACGTCAGCCTAAAATCTTTATCAGTGGACTTCGCAGAATGAACGATACTTGGAAGAGATACGGTTTCGAGTTTATCTTAGTAAAGAACAGCATTCGCCTTAGCGCTTATTTAAGTTATTGTAGATCTACTAGTTATAAAAATATGTGTATGTATACAATAAAATATCCCAGTAAAACTTAAGGGGGTGCTTCAGGCCATCAAACTGAACAACTTGCTCTATGGAGCATACTTAGAAATCGCGAAAAAGCGGTTTCATATAAAACTACAGTAGGTATCTACCTATTCGATTCGACTGAAACGAATGGGACAGCAGATTTTTTATCGCGATTTCCAATTTGGCTCCGTAGTGAAAGTTGTTCAGTTTGATGGTCTGTTACACCCTGTATATGGCACAACTATAAATGTTCGACTTCATTGCAGTCACCTCAAACGTAGTTTCTTTTTTTTTTGTAGTTTGCCTACGTCATCCCACTGGCCACTGCAGCGCCTACCCGTTTATATTCCTATTTTGGGCAAGCTCTGGCCAATGGTTGTCAAAAACATCCACGTCATCCCGCGCCGCCACAACGCTAATACTATCTATTCATTTAGAAGCCGGACGTGCGTGTCTTTGTGTGCGTGCGCCTGTTTTGCCCGTTGCAAGGACGTTGTATTTTTTCTAGTGCCCGTTGCCTGGAGCCGCCCTTCTGGTTTGCTTATTTTGTGCCACTTCAAATCCTATCAAAAACTTTTAAAAACAATTTTCAAGTCTCTTCGCCTGGACTACAACTTTTAATCTTTAATTTGGCCAACGTTAATTGGTCTAGCATGCAAAAGGTTTCTAGGGGTTTCAAAGTCCTTTAATTAGTTAATAGTCTAGTACATCAACCTTGAACTTTCAAATGCATGTTCAGATATAGTGTTCTGGATAATTTTGACGTTTTGAAATATACCTATTTAAAAGATGTAGATTTTCTTAATCAAATATTGCGAATTTGCGACTGTTCAAAAGTCGTGCAAACTTTTGGCCAAATGAGGAGTTTGGCCAAATGGGTAAACATGTACGTCCCTCTTTATTAACCTACATTTCTTCCCCGTCATACACAATATCTGTTAAAGATGACTAGTAGATCTACAATAACCGCCGTTTGTCGTGTACATATGCTTCATAGACTTGGCATGGTTTATGATTTGCTGATACATTGTTTAGATTTGTATTTATTACTCTGAGATTTGAGAAACGTTAAACATTTTATTTTGATCGAAGGTGTAGATAGTTTTGATGTTTTTATGATTTTGATTTGATATTTTTGTGTGACCCTTTCCTGAATTAGCCTTCAGGTTTTGAGCTTTATAATTGTTCAGAGCCACTAGTTCTTATGTACGTATAGTTTTTAAGAATTATTATAGATGCTACTACGCCCAGAATTGTCCTACGTGAGGGTAACTTTGTTTCACATTGTTGTTAAAACATGACGTCATTGGTATGCCCTTTGATTAAGTTATATGTCAAGATTGACAGTCGAAGATACGAAAGCGTCGAAAAAAGTTGGAACCAGTACTGGTTCCTAAACCCTATACATATACACGCACACATACATAATTTGTATGGCGCCTCACGCACACCAACCTATGAAACCTGGCCCCTTTTGTTTTATACGGGATATTCGTGAGGCTCATTCTAGACATATACTTTTTCTAAGGGTATGCCCTTTCCATTTTATTTACATCTTAGTCAACATGTTTATACCATAATATTTGAGTTTAATGCAAGTTGCATTTATCCATAACAAACTAAAACTGATGAGTGATGACCGTTTTACTGTTTAAAAGGATTATTAGCGATATTCCCACAAGTGCAAAATGTATTGTAGCATAATGCCTTAGAGCCTGGCCACATCACCACGGCGCGGCGCCGTCACCATGGAAATTCACTTTTCGGCGCCGTCGCCGTGATACGGTGCCAACCACGGCATGGCGCTCTCTATTATACGTGTGAAATTATCCCTAAACGAACGCCCTTCGTCCCTCGATGGAAGGACCAAATTAGTCCAAAAATCAAAGTCTTCGCACAGGATATTTTTATGACGTGGCGCCGCGCCGTAAAATTTCACGGTAAATACAATAATATCATTGCATTTTAAAACGGCGCGATATAATGACGTGTGGCCCGTACAATAGACGGCGCGTGACGGAAAGCCGGGCAATTACCTTACTTTTTTGTTGCCATTTTGGGTCGCAATCGCATCTATATATAAAAATATCTTAGGGTAAAGCGCCGCGCTGTGTTGTGGCCTTAAGGGGTGAAATTGAAGCAAGCATTAAACCTCTCATTGAGACTTGTAATTGCATAATGGCACGATAACTTGATCACAATAAAGTATTACTATGTCAAAACGGTCATCAACTGGTCAGGTTTAGTATAACCCACTAATGGCTCTGAACTGGGGCGGCGTAGCGGCGGCGCGAGCGCACCCGCGGCCGACGTCGACGCGAACGAGTACGCGAGCTACTGCGCGCGCATTCACGACGAGGAGATCTACCACGACCTGTGCGCCGTCAAGCGCACCACCACCGACCCTCGCCTCCCGCTCCATCCGCCCGCTTTCAACACCGTATGATTTGCTTTTTTGTTTTTTTTGTAGGATTTGAAATGAGAAATAATGTTTTGATCTTGGATAAGTTATATGTCAAGATAGACAGTCGAAGCTACGAAAGCGTCGATAAAAATTGCAACCCTATCCATATACACGCACACAGACATAATTTAAATGACGCTTCACGTAAACCAACCTAAGATAGTTGGACCCTTTTGTTTTATACGGTAGAAGCGTGAGGCTAATTCTTGACATATACTTTTTCTAAGGTTTTGATATACAAATATAAATAAACTCACTTTCCGGGTGGTGAGATAGTCTGCTACAATTACCGACTGTTTTTTATTAAGCGTACTGTGTTAACAACGTGTAACTTTAGCTCATTGAAATTATGTTTACGAATAATGTAAATCAACATAAGAACTAGCAAGGGTTTATTCAATTCCTTTTATAAAAATGAGGTAACCTTTTTATGATTGCTAATGCTTCTTAAATGCTACTACTGAAAGGAAGACAAGACTGCTTTCATTAGTTTTTTCTGTTGTTATGCCGTGCTGTAGGCAAATTTCACGCCCGGCTTGAGATCCAAATATCTTCTTCAAGTGAGATTTCATTAAAAATTTCACTCGACATTCCATCTACTTCCTGAATAATTCATACTTACACATTATTTCTCGTTTCAAACTTATTTTCACTAGTTTTAGTTTTATTATTTTAGTAGATTTTCTGTGAATGGCCCCATGTGTGTGTTCACGTAGATTTTTCTTAATGTTTGTGGTTTTAAAGTTTTCGGAAAAAATCCTTATAATAAATAAACGAAAAGGAGATTGAAGTGACCATTCCGTATACGATTTTAGTTTACTGTTGAATCTCTCCGAATTTAATGCATAAAGTATGGCCGACAAATAAATAAAACTGCGTGTATTTAATTTTGTATGTGTATGTTATATCCAAATTGCAGATATTTTAAAATATATAATAATAAATTGAATACAAATATGCAAGAATTACGAAACCTATAATACGAGTAGTATAGTTATGAATTATGTTATGACCTAACCAATTATAACTATTTATCTTAACCCTTATTTTAAAAGGAATTGTATATAAAAGAACGACTATGGACTGCTCACTCTATTCTCCCAATCTCCAAACAACTGCTACAATATGTATTAACGTTTCAGCTAGCAACATCGTCCCACAGTTTAGAGAAAAGAGATTACGTTATAAGGGAACTAGTCGACACTGAATGCAACTATGTGGATGTATTGAGCAAAATTATCAAGTACTTTTTGAGGCCGCTCACGCCGTATCTAAAGCCGCAGGACTTGCAAGTCATATTCTTTGGTATAAAGGTAAGAATCACGTATTTTTTGCCCTCCAACCCTTCAAAATATTGTTTAGAGACAGATTCAAATTCTCACTGATATCCGAGCGTTTCTAAAAACGTGCGTTTACAGCAAACTTTTGTCTGCATCAGCATCTACTGCTTATTAACACTACTGTAAAGTATTCTTTACCTTCCGTACTTAACCTTGGGAATACCTATATTATCATTTATGAGGTCAATATACCTCTCCATTCCAGGAACTACACGATATCCACTCCGGCCTCCTCCGGCAACTGAAGCTGGCGACAGAAGCCTGCGTGCCCGGCAGCGGAGCACCACGCCTTGCAGACGTGTTCCTAGCGTGGAGGGAGAGACTCTTACTGTACGGGGACTACTGCTCCAACCTGACGCACGCCCAGGAGACACTGAAGACTCTCGACGCGAGGGACAACACCTTCAACAAGCAGCTAGCTGTAAGTAACGCGATCGGAGATAACCTAAGATTTCGATGACAATTGTTGCAGTCGATAACAGAAATTTGTTGATAAACTTAGCTTCCAAAATACTTCCCGAGGGTATCTCATGAGGCGACTAAGAGGTAACGTTTGTATCATGCTAATCATGCTCAATCATCATCATCATCATCATGCTTGTGCTATCTTAGTACAAACTAGGTGGAACGCTGATTTTCCATAGATAGCTTCCGACATCTATCCGTAAATTTTCGAAGCACTATGTGTTCAATTTAATGTTTTTCAACAGAGCTTGGTGGCGCGTTCCGGAGAGGTATGGACTCTCAATCTTGAGGTCCGGGTTCGAATCCGCACTTACAACATGCCACGTACCAATGAGTTTTTCTAACTTATGTACGTATTACCGACTGCTCTCAAACGGTGAAGGAAAACATCGTGAGGAAACCTGCATATGCAGAAGAAGAAATTCTGATGCATAGGTAAAGTCTACCAATCCGCATTGGGCACGCGTGGTGGACTAACGCCCATACACCCTCCTAGAGGGTAGGCCTGTGCCCTGCAGTGGGACGTATATTAGACTGATGATGATGATGATGATGTGTTCAATTTAGGTTCGTATCTAAACTGGAGAGATAGCGCGCTACACCTCATCGCTGCGCTGTAATAGTGAGAGATTTCGCCCATGTCGATCACTGTATTGTTGGTCTAGTGGTCTAGACAACCGGCTCACGATTCGTGTGCTTATGGTTCGAGCCTCGTGTCGGCCGGCCGTCTTTTTCAAATTATTTCACACTGTGGCTCCCCCTGGTGCTAATAAGCGGTAACGCCAATAATTAAAACGTCCTAAAATCCGAGGCGACTTACCTATGTAACGCCCGACCAGAAATATAAAATACCTCGCCATGTTGCGGAAAATCATTGGAACTAATTTTTGTACTTGGAACTCTGTCATTAAAGGTTATAGTCGATTGCAGCGCTTCCAAACCAGGTTTTTTATATTCCTGGTCAGGCTTTATAACCAATACATATACATTTTAATCTATGGTTTGTACCTATGCAATGTTTTTGTGGGGTAAAGACTGTATATGTGATCACCACTTGATACCTCATTCCGTTCTTCATCATATAAACCTTCAATACGTGTTTCAATCGTTGCAGAAATGTCAGAAGGAGCACAGCGACGGGCGGATACAGTTGCGCGACATACTGTCGGTGCCGATGCAGCGGGTGCTGAAGTACCACCTGCTGCTCGACAAGCTTGTCCACGAGACCCAGCCCGTGAGTGTTTCATTAATAACTTGGGTTTACCCACGACTTCGTCCAGATACCAGAGTTTAAGTCAAATTATAAACTTTCAAACGAAAAAGTTTCATCGATATCGATTCAGCAGTTTTCGCGTGATGCTCGAACAAACAAACAGACAAATGAGAAAATCCAAAAATGTGTGATTTGGAATCAGGGACACCTCAAAAACCATATCGTAACTTTTTGAAATACCACTAAACAGTCACCCATCCAAAGACGTCAGCCCAGACGTATTTTTACTTTGGTGATCGTTGCCAATACCGAAGCCTCACTACGCCAACGAGCGCCCCTAGCTATCTAAAAACTTTTTCATTCACCCTCGTCCTCGTCCATTTTAAGTAGGGCCGCTACATGGAAAAATTCTGCGCTTTGTGATAGAAGCATGAAATTTTCGTGACTTATAATTATTGGTTTTTATCATAGAATCAAAGCATTTCCATCGTTTTGGTGGACCCCCTGCCTAAACCACTGAACCGAGTTGGATAGTTGAAGTATCATTCGAAAGGAATTTAAGTTAAGAAGGATCGATACATATACTAGAAAAAGCATTAAAATAATAATAGTTGCGAAAACGAAACAGGCGCGAAACGCTTATCGCATTTAGTGACCAAGAGAAAATCAATATGTGGTGGTAAAAAAAGAATGTGGTACTCTTAGAAAAAGTATATGTCTAGAATGAGCCTCACTGTTTTACCGTATAAAACAAAAGGGGCTAAGTTTCATAGGTTGGTGTGCGTGAGGCGCCATACAAATTCTGTATGTGTGCGTGTATATGTATAGGGTTTAGGAACCAGTCCTGGTTCCAATTTTTTTCGACGCTTTCGTATCTTCGACTGTCAATCTAGACATATACTTTATCAAAGGTGGTACTTTTGCCTGACTAAGTTGATATTTGCTTATAAATCTTGCAACTTATTCAGGCAAAGGTAATATTTTTCATACATTTTTATCATATCTCTATCTGTCCCTTTCCACTATACGCGGTCAGCGAATCTATAAAATACTCAATCAACGAATTGATAATATTTCATAATTGTTCACCATTTCAGAACCATGAAGAATTCCGGGGGTTGGAGCGAGCGAAAGAGGCTATGGTTGACGTAGCGCAGTACATCAACGAGGTGAAGAGGGACAGCGAAGTTCTGACGCTGTTGTCTAAAGTACAGGTAACCACACATTTATCTGTCATCTGTCTGTTTGCCCCACCTTAATTATTATCGTATTAACTAAAAATATGCAAGAAATGTCTCAGTATACACCACTAATTTTTAATTAGTAACGAAACTTTAAGGGTGTAATCAGACCGTGAATCTGAACAACTTTCGAAAGAATTTAGAAAATTTACAAAAGTGCGGATCGGCCGATCGATTTTGTACGGGAGGTCCGAAAAATTTCTCGTTTTTCGACCCGTGTTCATTAGGGAAAGTTGCTCAGATTCACGGTATGAATAAACCCTTAAAGTTTACCCTTAGTAAAACTAAGGGCCTACTAATTAAAAACCAGTGGTGTATAGGTAATTTAGTTGAAAATTATAAACGATGGAGTAGCGTTAACAGTATGAGAAACCGAACTAAGTGAGAAAAGTTTACTTTATACGGTATGATGATGTTCTTGGAAAAGGACAGAGCAAGAATAGGTTAAAAAAACCATTATAAAATGGCCGTATCCGACACACGCGACAACCGGTTCATTTTTATCCTTCCTACAAGATCCATAGAAATAGTAGATTACACACCGAGGACAGGAAAGTAAGAAAGGTCTCATATCTCATGTAATTGTTGACCGAGGCGAAGCCGAGGTCAAAAAACCTGTGATCTGAGGTTTTCTTATTTACTGTCCGAGGTTAGTATACTATTTTTCTTCTCGACGGAGGTGAAAGCGACAACTTCGTTTAGCGCAGCGGGACGATAATTGACGCTTTACGTCTGGAGGGATGAAAAATAATATAATATTATGTAAACTGATTTTATAGTAGATTACACACCGAGGGCTGAAAAGTAAGAAAGGTCTCAGATCTAATGTTCTGAGGTTTTCTTATTTACTGCCCGAGGTTAGTATACTATTTTTCTCCTCGACGGAGGTGGAAATCGGCAACTTCGTTTAGCGATAGCGCCCTCCGGTACCATCGGTCTACTTTCCGGAACGGTCCACTTTCACTATTCGTCTATTTTACCAAACCGTTAACGCAGCGGGACGAAAATTGACGCTTTCCGTCTGGAGGGGAGAAAAAATAGTAATAGGTCGCGAAAACACGACCGACGAGAGCCAGAGAAAATCTATGTTGTTTGTCACTTTCTGCGTATGCGATATTTTTGTTTGACTTAGTTGAAATATCTCTATCCCCTTCCAGTATACATGCTCATTTTCTCTTGATAATACAGATGATACACTTGATAGTACAGCAGAACTAATAAAGCAGGCACTACACTCTCGCGAGAACTTCTCGGCGAGAACTTTCAAGGACAAATTACTAGGCCCCACGACGCCACGAGAACAATGAAGGGCATCCACACATGGTTCTCGGCCCTTCTCGTCCGTTCTCGCCGAGAATGTAGTGCCTGCTTAACATTTGTTTCCCCACGTACCAGGAGAGCATAATAGACTGGGAGTGCGGCGCGTTAGGGGCGGGTGGGGCGGGGCTGGCCGCGTACGGGCGGCTGCTGCTCGACGGCGAGCTGCGGGTGCGCGCGCACGAGGACCAGAAGCTCAAGTCGCGCTACGTGTTCGTGTTCGACAAACTTATGCTGCTCTGTAAACCCGTCAAGGTAACTATCACCTTGATCTATCCATCTAATATACAGGTCGGTTAACTAAAGCTGGCACGTGCCTCACATTTACGCAATGCCTGTCTCACTGCACGCATAATGAAAAGTTTCCCTATCTCTATTAAGCACGGACGCAGTGACAGGAAAAATGCATTCGTGTGTGTCTGTGAACGCGCCAGCTTTAGTTAACCAACCTATACTAAACAACCATTTTATCTATGTATCAGAATCTGATGGCGAATAAGGAAATCAAATTTTAGAATAAGCAACACTAGCGTAATTGGATAAGGGCCCTTTACACACTGCGACATTTTGCAGCGCTTCTGCATAGATTCAATTGCAAAGCAACATCGATGCAAACGTAATCTGGCATAGGTGCAAAAGCGATACAGCATGAATGCAAACGCGTTTCAGCCTGCCACGAGGCTCCGCAATCCTTCTCAGTTGTGTTCTTACTCAAAAACAATCCTCGAGATTGGATAGATACTCCCTCAAACCACTTGACACTGGCGGACATTCGATGCTAACGCACAAGCCAGAATTCCACTAATAAAAAAAAAATGTCTCGATTATCGTAATTTCCGCCTCTTTAGAACCTCCAACCCTTTAAAACACATTCGTCCGGCAACAGGACAACCAATACTCGTACCGCGTGGGCGTGCGGCTCGCGGAGTACCGCGTGGAGGAGGCCAGCGGCCGGCGCACGCTGCGCACGGACGCGCGCTGGGCCTCGCACTTCTACCTCGTGCGCCGCGCCAAGGACGCCACCTTCACGCTCTACACGCGCACCGAGGACTGCAGGCGCAAGTGGGTGAAGGCCATACGGGACGCCATGTGAGTACACTCTGATAGTCACTAAGTACCGCGTGGAGGAGGGCTGCGCACGGACGCGCGCTGGGCCTCGCACTTCTACCTCGTGCGCCGCGCCAAGGACGCCACCTTCACGCTCTACACGCGCACCGAGGACTGCAGGCGCAAGTGGGTGAAGGCCATACGGGACGCCATGTGAGTACACTCTGATAGTCACTAAGTACCGCGTGGAGGAGGGCTGCGCACACAATACACATCTCTGATGCAATCATACTACTTAATATGATGTCCTCTTTGATGTGTCTGTAACGATTCACCTAGTGGAAGAACAAAAACAAAAAACCTTTACGAAGAAATCTCTCTTAGCTAAAAATTGACCTCCGTTACAGTACGACCCAAACCCAAATCTATTTCCCAAATTGACTGAAATTAAAAACATCTAATCCAATTCAGGTATGGTAGACTCACATTTCCTACGAAATGTATGAGAAAAGTTTTTTGAGATCTCCGGCATTTCGAGTACTTTAACCTCAGTTGGTCTAATATACTTTTTAGATCATTCTAAGAAATAGGATCAATTCGGTGTGTCAAGTTTTTTTTTGTCTTCATTTTTATATTTTTTACGGACAGAAGACATAATTTTAAGATACCTATTTCATTCTTATTGCGATTCATCGAGTTTATCAATATAAATTTAATTTTTAAATTATTTTGATCTGTAATCTCTAAGTGCAAAAATGGTGGAGAGAAAATAATTCGAACTCCATGAAGAAAAACTACATACAGCTGTATATAAAAAAATTAAAACCTGCCTCCTCTTTCTAACTCTATGCTGGAAAAAGATACGGCAACATCAAATGTAAATTCTGACATTGTGAAAGTATTTTTTTTTCTTAATGGCCGGTTATTTTAAGTTGATTTTATGTTAACCAAGGAGTTCACAGGTATGCCAGTGACGTCACTGCACGGACCGAAAAACGACGTTATTTTATTAAAAATATCTGTAATCCTTTCATTTTAAAATCTCTGACATAGAAAATATGATTATTGAGACAATTATCTCGAAATGGTTTTCAATTCAGCCCTCCAAAAAAAAACTTGACATACCGAATTGGCATTAAAAAGGTTTTAAGTAAATCGATCAGTTTCTTGCTGACTGATTTAATTTTTTCAAAATCTGTGTGCATGTGTATATAAATCTCTCATAAAACTTTAGGATAGTCTTCCAGGAACGTTTTCCTGTTGCTACAAACGGTTAAGGTATCTACCATACTGCCCCGTCCAAAAAATTCCATCTAGCTTAACTCGGTTCCGATATTACTAAGAGCAAATTTTATAAGTCACACAAGTTTGTTCGAGGTAATGTTACAAAACAGTAATAAAATTATCAGTGGCCGCAACAACAAAATTTGACGAGTTTGGTCCATATTACACAAACCCCTTTCTGTTTATACGAAACCTAACGCATATAAATATATACGACTAGAAATCAAGCTTCTTAAAGCGCGCGCAACGGTGCTAGACTCGCGTAAAAAGTTGTAATCCATAATGAATCAAAATGGCGTATTTACGAATCTAGCGGCGGTCTCCGGCGCGGCGTCCCGTTTGTATGGAGCTTCCTATCTGTACGGATATTTAATCATGTGCCTAATGTATGTAATAAATTGTCAGAGACAACCTGGAGCCGGCCGGGTGCCGCAGCACGAACCACAAGTTCGTGTTGCACACGTTCGAGAAGCCCGCCACCTGCCACCACTGCTCCAAGTTCCTCAAGGGACGCATATTTCAGGTAACGGACTAGCCACACAGAAGGACACTAATGTTTCCCATTTTAAACCCACAGAGAATATTAAATTTAAATTACATAATGGTAATGGGATGCCGTCCGCCGTCGACGCGGCGACTATATGTCATGAACGACCATAAACCACATTCTATCACAATAATAATATTCAAGCGAAAGAACAACTGATGAAAATCCGAGTTTAGCGTTATTTATTTTCTCCCTTCCGGACCGAAAGCGTCAATTGTCGTCCCGCTGCGCTTAATGAAGTTGCCGCTCTCCACTTCCGTCGAGGAGAAAAATAGTATACTAACCTCGGGCAGTAAATAAGAAAGCCTCAATCACATGTTTGTTGACCTCGGCTGAGATCTGAGACCTTCCTTACTTTCCTGTCCTCGGTGTGTAATCTACTATTAATCTAAACTGTTATAAAATTGTTAATGTTTGTTTTGTAACAGCATCACGCAAAAACGAATTAACCGATTTTAATAAATCTTTTTTGTTTGATAGCTTATGATTTGAATTAAAATCTGGTATATAAGAAGTCGCGGGTAAACTCTTGTAAGAGTATACAACTTAAATATGTTGTATACAGTCCACTACCCTATAAGCTAAGAGACCCCCCACACTAGGGAGCGTCGTCGTGGTGCCAGCGTTGACGCGGTGACGCGGCGCCAGCGCTGGCCGACTGCCGAACGCTGGGCTTACACAGCGCTTCTCAGCGATTTCTCTATGATGACTGACGAGATGCGGTAACGCGACGCCAGCGCTGCGTAAGCACGGCGTTCGGCAGCCGGCCAGCGCTGGCGACGCGACGCGGACGCTGGCACGACGACGACGCTCGAAAGACGCTAGTGTGGGGAGTCCCTAACGTATCTGAGACGGAGATGTGGAAATGGTGTCGTTCTGCAGGGTTATCTGTGTACGGTGTGCAACGCATGCGCGCACAAGGAGTGCATCGCTCTGTCGGGGCGCTGCGGGGGGCTGCTAGTACCCGCGCCCCCCCTGCCGCCCCACCACCAGCCCCCCGACCACGCGCTGCACTACTACATGTGGTACGTACTGTGCACTACACACTACACACCACACTACGGGGACTACTCTACTCGCACGGGCTCATTTTGATGCATAAAACCATTTAGGAACGTATAGTCCAAATCCTATAATGTTGAATTTTCAAAATGTTGTACTCCCAAAATGTATATTCCTAAAAAGTTTGTTTGTTGTTGAGTTTGTATTTCCCAAAATGTTGACTTTCTGTAGAATTTCAAGATGTTGTCTTTTCAAAATGTTGAATTTCAAAATGTAAAATTTTACAACTTTTTTCACAAATCTAGCGCCGTTGCGCTTTAAGAAGCTTGACTTCTAGTCGTATCTATTCATATGCTAGAGCGTTATTGAAACACTAAATTGGACAACAAACAACTTAGCTTACGCGCGGTGCCAAGAGCCGTGACAGATGCGCGCGCTCTATAACTTGTTCATACATACTCCAAGCCATGTATATACAGTGAGAATGTAGCAATATATGACACAATGATGTTTTAGGTACGTGGGTGAGATGGGACGGGAGACGGCCACGTCGCGGCTGGAGCGGCGCGTGGACGGCACGTTCCTGCTGCGCGGCCGCCCCAACCCCGCACAGCTCGCCGGCACCGACACACACTACGCGCTCTCACTCAAGTATGTACCGCTTCCCTTAGATCAAAGTTAAATTAAGGGATCGGCCTCACGCGAACATTTCAAACCAGAAAAATAAGTCAAAAGAAATTACATTGACAGGTATACTTCAAATCGCATGCCCAAACGAATAAAGGTGAAACTTTGAAAAGTCAACTTTACAGGAGAGCAAAAAACCGAACCGAAACGTAAGTAGTAATTAGATAGAATAAAGATTTCTAACCATATAATTTAACGAATATGCACCATAGCTGCGTAGTAAAAATTCAGGACATGTATTGAAGGCCGTAGATTCCAAAAATGGCATAAAAGCAAAAAGGGTGCTATGGCATTTTACACCTTTATTCGTTCGGGCGTGCGAAATATGTACCGAGATGACAGACAGTGTGCTAGTTTGTATGGACCAAGTGTACTAGTCATAGACATATTACTCTAGCGATAGACAAGCTCGTTCAAACAAACAACATGTCACACAAAACAACACAAAATGACACATTGCGGTCTGTCATTGCCATAGTGACGAAGTGAACTCGGGAACATCAATCAAGTGCGTACACCTCATTCAAGTGGAACATGTTGCTTCTATGGAAGGGCAAGTCTATCGCTAGAGTTTAAGTCTATGGTACTAGTTGACAAGTTGTGTGCTTCAACTTAACACGCTTTGAACATATCCATTAATTTTACTTTGATCTATGCTACTTCCTTCATCATAGACTTCATGCAACTTATCTGGCAACTCGGTCTGCGGCCGTAGTAGGTATGGCAGCGGGATATCGCGCTTTCACTCTTTCTATGACGCGATGTGGTGTGTGTTTTTGTGTAAAATAAGGCCTTGAGATCGCCATATCATTACCGTACAATGTCGAGCACTTATTAAATGCTATTTAAACTAGATAGTGGCAAAATTGAACTACCATGACCACACTACTATGATGCCACAATTTTAAAATGTGAATAGAATAGAAAGTTATAACATGTGTATTAAGTAATGCAGTAAATTATAGTTTTTTTAGATTTTTTTTTAGAGTTTTCTTTCAGCCATCCTCAACATCTCTGGCGCCCTCATCGTGTGCCTGTCGACATCGTATAGCCTCTGCATCCTATCCAACTTCTGATCATATCAGTTTTCCGTTCCATAAGATTCGGGAGGGTTAAGATGAGAAAGTGCATATTATTATGTTTAAAGCCATCGACCTAGAACTATGGACATAGGGTCTAGTACAAAATTCTCGATAAAAGTGTCCCGAACTAACCTTCTAAAAAGTAGGTATGCATAGTAATGTAAACAAACTGAAAATGATAAAATAATAGTTTGCTTACTGAAAATAGGATACACCATCACATTTTTTCACGTTGCTTTGGTAGTTTTTACAACACAGTACGCCATCATGAACTCGCGCGTGCTCGGACGATCAAACAAAGACTGGCAGAGACGTCAGTCTCTTTTTGGAATTAAACTTCTTTTGGTTCGGACACTTTTGAGCGTGCACCCATCTTCCATAGTGTTCTAATTCAATGTTTAAAGCGCACTCTTAAAAATACCCTGCATACCTGACTGCATTCTCTAATAAAGCGGTCGTTTTCTGTTACGAGAATTCATTCAATGATAATATATAACAAACAGAACGGACAACACAGTGAAGCACATGCGAGTCTGCCACAAGCCCATTGACCAGGTGCTGCACTACTTCCTCTCCGAGTCGCGGTTCTTCCGCAGCATCGTCGAGCTCATCTCCTACTACGAGAAGACCAGCCTCTCGGAGAACTTCGTCGGGTGAGCTAACCACTTCAATTACTTATCTCTCCTGAAACATGTTAAATCATAAATAAGATAAATAAATATCTTTTAGGATGCCTTTCTACCAGAGCTGTGCGAGGATGCGTAGCGGAGTTGTGAAACTATGTGTATATTGATGAATAGACCATTGCTGTGCGAGGGACGCATCTGTCAAACACAAATCTCTAGCTCGCATCCCTCGAACACATATACAAGGTGTTTCATAAGTAAAAATAAATATTTAAAACTCTTAAGGGGGTTGTTCAGACCGTCAAACTGAACAACTTTCTCTATGGGACCAACATCGAAAACGCGAAAAAAAAAATCTGATATCCCATACATATTTTAGCTCTAGTCGATTTGTAGAGTATGGAACAAAAATTTTTTTTTCGCTATTTCGATATTGGTCCCATAATGAAAGTTGTTCAGTTTGATGGTCTAAACCACCCCCTTAAATGTTTATTTGTATTTTTGTAACACCTTGTATAGCTCGCATTTTATGTAAAAACCTCGCTCTGCTGAAACCTTTTCCACAGAACTCGGCAGTGCGAAGCTAAGAATATGAAGCAATGCTATCGGTGTTTCTTTCGTCGCTCACATCTCTGGTGGAAAGGCACACTAACATGCAACATAATTCTGATCCCAAACAAACAGTCTACAAGGCTTTTATGATAGGACAACAACTACATAAAATATTTCCTCTTTCGTATAGATAGAACATTATAGTTTGTTGTTTTTAGTTTGACGTGTGATTTTGGCTTTGAATGGACCACCCATTTCTTCCTCTGGATGTAGTACAAATCCTACATTAATTTGATTAAGCTAACATGGCATACATGTAAAATAATAACATTCGATTGGAATAAGTTGTGACATCTATTTGACGGCCCGACAGCACAGTCTGTAGTGAACCTGCCTGCTGTGCCGGGGGTCGCGGGTTCGAATCCCGTAAGGGACAAATATTTGTATGACGAATATGAATATTTGTACCCGAGTCATGGATGTTTGTATCTATATATTGTAATCCTTTCGTCCCTCCAGGGTTGTGAGAGAGTGTTTCTTGGATTTTACTGCATTTTTGCCTCAAAAGCCCATTAATTGGCCGCTTCCGTTGTAATTTTCCTAATTTCATAAATAGAATGGTAACTTCCGCTTGTCATTTTCCCGCCATTCGCCAGCGTGCTGAATTGGCTCTGACGCCATTTTGTTCATTGTGTTTCCGGATTTTGACGAGTGCAGATCTGCCTCAAAATACGCGAGTGAAAAAGTTCGAAATTTCCGTTATCGATATTAAAGTGACATAATTTCGTTAAGTCACTCGTATAGTTTAGTTTTGTTCAAATTTGAAGCCCGTTTAGTGAATTCGGTTCGTCATGGCTCACGAAAGTCATTATATCGTCGAATCGAGGGTTTGTCGCCGCTCGCGTCGCGCCGCCGTGTCCCGCGCCACGTGGCTCGCGTCCAGCTCCCGCGCCCCGCGCCGCCAACGCGGCGCCAGCTCCAGGTGCAAGCTGCAGGTGCTGCGCCAACGCGCTCCGCCGCCACGTGTCTACAGTCTACAGTCGTTGCGAGTTGAGGTTTGATAACTCGCGGGCCAGGTTTGTGTTTTGACTTTGTACAACGCTTGGGTGCTCGGCCGCGCCGGCCCTCCATTTTCGAGGGAATTCTTCAAACCCCGTGCGCGGCATCCGGCCGAATTAAAACTACTTTGAGGCTAGGGTATTTTATTGCCTTAAGGTTTAAAGATGTTATACGACTAGCCTATTTTAATTTAACTAATGTCATGATAAATCTGAAAATTTGATAAATTTCCGATGATAAGCTGACATTATTGTTCGTTTTAGACGAATTGCCGGTTTGACCGAGGTTAGACCGTTATCGAATTTGACCGATGTCTTATACCCGTTAGAACGATATTTTCGAATGTCAGATCCTGTTAGCAGGAGCAGGGGCGGTGGGATTGCGATGATTTCCAATCTATTAAATTTTCATACACACATAATTATGTACATTGACGACCGTACTTCGATTTCGGAAAAGTTATCGCTACAAGTACCAACCATCTTCTGAGGTTGCAGATTGCGAGTGAGTGAATCGATAATTTAAAGAAAAGGGGGCGTCAGTAAAATGTTTGTCTAAAGTGATTAAAACCGAATAAGAATGGTTTCAATTATCTTGTATAACATTAGGTAACTTTTATTTTAACGGCTCAAAGAGCTGAATTACCTATGTTTTTCTTGTTGCTAGCCGACTTATCGAAATGTTTAGCGAATGACCGCCATCGATCAGTTTGAGCCAAAATGATTTGAATATTGTTTTCGGTCTGTAACTTGATATTTTACTAAAAGTTTTGGTTAAATTCTGAAATATTATGAACTCTTCGAGATTCTTCCGTGCGTCGCGTCGTTGTATTTGCCACAGTAAATGACGGTTTGTTCTACATATATGTGAGCAAGTGTTCTTTTCATCAATCTTTTGATTTTATTAATTTTTTTAAAAAAAGGATGTGGAAACTCCCGTCCATCGAACCCTATAAAACCTGAGAAAATATGTCAAAATATATTTATTCAGGTGGGTGTCGAATCACAAGAATATTAATCCTACTTCGACACATACATTTTCTACAGCGATTGTTTAGAAATTGGACGTAATTTTATAGCAATTCTAGCTCATCGTTCAATTCTTAGGTAAAACCAAGTCTTTTCCAAAAGATATTGTGAGTACATGTTATTTGGCGTCGCTTCGGCCGAAACCTCTTCAAGAAAGCTTCGCTGCATCGAACGAATTATCGTGTTCTTCAATTGATTATAAATGCTATGAAATGCATTGGACAGATATTTAATTACAACAGTCAGTAATTTTTCTAATATTGATAGATCATTTCTTGGTGCCTGTCTACTGTAACATGACCTTAAACAAGAATTCTTCACGAAAAGCGGACGAAAGAAGGAAGGAGTGGAATCTTACAATAGATCGTGCACAACTACAGTAGGGTAAGGACCCTCTTTTGAAGTCAAAACTATACTATCTTCGCTTGCGCTCTTCCAGTTGGGTAAAGCGAACAAAGTCCCTCTCGTCGATTATCAGATCTTCGCAAGCTACGTCGTCGACACTTCCAGTTGGGCAGAGTCCCTTGTCGGAAGTAAAATATTTACGAGCTTCGTAGTGCACACTACGACTTGGGTAAAATTCCTTGACAGAAATCAAATTTTATCAATTTACGAGCTTTGTCGTGCACATTACCAGTCGGGTAAAGTCCCTTGTAGAAAACAGATATTTACGAGCCTCGTCGTGAAAACTTCCAGTTGGGTAAAGTGTCTCAGAAGTCAGATCTTTGAGAGTTTCATCGTGCACACAGCAGGTGGATGAAATTCCTCCTCTGAAGACAGACCTTTGAGAGCTTCGTCTTGCATACTTCCAGGTGGGTAAAGTCCCTCCTTGGAGGACAAATTTTTGCGAGCGTCGTCATTCACACGTCCGGTTGGGTTAAGTCCTCTCTCGGAAGACAGATCTTTGCGAGCTTCGTCGTGTACACTTCCAGTTGGGTAAAGTCCCCACTCTGAAGTCAGATCTTTACGCGCTTCGTTGTGCACACTTCCAGGTGAGTAAAGTCCTCACTATGAAGTCATCTCTTTACGAGCTCCGTTGTTCACACTTTCAGGTGGGTAAAGTCCCCAAACTCTGAAGTCAGATCTTTGCGAGCTTCGTTGTGAACATTTTCAGTTGGGTAGAGTCCCCACTCTGAAGTCAGATCTTTACCAGCTTCGTTGTGCACATTTCCAGGTGAGTGAAGTCCTCACTATGAAGTCATATCTTTACGAGCTTCGTTATGCACACTTCCAGGTGGGTAAAGTCCCCAAACTCTGAAGTCAGATCTTTGCGAGCTTATTTGTGCATACTTCTAGGTGATTAAAGTCTCTCATCTGAAGATAAATCTTTGCGAGTATCGTTGTGCACACTTCCAGGCGGGTAAAGTCCCTCTTTGGAAGTAAAATCCTTTCCAGGTGGGTGTAGTCCCTCCTTGTAACCTAAGACTGAGCTCTGCGGGCTTCGTCGTGTCATCTGGGTCGCCTATACTGTCGCAGAGCTTAGATATTGAGTCGTGAGTTCCAGCGGTCAAGTCCCTGGAGTCTCCGACAGCTTCCAGCGTTCATCATAGACGATTATAAATAAGAACGTGAGCAGCTGTAAAATTTTATTCGAGTTTTGACAGCTTTGACTATAGTCCGACAATTGTTCGGCCGTGGCTAATATGTATCATAAAAGTGGAGATCTTGGCCTTCTGTCTGTTTATGACTGATAACAAAACATATTAGCGGGTTTATCGGAGTACAATTCAATGAGAAGTCAATTTGAATTTTGTACATAGTATGACTATGAATTGCTTTAATTGGTCAGACTTACTGGTATTCAAATTCTATCAATAGAAAGTTTGACGTCAGTGAAGTCATCAATACAACCACATAGCTCTTACAGAGTGGACACAGAATAGTAGCATCACCGCTGAACGCGGACGGGGTAACCTAGTCCAATTTTGGAAGATCTGAAACTGGAAGCATGGTTCCCCAAAAGCAGCCTGAGTGTATAAGAAGACATTTTAAAATCGTCGTTAGCTCACATTATTTTCCTATCGAACTCCATGAATAAGATGGCTAAAGTGGTGCTTTCATAAGAACATAAAATATAATTTTGTCATTTCCTATCCTTCGGCATCGCCTAGAATTTCCGGCGTAAGGTTGTTCTGATTCTCTTCTTACTCTTGTTCTGTGAAAACTTGCACACCAAAGAGGAACCACGTTTATCGTGTTCTATCAACTTTCATAAATCTGTCGTGTTTACTTTCTGTGACCCTTACCTAGGCTAGGAATAGAGCGACATCCTCGCTTAACACACAAAACACACAGATTGTCAGAACTTCGATTTAGGATCTATCTAGAGAAGATAAGGCCATTATGCCATTCGTTGCATCAGTGCGCCACGTTTTGTGGGCATCGGCTCGGCCTAAATTTAATATGATTTTGGTAATGATCTTCAAATTACATATTTTCCTTATTACCTTGAAACTAACTTAGCATCATTTCGCAAGTACGGATCGACTGTTCGGTTGATCCGATAAAAGTTTTAGCCACGAAATTAGATTCTGAGAAGTATTTGATTATTACTCGGTGTAAAGGAGCTAAATCTCAGCTTTGTTTATTTAGGTATCTATCTATTTAAGAGGTCAGGCCTCTTCCCCGGTGGGGAATTATAATTATAGCTTTTCTTTTTGTACTTACAGTTAAAGCGACTTCTCAAGTTGGATCAGTAATTTCTTCCTCGATGCTGTATTAAAGAGATCTGTAAAAACTTTCATAATTACCACAGAAAACAAAATAGGTAGAATAAAGACCAAATTTATCATAATCTTTTCAAATATTTAGTTTTTGATAGAAAATGATTCGAATAACTTTGTTAGATTAACAAAGCAACGTTATAATACCTATATATTGAAGAGTATTCAATTAATTATATTATTTTGTTTTTTCTTCTCTTACCATAACAGTACCTACTATGTTTTTGTTTTTAATAACAATATATTCTTTATTCTATTGAATCTGGTACCTATCATAACTTCATCCCCGCCATTCACCAGGTGATAACAGACACGTCTCACAACCCTGGAGGGACGAAAGGATTACAATAGAAAGATTTTACCTTACAATAAAATCAATATTGTGATCCTGAAGTCCCTCCAGGGCCTATTTAAGGCCACCTGGGTGAGTCGCAATGAACAAAATGGCGTCAGAGCCAATTCAGCACGCTGGCGAATGGCGGGAAAATGACAAGCGGAAGTTACCATTCTATTTATGAAATTAGGAAAATTACAACGGAAGCGGCCAATTAATGGGCTTTTGAGGCAAAAATGCAGTAAAATCCAAGAAACACTCTCTCACAACCCTGGAGGGACTTCAGGATCACAATATTGATTTTATTGTAAGGTAAAATCTTTCTAATATGTATTCTATATCGTTGTCTAGTTATCATAATACAAGTCCAGGCTAGATTCTGGAACTTTAAATGTGACTAGATAATTTGTGTGACACTGTCCAAAATATAAATATATAGCATGAATCTAATTGCAACATTAGACGTGTGGATCAGTAGTTTGTATAACTCTGGTAGATGGCGCTGACGTCCCTTTAAGACGTAATATATAGATTGAAAATTTCGCCGTGGCTTGCGGGGCGACGACAGCTCTGTTGGAGTAGAGCATGCCCCGGATAGGCAGGTCGTGGGTTCGAATCCCGCTCGCCGCCCGACTTTTTCAATCTTTAATTTGATTAAGCTAACATGGCATACATGTAAAATAATAACATTCGATTAGTACAAATCCGTTTCATTTGATTTGAAATGCCATTCAATGCTGAAAACGTCGATATGCTATTGGTGCGCCTTGCTGCACGCGCTTACTGCACCTTTATAAAGATGTTGGTAGTTCCTGCCCATCCCGAGGGGATTTTAGTCGTGGTTTATATGTTTCTTTCCGCAGACTAAACACGAACCTGCGCTGGCCGTTCCGGCGGGTGGTCGCGACGGTGGTGCATGACTTCAGGCCGCTGGAGGCGTCCCAGCTGGCGCTGCGGCCGGGAGCCAAGGTCCTCATACTGAGCAAGGAGGGCGACAGCCGGGGCTGGTGGAAGGGCAGGACCCTCGACAAGGTATCTTAAATCTTTATATTGATCAATCGAAGGCATACTCCAGTACGCGTCGGCCCAGTGCTGCCACCTTAGTGTTATCGGTCCTAGATCTAGCGCTTTTTTGTATGATTAGCGCCGTATCTGAGAATTTAGCGCCTAGCAAAGAATCTTGCCGTTTTTTAACTACTTAAATAAAGCAACAGTATTCGTGTTTGAATATGCTGTATTTTGTGACACAAATATGATAAATATTGATAGCGTATTGTAGTCAAAACATCTTCATAGATTGTGCAGTGTTAGGAAGATTTAAATACGAACGCTTATCTGAAGTGCTATCATTCATTTTACTAGGGACCTACGAATTCGGTATGTCAAATTTTTTTTTGGAGGTCTAAATCGAAAACCATTTCGAGATAATTGTCTCAATAATCATATTTTCTATCAGACATTTTAAAATGAAAGGATTACAGATATTTTTAATAAAATAACGTCGTTTTTCGGTCACGAGTTGCCCCTGCAAACTCCTTGGTAAACATAAAATCAACTTAAAATAACCGGCCATTAAGGAAAAAAAATACATTCACAATGTCAGAATTTGACTTTTTTTTTTTTAAGTTTATCCTTTCGGATAGGCTATGGGAACTAGCCCTTACTGCCTGGTCATTAGTGTCTTTTTTTCTTTGTACTTAAACCTAACCTAACCTAACCTTAATACCTAACTCTTGAAATGCGAGGGTGGTACACACATTCCAATGGTCAGGGGAGTTTCACGCGAGAATCAATCCGAATCAAACGGGAGCGCCTGCTTTATTTCTCACTCTTACTACATATATTGCTCTCCATTAATGGCACATTATCAAACTAATTCCACCACATTAACACAATAATAGCCACGAAAAACGAATTTAGAAAATTAAGAAACAAAGCCCGTCTGTTTCTTCACAATTCCTGTGCAAAACTCTCCTGATGACGATGGGATGATAGATGAACGACGAGGATGAAATTTTGGTCGATTTTGTAAGCACGCGCGTTGCCGCCAAAATCACCAGTACGATTTAACTTGCACCAAAACTTTTGTTCTTTCTTCGTATGTATTTGAGATTCCTGTTATGTTGGTCGATTTACGCAACTTTTTGGCACACAATCCGCACGAAATTATGTCACAAATATCACTAAAACCAATTTTTCACGAATATCAAATATGTACAACTTTGACCGAACAAATTTAATGGCGGGAAGCCAATCTGACATTTGATGTTGCCGTATCTGTTTTCAGCATAGAGTTAGAAAGAGGAGGCAGGTTTTAATTTTTTTTAATATAGCATTAGGTAGTTTTACTCCATGGAGTTCGAATTATTTTTTCTCCACCATTTTTGCACTTAGAGATTACAGATCAAAATAATTTAAAAATTAAATGTATATTGATAAACTCGATGAATCTCAATAAAAATGAAATAGGTGTCTTAAAATTATGTCTTCTATCCGTAAAAAATATAAAATGAAGACAAAAAAAAAACTTGACATACCGAATTGACTGACTTAAATTGACTTAACGGTTTCGGAAAGACTGATAAGACTATTTACAGAATCTAGGGTTTTTTCGACTCGCGAAAATTTTAGAATCTAGCTCTTCTTTCACAGTTTAAGCGCCTAATTAATTTTTTAGGCGGCAGCCCTGCGCCTGCCAATTCGTGATCCCAATTCTAACACTCCCAATCGGTTGTTTGTTCCTATTGTCCGATTTTCTCGTTTATATTATGAAGTCCCGGATGTGACTGAACTTTGTGTGATCAGTCAGAGTGAAAATTATTTACAATTTCATTTCGGTGGAATCGCATCACTCGATCGGATTCTACAAAACCATGCATTTCATTTTTTAGACTGATATCGTGATCAGAGTTCACCTTTGGATTTTTTTGCATTATTCGTTTCCACAAGCAACGGATCTTGTGGTCAGAGTGGACTAACCTTCATATACATAGGTCGTCAGCAGTTAAGTGTTCTCTCATCTCTCACAGGGTGACAACAGAAGCGGCTACTTCCCTAAAGAATGCGTACGCGAGGACCCCGAGTGTATCGGGGCACTTGACTGATGTCAGCTCTGCCTCGCCGAGCGCGAGCTGCACTTCACGCCGCCGGACCGCCACGACCCCGCCGACCTCGTGTAGACCTTAACACGCTACGAATAGAGTCCGTTATCTATCACCCGTACGTACACTCTCGGATTATGTAAAGGTAGCTGGAGTCTGATTTAGGTTAGATTAAGGTTTATCCCGCCAAGTGAACTTGGAGTTTCTGTTTAAGAATAATGCTACCGTGTAGTAATTTAAACTGGTGCTCGAATGCGTTCAACGCCTCAACCATTAGCACAGATAGGTAGTGGTTAAAGGAAGATCCGATGCCGACGAGGCGGCGATATGTCGGATAATCTATGTGTTTTCACAGGGATGGGGAAATAGATTTTGAGAAGGGCCTTATTGAAAGGCGGGCCAAATTGGATTTGTTACAATATGTAACACCAACTTAATCAAGTTTAAATATAATTACATTTTAATGGATAAATGACTTTGTGACTGTTCATTAATAAGTATAATCGCCTGGCTCTAAGTTATTGGAACCAATTCTCAAAACGGACTCAAAATGTTCATCTTATTCCTACCTAACATTGTTTCTTGAGGGCCGTATTTACATAGATGGCTGGTACAGATTGTAGGCCGGATAGAATCATGTCGCGGGCTGGATTTGGCTCGCAAGCTGCCATTTCCCCATCCCTGGGTTATCATATACGATTACCGGGCTATGCTATAATGATCCAGTAGCTCACCCCGCCCGCCTCACCCGATAGACCAGTCGCGACCGCCGAAATTCACATCAGCAGAGATATATAAAGTGAATGATGCTCTACAGTACAGAACTGCTTCTATTGATCGATTAATTTCGCGTTTGATGCATGACTGAGGCCCGATATCGTTCTTTACACACCAGCAGGAATCAGCGAGAAGGTTCGAATTTGTGCAAATATAGACCGTATCAACTAAGTAATAGTGTCGTTATCATTGTTGTCAGTAGTAACGTCAATCAATGTCGTGGATCAATATAAAATGAACTGTCGTTGTATGTGTTAAGGTGTAACATTGAAGGTGCATTAAAATATTATTAACCACCACCTTCTCGTGAACAATCATATACTTCGGTGTTTTTTTTAGGCTACGTGAAAACCTGTCCCTTCTATATGAACATATAATACATAGGCCCTAAATAATGGGTCTCCCTTATCCCCGCTACCCAGTCGGTCGCGTAGCTCCAGCAATGTCCTACGCCGAGATCCGTACCCATTCTGGATGCCCCTAGGTCGGTTGCTTAAGTTCATTCACTGGCTCGGTAGACCCTTCGTGATCCAAGCCGTGGTGGTCCACGAGTAACCTTGCCTGCCGTGCAGGAGGCGATGGTTCGATCCCCGTCCAGGCCGACTCGTGCCAATGAGTTTTTCGGAATTTATGTACGATTTGAAACACCACTGGCTTTTCGGTGAAGTAAAACATCGTGAGGAAAACCTGCATGCTTTATTTTGAGGCATGTATTGTTCCCACTGTCCATTATAAGTGGCGACGGGCTCACTATCCGTCATACTGGACCGAGTGTCGGTACTACTGCTGAAACGTGGATGTTCTGAAGTTTCAGCATGTCTCTGACTATATGATGTCCCCCTCGGGGAATATAGCCGTGAGCATATGCTTATATGCATATGCCTAATCTTGTATTCTCTTTATTATTAAATTCGTTGAGGATTCCATGACAATTTATGGCTCGCTGAACTTCATTTTATAGTGTTGTGTTTACATCAGTGGGTACATCACAAACACAGCATAATATTGGGCCGGTATATAACAAATTTTAAGAAGCAAGGAATGACGTAGGTTCTTG
Organism: Agonopterix heracliana; assembly: GCA_963693445.1. Classification (NCBI taxonomy): domain Eukaryota; kingdom Metazoa; phylum Arthropoda; class Insecta; order Lepidoptera; family Depressariidae; genus Agonopterix; species Agonopterix heracliana. The sequence goes on along the minus strand of OY856308.1, from coordinate 20,725,660 downwards.
AGTATTTTTGAAGCAAATGGAATATGTAATTTTTATAGCGTGAATCAAAGCGTCACATTGAATGTTTTGAATGCGCATGATGCAATGCAATCTCAAAGTTTAGGTAAAAAGCTTATTAGTATTAAGTAGATATTATATTTTAATTAAATATGACATGAATTATAGTAATGGTTAATGTGTATATTATTTTAAGTACATTATATTATGTATTTTTATGTAATGTTAGAGAAATAACTGTTGCTGTCTCGATCTATCTCTTTTCTACTTCAAAAAACAAAGTAGTTTCAGACTTTGTCTCTCTTGAATTCTGTTGGCACTCTAAACTGTTTTGATGGTGCGTAAAAATGCTTTAAAATTAGCGTAATGATATGAATGAACTTAAGGTTAAGAAATGTGTCAAGACAAATCTGTGCTAGCATTCACTTGAAGAAAGAATGAGGTAGATTTATACGTCTTTTACGCGCAAACGTAACGCACTATGCCGCGTAAGTGTAGCCTGTAAATATGTTTACTCCGTAGATAGTAAAACATCTAATTTTGAAGAGTTTATTGTGTTCACTGTTCAATAGAAGGAAGTGACAGGGCGTCACTTTACATGCGTCTTGTCCGAAAGAAAGCATTTTATCTTGCTCGTATTTGGGTTAACAGAAAGATAGCTAAGAAGGGATAGCACTATGTCATTCTGCAATGATATTACACATGGTTCAATGCAAATAAATTATACTTAATAATAAATAAACAAATCAAAGCTATCTTAGTTTACGTCAATGTACCTATATTTCTTGTCTTCACTTACGTGGTTTTTCCATCACTAGCAAAAGGCGGTTAGTTATATTGAAAGGCATTTAGTCAAATTGTAGTTAGGATTTGAATTAACTCTCTTCACACCATGACGAATTTTTCGTGCTCAAAATATGAATTCTTTATACACAATCGCACATTTTAGAATTATTTATTTTGATAATAATTAGTTGTATCTGATTTACAAGTATTCACTGTTTAGATCGATGTTTTCAACTTGTGGTGTAAATGTTATCAAATAAGATCTAGTGCCAAACACACTTTGCTCCGTTAAATATTGTTCATGTTCTTCATTTATGGGAATCGTGTAATTGGTGTTTGCCGTGGGCCGTGGGTAATAAATTGATTTAAAAATTTGGTAAGAAGTTTTGAACTCTTATAACAATTTGAATCAAATACTTAAAGAAAGATAATTGTTGGACTTCGATTTTAATTTTTTTGCTGAAATGTGGGTTTGCTTTAAAGCTTACTAACATTATTATACGAATTAAACTTTGCCGATGTTTTTAAATCCACCGTGATTGGATGCGAATTTCAGGTTATGTGGCAGCAAAATGAGATTGTAAATGAGATATATATCTATGAAAATCTGGCCGCACAATAATGACATTTATGTTGAATCTATACTTTTTGATTATTCAACTACTGTTGAATTCTAAATTCCCAGTCCACGGCAACCAGTAGGTACGTACAAACAAACTCATGTAACTACACATATGCAAACATACCTCGTTCATCATACGTCTCTACATTCCAATACTTTACTGGTTGTTTCACACGTATTTTATCCTTCACTTGTATTTTTGCGACTGTAAAACACGATGTGAAGCACCATTACTTTCATCCACATATCACCAACATAACAATATCATAAGTATTTACTATAGAACTCTACTTTAAATTAGCTTTTCAATGACAAATGTAATTGTTTATAGTCTTAAAAGCGCGTAATTGGAATTGTTTAAAATATTGTAACTAATATTACAAATTCAAGAGTTATTTAGTTTTATAACGCCCGAGTTAAATCTTATAAAATTAAAGTTACGGTGTTTTTCAAGAGCAATTACGCGCCTTTTCGCTTTAAACTTGATATAAAAATGTTCTATTGGTAAAATTCTATATTTCACGTTGGATCTGTCTGTAAATACTGTTAACTTATTCTCGTTCTATATTAATGATGTGTTCTAGTAGTTGTAAGAGTAACCTGACACTAATATCTGGATGTCATCGCTCCATGTGCTGGGATACGTACCTTGAAAGTGCGCCGGCCCGTGTCCTCTTTGTTTACAAACTTGCTTACCATTATGATATAACGTTGGTATTAAATGTATAAGTAGTAAAAATCTAATGGTCATATTTAATTTTACCGGGTGGTTTTAGTTAACCAGTTTTTAACTAGAACAATTATAGTACAATTATTATTAACATTTGATATATTGTTAAAGAGCTCCAAATATAAATCGTTTCTAGTGGTCTAGACTTGTCTTACCAGGTTTTCAAATAAACTGGCAGGCCGAAATTTTTACAATTGACTTTTAAAAACATTGTTTATGTCTACTGTACCGTAAGGCATAAAACAAAAACTTTCTGGTAATCGAATGTGTAAATTAAACGGACATGGGCCGGCGTACTATTAATTTAATTATATTATAAAATATAATGTGAATTGATGTTTACACAATCTAAATGTCTGGAAGTGGTTTCAACCTGGGTGTAGTCATACAATAGTGTAGATCTGTCATCTCCAGCCACTTCCTAATTTAACTCTAAATGTAACCAAGAAAGTAAAACTATTGTATAAAGTAAATGAGATATAAATCTATGTATTATATATTATATCTAAATACAAAACTAATCACCGCTTTATTTCGTGTTGTGACGAGAAAAGATAAAATATATATTTGAAAACATTAATTCTTATAGAAAAGAAAATAGTATCTTGTCCATAAGGGCAGGGTCCTTGACGTTGTTATATTAGAAGGATATATGTTTCAAAAACTATAATAAGATAATATGGTTGTTGTAGCATACAGATATATATATTTTTTCTATTTATTTGGACAGTTGAGGGCGGTGTATGCGACAATATCTAAATAAAAAAACGAGTGACATAAAACTATGTCAGGATTGTAAAAATAATATTTTCGATTAGTTTTGTTTAAATTATTTGAAACAATTATTTGTGCCAAAATATACTTGTAGCTCGGAAAGTCACTGTCGGTAACCTTACTTCACCGAGTACCAGCTTTGAACAGCTTCTTATAATATATTCATAAATTACATTATATAAATATTAGATAGGTGCTAATATAGTAGAAATTATGAAAATTATTGGGTTTGGGTGGATACCAGCTGACTATCATCATCGTCAGCCGGCATCTAATAACAGTACAGAGTTTAAGCCTTCTCTTCATTCTTAGATTTTTACTTTACACCGCTACAGTTTAGAGGATGCTTCACGCCATCAAACTGAACAACTTTCACTACGGGACCAAAATTGAAATAGCGAGAACAAAATCGGCTGTTTCATACATTTGGGTCCAGTCATAAGTTTACACCCTGTGTATTCTGTGACTTTGACTAGCCGGGTTCCACCCGGCAGACCAATAATACTTTTCCAAGAGTGTGACTCTTCAATAAGGTGATATTAATTTCACCACAAAACTTTTCGGGCTGGTACTAGATAACGTAGGGTTACTGTCCATTATCTCCCGGTCTATTGTACAGTCAGCAGCAAAAAGATGAATCCCTACTCATGCAAAAGTGCATACATCTCTTTGCTGCTGACTGTACCATCGTGATCCAGTCCAATGATCTCTAGATTGTGCTAACAAATGAAATAATAACAAATAATACTATCGTTGATATTGCAATGGCGCGTAATTGGTGCCATCATCGTTAAAAGAGTTAAATATTTTAAATAGATAATTAATTGCACTTTTTATCGAGCTATGTCACGCACTATTGCACTATCTTCTAAGCAATTTTAAGTTCCTTGATATTTTATTCGCATCGGTTGTGCTATGTGCATTACGTATATTTACTTTGAGCACTAAATAAATATTTTATTCGTAATTTGTTTAACTATTGAAGCACTTGATATGTGTACTGAAGCTTAGAAATACTTGCAATTACATTTTTCATGTAGGAGGGCTTCCTTACTTTAATTATAAGCACCACTAGATGGCGCCACTACCGTGAGGCTGTTTTTACTTACACGAACTTTCCTCGCTCTTTTTGGCGTAGTCAGAAACGTTTTTACAGCTACCAATATATCTTAAGGTTGTAATTGCAGCAATGTTTACTTTTTTAAGTTTCTACAAGAAACATGTAAAGATCATTACACAAATCTGAAGACTCGCCACTTAGTCCAATCATTTTAGAGTTTCCTTGTATGGTCACCCTAACAATAATTCCTCTATCGCTGAAACTTTGCAGTGTGATAAAGTAAAGTATACAGATTACGGTTGACAAATAATCTAGGTCCGGAAAAAAAGAAACCTAGATTATTTGTCAACCGTAATCTGTATACTTTACTTTATCACACTGCAAAGTTTCAGCGATAGAGGAATTACTGTCAGGGTCAAACCCTAAAATGATTGGACTAACTAATCTGGAGACTGATTCGAAATCCATTCTCTTCGTTGCGTTGAATTCAGAGCAGTGTGATGCTTAAAGCCTCTTTATTAACTTGCTGTATAAAGAACTTTATTTTATATGCCTCTAGTGCTAGTCGCTACATCTAGTGATCAGTGGCAGCCCAAATTGTATTAGATTTTATTTATTTAAAGCTCACGATCGTATGCAGGTCGATTGCATCAATTTTTATATTTAAAAACACCAGTTTCATGATATTTATTGTAATTTTCCAACAATTATTTTAAGTAGGTATAGAAATGGCATTCGTTAGCATGTTTATCGGTGCTAACCACAGATTGTTGGAAGACCAAGGAATTTTATTTAGGGAGTCAATTGATATACAAAGAAAATGGCCCAAAATGCGTGAATCACTTTTATTTTGGATCATTACGCTAAATTGGTCGTCGATGATCCAAAATAAAAATATTGCTGCATATGCTCTATTCTTGCTCTTGCAGAAATTCTTGCTCTTGCAGAATGGTGCTTGCATTATATCTATTATTGACCGTTTTCTTTGTATGAAATGCCTACGCCCTAACAAGGAAATCAGGAAGCTGGCATAGGCAGGTATAGGGAAACGAATAGCTCATTAGACATGAGATATTTTTAACTCCGTCGTGTTGAGTTCGCTGAATAACTATTCCCTGCTCTGTGTTAAGTGCTAACTTATAATTTGGTGTTCATTGCGTTTCGTAAAGGAGAGCGAGCGCCCGCCCGCGGTGCTGGCTAGCGATGTATTTTGATATTATTTATGTTGATGTTTGTAAATATTATTATATTACAGAAATGGCATATCTCATTGTTCTGTAGTTAGATAAGATTACTCCACAATAAATACACTGCTGGAGAGATTTATTGTTTTATTTATTATATTATCAAGTTTGCAGTCTTTAAATATGGTCTACGGAATATTTTTATACATTAAATAGCATAATGCAGGGGCCGGGGAGGTTCAGATCAGACCATAAAACTGAACAACTTTTATGCGTGCTAATGTGGAAAAAGGATAAAACCTGGTAGGAAAGTTGTTCATTTTGATGGCCTAAAGTTTCTTTGAACAGTCTAGTTTTCGCATACCTAGCAGGTAGAAATATTTACAAATACTTAGGGCCTGTTTCACCACTTCTGAATAAGTTCTTGTTAGCTTATCCGACAGATAGTTTGACATATTTCGTATGAAATTATGTCAAAATATCTGTCGGATAAGAACTTACCCAGAAGTGGTGAAACAGGCCCTTAATAAACCACACTGCATACTATTTTGTTACTTAAATCTTAAACATACCAAAACCTCTTTACAAATACCTAATATACTTACAAATAAGTAAATCTAAATCTACAATGTACATTAGACTGTATTTATGTTAAAAATTAACACAATTTCTCAGCCGCCAATAGTCGTATCCGTGGACGTCCATCGGCTGCGATGATGATGAATATGTCATGAATGTATGAAAATATAATGTCATGTTACGGTCCATATTAAATATGAATGACTTGGGAGCTCAATTCACATTGCGTGTTTTACGCATTTTTATAATTTTTTAGTTTTGTTTAAGTAGGTATATCTTACGATATTTCCATTGGAACAAAATATATGTAGTAAGTATTCCTGGAGATGAATGCTTTCAATTTCTGTGACATCCCAAGGTATTCTATTCTATTTTTATTTAATGGCGTTTCCTTGTTAGATTTCGCCAGTGTCAAGTTATTTGAGGGAGTGTCTATCCAATCTCGAGGATTGTTTTTGAGTAAGAACAACTGCTGAGAAGGATTTTGGAGCCTCGTGGCAGGCTGAGACGCGAACCGCGCGAACACCACGCGAGAGACAAGTGTTCGAAGCAAACCCTGCAACGTGACTCCCCCATCCCAAGGTAAAACCGAATAGTTTTAGTTACTTAATTCCGTCAACTCTCACTACTTATTACTCGTATAGCGGTTAATTATAATTATAACTACTACCTAATAACAATTTGAGCTCTTGTCACCACGGAAACAAGCACTGTTTTACATCAAATAATCACTTCAAATTAGGCGTGCTGCTTCCCAAGTAAGTTCTCAGATCAGTAACAGTGGATTTTATAAGTTTAGCCGGTATTGTAGGTCTGTTCAATCGTTTGTATGCGGCGTACCGGTGGCAGCCGCCGAAGCTGTAGTAGTAATTGCCGCCCTCGGACCCTTTGATCCAGAGGATGTCTATTGGAGGTACATAGCCGGCTTCTTCTTCTCTCTGGAATGGGAGAAAAGAACTCTAAATAACTAGGTACCATCTCTAAAACCAGTTTCTTGCTCTCCGTGTAAGCAGCCGCTCTCAGCAGAGAGAATGAGAAAGGCCGAGACGAGCGAGAATGAGATTGTGGGCATTGGGCACGCTTAATTGTTTTCGCAGAGTGAGGTGTAGTGATATCCATATCCTTAGTATGTTCTTGCTTGAAAAGCTTTCGTGTTTGAATATGACAAAAACATACTATCTAGAACATTACGATCAAGAAAGGGTAGGGTAGTGTGTAGCGGCCGATGCCACTTACAGGTCTATTCGGTACATAAAACAGGCGCGGCGCTTTCGCGTTCTTAACTTCTTAAGCCCTCTTTACCCCGCCGGACCAGATGTACCATCAATTACCTCATACGGATACATACCTAAGCTTAAGAGCGCGTAAGCCGTCCTCGTATCAGGTGCGATGTATGAAAACCACACTTTTAAAATCATGATCGAATGATGTCTTTATCTCCATAGTAATTTTGACATTATCGACTGCTTATTTTCTTGAACGTGTCTTCCTCAGGAAGCTGGAAAAGTTGTCCATTGTCTTGCCACTCCAATAAGGTACATACATATTTCGTTCAGGTAAAATGCCAGCAATAATTATATACTTTGTTTACGAAGTTGATTGTTAATATTAATAACAAGCGATAAACAATTGATAACTAATCCAAATATAATAATAATACTATCTTCGACCGATTATAACAGACCACAACATAGGTAAGTAATAAATTATTCGCATATTTACCGTAATAGTCTCCATAAGGGATTCAACCTTCTTCTCATCTAATTCCGGTATGAAAGGCCTAATGATGACCGACATGGGCACCTGGTGCACTTCTTCATTATACGCGCTGTGTATGCTCGTCATTCTTGGTGCTGTGGCTAAAGCAATTGAAATAAGTTGTATAAACATGTTTCGCTTAACTGAGAGAAGTCTTATGTGATAGGATACGGGTTGAATTCTAATTGTAGGTAATCTAGTTACAAAACAAGTTATCAATAAGATTGTTATCTTATTACATCGTTATTGCATTGGTAATTTGTTTGCGTAAAAAGATTATTTGAACGATTCGTTCAATATACTTATATATTATGAAATCAATAACATTATACCAAAAACCGGCTAAGAACATGTCGGACTCGCACATGATAGGGTTCCGTAGCCATTGCATAAGTAGAATAAGAAAAAAAGTATGCAGTTGGTTTACTGTCTTTAGACAGTAATATTAGGCGTTTATTCCCACTAGTTCAGTTGTCCAGTCCAGTTGACTGAACTAGTGAGATATTTTTTCTCGTTTGTTCAGTTGACTGCAGAAAATTTAGAACCTAAAGCCATCTAGTTTGTGTTAGAAATATATTTAATTTTAAGTACTTATGGTATAGGTTTTTTCAGAAACTGGTACTGCAAGCGTTATAAATTATAATGTTCATTGAAAGTACTTAACTACCGAAATATTTTAAAACATTTTCAGATTGTTTACTCCAGTCAGGATCGTAGCAAGTGGCGCTCCGTTTTCTCTGCATACCCCAGTGGGTGACACGCGTGAGAATATGTATGTATGTATGTAGTATTTTAGAAGTTAGAGTTTTAGACCAGAAGCCGTAGCATGCTACACGTGAATACGTGATACGGCTGTATCACGTCTTTTATCTCGTTCGTTCGCGCGCTACTAGAAAGAGAGCGAAGGTGCGCTGTATCACGGTGGCATGCTACCCATGCAGTTCGAGACCATTTCTGTTTTTGGGTTACTGTTATCTGTCTTCATGCAAAACGATTCAATAAGTGCTAAAATGAGCGAGTAATTGACGCGGGCATACAGACAGAATGGACGAAAGTATAAGGGTTCCTTGTTTGACTACGGAACCGTAAAAACAAAAATATAATATCATTGCATGAAATGAAAATACCAGACGCACGATACTAACCAGAGGGAAAACTTTTTAGTCTAACGTTAGTCACATATAAAATAATACCTATCGACTCTACCGCACTCTAACTAACTAAAATTACATTCATAATATGCGAAATACGGAGTTACCAATAAAGGTGTATTACACCCTAGTAATCAGCTTATGAAACTGAACAACTTTCACTACGGACCTAACTTTGAAATCGCGAAAAAAAAAACAGCTGTCCCATACAAAACTGCTGTAGTTACCGACTAGACTCAAGGTGCGTTCATACGCGTGCCGCGCAGCCCGGCAAGCTTAGGCAATTCGCTGTACATTGAGGCTTCTATAAAGTTAAGCAGTAACAATCACTTTACAGACGAGTCGATGTACAGCGAATTGCCTAAGCTTGCCGGGCTGCACGGCGTGCATGTAAACCCAGCATAAAATGTATGTGACAGCAGATTTTTTTTTCGCGATTTCGAAGTTGGCTCCATAGTGAAAGTTGTTCAGTTAGATGGTCTGAAACACTCCCTTAATATTACTAGGGTGTTTTGTAACACCCTGTAGAATCATGCATAATATGTTACTTATAATAACACAGAAGAAAAATCTTTAATTTGTAAATGATGCAAGTAAACACAAATCGATGAAGCACTTTTTGAATTTCACACTAATTCGTATACGTAAATGACATAAATAAGAAAGCAGTATTACTGTGATTAAAGTAAAGAATTTACTTACAATGTCTAACAATTGACACTGAACTAGTTAACGTAGTAATTAACTTTAACATTAAGGTTAACGCGACTCTCCCAGTCGAGTGATATCATAGCACTGAGTCGTCAAACCACCTGAGTCACTGCGCCGAAGGTCGCACATACATACACTTGATAAATAAAAATAAACACAAGTCGCGGTGGTCGCGTTATCATGCTAATTCGCTTTATCGCTATCAGGGATGCGATTTTTGAATCTCATTCGGTGAGCTCAGCAGTTGAAAATGTCAAAATAACTATGGAGATATGCATCTTTCTACTGCTGAGTTGACTTTCAAAAATCATACTACAGGAATCGAAGCTACAGGAGAGCGATTTTTTAAAGTCAAATCAGCAGTAAAAAGATGCGTATCTCCGTAGATATTTTGACATTTTTAACAGCTGAGCTCACCGAATGAGATTCAAAAATCGCACTCCAGGACAAAAACAACATAATCAAAGATATTTAAATGCCAAATATTTTGGAGAGTCGACCCCTAACGAAACGATAGTATTGTCAATGTGACCTTGATTGTTATATCAGCTCTTATACAGCGTGTTTATTGTGATTGTGAATTAACTTTAAAATTCAACACATTCGTGGGCAGTGAAAACAATAAAAGTGTTAGGGTCAGCGCACACCTAGCGGAGAATTGTTCAAGCAGTTTTCATTAACAATTGATAATGAACTCAATGACTTTTAGCGTGCATGAAATAATGACAACACGCCACAGAGAGAAGGATATCTTGCATGCTATTTTCAACACTATTTCAACTTAAATTGAGTTTATTATCAATTGATTTAAAATATCCGCAAACAATTCTCCGCTAGGTGTGCGCTGACCCCAAAGAGTCACGTAAATACGTTCACGATTTTTTTATTTTTGGGGTGGCTCTCACCGTGGACCACGAGTAGAAAACACTGTGAGAAAACACTACCTATCTATAGTAGATACACCTCAGTCCATGGTGGGCTACGGGTAGAAAATACTTAGGGTAGAAAATGGCTTGCATTTGTACATAATATATCAATACTATAAAAAAGTTAATGGAAAGTAAATATGGCTAGATACTTATACCTATACTACAAAATGGCAAACTATCTGGTATAAAACTTTCACAACGCGTTTAGGACCAAGACATTTTCTCTATATCCAGTTTGTATTGTATATTGATATAAATTAAAACAAGTTGCACCTATAGATAATCGCTGTATTACCGTATAAGCAACGTATAAGGCATTCCTACCGGTATGAATATTTACATATAAAGTTGTTTTCGAAGTCGTATTTAGTCCATAGGGTATTTTCGTTTCATTTGCAAGTCTTAAACTTAGGAGATAAGTTCGTTAACCTCAGGACCTCTATTAGCGATACTAAGGTAAAAAAAAGTAAACTTAATAATGAAACAACACATTTAACTACACAAAAATGTATTTATTCAATCTGATGGTCGCAATAACATTGATCTCGTCGTATACATGGTGTTCACGCCGCTTTCATTCGCTACTATTATTAAAAATTATGTAACTTACAATTCATCGTATAAATTTCATTAATTTGCATCGTATAAGTATTGAGTGAGACATAGCTTATTTATTATACTGCGTAGTAACGGCGTGATACAATTTCAATGTTCCACAGAAACTTTTAAACATTTTTCAATTAAATTTCTCGTTTTTTTCTCGTATACTGTTTCAGATATTTGTTTTAGAACACATCAACTTAATGCTAGCAATTTTTTTTCATATTCAAACTATCACTAAGTGGAACTAATCGTACATTATCTTTATCATAATAGATAGGCTTATAGATTTGTTTACTTCGATCAAATCAGGACGACGAAATTATAATAATAATAATAAATGATTACATAACATTAAACTTATTGCTACATGAAAAAATAAAATTTCGTGCTATAAGATGATAGCACCAAGTAAAAATATAATATTTATCATTCTGATATTCACAACTCCTGTTTTAAAAAATGAATATAATTTGAAACATGATTATGTTATGGTTTAGGACTCCGTAAGACATTAGATCCGAATACTTAGTGTGCGCGTCGACTAACACAACCATTCACTAATAAAATATTAAAATTGCACACGAGTTTCGACGCGTCCGCACAGAGTTGTGCCCTCAAACCGGTCAAATGTAGTATGGAAAAAATATATCTTTGATTAACTTCTTATTTTCTATATACGAATTTTTGATGAAGCAGATGATTTGAATAATGAAATATAATAAGATCTAAAAGTATGTATAATCCCCACAGATAAAATGAAACTAATAAAACTGAGGCCCTGAGAACTAAAGTGGTATAACCCTCCGAAACCCACAGTAATAGTGGTGTATTGTCGAACTGGTCGTCGCAGAAGGTCTCACCAGGACTTTACTCTCAGGAGGCTGTCTTGCTCACACTTCAACAAGAGTTAATTCAAGCGAGAGATTCATTCGTTCCATCATTTGCGTGAATTATACTGTTAAATATAAGTGACGTATACAAGTTTTATTCCATTTGTTTTTTACTCGGTTTGTAATCAGCACTCGGAACGGACGCATCTAAATAGGACACTAGTCAGCACAAAATATCTGAATACTTACAATTAAATATAATAACTTACAACTATCGTATATTTATATCCACCGCAGAGTGAAGACGAATAAGAACGCTAACTCGAGATCCTGCCAAACGATGTGATTCGACTTTACAATTACTAATACTGCCAAATAATTACTTTCGAAATAAATTCCAAATTCACTGGTTCAAAAAATAATACTTCAAAATAGCTGCCGCGTTCAGCGATCCAATTGATTTTATAATAAAATTGACGAATAAAATAAATACTGGGCACCAGTCGTTGAATAATACAAGAGGGATAATTTCCTTCCAAAAATACGCTAGAAATATGTTAAGTGTAGGTAATATAATAGTATACAATGTCCTATGTCCTAAGGCAAAGGTCAGGCGCGCCCGCCGCCGCCGCCGCGACCGACGATGCTAGAAGTTCATCTGCTACTTAAATGTTACGTAAAATGGCAATTCTGTGGAAGCTGCACAATTATGTGTCGTGCCCGTAACCTGAAACAAGCACACATTTGTTAAATTCAGTAACATGTTAGCAGTTTGACGGGAAGAATAAGTATCATAATTGGAACATAACCTAAATGATTATTAATTGTAACCTATTTTATAGAACCAATAGAAAATATAGGCCGGTCTAGAATAAAAAGACATCCCGATTGGTCCCGGTCACTATCTCTTGTGGTAGTAGTCCTTACATTAAAAACCACGACAGAGGCCGTAAGGCGGTTTGAATAAATTCTGACACCAGGGCATGTTGCCCACACGATAATGAGAAGATACATGGCTATTGTAGTTCGCCTCCGTCTGCCAAGAGTGAGTGAAATAAAAATTTGTGAGGGGGCAGGCACGGATTATCCGTACTGTATGTACTACCACAGAGTTCTATATGCTACCGTAAGGTACTACTGTGATTTTGACTTCATGGCAAATAATCTATCTAAAACCTGCAAAAAGAAGACTACTCACCTCAGGTCCGGGATCTAGACGGAGCCTACGGCGATAGGTCCTGATGCATGGGGTCGTAGCCCATGGAGCCGTCGTAGCTCGGCTGGGGCTGGTCGTAGCCCGGCGCCGGCAGCGAGTAGCCCATCGAGTCCTGCGTGGGCGCCGGCGACATCATCGGCGTGGCGGTCCCCGACGCAGCGCCCATCGAGTATGGGGACGCGCCTGCTGCTACGGACACATCCACTATGTATGCTCTGAAGGGTCGCTTACTTGTGGGGATTTAGTCAGTTACAGCTAGCAAGGGTTATGAGGCTGTTGCTGGCTTTTGTCAGTCTAATATTTGTGTTAAGACGGATCTTTTGTCATTCCATCACGCTCTTAGTCTATACAAACAATGTGACGCATTACAGGGTCCCAAAAAGGATAATTGATTTGGACACTAAAAAAACACGAAGGTAAATACGAAAATTCACAAAATGTTTTTTGCAAATCTATTCATGCGTAAAATTTGAAAGAGATCTATTTGTTACCTTTTTAATACTTTTGCAGTGATAGTGATAGTGTATTATCAATTGGTTTCTCTTTAGTTTATTTTCGCGTAGATAAAAATCGCTTCAGCTTAGGTCCAAGTATTATTATAAGATATGTCCAAGTTTTGCACTTTACATTGAAATTGATTTGCAATTGATTTGCTTCAGACTTTTAAATGACTCAAACCAGGCACCATTACGTTGCTAGCTGTAATGTAAACTATACGAGTAAGTCACGTTCATTAATATGTCTACATGAAGAACTTTTCTATGTTAACTTTTAGTCAGTAGTAATTGAAATTTGTCAAAAAAATTTACTTAAAATATTTCAATGCAAGACATAACACAACATAACAAACAAAACGTAACATTCCGGCGCTCAGTTTAAACATAAAATAAAATAGACTGTAATATAATAACTGTAAATAGTATGGCGTAAACTGCAGACGAATTAATGAATGTGTCTGTACAATTATAAAAAACTGTATACCCGCACTGAGACTATTCCTCAGCTAAAAAGAGTGAATGAATTGAATTCCTAACCCTAGGAAAGCAAGCTATAATTTATAAAGATTAGTGATATTCTTGTGAAACAATAAACAATTTAGTAAACTATAGGAAGCCTGAGATGTATGGATATGGATATTGACTAATGAATTATTATTATGACCATTTGTCTACGGGCGTCGGAGTTCGTCGTGTTGTCTCGTTTACTCTTATCTTTTCAGTGTAGCTTACATGATATTAGTTGCCGTGTCTATTCTGATAAAGTTCATAATTGACTTTTATAATGATTGGTCAGAGTTATATCGATTGCTTTTCGTTGCTTTATAGTTGAATGAGTTAAATTTAACTTTTATGATACAAAAAAAAACATCAGTGACACTAACCGCAAATATCGACGATATTTTTATTTATGGTTTGAATATTTGAGGTAAACGTTAAATAAATGTGAGAATTTTATAAAGAGTACAATTCTTTAACACACTCGTTGCCCTCTTGTGCCCACTTTCTTGGTTCGCGTTATGCCCGGACATCATATGCACGGTCTGGGCACTAAGTCCGCAAAACGCGCATATGCGTTAGAAAATGAATGTGAAAGAGAGTAAACGGGACATTATATGTATGATGAAGTACAAATACCTCCTATCTTACATATTCAGTGCACCTAATTTACTATTTATACCTTAAGAAATAGAGATCGATTTACAAAATTAGTTCTTTTTATACATGGTATTGGTACTTCATCGTCGGTATGCGACTCGGACGTCCTTAGCTGGCCTCTTTGTTTACTGTAATATGAAGTGGCTCTGGCCGGTGGGGAGCTAGCATCGCGCCTGCACGCGCCAATCCAAGGCAAGTCTGTGTGCGAAAACGTCACCATACAGTCATAGCACGCGGGGCAACGTATACTCTAATGTCATAGGGATAGAAGCTAATTTTATTTGCATGAGATACGATCAATGCTAGGAGCACAGGCCAAATACTTTATAGACATCTAATGCACGTGTATCACTGTGTAAAACTTCAGGCCAAGTGAGTATGGATTGACCTCATCAAACATCATCAATCCATCAATGGCCACCAGACAAAATAATATTTTAAAATTATTGTATTTTTTTAAATATTTGAGACTATGCAGGGATGCTGGTCAATGCGATTTGTGAATGGTAACCACAGTATTGATATTCTAGTAGCGTAATGGCTACATTATCTACCTGTATGTCATACAGCACTGATATGTGGCCAGAATGAGTTAACTACTGCATTAGAAGTCTATTAGGGTATGACATTCATTACTATACCAGCGTAATATACAAACACAATGTGATGTGCAAGCGTAAAGACAATTACTTAGACAGAAGTACGAAACAGACGTCAAAAAAAAGTAAATTAAAAATATTGTGGTGTCAGTTATCGTTACTAACAGAAAATTCGATGATATTCACAGTAGTAGCAAAATTAAGACTATTGCATGATTATTTAATTTCTTTGCATGACATGAATTCCTATCAAAAAGCTCTATATATTTTACGCTATTATAATTAAGTATAATAATGAACGTCTATAGTTAGGATAGTCATAGACTCGCGAGTGGAACTAGAAATGAGTTGAACTTTTAACCTTGTATGTTTAAGGTTTAATTTTGAGCAACACACTTTATAAAATTAACTACAGTATAGCAGCTTTAAATCTCCGTGTGCAAAAGCATATAAAAGTCAGCCGCCGATCGTCTAGGGGTATATATTTAGACCAGAAACCACCCGATATTAAGGACAAAGAGATCCCCTCATGTCTAGGTCCATGCGAAGTGAATATTGGAAGTATGTATTTACCGGCTGCCTTCTTGGCTGCGTAGAGGTTGGCCTCCTCCTGCGCCTTGCCGATGTTCTTCTTGTACCGAATGCGTTTGTTACCGAACCAATTGGACACCTGCAATAAAACATAGCTTTAGTTATTTGTTCATGACGAAAAGGATGGGTAATTCTTGAAGATAGTAGACTCCCGTTATGGTTATCAGTTATCAGGTGACATCAACATTCAAAGATTCTTCGGTTTCGACTAATTTTGTTCAGTAACTATTAGGGACTTTATAATATAAATTGGTCGGGGCGTTATAATATAAATTGGTCAGGGCGCGCGCCCCGGGCGCATTTTGTAAAATTGTATGTATGTGCTAACTACAGTTTTAATGGTCTGCGTGGACACAGCTAGTATTAAATATTAGGTGTCAGCAAAACGATCTTCGCAGACTTGTAGATTTTCGGTATCCGACATTCTGTAAAAATAAGAAACAGCACCTCAAAGATAGGACAGACGAACGGCGTAGGCCTGTAATAGGATCCCGTAGGCCCCCTTTGGGTATAACCCTAAAGAGATCCTATCGTCTTGAAGCCAGTACACAATGTATGTACTACAGCAATACCTGGGACACAGTAATGCCACACTGCCGCGCCAGTTCTTCTTTCACCTTCTCGCTAGGGTACGGATTGGCGAGATGAGAGTAAAAGTACTCGTTCAGAGTCTCGATTGCCTTCTTAGTGAAGTTCCTTCGTTTCCTTCTAGAGTCGAGGAAGCTGTGGATGGAAACACTGTGTAGCCGCCAATAGCTATACAAAGAGCGAAAACGTATTTACCCTAATAAAACTTGTACTTTCTGGAATAAAATTGTATGATTTTTTTTTTCTTTTGCCAATGTGATCATTTACCTAAAGAGTTTTTTATTCTAAAAAAGTTACTAAAGTAAACATGTATACATAACCCACTAGTATACATCATCTTTTTTAATAAGATGACAGTTTCACACGTTCTGGTCTCCGGGTATGCGGCATCAAAGTGTTTGGGTCTTCCGGATGAATTGCGGCAGCACTTTCATACATGCCCATACACTTCGCCAGCAAAAGTGTGAAAAGGGACTTCCATGTGTAAAACTATCGTTTTATTATAAAGGATTATGTATGCTAGGGGGTCTAGATTCCATGTTTACTTTAGTAACTTTTTTAGAATAAAACAAATGGTTTCATTTATAAACTCGGCTCATATGTACAAAACTATTATGAAATTCGAAAAAAAAACTCGAGCTTCAAACTTGGGTTACTTTTTATGCTAATAACTTCAAGCACCTAACGACTTAGTGGTGTAAAAGTTTTCACTTTTTGTAGGGCGACTGGCAGTAACACAGTTCTATTAATAAGTGATGTAATACCTGTGATACGGTAATGCCGCACTTGCGAGCCAGCTCCTCTTTCGCCTCCTCGCTGGGGTAGGGGTTCGAAAGGTGCGAGTAGAAGTACTCGTTGAGAATCTCCGAGGCTTGCTTGCTAAAGTTGCGGCGCTTTCGGCGCGCGTCCAGGAAACTGCAACCATTTTGTTTTTGTAAGTCGGAGGCCAAAGTTGAGCTGGTTTTAGGTTCGTTATAAAGAGATAAGTGTCCTGTTTTTGTTCAAAAATGGCGCCGTTTAAGAAGGTAACGTGTATTAGGAAACGTATTTATTATTTCGGGAGCTTCATACTAATAAACGGCGTATAATTTGTTTATGCAAGGCGACGATTTCAGAGGCTCTTAGTGCGGGACAAAGTTCTGTCGCACTTTTTATCTCACTCGCATAAAGAGAAAGAGATCCGCGATATCACGCTGCCATATCTTTCTAGAATATTTAAAATCAAGTCTGTTTGTACAATTTTCTTGTATGAAGATTGATGTGGGATTTCATCAAGGAATTTTTAACGCGTTGTTTCCTATGATAAAGAAATACACAAATCGTATAAAAGGTTGCTGTTTTCCGACATACAGGACACTCGCTCTCTTTATAAGAACCCAGTAATTATTGACTAAAATTAGTTAAGATACATTGTTTATTAAAACGTAACATATTGGGCCAATAACTTGTTTCATCGCTTTTGCTTTAAAATTTTGCTTCTATTTTTGTTTGTTGGCTTGAAAGAAACATTGCCAAATTAACCGTGAATCCGTATTGCAGTAATCGTGGCCATGACCTAGTTAGCAGTTCAAAATATTTTATATCATTTATTTTTATTTATTTTTTTATTTATTTGCTTACAGGAAGATTTACAGACCAAATAGTATCTTTAGTTAAGCATATAAGTTTACAAATGCTATTAACAAATCTTCACATGCAGTGCATCATGTGCGAATTAACGAATGATTCCCGCAAAGAATGCATTTGGCATTTTATTCTTCAACTGGTTTTTCTAAATACATAAATAAGTTCACAGGTGCGGACGAAGTCGACGGAATAGCTAGTTATAAATATAGGGTCCTTCTAAATATGCCGACTCCTTTTCAAGGGGACGATCAGACCGTCGCACTGAACAACTTTCTCAATGACACCAAGATCGAAATCGCGAAAAAAAATCTGCTGTCCCATACATTTGGGCCCTGTATAATGAATGTAGGTACATACCGTGAGCGGAGGATCATGACGGCCTCGCACGTGGACTGCTTCAGCTGCATCTGGATGGAGCTGAACTTCTTGTGGATGATCTGCACCATGCGCTCTATCTCCTGCCATCACAACACAAAACGTGTCTTATTTGTTACTACATTAGAGTTCGTAGTTCATGTTAAGTTTGTTCTGATTATAGACTATTGATTGCATTGGACAAACTTCAACGCTGGCGGCCGAGCCTCTTAAGATGACGTTTTATTACTTACGTGTTTGGTTTGACATTACTTATAAACCTATCACAGTTCACAGACTAAAAAGAAGAACCAGACGTAATGCCATCTAATCATGAGTGAAGCACCCATTTCTTTTGTGTGCGTGCTGTCACGCGGTACATAAGGTGACGGGTTGTCGGACCTGCGCCTAGAGCTAGTGCATCTGTGTGAGTGTAGGTCCCTTGTAGAACAAACGAGATTGTTTTACCTTGCATGCTTCACATCTTTTTAGTGCAATACTCGGTCCGTATTCTTTCAGGTCCGTGTCACAGTTGAGCTACTTTTATTAATACGGACCTAAAGGTGCATGGCCAGGCTAAGAGGGGATGGAATAGGATGGATATGTCCTATTTTAAATACCTGCGTTTCACATCCCCTACCTAATCTTCAAATAAAGGGCACTGAATCAATTGAAACCAAAACTGCCAATCGCCATACAAAAGCAAAACAGTTTTGAACCCACTTTCGCACTCAGCCGACGACGGTCAATTAGCCCGAGGGCAATGTTTAAACGCGCCGCGGACAAATGTCCGTCGTCAACATAGCGCCAAAGTGGATTCAAAACGTTTACGCTTTTTGTAAAGCGATAGGCAGCTAAAAATAGCAGTTCAAGACTGACCTTAGGAGTGATAGGCCTGGTGCGACTCTGCTCCCGCAGCAGGTTCATGACGTGTGTGGTGAACTCGTTACACGCGTTCTCGTACTTGTCCAGCTCCTGGTGGTATATCTGACGGATCTGGGCCAGCTTGGCGCGGTAGTCCGAGTGCTCGATCGCGTTATCTGCTTGAGCCACAGTGCCTTAATTTGCAGCAATTGGGACAGAAAGAGAACATGCTACCTTCAGCCCAGTAAAGCAGTAAGTAGCCAGTTGTGGTTCTTAGATTGTTTTGATAGACATAATAGTAATATTGTGGTTTCTCTAAGTGGATGAGGGCAAGTATTTGTTCAGGAGATTGTATTGGGATTACTTGTCAGTTTTACAAAGAATTTACATAATCAAACGGTCTCAAAAAGGAAGTTGCGGTATGAAGAACCCCAGGAATAAATTGTGGACTACTCTTGTGTTCAGTAAATGTCTGACACCCTTAGGTAATCATTCAGGGTCATGACCATAACACACAAGCTATTTTGGAGCGTAGGCGTTGAGATATATATCGCCGCGACATATCGGCGTGATAACACATTTTTGAGATCATTCAGTGTCGCGGCGAGGCACTGGGAGAGGTGGCGGCGTCTCACGAGGGTCCTCTATACCATCGTAATTCGTACCATCTACAAGGTGTTTCATAAGTAAAAATAAATATTTGAAACTCTTAAGGGGGTGGTTTAGACCGTCAAACTGAACAACTTTCTCTATGGGACCAACATCGAAATTGCGAAAAAAAAATCTGATATCCCATACATATTACATACATGCTGAGTCCTTGACCTTTTTGTTATCATTGTGCAATATTACTTTTACTGTGACAAATTTTCATGTTGTACCCTTCGATCAAAATAAAATGAATGGATAGGCCTAAAGCGCGGTAAGTTGAAGCAAACTACTGGTGCACTTGGTACATACAAACTAGCGCCATTATCTGTCAAATCTAGGGCACTTTCATACAAGTGACAAGTAAAAATTTCATTTGTTTTGCTTCACTTTTCTGGTTTGAAATGTTCGCGTTAGGCCTATCCATTCATTTTATTTTGATCGAAGGTTGTACCTAATGCCTATGAGACAAATAAATAATTTTTAATTTAATTTAATTTAATTTATTTTAGCTCTAGTCGATTTGTAGAGTACAGAAAATATTTTTTTTTTTCGCGATTTCGATATTGGTCCAGTAGTGAAAGTTGTTCAGTTTGATGGTCTACACCACCCCCTTAAATGTTTAATTGTATTTTTATAACACCTTGTATACCAAGTGTCGGGACAGAATCATGGCGACGCCACGACAGAATCAAAGGGATGTCGTGGCTATAACGCTCAGTTAAATCAGGGTGATTCACTTGCGACGTCGTTCTGGTGCAGTCGCGACAAAGCCTACGCTCAAAAATCACCTGTGTGACATAGGTCTCTTAGAGATACACTAAAATTATGTCATTTAATCAACCGTTATTTAAGGCTGCACCGAGCCTATTGTGCTGCCCCCAATCGTATTCTTTTTATTTCTTAACTATTAAACAATATTTCCAAAAAACAAGAATGTCACATTGTTGTCATTGCTGATTTTCAATTTATCGGGTCACTGCGGATTTGTTGTTATAATGTTTGTAGTTATTATCGTTAAAATCGCCATAAGTGGCCACTTTTGGCGGTTTTAAAGATAATAGCTACAAGCATAAAACATATTAATCCCAAATGTTTCGATAAATTGAAAGTCAATCAGGACTACAATGTGACATTCTTGTATTTTGGAAATGTCGTTTAATTGTTTAGAAATAAAAAAAATACGATTGAGGGCAGCACAATAGGCTCGGTAGGCTCTTAAATATTGAAATTTTAATAAACTAAACACACGGCAGTTACAAATCAAAAGTATTGAACTAGAGAACACTATGAATGTGAACAAATATTTGTCCCAGACCAATAATCGAATCTTTGACCCCTCACAGAGGCAATATTAATATTTGTGTTGATCAATTATATGGAGAGTATCCACAAGTAGCTGTTTACGTTTTTATTCCTTATAATAATAAACTACCATGTACCACACAATTCATATCCATAGTAATTAATAAACGTATTCCTACTTGTATGTAAATAATATTGTATTGTTAGTGATGCATAAAATTAGAGATAAACCTAATCAATATAAAAATACACATACACTTATTCATACATACACAATAATATAATATTTACAACATGTTAACAAATTAATGCAAACAGAAAATTGTTTGATAACAATGTATGTATCTTTTTGAAATTTTCACACAACTCCAAAATTAATGTGGTGATTAAATTATGAGAAATGAAGGTAAGTTTTTTGAAAATCTATAACAGTTAAATATTTTGTTTTACTTTGAAACATTTAATAATATTATTTAGTTTTCATTTCTCTAGGTTTGGTTTTCATTCATTAACTTGTTGTATAAACTAATGGTTCCAGATATATTCATGCATATAACACCCTGACATTAAGTAAATAATCAAACACATACAGTACATAATGTAACACACACCACTAAACCCAACTTCCTAGCTACTTGGACAGGCCTGCCCTCATGGTGCAACCCCTCTTTACTACTGAATTATAATAATGGTCAGAGTGGCCAAGAAGTTTGACACAATCCTTAAATTTCAAAATTAACAAAACACCTTTGGGCCTAATTATATTCAGCAGCAACTACGTGCTGTGGTGCCACTCTGTTGCAAAACCACAAGATTTAGAATTTAGAATATAATTAGGCCCTTTCTGTAATAAACATAACTATAATAGCCGGCAAACAACTTAGCAGAAACCATGACTGCGCAGAAAACAGGTGATACTACACCCCGCACCCCATTGATCAAGTTGTTTACCGGGTATTGTACCTGGGTTTAAAGTGATAATTTGGAACACAGATAACGGGCAATTATTTTATTCAAGGACCCATTTGGATAAAATTTTATTGTTACATTCTATAAGTAGAATTAAAAAATTTAACGGTTCTTACTGCATTTTGGTATATTTGAGTTCCCGATATAATAACCGCTGTTTTTAATTCTAGATTAAATAATAACCGCATAACTCTCAAAAACTGTATTCTATAAGTATTTTTTTACTGATTTATTCAGATTTTTGTTTGTTATTATTTATAGTAATCATTAAAGACATTTGCAGCAATGTTTTCTTGCTACTTGTTATATTTATTGATGTTTACTCTGTTACTGTGCCTCAAAATTATGTTACATTGTTTAACATAACCGAGGTACCGTAATTTGCAAATAAGTATAGTATTATACTTTAATTCCTAAGTTTTTCTAAGACTGGTTTCTTATTTGGTAGCTACCAATAACAGCCTTTGAAGGACACCAGAT
Source organism: Agonopterix heracliana (assembly GCA_963693445.1). Taxonomy (NCBI): domain Eukaryota; kingdom Metazoa; phylum Arthropoda; class Insecta; order Lepidoptera; family Depressariidae; genus Agonopterix; species Agonopterix heracliana. The sequence continues at coordinate 20,703,051 of OY856308.1, read as the reverse complement.
TATGGTACCCTAAATAAAATAATGGCCCAAACATCAAAACACGTTTACTCAGAACCACTACTACAGGGTGAAATTGATGTCATTAGCATCCCTTTAAACTAAGAGTCAACCCATCAAACTGATCAACTTTTACTATGGGAGCAAACCGATTGGAGCAAAAACAAAATCAGCTGTTGCATATGTTTTATTTGAGTAGGCATTGCAGTTTAGCATGGAACAGCAGTATTTTTTTGGTAAGTTGGTTTGCTCTCATAGTAAAAGTTGTTCAGTTTGACAGGTAGACTCTTAATTTAAAAAGATGCTAATGATATCAATTTCGTGCAGTGTAAATAAACTGAGGAGTAATTTACCCCATTCTCCAGCTGCAGCGGAGGCCGAGGCGGCCGCCCCGGCACCGCCACCCTTCTCCGGCCCGGCGACCCCCTCCGCTATCAGCATGTTGTCCAGGCGCATGAGCTGAGGATCCGGGGGCTCCTCCTCTTGCGTGTTACGGAGCGACAGAACTAGGAATATTTTTAATTTTTAGCTAGCTCATGGCTATGTTAATTTACATTGTTGTGGACAAATGGTCGTCAGGTATTCTTTTTTTGTAAGAATCAGTAGTAGAAAACTTGACTCACCTGTTTTCTCTTTGATTTCACACAACACTGAAAATAGGGCAGGCTTCATTCTATGACAGTTCAACGTGTGTTTTCTCGCTTGGGCTTCGTCCAAACTCTGGTCGGTAATGTTCATTATCTGCTGCAGGATCTCGCCGATGTCCTGCTTGCGCGCCTCGCCCTCGCCCGCGGTCGGGGCGCCGTCGCCGCCCGGTAGCCCGTATCCCTGCGGTCCCATGAGCCCTCCGCTATGCGCCATCATCCGGTTTGGATCGTCCATTTCTTCCAAAACTCAACGCATAAATTACCTTATAACTTACACTAGATACGTATACTGTTTTGTACGTAGTTGTAACGGTAATAATAGATAAAACAATTCAATAAAAATACAACAAAGCTGGAAGAAAAGCCACAGCTTCTCCCTCTTCTCCAGCCAGCAATAAAATGGCCGCTTCCTTTGTGCTGTCAAATTTGAGATTTTACAAAAAAGAAAACAAATAATTAAAACTACTTTTGTCCTACTTCAACATACGGACTTTTGGCTGAAATTGAAAAAGACAGAAGATTCAATGTTGCCATACGATGAAAGCTCAAACATGATTGATGGGTTATGGATTCTATACACGCTCCTTGCGAATGAACATTACAAGACAAAATTTTGTCGCGGTAGACAAAATGTAGGAATGACTCGACATGGAAATTCTCAAACGTGAACGCGACTTTTGCCACAAAATCAACTTTTTGACATTTCGCATTTTGCTGTCACTTCAAAATTTCTTGAATTTCGTCAGCAGCCACGCGATCGCGAAAGTTAATTACCGGCCAACAGATGTGATACCTACTAAACCAGTGTAGTTTAAACCAATAGTTAAATGAGAAACATTCTCAGTTTAGTTTATAAATGTAGTGTACTTAGTAAACATCTGCCAGTCGTCAGTACCCAGCTGAGACTTTCACACAACCTTCACCTTCAGCAGTGGGGTTCTAAGAAACCTCACAGGAAAATTAAAATCACCAATCCTATACGAGAAACAATCATGGCTGATCCCAAAATTGAGGAGGTCCTCGCGCCGCTGCGTGCCCTTGTGAAAGAACAGGGTGATTTAGTCAGAAAGTTGAAACAGGAGAAGGCACCTGAATTAGATGTGAAGAAAGCTGTGGCTGAGTTGAAGGCGAGGAAGAAGGTGCTCGAGGACAAAGAGCTAAGTCTTGCACCCACAGACGAACTCTTCGACCGCTCCAAAATGGAGGATCTCATTAAGAGAAGGTTCTTCTTCGACCAATCCTTTGCTATCTACGGCGGTATCACAGGCCAGTTCGACTTCGGGCCGATGGGCTGCGCCCTCAAGAGCAACATGATCCAGCTGTGGCGAAAGTACTTCATCCTCCAGGAACAAATGTTGGAGGTCGACTGCTCCATACTCACTCCAGAGCCCGTGTTGAAGGCTTCAGGCCACGTGGAGAGATTTGCCGACCTAATGACTAAAGATGTCAAGTCGGGAGAGTGCTTCAGACTTGACCATTTAATCAAGGCTCATTTAGAAAAGGTCAAAAGTGAGAAGAATACTAAAGCTGACCTTAAGGCCGAGATTGAAGATATTTTGGTGAAGCTCGATGGCATGACGGCAGATGAGATGTCGGCATTGATGAAGAGGTTTGACATGAAGTCGCCCATCAGTGGGAACGAGCTCACTCCACCGATTGAGTTCAACCTTATGTTCAACACCCAGATCGGCCCTTCCGGCTTAGTTAAGGGTTTCCTAAGACCCGAAACAGCTCAAGGCATATTCGTCAACTTCAAGCGTCTCCTTGAATTCAACCAGGGAAGGTTACCATTTGCAGCTGCCCAGATAGGCAACTCATTCAGGAACGAAATCTCACCAAGATCCGGACTTCTCAGAGTCAGAGAATTCACTATGTGTGAAATTGAACACTTCTGCGACTCAAAGGACCATCCCAAATTTGAAACTGTGAAAGACACTAAAATGTTGTTCTACTCTGCCAACAATCAGGAGCAAGGGAAACCAGCTGAGATCATGACCATTGGTGATGCTGTTTCACAAGGCATTGTAAATAATGAGACTTTGGGTTACTTCATGGCAAGGATCCATCTGTATATGATTGCTGTGGGCATAGACTCCAAGAAATTGAGGTTCAGACAACACATGGGCAATGAGATGGCTCACTACGCCTGCGACTGCTGGGACGCTGAATGTCTCACAAGCTACGGCTGGGTAGAATGTGTAGGTTGTGCCGACAGGTCTGCCTATGACCTCACCCAGCATACTAAAGCCACCGGCATCAGGCTCGCAGCTGAAAAGAAACTGCCAGCACCTAAACAGATTGAGGTAGTAGAAGCGGTAGCTAACAAGGCTGCTATTGGCAAGGAGTTCAAGAAGGATGCCAAGGTTATCAACGATGCCCTTGCAGCTTTAGATTCTGCTGCTCTGGATGATTTGCAGAGCAAGTTAGATTCTGATGGTGCTTACACACTTGCAACTCCCAACGGAGAGTTCAAACTTACAGCCAACCTTGTCAGTGTGAAGAAGAGTCAGAAAACTATTCATGTGGAAGAAATTATCCCAAGTGTCATAGAACCATCATTCGGTATTGGCAGAATCCTTTACTCCATCTTAGAACACAATTTCAAAATGAGAGATGGTGATGAGCAGAGAACTTACTTCTCTTTACCACCTACAGTAGCACCAATGAAGTGTGCCGTACTCCCACTGAGCGGCAACGCTGAGTTCCAGCCATTTGTAAAGCAACTGAACCAAGAATTGACTTTAGTAGATGTTTCTCACAAAGTTGATGACTCATCCGGCTCCATCGGTCGTAGATACGCGAGAACCGATGAGCTTGGTGTCCCATATGCTGTTACTGTCGATTTTGATACCGTGAAAGAGCCACACACAGTAACTTTGAGGGAGAGAGACAGCATGGGGCAGGTTCGACTCCCATTGACCGATGTGCCTGTAGTAGTCAGAGATCTGGCCAACAGCAAGATATCTTGGGCTGATGTAGAATCAAAGTACCCCAAATTTGAACAGCAGGAGAGCAAAAGCGCTGCAGCATGAATGACGCAAACTTGAGTTTACACAGTTGCTTTTATCGAACAACACAATTTGTATTTATTTCTATTGTTAGCTGTAAGCTACAATAGACCAACCTTTTTAAGAAAACAATATCTGGTTATAACTTGTTTCAGCATAAATTATTTTGCAATAAATTAATCTTACAGTATTTTTTGATTACTTCATTTTCCTAAGAACTCTTGATAAAGCCTTTGGTAGTAGAGATAAAGAAAAGATGTAACACAGAATGTATGCTTGCTTTCATAGTCATCTTACTAATTTTAGATGGATAGTCATCAATCACAGAATAAAAATAATAGTTCTAGCAGTATGGTATATACTATTACCTATTCTGTGGAATGGTATAATTTTATACCGAAGCCAATGTCGTGTCTGCAGGCAGGATTGGTTTTATTCGATACATATGCAGAACTTGTTCTCGAGATTAAAAACAGGTTTTCCCACAAACAACATAACACAGCCACAGCTTATCTTTTGCGATTTTCCTTATTGTACTCTGGCCAAATGATAATAATTTCTTGAAAGGAATCCAAACTTTAAATGCGAGTGTTTTCCGTTACGTTATCAGATCAAAACCGCCGCTAAAACGATTTTGATGAAATTTGGTGAATCATGAACCCTGAAGGACATAAAAATACGTAAGGGTTGAGGCTCATCTGGCAGCACCGCATCGAATTTTTTCACGATCTAGTTTTCTGTCGCTCATTTGCTAGAACGAGAAAGGACGCAACACTGCCGCGTGCGGTCGCATTCCCACTATCTTATTTGTGCTCTAGCAAATGACGTTTCTGAGTGACAGAAAAGGATGGAGCGACGGAAAATTTGATGCGGTGCTGTTAGATGAGGTTCAACCCTAATGGTTCGCGGTTTACGCGGTTAAATAAGGAATATGTAAATTAGCTATGATCTAAAGCAGGCACTACATTCTCGCAGAGAACGTACGAGAAAGGCCGAGAACAAGACTGTGGATGCCCTTCATTGTTCTCCTTTGAAAGTTTCTTAGTAATTTTCCTTTGAAAGTTCTCGCCGAGAAGTTCTCACGAGAGTGTAGTGCCTGCATAATAGGAAATAAATAAAACATCAGAAGTGTGAACATTAAGAATTTAATTGTCAAAGACTCAATTCCGAATCAAATTATTTAAAAGCAGTTAGCGTAGCATTATCTGCGGCGGTCCCTGGAGCGCGATCTATGCCGCGGGCGGTCCCGCGACCGCGAGTTCTCTGGATATCTGTCTCGCCGCGACGAGTCTCTGTCGCGGTCGCGGTCTCTCCTGTCCCGCTCGCGTTCTCTGTCCCTGTCGCGGTCCCTGTCTCTGTCGTCACGTTTGAATCTATCTTTTTGATATCTGGAATAGAAATGAGACCTAATAAAACAAATGTAAAATCTGATGTATAACATAACAAACAATACTGTGTTGTGAAGGACAAATTTCAAAAATGCCTCTGAATTGGGCCTGTTACCCAGGGAATCTGAAGTTCAGGGGCACATGACCAACTTAAGCTAGGCCCTTAAATAAGGTTTTCAGTATGGATGACTCAAAATTCAATATGCGTTTGTATGCGTTTGGAAATTTTTATTTTTATTTGTCACCAGTGGGAATATTAAAGTAAGGGGGAACAACGGAAACCACGACTTCAGTAATAACTCTACTTGCACCCAGAGCTTCTCCAACAAATACATAAAAAAGTACCTATCAGCGTTGTTCTCGCCATAATCCCGACGATCGCGGTCGTCGTGCTCGCGACGATCCGAGTCCATCCTGCCGGAGTTGTAAGCGCTGCCAGGAGCCGGCCCTCCTCCGGACGCGTTGTGACCACCACCGGACGCGTTGTGACCACCTCCGGACGCGTTGTGACCGCCTCCGGACGCGTTGTGACCTCCGCCGGCTGCGTTGTTACCACCGCCGCTCCTCTGGAAGTTCTGTGCTGGCTTCGACGCCGCAGACTGCCTGTTGTGTTCCGCTAGCCTATTTCGTTACACATTTATTAGATTTGTTTCTCAAGTTTGTCCTGAACATAAAGTTGATCTGCCCTAGTAGGTTTCTCTATTCACGCGCGACGCGTCTTCGCTGCATAGAAAATTACCTTTTCCCTCACTTTTCACAGAGCGAATGTAGACCTTGCCGCGAATTATAGTATGGAAAAAAGCAGTCGTTCGCAAGTAGAGAAATCATGCTAGAGTAGCAGTCTCGTAGGTTTCAGTCTTGCAGGGAAGAGGTTTTAAACTAGGATTACCTGTGTTAAATTCCATAAGCAATGTTGTATTGTATCCACAATTTCGGAAACAATTACTGAAATGAGAATTAGTTAACAAAAACAGGTTTATGTACTTTATGTGTCATATACATTTAATTCCTTTTCAATTTATTTCTACGAAAAATAAAACACAAATCGTAGGGACTTCGTCAAACCAGAATAACATCCGCAACAAATTACACACACATATATCATATTTACATCATCTCTCATCTCTGGTGAAACGTGGATGTTCTGAGGTTACAGAATATCTCTGACTACCCCCTCGGGGAATATAGTCGTGACATTGCATGTTTTGCCGCGAACAGTGGTGTCATTTGCGTGGTGTTCGCGCGGTTCGCGTTTAAGCGTGCCATGAGGCACCATTATCTTCTCAACTGTATTTTCCTAAAAAATCTATTCTTGAGATAGATACTCCTACAAACTATACGACATTGACAGAAATGCAGTGCTAAAACACACAAATAAAAGTCCATTAATTTATAAATAAAGAAATAACATAAAAGCATTACCTACCTCTGTTCAATTTGCTTCTGAATCGGTACAGGTATCCTCGGGAACAGAGTGCTGAACCAGTCGAGCTTGATCAGCATCTGTCGGACCAGGGCCCCGATGGTGGTGGGGCCCCCGCCGCCGGCGCGAGGGTCCACGTCCTCCTCGTCGTCCAGGTAGTCTGCGTACCAGTCGAACAGGTCAGCTGGAGGCTGCGTGTATCGGATGTACATGAAGCCTGGGGGAAAGTGTTACAAATTATTTAGTATGAGCTTTTACCCGCGACCAGATTTCAAGTCAAATCATAGGCTATCAAACTAAAAAGTTTCATCAAATCGGACAATAGTCTTTGCATGATGCTCGAACAAACAAAGAAACAGATAGACAAAAATTCTAAAATTTAAATGAGAATGTGGAACCAAATGTTCGTAGGGTATCGTCGCAAAACGTCCCTTTCTCAAAATGTCCCTCGTTCGCAAAACGTCCCTTTCTCAAAATGTCCCTTTCTCAAAACGTCCCTTTCTCAAAATGTCCCTTTTTCAAGATGCCCTTATACATAAATATTTTATGACATTAACCACCCATTAGGACTGGTATTGTCTTCCAAGCAGCTTCCGGTATATCTAAGGTTGCCACACCTAACTGCTAACTCAGTCGGTTAGGTTAGCGAGGAGCGAAGCGACGAGCATGTTAGGTTTCTTGCGACCACAGCCAGAACCGAATTGCTACTGTTTACTTAGTCTACCCGAAGATATACGATTTTTCACACCCCCTTTAAAGGTATTAGTACTTTGTATTTTTTAAAAGGGACATTTTGAGAAAGAGACGTATAGAGAAAGGGACAACTTGAGAAAGGGACGTTTTGAGAAAGGGACATTTTGAGAAAGGGACGTTTTGCGAACGAGGGACATTTTGAGAAAGGGACGTTTTGCGAAGATACGGTTCGTAGTTGTAGCAAAAATTATGTCTAGCCCAAAAGGTATTATAATCGTGAGTTAAGTTATGTATGAATTATTATAGAAAAGTAAAACAAAATGTCTTAGCTTAGTTAAACTTTAAAATTACTAATTATTTTTAACATTATCTCCATGCAAGGAAGCTTACAAAATAAAATTACACTATATTGTGAAATCAATCAAGAAAGCTCCAACTATTATTTTTTTAGTGTGATATGATTTTTTTGTAAATTTGTTATTCTTAGTAGGTAGTTAGGTACTTTAGATTATTTTACCACAAAATAACAACTGAATAACAAAATTCCCAATTTAGTGATATCATTATTTTTAGGGTTCCATTGTCAACAACGAACCCTTATAGTTTCTCCATGTCTGTCTGTCTGTCCGTGGCTTAGCTCAGAGACTCTTATTACTAGAAGTCTCTTAGTCTTACACATAAAATGGAGATGCATTTTTTTCTCTTCTATCTCATGATTTGGGGACTATGGGGTGTCGTTGGATAGGTCGTTCAAAAATATTGCGGGTGTGTAAACCAATTTTTGGATTTAGGGAGCAGTTTGCGGAATATTAAGCTTTAAATTTTGTTTTTGGCTATGTGAAAAAATTCACGGCAGTAGTATGTAACGAAGTTAAAAGGAAAGCTATCAACAGCTGAGTAGGCTTTTAAAGTTACAATCAATTGCAGAAACACTCATTAGAGTTAATCCTCCATTAAATCTCTTGCTAGCTTTTACTACGTCAACATGACAAAAAGTGACGGCAAGAGATTTAATGGAGGATTAACTTTAATGAGCGTTTCTGCATCTGAGTGTAAGTCGACCAACTTATAAAATTTACTTTTAAGTCCGCATATTATAACGGGCAACTACGGAACCCAACACTGTGCTAATACTTTCACTTTGTAAATAAATTCGTAAATTATTTTTCCCCATAATAATAAATTCACAACATTGTGAAATCATTAGTATATTTAAACCACATTTAATTCAATAATATTCAGTAACAATTGTAACTCCGCGCCGGCGCGGACGGTCGCTTCTCCCAGCAGATATATAGCAGATTCATTTAAAAAAGTGGAAGATAGCCAAAGTCATGGTGAATCCAACCAAGCGTAGTGACGGTATGGTGTGTGATTTCGACGTCACCTCGGTGCTCAAGGACATCCAGCAGTTGAAGGCCAACATCATAGAGATACGAAGTAGATTGGAAGACACTGAACGATCCAACACTGAATTGAGACAAGAGCTGTCTGCATTAAGGGCTTCAGGTACTGCACGAGTATCAGATTCGACCATTGTACGAAACGGAAGCACATGGCGCGAAGTAGTGGTCCTCAACAACTCGCCGACGCCTAGCGCAGCGTCATCAGGAACTGACCCAGTCCGTTCAAAGGCCGCTGTCTCAGCACAAGCCACCCCTGGGACACCTACAAGTCTACCTCAGAGAGACACAAAGACACGGCGGGACGTAGTAGCCAACAACTCGCAGACGCCTAGCGCAGGGCCATCAGCAACTGGCCCAGTCTGTTCAAAGGCCGCTGTCTCCGCACAAGCCACCCCTGGGACACCTACAACTCTACCTCAGAGAGACACAAAGACACGGCGGGATGTAGTAGCCAACAACTCGCAGACGCCTAGCGCAGGCCCATCAGCAACTCGCCCATTTCGATCAAAGACCGCTGTCTCCGCACAAGCCACCCCTGCCACACCTACACCCCAGCGGACGCTTAGTCCTAGCCCAGTCCGTTCAAAGGCCGATGTCCCAGCACAAGCCACCTCTGCGCCACCTACAACCCTACCTCAGCGAGATATAAACACAAGGCGCGACGTGGAACCCAACAACTCGCTGACGCCTAGCACTGCATCAACAGCACCTGACCCAGTCCGTTCAAAGGCAGCTGTCTCCGCACAAGCCACCCCTGCGACACCTACAACTCTACCCCAGCAAGATACCTACAACCAGGTGCTACGTAGCTCTCCGCGACAATGCACTCCTGTCTATACAAAACAAAGATTACATGACACTTGGCCAACTTGGACAGATCCTACTAGAGGCCCGCCCAATGTGGTCACCGACAGTAACGGATTTATCACAGGGCAGAGAAGGAAACGTCGCAACAAGCGTGTTACAACTCCGTTCCTTTCTGTTCCATTCCGTTGACTTACCAGCAGTCTTTTACATACTCGCCATTCCGCACTCAGTTTATAACGGCGCGAGTATACTTATTGTTTGTAAGAACACTTTGTTAACAAATATTTTTTCCATGTTTACTAAATTTAAAGTTTATCACCAAGCACCGCAGAAGACAGAAGGCTGATTGCCATTGATTGCTGATTGCAAGGGTGGATATTGCTAATTATTTGTAGTTACAATTTAAGATCAGAATATGATAGCACTTCAAAATCGACTGTCAATTATAAGTGGCGACATGCTTTACTACCCGCCACACTGGACAGAGTTACGGTACTACTACTAGTGAAACATGTGAAATATACCAAAGACTATAGCTAATAAATAGGATTCTGAATACAGGCCTGCAGTGTTTATTAAGTGAGGAAAAAATTATCGAAGAGAGAGTTTCAGTAATGTTAATAATTTTAGTTTAAGAAAATGTAATTAAATGGTAAGACACAAACTTTACTTAAATAAATAAAACTTGAAAATCTCTTTTTTGTACCCATTAGTTCAAAAAATTTAATAAAATTATAGAAATAATAATTTTGTTTCAGACAGGGTTCGAACCCGCAACCTACTTAACAGGATGTGTTGTTTTGTCTAATTAAGCTACTGAGCCATCACATCACATCAGTAGCTCTAGGTAGCCTATTTCATTTGAAATAGAACAACAGGGCTGTGACACATTAAATGTTAAAATAAATGCTATGTAAAGTGTCCTTCTGACTATTTTTTAAGGATCAGACCATGAAACTGAACAACTTTCTCTATGGGAGCATAGTCGAAATCGCGATAAAAAATCAGTTAGTCCATACAAAACTGCAATCCTCCACGAAAATGTATGGGACAGCACTGTTTGCTTTCGTCACCACCATACATCAAGTTCATACAATTTTATGTTTTCTACAGTCGCTAATGCTAATCGAAAGATACTTTGTCTAGGGGCCCTAGACAAAGTGACATTCTATTGGCGTTAACGCTAGTAGAAAATGGCAGAATGTATGGATTTGACATTGGTGATGTCAAGTCCATACATTTTTATGTTTTCTACTGTCGTTAACGGTAATCGAAAGATACTTTGTCTAGGAGCCCTGTAGTAAAAATGTAATAAAATGTAACAAAACATTTGTACATCGTACCTACCGAGTGCCCTAATGTAGGGAGAGTCTGTGTGCTGGAGCAGGCCGTTGACTTGCTTGCGAGTGAGGCGCAGCGTGTACAGCTTGTACAGCAGGCAGAACGCCGTGGACACTATCCCTCCGGCGCCCACGCCTCGCACCTAGCCAAATAATTCATCTTAAGCGCATTGCAGACAGAAGGAGTCGAAGCGGCATCTTTGCGACCTTGAAATACGGTCGGTAATTGTATACCATACCAAATGAGCGGCGCGCCACTCGGATTCTTGGTATACAATTATCGAGCCATGGAGAGCCTGCGCCTCGACTCCTTATGTATGCGATGCGATTTACATGTTACATTGTACTGCACGTCTAGCATGATTTCTCTACACGCGCGCGACGCACCTTCGCTGAATAGAAAATAACCAGTTCCCGCGCTTTTCGGAGAGCAAAAGCCGCTCTTGCCGCGACTTGTAGTATGGAAAAAAAACCGCACCAGTAGAGAAATCATGCTAGAGGTGCTGTAGATTATTTCATTCAAGTTCGAAACAATGTTTTTATTCATTCAGTATAATTGCTAGCAAACATCTTGAGCAAGGCCTTGAAACAAAATTTGTAGGCAATAGCATTGGCTTTTGTACTGTGCAGCCCCCTCTCATATTTATCAAGTTGTTTGCTGGGTACGGGTGAAGCAAAGAAAAAGCAGAGAAATGGACCTTGGATTCCTAAATGTGGTACACATTGGAAACAACATGAGGATGAAAGATTGTATGTAAAGGGTTTGTGCACCTTTCAAATCTAGCAACCACATTGTTTACATCAATTATATTAACCCTATTGTTTGTCGAGATTTCAGACACAATAGAAAATGTATTGTGTCTGGACGGGATCTGCCGACAGATGAGGGATTAATGTACCAGTACTGGATAAGGTGATCAGTAGGAACTGCATTTTACCCTATCGTACCCTGCATGTTATTATCATGGCATTTATGGTAAAGCCTGACCAGGAAAATAAAAAACCTGGATTGTGGGTGCTGCAATCGACTGTCACCTTTAATGTTAGTGTTCCAAGTACAAAAATTAGTTTCAATGATTTTCCGCAACATGGCGAGGTTTTTTATTTTCCTGGTCAGGCTTTTAATGTGTCATTTTGTGTGAAATGTCGTTTCTATGAATGTTCTTGTCTATCGTTAGAGTGTAAGGCTGGATTTAGTGCACGACCAACGGTCAGCGCTGACGGCGGATTAACCAATTAGCGGTGTGGAATTTGTCAGCGCCGCACTAAACTGCGTCCCTTGATTGGTTAATCCACCATCAGCTCTGACCGTCGGTCGTGCACTAAATCCAGCCAAGTCAATAGTTTACATAGACACATATTTCTTATATTTTATGTGGCGTATTGGCATAATCTTGTTCTACCTGTACATAGGATGTTCCTTGTATGGGGAAAGTATCCTAAACCAAGCCACTTCATCTTCAACTTGAACGAAAACTCATACATAGGCACAAAACAACAAACAAATGATAAATGTTGAACAACATACTCACGCCGCCACACATGCCCGTCTGGCCGGCAGTCTTGCGGCTGCCGCGCTCCCACGGCTCCAGGTGCTTCACCTGGTAGTAGATCTCATCCACCACCTCGTGGTACGTCTTCAACTTGAACAGATGTACTGTTGACAAGTTACATTCACCATTTAATTATGTGTAGAGTAAGAATACAAGTGAAATACGAAAATAAACCGGGTTACAATGCAAATCCAAACTCCTGTGCGTTGTTATGTGTGCTTACCTACCTTTGAAGTAGCTAGAACCTTGGATATTTGCTAGTATTAGAGGGTTCAGATTCATGGTTTGTTCATTACCCCATATTGGTAATACATTGTGCTGCTTGCCTGTTTTCCCAGATTTTTGCGGGTTGAATTCTGAAATTCGAAAAGAGTTAGAAACATATTTAGGAGAATTCCTGGGGAGAAATTGGACGAACACTCACCTTCGGATTCGGACATTATTATACCGAATTATTACTAATACTTATCATTAAATTGAGGATTGCTATTTGAACAGCACCGTTTTATCTCTATTTAAAATTACTTTACATTCAGAAACAGAGAAATTTACAACTTTTGACATCAATCAACGCGAACGACAAACAAAAACCACGAACCAAATAAAAATGGCGGCGAAGGAAACAAGCAAGCAGGCAGGCGGGACTAGAGCGAGCTAGAAAACGACAGGACGAAACGAGTGCGTGCGGGACAGAACATCGAAGGAGATTTTAAACGGAAATGACTTAATTCATTAAATGGCAACATTGAGCGGATGTAATTCGATTTTTAAAAAGATAATAAATTTGTAGGCCTTGGCATAAAGTATATTCAGACTCGTAAAACTATTTTTCTAAAACCGAAACGACTAGGCTAACTTCGAGTGTATACTGTATAATATAGTCTTTTATTTTCAAAATCTCTTAGCCATTGATTTGCAATACCTATGTCTGTGGATTTGCCTATGCTTTTACAACCAAAAGTACCAATAATTACACAGATAATCGATTAGACCAGACGATTTGCCTTCTGGCTGATAGGCACAGCAAGCATCTGGCTAGCCTAGGCTAGCACACAATATCCTCACAATAGCGAATAAATTGTATATCCTAGTCAACATTCAGGTTACTGATAAGGATAAGTGTAATGACACACCTGCGGAACGTACGGCGCCGAACGTTCGGTTGAATACGCGTCTACTAGGTGAAAAATGGCGCGTACTGGTGTGTCGCCGGTATAGGGAAAAGCGTTGCGCGCGTATTCAACCGAATGTTCGGCGCCGAACGTTCCGCAGCAGGTGTGTCCCTACACTAATAAGGTAGGGATAAATAAAAACATTACATTAGGCGCAAGTAAACTTATATTAGGTTCTTAAATATTATGTTACAAATAATTATTGGTATTCTATTGATAATAAAGTTCCAGGTTCATGCCGTCGTGAATTTCATCTGTGGAAAAATGTTAAGGAAATAATAGAATTCATCATCATCATCTCAGGCGATGGACATCCACTAATCTACCCTATATCAAACTGTATAAAAACATCTATGGTCATTCTTTACAATCGCACACAGATTGCCATTAAGAGTGACAGAGCTAGATAGACGTTCATCTGTTAAACAATGTCACCACATTTTAAGCAAATAAAGAAATTATTCAGCATAAAAGGGTCCATTCATGCACTCCAATTACAGCAGTCTGACTGGATGTGCAGGACTGCACAACATTTTGCTCAAGGTTGTCGGATGCAGGACTGCGACACCATTGACTACCCAAAATGTATGAAACTGCTTCTGTGGTACTACACGTCGGACTGCAGTGAATGGACCCCTTTAAATAACATGGTCCTCCAGCTGGAGGTGCAGTGAAAAAATGTTTCAAGATGGCATTTGTTTACTATTGGCATCTCGTTAATAATATCAATTGCATAAATGATTCTTAATTGAGACCATGTTGAACTGAATTTATGAAGGTAATGGATTCATCATCATCATCATTTTCAGCCTGTATCTACCCACTGAAGGCCATAAGCCTCCTCCATATTTTGCCATTCTTCTCGGTCCTGTGCCAGTCGCATCCAGGTCATCCATGGATTGTGCCAGAAAAATTATACTGCGCTCCAAAACACAAATAGCAGATGTTGGGGAAAATCTGTGAGATTAAAACATGCATCCCTGCCTACAGATCGCGAGTAGGAATTTAGGACTTCGGGTCTTCCGTTAACACCGCCCGTGTAGGGCTAGACCGCGGCAGCCTTCAGTCAGCGATTGAATGTCGCGGAGTGCGGAGGCAACATCTCCACTACATTCTTGCTGAACATATTATGAGAAAGGCCCCGAGAACATGAGTGTGGATGCCCTTCATTGTTCACGCGGCGTCGTGAGCCATAGGAATTTTTCTTTGGATGTTGTGAGAAGTTCTCACGAGTGTAGGACCTGCTTTAGAAGAAAATTAAAAAGGATACAGTCGGATAGTTTTATGTGGTCCTTGAACACTGTGTACCACTTCTTGAGCACAATTTTGTCGTATCGAGTGCCCGTTTGTGCGGCGATGAGCTTCTTCAGGTCCCCGACGGTGTCGTCTGGGTTACATTTCACTCTCACTTTCTTTCCGAGTCGGTCGTTGCATGTTACTTCTAACATTTTCTGTAAGAAAGTTAGGTTATCTTGTTAGTCTACTGGCAAATATGTGTCCTCTTATGGCTTAATGATTCCCATGCACTTACTGAAACGTTTTTTAGGCGTAGTGTGTGTTAATTATTTACTTTTCTTGAAAAATAAATTCCTTTTCTTGCATACAAACAACTCTCTCTTTGACAAGTTTGACAAAAAAAAAAAAGCAAAAAAGCAACAAAAAAGTCAAGAAGATTTTTTTTTTAAAGAATTTTACGGCTCTGGATTCAGCTTCCTTTTGCGCCAAGTCAAGAAGACAACTTGCTGGGCTACCACCTCAAAAAATCGATTGGGCGCTAAAACTGTGAAAAAAGCACTAGATTCCAGTATTTTCACGGGTCAAAAAAGCGCTAGATTCGGTGCTAAATTCTTCTCCCATAAATAGTTCTTAAAGTTCTCTAAATATTCAGTCAATTTAAGTCAGTCAATTCGTAAGTCCCTAGTAAAATTAATGAAATCTTTTCAGATAATCGTTCGTAGTTGAATGTTCCAAACATAGCACACTCTATAGACATGTTTTGACCACAATATGCTATCAATATTTATCATATTTCAATCACAAAATAATGCATATTAGAATATGAATACTGCTTTATTAAAAGTTAATAAAGCGCTAGATTCTCCGCAACGCTAGGCGCTAAATTCTTAGATACCGTAGGTTGAGTATTCTATAGATTTCCTGACAGCGTATACTCGAAAGGGACAGAGATATGACAAAAATGTATGAGAAATCGCGCCTTTGTTTGCCACAATATCGCATACGCAGAAAGGGACAAACGACATGGATTTTGTCGCGTTCACTCTGTGTAATTAGCGTATAAGGCTGTCTCGTTTTCGTGACTATTATTATTTTAATGCCTTTTCTAGTTGATTCTCTTTCTACGTTAGATACGGTGCTTAACATACCAAAAAAAGCGCTAGTTTTAGCGCCGAAAGCGCTAAGTGACAACTTGACAAGAATGATTTGGCTTAGAAGGCTTACAGCCAGAGCCGTATAACAATTTAACAAAAAAAAAAGACAAGATTGAATGAAATATTAACGTTTAGTTATTTTAAAAGACTATTTATCTGGAATGTCGATTAGATCTGAAAGAATAATTTTATTTATTGATAGCTCAAAGTAGTGGCTCAATGCAAAATAGAACATGATTTTCAAATTTAGTTTTTAAATTACTGTTTTGCTATGTAGAATATGCTTATCAATATCAAAACGGATTTTGAAATTGTTTGATAACAAAACGCAACTCGTATTTTGACATTTCTTCGACAAAACATCCGGCTCGTTTTATGTGTAAATTATTCATTATTAAACCGCATGAAATCAAAATAACAGTAGCTTTCTTCAAAATCTGAATTTTTGTTTAATTTAATATTGCAGTCTTTATTTTTTTCATTTTATCATTAGTTTTCTATAATAGATTGTTATTTGGACAGGAAGTGGGGTCCAACTATCCACACGTCATTCGACGACTGACGACTGCCGAGGCGAGTTCGACAAGTGAAATTTTATTTCGGTGATAGTGGTTGTGAATTGCCGTGAATAATGCAAATTCCTAGTGAATATGTGTCTACGGCGGAAGATGTAGCAGATCAGGTGAGATTCTACCAGATAATGTACCCTTAAACCCGGTAACAGCAGAATAAAGTCAAAATTTCGACATGTACTTTGGAATGGATTGTCACGTCACCGAACTTATTTCTTCTTGGCGCTATCTGTTGAATGGATTTATGAATATAACTACGTAATAAAAATGGTCCTAAAATATGCTTTCAATAAGTCATAGCGCAGTGCCAACGATATGATACGGTGACTGGTTGAGCATTGTTTATTAACGCATGAAAGTGATAATGACCCTCACTACAGATGTTTGAGCTTTTACCTTATTTAAATATAACTCGATCAATTTCTAAACCTCTAAGTTGTAGAAAACACTACCAATCATTGTTCCTGATATTCAGCAGTCATTAAATTAGATCATTCAGTTGTACCAAGGAAAAAGTTTCAGTTGCATAGTAAACAAATTTTTTTTTTTACAATTTCTAAAAAAAATAATATTTGAACACTAATTATGATGAGAGCCGAGTAAATAATATTGACTTCTAAGTATACTCCATTCCAAATATCATCGAAATTTTAAGGCTATTTTGAATAACAGAAACAGAGATTTGAAACACTCAGTTATTCTTAGAACAGCTTTAGTAATGTGCATGATATGTCGGATAGTATAATACAGGGTTCGAAGTCGAATTATCATTGATAATTATAAAATTGATTGGAAACACAAAAAGCTTGCGCTAGCAATGTCACGCCATGTATTTCCGATCACGGTTTTCGAAAAGAAGCTCACAAACATGAAATCATTTTCTCACAGTTTTCTGTTGTTTTTCTCATTTATTCGTTATTAATTGTGATAAGAAACTATAATGTCAAAGAATAGGTGCTTTTTGGTCTAGATAAGAGTGTATTCAGGAAAAAATAGAATTTTTAGAACTTTTGGTTAGAAATTTCTCTCAGAACTCATCAAAGAAAATAATTATCTTGATAATTTCGAACCCTGACTATGTCTGTGACATCCCCTGAATGTGTTAATCCATTTCATTCTGTTTATGCATTAATTGAGTCACAAACATCCAAACATTGTTATAAACTTTCACATTTATAATATTAGTAGGATACAAATAAAAAATTATACAGGGTCCCTCTTAACATGCTCCACTTTTTTAAGGGGATGATCAGACCATCAAAGAACTATCTCTAGTAGATCAACATAGAAATCGTGAAAAAACAAATCTGCTGTCCCATACATTTGGATCAAGTAGGTTTGCAGTTTATGGAACAGCTGATTTCTCTTTCGCGATTTCGATGTTGGTCCCATAGAGAAATTTGTTCAGTTTGATGGTCTGATCATCCCCTTAAAAAAGTGTTAACATATTAAGAAGGACCCTATAGGTATCCTGGCTATCCTGAAAATGGTGACCTTCTATCTAAAAACTGATTTCTAAACAATAACAATTAAAATTGTAAAATCAGATACATAGATGTTTCTAAAGGACAGGTTCATTGTTATGTACAGTTGCCAAATAGAGGCAGTGTGTCACTTTCACTTTCATGCTGACTGGTATCTTGTGTCCCTCTTATGTAAGCGATGTAATAAGCCCATTGGGGTTTACTGGTATTATGTGATGAACATAAATTAACTATACAGATTTAAAAATGACACCATAATTGTTTTTTTAATGTTGTTTTGATACTAAAATGTGGCAGTATTTGCTGACCTGGATTTTTTCGTAGTTTTTAACATCAAATCTGATTCCTTTATAAAAGCTTGTAAAAATCGCTGAGGTGGAACACTATTTTAAATACTAAATAATATGAAAAATATGCAAAATCAAATTTATCAATGTCATATTTAAAACCATTCATTTAATTTGAACTAAATTAAATTTAAATTAAATACAGCTTCAACTGTAACTGTAGACAAGCAGGTAACTGTTGAATGGCTTAACCTTACTTGCCTCATTTTTTTATGGAAAAGTGCCGTTTTTATACATCTTGAGATTTTGTAGTTTTGTACTCATAAGTGGATGTGTAGTAAATTTTTTTGTTTCATTCTAATAGCTGTACTATTCCATTTACTGAAGTAAAAAACGCATTCGAGTTGATAAACAAATAAAGGTACAGGAACGTTTTTTCTGAACGAAAACAGTCGCTTCTCGCCGCGAGCTGGTGCTCGCCGGATGCGGTTTTTTTTTTTAATATTGTGAACCAGGTTAAAGGCCTGTATTCACTTTGATTAGTGCAAGTGCAGGTGATTAGTAATTGTGGGTCATTCAAAAATTTTGATAGATCACCGATAGAATATGACATTTTGTTATTTACTTTCAATATTTGTAGTTACTAATCATCTGCACTCTCACTAATCAAAGTGAATACAGGCCTTAAGAATGGTAAATATGATAAACTACAGAATTCCAAATAATGGGATAAGTAAGGACCACTTAGTTTCTTTCCGTGGATGGATAATTGGGCGACAGTGTGTTATGGTATATTTTGTAGTATTTCTTCGTGAAATGCTACCCATAAAGTCACCACCTGACCCTTATTTCTTCTAGCTTCTAACAGACTATATTTCTTTGTGAATTGCTATGATTCTGAGTGTGTATTTCTGAATGTTCTTTCTGCCTTTAACTCAGTTGTCGTTCAAATTGATTGCTACAGGATCAGTGAACATTATATCAGAAATAAGTTGTGTTGTGTTATTTAAATACGCGCCTTATCTTGTTAATTACAATGATGTGACATAATCTGACTGTTTGATTTGATATCAATGCTGTGAAATATAACACATTTTATGTGATAATGATAAAAAAACTTGGTAGGAATTTAGTTTCCTCAATTTTGTAATACAATTTTAAATGGATTATTTATCAGATATTGATATAATTCAAGTCTGAGGAAGGTTTTTGGTAACATGAAATTTGTTATTAACTTCAATGCTTCAATTCCAATGTATTTAACAATATCTACAGAATAAAATTTATACAGGGTGTCCCGTAACTCAACGTTAACCCGGAATCGGGTGATAGGCCTTATAATGGTTACCAGAAAAACAAAAATAAAAATCGAAGTCATGTATTTTTTAATTATAGGCATTTTTAATGTACGTCGTGTGATGGTTTTTTAGCTCCTACTGCTACAAATCTTTACTTCTTCTTTCAATTTTATTTTTCTTATTGAATCCTGAATAGTGCTAATCTAACCTGTTGCTTTGAATTCTCAGGGTGTATATTTTCACGAAAAAAAAATGCCTGTACGTAATTTAAAAAAATTTTTGACTTAGATTTATTATTTTATTTTTCTGGTAACCATTATGATTTGGCCTATCACCCGATTCCGGGTTAACGTTGAGTTACGGGACACCCTGTATAATGTTTGAAGGGGAGACATTTGTCCAGCAGTTGGTTAATTAAGGTAAAGGTTAATAGGAGGTGGAAAAAAAAGGATTTTTTTTCGACCTCATGATTTTCTATGGTACAAACATTTTTTCGTTTTTCGACTCATGTCAATGAATGTGAAAGTTGTCGAGTTTCATAGTCTGAAAGTATTGTTAGTAATCAAAACTAGTGTTGTATACTAGGAATAGATCACCCCATTTGCCCCCGTGGGTAAGTAGTGTTTTTGTGGGTGACATGCTGGTCATCTTTCAACACTTCACACATCTATTTTGTCTTTCATTGTAAATAAGTACTTCTGTCTTGAATCTTTCCTAAACCGAAGAAAGGCGTCATACCATCCAGCCCCTCTAGCATGCCACCGCCGAGAAAACGACAAAAATCGAGACGTGCCTCCATCTTTAATATTTTACGTACGCCAAAAAGAGCGCGCATGACGTTTTTCTCGTTTAAACGCTTTGTCGTGGGTGGCATGCTAGCCGTGCTGAAACCTTAAACTCAAAAAGTGGACCTTGTTATAATTGCAACCTCAAAAGGTGATTGGTACTTGAAGCATGGTTTCTTACCACCCCGAACGACGTGCGGTCGTGAATTTATGTAGGTATTAGTGTTTACCCGCGACTTCGTCCACACAAATTATATACCAGATTTTAAGTCAGATCATAAGCTATCAAACAACAAAAGTTTCATCAAAATCGGTTCAGTAGTTTTTGCATGATGCTCGAACAAACAAACAAAAAAATAAACAAACAAACACACAAACAAAACAAACAGACAGACAAAATTACTAAAAAAGGTTGATTTCGAGTCAGGGATACATAAAAACCATATTGTAATCTTTTTTTGTAAATATCTTCAATGTACAGACACAGTTCAGTTACAGTTTTATAATAGTTTAGATTATGATGAACAGCCAACAATCCTCTTCAAATGACTGTCACTGCAGTTTTAAAGTCGCAGTACGCAGTTGAAAACTTTTAATAGAAAGTTCGCCACTGCGGCGTATTGGTTACGTTTCAACTCAGTGACATGACATGCGATAATTTTAGGATTTTTTTTGGATCGTATACTATGGATAGACTGTAAGAACAAAGTATTTAACAAAAAATGCGCACACGCGATGACGAGATTAAGGAAAATTACCTCTTATTATACAAAAACAACTAAGTAAGTTCAATGTCAATTTTTTACCTTTTTTTGTGTTTTTTTTAAATTGTAAGAGTTAGCTTTTTATAATTAGAAAACACAAGTGTACGAGTGTATTGCACTCGAATGTCAGATGAGGAGCGATTTGCTTGCTATTCTAGGGTATTATAGGAAAATATTATCATCAGGTAGTAGGTAAGCACTATCCCGCTGCTTAGCACATTTTATTTAGGTACCTGAGACATAAATAGACACTCATGATTTAAGAAAACGGATTAAGGGTTGAGACACATTTACCGACGGCGACCGACGTCCGGCCCATACAAAAATGTAATCGACGCGACGCGGACGACGGCGGACGGCATCCCATACTAAATTACATTTTGTATGGTCATGTTGTCGTCGGTAAATGTGTCTCAACTCTCAAACATCAACATAATGAGGACTAAGTGGAAGACACTTTAATGGGTCTGGGTCTCGAAAGATACCGAATTTTTCCACGATTTGTTTTTTACCTCTCTGTGCAGATTCTATGTAACTTCGCGCTATCGTAATTCTGGTCTGGCGATTCCTATCACAAAAGTATTTTTCTTCCTTCCAACTTAATGATCTACCTCAAAATACTTCCGAAACGTGACTGGTACATCGTACAACCGCTTCGTTCGATAGATTTTTAATCTGCTGGCTTTGGATGGGTATCCGTTTTAGTGGTATTTCAATCTTAAACACTTGATGCGAAAGGCACGTTAAGTGTCGTTGGATAGCGCAGTACCTACTCATATGCAGGCAGCTCGAAAATACTAAAACAGGTTGTTCACTAACTTGCCTCCAATCAACCCACACTTGGTCAGCCTGATAGAGTATGTTCTACTCTCTGTCACCATTTTTCGGTGCAAGGAAGTCTTTGTCCTTTCTAACCCTACAGGCTAACATTTTGTTTTTGTACACCAGGTAATAAGAAAAGGCAAGCATGTGCTGCCGACGGTGGCACGACTGTGCCTCATATCCACATTCCTCGAGGATGGACTCAGGATGTGGTTCCAGTGGAACGAGCAGCGCGACTACATGGACATATCGTGGGGCTGCGGCAAATTCCTAGCCACCATGTTTGTGGTAAGTTCTGCTTTTGTCTGATTAACTTTTGAATCCTTCGTACAGATCGCGCAACAAATCTAGCGATGACCTTAGTTGCGCACAAATCTAATTCGGGGGGAAGCGGCTGACGCGCGAACGCCATTAGCTGATCAGTCTCCTTTTACGTCATCAACCTGCGCGAAAACTTTCCCCAAGCGCTCATCATCCGTTGCGCGACCTGTATGCATCAATTTGATCACCTGGGTGAGCAGCGTCTGGTGATCATAGATCACCAATGAGTTTTCTATGATCACCCAGATAATTAAGCAACAAACTGTTTATTTTTCCTGGGGTAAGCGTCAGGTTTGATGAAAGATATAAATAGATCATTATGAATATTCTCCACGACCACACTGGTCCCACTTGCTCCTACGCTTACTCGTACGTGACCCGTGCGTGTCCAGTGGGATGTATTAGGCTGATGATGTCCTGCAGCGGACGTCTTTCGACTGAAATTATGTTAATGCGTTCTAAACGCATGTTGCTAGAGCTTGATGGAGCTATGAATAAAAGTCGAAAAAAGACAGTTTAATACTACGATATGGGTTAAGTTTTGTTTCGCATAAATTATGTAGTGCATTCGGATTGTGTTATCTAAAATTTTGTTTATAATTCCAGTAATAGCAAGGTTTGATATGGTGTTTAGTTCGCACCCGCACTGGCTTACATTCATGATTGGCGATTGCACAAAGATTTTATTATTTAATTATGTAACTATTCGTATTTTATTGGTCACGATTGATGTAAGGGCACATTGTTATTTTTAATTCAATTGACAATGGATCAGTGCGGTCGTGACTCGCTGGTCTTATAGGTCAGAAAGGGAATATTTGTCTTAACATCGAATTCTGTTCGGCATGCATTGCTGTTTAGCTTGCCTCTTCAGTGACATTATTGTGTCCGTCAGGCCCCAGGCCGCGTGATATAGAATAGAATATAAAATAAGTTATATGTTTATTTCTGAGTAAACTCAATGCACAGAGTTCAGGGCATTCCAAGCTTATCGTGCCTCTGTATGGACTATAATTGCTTTCGTACAATGAGGCTCGTAATCAATTGCCTATGTTGCCGCTATGGATTATCCGCCATTGACTATCTTTAATAACCGAACTATTAGCATAAAATAACTTCTAATAGCATATGAGTATCAGCTTCGTTATATTGCAATAATGAATTTATTCCAAGACAGAGTTATAACAGTGCAATAACATCAAGTTCTGTATTTATAGCAAGTCAAAAGTGAACAAATAAATACTTTAAGTTTATCTCTAGACATATAGGTACATAAAGTAGGTAGTATATTTGTCTGTCCATATTTAGACTTCTAAATGTATTCCACTTTATTGGGTCAGGAGTGCTATCTCGTGTTTGTTCTAGTTTATAGATCAGAAGCCGGCTTCCCTTTGCTTAGCTAATGTAATTTTTCGGCTCTACACAGTGGATATATAATCGTGTAGCAAACAATGTGTCGTGAAAATCGACAGAACACAGTAGACCTAGAGTTCCAAACCAGGCAAAACGAAAAAAATTAGAAATGTCCTGGTTACTTTACGCATGCCAAAATGAGCGCGAATGACGTTTTTCTCGTTTTGTCGTGCGTGGCATGCAAGTACTTTATTCCGGGTGCCCAGACATATCCACAAAGGTGTGTTCAAAGTGTAGCTGTCTCTTTCCTGCTCTCTAAAGATAGTATGGGAAGATCATATTTAAGCACACTACTATTAGTCAAACGTGGATGTCTGAGGTTTCTGAATATCTTTGACTCCCCTTCGGGGAATATACTCGTGAGCATATGCATATTTGAGCACAGCTTTGCGGCAAAGTATGGCGCCCGCCTATGACTCGGCGACGGTAGTTGATGATATTGCCAACAGCCGTTGTTACTCTACCACAGCCTTCTCAAGAGCCAAGTTTTACAGGATACATTAATAGAAGCTACAATACGCGTTATTTAACGACAAAAAAACATACAATCAAAATGTTACTTAGGTCTATTTTGCTAAATGGGGAAGCACAGCTGCCGCACTCTATCACAAAACCTATCCTATCTTTTTTTACTCTTGCGAATGTATTTTAATCTAAGAAGCAAATATGCGTAAGTCCAGCCAATTGCAACTCAATTTAGTTCCTTTTCACACGTTTCGGTCGCTGAGTAACTGACAGCGAAGTGTAGGTGCGAACATGTTTGAAAGCTTTTAAACGCGCAATTTGCGTATACAATCGCAACCGGGGAATTTTGAATATGGACTAACGCTGGTATGCTTGTGATGGTGAGAACATATCAGCCGCAGCACATGTCACATGAGTAATAACCAACGAGACAAAGCTTTATTCAGTCGTGCTATACGATGGTATACTACATTACTAGAAGGTGCCGCTGTGTGTGTGACCTCTGACGAGTTCATCACATACCGCCCGTGGAAAAACCGACTCAGCCAGTGGAAAAGATAATAATATGGGCGAGTGATCGGTTTTTGCGCTCCCTAGAAACCTTGTCTCTTACTCATGTGGCCGCAATATTATTACCTCTTCTTGTAACTTGCGAGCAGGTTGTAATGTAATATTTTTTGTTTGCAGATAATAAATTTATTAGGTCAGCTGGGTGGTTGTGTGATGGTGTTAGGAAGACTGAAGGTTGACATCGCGTGCGGAATCCTATTCTTCATTGTCGTTTTACAGGTAAACCATATTTATATCAGCACCTCTAGTATAATTTCTCTACTCGTGCGCGACACGCCTTCGCTGCACAGAATGCGATCTGATATCGCGACGATATCGTTCCAGCCGTTCAACGCCTACGCTCAAAATAGCTTGTGTGATATGATCATAATCACCTTAAAGATATACACATTTCACTGGTAGTGCCCAAACCGTGTCTACCTAAGGGTTGAAAGTCATCTGCCAGCACCGCATCGCATTAGCTCCATCATTTTTTGTCACTCAGGAACGTCATTTGCTAACGCAAATAAGATAGCGGGAATGCGACTGCACGCGACAGCACTGCGAGTGCCGAGACCTTTCTCGCTCTAGCAAATGACGTTTCTGAGCGAACCTGTCAAACTGGACTATGATTCACAAAGGATCTCGACTCATAACAACCCTTATTGCAGACATTCGCGTACAGTATATTATGGGACATACAATTCTTGCTGCGCAACCTGGCGCTCATCGGAGCCCTGCTGCTAGTGCTGGCGGAGGCCCGCGCCGAAGGGCGGAGCCTCTTCGCCGGGGTGCCTTCGCTCGGAGAGAACAAGCCCAAGACTTACCTGCAGCTCGCCGGCCGCATCCTACTCGCGTTCATGTTCATCACTCTGTTGAGATTCGAAATCTCTTTCTTACAGGTATGTTACACTAAAATGAAAGTCAAGGTACAGAATAGAGACCAGTAAGTACTACAAATATAGAACGGCCACTCCCTGTCCCTCACTAAATTCAATACCGCACCTCACCCCGCACTTCGAGGGTAACTTTAGGGGAGCCGAGCGAGAAGTACATACAGCTAACGCGCGTGTGCGAGCAGGACGGCAGGAGTACCGACGCCATCTTAATTCTGTTGCAGTGCTGATGAAGCATCGCGAGATCGTTATTATAAAGTGCCGGACATGTGATCAAGGACAAGGGCAAGGCAGAGCAATGATAGTTCATACGGAAGAGAGCTAGCGACTCAATCACGAGGCGGCGGTTCGATTCCTAGTCTTTACCACTAAGTTCTACGGAATTTATGTACGGTTATCACTAGCTCGGCGTTGAAGGAAAACATCGTGAGGAAACCTGTATACCCGAGAATGAAAAGAAAATACCATAAGTTCGGAGGTATGCGTAACATATAGGTGAGCTTGGGGCGAACACAATAGACCAGCGATGGTCACAATACTACATAACGACCCTTGCTTGACCCAACCAACAATCAAGGACAAGATACGGCGACAAGTCAAGCTATACCTAACCAGTATAAGCTGGCCACGTGAAGATTGAATCGCGTATAACGTCATGTTATGGACGTCACGTCAGCTTATGGCATGCATGGAATGTATCTGTGTATGTAAGTATAAAACATGCTGGTAGTTGTAGCCACAGATTATATAATACTATACAGTACAGATGCCCAACGTCAAACAATGGAACGCTACTGCCGTAACGCGGGCAGTCTTCGGGCAAAGTAAATTGCTTGATTTTCCGAGGCTCATGAGATTTTTTTGTAGTCAGATCATGTATTTTTAGTAACAATTTACACTTTTACGTAAACATTAATTACAAATTGATACCATAACGCCATATATTGCCATTTTTTAAACAAAAATTTCATTTGTATGGGATAGGACACCATGTTGTAGCAAAGTATCTGACCATTGTCTTCACATCTGACTGATTGTCGTTATCTCACGTAGGATTGTGAATGTTAAGTGACTAAATAAGATATGTTTTATTAAAAAACAGATGTATATCGTCACGACTTATTGTTTGGTAACCAATTGTGTCAATTCATCATTACAATTACAATTTTACAAGGTTGTTCATGTTATTTGGTTGTAGACGTGTACCGTACATTGAAAAGCAACCAAAACCTACAGGGTGAAATCGATATCATTAGCATCCTTTTAAACTAAGAGTCTACCCATCAAACAGAACAACTTTTACTATGGGAGCAAACCAATTGGAGCAAAAAAAAATCTGCTGTCCCATACATTTGAGTCGTGTAGGCAGCGGCGGCGGGTGCAGTTTAGTATGGGACAGCAGATTTTTTTTTGCTCCGATTGTTTTGCTCTTATAGTCAAAGTTGTTCAGTTTGATGGGTAGACTCTTAGTTTTAAAGGATGCTAATGATATCGATTTCACCCTGTATAAGCCTCGTAGGTTTAGGTTGTTTTCAATGTTCAATCAAATCTGTTGAGTGAACTGAACATAATCGTTGAGACGGTGTTCCGTCACGCCGTTTAGTAACGGCATGTTCTTACCGCTTACATTATAAGGTTATGAAGTATTAATATTCATGTTTTTGCTCTAATTGAGCGTTGTTTTGACGTCATTATCTCGTTTATTACGTGTATGTGACCTGGTTTATTATTTGTGAAGTGTGTGGGCGAAATTATTATATAATTATGTTCATTTATACCGTAGACATTGAAAACAGTTTGTCTAGTATGATTTGTCTACTTGCACGCTACTCACTTTTTTCCATGCAACTAGTCGCTCTCTAAAAAGCGCCGGATCTAGTAATTTTCTAAGGAGTTATGGCCCGTCGCGCGCGTTTAGTGCAGTCGTACTACAGACAGATTTTACAAGTCTTACATTCTATCATTATGCTTATGTATTGCATGTCTACCTACTAACGTCACAGTATAAGAAAAAGTATCTAGAACTACATACAGTACGGACACTCCCTGCCTCCCCCCAATTTCTCACCTCACCCCCGAAAACAAGCCAGTGATTGAATCTAATCAATTCTTCTTATCGCGTGGGCAAGCCCTGGTGTCAGAGTTTTTTCAGACCACCTTACGGCCTCTGACATGGTTTTTATGTAACGAATTATTAGTACCAACGGCTTAACGTACCATCCGAAGCACGGAATCATCTAATCAATTATAAAACTGTAACAGAAGTGTGTCTGTTCAATAAAAGACATTTACAAGAAAAATATTACGATATGATTTTCAGGCGTCTCTGACTTCAAATCAACCTTTTTTAAGATTTTTTGTCAGTCTGTTTGTTTGTTCGAGCACCACACAAAAACTACTGAACCGATTTTGATTAAACTTTCTGGTTTGATAGCTTATAATTTGACTTAAAATCTGGTATAAAATTTGTGCTGACGAAGTATTAAACTATAGTTGTATCTATTTTTAACTACGCTCGATATAATCCTGTCGTGATCTCCATTGCAGATCGTGCAGGACCTCCTGGGCAGCATCCTCATGATCCTAGTGACGGTGGGGTACCGCACCAAGCTGTCGGCGCTGATGCTGGTGCTGGTGCTCAGCGTCCTCAACCTGTACCACAACGCCTGGTGGGCGGTACCCTCGTACAAGCCCCTCAGAGACTTCCTCAAATACGACTTCTTCCAGGTAACAACTATTCGCTATTTAGGTCTATGATAAGATAATCCTATTCGCTCTGCAATAAATGGCAAAAATACAGGATACTAAGGGCCTGTTTCACCACTTCTGAGTAAGTTCTTGTTAGCTTATCCGACAGATATTTTGATTCAAAATTTCATACAAAAAACGTCAAACTATCTGTCGGATAAGCTAACAAGAACTTACTCAGAAGTGGTGAAACAGGCCCTAAAGTTTATAAATCAACAGATATTTTTTTCTGCGATTTGGAACTTGACTTCATATTGGAAGTTGTTCATTTTGACGAGAAGAATGCATGATTCAAGTTTCCGCACTGAATAAAATCCTGATTGAAATTATTGGCAAATAAATGTATTTGTATTTGACTCCGACTCGACGGAGAAAGTCTGCATGACTTATATTATATCATCATCATCCTCTCAGCCGATGGACGTCCACTGCTAGACATAGGCCTCCCCCAAGGACCGGTATTGCGCTGCCCTCATTAATCCTATTATATAGGCTGTAAAATTTTATACCAGCCTGGAACAGAGTCCTAATAATGAGATTTAGGATTAAAATGGTCTTACAAAACTTAAATAAGATTTGCACTACACTGGGGACGCTGATCATGATGTTGATGACTGATTACTATAACAAAAAATGACTTCTTATATTTATAGTAAAGTTTTTTATTTCCATCGATAGTAAAACTTAAATGTCAGAAGCAGAAAGTGATCTTTAAAGCCGGTAGGTTCAAGGTCGAGGGTTAATAAATATACAATGACATTTAAGTGGTGACTCAATACCAAACCTGTTGCCCCCGGCCGGCTTCCGAGTGGGCGAATATGTGCGTGAATAGCGTAGAAATGATGCGATATGAAATAATCCAAAAACCGGCAAAGGCGTCCCTCCGTTCTCTACATGCGTCCTGGTTTTGCGCTTCGATAGGCCAGTTCTTTAGGTAGCTATCGATTTCGTCCCGCCACCTTTTTCTAGGTCTGCCTCGACGCCGACTTCATTTTACTGGGAACCAGCCGGTAGTGGTTTTGGCTCACAGGTCATCTGGCTTGCGGCAGACATGTCCAGCCCAATCCCTCTTTAGATTGGCAGCCGTGTTGGCGATGTCTGTCGGTCACTTGGGTTCTGGGGCGAATGATCCCATTTCTGATCCGGTCGATCAGTTTCAAGCCAAGAATGCTGCGCTCCATAGCCCTTTGACCGACCTTGACGCTTGACCTCTGAGCTAAGATGATTAAACTATTTTAAATTCTTGCGCATCATATCCTGGTGGACAAGCACCTGTTGAGTGCGTGTCACCGAAAGTGATAGGCACTTATTCTACGAATATCTAAATAATACAATTTAGTTTAGTAGCGGAAGTGTTGGGAGAAGCCGTCCGAGGAAAACATACCATGATCAAATCAATGATCTTTTCCGAAAAGGACAAGTGCGTAGCACCCTCAATCGACGGAAGTGCATGAAGAGATGTATGAATGTGAATGAGGCTAAAGAGGTGTGTCAGAGTCGTAGCGTGTGGCGGTTCGTGGTCTCTGCCTACCCCCATGGGACAATGGTGTGAGCTTATGTATGTATGTACAATTTAGTATAAAATAACAGACACAGAATATTTTTTCGTTTCAAATATTTTAACCATGTTGAATAAATCTGGAATAATTTTTCATGAAACTGAATAATTGATCATGTTTCACTATAAATTATTAACGCAAGAAAGATTAAGTGTGTCAAGTTCATTAATTAATACAATACAAGCAAGCTAATTTCTTATTTTTCTTATGTATAGAGTTAAAAACCAGCAATTTCTCGTTTTACACCCATTTTTTATTATATGTTTTTACAAATCTAAAATTAACTAGTTATGACTATATTTTAAATTTACATTTACTTAGCTGTTTTCTAATTACTTAACATACGCTTTTATACAAAAAATTATAGCAGATTTTATGTGCAGTGAGACGCAAAGGAAAAGGTCAAAATAAGCATAAAAACGATAAATGTATGGAACGCTGTTTTTTCGCGATTTCAGTGTTGGCCCTACCCTCAGGTAGGGTGTATGCGGTTATCCCACCATACGTAACTAATGCGGATTGGTGGACTTCACATATGCATCAGAATTTCTTCTTCAGCTTATTTATTTATTGAGAGGTATTTGCATTATGAACATAAGTTTAAAAAACATATTGGTAGATGGTATTCCGACCGTGGACCCTCATGATTGAGTATCCATATCTCTCCGCAACGCGTTACCGACTCTCTCACCTGTCTGTTAGTAACAATCCCATCCACACATTATCCAGAACCACTTGAACCGCCTCCCATCCGTCCCCTGCACCCTAACCGCCCGCGCACTCTTCAAAAGTACGCCCGCTCACTCTCAAGCACCCTCATGAACACACGCACACACACACACACACACACACACACACACACACACACACAAATTGCATTGCAAAACTCTTAAAATAAGTATAAACTTTTTCATTTTAGTTTTTATTATTATTGCTAAGGCAACTTGTGTCTTAGCTGTCAAGTTTAGCATAACATTAATTTATGTACACTAAGATTGGGGAAGCCACTGCAGCATGTACCACAGCTTGCTGTCACATGCTGCAGGGATTTCATTGATGTATTGTAACTGTTATGTGACAAATAAACGTTTATTATTATTATTATTATTATATATAATGTAAACTGAACTATGTTTCATAACACTAAAGTCTAATTCTTGTTGCAGACATTATCAGTGATCGGTGGTCTCCTAATGATCGTGTCCCTCGGCCCCGGTGGCGTCAGTATGGACGAGCATAAAAAGAAGTGGTAGGAGTGACGTAAAGCGCTCTACGGACATGGTCCGGCGCAGAGACTCTTATAGATACATATTCGATAAGATTGTTACAACAATGTGGCGCGGTGTTACCAGTAGTCTATCTTTATACAGAGGTGCCGAGCTCTTGTATGTGTGCGCTGTGTACGTATGCACACAATGGTAACATCTCGAACGTATAAAGCATGTTACCCTGCAAATCGTACCAGATTTTAAATTGTTTCGTTTCGCACATGCCGGGAAATTCCGGTACAAATCGCGCTAATCTTCATTGCTACACTAATATAAGAGTTTTACCGAAGAGATACAATAAATAAAGCAATTTAGATTAAATCTGGGCCGATTTGCAGTGTGATGAGTAGCATGCTTAACCCTGATATCTTTCTATTGTGTGTGTATGTTCATACACACGGTAACACGTCAAGCTATAATAAACTAAAATAAGCTGGCCTCGAGTAGGTAGAATAACGTATAGTGTCGCGGGGCCAGCTTATATCTGTTTTGAGTAGCTTGATGTGTCGCTGTGTGAACACGGTGTGCACACAAACAAACAGCGTCGATAAATTTATACAAAGATAGCCTACTAGTTATACTGCGAATGTGGTGCGAAACTTTATTTTACATCCGACATTATACATTTTCTAAAAGGTTTTTTTATGAAGACTAGTCGGCGACAGAATTGCTTAGAATAATCAGATTTTGTTTTAGGTTAAGGTCGTTTGGATACATCTTATCAAATTGTGGTTTTTACGGGATTTGTTACGGGAGACGTGATAAAGGAATGTTACAATAATTTTTAAAACTGACCAGGAAATAAAATCTTTTTTTGGGGGCGCTACAGTCGTATAGTCTTGCACTCAGTTGCAGAAACGGTGATTATAGTTAATCCTCCATTAAATCTCATGCTGTCACTTATTGACTTGTTGATGTAGTAGTAAAAGCTAGCAAGAGATTTAATGGAGGATGAACTTTAATAAGCGTTTCTGCAACCGAGTATTAGCTGACATTATTTAGTTCCATTTATTTCCCGCAACATGGCGAGGTGTTTTATTTTTCTGGCCAGGTTTCTATTATAATGCGACTAAACTGCTTTCACTTACGCTCAGGTAAAGCAAGAGCTGGATATGCTATTTCTAGACCCTATGGCTAGAACACTCAAGATTGGGATTTCTTTGTAAATTACTCTTATTTAAACGCGCACGCATTTTCTATTAATACTTTCGTTTTTTAAATTTCATTCTTATTCCTTCTAAATGAATCATCTTTTTTCATTAACCCTCGTATAAAAATATAATATAACGTTAATAAAAGCGACTTTCTCATTAAGCAATAAGGACATAAATTGTACATGAATTTATCACTTCTCCTGTAACATATAACAACAGTAAGAAGTCCTCTACCTAATTACGTCAGTTTCCAATACACATTTACTTTAACTGTTGTATATATTTTAATTTTGACGTTGTTCATAATGACTGTAATACATAAGATATTAATACGATTCACATCTCACCGACCGCACCGCTTTGCTAATGTAATACTGGACTTTGTCACTGTTGCATTCAGTTTATATTGCCATGTATCAAGGTTTCTTTAGAGTTTCGGAAAGACAAAAATGTCTTTGTTTGAATATTGAACTGTTTTGAACAGTAATAGAGACCAAAATGTAATGTACTGCGCTTTATTAGCTGTGAATCTTATTTAGAGGTGTTTATACAGGGTGTAAGGAAAAGTATAATTAACCTTTAAACCACACACATACTGAACAACTTTTACAATGGGAGCAAAACTGTCAAAACATAAAAATGCTCTTTCATAATTCAATCAACATTTTAGTTGAGTAGGCATTGCAGTTTAGTATGGAACAGCAGTATTTTTTTTTCCTGACCAGTATACTCCTATAGTAAAAGTTGTTCAGTTTGATGGATAAAGTTTAAAGGTTAATGATACTTTTCCTCTTACACTTTGTATAAGAGAGTATTCAGTGACGCTGCTGCACAACTTTTTATACTTATTCAGTCACGTAATACTTGGGCTACGTATTTTGTATGTTTTGGAGACAACAAAAATATACTAGCGTAATAGACGAAGTGTGCAAGCGAGAAGACGGTCTTTTATGACGCTCACTCTTGTGCGACAGAGACAGACAGACGCGGGAAACAAAACGTCAGGTGATTTTTTATAGACCTTGACGTCATTGTACGAAGCATAGGCGAAGTATTTTTCTCAACGGTAGGAAGGTTCAAAGTTGTATAAAAATAAAAATTTTGTCGCTATCTATTCATGTATGTAAAAGATATCTTTGTCTATTATGGTAGTATAGTACTATTAGTTTAAAATAACAATGTGCATGACCTCGCTCGAAAATGTTTCGTCACTCAATCACACGAACTTCACTCGAGTCCTTCAAAATGATTGTTTCCTTTACATAGAGTCTTATGTTCCTTTACAACCGAGTGAAGTTATCCAACGGCCATTCAAGGTCATTCACATTGTTATTTTATTGTAGGGACACACCTTTGGAACGTTCCGTACTAAACGTTCGGTTGAATACGCGTCTACTAGGAAAAATGGCGCGTACTAGTGTGTCGCCGGTATAGGGAAAAGCCTTGCGCGCGTATTCAAAACGAACGTTCGGCGCGGAGCGTTCCTCAGGTGTCCCTACACTTAAACTATAATATATATGGCTAGGATTGATGTATGCAGTCATTATGTTCGTATGTCTTGTACCCATAGGGGTTATATTGTCACGGAATGTTATTTGTTGCATGTAAGTATATGATTTCAGAGTGAGACAAGCAGATTTCGTTTTCTCTAGTGTTGTAACACACTTCATTCCAAATTTTTTCTACCTATTGTGATGTCTATGTAAATATTTAAATATATTATCTATTTTGTACTTATCGACTGAGAAGCGACGAAAATGTGTGAGATTTTTGAATTTATGTAAATTTATTGAACATGAGCGAACTGTTAGTAAATATTCCAGTAGCCAGTAAGGGAAATTAGGCACCTTTTTTTTCAAATATCAATCGCTTTATTCTTCCGCCATCGTTATCATTTATTTTACAAAGAAAGACAATATTTTTATAGTATTTTTTTTTTCTAAGTTATGCTACGGCCATGGAAGGTTAAGATGGATTAAGTTAAATGATTTGTTCCGAATAAATTTTACATAAAAATTTAATGTTTTATTTACGTTACGCACAGGAATAGCTTTGTTTGCCATAATGTTTTTATGTTATTGTGTATTTAAGTCAGACAAACATCTTTTTTATATAACAGTTTTATTTGTAAAATATAAATAAACAAAATTCAACAACTACTTTTGCGTTCCTACTGTTCGGTGGCTTTGGCCGTTCTTTCCTTATCAGCTATGTACTTGAACACTTTATTCGCTAAATGTCTGTATTTCTCTGCGTGTATGCTGTCTGGGAGGGCGTATATAGCTGGCTTCCCGCTATTTATACACTCTGACATGTTCTGGTCTACTTCGAAGCTTTCTATTATCTCAAGGCCCATCTGCTCGGCTGTTTCTAAGGTATTGTTGCCGAACACATAGTTTTTGCTGCCGCAGTTGTGGCAAACGGCGTGTGACATGTTCTCCACCAAGCCGATAATAGGAACTTTTAACTTTTCAAACATATTCACGCCTCGTTTCGTTACTTGTAGCGCTGCAGATTGAGGTGTCGTTACCACGATGGCGCCTGCAATAAAAGATAATATAATAATGTATGTTAAAATAATATTGCAAAACTTTACAATTTGTGTGAAGGATATACTGGGTGGCACTGAACGAGGGACTTTCCTCAGACAATGAAACTAAAAAACTTTCCCTAAGGAAATGAAAGTTAGAAAAAAAATTGGACCTCCAATAGAAAATAGATCGGCTGATTTTCACTTTTGTATGGGAGGGCCAAACCTTTTTTATTTTAATCTGACGTGATAACTTTATGCTGATGAAAAGTTGCTTATATTTTAGCCTTCCAATTAGTAGAAAACCGCATCAGAATCTGACCAAGACTACAGGCTCAGCTGCTTGAAAAAATGGAATTGGAGCTTTATTTACATCAACAAATTAAATGAATTTTAAAGTAGATGATGATACGGCAGTTATCATTATTTATAGCGTGTACTCTTCTGACGAACGTGCACAAGATTCGACGGCCCGACAGCACGGTCTGTAGTGAACCTGCCTGCTGTGCCGGGGGTCGCGGGTTCGAATCCCGTAAGGGACAAATATTTGTATGACGAATATATGGATGTTTGTATCTATATATGTATACTATATCGTTGTCTAGTTATCATAATACAAGTCCAGGCTAGATTCTGGAACTTTAAATGTGACTAGATAATTTGTGTGACACTGTCCAAGATATTTATTTATTATAGCTGTTACCCGCGACTCCGTCTGCGTGGACCTTAAAAAAGTATCCTATGTTTTAATCCTGAACATATTCTATCTGTGTGCCAAATTTCATCCAAATCCGTTCAGCCGTTTTTGCGTGATTGCGTCACAAACATCCAAACATCTAAACATCGTCACAAACTTTCGCACTTATAATAATATATTAGTGAGATTATTATTTATTCTAAGTGCCGTGTACGTATGGCGCCGAACGTTCGGTTGAATACGCACTAGGAAAAATTGCGCGTACTGATGTGTCGCATCACACCGACTGGCTCGTTACCTACCGTCGATAGGCAAGTTCTGTGCGAGCGAGAGGTGCGTATCGCCGGTGCCGGGCGGGGTGTCGACCACGAGGCAGTCGAGCGGCCCCCACGCCACGTGCCGCGTCAGCCGCTCCAGCGCCTGCATCACCATCAGGCCGCGCCACACCACCGCGTTCTCACCCGACACTAGCAGGCCCATTGACATGCTGCAAGGAAACAACTTTCATTAATTATACATACTTCACAATGACCTTAATGTTCGCTATGTGAAGGAGGAAATAGTAGAGTTCACACGAAATTACCAGAAAAGGATACAAAACCACCTAAATATATTGTCTCAAAATCTAATGAGGGAAGAGACTCAGACCCGACTAAAGAAAAAGATACCACAGGACAACCTAATGGGAGTGTAACAGTCTCTAGACACTTAAATTTGGATGCATCACTAGGTGCATACCAACCAAGCCAACATTAATACACGTCACACGTTTTGCTGAATGTCCAAGAAAAAAAAAAAGAAACGACAGATTGCAAAATATAAAGGTGATAAAAAAAAAAAAAAAAAAGATAGAACCTCACGTCAGAATATTAAGAAGGATATTTTTACCATTTAACACCGTAGTTGAGTAAAGGTTCGATGAGATTCTGGTCGTTCAGCATCGGCTCCCCGCTGATGTTCATCATGAGCGGCACCGATGGACCGAACACGTCTGCGTCCAGGAGCCCAATCTCTTTGTCCGGCTCGATCACTTTCATAGCACATGCGAGATTCACTGCAACAAATAGTAAGATTCAAGCCTGTATTCAAAAAAAAAAAAAAAAAAAAAAGTGTCAGTGTCAGTCCGGGACAAATTAAATATTTCTGTATAAATAGTCTGAGTCGGTTTTGATATTCGCAAGTGTGTTACCAAAAATGCACAGCTGACGAGGATTGTCTGCAAGTGTGGACCACCTAAAGTTTTCCCCCGATCAGCTGTTCCGAGAATCGGCCCATGTTGTAGAGAAAACGTCGTTGACATTCAACAGATCCGTAACCACGGAAATCGAACCCAAAAAGCTGGAGTGTCAACAAGCGTTGTCCAAAAAGTTTTCATTTTACGATCCAAAGGAGATCAGTATAGTAAAACCAACCGAGACTTCTCGGAGAGAAAGAGTTCTTATCGAAACGAGTAATCGAAGCGAGTACCTACCTATACCACTGAAGAGATACTCATTGTCACCCGTCTTCCTTCCGGTTGCTGGTACTGGAGCGTGGTGGAGTGTGGCTGGGTCTGCCTGATAATTTTTCCTTACCTTATTCTCTAGAGGAGTTCCGGGCAAACCGCACTCCATGCTATTGCCAAATATCGCTACTTACTTACAACATTCTCAATATCGAAGAGTGAACGAGCGGTAAAAAAAAAAAAAAAAAAACTTGTGCAGTCTCTTTATTTGTTGATTTATTTATATTTAATTTTATACCAGTTCTATGTATATTCTTGTTTAAAATTTTAATTTAACTAGTTGAAAGCCTTGACTTACCTACGGTGCAATCATGTCGCAGCCTGTTTCGTCTTCTGCACCTAACGACAGTCAACCAAGTAGCCTGTCCCAGGGCCCTCACTTTAAATGTGATTTGTGCACGGGTTTGCCTCGTTATTTTCGATCCAAAACTGGACTTCATATACACACCGCCAGAATGCACAAAAGCAAACCCGCTCCTTCTATTCCGCTGGGCAACTCGCCGCCGCAGCCGCTACACTCTCCTGGTTCTAATCTGCATCCACTCAGTCCCAAGCCGATTTGGCAGAGATTGAGTGAGCTAAAGAATAGTGTGCCTATAATCAAGCGCATTCCCCGCGGCGCTCGGACTAGTGTGGCATCCACACTCAAGTCTTGTGTTGATAGGGTCGTTTCGTCCAACTGTAGGGAGAACTGGGAGCAATTACTTTGTTTTGCTTATCGCGTCTTACACGTCAACAGTGATGATAACACAACGTTGAGTTTAACTCAAAAAGTTAAAAACAATTGTGCAAAACCACCGATGAGCGAAATCATCCACGAACCCCCCAATTCCCGGTTACGTCGCCGTCGCCCTCGCAACGATTTTAAGAAGGTCGAAGAAAAGGTAAGCGACGGTGACTTGAGGGGAGCTAGTCAACTGTTGTTCTCCAATGACATAATCGCTCCAGACAATGAGGAAACCCTCCAAGCCCTATATGCAAAACATCCTTCTGCTTCTGCTGGCAGTCAGCTTCCCGACTCCCCTCAGGGGGACACCACCCTGCCTCGTGTATCGATTGAAGATATTATCACGGCTGTCACGTCTTTCAAAAATGGCTCATGCGGTGGCTTGGATGGAGTTTCCCCGCAACATTTAAAGGACCTTTTGTGCCTCTCGGCAGGTGACGTTGGCAGAAGCCTGGCCTCTAGTCTAGCGTCTCTGGCGGAGCTAATGCTTTCGGGCAAGGTAAACGAGGAGGTGACAGATATATTGTACGGGGCTAGTCTGTGTGCACTGAAAAAGAAGGATGGTGGTATTAGGCCCATCGCAGTGGGAACTACGCTCAGGCGCTTAGTCTCTAAAATCTCCTGCAAGCGCATTTCGCAATCTCTAGCGGGTAAGTTTCAACCAATTCAGGTAGGTTTCGGCTCCAAGGGTGGCTGCGAGGCAGCAGTGCACGCGACGCGCGCGGTGTTGGAGTGCGGCACACAGCAGGTGCTGCTGAAGGTCGACGTTAAAAACGCCTTTAACTCTATCGACCGGGGAGCTCTTTTGTCCCAAGTGAAAGAGCAAATTCCTGCTGTCTTCCCGTACCTCTGGCGGTGTTATAGCAAGTCTTCGAAGTTAATATATAAAGAACATCTACTGCACTCCTCCGTGGGCTGCCAGCAGGGTGACCCACTTGGACCAGCAATATTTAGTCTCGGTATCCATCCTGTAATATCGTCCTTGCGTTCCAAACTCAATGTCTGGTACCTGGACGACGGCACTTTCGGAGACCAACACGAGGTAGTTCTAGACGACCTTAAAACCCTGATAAGCCGTTTTGCAGAAATTGGCTTGGAGCTAAACTTTGCAAAGTGTGAACTATACCTGAATCCTTCCATCCCGCCGGATACCAGGCGCGATATCCTTTCCAAATTTAATGAGATCGCTCCTGATATCCAGGTTGCCACTAATGCATCTCTACGCTTGCTGGGGGCTCCCCTACTTGATGATGCCATTCCATGTTTCCTCCAGGAGCAGATTGGAAAATTCGATGACACCTTCGAACGTCTTTTAAAGATCAATCCCCACATTGCTCTCACCATTGTAAAGTTTTGCCTCTTTGTCCCGCAGTTTACATACGTCCTACGCTGCTGCCACTTTTGGAAGTTCCAAACCCTGCTGTGTACCGTCGAGGACCGGATCTGTGTGCTCTTGTCTAAGATCCTTAACTGCCATCTGACGGCAAGGGCGTGGTCCCAAGCATCCTTACCTGTCCGATTCGGGGGTATTGGAATACGTGGAGTCTCATCAGTCTCACTGCCAGCTTTTCTGGCCTCCGCTTCTGGCTGCAATGAACTTTTCCACAAAATTACTAGCCCTTCCCTGGGCCATGTCGATGTTGTTCATCTGTCGGAGGCTACTGTGAAGTGGAAGTCATTGTGTAGTTGCGAAGTCCCTGCATCTCCGCACTTACAAAGGCTATGGGACGAGCCGCTATGTAAGAGGGCACAGCAAGATCTGCTGGACACCTGCCCATCCTCTGCGGAACGCGCCCGTTTCCTTGCCGTTTTTGAGAGGGAGTCGGGGCTGTGGCTAAATGCTTTACCATCGTCCAATATTGGTACACTCTTAGACGGCTGCACTTTATCTCTTGCAATCGGCCTCCGTTTGGGTGTCAGGACCAATCAGCCTCACACATGCCGTTGCGGTGCAGCCGTCGACGAGTTTGGCCACCATGGTCTGGCTTGCCGCAAAAGCGCCGGTCGGAACCCTCGTCATTCGGCCCTAAATGATGTCGTTCGTCGGGCTCTTGTTTCAGTGAACGTTCCGGTACGATCAGAACCAAACGGAATCGTTCGTACTGATGGCAGGAGACCCGACGGCGTGACACTCATCCCTTGGCAACAGGGCAGGTGCCTGGTGTGGGACGTGACCTGCGTCGACACACTAGCCCCATCACATATCAGAGCTACATGCGCGCGTGCGGGTGCCGCGGCCATGGGCGCTGAGATTGCCAAGGTGCGGAAGTATGAAGAAATCTCAGGTTGCTTCATGTTTGCACCGATTGGCTTCGAAACATTGGGTCCTTGGGGCCCAGAAGCCAAAAAATTTATTAAAGAGCTGTCGATGCGTCTCCGCGAAACAACCGGTGATCGTAGAGCTGGCAGCTTCCTTGGCCAACGCATTAGCTTGACCATCCAAAGAGGGAACGCTGCCAGCATGCTTGGTACCATGTCTCGCGGAGATGCACCTGACGGTCTTTTTTATCTTTAAGTTGGTTTTTATTTTTTCTATATTCTTGTTGTCTTCATTTCTTCCATATTATATTATAAATTGTTTTTTATCTAATTGTATATTATAAGCCTGTATTAGATCCATACAAGCTAATCAATCTATAATACGGGGTGTAAGGAAAAGTATCATTAACCTTTAAACCACATACTCTACCCATCAAACTGAACAACTTTTACTAAGGGAGCAAATCTGTCAGAACAAAAAAAAAGTCTGCTGTCCCATACTAAACTGTTTTTTTTTTTCTTCTGACAGGTTTGCTTGTTTGATGGGGGAGTCACGATGCGGATCTGCCGGAGGACGGTCGTGTGTGCACAGCACGTATCGTCGCGTTAGGTCCGCACGTGGCTCCACCATTTTGTGAACTCTCTTTTGTGTTTTAACCTTAAAACAATCACTTGAGACTCTAAACTACTTACATTGGCAAAACTGCCACTCTAGACTTAATTAATACTACTGATCATTTTCCTACGTATAATCTTCACATAACGAGACGTTGGCTGAATTGTGATAACGCATCGGATGCCATTAAACAAAAATTGAATTGAATTGTTTGATGGGTAGACTCTAGTTTAAAATGCTAAAGATATCAATTTCACCCTGTATAGCCGAAGAGTAGGCAACCAACATGCAACCACCCAGTAACAAACTTGCAATTTGTGTCTATTAACCCATCTTCTTTCAGATTTCAGACACAATAGAAAATGTATTGTGTCAGGACAAGATCTGCGTTCCGACAGACGAGGGCTTAAGATATTGAATATTAGTGATTTTTAAAATCGCCAAACATTCCTACAGGCTATAGCTTACTTACCAGCAGTAGTAGTCTTCCCAACGCCCCCCTTCCCCGACGCGACTAGTATGATACTCTTCACTCCGGGCAGCGCCTTCTTCTCCGGCAGCCCCCGGCCCATCACCTTAGCTCGGTGCTCGTTGACCTCTGCTTTACTATGCTTCTGTCTGACCGCATAGCTACACAGATTCTGAATACGTAGATAACACAAAGTTAATTAACTAAGATGTTATAGGTCATATGAATTGAAAAATAAATTGTACGCACCGGTTTGATGTGTGAGATCAATAGTTGCCCGTACACTTTTTGGAACACCTTCTGTATATTCATAGCTCGTTTTCTATCACAGCGGCTTTATCGTATTTTGTTTGTAATTTATTTAATTCAACAAAATAGCAAAATCTAAATCAGTCACGCAAAAATCGACCGAACGAACTGTCAACAAAGAGCAGTGTTGCCACCTTCAATTTGGACAAGTCACTAGAAGTACCATCGAATCTCGCTAGATAATGAGAAATCAGGATATAAAAAATTCTCTAGAATTCCCTAGATCCTATTCAGTCATGAATACTTATCATGATTCTATTAAAATCGTTATTCTTGGCAGTTTTTCACTATGTGGTCATAAACACGAAATAAAAATACAAAGAACGTTAATGTTTCATTTATTTTTTATAATTTTAATATATAAACGTATTATTATTACAGTTCTTAGTAAGAAGTTTTACTTTGAAATTTATAATAAAATGTTTGAAAATCCACAGAATCATTAATAATTACGAAAAACTCTTCGTCAATCACGACCGATATAACATTTTCTATAAACAAGCAGGGACAAACAAGCAGAAGAGTCACCATAATGATCAGTTATCACTTACGATGATAATATCATCGTCGCCTATGCCATCTTGAGAAAGTCGCTAGAAATCACCAAATCTGTGTCTAGTGACTTAGCGAATGCAAAAATCGTTGAGCTATTGCAGAATTCCCTAAATCTAGCGACAAATTCCCCAAGGTGGCAACACTGACAAAGAGTATGTGAAA
The DNA here is from genome assembly GCA_963693445.1 of Agonopterix heracliana. Lineage (NCBI taxonomy): Eukaryota > Metazoa > Arthropoda > Insecta > Lepidoptera > Depressariidae > Agonopterix > Agonopterix heracliana. The sequence goes on along the minus strand of OY856308.1, from coordinate 20,661,014 downwards.
ACAGAGAGTTTTTGGCGGGCTTTGGTAGCTGACGTTTGGAGTCCTCATATTTCATCGAATTTTTATTGTTTATAGTGAGTTTTGGTTCGTAAAATTGGTGTTGTTTTGCGTAACAAAGTGTCGTGCAAGTGAACAATATATAGTTCAGTGAAATATGATGGTGCATGGGTCGTAAACAGGAAAAGTGTTCCGTGATTTTAGCGCGGCAAAGCGGTCGGTTCACCTCCTTCCTGTGGACTTCTCTGCTTTTCCTGCGTCTTTCGATTGTCTCCAAAAACTCCAAAGAACCATCAAAACGTCGAATACCAACGTTTTAATGTGAAAACAGAAGAAAGTTAAAAATAAAATAAGGTTTAGCCAAAAGGTCTAGTAACCAGGCTAGTAAATATATTTAGAAAAAAAAAAAAAAAAAAATGTGAAAACAGAAGAAATATAAAAATAAAAGGGTAGTAATAAAAGCTCCGATAATAAATTTAAAAATGTCCTTACTAAAAATATAATATTTACTGCCCGAAATACTAAATCTCCGACTACTTCTGTCCGACTAAAAATGACGAAACGACCGAATGATATACTTAAATCTCAGAAAAAATCTTATGACTATTAATTGCTGTAATACTTTTTTACCATATAAAATTATGTTCTACTGATAACAATGCTTTGTAATTATTACCTTTACTTGCCAACTAGAAATTCATCAATTACATTTAATTTTTCATAAACTCTGTGCTATTTTTACTACAATGTTATACTTAAATTTCTATTGTTGGCGCTTGTCCAGAAAGTTATTAAAAATACAAAAATGTACTTACTATAATCATGAATTCTAGTTACTACTAATCTAATCTATCTAACCTAACCTAACCTATAACTTTTAAAAAAAAATCTCAACTTTAAAAAAAAAAAGTTTTTTTTTTTTTTTTTCCTTAACCAAACCTAACCTAACCTAAGTTTTTTTTTTGTAAACATTTTTTTTAGTCTACTATTTAAAACAGTAGCGATTCGGTTCTGCCACTCGCCGGCCGCTGCCGCGGCACGCTCGCTGCGCTCGCTCGGCTCGTGGGGCTGGTCGCAAGAAACCTAACCCGCTCGTCGCTTCGCTCCTCGCTAACCCAACCGAATGCATTTTGCTCAAACGCCGTTCGCGCGGTCCGACCAGTTTCGGTATTTTCATCAATGTTGAGAGATAAAAAATATATTTGGTAACCAACACTAGAAAATTAAATAACTCATAAAATTCGTAAAAGAATGATTATTTTGACATGACCTCTGTTGTCAGTAACCCAGTAATCTCGTCGGAGGTTCAGTATTTTATTCAGAAGTTTAGTTTTGTTATTCAAAGTTTAATATATTTATAAGTAGAAATGTAATTTGATTGTGTTCATAGGTGTCAGCAAAATTTAGGTATTTTATTCGGTATGCTTTGAATTTTTTTGTCGGTATATTATTATAACGCTGGTAAATTAGAATAAAAGTCGGACAGAGATAGCTGGAGATTTATTTATTTGTCGGAACCAATATTATTTCCCAAAATAAAATAAGATTTAGCCAAAAGGTCTAGTAACCAGGCTAGTAAATATATTGAAAAAAAAAAAAAAAAAAGTAATTATACCGGGTTTTTGGCGGGCTTTGGTAGCTGACGTTTGGAGTCCTCATATTTCATCGAATTTTTATTGTTTATAGTGAGTTTTGGTTCGTAAAATTGGTGTTGTTTTGCGTAACAAAGTGTCGTGCAAGTGAACAATATATAGTTCAGTGAAATATGATGGTGCATGGGTCGTAAACAGGAAAAGTGTTCCGTGATTTTAGCGCGGCAAAGCGGTCGGTTCACCTCTTTCCTGTGGACTTCTCTGCTTTTCCTGCGTCTTTCGATTGCCTCCAAAAACTCCAAAGAACCATCAAAACGTCGAATACCAACGTTTTAATGTGAAAACAGAAGAAAATTAAAAATAAATTAAGATTTAGCCAAAAGGTCTAGTAACCAGGCTAGTAAATATATGGGAAAAAAAAAAAATAGTAATTATACCAAAAGGAAACTGTCAAGTAGGTAGTTTTTTTATTTTTTTTTATTTTTCGGTGTTGCTAGCCTTGGCAACTATTTACCCTACTACACTGAAACGTGATTTTTGGAGGATGAATGCCAAAGAAATCTTTGTTCGATCAGATGTTCGGTGATTTAAAAAATCTATGTGTCATTTCATTTGTCAAGTTTTGCGGTGCAATGTCGGAATTTTCTGCGACACATTTTCGAATATTTTCTGGATTATTTGCGTATACACAGTGAAATAATCCATGTGAAAATGGCTATCTGTTTGCGCACGTTCTCTCACAAAATCCTGCCTATAAATGGAATCGTTTCTACCAAAAATCATTCCAACCGTTTGTCTCGTAAGATTCCAATCCGAACGCAATTTCTGGAAAATGTAAGTAAATTCGATCGAATTATAAACTTTTTGATAATATATTAACAATACATGGACGACATTATTGAACAAGTAAAATTACACAAATCTTAGTCTCAAACTAATGTGCCAATTTGCTGAAACTTCCTTGACATTGAACCAATTAGAAGGTTTTCCTCACGTGTTTATTTACATAATAGCATATAAATAGACATTGTTTCCCTGCAGTTCCTGAACCGGCGTGTCATTTCAAGCTACCAGCCCGCAACGAAATGTACCACCGAGAACAATATTGACAATATTTACATTCACGAGCTCGCCCTCTCTAAGACCAACTTGCGAGACACTTACGAACCGAAATGTACCTTCAATAACATAGATACAGCTAAAGCTGGCAACAATAGAGAGAATTATTACAAAAGCAGCGACGGTATAGAAATAAAGGCTCTTGGTCTTACGTGTGACGACTACGTGGAGCAGCGAACACCACCGTACAGCTTCAATGATATTACCTACAGTATCAATGACATAGATTTAACTAAATATAATAATGAGGTTAGTTATGGACTGAATACATAATCACCAAACATTGTTAACTATATACAGGGTGTTTCATAAGTAACAATAAATTTTTAAAACTCTTAAGGGGGTTGTTTAGACCGTCAAACTGAACAACTTTCTCTATGGGACCAACATCGAAATAGCGAAAAAAATAATTTTATATCCCATACATATTTTAGCTCTAGTCGATTTGTAGAGTATATATAGAACATAAAAAATTTTTTTCGCGATTTGGTCGCATAGTGAAAGTTGTTCAGTTTGATGGTCTACACCACCCCCTTAAAGGTTTATTTGTATTTTTGTAACACCTTGTATGGGCAGATATAGAGATAATGGCTTCAATTTTATACTTAAAAATGTGTTTAATAAGTGTGTATGTTTGTTAGTTTCGGTTAACTTTAAAGTAAAGAGCTTATGTACAATAGGCTATTTGCAAACTTAGTCAAATCACCGAGTCTGAATTTTAAAATGCATACTTTGTATAAACAATTATACTAAAATCAGTAATATGATGTCATATTTACTTATATAATTTATCCTGCTATTAAAACAAAATAGTATTCAGTTTAAAAGACATGACAAAAATGAAATATGTCTTGTGTAGGCAAATATTATTAAATAAAACATTTACAGCAGGACTTAGAACCAACCTGCTTATCAACGTTTGAACGTGACGCAGTAGCGTTCTGCAGCACTCTCCCCTCCCTGAACACCACTCCGACTTCGGAGCCGAGTAAAGGGCACGAGGGCAAACCGAGCGAGGAACAGCTTATGAAAGTGTTTCACGTGCTATCTGCTACTGTAAGTACTTGCCGTACGTACACAATAATGTAATCTCACAACCATAATCCCATTTCAGGAAGTCAGATTGAAAAAACCTAAACTTCTTTCAGCATATTTCAATGCTTACAAATTAATTGTTGTCCAGTTATTTGTACGAGCTTTTACCCGCAACTTCGTCTGCACCATATGCCATCATCGTAGAGCAGTTGTAGCCGAGACATTGACCGCTGGTCGACCGCGTAGCGTTTTCTATTCTATTCTATTTTTATTTAATGGCGTTTCCTTGTTAGATTTCGCCAGTGTCATGTAGTTTGAGGGAGTGTCTATCCAATCTCGAGGATTGTTTTTGAGTAAGAACAACTGAGAAGGATTTTAGAGCCTCATGGCAGGCTAAGACGCGAACCGCGCGAACACCACGCGAGAGACAAGTGGTTGAGGCAAACTCACGCATAGCTTTTTATGGTAGCCCGCAAAAAGATTAATAACTAAATTAAAGTCTAAAAAAAGACTTGACATTTTAGATATACCTGGCGGTCTACCTTCAACTGCAAAATTTTAGCAATTAATGTATACAGGGTGTTAGGGTAAACAGTTGCATTACTTTAAGGGGTGAATGTATGTACCCATGATACTAAACATTTTTCCGTAAGTAGTATTTTATTTTATTTATTTATTTATTTATATATATACTAAAGTCGTTTTCGTAAAGTCACAAAATGTTTTGCGAATTTCTTATGGGTATCTTAGGGAAAGTTGTTCAGTATCATGGGTACAATCACCCCTTCAAGTAAAGCCGCTGTTTACCCTAACACTCATTGCTAAACTTGTTGCGGTTGAAGGTAGACCGCCAGGTGTATCCTGTCGACCTGGTGAAGGCGGTGGGAACCATTTGATGAGGACCCCATTGGACCCATTAGATGAGGGCAACGCAAGCCTGGTCGTTGTGGCGATCCTAGGGGGAGGCATATGTCCAGCAGTGGAAATATTTAAAACAATATTGTTTCAGATGCCAAATCTGTTCATAAAGCCATTAGACTATTCCATCTACAATCCTAATTTGGTGTTTGTTAACAACATCAGGGGAATGACTACTGTGTAAGTGTTACCTACTTTACATTTATTCAAACTTTTATTATTCCAAGTGTTTGTATTAGGGTGCGTCCACATCTGGCGAATGCGCTACACGCGGTGAGCGCTGCACCTACTTCCCCAACAACTGAGGCTCACAGTATGAAAGCAAATGGATCTACAAGCGCGCGAACTGCACGCATGCAGGTCAAGCGCGGCGCGAGCTCTCTAAACAAGCCTTATATGAGTTGCGCTAAAGAGGCGCTCCAAACAATTGCAGTAACGGCTCGCAAGCTGCGCATTCGCCGTGCATTCGCCAGATGTGGACGCACCTTATATGCATATGAATCCCCTAAGTTTCACCATAGTGAGTAAAAGCCTGTTACAATATTTCATTTTCATTTATTAATTTCTTTATTTTTATAAGTGAGCCTAATAATAGCTTGTCTTCTTTTCTAACCTTTCTTTCATCCTATAGGATATGATTTTCCTACTACAATACAGACAAGTGATATTGACTCTTATCACCCTGCCATAGGGTACATCTATTTACACTATAGCTAACAATGGTTCTCTCAATTAAAGGGGCTTGTTCCACTACGTGAAGCAAATAGCACTGCTCCGCACGGTGGGACACATCAAGTTCGCGTACGTCAAGTTCGAAGTCATGAAGATCACCGCGCATCCTGAAGACTCTTCTATCAAGTATGTTAAATACAGAGGGTCTACCATGAGTTTTCCCTGTACTTTACTACTGTAGTTACGTCGCTAATTCGTATGACAGAAATTAGTTCTCAACGTAACCACTAGGAGCGCTGTACGAAATTCAATACAAAATTGTTGACGTAACTACAGTAGTAAATTACGCTGAAAACTCATGGTAGACCTACTGTAATATGTTGTTGTATAAACTAAAAGTGATTTTATACATAATCCATCATCTGCTGGCGACTTTTATAAAAAATAATATTTATTCATAAATAGATAACAAATGACCTATAGCTATAGTAATTATGAAAAAAAAGCTGCACTTTGTGATGGAAGCAAGCCGCTTTGCATAGTGATAGAATGGGTCAAAATAAGCAATTTGACCCGCAGCAGCGCAACTTTCATCCCTTAGGAACACAGATGGCGCCACTTCTTTACACGAAACTTCAAAAAATTCTACAAGCCTGACGGCTTCACCGATTTCATTCATTAAGGTGTCTATCGAAAGAACATTTATTAATAAATGATAAAAAAAATTAAAAAGTAAAAAATCCATAATGGCTGTAAAAAGCCATGCATTTTTGTAAATTTTTCAAAGTTATTTTTCAGTTTTTGCTTAATAATATTTAAAAAATGTATGAATTGGGTACATGTTTAATTATTCACATTGTTAATAAATCAATAACACGTTTAATGAAAAAAACTGCATGTCAATATCTTTAATAGTTAGGAAAATATTTAAGATTTCATAAGCAGGCACGGTGCGCCCCAGTCATAGTAATTATGAAAAAAATACAGAATTTTGTGATGGAAGCAAGCCGTTTTGCACAGTGATAGAACGGACCAAAATAAGCAATTTTACCCGTGGCAGTGAAACATTCATTCTTTAGGATCACAGATGGCGCCACATATTTTAACAATCTTCTAAAAGTTACAGAAACTAAACGGCTACGCCGATTTTAATTATTTAAGTGTCAAACGGTTCGTGTTATTAAGTTTCAACTTAAAAAAATAATAAGTCAAATATTTTTAAAAATTAAGTGCAAAAATAAAAAAAATATGTACAAAAAATTAAAAATTACTTACAAGTTTTCAATTAACTACGTTGAACAATGTATGTGTGTATTTTTTATTTCAGACTAATCTATTTTGAATCTAAAATAAAAACTGCATCGAAATCGGTTTAGTAGTTTTGTAGATATTAGCTTAGATCAAATAAAGTTAATGGATAGGCCTTACGCGAACATTTCAAACCAGAAAAATGAGGCAAAACAAATGAAATGTATACTTCAAATTTGTATGCAAGTGCCCTAGATTTGACAGATAATGGCGCTAGTTTGTATGGACCAAGTGCACCAGTAGTTTGCTTCAACTTACCGCGCTTTAGGCCTATCCATTGACAGATAATGGCGCTAGTTTGTATGGACCAAGTGCACCAGTAGTTTGCTTCAACTTACCGCGCTTTAGGCCTATCCATTAATTTTATTTTTAATCTAAGGATATTAGGTATTTCTGTCGATAAACGTCCGCTGCTAGACATAGGCCCCCTGCAAAGATCGCCACAACAGAGCCGGTTCTGCTATACCCTCATCCAATGAGTGTCCACTACCTTCACCGGATCGTCGGTCCACCTTGTGGAGGCCGCACAACCGCAAACCTCCGAAATCGAATCAGAAATTAAGTCGACACAATCAAGAATTGCTAACTAGAGTGGCAATGGGCTGGGCATATTGCTTGCAGAACGGCTGGCTGGCAGATGGGACCGAAGAATTCTTGAGTGGCAACCGCGCAGCCGCGTACCGGAAAGTGTATCGTGCGGCGTGCGTGTGCAAATGCAACACTATCTGTCATTTCAAACTATAATAGTCACACTCTTGGCACTCCATCAGGGCCGGATTAAGCCATGCAGAGGCCCCTAGGCAATGCAAGTCCTGGGGCCCCTATATCCATGGGGGTCGCAATGATTTTTTCCTATGGTCGCAGTAAAATAACCACCAATCAAACAACATAATAAAAACACTAAAATGTGGAGCGAGCGAAGCGAGCTCGAGGTTTTACTACAATATTATAAAATCGCGTTTCGTAATGCTATCTAAATTCTGGAACAAGCGAAGCGAGGTCGAGATTTTACTGCAATAATTGCAGTGAAATCTCCAGCTTGCTTCGCTTTTTATGAAAAATAAGAGACAACTGAAATACAGTTCTCTTATTTTTCATTATTCCTTTTAAGTCTGGGGTGGGCCTAAATCTTTGAGTTTTCACTTATTTTTCTCCCGAGCCGCGGGGCCCCATGGCGGCGCTGGGCCAATAGGCTGGAGCCTACTTTGCCTCTATGGTTAATCCGGCACTGCACTCCATACAACGAAGTCACGATGCTTGAAAACAAGATGGCGTCTGCAAACGCGCCACTGTCTCGTTTGCATGTGCGCGTTGGCTGTATTTGCTTCTTGCTCTGCTCCCCTTAAGTTACCCTCGAAATGTGGGCTGTATGTAAGGCTGTATGTGGTATATCACAGATTATTCAATAGTTACTTACTACCGTAATACTAGTATTTATTCGGTGCTATAATAGCGAATGAACATATTGATAGTTGTTGTTGAAAGCTAGGAACCCTATGGACCAGCATGCCACAAACGACAAAGCGACAAAAGGAAAAACCGTCATGCGCGCTCGCTTTCGCATACACAAAGTGACAAGGACAGAGGCACATCTCGAATTTTGTCGTTTTCTCTGGGTTGGCATGCTAGGCCTACTAAGAAGCATCAGAATCACAGATGACTCGACTATAGGGCAATTGTTTCTTTTTCCGCAGGATGAGATGGCGCGTCAGGGGCATATCGGGCTTTAAAGTGTTCTTCATGTTCTGGAAGTACAAACTATGGAACATGAAACAGATTTGGAATGACCAGGAACTGTAAGTCGATTTTATTTTAGTTTTTATTGTAAAGGGAATATGGTTTGAATCTAAATGAATTTGAATGTTACAGATGGTACGATGGATTTTCGACATTCTACCTCGGCTCCGACGGCCTCATTCAGAAGCACATTGCTGATAAGGTACAAAATAGATAAGCAAATCATTTTATCATTTTATTGAACTGCACTAATGTTTGTGCTCTGGTAGACTAATGAACTTAGAGCCTGTTTCTCCACTTCTTAGTAAGTTCTTGTTAAGGTATCTGACAGATCGTTTGACATCTCTTTCATACAGAATATGTCAAAGTTAGTGAGGGGCGAGGGAGGGACTGTTAGATAGTTTTTCTAATTATGTTCGTAATGTCGACTTCTCTCAAACGGTGAAGGAAAACATCGTGAGGAAACCTGAACCTGAACATATGTGAAGTCTACCAATTTGGCACCGTACCGTATTGGGCACGCGTGGTGGACTAACGGTTTAACACCCATACACCCTGAGGGTAGGCACGTATATAGACTGATGATGATGATGTGGTGACATTTGGAACTAACTATTTTTTTTTATATAATATATTTACTAGCCTGGTTGCAAGACCTTTAGGCGAAATCTTATTTTATTTCAATTTATCTTCTGTTTTCACGTTAAAACGTTGGTGTTCGATGTTTTGACGCTTCTTTGGAGTTTTTGGAGACAATCGAAAGACGCAGGAAACGCAGAGAAGTCCACAGGAAAGAGGTGAACCGACCGCTTTGCAGCGCTAAAATCACGGAACGCTTTTCCTGTTTACGACCCACACACCATTATATTTCACTGAACTGTATATTGTTCACTTGCACGACACTTTGTTACGCAAAACAACACCAATTTTACGAACCAAAACTCACTATAAACAATAAAAATTCGATGAAATATGAGGACTCCAAACGTCAGCTATCAAATCCCGCCAAAAACTCCGGAACTAACTATTTCAGTATGGTGGTGTTGCCAGGTTATCCGTGATTTTAACGTTCTTGAAAAGACAGCGGCGCCCTTTTCCAATCTCTTTTTTGCAAAGCTGTAACTTTAACTACGAAATTATTTGTAAAACTTAATTTAATTCATTCATGTATGTTTTTTTTTTCACAGGTGATGCCAGACCAAGATACAATAGTCGATGATGAAGAAAAAGCGCCAATAGCAGCCAAGATAGCCCTGCTCATCGGTCTCCTGCCAAGGAACTACCTATCGGACGTGTCCCCGTACTTCAGTTCCTCGTCGGGCACGGCCGAAAACACACCACTACCTTTCAAGGTGTTAGAATAGTGTTGCCATATGAAAAAAATGTGTTAGTAACTAATATGTGTATGAGTTTCAAGCCTGGTGCTGTAAAGCGCAGTTTACATTTGTCTGGCCAGAAAAATTAAAAACCTGTTTTGGGGGTGCTGCAATCGACTATAACCTTTGATTACAATATTGCAAGTACAAAAATTAGTTACAATGATTTTCCGCAACATGGCGAGTTTTTTAATTTTTCTGGTCGGGCATTAAATCTTGTTATCACCTTAAAAGTCATGGGATTTGTGAGCAGTGTAGCGACAATGTTTACGCGCTTTTTTTCTCCTAAACCGGCGGCACACCAATACGCGCCATTTTGCCTAGTAGACGCGTAAATTCGGCGTGCATTCGACACTAAATGTGTTGTAAATCAAGCTTTTACAAAGGCTTTTAAACGACGAAGAATTATTATCTTAATAGCACTAAACTAAGTACTATTGCGCAAAATAAGAAATAAAATTAAAAGTGCGTAATACATGTTCGAAATAAATAGCTAGAAGATCAACTCGCTATGCAAATTTTCCAGTGTATATTTAGTAGAAATTCCTATTTTGATAATAATTCCATGATGATCATTGTACACATTATGCTATGTTGTAGTCATTCTAAAAAATACCGAACGATTAATTTCGAAATTAACGAGATGAGATATTTGGTCTAGTGCAGTGGAATGGAAGGTTTTTTTATAATTGTTATTTATTTATGAAATTTTGATTAAATACATGAAATGTTTAATTTTTCACGGCTTCTGTAGTTAATATTTGTTAATCATGCACTCAGTAAATTGTAAACTTGAGTGATATTTGTTACTGTGAATACCTTGTACAGATTGTATCACGAAACAATAAATAATTAACAAAACAACATTTTGTTTTATTTTTTTATGTTGTTCGAACACAATTAGTAGTGCAGTGCACACAGAAGTAGGTAAGAATCCAGTTAACAGTAGTTCGTGAAGAATGGCCTTGTCTGTCCACCTATCCTGAGGAGCATTCCCCAGTTTACAGTACTCTATGGGAGCATTTCATTCACCTGAACAAAGGATATACTGAAGAACCCAGTTAACTCTCAGTCATTAGGATACCGCCAAAGAACACATATAATCCCGCAGGCAGAGCGGGCCGAGACGCGCTCCTCCCGCACCCCGCGCACGATAGACCGTCGACTCCGTCGAGCGCCAACACTATTATTTTACGCTATGTTTTTTTTATAAAAGCTAGCAAGAGATTGAGAATTAACTTTAATTAGCGTTTCTGCAACTGAGTGTATTCCGTTTGCATGGATACAAAAATAACAGTTTCACCACTTTTAAGCAGAAAGTTTGCATATTTTGTATGAAAGATATGCCAAATGAACTGTGAGATAAGATAAGCTATTAGCATGCTATTAGGATGTTATTCAGAAAACGGTGAAACAGGCCCTAGCCCTAAGTTAATTTTCTATTAATCACTGTTCTTGTTAACAGCTCTTCAAACTTGCCATCAAACAAAATGTTTGTAATTTAAGGGTAAAAATCTGAGGTAAAATGTTGACTTGATTCCATGTCCCAACTCCCATGTGCTTGAGGAAGGATCATTTCCTTGCTCCTAGCTTGTGCTATGATAAAACAAGGACTTTTATTGAGTTTTTTTCAAGAAGGTATTGTACTTTTTTTTCTGTTGTTGTTGTTGTTTTTTTCCTTACGGAAAATACTTTTTTTTTCTAACACGAAAGAATTTTATTTTAACAATGATGACAGTTTTCGAAAAAAACAGAGGAAAAAAATCATCGACCATTTAAAACTGCATAACTGGCAACACCATTCATATCAGTCTATCGCAACTGCATACGGGTCAAAAAATATATGGGATGCAGCAGAACTTCAATGGGCGTCTCTATTCGTCTCTTTTCTTGACGCTCTCTTTCATGAAATGTCACATGACATTTTTTCCTTCGAAATTATTTAAAATGTTTGTTGCGTGCGTGTTTATTATTTTTCGAGTAAATAAATAAACCTGAATAGAAAATTGGACACAATTTAATTTAGTGTTATTTCGGTAGCATTATAACAGTGTAAAAACTTAAAATGAAGGAAGTAGGTATAGAAAAGATGCGAAATATGCAATCAAAGAGCGGAAAGCAAAGACGGTATAAAACGATTCTACATAGCAAGTTTTCCGCTAGATGAAGCTTGGTAAGCATGTTTTATCCTATTTATCAGCCCCGATTCATATTTAGTTCATATTTAAGTTTAAAAAGTGTTTTCATTCTCAAACTAAGCAGGATTTTTTTTGTTATTTTGTTTTCAAGGTTGGCAGCCTTGGTAGACATGTTGCTCTATGTTGGCTATTTCATGGTAGCTTCAAATTGACGTTTTGTAGGATTATTTTGCTCCAAGGAGTCCCGTCTCTTAAAACGTAGTATTATATTCTCTTTGTTCATATCTGCTGCTGAATGACTGACGGACGGCATTTTTTGTATTCAAACCAAATATTTTCAATTTATCACTGAAATTCTAAAAGAAATTACGCGTGAAGTGAACATGCAATAAAATAAAAGTGTAGTAATTAAAATCAATGTGTTATACTATCCATTCAAACTCAAACTTTTCTTTACACCCATAAAATCGTGACTGTCTGTGTTTCAATCCTTGTTTGAAGAAAAACATTATCAGTGAAAGAAGAGGTTTAGGCCTTCGGAGACTATTTGTTCGTGTGATGTCATGACTACGGTGAGTCTCATAGTTTTATCTCAACGTAACGGCAAACAGAACCGAATTGCCTTTGGGTCATTGTTCGCGATCTTATGTCGGAACACAGTAATTGATTTTAATTACTTCTCCTGCACCGGAGACGGGTGTATTTAGTACTTGGAACATGGAAATCTGCCAAGTCGGTCGCTTACAGCATAACGATTGAGCTAGCTGTCCGTGGGAATGGTCCAATAAGATATTGTTCAATTAAATTGGTGATAGTGCCTTTGTTTGTTCAATTGAGGATGTAGATTGCATTCAATATGACTGTATGCAAGCAGGAATTTTAAGGTAATGCGTATCAACAGTATTTAGTGCTAAAATTTACAAACCTTTCTTACGTCTAGATGCTGTAAAAGTTAATAATATTCATCTGGTTTTTATCTTTTCTCATAAATTGGCCCCTTTTCAAAATATGTAAACATCACCCGGGGATTGAATAGAAAAGAGAAAGATCATACAAAAGATTTCTATGGTAAAGTGAGATGGATACACACTACAAATGATTTTTACACATTTTGAAATGGACTCCTACTCATCATGTTTTATTTATATTTCATTATTTATTTCATTTCATATTTATATAAATTGTCTAGATTGAGCCTCACGCTTCTAACATATAAAACAAAAGTGGCCAACTTTCTTAGGTTGGTGTGCGTGAGGCGTCATACAACTTATCTATGTGTGTGTGTCTAGCGACATGGTTTATCAGTATCACCCTAGAGTTGGGTGATTTTTTTTTCAACGCATTTGTTGTGTCAACTGTCTATCTCGACATGTACCTTATCAAAGGTATTCTTGTTTCCAATTTCTTTACTATTCTATTCTATTTTTAAAAAAATGGCTGCCATCTTGGGTATTTGATGATTTTGCCAATGTCTAGTTTATGTAGCAAAAGTGCTTGACGTTGTACGGTAATTTATGTATTTGGTGACTTCAAGGATTGTTTTTCGAAAAGAACACTATCTTGAGCCACCACTGGAGCCCCGTTGTAGACCTGGGAGGTGGCAACCAACGATCGACAGGCGACGCGACCGCCCAATAGCAGATCAACAACGTGACTCCCCAGTTTCTTTACAAAAATTGTTTTAATCAAATAAATCAATAATATAAAATTTGCAGACATTTCTATATAAACATTCTCAATGTGGTCATATTTCTCATCTTAACTTAAATAATTGGTTGTTCAAAAATTTATCTATCATGTTTACATACCTATACACACTTACAATAGTGTAGATAAGATAACAGTCAAATTTTGTAGTTAAACTAACATACAAAAGGACTATTGTAAAGAATACAATTAACTACTGTTTAGTAAATCTCATTCATTTCAAGGAAATGATGAACAAAACATTTGCATATTCAAATTAAAGTTAATGTGAAGGGATTCCCACTGAGAGATTACCACAGATTTAAAGACAAATATCATGAATCACTGTTGTTAGAATACTCAAGTTATTTATTATGTAAATATTATATCGGTGAGAATACATTAAAAAAACATACAGATGAACATTTTAATTTGTTAAAAATAAAAAGAAATAATGTCTTGATTGTGAAGTGAAAACACAAGACATTATTATTTAGTCTTCTGTATTCCCCATTTTTATTAAACAAGTAAAAGCCCTTCCTCCTCTCAAAAAATAATGACATATGTGAAATCCATGTTGAGAACCAATGCATCTGGTTGTCAAGATGGATTTATAAACAATGGATCCATAACCTCCTTACAAGCATAGAAACACGAAAATTGCCCATGGCGGTTGGTAATGTTCAACCTTCTTTCGTAGTTGATGTTTCAAACTTTAGGATTGTCCCTTTCTGTCAGAACAAAAATTAAAAAAAACTTTTTTTTTTATTTTCGTCATTGGATTAGAAAGGGACATACCAAGAAGTTTGGAATCCTCTATAGTGGAGCACAGACTGCCTAACAAGAGGGAAAGCATGATAATACTCCTTGATGGTCGGTAATGATCGTTCTTCTCCGTAGTGGTTTTTAGTGACGTTAACTTTGTCCCTTTCTGATGTATGTCTAGGCATGACGTCACTCAATTGTCGTTCATGTAATTGTGACGTCATTGGAATAGAAAGGGACGCACGTAAAATTGGAAATATCGACGACGGAGACGAACATCAAATTTTCTTGTATCAATGCTTGTAAGGAGGAGTGCTATCCTTTATGATTTAGATCCATGGGACATACCAAACATTGACGATGAAAACGTATGAAAGAAGGTTGAACATCACCGACCGCTATGGAGTATTTTCATTTATCACCGCTTGTAAGGCACACTGCCCTCCAGGTATAGACAATACCTATTTCCAGCTTCCTGATTCTCAATATACTTATGGATGAGACTGACTGATCTCTGGATTATCATCGCCAGATGCAGTCCTCACCTCTAGGATGACGCATGGGTGTTAGTCCACCATGCATGCCCACTGCAAATTGGCAGACTTCACATATAGGATTTCGATATCGGTCCCATAGAGAAAGTTGTTCAGTTTGATAGTCTGATCATCCCCTTAAAATAGTTTCACTTCTTAATATGCTGACACTTTTTAAGGGGATGTTCAGACCGTCAAACAGAAGAACTTTCTCTATGGCACCGACATCGAAATCGCGAAAAAAAAAACTGCTCTTTCACACAAAACTTGAAACCTACTCGAGCCAAATGTATGGGACTGCTGTTTTTTTTTCGTGATTTTGATGTTAGTCCCATAGAGGCAGTTGTTCCATCATCCGATGGTCCGATCATCGCCTTAAAAAATTGTCAGCATATTAAGAAGGACCCTGTTTACATCATAATTTCTACCCATGGCCATCCAGTCCCAGGATGTTGGCAGATATTTTTTTCCACTTATGAATTACACACTGACTGTGTTATTTATGTTCTACAGTTACAATAAAAACATTGAAATTGTTTTCCCTAATTGTAGTCACTCAAATGGCACTCACTATCTTGCAAGAGCAGTTTTTATTCTTAATGACCATAGACATATTACTCTAGCGATAGACAAGCTCGTTCAAACAGACAACATGTCACACAAAACAACACAAAATGACACATTGCGGTCTGTCATTGCCATAGTGACGAAGTGAACTCGGGAACATCAATCAGGTGCGGACACCTCATTCAAGTGGAACATGTTGCTTCTATGGAAGGGCAAGTCTATCGCTAGAGTTTAAGTCTATGTTAATGACTTTAATAACACAATAGTATGACTAATTTAGAAAGTAGTCCTATTGTGTAGTGGGCAGTTGAACAGTTAGGACTGTTAGAATTGAACCAGTTACACCTTGTGGTGAAGTGGGTTAGCAAACAATTAGCATGCATCTTGGGCCTCGGATATAGGGCACTAGTTACTTTGAGTATTAGCTTTAATTAGACTTAATGCTTTGTATTATTTAAGGGACTACTAAGAATAATGTGACTAATATTAATATGCATTAATAAGATAATGCTGGGCTTAAGCTGTAAACAAAGAATCGTGATAATTAAGTAGGTACAGTAGACAGCTATCCAGTAAAAATCTTGGGCATTGACCTTTTAATAGGTATGGTGTGTCATGGTGTTGGGTTTGCTGCCAACACCCTTTGCTGATGATAGGTTGATGATGTTGATTGATAACACGGAGAAGTGTAAATGTGTATATTGATGATAATTGCTAAGATAAGATATAATGATATTGATAATTGATATTGAGCACACGCGGAACGCTTGATTGTCCGAAATGTACTGAATTAACAGTTTATAATTATTTACTTAAATGCTATGAATCTGTGTCGCGGGAGGTGCTGACACAAGCTAAACTGTACGGTGTGTTGGACCGTACATATTCCCAAGGGAAAGAAAAGGAAATGCTAAACCTAATTACAAATAATAACAATTAATGATAACTTATCTTAAATATAAAACATGATTGATAATGTTATGATAAGTACCTACTTAAGTCAAAGTTATATTATGCTATTAAATAATAAATGAACTCTTAAATATTTGAACTTATGTAAATCTTAATAAATTTAATTGATCTTCACTCTTCAGTAGTGAAGAGCACTTGCTTGGTCGGTGCAGTTGCCCTTGATACCCCGCTGTTGTCCCTGAGCTGGACTCAACGTCCCTCGCCGGCGATCCTCCGCGCGCGCGCTCTCTGGCAGATATTCGCTGTTGTAGCTGCAGCGAATGTGTCTTGATATTACCTTTGTATTGATAGTATCGAACAGCTGGTGGTGGGCATAGATTGTGAACTCATCACTTTTTATCACACAACCTTGTCCCAGTGTCACGACCCCGGCCTTGCTTAGGTGTTCAATTGTAATATGATAGTCGCATAATAATCCGTTCTGCGAACGTAGGTATCAGAACAATAGAATGCAACTCTATCCACCTGTTACTGCATTCCATTATTTTCGAATTGCATTCGTTTGCATTCTTTTCTGTTAAACTTGCTGATTTATAATGATTGTAAAATTTTGTATTGATATGTTGACCTGAAAGTTGTTCAGTTCTCTTGATCTCGTTGTATTTTCCTCTACAAGATGATGTTTGGTTTTTCGAAAGAGAAGCTAGATGCTGATGATTTTCTCGTACTAGGGTGATATCTTTCTGGTATTGCTTGTTGAAAGGTTTGTCGGTTACGCCGAGCAAAGAATCTGCGACGTAACTGATTCTGTTGATAGGGCGGCAACGTCTCTGTCTGACTTGCGCCTGGTGCTGACCATGCAAGACATGATTGAATTGCTCTAGTTTGTTGCTTGCTGTCACATTG
The DNA here is from genome assembly GCA_963693445.1 of Agonopterix heracliana. Classification (NCBI taxonomy): domain Eukaryota; kingdom Metazoa; phylum Arthropoda; class Insecta; order Lepidoptera; family Depressariidae; genus Agonopterix; species Agonopterix heracliana. The sequence goes on along the minus strand of OY856308.1, from coordinate 20,643,753 downwards.
GTGTGCCCCAGATTTGTTGTAGAACATTTGTTTTGATTTGTTTGCTGATTCTGGTACAAATGCTTCGTGTAAAATTGTGTTATGATCACCGTTGCATTCTCGGCAAGTTTTCGTAGAAATGCAAGGTTTTCCTTTGTGGTTGATCAAACAATTTTGACACAGATGTAATAATTGCACAACTCGTCGTTTTAGTTGCGGAGATTTCTTCAAAAAACTTTCGCAATGATATAGTCCATGATTGTTGCAGCAGATTGGACATTTAATCTTAGGTGAATTGAAGAGTTTGTTGCTAACTGAATGTTGGATTGATGAGGTTTTCGGTGCTTGATGAGTTGCGTAATATGCTTGCTTGATAAAAGGGGTTTGATGACTTGTTTTGAAAAATTGATTCTGCTGATTGTTTTGACCTGATTCGGCTTGCCTGAAGTCCTGTTTCTTTCGGGATACTTCCATGGACGTGAAGGTAGTTTCTAGAAACACCAATAGTCCTGTTAACTTTGGTAATTCTCTAGGATTCGTTAGAGACTGCACATAATTGTTATGCGTTTCAGAATCTAATTTTTGTGCTATGATATGGACGATGATGGGATCCCAGGTGCTTACGTCCACACCTAGGTTCTTGATGGCGTTCATACTCTCCACTGTTGTATCGTGCACTCTCTTGATATGAGTCATCGATTGTTGTTGAGATATTGGTATGTTCATAATTGTGTTAATATGAGCCGTGAAATTAAGTTTCTTATTATTATATCTGTGGTTGAGTATTTCCCAGCAGATAGAATAATTATCAGAGCTGATTGGTAAATGCTGTATCAGCCGTTCCGCTTCTCCTCCGACTTTTGCTTTCAAAAATTGCATCTTCTGGGCACTGGATAGGGATCGATTGCTGTGGATGGCTTCCGTAAATAAATCTTGCCAGGAAAGCCATTGTTGATAGCCTCCGCTGAATACTGGTATCTCTAACCTGGGAGTAGAGTATTCCCGGTGCCCTACATTGAATATTTTGCTATTAATGTCTCTCTTCATGCTATTGAACGTGCGTTCATTTCTCGAAAAGGCTGTCTCGTAGTCCTTTTCGGTATTACCTTCTAGTTCGATGTCCAGCTGCCAGTGAAGGTTGTCAATGACAGACCATCGTGTCTGAAGCGTGTTGAGAATGTCTTCTAATTCCCATTTTTCAGTCGCCGAATTGAGGTCAATGTTAGCCACAGTTCGGTTGAAAGCTCGAAAGTTGCTTGCTTGCTTACGCAACATTTCTTCTAGCTTGATGCTACTGCCATGAGTTTTTGTTGTATTCAGAAGACCTTCCATGATTGCTGCTGATTTCGATAGGTTGACTGTTGATAGGGTTGCTGATTTCTTGGCTTAGTGCTTCAATGCTCTTTTGTGTAGTATGTGTCTTCTCAATTCGACTGGTGAGACCCGCTGGTGGGAGGCCAGTTAAACCGATTCACTACTACACGTAGGATACACCAAAAACACGAAGTTGAAGCTCGAAGGACCATAAAGATGTTGGGTTTGCTGCCAACACCCTTTGCTGATGATAGGTTGATGATGTTGATTGATAACACGGAGAAGTGTAAATGTGTATATTGATGATAATTGCTAAGATAAGATATAATGATATTGATAATTGATATTGAGCACACGCGGAACGCTTGATTGTCCGAAATGTACTGAATTAACAGTTTATAATTATTTACTTAAATGCTATGAATCTGTGTCGCGGTAGGTGCTGACACAAGCTAAACTGTACGGTGTGTTGGACCGTACACATGGTAAGGTTTGGAATTGAAAGAGGTATATACTAATATGTTAATGTTGTATCATATGTTTACTTTGAAACTTGTTTGAAACATTCAGAATCCCTATATACTTAGGGATATACATAAAATGTATCCAAAATTATTGTTTGTTGGCTTTAATAATTCTATTTTGCAAATGGTGCAAGGGCAGGGGCAGCGTAATTCTATCATATATGTGTAAGGTTTGAAACTTAAGCTATTTGTAAACATGGGAACAACTTTGTTTTTACTTGTTCTGTACTCGTACCAATGAGTTTTTCGGAATTTATGTACGATTTGTAACTCCACTGGCTTTTCGGTGAAGGTAACCTGCATGCTTCGATGCATGTATTGTACCCACTGTCCATTACAAGTGGCGACGGGCTCACTCCCCGTCACTGGACAGAGTTTCAGTACTAAGTGAAATATGTATGTTCTGAGTTTTCAGAATATCTCTGACTACCCCTTGGGGAATATAGTCATGAGCATATGCATGTTCTGTACAAAAAGATAACAATCAAAACATTACCTATCTTTCTTAGATATAAATACTGACAACATTTTAGCTATCTAAAAAATGTTTCGTGTGCACCTAACCCTCCTGACCCCTGTGGATGTGTCCTGATTAACCTCTGGTCTGTTGAGATTGAGTCTCAGATCTTCGCCCGCGGCATGGCGCCTCGATAGAGGTTTTATCGCGCCTGGTAACTCGTTCGTTCGCACGCAAAAAGAAAGAGAGTTAGGGCGCGATAGCGCTTTATCGCTCCGCCATGCAGGGGGCACAGGAGTGCGATTTCAGAAAGGCACATGTTCCAATCAGCAGTAGAAAACGTCAAGATTACTATGGAGATTATGCATCATTCCATCATGATTTTAAACCTGTGACTTTCAAAAATCGCACTCCTGGCACGGATAATAGATTTTCTATTGTTTCAACAGACGAGGGGTTAAACTAGCAGAATTCCAAGAACTATGAAATGAACAAATGAAAAAAAAAAACAATAGCAGTAGGTACAATAAAAAGTATCCACATCTCAGTCAAATTGATAACCTTTTCCGTCTTAATCGAAATAAGATTTCGATGACCTTTGATCGAATGTTTTAATGTTTTTGTCGTCATTACTAAGTAGTAGTTTTTAAAAAAATTATTAATTTGATTAAGAACTAATCCAGAAGTAGTGAAACAAGCTCTTTACAAGCTCTTTCTATGCTAAAACTAAAAGTATTAAGCCTTGCTACAACTGACTCTAACTACCCTAAAAGGACTTATTTGGTCGTGACTTTATGTATACCTATCTTTAGTACCTACCTTAGTAATAATTACTAAGAGTATAGATTATAGAAGCAACTAGGTCACTGTAAAATTGTGAACTTCCTTAAAAATAAACAAAGCAACAGCATTATTAGTGAAAAACAATGAATTGTTTACGATTTGTTTCTTTCCACTCTAATGGCACGCAGTTCACGCAACTTGCATTCATCGCTGAACAATAGGCTTTGTGAACAGGGAGAAGAAGCCTGGCAACATCTATTCAACTACCGAGGTTTATTAACATTGTTTGAAAAGTAACTATTTACTACAGGGATCTTACAGCGATTGCAAATCCTATAAGAGAGCAGGGTTCGAAATTATCAAGATAATTATTTCTTTGATAATTATCAATTATCAGATTTATCAGATACCTAATTATCCAAGCCGATTCTTAGTTTTGTGTAAAATTTCTAACTAAAAGGTGTAAAATTCCTTTTTTGCTTTAATATATTCAGACCAACCAGCACCTAGTCTTTGGCGTTTTCGATTCGTATCGCAATGAATAACAAATTATTCAGAAAAACAACACAAAACAGTGAGAAAAACTATTTCGTGTTTGTGAACTTCTTTTTATTTCGCAAATCGTAATCGGATACAAAATTGCTTGTGCAAGCTTTAAGTTTTCCATTAACAGGTTTTATGCTTGTGACGGAATAGTAGAATTTAACAGAGTCTACTGCAGAAATACAAAGCTTTTATTAATGTATAATATAAGTATATAATCAATCAATGTTGTACATACATTCCTACCTATAATGTATATTAAAAGAACAACAACTTCCACAGAATTGCATGAATCATAAACCATAATAAAATTAACATTTTGCGATAACTAAAACCGACATGAAATGACTAATTAATTAAAGCATGTATTCTTCTCTAGATTACAGGTTCTTATTTGTTTAAAGATATAAAAAACCTATCTACACCATTATAAAACTGTAAGTACTGTAACAGAAGTGTGGTGTGTCTGTACATATAAAATATTTACCCAGTCGAAAGTACTGAGGTAACAAACATTAAAAAAAAAACATACATTCGAATTGAGGACCTCCTCCTTTTTTTGAAGTCGTTTAAAAAGGTTACGATTGTTTAGGTTTTCTTGGGTCCAAATCACAGATTTTTTTTATTTTTGTGTCTGTTTGTTCGAGCATCACGAAAAGCTACTGGACCGACTTTGATGAAACTTTTTAAGTTTAAAAGTTTATGTTTAGACTTAAGAGGATAGGCGAGTACTGTTTTTTCTATACAAACGTATTCGCCTGTTTCCTCCCTGGATAATGACACTAGACCTAAAATTACGGGCGTATAGTCCAATCATTTTAGAGTTTGACCCTAACAATAATTCATCTATCGCTGAAACTTTGCAGTGTGAAGTGTGTGTGTAAAGTAAGTATACAGATTACGGTTGACAAATAATCTAGGTTTAATTTTTTTCGGTCCTAGATTATTTGTCAACCGTAATCTGTATACTTTACTTTATCACACTGCAAAGTTTCAGCGATAGATGAATTATTGTTAGGGTGTCCATACAAGAAAACTCTAAAATGACTGGACTAGTATCCATGGCGTATCGGACAAATATATATACAGTCGGAAAAGTGAGCTATTCTGGAAATTAACATTTCAGCCCGCCTATCCTCTAAAAAAACTGGTATTATATCTGGTATTATCTCGCAACGAAGTTGAGAAACGGGGCGGACGAAGTCGCGAGCAAAATCTGTATTGTATAAAAACAAGTCTGTTGCTAAAATTATTATCACGAATGAATACGTTCAATCCAATTTACGTGTTTTATGACGCGTGGACATGTTAAAATGTAAATTTATGTAATCTAAAGAGATTAAATTTACGTTTTGGCATGTTTACGCGTCAACCTTGATAAAGTTCAATGTTTCCAAAATTATGAACTGAATAGTAAAATAAAGCTAATTACTAACCAACTGGACATAGATAGGGTAGGTCATCGTCATCGGTGATAAGGTAGGTAAATAGCTTATTTAGGAAAGCCTGTATTTAGTTTTCCCGATCCTTTTATCCAGGCTTGGCCTACGTAAGGCGCGGGCCAGACCAGACAGAAGGAACGTGAACGAGGAAGGTGCGCGGACGCATACAAAATCTGCCACTAACACATTTTGTATTAAGCTATCCGCGTCCGGGCCCCGTCCTCGTCTCACGCACGTCCCTTTTGTCTGGCCCGCGCCTAAAGTTTATAAAAACGGAAAATACGTAGGCATATTCGTTATAAGGTTTAGTTTAGTTAGATGAAGCATGATGACACACATCTATCCCGCTTACATCCTTAAGTCCATACATTCATGCATAAGTCTAGTTGCTTCATACATTTGAGTCAGGATCGTAACCGTGAATATATTTGCAAATTGTAAATGTATCCTTCAACACTCCCTTTATTGTTACAGGTGTAGAACAAATATTCCCGCTGGTGCCCCAAACATTCAGTGATAAATGGTATCGCCATATGTCATGTCGAAAGTGCTAAGCGCGCTGGGCGGAGCCCTCCCCGACGAGAGGCCTCTGCTCTCCCTGCAGATCGTCGAGAGCGTGGCCAAGTGTCCCGCGGGCTACTGGCCAGTCAGCCGCACCTATGACGAGGACGCCGACGCGGGCCTGCTACGGCAAAATGGACTCTTTGGGAAGAAGCCCAGCCATTACATTTGCTTGTCCAAGTCGGAAGGTTAGTATTATAATCTAGGTTGACGCAGAGGCACTCCACTTGCTATAGGCAGTGGAGACTTTGGTTACTCGCTAGTCAGATATAGGGCCAGCCTGCCGCGGCAAAATTGACTCTTTGGGCGGAAATGTAGCTGTCAATTCGTTTCTCCATCCAATCTGAAGATTAGTTTTTAAAATCTATCTTTATTACATTAAACTTGACTCTGTGATCATTGATCATGGTAGTGTTCAATTCCGGTTGTTCAATATGAGATCTACTAAAACCAAGGAAATAATAAAAAGCTGTTTAAACAGGACAACTGTAGTTTTCACATTGTCAGTCCCATTCTTTATCAATATAAATTCACCTAATTATCGGGAAGCCAAAGTGGTAAAAACACGTTTACTATTTAGCTTATAAGAATTATTTTGTAACCTTATCTCTGGGTTTTTATTCATCCCACGGCTACACGTACACATCTCATGTAATGAGATGGAATGTATAATTGTCCGTGTTGAAACAGATCAAAGGTTTTTACACGCAAATTTTAACTGGCCTCTCAGACATGCTAAATTATGTGCATACCCATTTGTAAATCTTTATGCGGGAACCGAGTAATTGGTAGGCCACGCTCATGTCCGAGGTTGTCAGTGAAATGCTTAAAAAATCGGCATACACATGGCGGTAATTATGTAAACTGTCGACAAATGGTGACAAAAACGCAGGGTTGTGGAATATTCCGATTATGTTGAGAGGACTGTCCATTTAGACATATGCAAGGCGTAACGAAACGCCCAGTGCGGATTGGTGGAGGCAAGATAGTGGTCAACTGGCTATCAGCGAATTTTCAAGCCGCCTTCTAACCTAGCTTAACGAATATTGACGGAACTATCCGGTACCAATTGCTTAATGTGCCTTTCGAAGACAATCGAGATGAACAACGCCAACAAGCGCGAGCGATAAATAAATTTTAATCAATTGTAAAGAGTGTAATAAATCAATAGATAGATAATATAGGTCAACAAGATAACCATGATTGTATCAATGTACTCTTTCATCACATATTAGACATCGCACACAACTGTAAACAGGACCGTGCTTAAATTAAATAATGCTTATTCATCTCATTATAACGTCCTGTCTCTTTCTATACTGGATGTAATCTATCAGCACGGTCTGTATTCGTGGGTAAATTAAGAAGCAAGAAAGTCTTTGTTGTGCATAGATTTAGGATTAACAATTTGCTGATGTTGGTACGATCAGACAAATCTTGTCCTTTCGGACGTATCTACGCAATTAACGTCAAGCAATAAACTTTTCATTGCATTCCCACAAGGGTAACAACTTTAATTATTGTTAACAAAGGAAAGAGCCAAAGTGTGCTACCGGCTTTTTTAAATTGACACTAAAGTGGGCAATTTCAAAGCTGGGTCGTTGAAGTTTTCTATCGAAAGGACCTCCCCCCCCCCTCCCGAAGTGAATTCTTGGCTACGGCCTTGAAGTCAGCAGCTTAAGACCCACTGAGATAATAAAGCGAAATGACCTAGTGATTTAACAAAAAACCGGCACTCGCTTTCATTAAATTTCAATCAGATGCGAAGGTCAAATCTGTTACAAAATCATTGTGACAGTAACTGGTTTGAACGGTTACGGTTGTTATGCCTGTGCGCAGGCCGGCGGCTTTTTTTCATGGAGATTAGTCAACGGTTAACTTTGAAATTTAATCTATTCTAATAATTATTATTCAAGTTTTAATCGCTCTGGTTCACGGATATGAGTAGGAGGCGACTAAGGGGTAAATAAATATAAAGTATTTTTTGGAGTGATCGGTTAGCCATCGATCACCACTAGACACTTCACTTCATCCCGAAACCGAAATAATTCTCACCACCCCGAAAAATATGTCTCATTTTAGGTTTCTTTGAAAAATTATAGTTAAATAAGTAGGTAATATAATCAGTGGATGGAATACAAATAAAAAAATAATATCAGAAGTGATGTTACAAAGCCAATGTAACATTTAGTCTTAACGTTGGGACTTACAGCCTATTTTAATGTCCAAATGAGCGTGATAAATAGCAAGTGGATTTTTTTTCTCGTTATCGGACTGACTATGCCGATGCCGGTTTTTTCACGATGTTTTCCTTCACCGCGAAATGAACCTTCACACGATTAAAATAAAAGTCGGGAAAAACATTAATTACTTTTCTCTATGAATAGGAGAGTAGTATATTCCTTGGCCAAGACAATTATAAATGTCAAATCGTAGGGATGAGATGACTGGCGTTGTTTAAAAAATTGGTACAATTATTTCTTTGGACGTTAGTAGCACAAAGTACATTATGTTAGTAGTATTACATTCATCGGGATTAGGTCGTGGAAATATTTTGTAAAATTCTATTTAAGAAATCTCTAATGAGTAGTACAACCTCTTTAGCTGTGGCAAAGTAGTCGGCATTTAAAACCGACTGTTCAGTACTCGTCATGGGGCAGTTAGAGAAAAATACAATTTAAGGTGGTTGGAGAGCTGTCAATTTCATTCAAAACTTTGTCATAGAACACTCGTAGACGGTGTTAATAAAAGTAATGTTTTATATATGGAAAAATTGCTAAGAATATTTAAATAATTACGAAGGTATCAAGCTTTGAAATTATTCATACAAAATTTCAAAGCCTTATATCTTCGTAATCAACCTTAACAGTTGAGACTTACTTGTTCGTGGCTTACAGCCTATTTTAATATCCAAATGAGCGTGATAAATAGCGAGCGATTTTTTTTTCTCGTTATCGGACTGATGGGACTGACTATGCAGGTTTTCTCACGATGTTTTCCTTTACCGCCGAACGAACCTTCACACGATTAAAATACTTTTCCATTAGTAGTAAGATAAGATATGGGCAAATTGATTTAGTCACATAATGATCTAGTACCAAATCTTCTTCCAGGCGTACCAGGCTACGTTATGGATGGCGTGGTGGTCGTGGGAGAGCGAGAAGCAGCCCCGGCGGGGTTCAGCGTGGCGGGGCGGGCTGGCAAGCGGCGGCTCTGCACCAGGGTCTCCAGGGTAGTGCTGGCGCCGCCGACCCCGCCTGTCACTGACGTCATCGTGTGCTCCAAGATGCGACAGGCACCGCAGGGATTCATACTGGCGGGGTGAGTTGAAACTACCTTCTTCTTCTTTATTTACCTTTAAGAAAGATCATTGGAAGCAACAGCTCTGTACCAGAGTCTCCAGGATAGTGCTGGTGCCGCGAACCCGCCTGTCACTGACGTCATCGTGTGCTCTAAGGTGCAACATGTACCGCAGGGTTTTTTATTGCCGGGGTGAGTTGTAACAAGAACCTTCTTGTTCAATATTTAAGGTAGATCATTCCGTGAGCACTCTTGTACCCATTGCAGTTTTCTGTCTTATAATTAATTAACCTGACTTTTACATTAAGTTTAGAATGCGGAAAAATCCTAATAGAAAATCCGCTATGATTAATGAAATAAACATTTGAGAAACTGATTATAATTTTTAATTTGAAACCAGTCAGCCAATGTCAACTCTCGTCCTTGGTAGCTAAACATAACGCGAAGTGATGTCACAAGCATTCACGTTTGCTTCGGTCGGTATGACTTCATCGACACGTCACGATACTACACTACTCTGTCGATAACAGACAAAGATGCGAAAAGACTTTGGCTTTCCCAATGGACAGATAGATTTTATCAGACCAAAATTAATATAGCGATGATGTTTGAAATTACAAGGAAAATAAATGAATCACTTTATTTTCCTTGTATTTTTCAACTTGCAACTACAACTTCTGCATTGCTGCATTCTGAGCAGATAAAATAAAACATGGATGACTGCAATGATTACTCAACCTTAACGTATGGAATATACAGGATCTTCTGTACATAATGGGTTCTTCTTAATATGCTGACACTTTTTTAACCCATTCGCAGCCACTAACGGCACTAGCCGACACATATTATTTAGGGTTTAGGAGCAATTGACGGCTATAGACGACACCACCTCTATAAAAAATACATGTATACAATAAATCACGGTGGCTTCTGAGACATTTTTTCTTTTTCTTTTGTGGCTACGAATGGGTTAAGGGGATGATCAGACTGAACCACTTTCTCTATGGGACCAACATCGAAATCGCGAAAAATATACAGTTGTATGTCTCATTTGGTTCGAAAAGGATTGTAGTTTTGAATGAAACAGCTGTTTTTTTTCGTAATTTCGATGTCGGTGCCATAGAGAATGTTGTTAAAAGAGACTGGGCAACTTTGTATGGAGAGTGGCCTATGAACCAATAGAGATGGGAGTGTGGTATATTTGTTGAGAGACCTTTCCTCATGACTCACTGAAAGGCGCATCAAAATCGGCACCGAGGATTTTGAGAAAATCATGATTCAAGTTACTATGAGATTTTAGTTACCCTCAGTGTATTTTTTGAAAAGAGACTGCATTTACTCGACCACGGAGATGCTTCATCTCCATGGTCTCCTCGCAAGCCGTCAAAAACGTCACACTATACGTTTGTCATGACATGAAATGACATGACAGTTGTCATAACAACTGTGTGGTGTGACGTGTGCGACGGTTAGCGAGGAGACCATGGAGATGAAGCATCTCCGTGGTCGAGTAAATGCAGTCTCTTTTCAAAAAATACACTGAGGGTAACTAACATCTCATAGTAACTTGAATCATGATTTTCTCAAAATCCTCGGTGCCGATTTTGATGCGCCTTTCAGTGAGTCATGAGGAAAGGTCTCCCAACAAATCTACCTTACTCCCATCTCTATTGACTCATAGGCCACTTGCGCCCCGTCTCTTTTGATGGTGTGATCATCCCCTTTTGCTCTCACACTAAAAATTCACTCCTTCAATAAGTCAGTATTCGTATAAAACTTGCGTGATTTAATCATAGACCGTGATCGAGACCGTGACGCTAAATCATCGTAACGATATATTTAATACCTTGACCAATGTAACTATTGAAAAATACAGTCTTCACTTGAAGGCATTTGAGCGAATTTTCAAATCAATTGATACTATTTTACTGACAAGGTTTTTTTACTTATCACCATTTGACACGCCCGACACGCCATTTCATTTTCATCCTGCATTATGTTAAAAGGCTTGGCTATATTGGCTTATAAGGGTAGTAAAACGGTTATGATTTAAAACAATAATACATTTATAATTTATGTACAAGGCTTTGCACGTGACTACGTCCGTCTAGTTTTCAAGGCGAACTATAGGCTTTCGAACAGTAAACACCGCGTCAAAATGAGTTTAGACGTTTTTGCGTTATGAATTTTTGAGAATGAACAGATACTTTTTCGAAAATATTTGTTTTCGGATACGTTCCCATATCCACAATGACAGTACAGTTTTTTAACAAACTTACTTGATGTCTTATTGCAGGGAGATAAATGGCAAAATGGTTTGCTACAAGGTGAGCGGCACGAGCGCGGACACGTCGCCCGCACACACTAACGCGCAGGGCGTGTATGAGAACGTCGTCAGCAACGTCACGCCCGAGGCTAACAGGAGGTGAGCTGACCTGTACCTTGTGTACTGGAGAGTAATGCATAGTTTCGCCTGTTTATGAGGAAATACTAAAAGAGATGGATTGGACAGTGGTGTAGGTACTCTACTAACTACGAATAAGCCTTCTATTTGTTTTCTTGCGTTAACTCTACTGCGTTGTGATATAAACTTCGGAGTTGATTATTTCGACCTTCTGAAAGCAAGCATGACGTAAAGGTTATTGTTAAAATTAGCAAGCTATTTTATTAAAAAATTGAATTAAAAAAAAAATTAAGGCTATAATACTAAAAAGAATTTCTTTATTAAAATTGATTGCAATATAAATTAGTGATTTAGTAATTTACCGTAGAGGCAATCTTTGTGCGACTATCTTACTCTAAAAATCTTAACTACTGTATAATACTGCCTTTACTTTTGTATTTCCTTTATTTAACATTATTATTATGATTATAATTTCAGTTCAATGACCGTGAAACTGTACAATGAATTAAAATTGCGATGGAATGGTTACAATAGGTATTAGAACAAAGTTTTATAGTGTTGAGTTTGATATTTGATAGCATGACATAAATAAAATATGGTTTGTCGAGAGGTTTTGGGTTAAAGGATCTGTGAAGAGAGTCATTAGATGTACCTATATTCTTATCCGATAGGAAAGCTTTCATATGTAAACAAGAATCTAAGTAATAATTTGTAATCGAAACATAATAACTATATGAAATGAAAGATTGAAAAATTTTTCTCGGGCGGGACTTGAACCCACGCTCTTCCAAACCGGGGAAACGTGCTAACCAATTACACCACCGAGCACACTACCCAGAGAACGAAATTATAATAACTATAATGTTGTATTCATTTTTTTAAGCCTTTCCGGTCGGAATAGAATATATTTATGTCAAGTATTCATTTATAAACGTTTGTACTGCATACATTCTCACTTACCGGTATGGTACAGCATGTCACTGCATCTGCAGCGCATAGTTTCAAATCGAGGCTAACTGTGAATTTTGATCTTGACAGTTTTTTTTTTTTTTTAACCTGTTTTGTCCCACTGCTGGGCAAAGGTCTCCCCTAAACTCCTTCACGCCAGGAGTACTATTTTTAAAATAATACTATCTAATGAGCATTCGTAAATGGTTTTTTAAACTCTATTTTATAATTTCGTACACATATTTCGTCAAAAATAGCAGTCTAGTTCAATACAATATAGAGTGATACTAATGAGTGATAAGATGACCTTTAATTCTAAGTCGCTTCGAAGTAATGTTTTAAGTGAATACGCGGTTTGAATTGAGCTTAAACTGTCTTTCAAATGTTGATTTGATTAGTGTTGAGTGTCTTACTTACCATCATTATCAGCAAGTCATACAATTTAGCACGTAACATATTTTTTTGGAAATTAGGTAATGTAAAAGGTGCTATGCACATACACATTTTTCACTTGTTATTATTATAATAAAGTAAGTAAGAATCCCACTGCAGGGCTAAAGGCTATAATCCACGAAGTGCATCCATGCTTAAGCTTTATCCACATTACAATGGAACAGCGGGCGGGCGTAGCGAGAGCAATGTTAAATGGACTCTATTTTAACAGTGGTAGAGGATAAAACACCTTGACAGAGAATGCTGCGTCCAACTGTGCAACAAGGACGAAGCATCTCTGTTCTCTTCAACTCTATTGCTATTAAAATAGGTATTATTATGCATTGTTGCCCGTGCTCCGCCTGTCCTAATGAGGATAGATAAGACCCATACTCCACCACACGGGCTCAGTGTCGATTGGGGGAGGCAAGTTAGTAGACAACTTATTATCAGAGAGCTTTCATAAATTATGGTAGTTTAAAAAAATCTATCTTTCTATCTATAACGTCACGCCTCTTTCTCAGTGGGGTAGGCAGAGACCAGCGCGCTAACTACTATGATCCTTGCATACCTCTTTTGTCTCATGCACATTCATACATCTCTTCATACATGCCCGTCGGTTTCGAGTACTCCGCACCTCCCCTTTTTCTATCTTCAAAAAATTCCAAAAATTAACCAACGAAATGTCCACAGATTACGGGCAGTCCCCGACCGCCCGCCGAAGCTCTCCCCCCTCGTCTCAGAACTCAACAACTTGAACCTCAAGCAGTCTCCGACGGCCTACCCGAAGATCGAGGAGTTCACGACAGACCACGACTACGAGGCGCTAAGTCCCTCGTACAACATAGCCAACAAGCCGTCGCGGCCGGCGCCGGTGCCGCCCGTGCCCGGCAGCCCGGCCGGCCGCACGTCGCCTGCGGCCGCCGCGCGGAGGAAAGGCCCCGCGCCGCTGCCGAGGAACAACAACTATCAGACTCTGGGTGGATATAATGGGATGGAGGGCGTGCCGTTTGTACTGAATCCTAAGTTGAGAGGACTGCCGGGTGACGCTTTGGTGAGTTTTTGATATAACATGGGTATACAGGGTCCTTCTTAATATGCTGACACTTTTTAAGGGGATGATCAGACCACCAAACTGAACAACTTTCTCTATAGTCTCTAGTAGGTTAGGACAGCTGATTTTTTTTTTCGCGATTTCGATGTTGGTCCCATAGAGAAAGTTGTTCAGTTTGATGGTCTGATCATCCCCTTAAAAAAATGTCAGTATTAAGTTGGACCCTGTAGACTTGATACCCAAAACCGGGAGATCTTAGGTTTCTTGCCCTAAATGGTATTGCCTCCTTCATAGACAATGTATTTGAAGGGTGAAGAATGCAAAAGTATTGGGGCTAACACAAAAGAACCAACTGGGATGAAGTGTTGCTGACTTACCAGACCCCACAACAAGATAAGTGAATCCTGCTTTCAGAGTATTTTCAAGACGCTCCAACAGGAATGTGGACAATAGTAAGCAGTGGTGTATTTCTCTCTTACTCGCACTCAGCATACGTAGCTTGTCAGAGCAAACCAGTTTGTATAAAATGATGTCCAGGATGTGGTTTAACCTTTCACATTCTGTCTGTTTTTGGTGTGCTAATAAAGAATATGTATGTATATGGGGCTTACCCAGTCAAGGAATCTAGTCGTGAGAATTTGCATGTTGGTTAACTAAAGCTGGCAGACATACGCAAATGCTTTTTTCCTGTCACTGCGTCCGTGATTGACAGACATAGAGAAACTTTTCATTATGCGTACAGTGAGACAAAGGCATTGTGTAAATGTGTGGCACGCGCCAGCTTTAGTTAACCGATCTGTATTATTAACGTACACTTAATGGTAGCATTTATTTGCAGACAAATTTCCCCATGATAAAGAAGCGCACACACTTCGACCTCGACCGGGAGTACACCTACAACTTCACCGTGGAGCGGCAGACGTGAGACGCAGAAACAAACCCTATCACTACGGACGTAAGGTAGTAACTTGAATTGTATAGACTTGAATAGGATTGATGTAAATAATTTTACAAAGTTTAATGAAGTTGTTCGAAATGAAAGTGAAGCCATATTTGTTGGCTGTTGTTTTTAATGGTTTTTGCCATATAATATAATCGTGATTGTGTCTTTCGACATGAAAAGGTATCTTATGGCGTTCGTCTGTTACGAGGACATAAATAATTTTTATGTTAATCGAATATACACATACGAGGTGTAATAAAACATGCCAGTAATATTTAAGGGGGTGGTTTAGTCCATCAAACTGAATAGTGATAGCACTATACCACTATAATGCCAAAATCGGATGCGTACTGAAGAAGGGCCAAGAACCAGAACCGACGAGCTTGTATGAAGAGACTTATGGATGTTGAGAAGGCGAGAGATGTGGGTCAGAATAGTAGCATGTGGCGATCTGTTGTCTCTGCCTACCCCAGTAGTGGGCCATAAGCGTGAGCATTTGTATGTATGGAGCCAAAATTTGGAAAATAAAATTACATTCGAGTCGAATATGACCCAGCATTTTTTTCTATTTTGACCTCAGTTTTTCAGTTTGATAGTCTTCACCACCCCTTTTAAATATTACTAGCTAGCATCTTTTGTTACACCCTGTTTATGCATTATGCATAAACGACCTGAATTCCTTTCAGGGTGATCGAAATCATTTCTGCATAATTATTGAGAAGGATGCTGTTGTTTTTAGCGTATTCAAGATTTCACTGGGTGGTTAGTAGACGAACCATCATAAGATACCATTTCATGTGGAATGACACAAATTAATAGCAGAGTTGTTCAATATTTGGTTAGACGACAGATGTGTTAGATTGAGAGTTTTTGTGAAATGACTAAGTAAGGAGAATTATCGTTCTAATTAGGCCTGTATTAAGAAAACCGATCGCAAACAAATGCGCTGTTGTTAGCTCTCTTTCAACTAAGCGAACCTGACATGTCCAGGATTTTCCCGTTCCCTTTCTATCACTCAGAAATATAATTCGCCAAAGCGAAAAACATTGCTTCCGCAATCCAAGGAGAGAAAATCCGATACGCATTTGACATCGATTTGTTAATATAGGCCTGACTACCTTATTATAAAAGTAACACAGTATTCAATTATGAAATTACAATGTAATCGTATAATTTTAAATGGTTGTGTAATCAAAGTGACAAAATTATTTAAATTTAGCGGAGCGCACTGTTTTTACAAGATGATTTGATTTATAATGAAAGCGATTTGTGAAGGTAATTTAGTCTCACTTTAGTGTATAATTTGTAAGGTGTTAGTAATCGCCTACATATCCTCTTATATCGAACCTAGTGAGAGTGCGTTAAAAGTGTCATGGCCAAGCAAAAGTATAAAAAGTACTATACTATTATTACTGTCAAATAAAGAATGGGGTTAGCTGAAAGCAAGAATAGAATAAGCATATGCCCGTAGAAAGAGAAGGAACTAGAAGGAAGCACGTGTCTTGTCATATTCACTCAGTAAGAGATGCACATAGCAAATTCGCTCTAGTTATAAAAGGAGATCGCTACTTATTGCTGTCCTTATCGACGTAGCCTCTTTTTTGTTCTAAGACGGCTGTCTGACTCCGGAGTCAGACATTTATTTTCATACAAATTGTATAGGATTTTATGACTATCGCTGTCTCATACGCGGTTACACTGATGTTCTGTCTACCAGCGTGAGCGAAAAATACTTCGCCTATGCATATGCCAATATTCCCTGAGGGCCCCAGAGATAAGAATAGAATAGCTACGAATCTTATTATAATTTACCTTGAAACGATCCTCAGGAGTAAAATTTTTGAAATTCACACGTTGAAAACAGCAGTAGAAAGTAGCATAATCTCCATAGTAATTTTGACATTTTCTACTGCTGATTTCAACGTGTCTTTCAAAAATCGCACTACGGACCGCATATATGCGTCCATCCATGAATGGATTCATGTATACTGTAATGTGTGGGCTCATGTAAAGCCTGACCAGAAATATAAAAAACCTCGCCATGTTGCGGAAAATCATTGGAACTAATTTTTGTACTTGGAACACGGATATTAAAGGTGACAATCGATTACGGCGCCCCCAAACCAGGTTTTTATATTCCTGGTCAGGCTTTAAGTGTGAGCAACTATAGTTTCCTACCATTCCAGTCCATCCTATTCTTTGTTTGCGCAGATAATAATAAAATAGGTACAGAAATTCAAGGCGAATTATTAATTGCTTTTCATAAATGTGGATATAGAAAATATTCACTGAAAACCATTATTACATCACCGAATTTTTTTAATTCCTTGGCTCCGTATTTTTTTTCTCTAAATTACCAGTTTTCTTTTTATTTCAAAACGAGTAGTAGTGTCAAGTATTGTTCGGTTACTTACATTATGTATAAACGATTTTCAGTTATTGCATTAATATTTAGATGAGAGTGTAGTAAACTCGAGGCCTTGTCGCATTAGAATGAAATTAGAAAGAAAATTTGTAATAAACTGTTAAAGAAGATTTTGGGGCTGATTCAAATCGAGCGGAATGCAGCGCAGAGTATGATATATGCTTTTGGCCGACGCCAAGAACGTATCAAGAATTTGGGTTCTTGGGGGGGATTTTCAATGAAAAACGGTGAAAAAAAGTATAGCTGTGATCACTGTTCCATACAAATATTAGGATTTCGGTGGGGGATAAATCCCACCTATCCCCCCCCCCCCCCTGCATAAGCGTTTGGCCGACGACTCGTTCCACAGAAACGAGTGCTCTCCTGAAGATGCGTGCGCATTCCAGAGGATACGTCCTTGCTGGAGCCCATGTTCACATTTTATCCTATTTGTCATCATTATTGAGCGCTATATATTCTATGCTTCTGCGCGACCCGCTTGGTCTGATTCAGCTGTTAGAAAACAAGTGTGAAAGAGAAAACTGGGTTAAGACTTAGCATTATACTGGGCTCAATGAGCTCAGCGGGCGTTAGACTGAATCGATCGAATTATGCATGTTAGTGTTAACTATTATTTTAACTTAATTGATTCAAAGCCTGCTCAAGACTTTGATAATGTCGGGATCACAATGATATTGAGAGAAACATCCATATTTCTATGTTGGAAAGGTAGAGAGATAGTTACTTTTACTTTCTTAATTCTTTGAATTAAAAAAAAAACATCTGGGGCCTGTTTAATAAACGCGACAAGTGACAGTTGATAATGACAATTCAGAGTACATTGCTGGTTACTAATGACGCTAAACTTGCAGTTCTTCATGTGTCCTAGCTTTTTCAGCAATGTACTATGAATTGTCATTGTCAATTGTCACTTGTCGCGTTACCGGGCCCTGGTTTAAAGCCTGACCAGAAATATAAAAAACCTCGCCATGTTGCGGAAAATCATTGGAACTAATTTTTGTACTTGGAACACTAACATTAAAGGTGGCAGTCGATTGCAGCGCCCCCAATCCAGGTATTTTATTTTCCTGGTCAGGCTTTACAAGTAAATTCACAGATTCAAATATTATCGAATTTAAAACAAAAGAATTAGTAATCTAGTTCACATATTAAATTTGAATCATCATCGATTTTAATTAGATCAAATGTTTGAAAGCTCTCTATCCCGTACAAGGTATTGTCGAGCCAACTTCCAACGTGCCAATAACAGTACAAACATTTTAAAACAGTCGGATTACCGGGCGAAATCGCCAGCCAACATTTACTAGTCAAAAGAAAGAATCTTAAGTTAGGATGCACCGCACCTTCCACCTAACTATGAATTAAATTTACAGCTCAAATCATGTATACCTACTGATTTTGTGTTCAATCATTTTTGAGCGATTTATCAATTGGGTAAGATTACCCTAAAAGACAAATTTTACCATTATTGTGGTAATCAACATTTTGGCACATTATTTAAATGCATAATATTTTGCATGATTTTATAAGATATCAATTACGAAAAATAAGCAATGTCCCATTTATACCCAACACTATACTTATGTCAATTTTTGTAAATATCTAGAATATTTTTTAGACTTATGAAGTTGTTTTACGACCGTTATTTATTTTGACTAATCATACAGGGTGTAGAAAAAAGTATTATTAACCTTTAAACCACATACTCTACCCATCAAACTGAAAAACGTTGACTGAGCAAAAAAATTCAGCTGATATTTTTGTTATTCTGACAGGTTTCAGGTGCTCCCACAGTAAAAGTTGTTCAGTTTGATGGGTAGAGTATGTGGTTTAAAGGTTAATTATACTTTTCCTTACACCCTGTAGAGCATTGCTCGCTATTCCGTTCCTGGAATGAAATATTGATGAGAGTTTTATTCAAGAGATTGTGAAGATTCAATGCAACCGTAATTGCAGAATATATTTTGACTTCGAACAAATTACAGTTATTTATTGGGTTGTATTTTAAATGAAGTCTTTCATATTAAATACTACAATTAATTCAATTTAAAAACTAATTGCTTGCGATTATTTGAGTTCCTAACTTTTCCTGAATGTTAACAGAATAACAACTACCCGAAAAATCCTTCAGTTAATTTTTATTCAAAACAGTGACTGTATAACTCTCAAAAATCAGTGTTATTCTTGTAGACTACAGTTTTAAGGAAATTTTAAATTGTCTCAAAATGCTTCATTAAAATGTTTATTAGCTATATTTGTAAATATGTTTTATATTGCAATTAGACAATTAGTACGCTTTTTTACGTATTAGATATTGTATTTCATTGAAATAATTATTTGTTAGAGCCATAATGCAATTATAAAATTTAAATTATTGACTGATTAACATTTGTTTTAATTGTGATCTTCATTTGCGAGGTACAGAGATGGAATTATGCTTGTATATTGTATGGTCTGGATTGGAAAGCACCCGAGAAAAGTTTAATGGCCGTATCATAAGGGATTTTTGAGCGTAAGGAGTAAACGGACCAACATCGCCGCGATTATTCTGACATCAATCAGATTAAAGGCCTCCGCTCATTGCAGCGATAATATCGAGAGATATTATCGCTGCGATTTTGCGATAATTGTTCTCAGTACATTTTGTATGGGGACGCGCGCGATCCTACACACTGCCGCGATATTATCGAGCGATAATATCGCTGCGATTTTGCGATAATTGTTCTCAGTACATTTTGTATGGGGACGCGCTCGATCCCACACAATGCCGCGATATTATCGTAACCTGACGCAATCTCTTTCTACTACATTCAGTGGTGGGGCGCATGCGTGACGCGAATCGCGGAATCGCTGCAGTGTGTAAGGTGTTGCGATATCGCTGTCGATAATAACGCTGCAATGTGCGGAAGCCTTAAGGCTGCCAAATGACCAACAAACAATGGAAAATCTATTGTTATTGGGACCCGACGGCGTTCAACGCGTCAATCGCATTAAAAATCGGGGCGATTCAGTTGCGACATCGCCTACGCTCTAAAATCGCTTGTCTGATAGGTCTCTTACGGGATAGATAAACAATTAATTTGCATGCCTCGTATCTACTAGGCAACAAATTGACGGGTACTTCCTCGTGGACCCACTACTACTACGTTCCAGCATGAGTCTGATTTAGTGCATTCTCCCTGTTTTTGATCAAACCATAGTTTGAGTCAGTATTTTACTAACTAGATGTTATAATAGTGTGTTTGCCTACGCGCAACACGTGACGCTCAACATGTTCGGCAACATAGATTTACATTCTAGATTAAGCCATATCGTGGCCGCACATGGAACAGCAATAGTTTACTTTTGCATAGAGATATAAAAGATGATTTGATTGGCAAACATTCTGGATTAACATCTTGCCAAACACAAAAAACGGCCACGGTGACCGAAACAAAAAATAATGAATATTCTTTTTTGTTTTTACATAAGGTTTCACAACTGGCTATCTCGCTCTCGATTTCTTGGCTCCATCTCAGCGTAAGCGAAAAGTTTCAAATCTATGTTCGGCAACGTTTCAAAACAACGTGCGTCGTTGCTTCTTTCAACGTTTCTTTTTTTGTAAACGTCCGCTAACTTTTAACATGTCGCGATGTTGCCTAGTAGATACGAGGCAGTATCACATACAGTCTGTCTATAAAGTCTTGGCAAAAAATGAGGGCGCTGTCTCCACGCAAGAACGTCAAAATCAAGAATAACCTAACAACACCACCATACTAAAATGATTAGTTCCTCAAACATTCATGCCACGACTTTATAGACAGACTATACAGGTGTAAGAGCCCATACATTTGAGTCGGGTAGTACAGCAGTTTTTTATGAAAAAGCTATTTTTTTTCGCATTTCCTAAGGTAGGCTCCATAGTGAACGTTGTTGTTTGATGGTCTGAGTTCATCGTTTCAGTCTGCGGAGGTCTGTCTCTTACACCCTGTTTACTGTATATAGAGGTGTGTTACACATTGTTCAACCAAATAGCTCTGGTTAAAAGTCAGAAAGTAAAGACGAAAATTAACAAAAATAGCTTTATTACAAAATATTGTTTCACAATGGTTACTTCAATTTATTTTCACTTAAAATAAACAACAAAAACATGCTTATAATAAAGCTTTAAATATCCTATCTAGTGAATATCGAACTACATACGAATATATAATCAAATTACAGAAATAACCTAGTTCTTTCATACATTCTATTTGGATTGGACACATTTTCAAACACCAAAACACACTAATAAAAAGTTCTCTCGATTCTTTCAACCTCCAAATTTTTACGGAATAAAAATTATAGTCTTGAGTGACTTACATACATCAGAGCATTTATTCGTGCGCTATGAAGCTCATTTTAAAGTAACAGTGAGGTTATGAATGCGCGAACACTTCATTTCGGGTTTATAAAAGTGAACGCAGACTTGGCCGCACCGCACGCGCTGCGGTCTCTTTTTTCAGATAGGCCAAGTCTATTTCACCTTTAGGGTGGACCCACATCTGTCAGCACGGAATCGCGTTTACGTCCGAAAGGGATGCCGCGTACTATAGCATGTGGTCGCATTTGCATGCTGTCGAATTCGATAGCGATCGGCGCCGAAAGCCCTTAGATCAAAATAAAATTAATGGATAGGCCTAAAGCTCGTTAAGTTGAAGCAAACTACTGGTGCACTTGGTCCATACAAACTAGCGCCATTATCTGTCAAATCTAGGGCACTTGCATACAAATTTGAAGTAAACCTTTTATTTGTTTTGCCTCATTTTTCTGGTTTGAAATGTTCGCGTAAGGCCTATCCTTTCATTTTATTTTGATCTAAGCAAAAGCCACAAACTAATAAGAGAACTACCGTTCCGAAAGCATACGGTAGCATGCACTCCATCACCTCCCTACCGGCGACAGCATATTGGCCATGCTGTCGAGGTCATCGATGATGCTGCCGCGCGCGATAGCCTTCATGCTATCTTTCTCGCTCTAGCAAATGACGTTCCTGAGCGACTGAAAAGGATAGAGCATGAACAAATTCGATTCCGTGCTGTCAGAGGTGGGTCAACCCTAAGGCTGGATTTAGTGCACGACCGACGGTCAGCGATGACGGCGGATTAACCAATCAAGGGACGCGGTTTAGTGCGGCGCTGACGAATTGCACGCCGCTAATTGGTTAATCCGCCGTCAGCGCTGACCGTCGGTCATGCACTAAATCAGCCTAATACTTTCAGGCCTAAAACGTTGTTACAGCTACCACGGCCAATGGATAAGGGGATGAGTGATATTTTTGAAAGTCACCCATCCCAATTCGTATACGAAAAATGCATCTTATCTTTTATTAACATTTCTCGTATAAGAATTAGAATTTAAGAAACTCGAAAATAGCACTTGATTTAGTAACGTACTCTGGAGTAGTTAAAGTTTATGTATACTGAGCAAATAATGTTTCAAATTTACACATAGTTACAATAGTTCGATATTAACTAGCACACCTGCATTTCCATTGGATCACAATATAATATACATTGTCTACTACAACACGATACATAAATAAAATAAAATAAAGTTTTTCAAACGATGTGAATAAAAAAAAATCAACTTTCACACGTTTTTGTGAACAAATTTAACTATATTTGAAATGCCGCTGATTTTTTGATACACTGTCAGCCACAAGAAACAAATTTTCAAAAAGTTGTCATTTTTACATTATCAATACACAATTTTTTTATCTTTATGCACATCTTATTAAATAAGAACAAATACACGTATACTTTTGGTGGAACTGAGTTTAAATAACCATTTTGTTTTTAACAAGGACATAGAAAAAAAGGCGGAGATAATTTCGGTAAGAAATAAGTAAAGCATAAAATAACTATGGTGTGAATGTGTGCGTGCCGGCTTGTACAGTCACTATCAAAAGTAAATGATGACGACAGTAACTTTCAAAATGATTGTGTGATCTTAATTCCAGTGAATTCTAGCGATTTTTTATTTTATTTATAGTTAAGGTGAAGTTAATTAACCGCTCTTTAACGTAATATCTATAACAGGGTTAAATATCGATTTGTTCGAGATTAACTTCATTACAAATTTCGCAAAAGTTCATTGAACGTTGCCGTGGAGTGCACGGGCAAGCGAGCCTGACACACTTTGGTTGATTCCGTTATTTCTTTGCGAAATTATGTCCGCCTTTTTTTCTACTTCCTTGTTAACAATAAAATATCTATTGAATACGAGAGGTTTTACATGAGCATTTATATGAAACAGTATAAACATTTTCTAAGCGAATTCAAGAGTACTAAACTCCCTCCGCTGCGAACGATCAGTCACTCAATTACTATTTATATAGTGTACAAGTTACGTCAAATTTAAGGGCTATCGCACACGGACCACTGGCGCTAACCACATTGTTCACCACATAACGTACATATATATATTTTTTGTAGTGATTTTTACTTTTGGCTGCCGCGTGGGCCCTGCACCCTCAACCACGTATAGCTACCCAACTACTACTTTGTTTATAATCTTTAACGATTTACCTCTACAATACAGGCAGTAGTTGGAGTACAAACGGGCGGTAGTCGATAACGTGTATAAATTATCAGAATGGTCTCAGTAGGTCGGTGGGTGGTGGAGGTCATTGGGGCGCGGGCGGTTGTTTCATCTGCTTCTGTTGCTCGAGGAGACGCTCGAGCGGCGACGGGCCCGGCCCCGACCATAGAGACTGTAATAAAACAATATTTATAATAGTAGCTCATGTAATATAACCCACACAGCATCTCATTCCAAAATAAACGAGGTCAACAAATTATAACACATAAATTATAGTTATTTGTTATGCAAGGCTGCAATGTTGTTTTTTGGCGCGAGTACTTGTATTGAATCCTGAGCGTAGCGAGGTTTTTAAAGGTACGAGACGTAGATTAACTTTGCTGCCGAGCCAAACACAGAACTTTTCACCTCACTACATCGAGGAAAACGTTAGGTGCAAAATAAAATGGCGCAATAACATTTTCAGTGGACTAGCGGGATAGAAAAATATAGAATAGAAGATTCTAATTTTAAAAACTCTTTCCACGCTAGCGGATAAAGGTGGACGCAAATCTATCCGCGGCGAAGAAGGCGAACGAAACGAATTTTCTTTTAATTCTTCTAACGATTCGTCCGATTCGCCGTGGATAAGTGTGCGAGCGAGGTGTCATATAATTTCATACAAAGAATTCTAAAATTCGATTCTTTCGCCTCCTTCGGCTCGTTCCCCGCGAATAAATATGCGTTCTCCTTAAAATGCACTTTTGCACTCAGATTTCGAATGATACACAGAATCTTTCCGAGCTTGTGAGGTGAAATAGTAAATTACACACCGAGGGCAGGAAAGTAAGAAAGGTCTCAGATCTCATGTAATTACTGCCCGAGGTGTCTACATTTTTCTCCTCAACAGCGGCGGAAAGCGGCAACTTCGTTTAGTGCAGCGTTACGAAAGTTGACGCTATCCGTCCGGAGAGGTGAAAACTAATTTTCTCTTTTTAAAATCACTACATACCACCCACGATAAAACGAGAAAGTCATGCGCGCTCTTTTTGGCATACGTAAAATAACAAAGAGACCACCACCTTGAGCTTCCCGTCCTTCCCGCAAATGTTTCATCTAACAATAGCTCACCTGCTGCGGCTGGCGCTGCGCGGAGCCCCACGAGGGGGTGTCGGGTGCGCCGCTGAACAGCGAGTACGTTTTCCCGCCTGTCTCGCCGCTCGACCCCTCCCGACTCTACACATCAAATAATTCATGTATTACGTACATTGTCTTTATGTTGTACATACGGGACACATCATGTTACGCACCCTATATACCTATAACTACACTATGTACAAAACACAATATAGTACGGTAGAGAGCGTGCATAAACGCGGCTGCCGGCGCGGGCGCAGCGTGCCGTGAGACGAAACAACAACAACATACCGCACTCTCTCGCACGATTCGCAGCGTTCAACTTCTAATAGTTCAAAGTCCAAACAGGGTAACCTGACCTGTCGCCATGTGTACATGCAACACAACACTTTGAATATGCATACGGAGAGTCAGTGGCGAATTGGCACGCAAAATGGGCCATGGACAACAGAGTTTTTTTCTAACTTATGCACGTACGAGTAACACCGAATGCTCTCAAACGGTGAAGGAAAACATCGTGAGTAAACCTGCATACGCTGAAGAAGAAATTCTGATGCGTGTGTGAAGTCCACAGATACGCATTGGGCACGCGTGGTGGACTGACGCCCATACACCCTCCATGAGGGTAGGACTGTGCCCTGCAGTGGGACGTATATTATGATGATGATGTGGATGAAATCATTGCATCTAGTTTAGTTCGGACATATAATTACGAGGCCTGCTAACCATAGCTCTAAAATGGCCTTGGACTCGAAATCGATGAGAGCTAAGAGTCGTCCAGTATAATCGACTCAAACAGGTTCAGCCGAAGCGATGAATAGATATGCCCTTGATAATAATGATAATCCTTGTCCAGTCCGAATCGTACCAATGAGTTTTTCGGAATTTATGTACGATTTGTAACACCACTGGCTTTTCGGTGAAGGAAAACATCGTGAGGACACCTGCATGCTTCAATTTCGAGGCACGTATTGTACCCACTGTCCATTACAAGTGGCGACGGGCTCACTCCCCGTCACACGGATAGAGCTTCGTTACTAATGAAATGTGGATGTTCTGATGTTTCAGACTATCTCTGGGTGGTCAGAGATAGGAAAATATAGTCGTAAGCATATGCTTATTTATAAAATACGTACCCCACTCTGCTCCAAATTCTTCATCTCACTATTCAAAGGCTCACTGTAGTTCATGTTCCTCTGCTGCATGTCCATCACGTTGGAGCCGAAGCCTAGCCCTCCCATATCAAACTCCTTCCCTTTCATCTGCAGCGGCTGATACCCCAGCTTGTTGCTGTTAAACTGCGGGTACATAGACGAATCGTAGCTTACTGCAGGAGGCGCATAAGAACCAAAATTGTTTAACGACGAATTGAAATTAGGAGACGAGACGAGGTTCTGTAAAGTTTGCAGCTGCGGCTGACCTATCGTGGATTGCATGTAATTCGGAGCCATCAAATTGTGAGGCTTGTCTTGCCCTATACTCTGATTTTGCATCTGATTGTATGGCATGTTTTGATAGGGCGTCATGTTTGGTGCTAAATGTTGAGAGTAGAAGTTGGGCATATTCATGGGCGGTGCGGTATAGTTCGCGTTGAAGTTAGGAGGTGGGTTGTCGGGTTTCCACCACGGGTTCGGCTGTTGGTAGTTCTCTGGCATTTGCTGCGAGTTCATCCAGTTCTGACGTTGCTGATTGTTGAAAAGCGAGTTGTTGTTAGCTTTGAAGTTCTCGTCTCTAAATTTGTTGTCGTTGAACTGGTTTTCTTGAGCGTTTTGCCAGTAACGGTACTGGTTAGCGAACCGCGGAGGTAAATCGTTCAGGAAGTTTTTCTTGTCGCCTGATATTTGATAGTTATGGTTGCCGAATTTATGGCCGTCCTGGAAGAGTTCTTGACGAGAGTTCTGTTTTTGCAACGCCGCAGTCCTAACGTCGATTTCTTTAGGGTTGACGACTGGTAATCTAATCCCTTGGTTGTTGACGGTCGCGGGCGGAGGGTAGTTAGGATTGAAGGGTAACCCTGGGCTTTGGATGCCGTAGTTCTTCTGGAAGTTCATTCTTGGGGCGTCGTTGTAGGGATTTTGTGGTGCTATGTTGGCACCCCAGTTTGGTGAGGGCGGGTGGTCTAGTCTCTTAGGTTGGTAGGTCTGAGAGTTCTGACTGGATCCCTGGTAGGGTTTGACCTCTTTCTTTTCTTCTTCCTTCTTAGGTTCGGGGTCGATGTTGACTAGGTGCGGGTATCCGGCGGATTTGTCCTTCAGAGAGAGAATGCCGCCTGTCTTCCTGCCTATCGGGAGATTGGCGAGGGACTTTATCGCTTTAGGTTGAATAGTTTTGGGTTTGTCTTGATCCTTCTCTGCGTCGAGAATCACGTCTGAAGTTGGGGGTGGGGTTATGAATTTCACCTAGAATTAAAAACCTTTATTATAACTTTATCTGAATTTGGTGTATCCATCTTAACTATTATAAAATCGTTAAAACAGAGAGGAATAAAAAAGTAGCGGATCACTTCATATAATACTAAATAAATGCGAAAGTGTGTCTGTATATCTGTTACTTATTCACGGCTAGCCCGCTGAACCGTTTTTGATGAAACATGGTATAGAGAAAGCTTGAACCCTGAAGAAGGAAATAGTTATAAAACTCCACGCAGATGAAATCGTTTGTAACAGCTAGGGTTTACCTGTTTGTTGGTCTCTTCCTGCTTCCTCATGATGGCCGCCATGGCGATGTTGACGCGGCCCTTCCGAGCCTCCTTCTTGTCTTCTCCCTTCAACTCCTCGCTTATATCCACCTCCTGAATACATTCAACATAATTATGTAAAGGGCTATCAAGGCACTGGCGTATTGGAGTTACCTAAAATATTATACTATAGACAACTTTCTGAAGTCATATTGTGTGATTCCACCACCGCTTCGGAAGATGCGGTCGGAAACTACAACATCACGTCTTTTGAACAAAATATTATGTGTGTTTTGTTAAACAGTCGTAACGTTGAAACGATAAACGTGGCTCGTCTCGTGGGTCACCCGCGCAGGCGTAAGGTTGTCGGTGACTCGCGCGGTAAGTCATAAGCACAGCCGAAATGCAATAGCAATGAATCATTACGTGGGTTCTTTATCACTGCGGCCCATTTATCGCCGACCTATGACGTAAATTGTCAGCAGTTTAAAATTTAGCATTTATTTCGGTCTAAAAAACTTGTCGGTAAGCTAAAAAGTCATTTAAATTGTTGAATCTAATTAAAGTGAGTGCATTACTATCCCACAGGGGTAGAATCTACGAGTACATACCCCTATAGAGACGTAATATAAGGCGACCCAACTCTGTCAACTCATCAGTGACTTGTCACTTATATATTTCGCAACGCCTTTGTTTTCCGCCATTGTTTCGAATAGACTTCGTAGTACTTCGGAGCATTTCCGTCCCCCCCGCACCGCAGCTAGTTGACAGAATTGTTTTCTTTTAAATTCGCATGTATTACGTCTCTATAGGGGTATATGCTAGTAGGGTAGAATAGACTACGGCTCGCCAAACACAACGATTTTGACACTTCTCTCGCCTCATCAACTTTCATACATCTCTTCATGCACTACCGTTGGTTGAGGGTGCTACGCACTTATCCTTTTCGTAGACGACCATTTATTTCGTCGTGTCCTCGGACGCCCTTCCCATTTTAGTATGTGTGTAAGAACTCACCGGTTCTTCCTGCGTGCTGGCCATGGCGCGCTCCTCGCGAGCTCTCTCCAGCGATCCCTGCGGCTTTAGAATACCCACGCGCTTCTCACGAACTGCAATAACAAAATCTATACATATAATTAAATTGTTAACTTGACGTGTCTGTACATTGAAAATTAAAAATATTGCTTATTGCATGGTGGTTATCTGAACAAACTGAACGTTTGAGCGTGTTAATTTTTTGTAGAACTCAAATACAGGCTTTTTATTCGAAAAACGGTCCATTCCTTGATAGTCCACAGTATCGAAACAGTATGGCTAATTCATTTTACTTAGCCTCCCACTCGTCACCAATATCATATAATAAATGGCCAATATAGATTTACTAAAGGATATTGACGAATCTCTTGGTATTGAATGCCATAAAATAGATCTACCAGAACAGTGTAAAAACATGCTGGGTAGCTTTACTATTAAAGTTTTGACAGTTAACATTCGTAGTCTACAGCAAAACTTCGATTGCTTCCTGGTTGCTCTCAAACGACTTGACATTGAGTACGATGTTTTGGTACTTACCGAGTGCTGGCTGAGCGAGACGTCGATAATCAGACAGATTGACGGCTACTCTGCCTATCGCACCTCGAAGTACATAAACAAATCAGGTGGGGTTGTTGTATATGTAAACAACGGTCTATCACCGATAGTCGAAGAATTGTGCATTGTCGAATCGAATTGCCTTCTTGTTGAAGTTCCAAACTGCTTCTCTCTACTCGGAATCTATCGTTCACCGTCTCTAAATCCTAAAGCGTTCCTGTCATCCATAGAACCCGTTATAAAAGGTTTAAAGCCTACCCCTTGTTTATTCGTGACAGGAGACATAAATATAGACATTTGCGATAGTACTAAAACAGTGGAACTCACGTCAGAATACCTCTGCCTTATGGCAGAGCTAGGTCTGCTTTCAGCGATCGATAAGCCAACGCATATGAAAACATGTCTTGACCATATCTTCATTCGGTCGAAGGGACAGAATATGAAGTCGATAGTGTGCTCAGCTGATGTCACGGACCATGACTTTATTATGATGGGGGTAACTACCGTTCGGCCAAAACCGAATCGGCCAGAGAGACACCAGCTGAAACCAGACTACAAAGCTATTGCAAACAACCTGGCTGAAGTCGACTGGTCAGAGGTAATGCACTCTAGCTCAGCGTCTGAGGCAGCAAAAATATTCATGTCGACCATAACGCAAATAGTTAACAATCACACTCACCCTGTCAAGATAAGTCGCTCAAAGTTTATTCTAAAGCCATGGATGACTCCTGGTCTTATAAGGTGCTCCAAGCATAGAGACAAGCTACACGCTGATGTCCGAAAACATCCTAATGATCCCGTAAGGAAGCTGATCTACACACGATACAGAAACTCTTACATCTCTATACTGCGTCGCTTAAAAAATCAATATGAGAGTTCCCTACTGCAACAAAATAAGGATAAACCGAACTTGCTCTGGAAATCTATCAAGCAAATAACGCATACTCAATCCAAAAACACGGGCTCTTCAGAACTAACAAAACTGGCAAATGACGCTGCAGAATCTCTGAATGTTTGTAACTCGTACTTCACTGAAGTGGGAAAACAATTAGCGAATCAGACCCTAACTAATCTTAACGAAACTGAAGAATCTTTAGCCAGTAGGTTTCAACTAACAAACCCACCAGTAAATTCCTTTCTCATGTACCCAACAGACTGTCACGAGGTGTCAACTCTTATCCAACAACTGAAGATAAATAGTGCACCAGGTTTGGATGGAATCACAAATAGGCTAGTGAAAAGTATGAAGGAATTTATCCTCGAGCCACTTACTGCTATTGTTAACCTGAGCCTTGCCACTGGAGTTTTTCCGCAAGTTTGGAAGTGTGCTGTTGTGATTCCAATCCATAAAGGAGGAAGTCGGGACAACCCTAGTAACTATCGCCCTATCTCACTGCTTGGTACGTTCTCTAAAATACTAGAGAAAATTGTGAACGTAAGATTAAGTAAATACTTAGAGTCCCGAAACCTCTTAACCACGAAACAATACGGTTTCCGCAGTGGAAGGTCAACAGAAGATGCAGTAGCGCAACTAACTGAACTAGTGTCATCCCACTTGGATAAAGGCGAGGCCTGTGTTGGGGTTTTCTTGGATCTAGCAAAGGCCTTTGACACCGTCTCAGTGCCGATTCTTTTGAGGAAACTGGAGGGCATGGGAATTAGGGGCTCAGCATTGAATTGGTTCCAGTCCTATCTTTCTGACAGAACGCAAAGTGTAAGAGTGGACTCTTATATCAGCACCCCAAAAAAGGTAACTTTTGGAGTACCCCAGGGCAGTATTTTGGGTCCCACGCTGTTTTTGATATATCTAAATGACATTGCTGCCCTGCCCCTAATCAATGCTGATGTTATATGCTACGCGGATGACACAGCTCTGATATTCCATAGTCCTTCTTGGACGAAATCCGTAAGTACGGCCGAGACAGGAATGAAAATAATCGCGAAATGGCTAAATGAAAACCTTCTGACACTCAACACTTCCAAAACTAAGTTTATTTGCTTCCATAAAACAGCGGCATCGGCTCCTGTACAATATCCGAACATACAGATTCACACCTGCAACCCCGGTTTAAACTTTGCAGACGGGTGCTGTGGCTGTAATAATATTCAAAGAACCAACTCAATACGGTATCTCGGAATCATAATAGACGAGAAGCTTTCTTTTCGGGAACACGTTGACGCTATGGCTGTTAAGATCAGGAGACTTATTCACATTATGAAAATGCTTCGTGACGTGGCGGATGGTGTACTATTGAAGAACATTTACATATCTCTCTGCCAGTCCTTGTTGACATATTGTATCTCCGTATGGGGAAGCGCTGCTTCTACTACTATCATAAAGCTGGAACGAGCTCAACGCTCAGTACTCAAGGTGATGCTAAAGAAACCCTTCCGCTTCTCCACGGATACACTGTACAAGGAGGCTGGAGTCCTGAGTGTCAGACGCCTATACATTGTAAAAGTAGCCCTTATTGTCCACAAATCGGTTCTTAACTCGCCGGATTACCAAAGTAGGTTAAAAAGACGTGTTTTTAATATCCCAACTCCACTGGTTAAAACTTCCTTTGCGCAACGCTTCAAAAACTTTATTTACCCCCATATCTACAATGGCATTATCAAGGAATGTGACGCTAAAAGCAGTTCTTTACATGATGCTAAAACGAAATTTTATAGTTTGCTCTGCTCATGGACTCACGCACAAACCGAACAATTTATGAGGATAGTAACATGAACTCTTAATCTAAACACTAAATTACTCGCCCCATCACAAGCCACAACCACATACAATAAATAAATAAGTACAGTATCATAGGTGAACCGGCACATCGTTTCGGATGATCTCAAATTTTCAAAGATTTACCTACGTTTTGTGATTCACTTCAAGTCTAGTTTTTATTACACTCTCATTGTAACTGTAGTCGTATCGTAATTTCATACTGGTAAGCGTATTCCTGCCCTCCGCATGGCCAGGCTTAGCCTAGTGTGGGGGTACTGTTAAATTGTAGTACTTGATAAAGTCCAGAACTGTCAATGTGCAAGCCTATACCTAGATTGTTGTGAACTCTTATTAAATGTAAAATAAGTGCTCATTGAAATAAATATTTTTGTATTTTTTTTTTTGTATATTGGCGGGTGAGGTTAAGGGCTGTTCAACTTGGCTTGTTTTGCCCCACTAGAGGGCACATCTAACTGACGCCAGCTTGACAGCAACTGTTCCACCTTGAGGCAACTGAATCCCAGGAGGTTAAGGGTTGAACCTCATATGCCAGCACCGCATCGCATTTTTCCGTCGCTGCATCCTTTTCTGTCACTCAGGAACGTCATTTTCAATAGGCTCAGTGCCCCCTTAACCTAATCTTGGGGCACGGTAGTGCTTCGGCGTATTTTTTAACATTCATAACTTTTTTTAGTACCTGTGAGCAAAAATTTCCAGTATTTCTAATAACTACAAAAATGTTGCACACCTTTCTCCCTGAAGTCTGCCTCGGAGATGACGATGGGCGGTGGGGGTTGTGTGTCGTCGTCACTGTCGCGCTCGGTGTCGGTGTCGTCGCGCTGTCCCGCTCCCGCGCCGGTGGTCGCGCTCAACTCTTGCAGCGCGAGGGACAGCTGCTCCCCGCCGGCCGCCGTCGCCGTGAAGTGCGGCATTCCGTCGACTTCACTGTATAAAGGATACTGATAAGTAGGCACTACCCTCTCGCTGAGAAGTTCTCGGCGAGAATTCTCGGCAAGAACTTCCAAAGGAAAATTACTACGGCTCAGGATGCCGCGAGAAAAATGAAGAGCATCGAAACTCTCGTTCTTTCTCATCTATACTCGGCGAGAATATAGTGCCTGCTTTATCTTAGTGTAGCGACACACTTGCAGAACGTACGGTGCCGAACGTTCTGTTGAATACGCATCTACTAGGAAACAAATGGAGCATAATGGCGCGTGTTAGTGTGTCGCTGGTATAGGGGAATGCATTGCACGCGTATTCAACCGAACATTTGGCGCCGTGCGTTCCGCAGATGTGCCACTACACTTAACTATTATAAAATTGTAACAGAAGTGTGTACATTAGAGATACGATATAAGAAAAGTTACGATATGGTTTTTGGGTGTCCCTGACTCTAAATCAGTCTTTTTTTAGAATGTTTGTGTGTCTGTCTGTTTGTTTGTTGTGTATAAAACAAAAACTACGGAACCGATTTTGATGAAACTTTGATTTTTGTTTGATAGCTTATGATTTGACTTAAAATTTGGTATCTATATCATTTATCTCGCTACGATGACGGGAACTCATGCGGACGAAGTCGCGGGTAAACTCTAAGTTCCTTATTGACACAGTTGTTATTATTTCTATTACTTTATAACGAATGTTGTTTGCTTTGAATGTTGTATTCACCTACTTTAACCTGTTGTATGCCGGAGCACGGATCCGATATTGGGCATGGACTGCCTAAGCAAGGATTCGTGCCGCCTTTCCTTGCTTAATTTTTATTGAAATTTGAGCTGTAATCATAAATGAATACGGCCGGTTTAGTTTTGTTTGAAAACCTATTGAATGAATGAACCATAAACAACACTCACTCACTCAATGACCCTTCATAATCATTCATTTTCATTCATTCAAATTCGATATTTAGTCGCTCGCGCGCTTTCTCTCGTCACCGAGGGGATCAATCTGTCAAGCGCTCCGGCATACCAAAGGTTAAGGGTGTGTTTCCACTGAAGCAGAGCGGTGATGTGTAAAATCAACCAAGCTTGACAGAATCAAGCTATTTAATTATTGAATGCATCGTTATGGTGGCGCCGAATTAGTATGAAAAATTTGATTTATCCGAAGAAACGAGAAAATGGACGGATGTGAATAAGTCAAAGTAACGATAGTGAAAAAGGTGGCGCGGCCTAGTTTCTGTCTACAGGCCACGAACTAACTCTTGCGTGAGATGCTCGGCGCACAGATCGGCGAGCCGCCCGCCGAGCTGCAGCAGGCGGTGCGCGCGCACGAGCTCCTCGAGCCCAGGCTCGTTGCTCAGGTACGTCGACGATAGCTCGGACGCTGGTCTGCAACAAAAACTACATTAAGGGGTTACATATCAGAAAGCGAAAAATTCATTGTCAAATTTTAAAAGAACTACGAACGAAATACAAAATTTTAAAAACCAAACGGTTATTTGGTTCAGTCACAATGTAAAAGGAAACAACATGAGACGGAGAGAGGGTCACGTGTGTGTTAAAAGGAAACAAAAGTAGCTCACTCGTTGTCGCCGTCCTTAGAGATGTCGACGTCGGGCACGCGGCCGTCGTACGTGTCCCAGGTGGCGTGGTTCGCGAACTTGAGGCCCTTCAGAGACTCCTCCAGGGGCAGGAACCCGTGCAGCTCTTCGTCTTCGGCTAGAGGCACCGATTCGTCTGGAAATAAAGTTTATTTATGATAATTGCAGCATTACTAAGATGCCAGGCCCACCAGACTTACTCTGGTAATGCGTCTGGCTGAAGGGTTCGCGGGAAAGGTCTGGGAATAGTGAATGTGGGTATCCCACCCGAGCAACATAAAAAAAATCAAATTATAAATAGGCTATGATAATGATAATAACGCTCATTCGGTTAAGGACATATTCGGGATATGGCAGATTCAAATTTCTTCGTGATTTCTTGGTTTTTCTCAAGTTGTTCAGTTTGATGATCTGATCATTCCCTGGAAAAACCACAGGCAAATTAAGAAAGACTGTATATGAATGTGAGACCAAGTTGAAATAGCAATAAGATAAGACTCACACTTGTTGGCCAGGGGCGCCTCGCCGCCGGCCAGCTTGTTGAGCGTGTCGGCGAGCGCGGGCCACAGTTGGGGCCGCGCGACCCACGCGCTCGACCTCATCGCCGCCGGGTGCCACGTCAGCCACTGCAGCCACACTTTCACTGTAGACACAATATACTATTTCAATCCTTTAAATAATGAAATAAGTTTATTAATTATTTTTTAAAGAACAATGTGTTTTTCCATTAAAACTTCGCGAGTACACGGTGAAGAAGAAAATTCATATGTGAAGTCTACCGATCCGCATTGGGCACGCGTAGTGGACTGACGCCTATATATCCCTTGAGGGTATGTCTGCACCCTGCAGTGGGACGTAAGCTAATGATGACGATGAGGCATGGATATCAAGCAAATGTTTAAATATACTGACACGCGGGCAGTGCCCTGGCCGGGGGCGCGGGCAGGGTGTAGGCTGGGAGCAGCAGCGCGAGCACGTCACTACACTGTACTCACACGCGGGCAGTGCCCTGGCCGGGGGCGCGGGCAGGGTGTAGGCTGGGAGCAGCAGCGCGAGCACGTCACTACACTGTACTCACACGCGGGCAGTGCCCTGGCCGGGGGCGCGGGCAGGGTGTAGGCTGGGAGCAGCAGCGCGAGCACGTCACTACACTGTACTCACACGCGGGCAGTGCCCTGGCCGGGGGCGCGGGCAGGGTGTAGGCTGGGAGCAGCAGCGCGAGCACGTCACTACACTGTACTCACACGCGGGCAGTGCCCTGGCCGGGGGCGCGGGCAGGGTGTAGGCTGGGAGCAGCAGCGCGAGCACGTCACTACACTGTACTCACACGCGGGCAGTGCCCTGGCCGGGGGCGCGGGCAGGGTGTAGGCTGGGAGCAGCAGCGCGAGCACGTCACTACACTGTACTCACACGCGGGCAGTGCCCTGGCCGGGGGCGCGGGCAGGGTGTAGGCTGGGAGCAGCAGCGCGAGCACGTCACTACACTGTACTCACACGCGGGCAGTGCCCTGGCCGGGGGCGCGGGCAGGGTGTAGGCTGGGAGCAGCAGCGCGAGCACGTCACTACACTGTACTCACACGCGGGCAGTGCCCTGGCCGGGGGCGCGGGCAGGGTGTAGGCTGGGAGCAGCAGCGCGAGCACGTCACTACACTGTACTCACACGCGGGCAGTGCCCTGGCCGGGGGCGCGGGCAGGGTGTAGGCTGGGAGCAGCAGCGCGAGCACGTCACTACACTGTACTCACACGCGGGCAGTGCCCTGGCCGGGGGCGCGGGCAGGGTGTAGGCTGGGGGCAGCAGCGCGAGCACGTCACTACACTGTACTCACACGCGGGCAGTGCCCTGGCCGGGGGCGCGGGCAGGGTGTAGGCTGGGAGCAGCAGCGCTAGCACGTCACTACACTGTACTCACACGCGGGCAGTGCCCTGGCCGGGGGCGCGGGCAGGGTGTAGGCTGGGAGCAGCAGCGCGAGCACGTCACTACACTGTACTCACACGCGGGCAGTGCCCTGGCCGGGGGCGCGGGCAGGGTGTAGGCTGGGAGCAGCAGCGCTAGCACGTCACTACACTGTACTCACACGCGGGCAGTGCCCTGGCCGGGGGCGCGGGCAGGGTGTAGGCTGGGAGCAGCAGCGCGAGCACGTCACTACACTGTACTCACACGCGGGCAGTGCCCTGGCCGGGGGCGCGGGCAGGGTGTAGGCTGGGAGCAGCAGCGCGAGCAGGTTGCCGGCGCAGAGCTCGGCGGCGAGGCGCGCGGCGCGGCACTCCGCGGCGCTGAGCGACGCGCTGTCCAGCTGCAGGCCCTCCGTCGTCGATATCACTATCCACATTATTACGCACGCCATCTAGTAGACGACATTATAATTTAGTCTTAAAGTAGCTCGGGACTATCAGCGTTTAATAGTTATTTGAAATTTTACGCACACAAATATACATACAAAAACTGAATAGATAGATATCCTCAGAGGGGTGAGAGAAAAGGCGAAATAAGTTATGAGTTGATACAAGAACAGATAACTTACCTTAATCAGAGTCATGGACTCGAAACTGTCTGTGGCGATGAGCGCCGTCAGCGAAGAGTTGAGAGAATTCACCAACGCCGCCGCCGTGTCCAGTCTATTACGAGATATAGGGAGTAAACATTTATACAGGGTCCTTCTTAATATTCTAACACTTTTTTAATGGGATGATCAGACCTGTCAACCTTCTCCATGGGACCAACATGGAAATTGCAAAAAAAAAATCTGCTGTTCCATACAAAACTGCAAACCTACTCGAGTCAAATGTATGGGACTGGTGTATTTTTTTCGCTATTTCGATGTTGATCCCATAGAGAAAGTTGTTCAGTTTGACGGTCTGATCTTCCCTATAAAAAAGTGTCAGCATATTAAGTGGGATGTATGTATGTATGTATGTATGTACTAGCTGATGTCCGCGAATTCGACTGCGTTAACTTTAAAATAAGTATCGTATGTGTTAATTATCTGTGTACCAAATTTCATCAAAATTCGTCCAGCCATCCAACTTCCAACAGTTAATGCGTCTTATCGTCACAGACTTAAGTAAGGTGGTTGCAGAGTTGTCAATTTCAAAATCTAGATTGCGCGTATCAAATAATATTTACAATTTAATTACGAAGAATAAAGCTTTGAAGTTATTCATACAAAATTTCAAAGGCCTACGAAATTTTGTATGAATATCTTCGTAATTCGTAATTCGTAATCGTAATTATATTATAAATCTTAACTATTATAAAACCGTAAAAAGTTGCGGTTCACTTCATATAAACTCAAATAACAATCAATAGCGCGATTTAAATGACGTGCAGCGCCATCTAATGACAAAATTGTTAGTTTGTTTG
The DNA here is from genome assembly GCA_963693445.1 of Agonopterix heracliana. NCBI lineage: Eukaryota > Metazoa > Arthropoda > Insecta > Lepidoptera > Depressariidae > Agonopterix > Agonopterix heracliana. Next base: position 20,606,079 of record OY856308.1, on the reverse strand, counting down.
TTTGTTCGCACATCACGCAAAAACTACTGAACCGATTTTGATGAAACTTTTTTTGTTTGATAGCTTATGATCTGAATTAAAATCTGGTATATAATTTGTGCGGACGAAGTCGCGGCAAAACACTAGTTGTAAATATTATTTGATACGCGCAATCTAGATTTTGAAATTGACAACTCTGCAACCACCTTAAGCATTTATAATATAATCAATAATAAGATTTCACTAGCAGTGCCCAAATCTTGCCCGGTAGAACAGGTAGTTAGCACGATGCCACTTTAAATTGACAGATACTCGTACGTCTCTCACGTTCTCAGATAAGCTAGTGGTGTTACCTACGAATAAGTGTTACAGATCATCTTTGAAACTCATTAATTTGATCGAAACTGGAATGAAACCGGTACGGAAAGCGAGGCTATTAGCTGCTAATCCACCAAGGTAATAAAAATGCCCCTTTTGTAGATTGCACTTTGTGTCGTAAATACGTACTCCCGTACAAAGCGGAAGCGGAGAGGATTGGGGAGCGAGGGGAATTGGGTGAGGGATTTTATTCCTTCCCAAAAACTTGAAACAAATAAGACTCACTCTTCGACGGTGTGTATGAAGTGTAGAGCCCGTATCAGCTCGGTGACGTACGAGTGCGCGTCGAGACGCAGCGACACTAGCGCCGCCGCCGGCGCCGGCACCGGCTCGCCCGTCACGCCCGGCAGCACCGGCAGCTCTTTGTTCTGGCTGCAATATTTACAATCAATTTAATATCCCTAATTATGAAGAACTAAATGTTACTAAAGCGAGTTGTTCTGAAGTGGCGACCGCGTACTGGAAAGCGCAGCGTGGGTAGGCAATGTGGACCGATGACCTGGATGAAAGGTTACATTGTCGCTGCTTACGAGTGGAATAATTTATCTGGTGTTGATAAAAGGAGCAGGAGCAATAAATTAGGATGAATTGATAGCTTTTGATATAAGGATTAATATGCTACATCGTAAGCGCAATGAGTGGATTCGGTGCAATACAAAAGTCGTGGACGAAGTAGCCACTATAGAACGCCGGAAGATGGACAGGCCACGTTACACGTATGGATACTGAGGATTGGACCAGAAGACATTGGAGTGGAGACCCAGAGAAACCATGCGAGGTAGAGGTCACCCACCAGAAAGATGGGTCAATGACATAAGAAGACACGCGGGTCCCAACTGCATGCAGAGGGGAGAAATATGGAGGAGACCAGGCCTATGTCCAAAGAAGGACTGCTGAAGGACTGGTATGGATGGATTGTTTGGCTTACCGACGGTAGTGTGTCTAGTTAGTGTGGCACTCACCATGCGGCGGCGGCGGCACGGGTGCGCGCGAGGTTGTTGGGCGCGGGCGGGAAGGGTGCGCGCACGAGCAGGGAGCGCACGTGCCAGTACAGCGGTAGTGTGTCTAGTTAGTGTGGCACTCACCATGCGGCGGCGGCGGCCAGGGTGCGCGCGAGGTTGTTGGGCGCGGGCGGGAAGGGTGCGCGCACGAGCAGGGAGCGCACGTGCCAGTACAGCGGTAGTGTGTCTAGTTAGTGTGGCACTCACCATGCGGCGGCGGCGGCCAGGGTGCGCGCGAGGTTGTTGGGCGCGGGCGGGAAGGGTGCGCGCACGAGCAGGGAGCGCACGTGCCAGTACAGCGGTAGTGTGTCTAGTTAGTGTGGCACTCACCATGCGGCGGCGGCGGCCAGGGTGCGCGCGAGGTTGTTGGGCGCGGGCGGGAAGGGTGCGCGCACGAGCAGGGAGCGCACGTGCCAGTACAGCGGTAGTGTGTCTAGTTAGTGTGGCACTCACCATGCGGCGGCGGCGGCCAGGGTGCGCGCGAGGTTGTTGGGCGCGGGCGGGAAGGGTGCGCGCACGAGCAGGGAGCGCACGTGCCAGTACAGCGCGCCGAGCCTTCGCCCGCGTCGCCACGCCACTAGCGCCAGCTGGTTGTAAGGCTGCCCCGAGTGTGCTGACACTACCAGTGCGTGTCTACACAGCAAGTTACACATTTTATTTAATACAAACGTATCACGATTTTTATCATGGAAAAAGTAGAACGTCAGGTGTACACCGAAGTCGCAAGTGATCAGTACATTTTTTCAAATAAAGAGATTGGTATCCACTTGTTAACATCAAATATTTTTTTTAAATCTACAGCCTCTCCGGAAAACGTTATTAGTCGGGGAAATCTAGCGAGCTTTGTATGGAGCAGATTGCATTAATTGCACTTTGGGGGATAATTTGGAATAATGATAGATAAATATCTGAAAAACATAAAATCACAATAATCCCCGATTTATAATTGTGTAATATTGAGTAATTAAACCTTAAAGCAAAAAAAAATTATTTAAGTGTGAACATAAAATGGACAACTGGTGATTTTTTACAGGACGGCTTCTTTCCATGCGTTTTAATGATGACAATAATAATCCCCGATTAATATCGTTTTTTCGAGAAGATATTAAACATTTTGTATAAAACACATTGTAACTTCAAGACGAGAATTTTTTAGATAATGATATTTTGTCACAATATGTAGATAGTTACAACTATTAACTGTAAGAATTATCACCAATGTGACTGCGATACTTTTTTTTTAATAAAGTTTTATTTGATTTTAACCCGCGTACATTAAAGACACTTTGATGTTTCTTTCGGAACCTAATAGCGAAAATTTTTGTTTACTCTAATCAAAAAGAATCCCTTAAAAATCTGTAAAGGATTTTTATTAATTTACTAAAATGTAAGACGCGGAGATTGCGCGTTGAGGTGAGGCAGCCGACTGTTGACAGTGTAGCGGCATAAGGTAGCGGTCGCCGCGCGCGGCGCAGTTAGCATCGACACAAAGCATCTTTTAAAAACTTCGCTTTTAAAATAAATTGAAATTTTAATGTTTTAATTATGACAGTGCCCTCAATGAGGATCCACACGCCGTGGGAACGGTCTCGCCTGTCTTGGCCTATAGACGACGCCTGTGGTGTGTATTGTGTCCGGATCGCTGTCGGTAACTTTAAAGGGGCGCTTGTCGCCGCCTGTGCAAGCGCGTGGATTGCCGAGCCGTTGTCATAGTACTGTAGCCGGGGGACTTATTAATTACCAAAAAGATTACCGATTGCCGTTTAGAAATTGTTGTAAGGTACCTACTAAATGACTAATTTAAAAACCTAAGTCTTACAGATCTCAGATCAGATTATAGTCTGAAACGTTTCAAATTTCGAGGCTATTTTCTATACTGACATGTTCTTCACCTTAGTTCAATACCTACGTAACTGTCTGAAGTTTCCATCAGTTAGCTTTGTATGACAACTTTAGATTGTCTTACTATTACGTATGGGTATTGAACTAAGGTGAAGAAAATGTCAGTATAGAAAAAAAAAGAAACCTCGAAATTTAAAAATTTAAGACAATCTTTTTTTTTCTACGCCGGGTTGTGATCTTTAAGACTTAGGTTTTTTCTATTAGTCATTCAGTACCATACAATAATTTGTAAACGGCAATCGGTAATCTTTTTTGTACTTAAAAAGTCCCCCGGCTACAGTACTACCCTATCAGTGTCAGTGTCAAGGTTAAAACTATGACTAGATTTATAGATATACTACCCCCCCCCCCCCCTGGCTACGCCTATGTTAAGATTTTTGAATTTATAATCGAAATGAAAATGATTAACACTCACACTCAGTTGCAGAAACGCTCCTTAAAGTTAATCCTCGATTAAATCTCTTGCTAGCTTTTACTACGTCCACAAGATAAATGCTATTCTCCAACTAAGTGTGAGTTGCAGAAACGGTCATTAAAGTTAATCCTCCATTAAATCTCTTGCTGTAATTTTTTGTCTTGTGGACGTAGTAAAAGCTAGCAAGAGATTTAATTGTGGATTAACTTTAATGAACGTTTCTGCAACTGAGTGTTAGTTGCAGGAAAGGTCATTAAAGTTAATCCTCCATTAATTCTCTTGCTGTCGCTTTTTGTCTTGTTGACGTAGTAAAAGCTATCATGAGAATTAATGGACGATTAACTTTAATGAGCGTTTCTGCAACTGAGTGTTAGTTGCAGGGACGTTCACTAAAGTTAATCCTCCATTAAATCTCTTGCTGTAATTTTTTGTCTTGTGGACGTAGTAAAAGGTAGCAAGAGATTTAATTGTGGATTAACTGTAATGATCGTTTCTGCAACTGAGTGTTAGTTGCAGGAACGGTCATTAAAGTTAATCCTCCATGAATTCTCTTGCTGTCACTTTTTGTCTCGTTGACGTAGTAAAAGCTAGCATGAGAATTAATGGACGATTAACTTTTATGAGCGTTTCTGCAACTGAGTGTTAGTTGCAGGGACGTTCATTAAAGTTAATCCTCCATTAATTCTCTTGCTGTCACTTTTTGTCTTTTTGACGTAGTAAAAGGTAGCAAGAGATTTAATGGAGGATTAACTTTAATGAGCGTTTCTGCAACTGAGTCTTAGTTACAGAAACGGTCATTAAAGTTCTATTCTATTTTAATTTAATGGCGTTTCCTTGTTAGATTTCGCCAGTGTCAAGTTATTTGGGGGGAGTGCAGTCTATCAAGGAATATAATACTCTCTGGCGGGAGGTGTCTATCCAATCTCGAGGATTGTTTTTGAGTAATAGTATAAGAGATAAGTGTACTTTTTGCAACCATAAGCTGCAAGGCTGATTCAGTGTTTATGGGGTGTAGAGCATCTCTGTGATGGGGTTGACCTTGGTCTGCCTGCATATCGTCAGTCGGTTAAGTAGGTACAGTCGTTCAAAGGTCAGTTATGGTTGCAAAAAACGGACGATCAGCTGCAAGGCTGATCGTATGGTACAACTGTAATATGCACTATAGCTATGTGAACAGTACAAAAACTGACGTGGTTCATCAGTCGGTTTAGGAGATACAGCCGTTCAAAGGTCGGTTATGGTTGCAAAAAACGGACGATCAGCTGCAAGGCTGATCATAGGATATTATTGTAATATGCACTGAAGCTATGTGAACAGTACAAAAACTGACGTGATCCGTCAGTCGGTTTAGTAGGTACAGCCGTTCAAAGTTCCAAAAATTAATGGTTACAAAAAAATAATGATCTCCCGAAAGTATGATCATAGGATATTATTGTAATATGCACTGCAGGCATGTGGACAGTACAAAAACTGAGATGATCCGTCGGTCGGTTTAGTAGGTACAGCCGTTCAAAGTTGCAAAAATTCATGACTACAAAAAAATAATCATCTCCCGAAAGGATGATCATAAGATATTATTGTAATATGCACTGCAGACATGTGAACAGTACAAAAACTGAGAAAATCCGTCAGTCGGTTTAGTAGGTACAACCGTTCAAAGTTGCAAAAATTCATGACTTCAAAAAAATAATCATCTCGCGAAGAGATTATCATTGGACACTATTGTAACATAAACTGTAGTTATGTGAACAGTACAAGAACTGCGATGATCCGTCACTCGGTTTAGTAGGTACAGCCGTTCAAAGTTGCACCAATTAATGGTGATAATGATAATTATGACTACCGGAAAGCCTGACTGCAAGAAAGTATTGTAATATACGCAGTAGATATGTGGAAACTTACTTATGACAACCTTTTAATAATTTTATTCTTCGCAAGGCTGTCTTTGGGACAAAGACGAAAATGGCAGGATCGTATCGTCTATTATTTTTTAACATTGTTTTTAACCAGCTTCAAAAAAGGAGGAGGTTCTATGTTCGTCTGTATTTTTTTAGGAAAGCTACAGAATTACAAACAAGTACATTAGGGTTGATTACAAATAATTTTGCAAGTACCTTCAGCCAGTTCTCAATAATTTGGTTGCCGGCTCTGGTAATTTATATCAGAGCTAGCACTGGCTGTCGAGCTAGCTGCCGGCGCCTGCTGCCGAGTTGGGGCAAGCGCCTCGGTGGTGTGGTAGGTAAGGAGTTGTCGGCACAGGATGTCGAAATAACTGCCGGTGCCGGCTGCGGGTTGGCTGTCGGCGCCAGTTACATGGCCTTAGGACTGAAAATATTGCAGACCACAGATCCTACTCAGTTCATTAGATTAGCGAGGAGTGACGAGCTTGTTAGGTTTTTGTTAACTACAGCACACTAGCCGACTGAGCGAAGCCAGCGTGCAGCGGCAGCGGCCGGCAAGTGCCAGAGCTGAATTGCTTCTATTTACTAAGCTAGACTAGGTAGCTAGCCTAGCACCAGCTATATTTACTTTGCTAGACTAAGTAGTCTACGAATTGTGACTTGTTCGTAGATAAGGCTTCACTAAAACTAATTTTATTTTTATTTATTTTATTGGATTAGAGAAACATACAGCATTAATATATACACTTGGATTATAAAACTTAATCAACGAATTAGCCAAAACAGTTTCCACTTATAGAAATTACAGTAGATTATGTTGCTCAAACTTAACAACCAAAAATAAATTAAAAAAGAAACGATACATGTAAACAAACACTTCAATTTCGAATAAAGTTAGCCAATGCCAAAACACCTGCAAATGTTTGTACAGTCAGCCTCAAAAAGATGTAGGTAGGTATACAGTTTTGTTTCACGTAAAGTCCCGATTGAGACTTAATTTTTCAATCATTAATTGGATCTACACCTTATTTCAAATTTTCGTGCTTTTTTTTCAAATTTTATTTGACTATAGTTTTGAAATACAGGTGCGGACAGCAATAAATTGTGTAAGGTACTGTAGGAGGTCGTATATCTTGCTTCGTAACTTTGTACTGGGATCTTCTTCACCACTACGGGTTACCCGGCGCCTCCACCAGTTATAGAGTGTAGATCATTTAAAATACGGAAATTCGGTAAAATTATCTTTTATTTCGTAAAACGCAAGACCGACATGTCACAGATCTAACAAAAGAATCCTAGCCCTGACAAACCTTCGATTCTTCTGGACGTTCCAAATTTAATTCAAACATCGAAAGCAAACCAGCCAACGAAGCAAGATATACGACCTCCTACAGTACTGCCCTCCACACCGCAGACTGAAGCGGTGAACTCAGACCATCAAACTGATCAGGTTTCACTATGGAGCCTACCTCAGAGTATAAGAGATAAGCGTACTTTTGGTAACCACCAGCTGCAAGGCTGGCTCAGTATTCATAGGATGTAGTGTAGAGCATTTCTGTGATGGGGATAGACCAGGTCTGCCTGCATAACTCCAGTCGGATAAGAAGTTGCAGGCGTTTAAAGGTCAGTAAAAAAATGTACATGAACATTAATTTAGTGTGATATTATTGTAGTATGCACCGTAGCTATGTGGACAGTACAAAAACTGACATGAACTGCCAGTCGGTTTTGAAGAACCGACTGATGAACCATGTTAGTTTTTATACTGTTCACATAGCTACGGTACATACTACATACAATAATATCATACGATCAGCCTTGCAGCTGATTGTAAATTTTGTACTGACCTCTTAACGTCTGTAACTCCTAAACTGTCTAGAGCATGCAGACTTGGTCCATATCCATCACAGAGATTCTCTACACCCTATGAACACTGAATCGGCCTTTATCATGGTCACCAAAAGTACGCTTATCTCTTATACTATCAGGAAACTGGGTAAAAAATCTTCTCTTTCATACAAAACTGCTGTACCTACCCGACTCAAATGTATGGGACAACTGATTTTTTTTTCGTTTCCTGAGATAGGCTCTATTGTGAATGTTGTTCAGTTTGGTGATCTGAGCTCACCGTTTCAGTTTGCGGAGGGCTATCCCTTATGAGTGTTATTTATGAGTCTTTTGACAAATGTGTAAAAATATTTTAACAATCTTTTAAAAATAAGTGTTTTTGGACTCGCACTCTCATACGCTATCAATTGATACCCAACACGATATTGCAGAAAAAAATTTATAATCTTTCTACTCCACAAAACTGCCTCCAATATAAAAATTAAGCGTTTTTTACATACATTAATTTATGTGATTTGGTCATTAATTAAAATAAGTGTGCCAAATTTCAGCCCTCAGAACCTTTCAGAACCTTTAAAAGAAGCGAGATCGCTTACAATGAGATGTCTATAAGCTGTTTTTGCTGCAAGAGTCATTACGAACCATCTCACACATCTCTCCTCCTGAACGAGCCGGGTTCCGAAAAGGCTTCAGCACCATAGGCTGCATACCTGTGCACAAACACACGATTCAGCATGATATACAGAAGAGTATAAGCTGTATCCATGTTGAATCTCGGTACATTGAAGTGCTGAATGAAATGCTTGTAAAAAAGCGCCACTATGTCAGTCCGAATACAGAGCCAAAACTCGAAACATATCATTCTGCAGCGAGGTTTGAGGAAGGGTGCTATTTCTCCAAAACTAGTCACAGCTGCCTGTACTGGAAGATGTTTTGAAGGTTCCAGATTGGAAAGGGTATTTCATCAAATATAACCTGAAAAGGCAATATAAATGGCAAAAATACATCAGGCACACGGTTTCGCGGGGATATATCAGTCATGGCAGAGATCCTGGAGAACCTCAATAGAATAAGAAGCTGTAAGTTCTCCAAAAAGGAAATAAATAAATATTAAACTAAGGAGAGCTTCCGAATATTTCCATAGTGTCACTCATGTGATTTCTAGTTTTTATCAAAGAAATTGATAGTCTTTACTTTTGATCATTTTATGAGAACAAAACGTTGGTTTTACTTTATGCTTTTCTCTTTGCATTTTAAGGGTGACCGCATATATATCCGCGGCGAAGGAGCCGAAGGAGGTGAACGAAACGAATTTCCTTTTATTTCTTCTGACGATTCGTCTTATTTGCCTCGGATAAGTGTGCGAGGTGTCATCGAATTTCATACAACCAATTTTAAATTCGATTAGTTCGCATCTCGGCTCATTCGCCTATGATAAATGTGCGTACACCTCAAGGGTTCAGGAAGGCATAACGTATCAAGGGGCTAGTGGTGTGGTGAATGTAGGATGATAATTCTTTACTATGAGGCTCTTAACAGAATGTTATTGAAACTTAACCACTTCTGATAATGTTTAACAGGATTATTTTTCATTTTAGCGTTTATACGTGAACTGACAGATATAATTATGTCAGTTTTAATAGTGTCCACATACTTACTGCGTATATTACAATACTTTCTTCTTAGTCAGGCTTACCGGTAGTCATAATATCTTTATCACCATTAATTTGTGCAACTTTGAACGGCTGTACCTACTAAACCGAGTGACGGATCATCTCAGTTCTTGTACTGTTCACATAACTACAGTGTATATTACAATAGTATCCAATGATAATCCCTTCGCGAGATGATTATTTTTTTGTAGTCATGAATTTTTACAACTTTGAACGGCTGTACCTACTAAACCGACTGACAGATCATCTCAGTTTTTGTACTGTTCACATGCCTGCAGTGCATATTACAATAATATCCTATGATCATACTTTCGGGAGATCATTATTTTTTTGTAACCATTAATTTTTGGAACTTTGAACGGCTGTACCTACTAAACCGACTGACGGATCACGTCAGTTTTTGTACTGTTTACATAGCTTCAGTGCATATTACAATAATATCCTATGATCAGCCTTGCAGCTGATCGTCCGTTTTTTGCAACCATAACCGACCTTTGAACGGCTGTATCTCCTAAACCGACTGATGAACCACGTCAGTTTTTGTACTGTTCACATAGCTATAGTGCATATTACAGTTGTACCATACGATCAGCCTTGCAGCTGATCGTCCGTTTTTTGCAACCATAACTGACCTTTGAACGACTGTATCTACTTAACCGACTGACGATATGCAGGCAGACCAAGGTCAACCCCATCACAGAGATGTTCTACACCCCATAAACACTGAATCAGCCTTGCAGCTTATGGTTGCAAAAAGTACACTTATCTCTCGGAATATGAGAAGGATTTTGGAGCTTCGTGGCAGGCTGAGACGCGAACCGCGCGAACACCACGCGAGAGAAGTGTTCGAGGCAAACCCTGCAACGTGACTCCGTCATTAAAGTTAATCCTCCATTAATTCTCTTGCTGTCACTTTTTGTCTCGTTGACGTAGTAAAAGCTAGCAAGAGAATTAATGGACGATTAACTTTAATGAGCGTTTCTGCAACTGAGTGTTAGTAGCAGAAACGGCTTTTTCCATTAAATTACAGCAAGAGGCTGTAATTTTTTATCTTGTTGACGTAGTAAAAGCTAGCAAGAGATTTAATCGAGGGTTAACTTTAAGAAGCGTTTCTGCAACTGAGTGTAAGATTAGTTAATTTTTAATCAACTTTTTAGCACGGACTTGAAAGAAATACGGACCGAATATTGCACTAAAAAGATGTGAAGCATGCAAGGTAATACAATCTCGTTTGTTCTACAAGCGACCTACACTCACACAGATGCACTAGCTCTAGGCGCAGGTCCTACAACCCGTCACCTTATGTACCGCGTGACAGCACGCACATAAAAGAAATGGGTGCTTCACTCATGATAAGACGAGATTACGTCTGGTTCTTCTTTTAAGTCTGTGCTTTTTAGATTAAAATAGTTAATAATAGTTAATTTTAATCAAAATTATCTTTGGGCCCACACTGTTTTAAACCACATACTCTACTCATCAAACTGAACAACTTTAACCTGTCAGAACAAAAAAAAAGTAGAACAACTCTGATAGCATGGTCAACTCGGACAACATGAACAAATCGGATAACATGGTCAACTCGGACAACACGGTCAACTCGGACAACATGATCAACTCGAACAACATGGTCAACTCGGACAACATTGTCGACTCGGACAACATGGTCAACATGGTCAACTCTGACAACATGGCAAACTTGGTCAACATGGTTAACTTGAACAACATTAATAACGTTGATAGCATGGTCAGCTCAGTCAACATGATCAACGGTGGATTTTGTCACAGTTAATTGAGTTGTCAAGAGTTGTTCATGTTGTCCATGTTGACTGAGTTGACCGAGTTTTTACACAGTTTAAGCAACATAAGACCGTAGTTCACATCTTTGTCCGAGAGTGTCCTTTTATTTTGTATTTGCAAAAATAAATTGCACTTTGAACACGTGCCAGGTCAAAATATTGTACTACGACGATAAAGCAAAAAAATTAAAACCGGTCAAGTGCAAAACGGGCTACTCGCGAGGGTTCCGTACCACACCACCACACAACACAAATATTAATTTAAAAAAAAAGTTTTTCTCCGGGACCCTTAACACGAGACCGACTCACACTTGGCCGGTTTTTATTATTTGTTTTTATACTACGTGTTGTTTGCTCTATAGTCACACTAAGTTTGAGGCTTGTGTGTATATCGTTTTAACGATAGAACGAGAAGAAAAAACGTTGGTAAAAACAAGTTTCTTCGAGAACTCCCCCTTCATTTTTAACTTTTTTCCTTTTTTTATGTAAAAAAATCCGTCACAAAAACGTATATTCTCTGAAAATTTCAACTATCTAGCTATTACAGTTCAAAATTTACAGCCCATAATAGGTAGGAAGGACGGACGGACGGACGAACAGACAACCTAGGCTTAGTAATAGGGTCCCGTTTTCACCTATTGGGTACGGTACCTACCCTAAAAACGGTAGATAAACGTTGTCTTATTCTGAATTATATGCAGTTATAGTTCTATAGGCAAACTATTTTGTCACAGTTTTATTACAATCTTCTCCAAAAACCGTAGTGGATAATAATATAATACTTTGTACTTGTAGCGCACAATTTATTGACTTTAATTCAATTTAAGGATCTAACTTCGTTAGTATGCAGCGAGGCAGCGTTCATCAGTTCGTCCCTCATTCATCAGATAGCTCCGTCCCTGTCGCACACCGACTCCGCGTTGCAGCACTGCTACTAGCTGGTGCGCACTTGGATGAACGATTTTATTGTTTACGTAACTTGCGTTTTATAAATTATTTGAAAAATCCTGATCCCTTACATAAGAGATTATGATCATTAATAATAAAGAATACAAATTTTCTTGTAAATCCAAGAAAATACTTAGAGTGTCTTAAATGCGCAAGGGGTAAAACTAAAAAAAACTAATTTTAACTGCCTTCTTGAAGAGTCACCTAGGTGAAAACTTTACAAAGTTTCGAGGCCTACATTTAAAGGGTAAAAATAGAAAAATCCCTGTAAGTGCTATTTTTTAAGTCTCATTTTTTCCAACAAGAAAGAAAAATCATCGTATTTTTAACATTTTTCACCGTAAACAAGGGATTACTTATTTACCGAAATTATAAGATGTCAGTAGATATAAATCTTAATTTTCACCTAAAGTGTATTTTTTGTTTAGCGTAAAACAGTAAAAACACAACTTTAGGTATTTCTCAGGAGCCGACGCCCCTTTCACAAAAAAAATTGGATAAATGCGTATTTAAATATTAGTATTATTATTTAAAAAACAATTTCCTAAAGTGTATTTAATGCAATCTCAAACGCTAAAATTCCCCGACTATATAGCTGTAAGAAGATGAATTAGACAGAACTCAGTAAGTGGGTCAGCTACTCATTCCTTTGTACCATAGCCGAAGATCAGATCCTCTCGGTTTCCACTTCAACCAGCCAGCAAAGATAATCAGAGATGAGGATCAGGGACTTCCCTCTAGAGCCGAGGTGACGTCACTCACTGAAAGCTTGCCACCTTTAGTTACAGAATTTTAGGTGTTCACCATAAAGCAGGCACTTCACTCTAACTCGGCAAGAACTTCCAAAGGAAAATTACTATGGACACACTCCTCGTCCGTTCTCGGCGAGAATGTAGTGCCTGCATTACATATAGAAGACGGACTGACCTGTAGAAGGTGTGGGCGACCCTCAGCTGCTGCCTGTAGCGCGCGAGGTCGCCGAGGTGCACGAGGCAGTGCTGGCAGATGTAGCGCGCGGCGGCGGGCGGCGGCAGCCGGCCCCCCGCGGCCTCCCCGCCGGCCTGCGCCGCGCCCCACCCCTCCACCCAGCCCAGCAGCGACGCACGACGTCTAAGGACGTGGCGACGGTTATTTACATGCTTGGCTACCTTCACACGCTCGCGCGAGCAGGCGAGCCCGCTGCACATCAAGTCTACGTTACAACTATAAAGTAGTCTAGACTAATATTTTAAAAAGATTTGATTTTTTGTTTGTTTGTATTGAATAGGCTCCAAAACTACTAGAAAGATTCATATTCATATTCATTTATTCATGCAGAATCATATGGTACAATGTAGGTCTTAAGTAGTAACATCATGGTAAACCAGCACATGATACCCATTGTGGTCATAGCACATTAAAGGTAATTATCCAAATAATTATGGCAAAAGCTAATTTTCAATTTCATTCAAATAAAAGACAATTAAAGAAGATTGATTTGAATAATTCTTTCACCATTAGAATGCTACATTATCCGTGATTAAAATAGGCTAGTATGTCAGGATGATTCTAAGGCGGTACGAAGTTCGCCTCGGATATCTAGTCGTTAATAATTTAAGAGTTGATGTACAGCGAGCTCTCCTATGCTCGCGCGAGCTTGCGGAGGTCAGGCCTACGGCGAAGGGTCGGCCAGCATGGTTTCGCGTAAATCATGCTTTACAGTTATTACATTCGAATAGTAGGCAGCAATAAGTCAGTTAGCCTTAGAACGAATCTCAAAACTGAAAATAACAGTATTTTGTAAAGGTTGAATGCACCTCAAAATTAAATGTCAAACTGAATCAGGTTTTGATGGTGATTCGGCTGCTTTAAGTAAACAGGCAACCAACACGTTTCCCACATGACCATCATTGAATAAAGAAAATAATATAGTGCACATACCTAAATGGTAAGTCAAGTTTGAATGTGGTGCATATCTGGTGCAGCAGACAGAGGTAGAACCCGGCGGCGGCCTGCAGCACCCACGACAGCATCGCCTGCCCCTCGCTACGGAGGGGGTTCTGCGAACAACAAGGTGACTATGGTTATGTTTTGTAATTGCTATTTTAAGACCTTTTAAAACCAAATGAGAGCAATTAAGATATTATGATTTGATTAAAAGATGTTTTAATTTGCAGTTTTAAAAAAACCTCACTTCCTTGTATAAGGATGTTATGAGAAGCTTGCCGAGACATGCATAACAAATAATAATTAAAACTATACTCCACTTGGCTAGCATTCAGAAATTCACATGCTTTAGGGCCTGTTTCATCACTTATGAGTATGTTCTTGTTAGCTTATCCGACAGATATATTGACATATTTTTCATACAAAACATGTCAAACTATCTGTCGGATAAACTAACAAGAACTTACTATGAAGTGGTGAAACAGGCCCTAAAAGTTTTAAAATATTCTATCAGTATGAATTTCAATGACCTTTCCAAACGAGATTCAGGCTAGTTGTTAAAATAATTGAAACAGTGTAATAGAATAACTGTCTACAAGTAAAATCAAAAGACAATGGTTGTAAATGACCACAATAAATGGTAATACATACTTACATACCGGTCAAAATAAGGTAAAATAAAGTATAACTGATTGATTGATTGAAAATCATAACCCTCCTTTTTGCTCTGCCGTAGTCGGGTAATAAAACTGATGATCTGATGAACAGATCTTACCTTCCTGTCCTTAGAGATGGACTGCAGGGCTTCGATCTGCTGCTTGAAGCCGATGTTCCACAGGTCCTGCTCCACCTTCTTGTCCAGGGCATAGTCCAAGTCTAGCACCAACACTTTCTGATATACCTGCACAACAACATTGCGGTACTAGAATGGACTTGGAATGAGCATTTTAGAGGAAGTTTGAAAGTAGCGCCACGTCTCTAACTGAAGAACTGCGCGTTAATCCATTATCATGGTACAAGGTGTAATATGAATTTGGATGGCCGCATAAGGAGAGGAAAACTAAAGGAAAGATGTCGCCCCACCTCTATCACCCCATCCTCGTCTCATGGGATGCAAGCCGGGTTAAGACCTGCCACACAGATTCGGAATTCCTTTCTGGAGGGGGAAAATCCACATGAAATCGTAATCCTGATTCAGAATTGGGTTTGTGTGGCAGACATTACGCGCACTGTGTGGCACACCACTGATTTGCGTATGTAGAACGCCGCAGCCGTCCCGCATCATATTGTATACCACAACTAGGCAGCCTGGTGCCCAACCAGGTTTATTTTGTTACCTAGTATGTACAATTTGTAACTTTCATTTATGAATAAATGTGTGGAATTCTATAAGTAAATGAATTATTTACCTTTTGCAGCTGCTGTTGTGTGGCCCAAAGACTGCGTTCCTGTAGCATGGAAGTTCCACTCTTGAATTTCAATATCTTCTGTTTAAGCTCATCTGCCTCCCTACAAAAGTCAAATTGTAAATTTTTTTGCTCCGATCGGTTTGTTCCCATAGTAAAAGTTGTTCAGTTTGATGGGCAAACTCTGAGTTTAAAAGGATGCTAATGATATCAATTTCACCGTGTATGATGTGATAGGAGTTTGTGAGTTTTGTCATGCAGTTGGACATTATATGAACAGATTATGATGATAATCATTGCTTCTATGGAGTTATAAGACTACATTTAAATAGCCTTTTTAACACTCAGTTGCAGGAACGCTCATTAGAGTTAATCCTCCATTAAATCTCCTGCTAGCTAGACAAAAAGTGACATTAAGAGATTTAATGGAGGATTAACTTTAATGAGCGTTTCTGCAACTGGTTGCAAGTGTAAGAGACATTCGAGTTAGTTAATCCTTCTTTTCTAATGTTATGATAACACTTGAAAGTAAACAATTTTAGTTACATATCAGTGTAATTTCTAATGCAGAGTTGACTTTTAGATTACATCAAAGAATAACTGAATACGTCACAATTATAAGTACAATATTGATTGAATCTCAACCCTGAACATGAAGAAAGGTATGAAAGTTGGCTTCATTTGGACGATCTACGGGAATATATGGCGATGGTGATGCCGACGTGGTATTTACTGCGTAAGCTACTATACGTGAAATACGGAAGAAAGAAGATTAAACAAGAGAACCAATAAAATTACTAAACATATTTAGGTTAGACGAAATAAAACTAATGTCGTATCTACTAACCTTAGCATCTGCACAGCGGCGTTTAGAACCATTTTGATAGAGGCTTAGAGCCTCAATATTTGTCATAGCATTAGGGAATGATTCAAAAATAATATTACAGAATAATGGAAGGAAAAATTCTAAAAACAATCGAGATCCATGCACTTCTGTCAATGTCAAACAATAAACTGTCAATGTCAAACGCCGAACGAAACGTCAGAATTGTTTTTAAAATGGTTGCCATTTACAAAAAAAGGCGAAGCCATAAAAAAAAGTACGGAAAGAGCATGGTAAGGGCCTTTTTCTCCGGATTTCTTAGATAAAGAGATAAAGATATATAATATTCTTGATAAAGATAAACACAAGAAGTTTGGAATCCTCTATAGTGGAGTGCAGACTGCCTAACAAGACGGGAAACATGATAATACTCCTTTGTGGTCGGTAAGGATCGTTCTTCTCCGTAGTTTTTTTTAGTGACGTTTTTTACGAACTTTGTCCCAGCTCTGTCCCTTTCTAATCCAACGTCAAAAATTGACGTCATTCAATAGAAAGGGACACACGTAAAATTGAAAATATCGACGACGGAGTCGAACGTCAATTTTCTTGTATCAATGTTTCTAAGGAAGAGTGGGATCCATGGATCTAGAATCATAAAGGATCCGAGGATTGATACAATAAAATTGACGTTCGACTCCGTCGTCGATATTTCAAATTTTACGTGTGTCCCTTTCTATCCAATGACGTCACAACGAAAATTGAATGACGTCAATTTTTGACGTTGGATTAGAAAGGGTTGAAAAAGTTGGACAGAGCTGGGACAAAGTTCGTAAAAAACGTCACTAAAAAAAAACTACGGAGAAGAACGATCCTTACCGACCACAAAGGAGTATTATCATGTTTCCCGTCTTGTTAGGCAGTCTGCACTCCACTATAGAGGATTCCAAACTTCTTGGTGGGATCCTTTAGATAAATATCATTGTTTGGTTTCTTTTGGTTGTTGTTGCTAGACATAGCTAGCATGCCGCAGTGATACAGCGCTATCACACCTTAGCTCTCTTTCTATTTGCGTGCGAACGAACGAGATAAAAGACTTGATATAGCCGTATCACGTGCAGCATACTACGAGGACAGATGTGTCGCCGTGTGTACAGTTCGACATAAAAGAGTAGAAAATAAATGAGGACGCTGCCTCCACGCAAAAACGTCAAAATCACGCATAAGCTGGCAAGACCGACCTACAATTTGTTTCAAAATATTTAGTTCCAGCATAGCTAGCATGCCGCAGTGATACAGCGCTATCACACCTTAGCTCTCTTTCTATTTGCGTGCGAACGAACGAGATAAAAGACGTGATACAGCCGTATCACGTGTAGCATACTACGAGTGCAGTTTTCTACTCTTTTGTGTCGCACTGCATAGGTAGCATGCCACCGTGATCCAGCGCTATCACACCTTCGTTCTCTTTCTACAAGGTGTTACAAAACTACAAATAAACATTTAAGGGGGTGGTGTAGACCATCAAACTGAACAACTTTCACTATGGGATCAATATCGAAATCTACAAATCGACTAGAGCTAAAATATGTATGGAATTTAAAATTATTTTTTTCGCTATTTCGATGTTGGTCCCATAAAGAAAGTTGTTCAGTTTGACGGTCTATACAACCCCCTTTTAAAAATTTATTGTTACTTATGAAACACCCTGTATATGCGCGCAAACGAACGAGATAAAAGACGCGATACAGCCGTATCACGTGCTGTATTTCGCACATATCAAACTGGGTCAAATAACAATCAGCGCCCACGGCATGGTTCCTCGATGATCGTTATATGGCGCCTGCAAACTTGGTCGTTCGCGCGCATTAAGAAAGTACACTAGGGCGCGATAACGCTTTATCGCGCCGTCATGCCGCGGACGCAGGTTTGAGTCAAACCATTTGACCGTCTCCGGGGCAGCCGGGGCCCTTAATATCATAGGCTCGGGTCCCACGGCCTGTGTATAGACAAGCCGCGCCACGACGCGCCTCGCCTGTACTCGCCTGTAACACCACGCGCCGACCCGTTCCCACGGCGCCTGTGGCTCGCCATGCCATTCAGTGTTACCATTGCTACGCAAGGGAATGAGCCATTTATTTCTTTTATTTCAAAGCCAAATTATTATATAATATTATAATATCTAAATTGTTACATATTTCATTTCTTGTTGTTTTAATAACTGAAAAACAATCTTTCTTTTCTGAATTATTCTGCAAGAACATAGATTATAAGGAGACCGGAATAAGTAAAAAAAAAGAAATACGATAATTGTCGCGTCTTACGTAATCACCGCGGCACACGAAAACTGCATTGGAAAAGATTTGCATGTAATGTATAGAAACAAAACGAACTTTCACGACAAACCGTGTTCTGTAATTTGTCCGTAATAAGAAAATGTAAAATTTCGGCTAATTTATATAAACACAACTGAAATATAAACTACTAAGTTATTAAATATGGCGCAGCGCTAGTCGAGAGAAAAAAAGAGCTAATCTAGTTCCGAAAAGCCGAACTTGGCAACACTGTCGCTACAATCCACGCACCAACTGGAGGCCTACTCCGAGCTCTTAAAGCAGGACCTAAACAGAACTGCCCTGCTTTTTCGTACCATGAACTACTATTAGCAGGCCTGCGGCAGGGCAGCGTTCAAAAACCGTTCACCTTTTTTTTGTATGAACATTTCATACCATGACGGTGTGTTTGACAGCAGCAAAACGTTTTTTGCGCGTCTGAAATGTCAAATAAAGCAATCTTTAAAAAGTTACTCTCGGGCAGCTTTAACAACATTGTTTTGTAATTTATTGTGGTTTTTTGGTGGATTCACTGTACATTTTTCAAGTTTTATGAGTGTTTTTTTTTATTTTCGCCCTCAAAATTTTGTAATCGACGTAAGTATTGTTTTTGTGTCCTATTTAGATAGGCGTATAGGTGTACAATTTACGTAAATATAATTCCTTATGATTCTCAAGTGTTTCTAATCACAATTTATCTTTTCAGACTCTGAGAAATTTGGGATCCCTGGCTGGCTGGCTGTATTGATGGCACTCATCACTCATGTAAGCATAAGCATATGCTCACGACTATATTCCCCGAGGGGGTAGTCAGAGATATTCTGAAACCTCAGAACATCCACGTTTCACCAGTAGTACCGAAACTCTGTCCAGTGTGACGGGGGGTGAGCCCGTCGCCACTTATAATGGACAGTGGGTACAATACACGCCTCGAAATTGAAGCATGCAGGTTTCCTCACGATGTTTTCCTTCACCGAAAAGCCAGTGGTGTAACAAATCGTACATAAATTCCGAAAAACTCATTGGTACGAGTCGGCTTGGACGGGGATCGAACCATCGCCTCTTACACGGCAGGCAAGGTTACTCGCCACTCATCACTCATGTAGCTATGGTAATACTTGAGGAATGGTACCTATTTCCGTAGAAAACATTATCGTTCTATGAATTTTGAGTTGAGTTGGTAAGACATCCTTATGTACCTAAAGTAAAACAGATAAAATTTTATTTAATATATCTACTTACCTATTTATTTATTTATCACTTTATTGTACACATGAAAAGAACACATTGAAAAATATAACAGAATAATGTAAAAGAAGGGTGAGGTTATCCCTGAAGAGGTATAATAAACTTATGCAACATTATTACAAATTATACATATTACTTATTTAATTTCAGATGGTATAGGTATCCCAAATAGAACCAGCTGGACAACAAAATGCAAAAAGCAAATGAGTTGCAGATTGGTATAGCCCATAGAGAAATTACACGCTCCCCTTGGGTATAGCCACACAGTATGATCTTGTTACTTAGCGTTCTACGGTAGCGTTCCAGAGCAACCTGAAAATTAAATGTTATTTATTATAATAAGATAAGATAAATTAACTATATTTAACTGTAAGTATTCTTATTTTCTTATATAATTTTCTTTCTCTAATGTTACTATATGTTTTGGTGTAAAATAAAACAATATTTAATTTCATTTTCAGTCGTTTTTTTCACTCAGTAGTAGGTAATAATAGGTACACGTGGAGACACATCAAGCTATACAAAACCAACATAAGCTGGCCGCGCGTAGGTTGCATAACGTATAACGTCGCACGGCCAGCTTATTTTGGTTTTGTATCGGTTCTGAATCCTCTGTGTATCGGTTCATGTGTCAGCGGGTATAAGTACCTATGAATGATCTTCAATACAATTTAATACTTGAGACTCACCTTGCTTCTCTTATTCCTAAATATTGGTCACCGAACATACAAACAGCAAAGAAAATAGCTCATTCTTATTAGAATGGTACCTGGTGGTGGTGGTTTCCTTACCTGTTGGTAAGGAACTTTTAGGTAGGCACAGGAAGAACCGAATCCGTTACTTGAGCAAGGAACAGTTAAATATGTGACTTGAAAACATCAATTAATAAAAATAGTAAATTAATTAAAATTCGAATAAAAACACTTGAAAATCGTAAACATTTTTGTTTGGCCAATGAGCGTTTTTTTTTTCGTTTCATAGTAGATCGATAGATGACGCTACGGTCTATACGAATCTATGTCAAACACTGAAAAATTATCTTTCCCCGAAATGAGGGTAAAAGTGAAGTGAAAAAAAAAACAAAAATCTTTTGGAACATATTTTTTTTATTATATTTAACTATATTTCTTATGCTAATTTACTCTTTAAGACGATACAAGACTACAATTTGACTAAAATAAATATAAAAACTCTTTGATCATAAGGCAAAATCTGAAATTGAACATAAGAAAACTTGAGCTGTCAAATGTCATTGTTAATCAAACTCGTATCGTAGCATTTACTTTGTCGTGTTTGTTAGTTTACTTCAGAGAGTCACGTTGCAGGGTTTGCCTTGAACACTTGTCTCTCGCGTGGTGTTCGCGCGGTTCGCGTCTCAGCCTGCCACGAGGCTCCAAAATCCTTCTCAGTTGTTCTTACTCAAAAACAATCCTCGAGATTGGATAGACACTCCCTCAAACTACTTGACACTGGCGAAATCTAACAAGGAAACGCCAATAAATAAAAATAGAATAGAATAGTTTACTTCAAACTGCTTTTCTGAAAAACAACGAAAAAGGACTGTATTTTTGGCTAAGAAAGAAATCGAAAATAATTTCAATTTTTTTTTGATGACTTCTTCCAAATCCGAACCAAAGAGAATGAAATCTCTACGTTTTTTAGTCTATAGGTGACATTGCAGAGGAAGTTTTTGCTTGACAGTTTGTCGTACAGACACTACTGCCATCTATTGAGTTATAAGAAAACGGCATTAAAAAAAAAAAAGAAAAACGCTCATTTTTAAGTAGGTACGTTCTTAAACTCATCCCATTAAAATTCTCTCATATAATTTACTTCCATAAATAGTGCTTCTTGCAAATTGAAAATAGTAGCTCAATGCTAACAATATTTTTTTGTACGTTTTTTAATAATTTACCTAAAAAACTTGAATTTATTTCACGTTTTATAAAATCGGCAATCTACTAAAAAATACTGCAATATAATGTTTTGAACGTTCCTCGTGGGAAAGAGAGACGCTTATGTGACTGTGTATAGCACTGTTTCATTCATATTGTTTACGTCTTGAATGACAGCTAGCAGACCAGAGACAACCAACCGTTCACCTAGCGGAGTAGCAGTGCAATAGCAGTTCACCTTTAGGGCCGTCATGGTACGAATTTAAACAATTCAGTTTAAGGCCTGCTTAAAAACTGCACTGTTTAAGGATGGTTTTTTAAAAGTTGAGAGTAGGCCTCCAGTAGCTAGCTTGTAGATAGGGTCCCACGGCATGTGTGTTGTCAATCCACACGCCACGCGCCACGCCGTGGGAACAGAGCGCCTGTCGCGGCCTGCGGTGCGTATTGCTATCCATCGAAAGTCGGTAATTTCAAAGGAAACGCCTGTCGCCGCCTGTACAAGCTCGTGGATTGCCGAGCCAGTCAGGAATAAATCTACCCGATGGGGAGTTTTCTGACAGCTAGTAAAACATAGTTCCAACAAACCGCGATAGATGGCGTTGACGCCAGATGGAGGAGATGGAGGATGGATGGGCCAGATGGAACAACTCCGACAACATGAACAACTCGGACAACATGGTCAACTCTGACAACATGGTCAACTCGGACAACATGGTCAACTCAGTCAACATGGACATCATGAACAACTCTTGACAACTCATTTAACTTTGACAAAATCCACCGTTGATCATGTTGACTGAGCTGACCATGATATTAAGGTTATTCACGTTGTTCAAGTTAACCATGTTGACCAAGTTTGCCATGTTGTCAGAGTTGACTTTTTTGACCATGTTGTCCGAGTTGACAATGTTGTCAGAGTTTACCACGTTGTCCGAGTTGACCATGTTATCAGAGTTGACCATGTTGTCCGAGTTGACCATGTTGTCCGAGTTGACCATGTTATCCGATTTGTTCATGTTGTCCGAGTTGACCATGCTATCAGAGTTGTTCATTTTTTTTGTTCTGACAGGTTAAAGTTGTTCAGTTTGATGAGTCGAGTATGTGGTTTAAAGCAGTGCGGGCCCAAAGTTAATTTTGATTAAAATTAAAAATAATTAACTGTTTTAATCTAAAAAGTTGATTAAAAATGAACTAATCTTACACTCAGTTGCAGAAACGCTCATTAAAGTTAATCCTCAATTAAATCTCTTGCTAGCTTTTACAACGTCCACAAGACAATATTACAGCAAGTGATTTAATGGAGGATTAACTTTAATGAATAATGACTGTTCCTGCAACTAACACTCAGTTGCAGAAACGCTCATTAAAGTTAATCCTCAATTAAATCTCTTGCTAGCTTTTACTACGTCCACAAGACAATATTACAGCAAGAGATTTAATGGAGGATTAACTTTAATGACTGTTCCTGCAATTTACACTCAGTTGCAGAAACGCTCATTAAAGTTAATCCTCAATTAAATCTCTTGCTAGCTTTTACTACGTCAACAAGACAAAAAGAGCAAGAGATTTAATTGAGGATTAACTTTAATTAGCGTTTCTTCAACTGAGTGTTAGTTGCAGGAACAGTCATTATTAAAGTTAATCCTCCATTAAATCTCTTACTGTAATATAATAACTCTTAGTGTAATGTAATATTGTCTTGTGGACGTAGTAAAAGCTAGCAAGAGATTTAATGGAGGATTAACTTTAACGAGCGTTTCTGCATTTTCATTTCGATTAAAAATGCAAAAATCTTAACATAGGCGTAGCAAGGGGGGGGGGGGGGGGGGTATCTATAAATCTAGTCATAGTTTTAACCTTGACACTGACAGGGTTACTACCTGTGTGTGCGCGTGGATTGCCGAGCCATTGACATAGTACTGTAGCCGGGGGACTTTTTAATTACAAAAAAGATTACCGATTGCCGTTTACAAATTATTGTATGGTACTAAATGACTAATATTAAAACCTAAGTCTTACAGATCACAACCCGGCGTAGAAAAAAAATAAAAACATTTAGTCTTAAATTTTTAAATTTCGAGGTTTTCTTTTATTTTTATACTGACATTTTCAAACTAAGGTGAAGAACATGGTAGTATAGAAAATAGCCTCGAAATTTGAAACGTTTCAGACTTATTTTGATTTTTTTTCTACGGCGGGTTGTGATCTGTAAGACTTAGGTTTTTATTATATTAGTCATTTAGTACCTTACAACAATTTCTAAATGGCAATCGGTAATCTTTTTGGTAATTAATAAGTCACCTGGCTACAGTACTATGTCAATGGCTCGGCAATCCACGCGCTTGCACAGGCGCGGCGACAGGCGCCCCTTTGAAGTTACCGACAGCGATCCGGACACAATACACACCACAGGCGTCCACAGGCGTCTACAGGCCAAGACAGGCGAGACCGTTCCCACGGCGTGTGGCTTGGCGCGATTTGCGTATATACAGGCCGTGGGAACCGAGCCATAGATTAATATGTATATTGGTTATAGATAGGTAAGTCGCCTTGGATTTTAGGACGTTTTAATTATTGGCGTTGCCTCATATTAGCAGCAGGGGGAGCCCCAGTATGCAATAAATTGAAAAAAGACGGACGGCTGACACAAGGCTCGAACCATATGCACCCGAAACGTGAGCCGGTTGTCTAGACCACTAGACCAACAAGACAGTGGTTGATACGGGCGAAATCTCTCACTATTACAGCGCAGCGGTGAGGTGTAGCGCGCTTTCTCTACACTTTAGATACGAACCCAAATTCAACACTTAGTACTTCGAAACGTAACCGATAGATGGCGGATGCTGTCTATGGAAAATAGCGTTCCACCTAGTTTGTACTGAAGATATCACAGCATGCTTAATATTTGACATTTCTGCAAAAGTACCAAACTACTAATATTTTGTTACCAACATTATACAACATTTTATTTGCGTTTTCTGATTCTGACCGTAGGCAATCTTGTTTTGATAATTTTTAGATTTTCCTATATTGTTATCGATCGAAAACCTCAATCAAAATAACTATAAAGCTCCACTGAACCAGAAATCATGGATGGCGAGAACAAAGAACCCATTAATATTATATCAGTGAGTATAGTATAAATAATATTATTATTTCTTGTTCACTTTGTACCAAAATTGTATGACTAATGCAGAGTTCATAGAAAATATTATTGTGCAAGATACAATACCTGGTCAGAGATGATAACATCTCACGACTATAAGCCTTTTCGTTGTGGTCAGAAACTGCTACAACAACCAAATATCTTGTATGCTGTGGTATCGTGGTGATAAATCAACAATTTAAATTTCAGGAAAACAAGGACGTAGTTTACGGATACGAAAAATGCCAATCACGTGAAGCCAAGTGGCTGTGCCTCGAAAACATTTATCAGAAGTTCTATCGGCCCAACTTCTATGACATTGGAGGCACCTACATAGAGGATGTCGCAGACTACTGGTTCTTATACAAAACGGAACAAGTCGGCAATTTATTCCTTCTACATCTGTTTGTATGTAACAGGCAGGAGAGTTCATTTTCCGTCGGAGTCAGTTTCCACAAAGATCTAACATTTGACAAGAAGAACGACAAAGCATACTTACCTACGTCTCTAAAACAGTTCCAGTTCAAGAAAAAAGATGTAACCCAGCATTATATCACGACATACAGTTTCACAGACCTAGAAGTGGAATTATTGAAGAAGAAGAAATTGTACATAGCTGTTTCTTTCTCCGTTAAGGAACAAAAAGGTATCAGTCAGGACATCTTAGATGATGTTAAAATGAAGCATGATTTCAGCGCATTATTGGACGATCCCATCGGTTCTGATTTCACCATAGAATCATCAAGTGGAGATAAATTTGAAGTCCACAGAGCCTTGCTGGCCGCCCACAGCGAAGTCTTCAAAGCAATGCTGAAGGAAGACACGGCAGAAAGCCAAAAGAGCTACGTGAAACTTGTAGATGTAAGCACTGAAGACCTCGGTGGCATTTTAGAATTTATCTACACAGGCACAGTGAAAAATTTAGAAGACAGTAACTTCTTCAACCTGCTTATGCTGGCTGACCATTACAACTTAAATGGTTTACGAGAATTATCTCAGTATGTTCTTGCGCAGCAGATGACTGTAGAAACGGCCCTGGAAGTGCTCTCTGTAGCTGACCTTTACAATTCGGAAGTCCTGAAGATGAAGGCACTTATGTTTATCAAGAGGAATGTAGCGGCGCTACAAACCAGCACTTTTAAACAGATCAACCCAGATTTAGTTAGAGAATTATGTCAATATCTTGTACCTTGTAGTCAGTAAAACAAACCTAAATGGTTTTCGTTGTCAGATCTAAAGTATGTCTTGTTTTATATTACTAAGCTGAATCATTTAATGATATAATATAATAAAGTTAATTTTGAATATAACATATAAAACTTTTCATTATTTACGAATCCAAACACAAAAAATAAAAAACATAATACAGAAAACGTAAAAATAAACTTTATTGAATTTAAAACAACTATTGTTAAATAAGGAGTAAATTAATTGTTTAATAAATATTATTAGTTAATGTTAAGTTACAGTAGGTAGATATATAACATAAGATAGCTTGTTTATCAAGCGCCGTCCGCCGCAGCAGGGTAAGTGCCCTGGTAGTCTCACTCGTTGGGTATAAAATCATTTTGGAATGTTACTGGCTGTCTTCGTCTCTGCGGCAAACAAACATTTTATGGTATTAAAATGTTAGTTTTGGAATTTGGAATAATTTTACTGCTTGTATTTAATTTGAATCTACTTGTGGCTATTCACACTATCTGAATGGTGTAAGCGAGAATGCACTATTGGAGGCAACCTGTCTTGTGCTGAGACAAATTATGTTTTTATAAAAGCAAAGGCAGTAAGCTGGCGTGAAAGCCATCCTTGTTTGATGCATGTTTGCTCAGGCAGTTTATCAAGTAAGCATTGTTTGCTCACCTGTCGTAACTGGCTCAGTTTACTTCTCGCAACTATATTGTTTCAGTTGGAGGTGTGAATAGCCTTAGCCTAAATGTTCTAAGTTGATAATAGCAAAAACTAGCTAATGAATTTTACACTACGTGTCAAATCCATTGATACTCATTGAAGCGAGTCATATTAATGATAAAAATTGTTATTTTTAAACACATGAATTTCAAAATAATCCTTAAGTTTGCCGCTCAAAATTCATTTTCATTTCATTAATGCGATCAGTGAAAGGAAAACACGTGGTTAGCATGCAGGATAAGCAAGAAAAAAGGCCAATAGATGTCATATTATTTATTAATAATTACTGGAACCGATACAGAAACGAAATACGAGTAAATTCTTTCAAAATAAACGCGCAAACGTGAAACGACCCTAAGGTTTTATCGGATATAAAAATAAAAACTTACATGACCCCTATCTTACTTTAAAGATTCAATATTTATGCAACTACAATACATTGGCTATAGACCTTACCTTCAGACAGCGCCATAAAGAGCTACAACACTAGTTAACAGACACCATGTCTTAGTTCTACAATGTTACGATGAGACACTGACCGACACGTGACCGAGTCGTTACTGCACTTACATTATTACTAACATGGTGTGATCAGGAACTAAATACTGTTGCTGCCTCAACTCTCCCGGGCTACCGTGATTGGTTGATTCAATAACAAATGTATAAAGGGCGCTGTCAGATAGCAGCCGAGATATTGCAGTGGAACCAGCAACAGTCGAAGGAATCTACGTACGACTGTTATTACGCGCGCTCCAGCTCTGCCCGGATGACATCACAGACCATGATATATCATGTTTTATATTTTGTTATTTGATACAGATCCTCCAGGCTACCTCGCCTCGGTTCAGTGCTGTTATATACTATAATTCGAGCACTAAAAGCCAAAGAATATCTGATGAAAGCTTAATTTGATAAGCGTGAAAGTTAGATTTAGAAAATAGGAACACAAAATTTCATGTGGCTACACGGAACACCATTGATTTTTACAAACATGCCAAACACTCCCTTTAAGTTTTTTCTTGAATCGAGACCACGTGATTAGAATTGCCAATCGTTATATATCGTTACAATATGTCGTCGCTTTCAGTGATTTCGTTTCGGAAATGACTGAAAATGGTGATATGAGTGATGTGAGGAGCAATCTGTATCAATGTGGTAGTGTGGGCGCTCGTTGCGCGGCGGCGCGGGCCTAGCG
This sequence comes from Agonopterix heracliana, assembly GCA_963693445.1. Lineage (NCBI taxonomy): Eukaryota > Metazoa > Arthropoda > Insecta > Lepidoptera > Depressariidae > Agonopterix > Agonopterix heracliana. The sequence continues at coordinate 20,578,359 of OY856308.1, read as the reverse complement.
TTTACCGTTGTTGTACGAGAGACTCCGCAGCGGCGTCTTGAAGTTAGCCGCAGCCTGCTGTTGGATCTGGTAGGCGAGAGGGTGGATCTTGAACCCGTACAACCTGCCAACACAAACATTCTTACTTAATTCCACTAATGCACAAACGAAGTATTCATCTTGGCAGACAGGTACTGACTCCAGATGAGATACAAAACCTCCCTGTGAAAAACCTACTGCGATTTCTAACTGCTGTAGGGATTAATAGGGAATTGTAGAAAGGGCGTTCACAAAAGATCAGCGATGGTCGAAGTGGCACAGGCGCAAATCTGTTAAGGCCCCTTTAACTCAATAATAATAATACTTAATTAAGTTCTAAAGGTGTCTACACACCGAACCCGTGTCGGCGACACAGCCCGAAGATATAAATTGTATGGATACGGCGGGTTCGGTGTGTAGACTCCATTAGGTTTAGAATAGATAGATATAACCCAGACGGGTGCCATAAGAGGAGACTAATTCCATCAGGTATCATCATGCCCACTGCATCTCCTGACTGATTTTATGACTTAAGTCAGTCACACATGTGAAGCACCAGAATCTAGTTTACCTGTGTATTATGGTGACTAGAAGAGACAGAATAGAAATAAACATCCATTACTTTGGTACAAATTCGTATTCGTCCAATGTATTCAACACAAACATTTATTTATTTGTTACCACCCTTAGTTTCAGAGGCAAATTCATCTTCCTTTAACGACAAATAGTTAACAGTGCAGGTACATCTCTAACACTCAGCAGAAACGCTCATTAAACTTGATCATCCATTAAATCTCTTGCTGTCACTTTTTGTCTAGTTGACGTAGTAAAAGCTAGCAAGAGATTTAATGGAGGATTATCAGTAATGAGTGTTTCTGCGAATAATGATAGTTGTGTAGACTTACTAAACACCAAACCTAACAACATTTTGGCGATACAGCACAAAGAATATAGTGGTGCGGGAAGACAAGTGGCGACAGCCGTCTCCAAAGCAAAAGCGCTACTTTGCATTTCTACCCCCTCTTATAATGTTCTGTGGGTACGTACATCTCTCCATCCTCAGCATGCGTACGTTAACATTCACGTACGAGAATGAGCCGCAGTTTGGTACAAACATGTAGGGGTGTACTAGCCGTCGCAACCTTATATAAAGGCCTCCGCTCCTTGCAGCGATTTTATCGAGCGATAATATCGCTGCGATTTTCCGATAATTGTTTCCAGTACATTTTGTATGGGGACGCGCGCGATCCTACACACTGCCGCGATATTATCGAGCGATAATATCGCTGCGATTTTGCGATAATTGTTCTCAGTACATTTTGTATGGGGACGCGCTCGATCCCACACACTGCCGCGATATTATCGCAACTCTTTCGACTACATTCAGTGGTCGGGCGCATGCGTGACGCGAATCGCGGAATCGCTGCAGTGTGTAAGGTGTCGCGATATCGCTGTCGATAATATTGCTGCAATGTGCGGAGGCCTTAAAGCTGCTTTTCTGGTGTAGGATGTCAATACTGTGGTATTACTGTAAACTCGTACCTAGGCACGAACTGTGAGGCGGGGCGCTTGGGGCGGTACTCCGGGTGCACCATGAAGACCATGTGCGGGAAGCCGGTGCCGAAGTAGGCGCCGTCGGTGTGGTGGTGCCGCGAGGACTTGGGCGTGTACACGTCCACGCAGCGCGGGCAGTACAGCTTCACCATCGCCTCCCCGGGCACGTCTGATAAACCTAAGTAGCAAACAATCATTGAGCTTAAACATGATGTTTATAAAAGTCATTATCTGATGCCAGTTGCACATAAAGTACATAGAATATGCTTGCTTGTCAGTATTGTAGCGTGTGGTGGTCCGTTGTCTTTGCCTACCCCCATAGGCCAATGGTGTGAGCTTCTGAATGTATGTACATGCTTGTCTCATAAGCGAGTCTAACGCAGTGATAGTCTCGCACCTCTCTTGCCTCAGAAACGTAAGACCAAGTTAAACTACTTTTTTACAGAGTGGGTAAATGATTATACCTTTCCATGACACTTTTGAAATATTGCTGAATGCCCTGGAAAAAAATTGTGAATGAACAAATAACTTACCAAGTGGAAGCATAGGTTGGCATTCGCAGTACACACGTGGACAGTGACCAAAATCACCGGCTTGGAATTTCTCTAACATTTGACCAATCCCTCTGTAAACAAAAAAGAAAAACCTGTTTAGTTTGATTTTATTTTATGAACTGCACGCAGCATGGCTAGCATGCCACCCACGACAAAGCGTTTAAACGAGAAAAACGTCATGCGCGCTCTTTCTAGCATACATAAAATAAAAAGGATGGAGGCAAATCTCGATTTTTATAATTTTCTCAGGGGTGGCATGCGAGGCCTACAGTGAAGAAACGAGAAAGATATCTATCCTATGCTATCGTCGTACCTCACGATTCGACAAACGAAAATTACTAAGAAGAAGCATTATCTTAATCATTTTCGCAAGTAGTGGACAAGATAAAGAATAATTGATTGTTTGAAGATATTTGATTAAAGGGTTAAATTGAAATAATATTGAACTAGTTTTCACTGGGTTGTACTGCTTGTATGATCTATCTGCAACTTGGTTTACTTACGTTAATTTATAAACACATAAATGGTCACTCAGATCATGCATTCCATACCAGTGAGTCATAACTGTGTGAGCAACTTCTTTGCTTTAAGTTTCCCAGCAACACAAGGCCTTAACACACATGCAGAATATGGATTGGCAGTTTTCACATAATATAGGCATCATAATTTCTTCTTCAGTGTATGCAGGTTTCCTCACCACAATAGACTTTAACAAAGAGCCAGCAGAAAAAAGAAGATGTAAATGAGGAAGTTTGTATTTGTACCTGTTTGTTAATATGTAGCGGGCGTGTATAAGTCCGTAGAGGATCTCGGAGGCCTGCTCCACGAGGTCCGACTGGTTTGGGTTATCGTCTAGGTCATCATCTAGGGGCAACAAATACGACAACAGTCACATAGGTTTGTGGCGAGACAGACGTTTTTACCTATCATACCAATTAATTTTTTGTACCGCTCTGATAATATCAGGGTTGGTTCAGACCATGGAGTAAGAGGAGATGGCATATCGGCTGGTTTCTATAGAAAATTATGTCGCCGACAAAGGGGGTGAGGGACGGGTGAGGGGAGACAAAAAGCATTAGGGGAGCATGTAATTTCTCTATGGTATACAACAATCGCAGTACAAACTAGATGACGTCATGCCCAGTTTGATACACCATCTCTACCAAGAGGAACGTGTAATTTCTCTATGGTTCAGACCATCAAACTGAACATCTTTTATTATGGGACCAAAACTGAAATCACAAAAATAATCTGCTGTTCTGTTCGAAACTAAACTGCAATGCCTACTAGACTCAAGTGTATGGTACAACCGATTTTTATTTGCGATTTCAGGTTTGGGCCCATAATAAAGGTTTGTCTGAGATTTTTCCGGTGTACGCCACTTAGTATGGAGTATAGCAGTCTATGACTGAATTGGTTTTCTAAGCAGGCATATGGCATAATTTAGCCCTACCGGAGAAGATATAACATACATTTAGTACTAGTTTCAGTTCAATAGAGTATTTTTTTTTTTTATTTATTTATTTACTAGCCTGGTAACTAGACCTTTTGGCTAAATCATATTTTATTTTTAATTTTCTTCTGCTTTCACATTAAAACGTTGGTATTCGACGTTTTGATGGTTCTTTGGAGTTTTTGGAGACAATCGAAAGACGCAGGAAAACCAGAGAAGTCATGAAAGAGGTGAACCAACCGCTTTGCCCCGCTAAAATCACGGAACGCTTTTCCTGTTTACGACCCATGCACCATCATATTTCACTGAACTATATATTGTTCACTTGCACGACACTTTGTTACGCAAAACAACACCAATTTTACGAACCAAAACTCACTATAAACAATAAAAATTCGATGAAATATGAAGACTCCAAACGTCAGCTACCAAATCCCGCCAAAAACTCTCCATAGAGTACTGATATCATTAGGATGTCGAGGATTAATCTACAAATAGACTACGCTTAGAGACAATACTTACCAGGCTCCAGGTCAAGGATCATGTCCAAGGCTTGTCTGTAGTGCGGAACCTGCTCGTTTAGACCCGTCAAGTTGAACTTATCGTTTATGTAATCCTCGTCCACCTAATAACAAAAATGTTGAATCAATATCTACATTGTTCAAGCATTGAGCACACTGGTAATTTCTAATAAAATTAGTTCTTACCTCGCAAAAAAATTCGTTCCCGCGCAGCCCGCAGAACCATGAAATCCATGATACCTCCTCCGAGCTGCTCATTTTCCTAAAATTTAATAATTTCGTAAGCACAATTGTGAATTTCGCTGCTGAGAACCCAACGCTTTCAAATCCCACACTGTTACACAAATTGTAATGCATTCCTATGTTTTCTCATGTACCTGTTATGTTTTTCTTAGGTTCTCGCAAAGTTTTAATACGCACGAGTAATTTACACAACAATAATAATGAAAATACACTGAGTAAACTGAATAAATGACGATAAAATTGCGAGAAAGCTCACCTTTTGGTGCCTTGATTAGCCACGCTTGACGGGAAGGTTTTTTTCTCCACGAAATTTTCTGATCTCTGTGGTCATTCGTCGTTGTCATTGGGTTAAGGCGTGTCAGTCTTTTGTCTATGTTCTCGGCCGGTAATCTTCATAGAGAAAAAACTCGCCGTAAGTTTTTTTTTTTTTTTAGCTCAGTATATCATTTTGACACTTACCTCACCCCTCTTTCCCCCACTTCTTGCCTGTCGCGCCCATGCCCGCTGTCAAGGGCCGCCATGACATGACCAACCGCCATTACTGTTTTGGTTCTTGATCGAGTGAAGTGTACGTTGATTAATTTCCGTAACTTATCCTCTTATTAACTAAAATAGTAATATTTCGTTGATATTTCGTCACGACGAACCGTGTAATTACATTTTATGTGCACAAAATGTATAACAAGTGTTGTGTTGTGGCTTGTAATAGCAGACGAAAGGACGTCAAATTATTTATTTTTCCAAAAACTGAGATAGGACTCCAAAAGTGGTTAGAGTGTATAGATAGTGACAACTTGCGGAGCTTGAGTTTTGACGAGCTTCGAAAATGCTTCGTATGTCAAAAACATTTCGAGAAAAGATTTCTAACACAGAAACTTCGTCTTCATCTTGGCGCCTATCCATCGCTGTTTACTGACGACGAAATAGCTATAGTCCGATAGCGCTGGCTTATTTTGATGTCATAAGTTTCAATAATTCTAAAGTTGCTTATTTCTTGCCTGTGGATACAGTTGTACATATGAAGCTTATTATCAAGATTTGTGTCACATCTGTCACTTGCATTTTCAGTAATTTGATGATTTGTGGTTGATTCTTTTTATTCAAATCAAAACTGGCAAAATTGATTTAAAGTTTAAAATAATTATGGTATCATATCTAGGGTAGCCTGCGGAGTGTGCAAACCCAGTTTGTGTCATCTTCGTCCAGTGCAAACTGCCCCCCGGTCATCATGTAAAAACAGAGCCAAAAAAAAATCCAAATTAGTGAAATTGCTATTTCTTTTCTCAGATCACTTAGATATGCCTATTTAACAAATCTGTGCCAAATTAGTGCACGCAATTTTAAGATTTTTAATTATTTCGTGTTTTCAAGCTATAATCGCTTCAAAAAAATATTACAATTATTAGAGTTCACATATTCAATATCTTATATGCATGAAAAATTTACATTGTAAATTTGTGTCATTTTCATGCACGATATTTATATTTTATTAAATGAATATATCACAAAAAGAATCTTGCGGTCGAAGCGGGCGGACGCGGGCAGGCGGAGGCGGCAGGCGGGGGGCATAAGCACGCACGGTGTTTGTTCGTTACGTTACGATTTCTTCGATGCGAAGCGTTTTCATACCTAAGTACCTAACCCAACTATAGATAAAAATAATATCTACGAATATCAAAGGTCAATGTGGTCAATATTATTTTAGATTGGCGCTTCGAATTTGAACTAATATTGGCATCTACTTATCTTAGGTACTAGCGGCTTTTTCGCTATACTGCTTCTCGATGTCCCGCGCGCGCCCCGCTTCGAGTAGGTACCTAGTTTACAGTCAGCAAAACAAAATAATACACGAAGTGAATACAATTACTCGATATTTTTGTTATGTGCGGTGAGGGTGATCACTTGACCAGTCTGACGGAGTAGTTTCTGATAGGTACCTAGCGAAGGCTTAGTGGAATAAAACAGCAATTGACAAATTCTGTTTTGCCAAAAAAAAAAAACGTAAAATCACTCAATATGTTAAAAAGTAGTTCAAATTTATATGCCAAAAGATGTGTTATTTTTTACCCAATCAACCATAAAACGAATCTGAAAGAAATAATTAAAAACAACATTGCTGTATCATTAAGTGGCGTAGCGTGGCGAGCTTAAGTCTTAGCGGTATACCGCGAAATTCAGTAATATGCTGCAAATGGTGTTAAAAGCATGAAAATCGGAACGATTGATCTTAAGTACAAATAAATCAATTTGACATGAAGCACCAAAAAAAAAGGAGAGGAGTTTTGATGTCATCTATTTTTTGTATAAACAATTTTTTTTTGTTCTGAACCCTATCGTGTGAAAATGAAAGGGCTTTCTGCGCAGGTTCTAGAAATATATTCCATCATAACATTTCAGGAACTAACTCCTCTTCAGATACAAGATCAGGCTGAGGAAATGTTATTCGACTAAATGTAAATATTTTCAAAATTGCTTTCTTAGTGTTAGATATGAGGATATCAGGTATCATTTGAGGTATATTTTACAAAAAAAAAATCATCCGTATCGTATTTGGAGGAGGAACTTGAGATGTTTTGAAAATGATTTTTATTTTAATTTAAAACACGTGACTGAAATGTAATGATGTGATATATTTTTAAAATTGGCGCAGAAAGCCCTTTCATTTGATACCACACACGATAGGTTTCCGAACAAGAAAAAAAACTTTTTCCCAGGCAACAAAAAGATGACGTCATAACTCCTCTCCTTCTTAATTTTTTTTTTTTTTTGGTGCTACGGGTCAAATGATTTATATGGCCTAAAGATCAATCGTTCTGATTTTCATGCTTTTAACACCATTTGCAGGAATTTTTGACTACCGCTATAACTATTTCGGAAAGCGCGCCATGCCATTGCGGTTTTATTCCCGGAACATTTTTAAAAGTTTGTTTCAGCAATAGTAGCATACAACTTATATTACTGTATTTTACTGTATAGGTACAAGTTTTTTGTAATGTTGACTTGTTGACTCAATTCACTTTTAAAACGTCTTAAAATTATATAAAATAATAATTTATTTCTGATTAAACCCAAAGATTGTCGGTAAGAAGATTAAGAGTCTACTTATAGTACCTATCTAAGTAAAATTAATATAATTTATATGCCTGTCCCAATGACATGACAAGCCAATGTTTTTGTATAAGACAGTCAAACTTAACAGCAATGAGCTACTGTTATCACTGATGCTTCCGGGAAATCCCAGTACCAAAAATACCGGAAATTCTGTATATTAATCTACCTAGCACCGGTACTTCGGGAATTAAAACCAGGTTCTTTCGAGTATCGAAAGTCAGTCAGTCTGCAGTCGGCGCCGGCTGCGCTCCGGTTGCCGAGTTAGCTTGCCGTATTTGTCCGTCTCTGGTGGCGTCATTTTAACGCCTAGCTGTTGGTTCTCCAGCTGCGATATTACGTGGTAGAACTTGGTGCGCTCTTCAGTTATCCTGGCCAGGATGAATTGGAGAATTTGGGTACCTTTATGCTAACTCGGCAGGGGGCCCCCGATGATGAGTGCGGCCTTGCTGATGGTGTCGCATTTGCACGATGCGGCTCTGGCGTCTGGTTATCTTCCGTTATTGACTGATCAGGTCGGGGTCACCAATTATGTGGGGAACCTTTCTAGGGATACCAGGAATAAGGCCCTGGAAATTCAATCACATTACTTTACACATACTCCAGATAAACCTGAAAATAATTTGGAACACAATTCTAGACAGTGATCGTCTCCGAGTTTTCTTTCACAATGAAAGGCGCATGACGGCCCACGCACGCGTACGAACTTCGTGTTGAGATCATATCGAACAACGGGGACGGACCCGGTCGGCAGCGGTTGACTGAGTACGAAGTTCCCGCAGACTTTTATTAAGTATGACTAGCTTTGAATTGAAATGTTTCTGCACAGGGTTTACAGTTCATTAAGGAAAAGTACGGATTAAGTAAAGGACGGGGCATATTATGTATGAATGGCGAGTACTTCTCACACCTGCGTTTTGCCGCTGACATTATCGTCATGGTAGAATCGCTGCAGGACCTCAGTGGGATGCTTAGCGACCTTAATGCCGCTTCCCGACGGGTCAGTCACGGCATGAACACAAAACGAAATTCATGTTTAATTATCTTGCCGAACCAGAGGCGGAATACCTATACTTCGGTGAGGCGGCGTTAGAAGTTGCAAGACTATCTACCTTGGACAGACTATAAGACTAGGTAGAAACAACTTCGACAAGGAGGCCGCTAGCCGTATCCAACTAGAATGGGCTGCTTTCATGAAACTCCGTCATAATAATCTCCTTGGCCCTACCACAATGAATCAAAACGAAAGTGTTCAATCCTGCCAATGATGACCTATGGTGTGGAAACGTGGGCCCTGACGATAGGACTAGTTCATCAATTCAAAGTCGAGCTATGGAGAGAGCTACGCTCGGTTTTTCTCTAGGAGATCACATCAGCTCAGAAAATTTGCAAGCTAAAGTGGTGGGCTGGTAATATCTGTCAAAGAACTGCGATGGGGTATAAGCGTAGTGTGGGACGAACTGCTGCCCGCTGGACAGACGACCTAAAAAGGTAGTGGGGAGCGACTGGATGAGAAAAACCGAGAATAGATTTTTTTGGCGCACCTTGGGAGATCAGCAGTGGACGATGATAGGCTGATGATTAAGGAAAAAAAGGGTTTTTTGTATTGTGATTATTTCTTGCGTTCTCTAAGAAAACAGGAAATCTAATTTGCTAAAGTTCTTTATTTTAAACTGTAGGCTTTCTTCCACCCAGGCAGGTGGTTTTCTTAACTCATAATGGATTTTATTTTGTCGGAGTTACGCGAATCTTTAGTTTTAAGTTTCTTTTTATTATTGTGGGGAAAGCAGAAGAAGAATGAGGATGAATTTTGACTATGAATAGTATGTATCAAATCATAGACGGTCATAGTTATAAACATTGCTGTAAAACCCTGTAATAAAACCGCAATGTCCGTTGACGAAATCAAAATTTTAAAACTAACCTTGTAAAGTACAGTGCCTAAACGTTTTAAAATGTTTTTGAAGGAATGAAATTGTAATAACAGTAAAATATTTCTAAAATAAGTCATGCAATATACATCACTGTAATAACCTGAAATGAAAGTTCCCTAGAATAAAACCACAATGTCCATTGACGATATAAACGTCATCATTTTAATAGCCTTGTAAAGTCCTTCAAAACTTTAAGAATGTTTTTGATGGAATAAAATTGCAATATCGATAACCGTAAAAAAATTTCCGAAATAATTTATGTAATACACATTGACGTCATAAACGAAATGAAATTTCCCTGGAATAAAACCGAAATATCCATTGAAGAAATAAATATTTCAATACTAGTCTTGTATAACACAATGCCTTCAAGAAGCCTTGTAGAATATTTTACGAGTACCAAGTTTTTTTTGTTTCATAATAAATAAATAACGCTCACAGGCACATACATTGTAATGATCCCAAAGTAGCACTAAAGGCTTTTATTATGGAAACCATACAACAACGGCACGAACATATAACATCCATGACCGAACCGGGATTCGAACCCAGGACCCTGGTTTGGCAGTCCGGCGTGGTAACCATTAAACCAACCGGGTCGTCATAATCATCAATAAACAGACTTATCAGTTCACTGCACCATAACACATGCCTCTTCTATATTTTAATTGCAATTCGGTATGTCAAGTTTTTTTTTGGAGGGCTGAATCGAAAACCATTTCGAGATAACTGTCTCAATAATCATATTTTCTACGTCAAAGATTTTAAAATGAAAGGATTACAAATATTTTTAATAAAATAACGTCGTTTTTCGGTACGTTCAGTGACGTCACTGGCATACTTGTGAACTCCTTGTTAAACATAAAATCAACTTGAAATACCCGGCCATTAAGAAAAAAAATACATTCACAATGTCAGAATTTGACATTTGATGTTGCCGTATTTGTTTCCAGCATAGAGTTAGAAAGAGGAGGCACGTTTTATTTTTTTTAAATATAGCAGTAGGTAGTGTTTCTCCATGGAGTTCGAATTATTTTTTCTCCACCATTTTTGCACTTAGAGATTACAGATAAAAATAATTTAAAAATTAAATTTATATTGATAAACTCGATGAATCGCAATAAAAATGAAATAGGTGTCTTAAAATTATGTCTTCTATCCGTAAAAAATATAAAAATAACGACCAAAAAAAACTTGACATACCGAATTTGCATACCATTTTAAATATGTAGCATATTAAACATTGCGGTGGGCACATCGAGGATAATTTTTGTGAGAATTAAACTGTAATAATGGTAACCGTTAAACATTCCCAAAATACTACCTAGGTACTAAGTTGTAGTGATACGTGGATGTTCTGAGGTTTCAGAATATCTATGACTGCTCATTCGGGGAATTTAGTCGTACGACTAAATTCCCCGAATGAGCAGTCATAGATATTATTCATAGATTATTATATGTTGAAAATAGCATACAAAAATAATCATTGCTGTTATAAACTACAACAAAAGTTCCCTGGAATAAAGACGCAATGTACACACGGCGACATCAAACTACGCAAAAAAACATAAGCTTGCGTCGGTCGGTGTAAGTGACAGCCTAGCAAATACCTACCGAAACGGTGAACTCCGACCATAAAACTGAACAACTTTCACTATGGAGCCTACCTCAGGAAACGCGAAAAAAATCTACAGTCCCATACTTTTTAGTCGGGTAGGCACAGCAGTTTTGTATGGGACAGCTGAGTTTCCTGAGGTAGGCTCCATAGTGAAAGTTGTCCAGTTTGATGGTCTGAGTTCACCGTTTCAGTATTTGCTAGGCTGTCACTTACACCCTGTACCTATAGTACTCTACCTACGCGCAGCCAGCCTATTTTGGTTTTGCGTAGCTTGATGTTGTTATGTTAATAACATGAAAAATATTTTAGCGATAAACATAGTGTTTATACTATTCCAGATTTTTTTTACTATCGACTGGGAATAAAGTATCATTATACATTACACGTTTATCTAAGTCGGCGGATATTCATCAGAAAAATCTGAAAAAAATTCACAAAGTGGATTATGGTCCATAGATACCTAAACAAGCTTAATCGGATAACAACCACTATGACGATAGCCGCATTGTCGCTATCTATGTACCTAGTCCTCAGATTACATAGACGAGAGAGAGAGAGAGACAGAGAGAGAGAGAGAGAGAGAGAGAGAGAGAGATAGGTAGGTATATAATGAGACCACATAATAACACATTATATTCAACCTCCATTTTAGTCTTTCATAGCTTCACAATCATAACTAAGTTTTAAATCAATCAAATCTCAAATCTAATTTAAATTAATAATAACGCACGCACTTATTTTGTCACAACTTGCACCGAGTACGAAGAAAACACGCGCCGCGCATCGGGCCGGCCGGTGCTCGCCGCCCGCGCCCGTGCTCTTCCCCGCGTTCGCCCTTCGTGCGAAGAAGTCTGGTATTTTGTTCAAATAATAAGATTTCGTGGATAAAAACAGCACAAATTATGAATAGTGTTTTGTTACACTATAATAATCAAAACACGTAAACTCGAAGAACTTGCATTTTCTTTTGTGGATTTTACAGGGTGTTGAGACAAAAAAATAAAATATCTGTAAACTTCGTGGATGAATTCGACACAAAATATTATGAACAACAGATATCAGTACTCTAAAACGCGTCACACCTATTTAACCTATTGTAATATTTTTTTGAGCTAGTTGGGCGACATGTTAGGTACTGGTTAAATATTTGGATTTCCGTGGACAGAGATGACACAAAATGCATATGTACATCAGTTACTACTTCGTTATTATCCTGAAAGTATACTTTTCATCTATAATTTTCTTTTCGTCCAATACTGATCGAAAATACAAATACCTAAATTTCTACCTATGCAAGTACCTAAAATGACACAAACTTATGTATTACGTTTTACACATGGTCCGGAACCTATATGCAAAAAACAAAAAACTTTAGAGTTTTTGAAACCTCAAAACCTAGCGCTATCGGTCTACTAGTGGAATACCAAGTACACAACATGATGATGACACAGGTATGTAAAAATCTTTTTGGTATTCTTTCAATCCACCCTATCATATTCTTATACTCCAACAAGTTTTACTAGCTGTTACCCGAGACTTTGTCCGCATTGATTTGTACCCATTTCATTTTCATATGCAAGCTTTTTGTTAGACTTCTAGGAAATAACATGTGGTATTTTCGTTTACAGCAATTCTATAGGTAAAAGTTAAAGATAAAAAAAGTAATTATTTTATGGGTACCCATTTTGTAAGAAGGATTTTGTTAAACTATTAAACCATAACATGTGGTATTTTTATAGATAGAGTAGTAAATTCTACTCTTGACTTAGTGATGAATATAAAGCGGGGTCCGCTGCACAGTGTTTGCTAACACCATTAAATTGTTTGCAAACCGACTTCCCTCCCGCGTTTGCCTGCGGGGTAGTAAAATGTTATGTTATGGTGTTAGCAAACACAAAAACATGGCGCTGTGGACCCTGCTTAAGACAAGCGAGTTTTAATCAGACTAGTTGTATTTTTCTTTTAATAACAAATTCAATTAAAAGCAATAAGCATTGTGATGAGCCGATAACATAATTATACATACATGTACTTACGCATGGCATGGCTCCAGAAGGCAGGGACGCCCAGCAAGATAAGGGGAAGACTATTCGTCAACATCTTTGGACATATTGAACAAGGGTAACAGCTGAAAAAGCGCAATGAAAACATTTCGAGGAGGCCTATGCTGAAAGGCACTTTGAATTTAGAGACATTTTATAAAAGCATGTTAAGAAACATATTTTTTCAAACTCAGAAAGAGTTTGAAAATCTCTCTCTTATTAGATATTACTTGATCGCCACATGCTACGATTCTGACACATAAACATATTTTTCAGAAAATAAAAACCCTAACTCAGGCAGAGATCATGACTACTTCAGGAAAAGACGACACGAGGATCACAACTATTGCAAACTAGAAGTTGTGAATAAGCGGACTAAAACAATAAGTGGTAAGATTTGTACTAATTATGAATAGTTTGACATCAAATTGTACAAATAGAAAACGAATGAATATAGGTTTATTCATGATCATGACGGTTTTATGTAAAGCAACTACTATACCACCTATTCAATAATTAAACCAAAAAACAAAATAAAAAATTATGTTATTCATTTCAGAAGTTGATGCCTTGCCGTCCACATCCGCCTCAATCGAGAAAATTTGTGACATTCCATTAACAATTGGTAAGTTGAAAAACCTATTGACTGACTGACATATACTCGAGCGATAGACAGGCCCTTTCATAGAAGCAACATGTTCCACTTGAATGCGGTGCACGCACCTTATTGATGTTCCCGAGTTAACTTCATCACTATGGCAATGACAGACCGCAATGTGTCATTTCGTGTTGTTTTATGTGACATGTTGTTTGTTTGAACGAGCTTGTCTATCGCTAGAGTATATGTCAGTGTATTGAAGTGAATGTTTTTATGGAAAAGCTTCGATATTCTGATCCGCATACATTTATTTTTTATTTTTTTTTATTTATAATAATAATAATATAATAATAATATATTTATTTCAGACCGTAGTCCATAGAAAATATTAGTAACAGTTTGTCTTAGAACTATGTTAGTAAATTAAATTATATATTAAATCACAACATTCTTTGAATTTGAATTTTAAATTTACACTACAAACATAAAAACATAAGAAACAACAATAAATAACACCTAGACCAGCGCACGTACATGAGTTCTGGTCCAGTGTCTCAGCATTGGACCATCAACTCTTTCCCCCAATGCCTTCAGGAGACCATTGGATTTATAATTATAATTAATTGATTTATAATTAATGGACTTTTTTTTTTTTTTTATTTATAATTAATCGCTTTTTGCTTGTGCATAGCACCGCATTTCCGCCAGTGTTCGGGGCAAACCCTGCAACGTGACCATCTGCATCCTTTTCGTGTGACGGAAGTTTGACATTTAAATCAGGAGTGCCGTATTGACAGTTGCGATTTAGTTTTCGAAAAAAGCGCGCGTAATCGGGGGATAAGAAGACTTTATTTAAGACAATCTCAAATAAGACCATTCAGATATCTTCGCAGGTAGAAGTTTCACATCTGCCGGGCGTCCCGTGACGGTCAACTTTTTTTTTAAATGATGATTTCTGTTTCTTGCTTCCAAAAGAGTAGCAGAAAAACAACTTCATTATTGTTCTTGTTTGAAGTCTGTTCTATTATAAATATTATAATAGGTACATCTTATTTGCCAGCAGGCATGTTACATAGGTGAAATTAATGACATTTGTTGTTTATTATTTTTCAGAAGTCAATACACTGCCATCTACATCCGCTGCAGAGACAATCTGTGATATTCCATCTACAGTTGGTAAGTTGAAATATGAATACTTATTTAAAAGGTCAATAACCGATTTCTTTACTTGAAAACACTTCACATAATTGCTCTTACTCTTACTACATAATTATGTAAGTAGTTAGTTCACAATATACTGTTTCACCTCGGAAGGAACCCAAGTACTTTGAGTAAACTTTTTTGAAACCTGCTTTACGTTAGTTACATTATACAAGGTGCTACAAAACTTCAAATAAACATTTAAGGGGGTGGTTTAGACCATCAAACTGAACAACTTTCACTATGTTGAATATCGAAATCTCTATTTCTATCCAATATCGAAATCGCGAAAAAAAATCTGATTTTCCATGCTAAGTTACAAATTTACTCTTGCTAAATGTATGGGGCAGCTTTTTTTTCGTGATTTCGACGTTGTTCCCATAGTGAAAGTTGTTCAGCTTGATGGTCTAAACAACAAAAGCTTTAAATTTGTATTTTTACTTTTGTAACACCCTGTACCTATACGAAAATGTTTACCCATTTTTTTTTGTCCCTCTTCATTATTCCGAGGGTTCCGTACAACCAAACATTACTTACACAGTGTTTTTAACAAGGACAGTATGGGAAAATCCAAAACCACATGAGATACAGGGAAACTGTCTCAAGTCTGTCTGTACAAGCGAAACCTTGGGTCTTTTTTTGTGAACACAATTTTGGCATAATACATTTTTGGTCACGTCACATTAGTGTGAGTTGTCGTCCAAAAATATGAAAAAAAAAAATACAACTTTTTTTTATGCTGATCGATTGAGCTTTATGTACGGACCATTTCATTGTATGGGAAGTAAAAATCTGGATAGCATGAGTTAGTCAAATGTAATTTATTTTAAGGTATGCACTATAATCACACGAAGTTTGAACCTTGTTTGTATTTCCGTTTTAACGATAGAGCAAAGTTTACTAAAAGTAATTGGGTTCCAAGGTCATAACATTTTTAGAATTTTATTGACTCCTCTACTACCCGTGGCCAGGTTATGCTGGTTTTGTATAACTTGATGAGTCTCAGTAGGCCGTGTGTACAACCTGCTCCTTTTGTCTGTTGATTATCTAAGTACTGCTTTCTTTCTTTTGAGTAAATTATTAAAAAAGTAGCAGAAAAACAACTTTACGTTGCCGTCAATGAACTGTGAGTAGGCTTGTATGCCAGCATTAGGTAAAAAGCTGATAACACGCGCTGATAGCTGGTAATAACATTTTTGTTTTTCACAAATTTTTCAGAAGTTAATGCATTTCCATCAACATCCGCTTCAATAGAGAAAATCTGTGATATTCCATCTATAGTTGGTAAGTTGAAAAATGAATATTTAAAATTTTGCCAATGTCTGATTTCTTTGCTTAAAAACACTATTCATAATTACAATGCTCTCACTCTCACTACACTTCTACTCACTGTCTTACATGGTTAACTGTACAGAAGAAAATGTAATCTAAACTATTATAAAACTGTAACTGAAGTGTGTCTGTACATTGAAGATATTTACAAAAAAAAGATTACGATATGATTTTTAGGTATCCCCAACTCGAAATCAAACTTTTTTAGAAATTTTGTCTGTCTGTTTGTCTGTTTGTTTGTGTGTTTGTTTGTTTGTTCGCGCATCACGCAAAAACTACTGAACCGATTTTGATGAAACTTTTTTTGTTTGATAGCTTATGATCTGACTTAAATCTGGTAGGTATATAATTTGTGCGGACGAAGTCGCGGGAAAACACTAGTAAGAATTAAATTCAAAAACAATGAGTCTTAATTTTGTTTTGTACAGGCTGGTCCAATCAGAGAGGTCCAATTTTTTTATAGATTCCTTACACCTAACTACTGTACAGTATTATATAATCTGTGACCTAACCTAGGTGTATAGTTGATAAATGATAAGTAACGAAATTTAAGCAAAAAAATTGTTACAAATTTTTCAGAAGTCAGTGCACTGCCATCTTCTACATCCGCTTCAATAGAGAAAATCTGTGGCATTCCCTCAACGAGCGGTAAGTTGAAATATGTTTATAAATTAGTGTATGATTCTTGACCATACGAAGTGCCACAGTCGAAACTAATTTTAATCAAGATGAATGAATGCATGATTTGATTTATCTTGGTTGGTCTACATTCATGCATAAAATTAATTATTTTTAACAGTTTTATTTAATATCTCCGCAATCGCTATTGTTGTCGAGTGTAGCTATCTATACAGGATGTAAGGAAAAGTATCATTAACCTTTAAACCACATACTCTACCCATCAAACTGAACAACTTTTACTATGGGAGCATACCAGTCAGAACAAAACAAAAATCTATTGTTTAATACGTTTGAGTCGAGTAGGCTTTGCAGCTTAGTATACAGTGTGTAAGGAAAAGTATCACTAACCTTTAAACCACATATTATACCTATCAAACTGAACAAATTTTACTATGGGAGCAAACCTTTCGTAACCACAAAAAAATCTGCTGTCTGATACATTTGAGTTCGACGGAACGTTCGGCGCGGAACGTTCAGCAGGTGTGCCGTAACGTAACGCTAAAAAAGACTTCAAACGTCTTTAAAAATTTTGAGAGAAAATGTAAAACTTTCCAGTCTTTCCACCTGTAAGTTTATAAAATGTACGGAATTTCGAGATATTAATCAACTTAATCAACTCTTAAAAAATCTTTTCAGGAATCAATACTTCATCTTCCGCTTCTGGTGCTACTCAGCAAAGATCTGGCAATGAACATCGAAGAGGTAATAATTATAAACTGTACAAATTTATTGAATCCCCCACGAGTGTAATAATGGCCGGCAAACTTCTTGAGCAAGGCCTTGAATGCAGAAACACGCAGAAACATTTGTAGGCGGAAGTGCTACTGCGCAGGCCCCCATTTCCCTCCCGCATTTTCAAGATGTTTGCCGGGTACTGTACGGCTTGTATACTTGTATAGGCAAATGGGGGCCGATAACTGGCATTGAGTGAACTAAAGAGGTGGATGATTGTGTGACTGTAACCAAAAAAGATCCTATGACGATCTATATCTAGGTACATATTATAGTAAAATGGCGACACATCAAGCTACGCAAAACAAGCTGGCCGCGCGACGTTATACAATACTCTACCTACGCGCGGCCAGCTTATTTTGGTTTTGCGTAGCTTGATAATATGTAGCCGTGTGTACATTGAAGATGGCAAAAATATTAATTGGAGGTGTTTTGGATACGAAATGGAACCATTGAGACCATTTTTCGATTTTAGGGTTCCATACCCAAAGAGTGAAAACGGGACCCTATTACTAAGTTGCCTACGTTGTCCGTCCGTCCGTCCATCCGTCCTACCTATTTAGGGTTGTAACTTTTGAACCGTAATAGCTAGATAGTTGAAATGTTCACAGAATATGCGTTATTACGCCGGATTTGTTCAACAAATAGTAAAAATGTCAAAAAGTAAAAAATTAAGGGGTTTCTCGACAAGAAACTAGTTTTTATCGACGTTTTTTCTTCTCGCTCTATAGTAAAAACGGTAATATGTACATACAACCGTCAAACTTGGTGTAATAATATATAGCAAACTCTACAGTATAACAACAAATAATAAAGACCGGCCAAGTGTGAGTTGGTCTCACGCTTAAGGTCCCGGAGAAAAAAGTTTTTATTTGGAGAGAACCCTCGATACGTGAGTAGCCCGACTCGCACTTGACCGATTTTATTTGTCTGTTTGTTTGTGCACGCATCACTTAAAAACTTCTGACCTGACTTGAATAGGGTTTTCACATCAGCGTAGGGCTTAGTTTGATTAAACATTAGCCTTTATTTCATCGCAATCGGTTCATTCAATCAAAATGTATGAGTATTTAAGTCAGTGGTCAGCGCGTACGAAGTAGCGTGCGCCGCTATTAATAATAATACAATAAAATATTTTCTCCAGAAGGTGTTAAATACAAACACATACATATTAAAATACTCAATTGTTTATTTTACAGATGCAAACATGCAGCCAACGTTGCTTTTAACTCCGAGAAGATCGGTAGCAAAAAGACGCCTTATTCATAAGCTAAAGTCCCTCACGCCCAATTGCACGAGACTTTATTACGAATATGTTAAATCTCGAAAGCAGTTAAACTTTAGCCAAAGAGCTCGTAGGGCAGCAAAATTTTCGAAGGAGAAATCCTTCGAAAAAATGACGGATAAACTGAATCCACTGGCCAAGAAAATAATGTGGATGCAGATCAAGCAATGCACCAAAAAGCAGAAAGGAAGGCGATTTACGCATGAAGAAAAATTTATAGCTCTCTCTATAATGAAGCAAAGCCCGAAATGCTACAGATTTCTCCAAAGAATATTTATCTTGCCTTCGAAGCAAACTCTAAATAAAATGGTTACAGAGTTAAATATCGGAGCTGGAATAAATACGCAAATCTTCGAGACTTTGAAACAAGAGGTAACTACTTATTTTGCTATCAGTAGGTAGTTAACTTAGCCCTTAGAGGCTTAGATACTTTGTACTTAAATTAATGTTTGCCTTAAATATATGTGATGTGCTTCTAATTCTAAATTAAACATCTTCTTTGTTCGCAGGTTGAAACATGGAATCAAAAAAAGAAATTTTGTTCTATTCTCTTTGATGAGGTCGCTCTTGAAGCAGCTCTAACGTATGATAAGCACAAAGATATTATAAATGGGTTTGTTGAACTAAATGAAAGAACAACAGATTTCGCTGATCACGCCCTGGTGTTCATGCTCAGAGGAGCGATTTACAAGTGGCAGCAGCCTGTGGCTTTTTATTTTTGTAAAGGAGCAACGACTGCGGTGCAATTAAAAATTATAATAAAAGACGTGGTAGCTGCCGTGACCGATGCCGAACTTTTGCCTGTGGCTCTAGTCTGCGATCAGGGCACAGCTTTCCAATCAGCTTTAAAAAGCTTACAAGAGGACTCAAGGAAAGAACAAATACTTGCCGGAGAACATGTTGGTGAGTGATATTTATTTGCACTTGTAATTGCGGATCTGGGTACTATGACCCCTTTCTCTGTCGTGTCTTATTGAAAATATAATTTTATACAACGAAGAAGTAACCATAAAGGCCTCCGCACATTGCAGCGATTTTATCGAGCGATAATATCGCTGCGATTTTGCGATATTTATTTCCAGTACATTTAGTATGGGGTCACGCTCGATCCTACACACTGCCGCGATATTATCGCGACCTGACGAAATCTCCTAAGACTACATTCAGTGGTGGGGCGCATGCGTGACGCGAATCGCGGAATCGCTGCAGTGTGTAAGGTGTCGCGAAATCGCTGTCAATAATATCGCTGCAATGTGCGGAGGCCTTTACTCTTTAACAAAATATATGTGAAGCAAATCGACTGCTATTGTACATTATTATACCTACTGTAAAAACGCCTAGGGTAGTTCAGTGGTGATTTTACTGTATGTTGGTCTACATTTTGGTTAATAATAATTATGACAAGTTCTTTTTTTTTTCATGTTATTTATTGTTTTTCAGATGACATAGTTCGCATCAGTGGTCAAAACTTAAGCATAATTCACGATCCACCCCACCTCATCAAGGGATTGAGAAACAACTTTTTAACAAAGGATATTAAATATAAAGGCAAAATCGCTAAATGGAGTGACATTGTAGAAGTTTACATGACCGATTGCAATCATGCACAAATGAGATTATTACACAAGCTCAATGACGAGCATGTGATTCCGGAGAAAATTAAAAAGATGAAGGTAATTAATACAAAAATTAAATTTATTTTGAACCTCTTAATGTAATATCATAATATAAAATTTTGAGTAACAGTGTTATTAAATTATTTTATTTTATTTCAGGTTAAAAATTGCACTAGAGTTTTCAGCAAAACTGTGGCCGCAACTTTGTCGTATACTGCACAATTTTGTAAGTAATTTGTTTATACTATTGTAAGTAAGTAAATACTCACGACTATTTTTCCCAAAGGGGTAGTCAGAGATATTATGGAACCTCAGAACATCCACGTTTCACTAGTAGTTCCGAAACTCTGTCCAGTGTTTATTGTGTATTACAAATAATTATGTTTAATGGTTCGAGTACTAAGGAGAAATAATGTAATATCACGATGTTATTCAGTACTGGTAAAACAGGTCTTTAGCATAGACATATTACTCTAGCGATAGACAAGCTCGTTCAAACAAACAACATGTCACACAAAACAACACAAAACGACACATTGCGGTCTGTCATTGCCATAGTGACGAAGTGAACTCGGAAACATCAATCAGGTGCGTACACCTCATTCAAGTGGAACATGTTGCTTCTATGGAAGGGCAAGTCTATAGCTAGAGTTTAAGTCTATGGTATTTAGTGTTTAAGCATTATGCTCACGACTATATTTCCCGAGGTGGTAGTCAGAGATATTCTGAAACCTCAGAACATCCACGTTTTACCAGTAGTACCGAAACTCTGTCCAGTGTGACGGGGGGTGAGCCCGTCGCCACTTATAAGCATGCAGGTTTCCTCACGATGTTTTCCTTCACCGAAAAGCCAGTGGTATTACAAATCGTTCATCAATTCCGAAAAACTCATAGGTACGAGTCGGCCTGGACGGGGATCGAACCATCGCCTCCTGCACGGCAGGCAAGGTTACTCGCCAATTGACCACCACGGCTTTTTTCCTTCCTTTAGTGTTTTTATTTGCAATAATTAGAGTATCCAATAATTAGAAGAGTTACTGATTCAGTGGTCGAAAATAGTTATTAATTAATTATTAATATTATTGTGTTCTTATAAAAAACTTTTTGTTTCAGCTCAATATGCAGACGGGAAAAATGTAAGTCCCAGTTTGAAAAATACGGCAGAAGTTGTATCATTTTTCGACGACCTGTTCGATTCAGTCAATGGGGCAAGCACTTGCAGCAAAAAGTGCAAAGGGAAACCTCTTCGTAAAGCAGTAACTTCGAGCTCCGAACATCATAAATTCTGGCAAGATGCCATTACTGATTTAAGTAATATTCGATACGTAGATAAGAACGGTAAGGAAACATCTGTGCCTTCTTTGAAAAATTGGATAACAACTTTAAAAAGTTATCAGAGGTTGTGGCAATTTTTTGAAAAACAAAATGTTACAATTATGCGTCCGCGCTACTTCAATTCCGATCCTATCGAAAACTTCTTCGGACAAGTGCGGGCGTATAATTTTAGAAATAATGACCCGAATTGCCACACCTTTACCTGCACCTTTAAATCATTGTTGATTACCAGGTTTATTAAATTCCACTCTGAAAGTTATAACTGTGAAGAGGATTCAGGTGAACAGTTATTGAAACTGCAGTCTTTGTTTGTTGCAAAAAATGATCAGAATGAATTGAATTTACGTTCACCTGAATCCTCTAGCTTACGGAGATGCGAACCAGAAAGCTTTGTGCAAACTGCGAGACAAGAACGATTAAATGTACACTCTCGGGCTTATGCAGCGGGGTGGGTCATAAGAAAAATTTTACATAAAAATCCATGTGAGCAATGTGCTAAGAATTTAACATCGAGTGAAGAAAACGCAACACACTCATACATTTCTTTTAGAGAATATAAATCTTTAAGAAAAATGAAATTGACCTACCCCTCGGAGCAAGCCGTGAGGCTTTTTTCTACAATAACAGAGGAAGCAAACAAGTACTTGGAAAACCAACCGCATAAGAAAAACATTGCTAAAGAAATAAAAGAATATATAATTTCCAAGTACTTGTTTGACTTCCTCGATTGTCCAACTCACAAAAATATCCTAGAAAGCTTTCTTGGGTTAACTTTACGGTTAACAATTTTTAATTGGTGCAGTGTAATTAATAAAATATTGAAAGGCACAGATATTTCTAGATTAGCCAACAAACACTTGCCCACAATGCAGTTAAAGGCATATAATAAGTATAAAACTAAGCTGAAAAATAAAAAAATTAACAAATAAACTATTATTTTTATTGACAATTAAAAAATAAAAACCCCAATAAGCCAAAAAAGAATGGTATGAAAAGAGTGGAATCCAAAGCCATAAATCAGATTTAAAAAAAAACAAATTATTTTTATCCTGTGCTTTGGATAGCATCTAACGTCAATAATATTAAGAAAAAAAAAGCTGTCAAAATGAAGTACTGAGGTAAATAAGTGTATTTTCGTTGTAGGCGAGATTTCCGTCTGATGCGTAGCATCTCTACTTAGTCTGTGTCTATGTTAATTTTAAGGCAGAGATTCAGAGACGATTTTTTTTGGCTTAGCTCGAGCTAAGTAGGGTAGAAATGTATGGATTTTGACATACGGGAGTTCGAACTATGACTTACAAATCGTCTCTGAGGCCGAGATTCAGAGACGATTTTTTTTGTCTTAGCTCGAGCTAAGTAGGGTAGAAATGTATGGATTTTGACATACGGGAGTTCGAACTATGACTTACAAATCGTCTCTGAATCTCGGCCTGAATCTCGGCCTAAATGTTCTTGGGCAGACATTACACGATCAATCAAGATCGTGATCCGCTGATCGCGCTAGACCGTCTTTGACTATATTATAAGGACTCGCCTTGCAGTAGCATTTCCCCTCTGCCACGGTATAAGATCAATTGATCATATGCATTTACATAAAATTTTATACCTTTTTTTTCGTTTGGGGTTCACACGAGACTACTTTTCATGATTTTTAACATTCAAAATTAGAACCTAAACTTATAAGGAATAAAATCCAAAGTTGCGGATTGCATGTTACCTCGCCCCCCGCAAAAAGTGGCAGAAATGTTTGTTAGTGGAATTACACGCGTTACCAGTCCTCATTGTTCGAGCTAAGTAGGGTAGAAATTTCTAATATACTTATATTACTCTTTGGTAGAAATGTATGGATTTTGACATACGGGAGTTCGAACTATGTGTCTAAACACATTATGCCGAAAGTACGCGACCGAAGTTCGGCACGATTACGCCAGCAATGCTATTTGAATGAACGACGACACATTATGCCGAAATTACGTTGCGTTATAGCGTACAGCCGAACTTCGGTCGGGCGTAAGTTCAGCGGCAACTTAGTCTGTAGTGCACACATTATACGCGAGTTTACGCGACCGAAGTTCGGTTCGATTGCCGACGAAAATCCGGGGGCGGGGACTGAACAAAGTTACGCAAGTTTACGCAACTGAATTTCTGCCGCGTAAGTTCGGCGCTTATGGTGTGTCATATTACCCGAATACGTCGGAACATGGTCGGAACGTAAACTCAGCCGCGGATCTTCGGTCGCGTACTTTCGGTATAGTGTGTTTAGACACTATGACTTACAAATCGTCTCTGAATCTCGGCATTAAAGGATGCCACTGAGGGATTTTCAGAAAGCCATTAAAAAAGAAAAAGTAGTTCCTAATGGCTCGATAGATGGCGTTGACGAGACAGGGGCTAGTGACCTTGCAGGTAATAAAATACAAAAAAAGTAGTAATAATATGTGTTTTTAGTAAGCAGCAAAATATTAGCGTATATTTCATCAACGGATGCTTCTGACTCAGTGACATGCATTTTTGTTTACTTCATGGCCAAATTTTTTCGTCTTCAGACCCCTCTCTGCACTCGTAGTATGCTGCACGTGATACGGCTGTATCACGTCTTTTATCTCGTTCGTTCGCACGCAAATAGAAAGAGAGCGAAGGTGTGATAGCGCTGTATCACTGCGGCATGCTAGCTATGCTGGTCAACGCTATCTATCGCCGGTATGAAGAACTACGTTTGAGTAGCTGTCAGAAAACTCCTCAATGAAGGATTTTCAGAAAGCCAATAAAAAGAAAAAGTTGTTCCTAATGGCTCGATAGATGCAGTTGACCAGACAGGGGCGAGCGACCTTGCAGATAATAAAATTCATATAAAATAGTATGAATTTGTGTTTTTAAGTCAGTAGTAAAATAAGCAAAAGCATATGCAGCATATGCTCACGACTATATTCCCCGAGGGGGTAGTCAGAGATATTCTGAAACCTCAGAACATCCACGTTTCACCAGTAGTACCGAAACTCTGTCCAGTGTGACGGGGGGTGAGCCTGTCGCCACTTGTAATGGACAGTGGATACGATACATACCTCGAAATTGAAGTATGCAGGTTTCCTCACGATGTTTTCCTTCACCGAAAAGCCAGTGGTGTTACCAATCGTACATAAATTCCGAAAAACTCATTGGTACGAGTCGGCATGGACGGGGATCGAACCATCGCCTCCTGCACGGCAGGCAAGGTTTCTCGCCACTGGACCACCACGGCTTTATATGAGCATAATGAGCATATAGCATATATTTCGTCAAATGAATTTTTACAGTATTTGAGAGTTACGCGGTTATTATTTAATCTAGAATTAAACATCGGAAAATCGGGAACTCAAATATACTAAAACGCGGTAAGAACCCGTTAAAATGTTTAATTCTAAATGAATTTTTGTTTACTTTTTAGCCTAAAATTTTCGTTTTCGGACCCCTCTCTGGTCAACGCCATCTATTGCCGGTATGATGAACTACGTTTGAAAACTTGATAATTATGATTAATGATTATAAACCTAATTTAAAAAATAACCAGTCAAACAATGCGAAATTAAAATTTAATAAGAGAAAATTATTATACTAGGTAACAGAATCTTTAGAAAAAAAAACATGGTACCTAATGTTAAGCTTATCCCACTCTTATCCTAAGTAATTGTTTATTCATACAGTGCACACCATATGGCACATTATAGTTATAATATAGTTTAACAACATTGAGGTACTGTGTTAACTAGAGAAGCTACCGAGAAGTAATGTTTTGTAACACGCGTTAGGGTGCACGCGCTCTAACCCACTTAGCCTGTGCCAGGCGCTCGTCGCAGCCTGACGCTCCCAGCACGCGCCCCGCCCTGCTGATCATGATCATGGTGCACAGATTTTGTTCGCGTTGTCTGCTCTATACATAATTACTCAATGTTTAACAATTAAAAAATATCTTATATTCTATGTTATGTTACAAAACTTCCATTTCCGTATATGCTTCACAAACTTTAGTCAATCCTTTGACTTGCTAGTATGCATAAATTGAAACAACTTCTTAGCTAAATTAACATCATTCAAGTTCTTCCAGCCTTCACTCTCCATTACTTCAGGTTTATTCTTTATAAAATTAAACACATTCTGCTGTAATTGTTCAAGATTGTACTTCTCAGATAGAAGAGCTATTTCTACAGCATTTTTCTCATTTATCTGTTCACCTATTGCATTTTGCGTCAATAGAAACAAATTATCGAGTTTAAATCTATCTGCGATTTCTAGAAGTTTCACGCAATCCTGATTCAGAATATCTTTAATAGTTCCCGTGTATATAAACTGTAGTAACAGCTCCATATCATTATCGCTTATATCAATGAATTCGGACGTTGAATTTTTGATCATTTCTCTAAGGACTTGACTTTGAGCAGCTAGGATTATCTTATGGGTTTTATACTGTTTCCTACTAGCTGATTCCAGAACAAAGTCAGTTTTATCTTGCTGTGTGAGGAGTCCACCAAAGTCGTGGTCTAGCTTGATCCTTTTCACTACATCACTATTCATTACTGTACAATTCATAACTATTGTTATTGGTATATTCAGAGTGTTATTTTCTAAAGCTTTGGTGTCTGTTTCATTGAAACAGAATGTCTTGACGTAGTACTTTTCATTCAGTTGTGCAGATCTAAATGTGTACCAAGTCAAGGTTTCCGGTAAGGTCGATTGGCCACAATTATCTTTACGTTTCTTCTTATGAGTAAGTTCATTTGAATTGCTGATTCCGATGGAGAAATTACCAGTTGTACGGTGGCATACAAATAAGTTTAGCAAGTAATTGTTTCCTGGACATAAACTTGTTGAATAATAGAACCAGAGTTCAGGGCCTCTTTCCGAATAGGCGCCTCCTATGTCGTAGGTGTCGATCTGTTTTAATTTAAATGCTGCGTCATAAATGCATAGCTTTGTGGCGTTCCAGGGTTGGCATTTGTGTATCATTGATACAAAGTCTATTGTGTTCTGAAAATAAAATAGCTGTTTTGAAAATTTCACTACACCATACAAATTATAAAGAAATAAACTGATTAGTTTAGTGCTGGTTACAAAAATGAGATTTCTCAAAAATAATTAAAGTTCTCTCAATAATGAAAACCTAAATGTAAAAGGAATGGAGTAGCACTCCAAAATACTACAAAAGTTTTAAAGTTATTTTTATAGAATACTTTTAAGGTTCTAATAATTTTAAGAATGACAAAATAAATGTGGAAGTAGCCGTTTTCATTCCGTAGGGGAAGTCCCTCTACTCCTTCCCCAAGTTGGGGGGGTGAGGAACCCCCCATTTTTGAGAAAAAATGTAAGAAGTCTTAAAAAGGGGTGTTAAGAGGGTTTCCCCTCCATTACCCCTAGGGGGGAGTGCGGAGTAATGAAATATTGGGGTTTTTTAGACAATTACTCTAATAAAACATGTTACAATAACTAAATATGGGTTATAATATGGGTAATCTGAATTTTTTTTTGCATCGACAGCTATGGCAGGGGCAAGGACAGTGTGGCCCCACAACCTTCTAACCTATACTGTGCACTCCACCTCGATTGTGTTCTACCTGGTTCTCCCCCTCCCTTTTTAAAAAAATTGGTGGTTTCCTCAATCCCTTTGAGAGGTAGAATAGAGAGACCACCTCCCCATCCTCCGCTTCTCCCCCTAAAGTTTGTGCCGCAGGATACTAAACCCGACCCACAGTTTGTGATCTTTGAAAATCACGGGCATTCACGGGAAGAGGTAATTTTTATACAGCAAAGGCTCGTCGCTCGCAAGTTGAGATATGATACTAGTCGGACAGGAGCAGTTAAAAGCAGATAAAACAATTCTATTCTATTCTATTTTTAAAAAAATGGCTGCCATCTTTGGTTAATGATGATTTTGCCAATGTCGAGTTTTTATAGCAAAAGTGCTTGACGTTGTACGGTTATATTTGATATTTTGGTGACTTCAAGGGTTGTTCTTATAAAAGAACACTATCTTGAGCCACCACTGGAGCCCCGCTGTCGAGCTGGGAGGGGGCAACCAACAAACGTGACTGCCCTATAGCAGATCGACAACGCGACTCCAGATAAAACAATAGTTACCTCTGAATTTGAGGCTTGTGCTAAGTCCATAGGAGCTTCCTGTTGGTACATATTATCGTCACCGTCTACGATGAATGGAATGAGTACTTCAGGCCCCAGGCCTATCATATCCAAGCCCATTTCACCGTGGTCCATTTTGAGTTCGCTATAAAAAGGTGGACATAAAAAATTATTATTTATTATGCTGTGGCCGGCATGTCCTTTTTTCCAGCACACACTTGGCCGTTTTTGTTTTTTCAGAAACCTTCCCCGGCGTGTGCACAATAACCCACGAAAGCATCATCGCAATCGGACACATAAGGGACAAACAAACAAACGTAGGTTTTTTATCTATACCTACAGATTTGTTTTCGTGTTTTGTGAAACGATGATTCACCCATTGCATTGCATCATGATTTTTTATAAGTGTATGATTAACGTTACCAATAAAGATTAGCAAAAGTAACATATTTTATTATATATATGATTTTCGTAAGTAATTTTATTTGAGAAATCTTATTAAAATTAAATAAATAAAAGTTTAAAAGTGAGTAAACAGTCTGTAATTGTCTTACTTACCGTAAATCTGTATTTGTTTTTTAGAGTTTTGGAAGTTTAATTTATTAAAAGTATTGATTTAAAATAGCTCCTTACTAATTACTACGCTAAATAAAACTTATGACATATACTTTTTAGAGAAATTACTGGGAAATCGAGGAATTTTATTTTCGCAAAACTTTTCCTTTTCGATTTTCGTAGATTTTGACATTGACAGATTTTTTTTTTTTTTTAAGTTTATCCTTTCGGATAGGCTATGGGAACTAGCCCTTACTGCCTGGTCATTAGTGTCTTTTTTTCTTTGTACATAAACCTAACCTAACCTTAATACCTAACTCTTGAAATGCGAGGGTGGTACACACATTCCAATGGTCAGGGGAGTTTCACGCGAGAATCAATCCGAATCAAACGGGAGCGCCTTCTTTATTTCTCACTCTTACTATATTGCTCTCCATTAATGGCACATTATCAAACGAATTCCACCACATTAACACAATAATAGCCACGAAAAACGAATTTAGAAAATTAAGAAACAAAGCCCGTCTGTTTCTTCACAATTCCTGTGCAAAACTCTCCTGATGACGATGGGATGATAGATGAACGATGAGGATGAAATTTTGGTCGATTTTGTAAGCACGCGCGTTGCCGCCAAAATCACCAGTACGATTTAACTTGCACCAAAACTTTTGTTCTTTCTTCGTATGTATTTGAGATTCCTGTTATGTTGGTCGATTTACGCAACTTTTTGGCACGCAATCCGCACGATGACATTGACAGATGGGTGTCACCATGTTTTTTTTTTTTTAAGTTTATCCTTTCGGATAGGCTATGGGAACTAACCCTTACCGCCTGGTCATTAGTGTCTTTTTTCTTTGTACTTAAACCTAACCTAACCTAACCTTAATACCTAACTCTTGAAATGCGCGGGTGGAACACGCATTCCAATGTTCAAGCATTGTTCAAGGAAGTTTTACGCGGGGATATCAATCCGAATCGAACGGTCGCGCCTTACTTTATTTCTAACTTTTACTATATTGTTCTCCATTAAAGGCACATTATTATACTAATTCCACCAAATTATCACAACCATAGCCACGAAAAACTACTTTAGAAAATTAAGAAACAAAGTCCGCCCGTTTCGTCTTGTTTCCCGCGCAAAAAAAAAACCCCATGTTTTACTTTTATTGTTTTATGCTGGGTTTACATGCACGCCGTGCAGCCCGGCAAGCTTAGGCAATTCGCTGTACATCGACTCGTCTGTAAAGTGATTGTTACTACTTAACTTTATAGAAGCCTCAATGTACAGCGAATTGCCTGAGCTTGCCGGGCTGCGCGGCACGCGTATGAACGCACCTTGAATTCTAGATCCATGTATCCTTCCTTTCGGAAAGACAATGGTAACTAGCCCTTACAGCCCGTGGTCTTTTGGCCGATTTATATATCCATACAGTGCGACATAAAAGAGTAGAAAATAAATGAGGGCGCTGCCTCCACGCAAGAACGTCAAAATCACGCATAAGCTTGCAAGACCGACCTACAATTTGTACTAAAATATTTAGTTCCTGTTGTCACCGTTTTTTACTCTTTTATGTCGCACTGTAAGTAACTAAAAACTACGTATGGACGCTGGGCGGCAAGTAAGAAAGTAGCGACTTGCCGTGGCAAGCCGCAGGATAGGAACTAGCATGGGTAGCATGCCACCGTGATACATCGCTATCACACCTTCGCTCTCTTTCCATTTGCGCGCGAACGAATGAGATAAAAGACGTGATACAGCCGTATCACGTGTAGCATGCTACGGCTGCAGTTCTATTTTTTGGACAGGACAGTAGCGCGTAACCCCTAAAAGTCTATCTATAATAACTAGGTATTAATTAGGTAATTCTAAAGGTAGCCACGACATTCGTCAAATTCTTGTTTCGTCAAATTCTTATTTCGTCAAATACTACATTCGTCAAGTCCTTGTTTCGTCAAATTCGCTTTTTATGAATAGCAAACAAAATGTAACCGGATCGGAACCGATGTTGGGCGAGAGTTATGTGTCAGAACTCAGAATCTAAATAGTAAAATGTGGGGATCTATTGTCTCTGCCTACCCCGGTGGGACATAGGTGAGAGCCATAGGCGAAGTATTTGAGACGTAGGTTGATTTGAGAGCATATTGTGTGTGTACCTGTACTTATATAGGTACAATACATCCAATATGCTCACGCCTATGTGACTCCCGTCCCAAAGTACGTACACTTTTTTTAGGAGATAATCAGACCGTCAAACTGAACAATTTTCTCTATCAAAATCGGAACCGAAAAAAAAATCAGATGTTCCATAAAAAAATTGCAAACCTAAAATGTATGGGACAGGACAGCAGATTTTTTTTCGCGATTTCGATGGTCCCATAGAGAAAGTTGTTCAGTTTGACGGTCTGCATCCCCTTAAAAATGTATATGCACTACATCACCTACAGCACAGGGGGCCAATTACGGTAAATATTTGGTGACCGAACCATTATTGGACCACGAATGAAGCTTAGCTTTTTACAAATTTGGTATTACGCTAAACGTGGTATTGCTCTTGACAGCCGTTAGAGCCGTTTTGACAGATGGCTCAAACGTTTTTGAACGATTCTGTTGTAGTTACAAAATATCTACTTTTTCACAACTTTTTTACGATCGTTCAGAGATTTATAACTGAAAAACATTGAAAAAACTGTTGATTCACCAGATTTTCATGAAGTGGACCTTGGTTTTCGTGAGTTCGATGTCATCCCAACCATGTAGGGAAGACGTGTGCTTCAGGCGAGACTCGCGCGGTACATAAAACGGTAGAGACTGTCGAAGGAGTTAACTCCTCAACTAATTACCTTCGGACCTGACCCTTCTCACGGCATACACGTTATATACCTACCTATGTGTTAGAAGAACTTGGATGTGGAACCTGAGTGTGGAAATCAAGACAAGAATCATGCAATGCAGCATGTCTTGTGATGCCATATCTTCGTCGTCGTGGGGCACATGTATTTTAATGGTAACTATTCCTTTATGCAAGATAACTTAACACATAACATTACCTCAAGACCCTAGGGTGAGATCTCTATGGTGAATCACTCGGAGTGGTGAGAACTATTGCTACTGCCTACATCAAGACAATCCATCCAATAGTTATTTGTTCCTAGCAGTAAATCATAAATCTGAAAGTTTATTCACCCCCACACCTATTTCTCAGTTGTGGGATGGGCAGACTATTCACCTCCCTTGGATCCAAATACCTATCTTTACATACTGTACTTAACTACACTGCACTTGTTTTGAGTACGCCGCTCCTAATTTATCTGTAGGATGTAACCGAGTAACTATCTGCTGCATTGCTTATTCATCCTCCACATGAACCCACCAAAGAACCACTATATCACTTACTGACCTCATAAGTGTAACCTAAGCAATGACACATCACACAATATTCTTTTTTGTTGTAGGTTTTGGGCACATTGACATTCTACGGAACCAAGTTCAATCAGATAATCATTGGGGCAGGTGGAAATTTGGAAATTTTGTCTTCCACAAGCCGGTGTACCTATCCGAAGCAGACGAGCAAGATATTATAAGTGCATGATGACTGTCCTCAGAAGTCATGGGGAATGGACGGCCTCCGATGGAGTAGTATATAAATCACTTTCGCTGCTAAGCTCAAAATCATAACCCTAGTGCAGTGCTAAAACTGACGCCCCTCGTAGGTCATGCGCACAGTCGTAACGTAAAACGACCAAAGCAGCTCACCTCGTGGGTCAGCCCGCACAGGCGTAAGGTTTGGGTGTCTCGCGCTGTAGCTCATGAGCGCCGATCTGACCACAGGTGAAACTTGACCCCCCTCATAGGTTGTGCGCACAGTTGTAACTGTGAAACGACAAACTGGCTTGTCTCGTGGGTCACCCGTCAGGCGTAAGGTTGTCGGTGCTTCGCGCGGTAAGTCATAAGCACAGCCGAAATGCAATATAACTGACTCGTTACGTGGGTTCTTTAGCACTGCGGCCCATTTGTCGCCGACCTACGCCGTAGGTTATTATTAAGTCTTTATTTTCATCATCTTATAAAAATTATTACAATTCAAAGTGATATACTTACTCATAATATCCACATTTCACTAGCAGCGCCTGAACTCTGAACTGAGTCTTTAAAGATTATAATATGGTGCCGTGGTGAGTAACTTGGCATGTAGTAGTCGATGGTTCGATCCCCGCCCATGCCGACTCGTACCACTGCGTTTTTTGGAATTTATGTAAGATTTGTAACACCACTGGCTTTTCGGTGAAGGAAAACATAGTGAGGAAACCGGCGTGCTTCAGTTTCGAGGCATGTATTGTACCCACAACCATTATAAGTGGCAAAATGATCACAAGTCATACTGGACAGGGTTTCGGTGCTACTGGTGAAGCGTGGATGTTCTGAGGTTTCAGAATATCTCTGACTACCCCCTCGGGGAATAAAGTCGAGAGCATTTATGCTATGCTATAATACAGTGTGTGACGTGACCTCCTTGTTGTCATCCAGTCTGATCATGTTTTCTTAGTTTGTGGGAAATTAAATAAAAAACGCATAAAATAAACGAAATTGTTTTATTTTTATAGATTTTATTAAAAATAATGAGTAAAAGAACTTCATTCACTGGTCAACATCTTAAATCTAATCGACATCTTAGCAAAAATACTTATATGGAAAGCAGAGAAAAGTGGAGGATCTTAGCGCAGAGCGGAGATGTGTAATAGCTTGTCAAGAAGCGACAAGCAGGCCAGTTGCTCTCCACCGCATACCGCTGCCATAGTAAAAATAGAGAAGTAGTTCATCTTCATAATATCTCAGGATGCACCAGTCGGGTCTAGGCCCGCCCGCATGCCCTAACCACTACTATCTATCCTTATATGCATGGTAGACGTGATCAGTCACTTTCACAGGTGTAGACAGCAGACTTGTTGTCACAAAGTTTCTTCACGCTGGTGACAAAGAGGAATTTATTTTCCTCGGTCATACCACTAGCTTTACTGAATTATTCTGTAGTTATATTTTGACTACAAGGACTTCTGACAACTTGAACAACTCTGTCATCTTGAACAACATAAACAATTCAGTCATACACCTACTCATCTCGAACAATGAGTTGTCCAATTTAGATCATGTTGACCAAGATGTTCTATAAGCAGGTACTTCCGACAATATGACGGACTTGGACACTGAACGGAACTTGGACAGCTAGGACAACATGAACGACTCTGGCAACGTGGACAACTTTGTTAACTTAGACAACAGTTGACCAAGTTGTCCACGTTGCCCGAGTCGTACATGTTTTCCAAGTTGACCGAGTCATATAGTCGGAAGTACTTTAAACAATGTAACAAAATACCCTAGTAATATCTAAGAGGGTGTTTCAGACCATCAAACTGAACAACTTTCACTATGAAGCCAACAAACAAAAATCTGCTGTTCCATACAAAACTGCAGTACCGACTCGACTAAAATGTAAGTAAGTATGGGACAGCAGATTTTTGAAGTGAAACTTTTTATGGGAGGGCTTTGAAATTCTGATCCGCAACCTTTTTGTCTGACGGAAGTTCGAAATTTACATCGAGAGAAGTTTCACATCTGCTGGGCGTCCCGTGACGGCCAATTTTTTTTTATTTATCTCAATGTTGGCTCTATAGTGAAAGTTGTTCAGTTTTATGGTCTAACTAAACCACAGCCTTAAGTATTACTAGGGTGTTTTGTTACACCCTGGGCTGCGTTCAGCACCTTTGGGTGCGGTTGTTCTTCTCGCTCGCTCTTATGGGTAGAACGCTTTTCACCGAGCCTCGGAACGGCGTTAGTGCGAAAAGTTGCACTCAGGGTGCACTCTGGGCGCACTCTAGGCGTAGGTTCTGAACGCACCCCTGTATGACAACTTGGTCAACTCGGAAAACATGAACTACTCGGTAAACTGCGTTGTCCAAGTTGTATGTGTCATCAGTCAGAGTTGATCAGGTTGTCCATGTTGACCGAGTCTTAAAAGGATCAAGCTTTACTAAATTATTCTGTTCTGTTATACTAAAGTACTTCTGAGAACATGAAAAATTTGGATAACTTTAGCGACTCGGACAACATGAACTCGGTCAACATGTACTTACAACTGAGTTTACGAAGTTGTTCATGTTGTCTGAGTTGGCCAAGTTGTAGCACTCAGTCAACTCTGACAGCTAGGACAACATGAACAACTCAGTTGACCAAGTTGTTATTTTTGTCCGAGTTGACCAAGTTATCCTGTGGGTCCGAGAGATGAGGAAATCTTCTGTACGGTCCAGAGTTAACCTATATCTCTATTTTTTCTATGCTGCTGCTCACATGTAGCTTGACCCGGCCTGACCCTGCTTAATTCCGTTCCATCCATCTCCGCTTTGATTGTGCCATACAAATGTGAGAAATCTTCTGTACTTAGTTTGAACCATTGTCTATGTGGTGTCACTGAAGCTGAGCGGAGACGAGATGGGTAAATAACAAAATCCCGTTCACTACACTTCTCGTCCCCTCAATACTTCTCCATTCTACTGTTCAGTTTTTCTCCAGCCGTTCTTCTGTTTGCTGAAACAAAATAGTAGTTGTATGAGATGTTAAATTAAGTGTCACAGAGGTTATCTAGTCCCATTCAGGCCCGGTCTCCACAAAAGAAGAGATGTGAGGAGCGGAAACGCTTAGCGGCTGGGCTGTATCCACTAAAGCTGAGCCATGTGCCAGCTTGTTGACAGGTGACAAGCGGCTGCTCACCGTCCCCAACACACCACGCTTGACTTTACTTCACACACACACACACACTACCTTTTGGTGTACAAACTCATATTCAGCATATATTATTAGTTCTTACTGATTGTCTCTTGTGGGATTCAAATGCTGACTGATTCAAACCCACAACTAGCAGCTGAGCTGGCAGGTTCACTACAGACTGAGTTTTCGGGCCTCCTTTTACTCTAATTACATGTATTGCTAATTTATGAACAGTACCTCTGAGGATGGGTCCAAATAAAAATTCTATCCAAGAGCTAGGTCTAGGAGGTGGAGTGAGGAGAGTGTCTAGGCGACCCTCAGCTCGCTTCTCTTCGTTAGCACCTGGATTGTTTCCTAAATATCCCGCTCTACCGGTACTACTGGTGAAACGTGGATGTTCTGAGGTTTCAGAATATCTTTGACTACCCCCTCGGGGAACATAGTCGTGAGCATATGTTTATCCCGCTCTAGGTTTTGGATCATATTATCACTTACCAACCTATTCATAATTTTGTAAAATCTCGAGCTCGCTTCGCTCGCTCTAAAGTTTTGGAGCGTATCATAACGTGCTGACCTATTCATATTTTGGTAAATTCTCAAGCTCGCTTCGGTCGCTCTAGGGTTTAATTCATGCTATTACGTCAGAGAACTAAAGTGGTTGAGATAGCTCAGAAAATTAGCAAGCTGAAGTGGCAATGGGCTGGTCATATCTGCCGAAGAACTGACAACTGGTGGGGTGTCAGAGTTCTAGAGTGGAGACCGCAAACTGGTAGGCGTAGTGTGGGACGCCCTGTTGCCAGCTGGACTGACGACCTAAAAAAAAAGTTGCGGGGAGCGACTGGATGAGGAAGGCCGAGGACAGAGTTTTGTGGCGCGCCTTGGGAGAGGCCTATGTTCAGCAGTGGACGATAATGGGCTGATGATGATGATTACGTGCCAATCTATTCATATTTTAGTAAAATCTCGAGCTCGCCTCGCTCGCTCTAGGTTTTGGATCGTATTATCACTTATTCATATTCTAGTAAAATCTTGAGCTTGCTTCCCTTGCACCTGGTTTTTGATTGTATGGCGACGACATTATCTTATTTGTAGTCCGACCTTGCAATGTCAATTTTGACACTTGCCACTGGCAAGTCTGGCAATGGTGGCTGATGAGCCGACTGGCCGGTTGCCCTCCTTAGGAAGAATCCCTAACTACGCCAATGTTCATAAACAAGAGTAGGTAAATAGGAATTGATAACACTTACATTTATTGTTGATTTGGTTGTTTTTAACTTTAACGTCAAACACGGCACCTGTAACTCTTAGTGTTTGACTTTTCATGGCGTGGCTTTCTTTCAGGCGTTTATGTTTACCAAATTTTCTCAAACTCAGCACCTTTGGTCACTCTACACCTGAAAATATTGTAACCTAGTTTCAAACTCAAGTTTTAAGTAATAATAATGGGGCCCACTCGACGAGTCGGTGAGTCACCTACTGCCCTATTTACAATTTTGAGACTAGTTGTCATGGCAGGCGTCCGTTAGTCTCCTCCCATAGCCCAGTATCCATCCATCCAACTTTCACCTCCATAGCCAAGGACCTTATTTTTCCATCACGGCCATAGCGCCGGACTCCAATGGTCTTTGCACCTGGCGGGCACCATCCCCGTGTGTATCATCTTGTGCGCTCGGAGATGGTGTCAGCCATGTGTACCCCTTACATTTAGATTAACTAGTCTTTTGAACGGGCCTCTACATGTTGGCTTCGGCTCCATGCACGCCTTCCAAAGGTCCGGGACTTAATTGCCCGTGATTACGGAACGTAAGACATATAATAATAATATTTATTCATAAACAGATAACAAAGATCCATGTGTTAGTAACGGTGTTTGACTTAAGAACTACAGGGTCTAACTTAATATGCTGACACTTTTTAAGGGGATGATCAGGCCATCAAACTGAACAACTTTCTCTATGGGACCAACATCGAAATCGCGAAAAAAAAATCTGCTGTCCCATACAAAACTGCAAACCGACTCTAGCCAAATGTATGGGACAGCAGATTTTTTTCTGTGATTTCGATGTTGGTCCCTTTGAGAAAGTTGTTCAGTTTGATGGCCTGATCATCCCCTTAAAAAATTGTCAGCATATTAAGAAGGACCTTGTGTATTAGTAAGTACACACATAAATTAAAATACAACATAAACAGAATAGAAGAATTAAATCATCACTTTCTTGCAGTGTGTGATGATGGGGCAGTCAAACCTGACTGCTATCATCTCCAGAATGCTGTTGTGGCTTGCATGCAGTCGGCTGACGAGTGAGACGGCTTTTTTATAATGATTGCATGGTATCCGTCTGTTCTCGCCTCTGCAAACATGACGGACGCCCCAACAGCATTCTGAAAATGTTGTTATATTGGACGCGCAGGGCATTCAGCGAGCTGAGTGTGCAATTGACCCACAGGCTGCAGGCGTAGAATGACAGATTTGAAAAGTGTCAGTCAAGTGTCACTTTTACTGATCTTGTGCAGCCATTGAACCTGCGGATTAGCATGTTCCCCCTGACTGCTAACGCCCTGCGCTCCCTTTCTACATCGAAGTTGATTATGGTCCTCAGAGACAATGTGGCCGAGGAACTTAAATTTTTGGATTCTTTTTTAACAGTACACCATTAAGTGTAATTGGAGGCACATCTCTGCACTTACCTGCTGCTCTGAAGACCATAAATTCACTTTCCTTGACGGTATATAACAATCCATGACTGCTCGCAAAATCCTCACACACCAATAGCAAATGTCTGATACTATTGACCGACGGGCCCAGCAGTACCATGTCATCCGCGTAGCTTATGTTGTTGACGCATGTATTACAACCAACATGTGTACAGCCGAGCCTACCAATCAATTCATTCACGTAGAGGTTGAGCAGCTTGGGAGACGTAAGCCCCCCTGCCTCACCCCACTTTCCAACCTGTACGCATCCGATAAAGCATCAGACCATCTGACATGGTTCGATTGGTTCGCATACCAATACTCAAAAACAAAACGCAGCTCAGAAGGGAAACTAGTTTTCTTGAGTTTGCTCCACAGCACATCATATGACACTACATACACAGGTGTATGTCTGTCCATATAGTAGCGGACGGTGTGCTTCATGCTCAGGATTGCTGTTTCAGTAGAGTGCCCGGCATCGTGCTGCTGCAGTTGCTCCTCTAACTGAGCATCAAGCAACACCAACACATCCAAAACCTTTGCTACTATAGTGGTCAGTGAAATAGGTCTATAGTTCTGTTTGTCTGAGATGTCCCCAGTTTTGTTTTTGACTATTGGCACCACAATCGTTTTCATTAAGTCCTGTGGTAGATAGGAATGAACTACTAATGAGCAGAATGTGTAGAACATTGAGAGCACCCTGGGTAGATGCTAGAATTAACTTTGGCTATAACTATATTGGTATACCTACCTTACACCATTCCTTCCGCCCCTCAGATCAGATTACACTCTGACCATTGCCTGCTCATGCAGGCAGGCCTATCTGCATTCAGGATCTCGGCACATTCGCACTAAGGTTTGA
This sequence comes from Agonopterix heracliana, assembly GCA_963693445.1. Classification (NCBI taxonomy): domain Eukaryota; kingdom Metazoa; phylum Arthropoda; class Insecta; order Lepidoptera; family Depressariidae; genus Agonopterix; species Agonopterix heracliana. The sequence goes on along the minus strand of OY856308.1, from coordinate 20,539,556 downwards.
ACAAAATGCTCGACCCGCCTTCCAGACACAAGGTATCTGTACTCCTCGAGGACATCCTCCAACAGCCAAGAATGCATATAATTATCCTGACGTGCGTGATCTTCTTCATTTTAACATATTTTATCATTTTTTCAAACTAAAAAAATACTTGAAGAATAGCAAATTGGAAACGCCAACGTCATGCCAGCGAAAATCTTTTTCTCATTTCCTCATATCGCTTCGTCTCACTCTTTTTTTTTTTTTTTCTGTAGAAGTGTCAAACAAACTAGAGGTGTCAATGATGGAAATGGCAAGTCGATGATCGATTGTACTGAAATAGGGTAACATCTCTAAACGTTTTTGAAATGGTTTTTACCTTTACCGTAATACGAAAATCCGCACCAACTGCATTAGAACTAGATTAGAATTAGATTAGAATGGGACTAGAGACAAAATTGGATGAGAATAGAACTTTGATCGTTTAAATTACCGTAATTGGCCCCCAGCATAGCATACGTATCTTTTTGCTGATGGTAGGTGTGCTTTAAAAGAACCTCGCTAATCGGGCCACTGTGCTATAATTGATGACGCGACGCGACGGTCCAATAAGTTGACCACTGTTTTTGCTGATCTAGCTCGAAGCGGATATTGAAAGAAACACTCTCTCAGTCAACTTAGAGCGACCGAATTATTTGACGCGAACTGTACTTATGAAGGCACAAGCCAACAAACACAAATCTATAATCCATCAAAATTATCTTTCTTTACATTTGATTGATGATTCTCGGAAATCCGCAGATGAGATTGTTTTTATCGATAGCGCACATTCGCGAATACCTGTGCAGGTAGACATAGACATCACGCATGCGTGGCCCGGGACTGTCTCCGATCCCCGCCACCCTCTATCCTTGATGCGAATAGTGATGTCCCTTGAAAGGAAAACATTTAAGTAGATGGAAAATTAAATTTTAAGGTTTACTTCCGAGCTGAAGTATCTCACACTCTTTTCTTAATTGTAGGATTTGTAAGACAACCGGTGGGGTGTCAGAATTCCGCCCTGCCACATGATTAAATATTCATATGGCCCTGCTACCCGCTGGACAGATGACCTAAAAAAAGTAGCGGGGAGCGACTGGATGAGGAAGGCCGAGGACAGAGTTTTGTGGCGCGCCTTGGGAAAGGCCATGTTCAGCAGTGGACGATGATAGGCTGATGATGATGACTTGATGAGGAATTGAAAGTTAAGAAGAGATGAAACAATTTAAGAAATTATATAATGTTGTTACTAGCGAATTAATAAAATACGCTAATAAACCACTAAACCGAATTAATAAACCACATTACAACCAACAAGATTTAATGAGACGATACATAAGCGCCCGCCAAAATGAAATAGCAATAGTTCATAAAGACATATTCTGTAGAATCAAGTAGGCGCATTTCAATATGGCATTACTGCTCTAAGATAAATAAATGTTTAAACTTGTCGATCTCATCTCGCTCCGTCCCTACACTGCAGCATTTTCAGGGTCACATCTTTCAGTGGGCTGCAAGCAGCCGGCGAGCTTGCACGATGCCATCCGCGCTATGACGACGCAACGCGACAGACGTGCGAACGATACCGTCGAGCTTTTACCGCTAAAGTCGGCCTTAGTTAACAATAATAACAGGGACGATGAAGCTTATTACCCTCCAGCACCGGGGCTTAACAATAATCCGTCGAGTTCTAACCTGCACGACTACACTCTGCTCTCAAAAAGGACACCGGCTTCGAAACGGTTCGTCTTTGTTTTTCTCCTTTTGTCTAGCATTTTTCAGAGATTAGAGCTAATAGAGGATAATCTAAGACGGTAGGGCTATCCAGCGAACTAGGGTTTTTTTCTAATGCAAGTGGTGGAATTAATGAAGAAACATTGTGTAACTCAAAAGAGAAAATTGCGCGTCTAATTTTAATTTTACAGTACCTATTTCGGCTCGGTCAACAAACATGTGATCTGAGGCTTTCTTATTTACTGTCCGAGGTTAGTATACTATTTTTCTCCTCGACGGAGGTGGAAAGCGACAACTTCGTTTAGCGCAGCGGAACGACAATGGACGCTTACCGTCCGGAGGTGAGAAAAATTTATTTAAATGTTTGTTTAACTTTATAGTGGTAACTGGAAAAAAGACAGATAAATAGTTAGGTACTTACATTGAAAAAAAAATTTCAAATAATTTTTAGAAAACACGATTACCTTACTATACCCTTACGTCAATATCTCGTGAAGATATAGATTTTGGAAACTCTATTCTACTATACAAGGTGTTACAAAACTACAAATAAACATTTAAGGGGGTCGTGTAGACCATCAAACTGAACAACTTTCACTATGGGACCAATATCGAAATCGCGAAAAAAAAAATTATGTTCTATACTCTTCAAATCGACTAGAGCTAAAATATGTATGGGATTTAAAATTATTTTTTTCGTGATTTCGATGTTGGTCCCATAGAGAAAGTTGTTCAGTTTGACGGTCTAAACAACCCCCTTATGAGTTTCAAAAATTTATTGTTACTTATGAAACACCCTGTATTCTATAGCAAGATCGAAGAGTTTTTTCTTGCAAAAAATCGCAAATCGAGTTTTATGGCAGTACCCAAGTCAAATCTGGCACAGAGATCTAGGTAGGAACAATCAGACTTAAATTTATACAACGTGTTAATGAATAAGCGCAAAACCTCACCCCAACTGAATTATAGCAAAATACCTAATTAGATAGAAACAATAATTTCATTATTTTGATAGTTAAAATTTAATGTTATTCCCATTTTAAGTTTTGAAGCAAAAATGATTTGTTAATTATCATTTAAGCAATGAATGAAAGCGCTAACGTGCTCATGGATGAATTTTAAGAATCTTGTTTTGGTAGTAACTAAGTAGGGTGAGAGGTGCTCGTGCAGTGGGTTGAGATCGAGTTCAGTAAATTTTAAATTTTAGAATGAAATTATTGAATATATTGAAAAAAAATTACCTATGTTGATTCCATATAATTCAAATAAACCATGATAATTCGATTTTGCTCTTGATTCTAAACAAACTACTCTCTAGTTTTGCGTTAATTTTTAAACACGTAGTGTATCGTGTTACCTAAGCTTCATCTATTCTTTTTCTTTTTGTTCTAAACCTGTAACTGAGAGACCACCCCAGCGATCTCTTTCTCATCTAACCCACGCCACGTTGTCAGCAGGCTGCTCTCGCGCAACACGCAGCCCGCGCCCACGCCGCTGCCGCTGGTGACGCTGTGCGGCGCGCCGCCCCCGTCCGTCAGGCGTGAGGAGCTGGCTGCGCTCGCAAACCTGCGCAAGAAGGTCTCCCCGGCGATGCTCAGGCACGACAGGTAAGACAGATCCTAAGTACATTCACACACGATGACGCACTGACGCATGCGGCAGATGTCAGTCCATAGAACCACATCCGGTGCGTCAATGCGTCACCGTCTGTGCTTCTAGGTACGGTTTCATACAAGTCCTTGCTTCACAAATGACGGACTGACCTTTTGCTGCTCCGTCAGTGCGTTATCGTGTGTGAATGTGAACGGACTTAGGCTGGTGTTAGGAAGCGCTTTTGGCAGGTTTTAGAGTTCGACGGTGTACCAATCAGCGGCGTGCATGTCGTCAGTGGTGCACTAAATGCGTCTATTTGATTGCATGGCGATAGCTAAATCCAACTTTAGTCACCTCGTGGTATGGGAGCCGGGAGCAACTGGATGAGGAAGGCCGAGGATAGCATTACTTATGCACACGGGACGAAACGGGGTAGTTCATTCACGGCCGGAATCTCACGATCAACTTTCGTTGATGATAATTTATGATGATAAATGAACTTTACCTACGTCAAACCCTTCAAAACCTCAAAATGAAAGTGGCTGAGAAAATGAATGTTGAATATTTAAAAATGACTTGCATTTTGTTAAAAATGGGGTCGAGGTTCCACGATCTAGCTCGTGTCGCGAGTTCTTTGTTTAAAAGAATAACAAATGTGTGCAAATTATACTCTCTAGGCCCCTTCGAGCTCCGTATACCGCCTCACCCAGCCTTGAACCCATCCTATCTTGCCCCATCTATTTCCTCGGAGCACGCACGCAGCACACGCCACTGCAAGGGCCTGAATTATTAGCAACTATTAGCAACATTGTGGGCTGTGCTATTATACCACATTATACTATGGGTGGGGCAACTCCGTTTCTTGATGGATTTTATACCGATTGCTTCTTAATACGCTGACACTTTTTTAAGGGGATGATCAGACCTTCAAACTAAACAACTTTATCTACGGCACCAACATCGAACTCGCGAAAAAAAAATCCGCTGTCCCATACAAAATTGCAAAACCTGTAACCTTAAATACGGAAAAAGTGAGCCTTGACTTTAGAGAACTTCACGCTTCTTAAATGTACTGTAGGTTGCGGAGCCGCGTATAAACTGCAAAGAGCGTTTCTATTGAATTGAAACCGTTTTCAATACAAGAAAAGCTCTGATTCAAAAACCAACGCGGTATCCGCTTTAGTTAGGGTGTTGAGCAGTGGCGGGCGTACCTTATACTGCTGGCAGGACTGGCAAAGATGCCTGGTGCCCCAGTTCAGAAAGGGCCAACCTTTAGTACGCCAACTACAAAGAAGAGCTTTTTTACACGCTTTAGCAATGGACGCGTAGCGTAGGTAGGCCTGGATCACTGTCACTCGTCCCTCCCGATTGTTGACTGTTTGCGAAGATAACCGAAGTAAAACATGGTAAAACTGACACTGCAGTAAAATCTTTTAGCCGATTTTAACTTTGATTGGTCCACTTTTCATTCTAAAGCTGCGGCGCTTTACCACATTACTTTACCAACGATTTGGTCACAAATCCACAATGTTCATGGAAAGAAAAACAAACTGTGTTCATATTTGTTTATATTTTTTCTGAAAACAAACAACAACACCGTTCTACCTAACCTTAACTTACGTAGTGCGTTAGTAGAACTAGGTCTAGCAGTGCACCTAATAATTAATTTCTAATTTCATAAGAAAAGGAAACGGAATGATTACCGTTTAGTGACTTGCAAAAGTATGTTTTGACAGGAAAGCTCTTTTGTTTTCATTGGGCACCTACGAGATTTAACAAATAAACCAAAATAACCTATGTTTTATTTAGATATTAGGTAGGTACGTAAAGTAAGTAGGTAGGTACTTAACACACCTAGGTTCGTACCTACCTACATACGGACATGCCCCATTATCCCACGGTGCCTATAAAGGCCTCTCTAGTTCCAGTTCTCAGACACACTATATTAACTTAGGTAGTTACTAAGGTCTAATTCTTAAAATGTTGTTCAACAGGCGTTCATCAAAAAACAGCAATGAGAATGCAGACAATCGAGACGACGAAGCTGAACAACTCGACAACAGACCAAAACTCTTACAAAAGGTAAGATTTTCATAATTTGTCTGAAACTCTAAGAGCTCCTAATAGTTAATCTGGCTTATAGGTGCAAAGAGCAGCCTCGGACCTCGGCGATATCAAGCGTGCTTGAGGTTGTCACGCAAGGAAATTAAAAGTCAACTATAGAAGCCCAATCACTATCGATACTAAGACATTCAATGTATGTACCTACAGTCGCTAGTCGGTCGGCTGCAGCTATTAAGGCTATAGGCCTCGCATGCCACCCCCGAGTAAACGATAAAAATCGAGATGTGCCTCCATCCTTACTATTTTACGTATGCCAGAAAGAGCGCGCATGACGATTTTCTCGTTTAAATCCTTTGTCGTGGGTGGCATGCTAGCCCTGCTGGGCCACACAGAGTGCAGCTGCAGAACGACTGCAGGCCGGCAGCAGTTGTAAACTATGGAAATATATGCGAGGTGTCACACTAGATGCAGTCCGGCGCAGATGCAGAACAGCTGCGGAACGGTAGCCGCAGTGTGACACCTCACATATACTTCCGTAGTTTACAACTGCTGCCGGCCTGCAGCCGTTCTGCAGCTGCACTCTGTGTGGCCCAGCCTTTAGTTACCTATATAATAACCTATGTACTATTTATAGCAGAGCCGAGCTATGGGAGTGAAAAGAAATGTGCAGCCACAAATATTGGCACAATAATTAAGTATTTCACGGCGTTAAAAGTGCCGATCTTATCCCAAACACATTAGGGGCTAAACGTCAATCTTCAATGAAATCAATCGTAACGACATCAGATCACAATTATGATCTCCAAGGGTAGTGCGAGCACCGGAGAGCCCTTGACCCAGTTATTACTTCCGCGCCCTTTCGCAGGATCACGAATCGACATGACAGCGGAGCGAATGCAATTTAGTGTGACCTTGGACGATTCTACTGACCTAATTTTTGACCTACTGCGATACAATAAATAGGGTGTTTTAATGAGGGCGTTGCATTCTCGTCTCAGATCGACCCATTTCACATTACAATCGTTACGTTACATTACGTTGTCGTCAAATAAATATATCACCAGACATGAGGCCCTCAAAATGTAATCCTAGAGAGCCTTACTTACAAGCCCAGTCATTTTACGGTTTGAGCCGGGACGAATTAAGCCATTTTGGGGTTTTTGGCGTACCAAAATAAAAGTAAAATCACGTCAGCAACCAGACAGTTACCTAAATTTTTTGTTTACTTAGAAAGCTTTTAAAAATACATTTGTATTTTCTAACGAATAAGTACCTAAGTAATTTTTTATATTTGGATGACTATTTTATTGCTCGAAAATCGTTTATATTGTTGAATATAATTAATATGAACAATGAAATTTTTCAGAAACAGTCTAGAAACAAATCTCTATGCTTGTATGGAGTCCGATTTTAACGAAAAGCATAGAGATTTGTTTCTAGATTGTTTCTGCAAAATTTCATTGACTTTAATGGTTAGTATTGAAAATATCACCATAGTAAGTTTGTATACAGCGCGCATTTTCGCCCTCGGAATAAAATTTAAAATTGAAAAACCTTATGGATACAATTAGGATTTCTATGTTGCGTAGTGATTTGATTTTTAAATATCTCTTCAGATTCTCTTTATGTAACTAAATGGTACCTTACCGTTTAAAAGTAGATATCTACCATTTATAATTACTCTCCACCCCTCCCAACAAAACTCTGTAAAATGACTGGGCTACATATATACACCGAAGTTTACCGATGATACCGATCAAACTATCTAATCATGTGTTATCTAATACGACGTTAACAAAATATGATTTTCGTTTATGTAAATTCCGCCCACAAGGTGCCTAATACCGCCAGCCACGGGGAGGCGACAGGAGGGGGATAAACTCCATTATTTTACTAAAACAAAATGAGAGGGTTGTACCCTTTGCTGACAGGAATAAAACGCGGTTTGTCAGTGATAAATGACTATCAGGCTTCCGCTTACTTTCTTATGGAGAGACGTAGGGCTGCCATCCGTCCGGGTTTCCCCGGATTTGTCCTAGTTTGAGGGGCGTCCGGGGGCGTCCGGGCGGGGTCGTCACGAAAGTGTCCGGGGGAAACCCGGACACTTACTGTGTCCGGGTAAGACCCGATTATTTTTACACATAATGGTAATAAAACGTTCGTTTTATCCACAAATCAACTCGATTTCGGCATAAACTGAACAATCAAGTTGTTATGTAGCACTTAGATCAAAATAAAATGAATGGATAGGCCTTACGCGAACATTTCAAACCAGAAAAATGAGGCAAAACAAATGAAAGGTTTACTTCAAATTTGTATGCAAGTACCCTAGATTTGACAGATAATGGCGCTAGTTTGTATGGACCAAGTGCACCAGGAGTTTGCTCCAACTTACCGCGCTATAGGCCTATCCATTGATTTTATTTTGATCTAAGATGTAGCAAAATCATGAGTTCGTTTCGCTCGCTCCAGCTTTTATTCGACCTCGATTTCGGCATGACCTAGAAATGCGCTATAATATTTGAAAAATTTCGAGCTCGCTTCGCTCGCTCCTGGTTTTATACTGTATTGAATCGATATAATCGTATTGCAAAATCTTATTATAACATGAAAAAATCTCGAGCACGCTTCGCTCGCTCCCGGTTTTATATTGTATTGATTTGATTAAGTCGTATTGCAAATCTCGAGCTCACTTCGCTCGTTCCTGGTTGTATAGCGTATTGATACGATCGTTTGTCATCCTATAGGCAAACGAGTGAACAATCGAGTTGTTGTGTAGCAAAATCATGAGTTCGTTTCGCTCGCTCCAGCTTTTATTATAGACCTCGATTTTGACGGGACCTGGTAATGCGCTATAATATTTGGCAAAATCTCGAGCTCGCTTCGCTCGCTCTTGGTTTTATGTTGTATTAAATCGATTTAATCGTATTGCAAAATCTCGTTATAATAAGACAAAATCTTGAGCTCACTTCGAACAACTACTTACTAACTTAAATAAAAAATTTCGTGGTCGTCCGGGGAAAATTCCAGATTTTACTGAAATGTCCGGGGTTTTTGACGTCTTTGCCCGGCGACGACGATTTTGGCGATGGCAGCCCTAGGAGAGACGGACCATTATTTTTTTTCTTTTATACACTTTTACCATCATTTTGTGTACGGGGATAGGAAGTGGACGTATAATTTGTGTTGCTAACCTTTTGAAGTTTTGAGAGTGGCTATCTGGCTTCACCCTCCTGAAATTATTTTGATTTTAGCAATACCGACTCCACTCTAAGATCGAGATTCTTTGAATTTGAGTTCGAATTCCCGTTTGTCAAAATCTATAGGTAGGTACTACCAAGAATATTATGTAAGTATACAAAATTTTTGGGTACTACATTTTCGACCCTACTTTTCGAACTTACACTTAAAAGCCGTGGTGGTCCAGTGGCGAGTAACCTTGCCTGCCATGCAGGAAGCGATGGTTCGATCCCCGTCCATGCCGACTCGTACCAATGAGTTTTTCGGAATTTATGTACGATTTGTAACACCACTAGCTTTTCGGTGAAGGAAAACATCGTGAGGAAACCTGCATGCTTCAATTTCGAGGCATGTATTGTACCCACTGTCCATTATAAGTGGCGACGGGCTCACCCCCCGTCACACTGGACAGAGTTTCGGGACTACTGGTGAAACGTGGATGTTCTGAGGTTTCAGAATATCTCTGACTACCCCCTCGGGGAATATAGTCGTGAGCATATGCTATCCCAAGCGGCAAAATCTTTCCTTAAGTCTGAATTGTAGATATCTCTCATTCAATAACCAAATTCTCGGTTATTGACTTAGGTAATACCATCCGTCCCTCAAGATATCTTGTAGATACACTAGAAGGCAGAGTTAGGCAAAAGTGGGCATATGGAGTACTGAATGAGTTAAGATAGACTTCATACTACTTTACAGATAAACTAAGATAAACTTAGGTACGACTTAAGGAAAGTTTACTTCTCGTAGATAAACTTAAGTAAAAATTTTTGGTTTGAAATTTCATCCTACCTTCATAATTTATTATTATACTTTACGTAGATACAGTAAAGATAAATTATGGTGGTAACATTTTCCAACTTAATATTCTATGATGAATGATAAACAAAATGGCTCTGATAGTTATTATTATTTTATAATGCATTATTTCGTCGACAAGTAAAGTAAAAATTCAAACGCACATTCGTTTATCGTGTGAAATGGACAAATATTCTTAGAAAACAGGCGGGCTTCAAAAATTACAAAGTAATTGTATTTAAAATTAAAAAAATTCAACCACAAAAACAGTTTTTTTTCTTTTTTCTTCGAAATTTAATTAAATATTAAATATAAATGTTGATTTCGTTACGCAAAACTATGTAAAATTGCGTAAAATTAAGAGAGTGCCTAAAATAACAAAGACAGAACTTAATAAAAAACATGTTCAAATTTGCAGATCATTCAAAATGGCGTTAAATCTATATTGCATGTGCTAAGTACGAGTAAAAGCAATACAGTATTGGTAAATCATAGTAAAGGATCAGTTAAATGTGTTTATGATTATTGCTTACTTACTCGAGTAATGTTATACTTAACTTATACCGAAGTGTGACTTCAAATAATACAAGTAAATACCGTGTCGATTTAAGTCATCCTTAACTCGTACTTGATAAATACTGATTCGACTGATATTTTATTTTCTTCTCATTTGTCATTGTTGTTGTGATTTCTGCAAACAAAAGGCCAATGCAAGATTGAACAATTCGTTTTTGTGTTTAAAGAAAAACAAGTGATTCAAAGTAAGTAAGTACTACTTATGTATTACTTATGGACAATGATAATTATAATTTGATATTTATGTACATAAATAATTGTAAACTGAGGTAACCTCAGGTCTACACTCTAAATCTTGAATCTTTTGACGTAACGCGTCGTATTTGTATCTACTTTATGTATCTCAGTCACAACATAAACATGTAAAGAGTTGTATTTTTTAGGGTTCCGTACGCAAAGGTTCCGTTCCGGTTACGGCTTTCCTACTTTTGAAGAAATGTGTCTTTTGAACCGTAACAGGAAACAGTTTACATTTTTAGACAGTTGAACAGTTGACTGGTTGTCTGGAAGAAATAACTTTTAGTGATAAGGCCGCCTTTTTCACCCTTCTTGTTCGTGTATATTGTTGTTGTTTTTTTGTATTTTTGGTGTGCAAATAAAGAATATTTATCTTATCTTATCTTATCTTTTATACAGAATATGAATGTATCTACTATTTTGCGTGTTATTCTGTTGGTTTTTTTTGTGATTATTTTTGTTTCATATTCCTGATGAGTACGTTGTGGTATATTATGGGAGATAGACCACACTTTAAAAAAAAAATCTATAATTAGAATCACGCTCTTCTTTTGTTGAAGTTACGTATTCAAGTTCGCTGTTCGTGTCTTCTATGATTTCATCAACCGATGCGGGCCTGGTGGATGTGCTGGCAAACATGATACAGTCTGTCTAAAAAGTCTTGACAAAAATTTGGGCGCTGTCTCCACGCAAGAACGTCAAAATCAAGCTACTACAATTATTAGGTCACGACTTTATAGACAGACTGTAAACTTTGAACGTTGTTAACAAGGATCTAACAAGGAGTCACTGGCTATGGCTGTACTCGGACTACTCGGATTAACATTCACTGCACAATCTTTGGCATGAATAGAATTTGCGGTCACATATTTTCTTACACGACGTAGAAAATTTCCTGCTATCTTAATTTTCTTAACTTTAATTATGCTCATGTTACTTCTATAAACACAAATTGTAGCACTAACTTGTTACTTTTTATTAAAAACGTCCCTTTAAGGCTGATAGTACTGACACAAGCATTAGCTAAGTAAACAACCACTTAAATTGCAATTTCAAAGGAACGACTTAAAGCAACCGTTTGACCTGGATAACCTTAGGAAGACTAAAGGCAAACTTTAGGTAATTTTGCCTTAAGTAGAACTTAAGTAATACTTCTAAACACTATTAAATTTAACTATATCTCCGTTAATTCTGTTTTCAGTAACTTTATGCTTAAGTTTGCATTTCGCGTGGACATACTTAAGGCAAAGTTATTACTACTTAACTTAACTAATCCTTAAGTCGGTATTTCTGAAAACTAAGACAACTTGAATTTATTAATACAGACTTCAGCAAAGCTTGCCTTGGTTAATGCGAAGTTTAGGTATATTTAAGGCAAAATTGATTTAGTCACGATCTGTTTTGCTGCTTGGGATGCTTTTCGAACTTTACCTTCGTTTGAAAAAGGCAGGTGGTTTGTTAGTTATTAGCAAAAGCTTTGGAAATAAATATTATTTGTAAGTAAGTTTATATCCTCGTAAGTTTATGGCCTCGGTGTCGGACGCTCGGCGGGGCGGGGTAACGAACGTTCGTCGGTCTAACTCCTGAGGATGCTCCTTAATGGAGTGAAACACGTGTAGAGTAGAAATTATTTGGTGGGCAGGTTGTATTGCATAACGTAATACAACTTTGTCTACTAGGTATTTAGAAGCGGAGGTCTCGACACAATCGTGTCATCTACCTGTTAATCATGGATTTCCGCAAAGTAACGCCTGTTTCAATAAATTGAGTTTATATCGAAAAATAAGACATTTCTAACCGAGTGGAGTTACACACGAAGATAGAGCCCCCGATACCCCGAGCGATCTAAAAATAGAAAGGTCTTTTATTTTAGCTGTCCGAGAGGCTTTACTGAAGTCTGTACGTTGTTTATAGCGACCTAGAATCTAGATTAACCTTTAAGTTACTTATATAGAAGAACTTAAGTGATATTTACAACAGTAAGTACCTACCTATATAAAACTTAACTTAAAAGTATGTAAAACACCTACCTACTATAATTACTATTATTTTCTTATTCTACTTATCATGGGCGATTCCGAAACGCTCTTGGCCGGTTTCTTAATATACTTACAGCAGCAGGGCTCGCATGCCACCCCCGAGAAAACGATAAAAATCGAGATGTGCCTCCATCCTTATTATTTTACGTATGCCAGAAAGAGCGCGCACGACGTTTTTCTCGTTTAAACGCTTTGTCGTGGCTGGCATGCTAGCTGTGCAGGTGTTAGTAGAGTAGACATTTGCATTACTCATTGTAGGTACCTATCTCATGATACTGAACAAACTTTCCCAAAGGAAATTAAGGAAAATTCGCAAAACAAGTCGACTTTTCTTACAAACGTTTGATCAGCTGATTGTATTTAGTATGGAAAGAGCAAACAGCCAAACATTTGTTTGTTTGCGAATTTCTTTTAGGGAAAGTTGTAGGTACAGTATCATGGTCAAGCTCTTAGGTATTCCGTAATCATGGGTAGCCGACACCCTGTATTGTGGTACGGAACCCCCGGTGCGCGAGTACAACTTAGCACTTAGCTATTTTTATTTAAATAAACCGTAGCTGGTTGAAACTTCAAGTGCCTCTCCCACTAATGAGGACGGGACGGCATCCGCACTCGTTTCTAAAAACTACTTTACGTCTAGCGGAAAACTTTTCCTTACTCCTACCTTACCTACTCATTAAAGCAGCGATTACATTACCCTACATTTAGGGCTGATTTCGGCATACATTGCCTAATTTGTTCCCTATAGTTTTAAAGTGTAACGATCTAATCAAGTGTACGGGTATGTACATATATTCATTTGTCAGCACTTTTGTGCCACACCGTTTTATAGCGCACAGCGATCGCCAGTCGGTCCCCGGGCGTCCCTATAACAACACCTATGTAAAACACTAACGTAAAGAATCATGTAATCCACTGTTTTAGATCTGACAATATAATCGGACTTTCGTGAACTGTATACCGTCTCTTCATTGAATTCCCTCCTTCTGATACCACGAACTTGGAGTCTACGAACACACGTTCCTCGGACATTGGTGATACCCATTGAGTGAAGTGACTATACCTACAGTGCGTTAGTTTCGGGATCGGCTCAATTTCAAGTTGTATAGGTGACGCGCATCTCGGTAGTACTTAACTACTATCGTTTCTTCTCTTGCACTCCACGGACCGCAAGCTCAACCCGCAGAAAAATGGCGGAAGAAGATGAAAAGCCGGACGTCGTGTTAATCTCGGTATCGTCAAGGGTACCAGAGTTCTGGACGGACCAGCCAGGACTATGGTTCATCCAGTTCGAGGCGGCAGTGGCACCGCAGAAAGCTAGCGACAACGCTAAGTACCAGCTCCTTATAGCCAAACTCGGCAAAGCGGTCATACAGCAAGTCGCGGACCTCTTAGCAAAGCCGCCAGAAGCTGACAAGTACAAAGCACTTAAAGATCGACTCTTAAGCATCTACGAGGAGTCCGAAAACAGACGCATCCAGAAATTAATCGGAGATATGCAGTTAGGTGATCAAAAACCGTCACAGCTACTCCGACGGATGCAGGGCCTAGCCGGAAGCCGGATGACGTCAGATACTCTAATCGTTTTATGGCAAAATCACCTGCCAGCCGCGGTTCGCACAGTGTTAGCGGCGACGACACTTGATGATCCTGAAAAATTAGCGGCGGTAGCAGACAAAGTGATCGAAACGAGCAAGCCGTTAGAAGTCGCGGCAGTCGCGAGCACGAGCTCAAGTAACCTAGCAGATGTGATAGCGAAGTTAACGTTGGAGGTAGCTGAACTACGAAAAGCAAGACATGATCCCCGACCACGGCAGAGGTCAGCGTCACGACAGCGCGACCGCAGCGGGAGCCGAGGTAGAGGTCCCTCCAATACGCGAAACCAGGATCGTCCCTGCTACTACCACTATCGTTTCGGGGAAAAAGCGGAAAAGTGCCGCGATCCCTGTAACTACAAACCGAAAAAGCAAGCGGAAAACTAGATGATGTACAGTCTACGACGGGAGGCTGTCACGGTAGTATTAACCGTCGCTTATGTATCATGGATGTCAATTCTAAACTTAGTTTTCTTGTCGATACAGGAGCAAACGTTTCTGTTTTACCGATTAATTTAGTAAATCGCTCACGTTGCGATAAAAACGTGGTTTTCACGTTGTACGCCGCAAACGGTACTAAAATTGACACCTATGGTACACACACGATGACTCTAAACCTAAGACTTAGGAGAGCATTCACGTGGACCTTTATAGTCGCTACTGTTAAACAACCAATCTTAGGCGCCGATTTTCTCAGCCATTTTGGTCTGTTAGTAGACTTAAGTTCTCGAAAATTGATTGATAACGAAACTAAGTTAAATGTCATAGCCAGTATCAAAGATTGTACCAATCCGTCAATCAAAACAATAAACGAAGGTCACCCGTATCGCGATTTGTTAAATTCGTTTCCAGATATAACCAAACCGGTCTCTTTTAAAGAGCCTCCGCAGCACACCGTCAGTCATCATATCGAAACGAGTGGACCACCTGTCTACGCGAAGGCGAGACCATTACCGCCAGAACGTTTCAAAAAGGTGAAGGAAGAGTTCCGTCTCATGCAGGAGATGGGCATCTGCAGGCCTTCTAAAAGCGCCTGGGCGAGCCCGTTACATGTTGTTCCGAAGAAAAACGGAGACATACGTCCCTGCGGCGACTATCGACGACTTAACGCCATCACCAAACCCGACAGGTACCCTATTCCACATTTGCATGATTTTACATATCTTCTACCAGGTAAAAAGGTTTTCTCTCGAATTGATGTCAATAGAGCTTACCATTTCGTACCTATCAACCCGGCTGACGTTGATAAAACGGCGATCATAACTCCATTCGGGTTATTCGAGTTCACCAGAATGACATTCGGCCTGAGGAATGCAGCACAAACCTTTCAACGGTTCATGCATCACACGGTTTTAGAAGGTATGGATTTTCTACATTGTTTTATCGATGACGTCATAGTAGCTAGCGTAAACGAGGAAGAACACCGAGAGCACCTTCGGTTACTATTCGAACGACTGAACCAATTTGGGTTAACGATAAACTTATCTAAATGTATTTTCGGTGAGGCAGAGCTTGATTTTATAGGATTCCACGTGTCCGAAAACGGAATTCGACCTATGGACGACAAGGTCAAGGCCATCATTGATTTTCCCAAACCAAAGGATATCAATGAGCTTCGTAGATTCCTAGGCATGGTAAATTTCTATCGCAGGCATATACCACACGCCGTAAGTACACAAGCCATTTTATCTAGGTATTTACATAACGCGAAACGAAACGACAAAACACCCATCGTATGGACGCCGGATACTGAATCAGCATTCCATGAATGTAAGTTGCAATTGGAGCAAGCAGTCACGTTGGCGTACCCGATCGCTGACGCTACATTAGCCCTCATGTGTGACGCTTCGAACACATGCGCAGGAGCCGTCCTACAACAACTAGTTAAAGGTGTGTGGAAACCTCTCGGCTATTTTTCTAAACGCTTGTCCGAAACGCAACAGCGTTACAGTACCTACGACCGCGAATTACTCGCAATTTACATGTCTATTAAATACTTTCGCAAACTGCAATGTATGCCGAAACCGGCCCTAAATTTAGGGTAATGTAATCACTGCAATAAAAAAATCTGCTATTGGGTTCAGAACTGCAAAACTGACTCAATCAAACATCTATCAATCTACAGCTATACATTTTTCATAGTTTTTTCAATGAAACGAATTGTATTGTGTAGTACCTGTAACACTACGGAGTTTGGGTCGTACCTACTGCTAGTAATTTTAGGGTTATCTTAATATTGACCCTCATTGACCCAATCGCCAACACGTGTAACCTAGCGTGTACCCAATCGCCGACACGTGTACCCTAGCGTGTACCCAATCGCCGACACGTGTTCCCTAGCGTGTAGTCGTGTACCCAATCGCCGACACGTGTATTTCGACTACCGACCGATACCTACCCTAAGATCAAGGAAAATAGTCGTGATAAATACTTTTTTCTTATAAGAGGGCTGTATCTAAGCTAAGCACAGACTTTGCTGGACACAAAGGAATTATTAAAGAAAAAAGGGTCAAGGTAGGTAGCGTTTGAAAAGACAATAGGTACCTAGTTGTTTTGTTCAGCCGAGAGACGCGGAGCACAAAGGGAAAATGTTTTGCAGTTGTTTGGCTCAGATGCCAGCCACGTTTTAGAACTCGATGCGCATAATGGCTTCTATAGAAATTGTTTTATTATCGTCAGATATCATTATCAATGATCTATAGGATCCGAACATAAAAAGTTTGAATCGACTAGGTAGCCATCTTAGATAAAGTATAAGTACGTCTAGACAGAGCCTCACGCTTCTACTTCTACCTTATAAAACAAAAGTGGCCAACTTTCTTAGGTTGCTGTGATGTGACTGAGGCGCCATACAACTTATCTGCGCGTGTATACCGACACGATTTATCACCCAAGACTTCGGTGATATTTTTTTCGACGCTTTCGTAGCTTTGACTGCCTATCTACTTATACTAAAAAAAAATATATATAAAAGATTAAAAAAAAAAAATTAAACTACATATTATAAAACTGTAACTGAAGTGTGTCTGTACCTTGTACAATGTACCTGAACATTGAAGATATTTACAAAAAAAGATTACGATATATGGTTTTTAGGTAAGTATCCCTGACTCGAAATCAACCTTTTTTAGAAATTTTGTTGTCTGTTTGTTCGCGCATCACGCAAACACTACTGAACCGATTTTCATGAAACTTTTTTTTGTTTGACAGCTTATGATCCTTATATGTATAATTTGTGCGGACGAAGTCGCGGGTAATCACTAGTATATAATAAAAAAATTCCGTGACTGACATACAACGCACAGCCTAAACCGCTGAATATCGAAACATGAAAATTGGAATATACAAGGTGTTACAAAAATACAAATAAACATTTAATGTGGCTGGTTTAGACCATCAAACTGAACAACTTTCACTATGGGACCAATATCGAAATCGCGAAAAAAAAATGATGTTCCATACTCTACAAATCGACTCGAGCTAAAATATGTATGGGATATCAATTTTTTTTTTCACGATTTCGATGTTGGTCCCATAGAGAAAGTTGTTCAGTTTGACGGTCTGGACAACCCCCTTAAGAGTTTTAAATATTTATTTTTACTTATGAAACACCTTGTATATTCTGCAGACGATGTAGGGGTGCACTAAGAAAAGATTTTTAGAAAATCGACCCTTAAAGGGGTAATCCACGCGGATGTCGCGGGTCTAAAGCTCGTCTTAACATAAAATGTCGGAATGTCGGTCCTTCCTAATATGCTGACACTTTTTTAAGGGGATTATCAGACCATCAAACTGAGCAACTTTCTCTATGGCACCAACATCGAAAGAGCAAAAAAAAATAAATAAAAAAAGTCATACATTTCATTTAGTAACTTGTGACATACCTACAATATGGAATTTATGTTCTGAAATAAATAATTTGATTGATTGATTGATTGATTTAGCACGAGTCATGCACGAGTCGATTTGTAGTTTAGTATGGAACATGAGTTTTTTTCGCGATTTCGATATTGGTCCCATAGAGAAAGTTGTTCAGTTTGATAAAAAAGTAGCAGCATATTTAAGAAGGACTCTATATGCATCGGTTAACTACGGGTGGTACCAAATAAATGAAAATTCTGTATGAAATAGATTTTCATTTAGTGAACTTCGTCGCATTTGCAAGCCCCGCACGTGTAGCGTAGGTAACGATTTTGGCTAGTCGCCAGCCAGGTCGCAAAATATTTGCGCTTGGTTGGAAATGTTGGAATAACCAGTTTTTAGAAATAATCACCTCCTACTCTCTCTATTAATCGAAAATACAAGTGTAGTTTGCGCTCGCTGGAAAAAGCTTTGACTATTAAATACAGGGTGAAAGGAAAAGTATCATTAACCTTTAATTAAACCACACTCTACCACTATAGTATAACCCCATCAAACAAACTGAACAACTTTAACTATGGGAGCAAACTGAACGGAGCAAAAAAAATCTGATGTCCCAATAAACTCCAATTTTATCCACAACGAAGTTATAGGGGGTCGAAAATGGCCAGGGGTGCGATTTTTGAATGTCATCGGTGAGCTTGAATGGTTTTTAAATCTCATACAAAAGCGTTCTCAGGCATTTTTCTACTGCTTATTTGACTTAAAAAAACGCACTCCTGCATTATGATTTTTGAAAGTCAAATCAGCAGTAGAAAGATGCGTATCTCCATAGTAATTTTGACATTTTCAACTGCTGAGCTCACCGAATGACTTTCAAAAATCGCACTCCTGAACTGCTTCGAGAAAAGGATGGTACGGCCGTGCCAAGTCGCTTGACTTGGCCGGCACTACACCGTGCCCCCATATACCTACTCGACTCAAATGTATGCAACAGCAGATTTTTTATTTGCTCCGATCGGTTTGCTCCCATTGTAAAAGTTGTTCAGTTTGATGGGTAGAGTATGTGGTTTAAAGGTTAATGATACCTACTTTTCCTTAAGTAGCCCATTCACAGTAGTCCTACATGTAGGACTACAACACCATACACTATCCTGCAAGTAGGACTACTCATACATTATGCTCAAGGTCGTCGGACGCCTTGTAGGACTACAACACCATTCACGATCCAATATTGGTGTAGGACTGCAAGACGGACTACTGTGAATGTGCTCCTTTACACTCTGTATTTTATCTTGTGATGTAAGTATGAATTGAATTGATCTTGTTGTTTATCCCTAACCTTTGTCATCAGCAGAATCTATCAATGTCGTCACGTTACCCTATATTTCTTGTTAGACACAATAAGAATCTTAGGTCGTTACCTCTCTCTACCTCATCGTTAGATATTGCTTGCCTAGAATCTTTATGCTATATACACGCTCGCGCGAGATAGGTAGGCATTTTAATACAAAAGCTCCCACTGGGGCGAAATGTTGCTGGCTTGCCAGCCCCCACAACAAGATAAGATAAGAGATAGACAAGTCCGCTGCACATTGACTCGTCTATAGTAAACTTTACTTTGCGGGCATGATAATATTTGTACACACGACTATCTATTCTGCTAAAACAGAAAATTGTATACAAGGATAGTACACATATCCTGTCGAGTAAATGTCATGGCACTGCATTTGAGTTTATTATAATGGTACTTATGTACATATGAGTTTG
The DNA here is from genome assembly GCA_963693445.1 of Agonopterix heracliana. Taxonomy (NCBI): domain Eukaryota; kingdom Metazoa; phylum Arthropoda; class Insecta; order Lepidoptera; family Depressariidae; genus Agonopterix; species Agonopterix heracliana. The sequence goes on along the minus strand of OY856308.1, from coordinate 20,520,034 downwards.
CATGTTTTTACTGCAGGTGCTAAGAACCAGACCGGTCACCATGGTGGTGCAATGGAGCGAGGTGCGAACGGCGTGGCAAGATAGCGAGTTCATCACGGAATGCCTCTGCTGGCACAACGTGTACCGACAGAGGCATGGCGCTGGACAGCTTTACATGGCCCCCGAGGTAATTTTACTCTGCTGGAAGAGTCAAGGCATTGATGTCCTTGTGAATTTTGCGGCTGTTGCACAAAGCTAGTTTTGCGAAAATAATTTCAGCTGAAATTTATGATGATGAGAAGACGTAAGGCACTTATCAATTCAGAGGTAGGTATGTTCGGACGAATTATTCCCGGCACGCCGCTTTCCCCCTACGCCGCTTCTCTTTATAGTGAGTCGCGCTACGTCACGTCGCGTAATAGTGATTCCCTCTACATCGAGTCTACGTCATGTACAGTACGCGAACGATTTTTTAAAATTGTATGGTAGTTTGCATGTGTGTGTGCTTTTTCAATCATCATCAGCTTTGTTAGCTAGTATGACTGTCAAAGCGAAGGTAGTGGAACAACGCATGTGCTTTTAATCACTAGCGATTTCTTTAGTATGGATGGACTATGAAGACAATTAGAAAGATTGATTTTCCACAAGACAAATGACAAGGACACTGCGGAGTATCCGTAAAATTTGATGTAGAACCTAGCATTTGAAAAATTTGCAGCAGAAATTCTGCAGAACTTTTCGTATCTACCAATCTGAATCCAGCACACAAGCAAGCTCGTGCGTGTAAGCGTTAAGGCCTCCGCACATTGCAGCGATATTATCGACAGCGATATCGCGACACCTTACACACTGCAGCGATTCCGCGATTCGCGTCACGCATGCGCACACCACTGAATGTAGTTGAAAGAGTTGCGATAATATCGCGGCAGTGTGTGGGATCGAGCGCGTCCCCATACAAAATGTACTGAGAACAATTATCGCAAAATAGCAGCGATATTATCGCTCGATAATATTGCGGCAGTGTGTAGGATCGCGCACGTCCCCATACAAAATGTACTGGAAACAATTATCGCAAAATCGCAGCGATATTATCGCTCGATAAAATAGCTGCAATGAGCGGAGGCCTTAAAGCTTTCACAAAATTAATGAATTCTCTGAGTGTCAAGATGGAAGCAATAATGATAGCATTCCCTTGCAGTTATGTGACTACGCACAAGCCTGGGCCAATCATCTCGCGCACACAAATAAGTTCTGCTACAGGAACGACCGCGATGTTGGTCAGAACCTGTACCAGCGACCTGTTAGTGCCCTGCAGCCTGATGTTACAGGTAATAGAGTTTAAAATTGGTAGCTTTTATGATAAGTTCCTAAGGGAAGAGTGGATATGCTTTTTCTGGGCCAGCGTCCCACTGCATGGCACAGGTCTACCCTCAGGGGAATTAGTCCACCACGCGTGCCCAATGCGAATCGGTGGACTACACATACGCATCCGAATTTTTTCTTCAGCGTATGCAGGTTTCCTCACGATGTTTTCCTTCACCGTTTAAGAGCAAGTCGGTATTACGTACATAAGTTAGAAAAACTCATTGGTACATGCGGTTTCGAACCCGAACCCTCATGATTGAGTGTCCATACCTGCGCACGCGCCACCGACATTCGCCGTAAATTACTGTCGTACGTAAAAACTTTCAATTCTTGCGCCACCGCATCTTACAGGGGTCGCCAATCCACCTGCAGGCGAGGATATTAGGATTACGCAAATCTTTTCTTTACGAAGGAGGCCCATATCCACCAGTGGAATTCTTGTGGCTGATTATGATATAAAGATTAAGTAATAGAACAGAAAAATATGAGTGGCACCCGTCCCACTCTTCTAAAATTTGCACTATTATGTCATTGTTTGAGGGTTTCAAGATATGCTTTTTATAAGCTGTGTTTGTTTGCATTCAGGTCAAGAAGTGTCTTCCTATTGGTACGCGGCTGTGAGGCAATACAATTTCTTCAAAGATTCCGATGTTCTCCATGCTAACGTCAACGCAGGTAAACATTTATGAATACTTATTCATACACAAAAACAGGTATTTACATTCAGAAAAATGGATGGGGCAGAAGCAGAACATAAAATGTTCTCATGGTTATGATACGAAAGAAACACATCAACTAAACAAGTCGCTATTGAAGTTTACGCCACTACCATTATAAGAACTTCAACCAAAAAGTTAGATCACGCCCGACCGATCGGTCCAACTTTTTGTTCCTCCATTCAACATGTCTCCTAAGTACAGATTTGGAATAACTTAATTATTAATATTTGGTTAATACAAGAAGTCGGTTGCTTACAAAATCTTAACCATTGAAACAATCTTTACAGGTTACTTCACCCAAATGGTGTGGATGTCGACACGATTCTTCGGCGTCGGAAAAGCTCGTTCCAGAGCCGGGAAAGTCATAGTAGTGGCAAATTATTCGCCACCAGGCAACTACTCGGGCCAGTTCGAGGCAAACGTGCTGCCGCCGCTGCCTGACAACTTCCCTGACCTGCCGATGCCGCCGGAACAGTGACGTCAGCTATCCATTCGTGGCAGGAGGTTCCAGATCGATACTACGATATATAGGTAGACAGGATATTGTGAATGTTGTAAACGGAATAAGTTTGAAACCTGCCATGATTATGTTGAAAAGGACTACAAGTGAGTTTTTTAAAAGGTGGATAATAGTGGATATGTAATATCCGGTTATTTTTAATAGTTTATTGGACTTATGTTAAACATGGCCTATAGAAGTCCAAAGACACCACAATTTGTCCAAAAGAAAGTCCAAATTTTAGCTTCGCGCCTAGTTAAAAGTATAGAATTAATTAAAACGGTTGTTTTGCCTGAGCTTAAATTTGATAGAACTTTAGAAGTAACATTAAACGGGTAAGTATAAAGTAATACATTCGTACGCACAGATACATTACCTATACATAGAAAAGGAATAATATTTAATATGCCTGCCATAGTCCATAGAAGTTCTTATAAGCTTTGAATGGTGCTTTTAAAGTCCATATAATCACATATTTGATAAAAATATACAGCCAATTACATTCCAGATATATTCGAAAAAAGTAGTTAAAAAAATATTTGATGATAAAAGCCAAATGATTGACAGTGGGAATTGAACCTAAATACTTTAGAATCGACATGAAATTGGCTTGATGTGATAGATTATAAGTCAGGATATTTAGGCTACCTAATTATATAACAGTCTTTGTTAGCTTGTCAGGCTAAAAATGTATTCAATTCCATCCATAACACATTATGCACATTATGCACTAACAATTTGAAGTATTACTAGATGTAAGTATAATGGGCCTTAGTAATTAAATGTATAAATTAATGGTGTTGAAATGGGTTCCTTACGAAGTATGTGTGGTGGTACGCTGAGATAGAGTGAGAAATTGTGTGATTAGAGATAGATATCAATTGAAAAAAGATGTTGTGTCAAGAATAGAGAAAGGTATGCTTCGTTGGTTTGGTCATGTGGAGAGGATGAGTGACAGCAGATGTACGAAAGAGATACATAGTGCTAATGTGAGTGGAAGTGTCAGCAGAGGGTGCTCTCGTAGGACGTACTCTGATAAAATCGGTTGCGTCTTACAAAAGGGGCGGTGCGAAGTACACGAAACCGACGGTCATGTATGTAGAGATGTATGGATGTGAATGAGGCGAAACAGGTATGTAAGGATCGCTCTACCCCACTGGGAAAGAGGCGTGACGTTATAGATAGATAATTAAATGTACATGATTTATGCATAATCTAACGGAAGGCACGATAGAGAGAATATTTCTCAACGCGAGATGCGTAAGACGTATATAAAAGATAATGAATTTTGGATCTATACTTACTTATAGAAAACTTGTCCTTACTATACTAACTCATCGTCAAACAACAATTATTATGATACTACATAGGCGTTAAGGTGGTTGCAAAGTTTTGTATGAAATTTACAACTTTGCAACCACCTTAAGGTTTTTTTATTCAATTCTTATGGTGTCAAAATGGACTGGTACGAACGGAAAAAATGTAACGTAAAAAACAAAAAAGTAATTAAACAACTTCATATGATTTTGTATTATTTGTACAAATAAGACAAAATCGCGCTTTCTTTGAGTGTCTTAAAGTAAATTGGTTGTACGAGTATGTTTAGATTCGACCTTTAGCGTCTTATTTATATTTATCAAAACATGACTAATGTAATTGCCGTGCTAGGTGGCCTGACCACTGATACAATCTAAACTATTATAAAACTGTAACTGAAGTGTGTCTGTACATTGAAGATAATTACATTAAAAAATTACGATATGGTTTTTAGGTATCCCTGACTGGAAATCAACCTTTTTTGAAATTTTGTCTGTCTGTTTGTTTGTGTGTTTGTTTGTTTGTTCGCGCATCACGCAAAAACTACTGAACCGATTTTGATGAAACTTTTTTTGTTTGATAGCTTATGATCCGACTTAAAATCTGGTATATAATTTGTGCGAACGAAGTCGCGGGAAAACACTAGTACAGAATAATACTGTAAGTATCAAACGTAAGTCTAGATCATACGTTTTTATTACTAAGGCCCTATTTCTCTTTGATTATCTTATCATCCTGAACCCCGTCTTCCTGAAGGTTGATGATTATATATTGTACACTTGTTATTCATTCCTGTTAATTATTGTATTTTAAGATGTCTCGGATTTGTGACAAAGAAAGGTCAAAAATAAAATTTTAACAGATTAAAAATTTCCAATTTTCAACTAAGCTTTGTTAGGGACTAAATATAACTGTACGGAACATGCCAGACTGGCTACAGACTGGTCAACATACTAATTTTGATTTAAAAATCCAAGCTGCACAATTTCTTGCAAATGTTAAAGTATCTTGGATTCATAAACAAATGTAAGTCTTCAAAATCATGAGATCTGATAAAATAAACACAAAATTCGACCTTATGATCTAGGAATTAAGTGAGCATAATTTCAATGTGCTGTATTTTCATTTTGCGTACTTCTTCAAGCTGGTGTGGTAAGACCGTACAGATATGTTTGGTCCAATACACTTTATAGCACAAGCTTTTTAGAGCACAGTTTATTTTAGGACTAAATGTTAGTTTTTATTAGAAATCTTGTTAACTACTTGTAAACTGCTTTGATGTTGTGAAATCTTACACTCTTTCAGCTAAGTATAATTGTTTGAAAATGTACAAATAATTTTGTAATACCTGCAATATCAATGTTAGACACATGTGCCAAATTAATTAGATAAATTAGTGAAATGCCTAATTTTTATAGTAACAGTTTTTAAGCAAAGATATTGAATAGGAATGATTTTGTTTCAATAGCACCAAACTGGAACATGTGAACTTTGTAAAGAGATGTCCAAAGGTTGCCTCGCAACTGCCAAAAATAATGAGGGTCAATTAATCTTCATTTATGTCTCCTGGGGTAAGCTATGGAGCAATTGCACTGCCTTCTAGATGTAGGCAGATGTTGGTAAATAAAGAGAACTTAATCTTGATTTATTAGTGTAATTGGTGTGAATGTGGTGTTGCTCCTCAGACTATGTGCATAAGCATGAGCATAAGCTCAAAATCATAAGATGTTTTATAAAAGATTGACACTGGTTGTTATTGGCACTTGCGGACACCGAGCTTAAGCTCAAAATCATAAGATCTTTTATAAAAGATTGACACTGGTTGTTATTGGCAGAAATGTTTAATTAATTAATTAATGGCTGTGAATTGTTAACTGTTATATTAGAATGAATATGGCTTGGCAATACTTTTAGCTAATAAACAAATCAATTTAACGGATTGTTTAATTTTTTACCTACACTTTCTAGAAAACTTGGGAGCTTGAAATGGACCCAGAACTAAAACATGAGCTTTAAGAGAGAGCAAACACATTTAGTGTTAGTAAATGAAAAAACACAAAATGTATTTACATGAACTCCATGAGTAAACTAAACTTTGACCAGGATTTGATAGGATAATAATTATCATAGATAGGTAATTATGTTGATGAGTAATTATAAAACCAATAGGAAAAACAACGGCAAGATTACACCATGTGTTTGTTGTGAACATGATTCACAAAAAAACTCACACAAAATAATTTCCCACACTGTTTTCAAAATATTTTGCTATTCTTGTGAAGACTAGGTGCTGTTTGATATGGATAAAAGTGCGTTAAAGCAAAAGCAGCAATTTTAGAACTTTGAGTTAGAAATTATACTCAAAACTAACAATCAGCTGCATTGAAATTATTCATTTTCAACACAAGTATAAAAGAAATTAATTACATTGATAATGGTATCGATTCGGTATTGCCACGACTTAACTTAACTAAATTTATTCCTGTCATTTTCTAACATTCGACTAAGAAAAGAGACAGAAAACCAAGAACTGACTTTAGTGCTGTCAAAGTGACGCTACACGCCGTAGAAAGAGAAAGAACTAGAAGAAAGCACGTGTCTTGTCATATCACTCAGTAAGAGATGCACATAGCAAATTTGCTCTAGTTAAAAAAGGAGATCGTTTCTTATTGCTGTTCTTATCGACGTAGCCACTTTTTTGTTCTACGACGGCTGTCTGACTCCGGAGTCAGACATCTATTTTCATACAAATTGTATAGGATTTTATGACTATCGCTGTCTCATACGCGGTTACACTGATGTTACGTCTATCAGCGTAAGCGAAATACTTGGCCTATGCTACACGCCCAAAATAAGATGGCATCATAATGCACGCCATCTTATTTAAGTCGTTTTTTGGCTTGTAGCGTCACTTTGACAGCACTAAAGTCAGTTGTTGGTTTTCTGTCTCTTTTCTTAGTCAAATGTTAGAAAATGACAGGAATAAATTTAGTTAAGTTTAAGTCGTGGCAATACCGAATCGATACCAATTTCGAACCTAAGATAAAATCATATCTGATTTTAAGAAACTTTTTGTTTACAACCATTGAATAATAATGTATAGAACAGACAACGCAAACAAAATCTGTGCAACACGATCAGCAGTGCGGGGCGCGCGCCGGGGACCCCATCGTGTGACGAGCGGCTGGCACATGCTAAGAAGTTTGAACCAATTCGCCTAAACGAGTATTACAAAAAAGTCTGGGTGTCACCTCTAGTATACCTCAGTGTTTAAAACTCCAAATAAATGATTGGACTAAGTTTTATTTTTGGCGGAGTAGATCACAGATTTTCACTCTATTCAGCTGTAAATGGGTTCTATGAATTTCGGAGACTGTTTACTGTGATCAGTGGTAGACAACATCATTTGCAGATCCAGATTACACAGCAATTGTGCAAGAGCTGCACCATAGTGAGGAGAAAAAGCAGTAAAAAGGCAAAAATAAAAATAGTCACCTGGTTTATTATCCTTAAAATAAGCATTACAATAATTGAGTACATTCACTCCGTCCATCTGTGTTTGCAGCTCGTACACACGTAGTAGAGCCTCATCTCCTCTTCAGCACGTCGTGTTTGTCCCTGAAAGAACACCGCTTCCCTGTGGTTGCATTTAGGGCATGTGTGCTCCTTGGTTCGAGGTAGTGTTGGGTCACTCACCAAATCAGGGTTTATATGCGTCAATTCGTCGACTTCGTGCATAATTTTGTTCACGTAAACGCAGTTGGAGTCCGCCAGTTGCTTGTAATCACAGTTTCTGCAAGCATACAGCAGTACCTTGTTGTTTTTATCTTCGCGCGGATAAAGCATGTTGTTGCATTCGGTGCAAAACTGAATGCCCACGTATCCCGGACCTCCGTCTTTTCTTGCTGTTAGGTTTACAGTTGCCATCTCGGTATGTTGTTAGAACTTGGTTTTATGACTTCTAAAATTTGTTTATTTTCATGAAAATTTCGAGAATAAGATAATTTACGAACATCAAAATAGAATGAAATGAATGAATGGATGGAACATCAGAATGGAAATTGAAGAGTTTGAAGACGGAAGAACGAATGTAGGTAATACCATAGAATAAATAATGTAGAAGGTCGTTGTTGTAGTGTAGTTGTCAGAGATAGGCAAGATTCAAAGACCATGCAGCCAAGTCTTCTGTTTTTTGTATTCTTATAATTCGTGGTTCAAATAGTATTAAAGCGAAAGATTTTGAGATAATTATGATATGAGCTCATTGTTGTCAGACTAATTTTATCGCATTGTTATATGTCATCGTTGAAATTACCAACTTCAGTCAAATGGTACCACATCAAGCATGTCAAGCATCAAGTCCTGTCAAAACAATAGCCTAAAAAACTGGCAACATTTTTATTTTTCTGCGGTTGGCGTCATTGTTGATTTGAAGGCGATTGGTTCACTGCGAGCCAGTGATGCCAACTTAGCAACTTTGTAGCTAGATCTAGCAATTTTCGGAGGTCTGGCAGCTACAAATTTGTAAAACTTGTAGCTAAACTTTTTGGCTACTTTTTCTAGCAACTTTTGGGACTGAGAGATTTTTGTAGCCAGAGCCATAAAAATTAACGAATATGGAGCGATAAATAATGCCAAAGTATGAAAATAGCTACATATTAGATATTCTTTTACTTTCACTCCCTCGAGTAGGTACCTAGAATATTTCACTCCGGTTCTAAAATTTTTTGTTGTAATGAAAGCAGTTGGAAACACTGTCTAATTTTGTCTTTACAACCGTTTACAGTTTCAATAATGTTTTTTAACCATTAATATTTTGAGAAATTGAAGAAATTTCAAAGTATTAGCGTTGTTTTAATCGATTTTGATGTTTAGCTACTTCTAGCAACTTTTATGTGATAGAAAATTGAGCAATCTAGCAACTTTTTGTGAACTACTTAGCTACAGCCCTGAGGTAGCAGTTGGCAACACTGCTGCGAGCCGCTGACAATTTCTTTTCCCATCCGTAGCCGATTGGTGTCGCGCTATCAAAATGGGTAAGAAATAGTTTTGTGCCCAAATAATTACTGTTCATCAATTATTTTCGTTCGCATTTGTGTGATAAAGTGCTATAAACACGAACGTAATGTGGAAGTGAATCTGTATTAGATAAATATCCCCAAACTATAAAAATTGTGACCGCACGCCTAGGTGTCGGCCATGGCGCAGACATGTTTTTCTCGTGGTGTTAAATCGAATCTGTTTGCATCTCGTAGTTGCTACGTTAATTATGAGGTGCGATAAACGTTTCCCAATTCATGTTAACTTAGAAAAAGTTTAGTGTGTCAATTTCAGTGTCTGGTGTAAACATAGTGTGTAACCGGCTTCATCGAAATTTCAGGTAAACCCCGTGGAATCCGCACAGCACGTAAGCACGTGAACCATCGCCGCGAGCAGCGATGGGCCGACAAGGAGTTCAAGAAAGCCCACATGGGAACTAGGTGGAAGGCCAATCCCTTCGGTGGCGCATCTCACGCTAAGGGCATCGTCCTGGAAAAAGTGTAAGTAAGTTTCTCCAAATTACTCATCAGTTCAGTGAAATTGCGCGAGTTTTGTGTGCTGAATTATTAATGAATTGGGAAGTGAACTCGAGAGACTTGAAGCCTGCAGTGAAGAAATGTATGAAGATTGGTTATAGGAAGATCGGTGGGCGTCTGCGACGCTTCCGCGCGTGGTATTATTCCTGTGAATGTGTTTTGTCTACAATCACAGGATAATACTGCGAGCGGCGGCGTCTACTCCGCAAGATTCGAAGATGCAGCATCGAGAATATCTTGATAATTACAAACACATGGGTCAATGAACTTGCAAGATTGAGGTTATCCCATGTATGGTGTTTACATAGTGCAACTGTACAGTTACCTACTCTCATAGTTACGGTGTGCTAATGAATATGTTTGCTTTTGTGTTGTGCGTTCTAGTATTCATTCATAACAGTAAATAGTGTTTCATTTATGTAAGGTATCATTTTCTATATACAGTCAAAATTGGTTACCTTCGAAGGGACCAGTCAATAGTCAGAGTTGATAAAAGTCTTGTAAAACGCTTATTAAGAGCTGATAGTCTAAAAGTCCAGTAAAAGGCTTATATATGGCAGATATGTTGTATTAAACAATTTAAATATAACCAATTTTGACTGAATTGTTAAAGACTTATTGATGATTTTGAAATAGTAAATGTGTTGTATTTCAAATATTTACTTCATCCACAGTGGTGTTGAAGCTAAGCAGCCTAACTCCGCTATCCGCAAGTGCGTGCGAGTCCAGTTGATCAAGAACGGAAAGAAAGTCACAGCTTTCGTGCCCCGTGACGGTTGCCTCAACCACATTGAAGAGAACGATGAGGTGCTAGTAGCAGGGTTCGGTCGTAAAGGACACGCCGTCGGTGACATTCCCGGAGTCAGGTTTAAGGTGAGAGATTCTGTAGTATCCTATATAGGGTCCTTCTTAATATGCTGACACTTTTTAAAGGGGATGTTCAGACCATCAAACTGAACAACTTTCTCTATGGAACCAACATCGAAATCGCGAAAAAAAAATCAGCTGTCCCATACCTTTGGCTCGAGTAAGTTTGCAGTTTTGTATGGAAGAGCAGATTTTTTGTTCGCGATTTGGATGTTGGTCCCATAGAGAAAGTTGTTCAGTTTGATGGTCTGAACATCCCCTTAAAAAAGTGTCAGCATATTAAGTTGGACCGTGTATACTTCACACTGTAGGGCACAGGCCTGCCCTAGAGATTCTATAGTTATATAAAATAGAAATAAAATAAATTTGTTTGAGTTACTAAGATGATTCAATTCTGTGTAGCCCCGATTCCTAAACTAGTAAACTGTGGGTCCGGAATCAGTTCCCAGTATGTTAAATAGTGTAAAAAGGAACAATTGAAAAAAAATCCCTTTGGCTAACTTTTTATTATGTAATTGACCCATTGTTATCTTTTGTCTCATTTAGCTGGGTACTGAGTAGTATATTTCAGAGTTTCTTGTATTTGAGGTTCCAAACAATTTCATAAAACACCTCAATATGAAATTGTCCTGGATCCTATTCAAAAACAATAGAAATTCTATTGTATTTAGTCATAATTAGAGTTACAAATTCAATGTGATAATTATTTTATTTTTGCAGGTGGTGAAGGTTGCCAACGTCTCCCTCCTAGCCTTGTACAAAGAGAAGAAGGAGAGGCCACGATCATAAGACGCTGTGATAAGGTAGCTATTTGAACCAACTTTTTCACGTTATAAATTCCTCTAGAATTATATTCTCATGATGCGACTCAAATATTATTTGCTACTACTGATTGCCGTGACGTCAAACTTTTACTGATTATTATGTCACAGCATTTTGTTTTGATAAGAAGTTTGTTAATTATTTAATTAACCTTATTTTTGTTTGTTTCAGAGACCTTCTGGTATGGTGTGTTGTTTATAAGTGTACCAAAATGAAAATCTGTACATAATAAAGATTGTGTACGCCATTACTTTGTTTAACATTACTTTCATTCCTTGTCCCTTTCCTCATAAAAATAATTATTAATGAGATCAAATCTCGTTGGTAATATTAAGTTTATGGAGTAGACTCGCATATTATTTCATGAATGGACGGTCACAGATAACCCCCAATAGATACCGCATACAGGGCACACGCACCACACATTTATGGTTTTGCACTGATATAAGCTTCGATCAAAATAAAATGAAATAAGCAACTAAACGGGATAGAGCGAGATCGGAATAGTGCGGCCTTGAAATGGCCAATCATATCCTGTTGACCGCTACCCGCACCCTTCCCGCACCTACCGCCAAAAATTTTGATTTTAGTACGAAATTTTCATCATGCGGTATCCTTGGCGGTATCTATTTGGGGGTAATCTGTGTGGACGGTAAACTTTTTGAACATGCCCTTGAATGCGCGAAACGTCTACTGCGCAGGACCCAAAGAGTACTATATTATACGAGGGGTTACAAAACTACAAATAATAGTAGCTTATCTATGACTACAAATAAACATTAAGGGTTGAACTACACATGGCTGCACGCGATCGCATTTTTCCGTCGCTCCATCCTTTTCCGTCACTCAGGAACGTCATTTGCTGGAGCATATAAGATAAGACGGAACGCGATCGCACGCCGCAGATCCCTTTTTATTTAGATCGTTGATTGTGAGTCTTGTTTGTATATAAGATGTCTATGTTTAGATTCTAAAAAACTCGACAGATGGCATGTTTATCGCTTTATAGAGCCGGCCCACAGATTTGTGAGCCGGCCGTTCGCGATATCCTGTCAAAATCTTGTCAAGACTGTGCCTAACTTTTTTTTGGAAAGCCGAGGGATCGAGCCCATATGTCAGGCGTAAAAGTTTCGAATTTCCATCATCTTTTCCCTCTTTATTATTTTAAAGAAACACTTTTTGAAATTTTGACGTTTATTCGCACAGACCGTAACGCCATCTATCGATCCCCTAAAAAACCAAAAGAAAAACGCTCATTAGCTTGCCGTTATGAATGAAATGAAAACACAGACATGATTATTTATTGCTAAATATATTCATTGCTCTGATTACATAAACACTTGCAATATTCTACATTGTATTACGAACAGCGGTTAAAAATATAGGTAGGTACATTTTCGCAGTCTAGTCAAAAGATCTAGGCAAGAAATTAAGCTCTAACTATGCCTTTATTACATTTATTTAAAATGCATATACAATAAAGCCATTCATGAATTGCGGAATAAAATACGATTACGTATTGTTAATTTGCATATTAGCGTCTTTTAGTGCGAAATAAACTGGTGCTTATATTAACATAGATAATCTTAAATTAAAATTTACTTATTTATAGTTAAAAGTGGTACCCAGTATAAGCTATTTAGTGTAATGACACACATGCGGAACATTCGGTTGAATACGTGTCTACTAGGAAAAATGGCGCGTACTGGTGTGTCGCCGGTATAGGGAAAAAGTGTTGCGCGCGTATTCAACCGAACGTTCGGCGCCGAACGTTCCGCAGGTGTGTCCCTACACTTAGGGTTAAGTCTTCGATGACTAATAAAAAACTAGATATACAATCAATCAATCATACAAATATGGCAATCAGAAAGCGTAGCATGGTGTACGTGATACGGCTATATCACACCCTTTATCTCTATGCTATGCAAGCTGCCATGCTAGCCTTTTTGAGTGCACGTCCTATATCGCGCCATCTCGCAGACAATAAACATGACGATTCGGCAAACAATTTGCTATAATTTTGATGTCATTTTACAAGAGATTGTGTATCTAGTTTTTTAGTTATTGAAGGGCATTTAGTATTTACACAAATCACGCCACGAGATTCGTTCCAATGTTGCCTTATTTTCAATATAATTTAAAAGACGTGACCAACTACCGGTATCGTCGGTATAAACAAGATTCAAAATAAATAATATGCCCAATGGCTAATTTATATACACGCATAACTTCATGATTGGAAAATATCACAGACCTGTATCATAGTGTAAAAATAGTAATAGTGGTGAAGATCAGCGGTCGCGGCAGGCCAATGGAGCGCGGTGGCGAGGGCCGGGAGGAGCGCATCCCGGCCCCTCTGCCTGCATGCGTATCCTCATAGCGAATTCAGTTAGGGTACAGCCGGCCGTCCCCCGCAATCCGCGCATCACCAATATTACTTTTTTACACTATGCCTATATTAAAGTCTGTGGGAAATATATTAACACGCGCAGGGATGCGATGGCGGAATCGAGAATATAATAGATATCTTTCTCTAACTATAGTTTTCATGATTTCAACCGATTTTAAAACGGTTAACAAATTGATAATAGCGTTCCATATACTTAGGTTCACATTGAATTATATAATTATCATTGATTACCATAGAAAACCAAACAGTACAAAAATAGAATTGCATGTAGATTCCTTTGAGATTATTAAAAGGAAATATGAATGAAAACATCTTGGTTCTGGCAGATATTGGTGTGACCTTATTTTAAAATACAGTTTATACACTACTACACTAAAATCTACGTATTCCAATAAATAGGATATTCAAACGGCCTCTTCAAAACAAACTATCCTTAAATATCACACGTACGAAACTTTTCAAAAATACATTTTTGGAGTATTTTGTATTCGTATCCAACTCTATAATCACAGTCGAGACGGAGCGCGCCGGCGTTTCCTGAAAGCACGCCGTTGTTTCTAACTAATGAAGCTGCACAATTATTTATTCCATAAACAAGAATGGTGTAGGTATTGGGACACCTAATGTTTGAACACTCAATTAAATGAACGCATGGAATGAGCGGAGGAATTCAGCCGAGATTCATACTTCCTTTGAGCGTGAGCTATATCGGAATCTCGACCTTACAATTAGCATAATCTCAGGAAGTATGGCATAACGTGGAGGAGGCCAATATCCAGAAGTTCAGTTCAGAAGCATGGGTACAGGCTAGGTACAGTCACCGTAAAAAAATGTATACACTTTAGTACTACGTAGAACAAAAGGGTTTCATTTTGAGGCTGAATTTATCAGGCTGATGAGAAGATAGTAAGAAACAACAGCTCGTTTAAAGGAACCTAATCACGCGCGAATAGGCGTTTGACATATCGGTACTCTCTTTCCAAGGCGCTTTAGCGTTTACAATTAATTGATTATTTACTTATTTTTATACATTTTTTCTATTTCGTTTCCTCTTAAAGTTAATAGAATACAAGAATAATGTTTTTTTCTAGAACGATTTAGAATTAGATATTATATATTTTACAACGATATCTACATTATTACAGAATGTACGGATGTTGTGAGCTTACATACAATTTTATTCTCAGCACTTTGATTTTAATTTACGGAATTTTTAAATACGTACTTATTACATTGTTTATAATTTGAATGGTTAGAAATTTATACAATCCATGCATGATTTTTAAAATGCAGACGAATTCTAATGCTGAGACAATTAGGTTGATAATTGAGTAACAGATTTATATGGTGTGCGAGCGCTCGCGGCGCGGGGCTGGGTACCGATAAGTGACCAATTTGAATTCGTTGACACGCGCTGAACACTGAAACAAAAACAATAGTTTGTAGACAGGCCCTTTCATAGAAGCAACATGTTCCACTTGAATGCGGTGGGCGCACGCATTGATATTCCCGAGATCACTTCGTCACTATGGCAATGACAGACCGCAATGTGTCATTTTGTGTGACATGTTGTTTGTTTGAACGAACTTGTATATCGCTAGAGTATATGTCAGTGGTCAATGCATATAAATAACATGGTAAGAATCCATTCATCCCAAGATCCCATTTAGACATATTTTAATTCTAATCTGTGGAGGTCGGCGACAAATGGGCCGCAGTGCTAAAGAACCAGTCCATAATTATAACGAGTCAGTTATATTGCATATCGGCTGAGCGACTTACCGCGCGAGTCACCAACAACCTTACGCCTGCGCGGGTGACCCACGAGACGACTCGTTTGGTCGTTTTACGTTACGACTGTGCGCACGACCTACGAGGGGCGTAAATTTAGCACTGCGCGTGGATTAAGCATACATCGTGATACGTGTACCTAGAACGGTGGTTAAATCGTTTTAGGTGTAGACTCACCAGGCGTGTATATGAACGCTAGGAGTGTGGCGCGTTGTTGCGCGGGTAGTCCATCGTCTTGATGAACGCGACGGCGGCGCAGAACTGCGTCTATGTAACATCGTGATGCGTGTAGACTCACCAGGCGTGTATATGAACGCTAGGAGTGTGGCGCGTTGTTGCGCGGGTAGTCCATCGTCTTGATGAACGCGACGGCGGCGCAGAACTGCGTCTATGTAACATCGTGATGCGTGTAGACTCACCAGGCGTGTATATGAACGCTAGGAGTGTGGCGCGTTGTTGCGCGGGTAGTCCATCGTCTTGATGAACGCGACGGCGGCGCAGAACTGCGTCTATGTAACATCGTGATGCGTGTAGACTCACCAGGCGTGTATATGAACGCTAGGAGTGTGGCGCGTTGTTGCGCGGGTAGTCCATCGTCTTGATGAACGCGACGGCGGCGCAGAACTGCGTCTATGTAACATCGTGATGCGTGTAGACTCACCAGGCGTGTATATGAACGCTAGGAGTGTGGCGCGTTGTTGCGCGGGTAGTCCATCGTCTTGATGAACGCGACGGCGGCGCAGAACTGCGTCTATGTAACATCGTGATGCGTGTAGACTCACCAGGCGTGTATATGAACGCTAGGAGTGTGGCGCGTTGTTGCGCGGGTAGTCCATCGTCTTGATGAACGCGACGGCGGCGCAGAACTGCGTCTATGTAACATCGTGATGCGTGTAGACTCACCAGGCGTGTATATGAACGCTAGGAGTGTGGCGCGTTGTTGCGCGGGTAGTCCATCGTCTTGATGAACGCGACGGCGGCGCAGAACTGCGTCCACCAGTACAGCGCCTCGCCCTGCAGCGCGCTGCCGCCCAGCGCGTTTACTAGCTCTATGGTCGACAGTAGAGACGGCGGGTTCACCTACAAGCGAATTTTGATTTAAAAAAAAAGGGTGTTAGGGGTCATCATTAGCCTATAACAATCCCAATGCGGGGCACAGGTCTACCCTCAGGGTGTACGGGCATTAGTCCACCACGAGTGCCCCATGCGGATTGATAGACTACACATACGCATCAGAATTTCTTCTTCAGCGTACTCAGGTTTCGTCAATATGTTTTCCTTCACCGTTTAAGAGCAGTCTGTATTACGTAAATTACACGTACAAATATAAAGATCCTCGTAAGGTACATCAAACTAAAAAGAAAGAAAGATCCAGTACAGCACAAAACATGCATCGGTTATTTAAGCTTGGTGGCCACGGGTGGCCGATATAAGGCGTCGTTGTGGCGTAATGGTCTTGGCTTTGAAGTGACTGGATGCGAGAAGTTCGGGATCGAGCGAGGTAGCGTCAGTTTCTTTTGTTTAGTTGACGGCATGTCATAGGTTGACGTATGATGAGAACTAATTGTCAACATACACGACTACCACTTTTTTTTGTATAAATCAAATTGTTATTTAGCTAGAACTTCTTAAAAAAATAAATAAATACATTAAATAAAAATAAATGTCTATCGGGAGACTTAGTCCAGTGGACTGGTACAGGCTGGAGGTTACAGGTTAATTATGCTATGGTATAATGGCAAACATCTTGAGCAACTTGCTGAGCAGAATAAATCTTGGTGGTGAAAGCGCTACTCCGCAGCCTCCTCATCCTCTCCGCATTTATCAAGTTATACCTGATACTGTAAGAACGTACCTTGAGTACGACGTACACGAGGACGGGCGTCAGGTCGTCGGCGGAAGGCGTGGCGCCCTCCGTGAGACCGAGCACTGCCATGATGGACGTCACGCATCGCATTATACACGATACCTGCACAGAAACGGCTAATTAGTTGTTTATTTTGCATCGGCGGTACCGGGTAAGAATCATGTCAGGGTTTCCAAATATAATAAGGGTTAATCAGTATAATCTCAGCCGAAACCACTGCTGGTCTGATGGGCCTCCACGCATATCCCCACAATGACCGGTCCTGCGCTGCCCTCGGCCATCAGTTCTGCGAGCACCTGCTCTGCCCATTATAACTTCAGTTTAGTAATTCTTCGGTCTATGTCGGCTACTCTGGTTCTTCTGGGAACCTCTTCATTTCTGATTCAACTCGCATACCAGTCGATTGACGTCCACTGCTGGACATAGCCGTTTCCCAAGGATCGCCAAAACACCAGTCCTGCGCTGCCTGTATCTCGGTGTATTGCAAAGACGACGTCAAGGGCATCTCTCCAATGAGGTTGAGAGAGCATAGGCCATACTTCACCGTGCCGGTACAGTTCGGCCAGATTGTCTGTGTGAGTGCGTGGGTACCTTCTGAGGAGTTTGGTAGAAACACAGTATAAAAAAGGGTGTGGGGTACCCACATTTACATTTGACTCGGCGGTTCACCAGCAAAAAGGGAACCGCCGATTTTGTATATAAGAGCGAGCATTTGGAGAATAAATTAGTACGCACTGATACTCACATCGCTTTACTTCAACTGCCCTAACCACCTTCACACTCTGCACCACTGTCCCCAAAAAGGGTATCTATTACTACATACAGTATGGACACTCACTGCCTCCCACCTACTTTTTACCTCACCCCTTCTATGGCCCTAGGCGGTTACCTGTAGCCTAGACTGACACCACAATTGACACGCTAATAAGAAGAAGTTTTTTGTAGGCAGTGTCCGGGGTGTGGTAGAAACATCGCTGCGCATGTAGTATCGTACTGGCTACCGCGAGCTTGTATGAAGCAGTAGTTCTGGTAGGATGTGTGGTGTGGGTACCTTGTCGGCGGGTGTGCGGTAGACTGGCAGGTGGCGCAGGTGTCCCTGCGCGCGCGGGAAGGGCGCGGCCCACAGGTGGCGCGGCGACACGCCGGCGCGCAGCGCGCTCGTGCACGCTGACAGCCGACGGATGTGCTCGCTCAGGACCCTAAGGGGTACAAACATTATAAGTACTGTACGGAGCTGCGATACAGCTGAATCAGCGACGATGCCGACCACAGAAAAGAGAACCAGTTGAAGACGCATGAGGACTGTTTAGTTCGAGTTAGTCAGTCAGCAGAGGTAATATAAGATAAGATAAGATAATACTTTATTCATTCAAAACAGTACACAATACATAAGTGAACAAAACAAGAAAGAGTACAATTAAAACATTAAGAAATAATCATTCACAGTATGCGACCTGTACTGTTCCCATGAATAGGCGCTGGCTCAGCATGTTGCTGCAGCGTTAACTACAGCGTTACTATACAGAGGTAGTATAGAGGCTGACAACATTACAAGCTATACAGGGTGAAATTGATATCATTAGCATCCTTTTAAACTAAGAGTCTACCCATCAAACTGAACAACTTTTACTATGGGAGCAAACCAATCGGAACAAAAAAAAATCTTCAGTCCCATACTAAACTGCACCCGCCGCCGATGCCTATACGACTCAAATGTATGGGACAGCAGATTTTTTTTTCGTAAAAGTTGTTCAGTTTGATGGGTAGACTCTTAGTTTAAAAGGATGCTAATGATATCAATTTCACCCTGTAGATATGAATGCTTAACTTTTTTTAAACATGCTCCCGACTTCATTAAAACGATAATAGCAATAGTAACTCACTGATCTCTCGCGATGTCGCCGTCTCCATTGGGGAACAGAACGTGGAGGTAGAGTCTTGCGAATGCGGCGCGCTCTACCGTCATTTCTACCATCTCGAGCTGCGATGACGATGCGCCTGCGACATTAACAAACATGTGTCATTGGCTAATTAGCGAATAAAGGAATAAAGCATGAATGCAAATATTTATTTATATTGGGGAACGACAGGCAAACATTCCAGTCGCTCTTCATTCTCATTCAGAATTGATGAATCTACATGTTGGTATACAGTTGTGTCCATTATACTACTTATCAACCATCAAGGCCTACGCACATTGCAGCGATTTTATCGAGCGATAATATCGCTGTGATTTTGTGATATTTGTTCTAAGTACATTTTGTATGGGGACGCGCTCGAACCCACGCACTGCCGCGATATTATCGCAACCTGACGCAATCTCTTTCGACTACATTCAGTGGTGGGACGCATGCGTGACGCGAATCGCGGAATCGCTGCAGTGTGTAAGGTGTCGCGATATCGCTGTCGATAATATCGCTCGATAATATCGCTGCAATGTGCGGAGGCCTTTATTATTTGCTTTATGTAATGTAAGTTTATACTCGTATAGAATTGATTAACGAAGTAAACTCTTACCCTCCCAGGAAGGATCGGCTTTCACTTCGGCAGTAATGGCCTTTATACTGGCCGTCAGTCTCGTAGCTTTCTCGTCCATCAGCTCACCGCCTGAAAACAAACGTCTTTATAATTTGTAGACAGTGTCTTCTTCTTCGTCGTAACCTCATAGCCGAGGGACGGACGTGGCCGTCGTGGGCCGCTTGTGCCATGCCACCACCGCTCTCCAGGCCACTCGATCTTGGGCCCGGTGTACTGGCCTGTAGTTTCGGTAATTTCTTTTACCGCATCGGTCCATCTCGTAGGCATGCGTCCTCTACCTCTCTTTCCCTACATACGGCCGGTGATTATGAGTTACGCTCCACTGCAGTGAAATACCAGCAGCGTCTGGCAAACCATCCGAATGAGCGCCAGCTCGAAGTTTGACAGCCATGTCAAACTAATCAGCCAGTGCTACCCAAAACGCCTGAAACGCACCACATCCGGGTGCTGCATGATCGCGAATAATTTGTTGTCAACAGAGGTGCTGCCCCCTACACTTTACTAAAGCCAACCTCCTACCTCTCAAATCTACTTGTAGTTCAAAGTTATAGATAAAAAAAAATGTAGTCTGTCAAAGGGACGGGTCATACCGTGCGGTGCTGATGATGGAATCGCAGCTCCAAGGTGGTCCCAGTTTAGATCAAGAGTGCTTTGTTTATGGTGTATTTAATATAGGAAGGTTTCTGACAGGCCTCATGCCAACATTTTAAGTGAGAACATTTTCGCACACCATTCTATTTGTATGTGAATTTGTGGACTGTGCACTGTGCACTGTGGACGCAATGGGAAGATCTTCCACTGGCTGTCACAATATCCGGGAATACGGTCTTACTGTTCTTAGTTGGATCTTGTTTTTATGTACCTACTTGCGAACTTGTAACGCCTTGTTAACACAATAGGAAAGATGCGACCTAAGAATAAAATAATAAATGTACAACTAGCTCGTATAGCCGTACTGAACCTCCGACTGAGCCTCTAATGCTGGTTGAGAAATCTCCTGAAACTACGATGACAAGTTTAACCCAATGACATGCTGTAGAAGAAGATATGGTGGTGTACGACTAGTAGTAGTAGGTGGATCTAAAGGGTCACTAACCGTTGATGGCGTGGTTGTTGTGGGCGTGGTGATGCCTGGCGAGCCTGCGCAGCGCGTTGCCGCGCTCCAGCTGCTCCAGCACCCGCGCGGCCGCCGCGCAGCGAGCACACGCCGTACACTCGTTGCGCACCAGCGTTATTTGTCTGTGAGGACAAGTTTGCTTATTAGGTATTAAAAAATAAAACAGACGACGATTTGATGACGTTTAAAGATTAAATAATTTAATTTTAAAAAGTTTATACACAGATTTCTATTTATTTTAAACCTACTCTACAACTAATCTTTTTGTCGTGTATAGGGTCCTTCTTAATATGGTGACACTTTTTTAAGGGGATGATTAGACCGTCAAACTGAACCACTTTCTCTATGGGACCAACATCGAAAACGCGAAAAAAAATCTGCCCCTCCATACAAAACTACTCGAGCCAAATGTATGGGACAACTGTTTTTTTTCGCGATTTCGATGTTGGACCCATAGAGAAAGTTGTTCAGTTTGATGGTCTGATCATCCCCTTAAAAAAGTGTCAGCATATTAAGTTGGACCCTGTATGCACGTTTTCTTTCATAGCAGAGTCATAATCATGATAAATACAACCACGTGTATTAAAAAGGTTAGAAATCGAATCGCTACCTCGCGATTGAGACGGAAGCTTTCTTTTTCCGCTCGAGATCAGGAAGTTGATGACAGTGTACGTACGTGTGCAGCTCGTGCAGCGTGTGCGTGAGGGCGGCGCGGCAGGAGGCGAGGTAGGCGGCGTAGGGGCGGCGCGCGGCGAGGTCGGTGCGCAGCGCGGCCGCCAGCCTGCCGCAGCGCGCGGCGGAGGACGTGAGGCCGGCGGACAGCGCGCGCGCCACCTCCCCCGCGTGCGCCGCACCGGCTTCAGTGCTCGCGCACGCGGCCGCGGCGCGCACCCACTCCACTAGCGACGTGCTCGTGCAACGCTGGGGGACAACATTCAAGCTTAACACTTTCGGTGCTGACGACCTACGTCGTAAGTCGACGACAAATGGGCCGCAGTGCTAAAGGACCCACATAACGAGACCGATGCTTATAACTTACCACGCGAGTCAGCGACAAACCTTAAACCTGCACGGGAGACCGACCAGTCGAACCACGTTTATCGTTTCAACATTACGACTGTGCGCATGGCCTGTGAGTGGGGTCAAATTCTATTGCATTTCGCCTGTGCTCATACCTACCGCGTTAGTCACCCAAACCTTACGCACGACCTACGATGGTCGTCAGTTTTAGCACTGCGCCAGGATAATGGTTTTGAGCGTAGCAGCGAAAGTGTTAAAGTTACCATTACGCGCAATTTAAGGCAAAGCCTTGAACATTGAGAAGCGCGGCAGCCATGCGCAAAGGAAACCTGGTTGCCGAAATGATTTACAAAAATAAATCAAGTGTAGTGTCAAATAAGTATTTTACGCACGGTAGATTGACAGGTTTGCTGGTGTCGAATAAGATTATTCACTTCTCTTCCTGTTACCCCTGTGACCATAATCCATTACGAGGTAATCTGAGCCTTTGCTACAACTACCAGTATCATCATTATCATCATATAATGTTTCGCTTGATATCCTAAACCTTAAGCCGTAAGGATATTATGTAAATGTGAATGTGAATAAATATCTTTATATCTTTATCTTTATATCAGCCGATAAACGTCCACTGCTGGACATAGGCCTCCCCAAAAATAGGGGGGATTTCCCATAATCGCCACGCTTGGCAGGCGGGTTGGCGATCGCAGTTAGATTGAACGTGTGTACTCAGAGGATGCTGCTGCCCATCCTCCGGTAGATCCCTTAGACACCCACGGGAGGAAATGGGATGGTGCTACTCTTAGCCGACACCACACGGACTTCTTAGCCGACACCTCACGAACTACCAGTATATGCTCGCAATATTCAAGGGAAGTCTGAGATATTCTAAATACAACGAGACCCAGCGTGCTCCGCACCTACGGTGATGGCTTGAATTTATAGGGCGAGCAGGGCAGTGATAGGGCAACCTTGAGACGTCAGAGTAAAAGAAGTCATTAGGTAATAGAAGTCATCCATTGAAGGTTCCATTGTCCGTCTTCTAAGTGCTTCATCAGCATAGCTAGCATGCCGCAGTGATACAGCGCTATCACACCTTCGCTCTCTTTCTATTTGCGTGCGAACGAACGAGATAACGACGTGATACAGCCGTATCATGTGTTGCATGCTACCAGTGCAGATCTTATACACCACTAGTTTTTAATTAGTAACATAACTTTAAGGGTGTATTCAGACCGTGAATCCGAACAACTTTCCCTAAGGAACATCCCTCGAAAAACGAGAAATTTTTTGGACCTCCCATACAAAAGTGAGGATCGGCCGATCGATTTTCTCCCGTTCAAAAAATTTTCACGGTCAGTTTCACGGTCTGAATACACCGTTAAAGTTTCGTTACTAATTAAAGACTAGTGGTGTAGAATTGAAATGGGACCAACATGGTGGTATCCCCTGAACAGTAGACTATTCAAATCGATTTAGAGATTACGAAGCTATAGCGGATAGCGAAACATACATAAAACGACACGAATTTATGTTCTCCTTTTTTGGAAGTTGGTTTAAATATAAAAAAGAAACCACGAAAAAACACAACATGGCATGTTTAAAATAATATTTGAAATTGGTTTAACCCGTCAGAAGTCAGGCCCTCCCTACCGAAATATACGTAAGATGTCCCATACTAACAAGAAATCTCCGATTTCTCGCGGGAAATAGACATTATACCTAATCTAGAAATAATTATATGCGATGTGTCATATATCGTTAGAAAGCTGAATAAATTTTGCATTTGATACAATATGTTTCAATATTGTCAATTTTGATTGGTTCAATAAATTTATTTGTGTGCAGCAATAACTCTGATTGGCTAATAAAATATTAACAAGTCGGCCAATCACATCTAACACAGTAGAAAAAGGGCCAATAGCCAACCGACGAGTCTGTACACTGACGTAGGCTACTGGACATTACCGGTACAAACGCGCAGTAGACTAACGTAGAGTACTGGAGATCTGACGGGTTAAATAAGTTCCCACAAATTAAGATATTTATAGTAGATTACACACCGAGGACAGGAAAGTAAGAAAGGACTCAGATCTCATGTAATGCGATCATGTAACAAACATGTGATCTGAGGCTTTCATATTTACTGTCCGAGGTTAGTATACTATTTTCCTCCTCGACGGAGGTGTAAAGCGACAACTTCGTTTAGCGCAGCGGGACGAAAATTTACGCTTTCCGTCCGGAGGGGAGAAATAGTTATTATGTAGACATAGTAAGAGAACTTACACTAGGTACGTATTCGACACAATGTAGGTCAGAGTTGGAGAGGACCATGCGCAGTTTTCGCTTCATGCTGTTGAACACTTCTGGATCGTTCAGGTCCACTACGCCTTCACATCTGAAAAACAATTACAATATAAGTTAATACATGTTGAAAAATAAATCAGTGCTTGCGTGACGCTGTAGCGCCAAAAGCGGGCTCATAGGAAATCTTCATAACAGTATTTTCTATTTGTAACTTAGTTGAAGGTAAATAATAATATCACCTGTCTAGTTCAGTGTCAGGTACGTCGGAGAGCCTGCGCTGGGTGCGGCGCTGCTTGGTCGAGTCCGTGGAACTCTTGCGTCTGTACTTGGCGAGGATATCTTGCGTCTCTATACTATACACTCACCTGTCTAGTTCAGTGTCAGGTACGTCGGAGACCCTGCGCTGGGTGCGGCGCTGCTTGGTCGAGTCCGTGGAACTCTTGCGTCTGTACTTGGCGAGGATATCTTGCGTCTCTATACTATACACTCACCTGTCTAGTTCAGTGTCAGGTACGTCGGAGAGCCTGCGCTGGGTGCGGCGCTGCTTGGTCGAGTCTGTGGAACTCTTGCGTCTGTACTTGGCGAGGATATCTTCGGAGCTCTCGTTGCTGGCTCCTTCCGCGCGACATCCGTCGTCGCTTCGGTTCTCTTCCTCTGGTAGTTTTACGTCTGTTGACAAGTTTTTAATTAGGTATAATGTTGAAACTTGAACACATGTGAAGCGTAAAATAGAGCTATCTTCTAATTCGTCCGTCCGTCTTAATTACCTAAAACCAGACATAAGAGAATGAAGATTGAGGTTAAGGTGAATCAATTGAAGCACAAGCTCAATTCTACCACATTCCTAAAAAATTCCCAAATTTTCCGTGATCATTCCAGAAAACGGACACCTGATTATACAATGACATGACAGATATTTGAAATATTAATAATTGTTTTTTGCTGCCGTTTAAATTTATTTGGCTATACGGGAAGATGGCCGGTGGATCAAGAAAATATCAGAGTGGAGGCCAGGCGATGAACGGAGGTCAGTAGGCATGCTACCAGTACATTTTGAGGATAACTGGTTCGCGTTGGATCAGATTAGCACAGGACTTTGAGGAATGACGTAATAAAAAGAATGCCCAGCAGTGGATGATTTTCTTTTAAAACCGTGTTGGTATCGACTATTCGGCTCCCAATGACCTCATTTGTTCTTCTTAATAACAGGATCTGAGGAGGTAAATGTTGGTTTACCGGTCTGGTGCTGATGGGAGCGTCCCTTCTGCCGGAACATCTTGATCTTGTGCAGCAGGTTGCCACCAGAGCGCTTCACGTTGTTCTTCAGCTCGTCCAGGTTGCCCACCAGCCCCTCCTCTCCTACTATTCGCCTCCTGAAATTATTTACATCTTTAGAAAATATGTTTTGATGACTTTTGTAGTCTTAGATCAATGTAAAATTAATCGATATGCCCAAAGCGCGTTAAGTTGAACCCTTGGTCCATACAAACTAGCACACTTGTCTGTCATCTCGGTACATATTTGAAGTATACCTGTCATTTGTTTTGACTTTTGTTTCTGGTTTTATATCTTCGCGTAAGGCCGATCCATTAATTTTACTTTGATATAAGTCTGTAGTAACATGATTTATGTTATGATGCACATAAAATAAATGGGGCTTAAAAAGGTACCTAAACTTAAAAAAAAAAAACATTTTAGTTGTGTTGTGACACAGTATCTCAATCTCGGAACTTTGCTTCGTATAAAGTGTACTTTCTGAAGTTTTGACAATTATTATTGCAATGTTTTTGGTTTGTGATTTTATCTTGCCAGTTTAAATTTAATTTTTGAAGAATGTTACACTACTCACCTCTGTGACTTCTCAGCCGTGGCGTCGAAGCTGATGCTCTTCGGTATGGCGCCGGTGGAGGCGGTCTTGACGGGCGGGGGACTGACCCTCCTCTCTGTCACGTTCTCTGAGTTCACGTCCTGGCTGGAGCTCTTGTCAGAGACGGATGTCTCTGCGCTGTTCACTGACAGGGTACTGAGCGACATGTTGCTTGTTACATCTGCGGAATTGAGAGTTTTTTGTTAATTTTAAATAAGTACTTAATTATTATTTTTAAAGTTGAGTTTCCTTTTGAAAGGTTTAACGGGTCACCTCACTTTTATACAGCATTTTGGCGAAAATGTACTTTTTGTTTAGTTACTATAATCCCCGAATCTTTTTTCTGTAGTTTCATCCTCTTTCATTGGAAAAACACACACCTTTGTGAAGTTCAGAATGTTTTATTATTTATTTTAAATCTTTATTGTACTTATGGATACATAGATGATTACGGATCTATTATGAAGATAGAGAAGTAATAAAAAGGGTGAACTTATTCCGTTGATTTGGACGAAATTACAGTTTATTTCGGTTTTAGATTACGTCCTAAAGGTGACCATTCACCAGATAAAATATTCAAGTCATAAAGAAAGTGAAACTCTACCATTGGTAGTTTATTTCTTTCCACGCCGGCGCAGCGCCGCCTCGCTACCTTTCACATAAATTATCTTGAAAAGGGCCAGCCTAAACAAGTCATATCTGAAAGTGACACACACATGGAAGCTACGTAAACAAGGTGCACGTTACCTCTCCTCTTCTCGACCCTGGAGGAGCTGATGCTGACTATACTGGTCCTGATCTCCGACTTGACGATCCTCGCAGTGAGATTGTTGACTAAGTTAGCGGACGTGGATATTGTCGCGGAGCTCATTCGCGTCATCAGGTCGGTTATGGCGGACCTCTCCTCGGGTCTTTCTGTGTCGATGCCGGAGTCGAAGCGCCGGTCGTATTGCGAGACTGATAGGGCGTTGAAAGAGCTTTCGCTGGAGTTTAGTGATCTGGAAAAATGACAGTAAATAATCATCCATCCCACCAATCTTTGTCCTGAGGACTAGATAGAGGTCAAGAGCAAACCCATCAATAATAATTTTAAAAAAAAATGTATTCGGACGAAATCCGGAGGAGAGTTGTGAAGGAAAGAGGTGATATTCTTTAGATTAATAATGGTGTGGTTGGTGGTCAATAACTGTTGTAATAATGTTCCGTAGACAAACTTGATGTTTCATTTGGTTTGTGATTTAGAGTTTTAGGTGAAATAGAAAGTGAAAACAAAAAAAGACCGTTTCGAATTTTCGAAAAACATTTTGAGAATACACAAAGGTAAATAAACTAAAAATAACACGAGTGAGTCGTTTTTTTACTTGTGTATCTTTTTTTAGAAGCGTGGTGGAAGGACTTACTGGATCCAGTTTTCATGATAGCCACAACCTGCTTTATTCTGGGTGGCTACTTCCAATAAGTTTCCGACTCGTACCAATGAGTTTTTCAGAATTTATGTACGATTTGTAACACCACTGGCTTTTCGGTGACGGAAAACATCGTGAGGAAACCTGCATGCTTCAATTTCGAGGCATGTATTGTACCCAACTGTACATTACAAGTGGCGACGGACTCACTCCCCGTCACACTGGACAGAGTTCGGTACTACCTACAATACAATACTCTTTATTTGCACACCAAAAACATAAAATAACAATATTAAAAGCAAACGAAAAGGGTACAAATGGCGGTCTTATCACTAAAAGCGATTTCTTCCAGACAACTATAGGATGGAAGAACCTACCTACCTAAGTGAAATCAGAATATTTCTGACACTTATATGCTACTTCCAATAAAATCTGTTTATCCTAGATATAGAAATAAAAGATCATCCTTATTACCTGTCCATAAGGTCGTTGTCGTCGTAAGGTTTGGAGGTGGAGGGCAGGTCGTACTTGTCGGCGGGGGGGTAGGGCCGGTCGGGGGAGTGGTGGGGCTGCGGGAAGCTGTCGTCTACCCACTGGCTCGTCGCGTCCGACTGACTGTTGCCCCCGTCCAGCGTCGACTCCGTTTGCGCGCTGTTGCTGTAAGGATAATAGTAGTATTTAGTGTTAGTGTAGGGAAAGCGCTAGCGTGCTCATGGATACATTTTAAGGATATTGTTTTGGTAGTAAGTAGGGTGAGTGCACCTGTGCGGTGGGTTGACATCGAGTTCAGTAAATGTTAAATTGTACAAATAAATTATTTAATATTTAAAAAAAAATGTTACCTATGTTGAAACCTTGATAATTCGATTCTGCGCTCGATTCTAAACAACTTTTTAGTTTTGATAAGCTGATGATGATGACGATAATTAGAGGCCTACTGATTGCCAGCTGTATCCGGGGTAAGTAATTCTTCTTTCGTGTGAGCATGAGTTATATGACGAAAGATTACTCAGTCAGCAATGGTCGTATCGAGGTTGTCTGCCCAGGTCGCCAGGGCACCAGACGAACTCGGGTTAGTAACAAATAGTTACCCATTAGTCGGCACGTAGTCGAACACGTCGTTGGGCATGGCGGCCGGCGCCGACGTGCTCGGGCTCTCCGGCGCGGACGTCGCGTAGCACGTCATCACCTGACGACCAATATTGACATTATAGCCCAGTCATTTTACGGAGTTTTGCTAGGAGGGGTGGGATGTAATTATGAATGGGGATTTTAAACTGTAACCGGCACCATTTAGTGACAAACAGATAATCTGAAAACCCCATCTATTTGTAGAAAATCGATCGGCTGATCGACGCTCCTTTATCTTTAAAGTACATACATACATACATAAGCTCACGCCATTGTCCCATGGGGGTAGGCAGAGACCAAGGACCGCCACACGCTACGACTCTGACACACCTCTTAAGGGTTGAACTACACATGGCCGCACGCGATCGTACTTTTCCGTCGCTCCATCCTTTTCTGTCACTCAGGAACGCCATTTGCTAGAGCATATAAGATAGACGGAACGCGATCGCCATGTGTAGTTCAACCCTTAGCCTCATTCACATTCATACATCTCTTCATGCACTTCCATCGATTGAGGGTGCTACGCACTTGTCCTTTTCGGAAAAGATCATTGATTTGATCATGTTATGTTTTCCTCGGACGGCTTCTCCCAACACTTCCGCTCACCTTTGCTTGATACATTTTTAAAGTGATGAATCTAAGCTCTTTATTCTCTATTGCAATAGTGTGGTACTTTTAAAATTAAACTTACCGGATATCCATTGACTAGTATGCTCTTCCTGTTCTCTATGGGGTACTGCTGAGGTCCCTGCGATGCTAGGTCGAGCTCACCGCCGCGGGACAGCGCTAGTGTGGCGCTGAGGTAGCCTCCGCCAGATCTACGACAAATAATGTGCTTTATGGTGTGGCGATAGAGCTGGGATTTTTAACTGATTTTATTTTTTTTTACTGGGTTTTTTGGGTTTAAGTTCTATGGCAAAAATTTTACTCTATTTTTTGTAGTATATGTATTTACCTAAGGGCATCCTTAGGAATCTTATTTTGAACATGTTTGTTGTGTTTTTTTCTCAGTCCCAGCCGCAGTATGAAAGAGTTCGATATGTATAATAATTAATCAAACTTACCGATTCGGTAAGATAGGTCTTGAAGTATGCCGCGGGCTGTTGTTGACATCCGGCCGTTTCACGTTACCATTCTGCACATTAACAATTAAACATAGATGTTATACACACAGATAGGCCATTGAGCTATTATGTACTACTTACTAGAGGTGACACGACAAACAAACGATAATGCAGGATGAACGCGGACGGTTGAAACATAATCTAGCTAGTGGCCGAGTGAGTGCGGCGGCTCTGTCGCACTTGAATGGGACAGCGTAATGTAGTGCAGTGTCTCCTCTAACACCTAGTATACAGGGTTCTTCTAAATATGCTGACAGTTTTTTAAAGGGATGAACAATTTTCTCTATGGCACCAATACCGAAATCTCGAAAAAAAATCTGCTGTTCAATACAAAACTGCAAACCGCAGATTTTTTTTCGTTATTTAGATGTTGGTTCAATACAGAACGTTGTTCAGTTTGAAGATCTGATCATCCTCTAAAAGAAGACCCTGCTCAATGTAATAGGCATAAAAAATTATCAAATTATTTGTATTCGCGGTATATCGGTATAAAATCACAACATGAAATTTAAATAAATAATTATAATACATAAAACAATGTAAAATTAATGAAAGATACCTGTTGTGACATTTTGACAGGCGTGGACTCCTCCTGCTGGGACGGTCTCCGCGGCCACGATGTGTCCGAACGCGCTGCGACAGACACGCAGTCGTCTGTATCCACCTGTTTATAACACCAATATACATATATTACCCTGTAAATGTAAGATTATTACTATTACCCGGGCGATGGAATAGCATCGCAAAGCCTGGCTTTAAGATGACAATAGATAATCACTCAAGGATTCGGCAGGAACCGATATGTGAATTCTATGCGAGTTTGATGATAGTCTTCCACTGGACTTGCACTTTGTGTTACCGGGTGGAAAATGAAGACGAACGTGTAGCGCACTCGTCCAGCTAATGCAAATTAACTCATCTCTTGAAGAGACTTGGCTTATATTCAGTTATGCGAAAACTGACGCAGATTTCTATGCCTTAGCGATTCTTAAATCATAAAGGATGTGGCGAAAGCTCACTATATGATAAGAATAAATCCCTTATAGACGTCTGTCACTTCCCGGGGGAGGCAAAGGCGTTTATCAGATATCTGGACAGGAGGACGAAAGAGTGGGGCAATGATGCCCGCTCGGGATCGTATCTGATTCAAAGGATCTATCTAGCCATCCAGCAGGAATGCGGTTCTTGTGATACGGATGCTATCCAGGACAAAGGTGTCGTTTAGGGCTAAATCTTTCAATCTTAGTGTTTTTTTGTAAATAGTCGGGCACCTATTTTTAAAATTATTATTTTGTATTTAGCAGATCATTGCTACATACATTTTGCATAATGAAAAACAGTGTTAAAATAAATAAGACAGTAGGTATGTGAACCTCAGTATTGCGGTCGCTGTCGGACGCGAGCACGTCCATGCTCCAGGCGGACTCGCTCGCAGTCTCGGACACGTCCGGCGCGTTCGTGTTGTTCGCGTTCACGCCCGCTGTATAACATCACTATTATTTAATATCAACTCTCAAACGGAGAGGGAAATCGTGAGGAAGCCTGCATACGCTGAAAAATACACTGTGAACCTATCCTACAAATCCGCACTGAGCATCCCCTTAAAAAAGTATCAGCATAATAAGAAGGACTCTACATAATTTGGTGATGATATAATACAATGAGAACTACCCCATCCAACAAAGTAACTTATGACTAACTTATGAGTAACTTAAGATAGAGGACAAGCTATTGCTCTACACTACGGGCAGCTTCCACGCTTCTTCTTCTTCCTGAACTTATTTTATTTATTCATTTTAGGAAAACTTACGGACTAATTACAGGATAGTAAGGTATCAACATTTTTATAAAACAAAACACTGCCAACTAAAAGTTTCCATTTCCCATTACTTGGGGTCGGTGTAATATGAAGTCTTCCTCCATTCATCTCTTTTCAGCCACAGAACATGATAAGAGGGGTTAGAATTGCAAAGTAGGCGTGGAACGTGTCGCCATAGGTTATGCAATGCGCCAAGGTTATGTATTGCGCATTCCGCATAACACCATAAGGCGCGCGGCGTGGTGCGAGCGAGAGGGCATGATTAATTGTAGCAGCGTGAACGGGAAGACAAGTGGCGACAGCCGTCTCCGAAGCAAAAGCCCTACTTTGCATTTCTAACCCCTCTTATAACGTTCTGTGATTTCAGCGTTCACACTTATGAAATAGTAATTCGGATAAATGCAGGGGACTTGTCACTAAATGAAGAGTGTGAAACATACCTTGGTTGGCAGCTATCTGGGTCTGGTCGCAAGTGTCGCCGATGGTCTCGGAGTCCGACGCCAGCACGTCCGTGCTCCACGTGTCCGACATTATACTGATCGTCTCGTCACCCTCCATCAGTTTCTGTCGTATTCAATATTGAAACATGTTGAAACATCCAGATAAACATATGGAATGGTAAGATTAATCGTAGACATAAATGTATGGCAAAGTGAGTAGATACAGACTGAAAACGATGATGATGATAAATGTAACAAAAACTTTTCTGAAAACCGCATCAAAATCGGTTTACTCAAACGCGAGATAATCGCGGACAAACATGCAGGTTAAACTGTGAACCCTTTTTTTTTAAGTCGGTTAAAAACACAATCTGTGGCCGACTTTCAAAGATACCTGTATGAGGGGACGGATAAGATGCAATCATTTTGAGCATATTTTTATCGGGCATAGGCCCACCACACATTCCCACCGCTGTAACTCCTGTAAACCAGGATCTACAGCGGCGACCATTCACAACACTAGACAATGAAGGGATGACTCTAATCGGCCTTGAATTAATCAAAGAAGATGACATTTTGAGCGTATAGCGACAATACATACAAACGGGCTCGCACTAACAAGAAGAGCTAGCACATTATGCTGAGTGAATGCGAGTGAGAGAAGTATACACCACAGCTTGCTGTCGTCCATCTCCTGTACCACGGAGGTAGGCAGAGTGTCTGTACTGTAGTATGTACTCTTTCTTGATACACGGTGATAGTTTTTATTTTCCAGCGGATTAAAAAGTGGGCCCAGAATTGTGTCTTACGTAATACATAAACATGAAAGGATGAAAAAAGATTAGTTAGAATACGCAAATAGCATATTGTAATTTATGCGAAAGTGTCGCAAAGCATTAACAAAGTGCATTCATGGTTCCGTTAATAAAGAGGAAGAATTGTGCTATTGTAGATTTATCTTTAATTAACATTGTTTTAGAGTTCAGTTTGTCGTGCAAATGGTTCGTACCTTGATCTCAAACTTGCAAAATTTGTCTTCTATTTCGTTTCTGGTCTGCTTCAACAGTTTGGCTTGCGCGCTGCTGGCCGCTTGACTCACTGGCACGTTCTGGGGCAATCTACAAATAATTAACATTTTCGCTATAAAAGGTTTTACATCACGTTACATTTTATTCAAAAACAGTCCTTACTTACGTAACACATTTTTTCAAGTGAACAAAAAATAAAAGTTAAGAGAAACATCCATGACATTATATATTTTTTAAATTGACTCATGCAGCGTTTTTCAGGGAGCAGTTATTGCTTTTTACTGCGGACTATTGGAGGGACCACGAAGTTCGCGTTAGCGTATATTAACTTTGCAGGACCCTTCGTGCTACCGAGCCAAATGAATGAACTTAAGCAACCGACCTAGGGACACCCAGAATGGGTACGGACGTCCTATACGTTGCTGGGGCTACGCGACGGATTGGGTAGCGGAGATCGGTGAGAAACATGCACAAATGTCAAGTTTGCAATCTTTAAAGTTTTGGAGATTTCGTGTCGAGTAAGTGTGTAGATTTGCGTAGATTCAAGCTATTTTGACACAGCATGTCCAGACATATTTCACATTTCTGCCACAGCGTGCGCTGCGATCGATTTTACTGTCCCCACCTACTGTGCGAAGTAGCAGAAGTAGCCAATGGGAGTGATCGTTCCTTACCGTCTGGGCGGCGCGTCCCCGGCGGGGTCCCCGTCGGTGACCTGCGAGGAGGGGGTCTCCCGCCCCGATATGTTGGGGCTGCCGCGACCGCTGACGTTTGCCGACACCTGTACACATTACATTAACAATTAAAACATATTCTCACGCCTGTCTCCCACTGGGGTAGGCAGAAACAACGGAACGCCACTTGCTACGATCCTGACAAACCTCCCTAGCTTCCTCCACATTCATTAGTCCTTTCATGCATGCTCGTCGGTTTCGGGTAGATCTGACCTGGCCCTTTTTAAGCACGTCGCCAATTGAACAATTAAAACATATTTGAATTTTAGATACTTATGTGATAAGATCACGATCTCTGAAATTTTAAGTGACTGTGGAATTAGGCTAACATTTTGAAGCAATAATACCGCAATAGAAATACCATTGCTGGTCTATTGTGTTCGCCCCATGCTGGCCCATAATTTTACATATACCTCCGAACTCTTGTTTACTATTTTGTTTTCATTCTCGGGTATGCAGGTTTCCTTACAATGTTTTTTCCTTTACCGCCGAGCTAGTGATATTGGCAAATACAACCGTACATGAATTCTGTAGAACTTAGTGGGATAGGCCAGGAATCGAACCGCCGTGCGCTGCCTTACGATTGAGTCGCATGCTCTCTTCCGTATGGGCTATCACAGCTCTCTAAAGAAACCGTTAGTTTTCTCGTAAATGATCTACGTGAATGAAGAGATCCGCAAAAGAACCAGAGTAGCTGACACGGCCCAAAGAATAGCTAAACTGAAGTGGCAGTGGGCTGGGCACATTGGTCGTAGAACCGATGGCCGATGGGGCCGAAATGTTCTCGAGTGGCGACCGCGTAGTCTCGGGTAGGCCCCCCACACGGTGGACCGACGACCTGGTGAAGGCGGCCGGAATCCGGTCCAGGACCGGTCGTTGTTGCGATCCTTGTCGCTGTGCGGGAAGGCCTATGTCCATCGGATGAGATGATGATCTACGTGATGACATGTAGCACCCCATTTTTTTCAGAGTACCGTCTGCCTGGTGCCCGGAGTCCGATTTCCGTCCTTCTAATGGAACATAGTGGTCGTATGTGAAGTGTGAACACATACCATGTCGGAGAGGTTATCGTTCTGGTCCTCAGTCTCCAGCTCGAGGCTGGAGGTGACGCTGTGGTTGGAGGCCGCCTCGGAGACAGCCTCCAGGTTGTCCGACGTGTTGCCCAGCGACACCTCGTCGTGGGACACTGAGAACCTGGTCAATTATACCATGTTAGTCCACACACATAAAATAAATTAATACTCGAAATAATGGACATGCAAAATATGCGTTTTGTGAGAGAATTCTAAAGTAACGTCAACGTAAATAAAGATAAAAAAATGTCACTGAGCAAAAACTAAAGTTGATACCTATCATAATTTGCTCTTCTCATATAGAGTCAATGGCATGTCAATGAGCTTGACTTCCCATCGCTTGATAATGTACTTTATTTGGACGCGTGTTGTGCTAACATCAATGAGAACGTGTGTGCGAGTTTCTTTGGCTTGTGTATAGTCTGTCTACAAGGTGTTACAAAAATACAAATAAACCTTTAAGGGGGTGGTAGACTATCAAACTGAACAACTTTCACTATGGGACCAATATCGAAATCGCGAAAAAAAAAAATGATGTTCCATACTCTACAAATCGACTAGAGCTAAAATATTTATGGGATATCAAATTTTTTTGCGATTTCGATGTTGGTCCCATAGAGAAAGTTGTTCAATTTGACGGTCTAAACAACCCCCTTAAGCCCCACTTGCGCCAAATGCAGGGTTAAATCTTAGATCAAAATAAAATTAATGGATAGGCCTAAAGCGCAGTAAGTTGAAGCAAACTACTGGTGCACTTGGTACATACAAACTAGCGCCATTATCTGTCAAATCTAGGGCACTTGCATACAAATTTGAAGTAAATCTTTCATTTGTTTTGCCTCATTTTTCTGGTTTGAAATGTTCGCGTAGGCCTATCCATTGATTTTACTTTGATCTAAGGGTTAAATAGCGTAACCCCGTGCTTAGTAGCACCGGCGTAAAGTATAAAAATTTTAAATCGAAGATTGTCTTGCGCCAATGAAAACTAGTTCATAGTTAACTAACCTGACAGTTCTCTATTTCACGCTTGCAACATCCTAAATGACCATAGAGCTTTATGTAATCCGACTAAATATGAAATAGTGAATGATGAATGAACATGTATGCAAGTCTCTTTCACACTGCATTTCTTTGTATTTCTCTGTCTCATTTGTTTTATTTTAACAGCGACATTTCATTCTCATCGTTTAGTTTTGAAATCATTCATTCAGTTTCATTCATGTTATTGTCCATTTATTGTCAAATTAAACTGAATTTCTGTTTATTATATTTTCGCAACTTGAGATGGAAAAGAAGACATGTTTACGTGATCCTAATTTCACAAAAAGAGAAAACTGTATTGTGTGATATATTCAACAAATTTAAAAATTGAATCCAACATGATGGATGGAGCTAACCTCCACCAAAAACAAAGCTTTGCTGGAGAATCTGATGGTCCAGCTATTCAACAAAGGGAATATAATTATCACTACGTTTTACTATTCAATTCTATATCCAAAGATTGTGAGTGAAGTGTGGAAAGCTTATAATAAAACTATAAAAAAACAGCTGTTGCCTCAATTTTGACATTTAGCACGTAGTTTAGTGATTTAAACCTACCACATCGGTGGTTTAAATTTAACACATGTTTAGCAACTAAAACTGGCTGGTGCAAGACATAATTATAATTTAACACCAAAGTAGCGTCTAGTTCTGAGTTAATAACGATAACTCTGCTTGGCGCAAGCGGGCCTAAGAGTTTTAAATATTTATTGTTACTTATGAAACACCCTGTATAAAGTCTTGACATGATAAAGTCGTGACATGAATGTTCATGGAACTAATCATTTTAGTATGGTGGTGTTGTTAGGTTATTCTAGATTTTGACGTTCTTGCGTGGAGACAGCGCCCTCACTTTTTGTAGACTTTATAGACAGACTGTATGTGGCTTTGGCTTGTATACGTCGCAGAACGGATCTTGAGCGCTGTCTACTATTTTCATCTAAATACACCCGTTCGATCACTCAAGATCCGTACTGCGACGAATACTTAGGTACCATTTATTTATGTCAATGTTTAAAACAGCCGCCATAGACCCGCGCCCATTGCAACTTATCAGTTTGTTATACAAAAGTGAACTTTAACTCAACTGCCATAAAGCATAATAACCTGGTCCGTTTCTGCACGGGAGCTCCGGGGCCGGCTACAGCGAGCGCGGAGCCCGTATCGTCGGCGTCGCCCGCCTCCGACCCTCCGTAGTAACACTCCAACACTTTAGACTCCGGTACCAGACCTGTGGGTAACGAATACAATGTAGATATCAGCTTAGTATTCAACAAACCTCGTGGACAAAGCATATGATAGACCAATCAGATATACTGAGTGTAAATAACACCCTAGTAGGTAATACTTAAGGTGGTTTCCGTCCATACAAAACGTTGTCGTATAACACTCGTAGACGGTGTTAATAAAAGTAATGTTTTATATATGGAAAAATAGCTTAGAAAATCTAGTTTGCGCATATCAAATAGTCTTTACAATTTATAATATTATTACGAAGATATCACGCTTTGAAATTATTCATACAAAATTTCAAACCCTTCTTATATCTTCGTAATTATATTACAAATTGTAAATATTATTTGATATGCGCAAACTAGATTTTCTAAGCTATTTTTCCATGTATAAAACATTACTTTTATTAACACCGTCTACGAGTGTTATACGACAACGTTTTGTATGAAATTGACAGCTCTCCAACCACCTTAAGGGGTTGCTTCAGTCCATCAAACTGAACAACTTTTAATATGGAGCCAAATTCGGAATCGCGAAAACAAAATCAGCAGTTTCATACAAAACTACAGTACCGACTCTACTCAAATGTTTGGGACAGCTGATGCTTTTTCGCGATTTCGATGTTGGCTCCATTGTGAAAAAGTTGTTTAGTTTGATGGTCTGAAGCAACCCCTTAAGTATTACTAGTGTCATGTCTGTCTGGTTAGGTTACTAGTTGTTACACCTACATGGTGAAAGGAAAAGGAAAAGATTACTGCCCTTTTTTTATGTCTTCCTTCTCCACAGACCCGTTGAGAGGCCTGTCCTCTGAGACTGTATGTAACACTACGACATACTCACCGACATAGTCGTGCTCCTCTAGACTGGCGAGCTTGATGACGAGCACCTCGGGTTGCTCGAGCGAGTCTTCCTTCTCCACGGACCCGTTGAGAGGCCTGTCCTCTGCCTGAGACAGCGAAGTGTTGGAGCTGCCGCTGCGTGGTAGCCTCGGCTTTGGAACTTTAGCTAGGATACTCTTCTTTGTGTGACCATTTTCTAGGTGTATGTCTTTGCCTTCCGTTGGTGAGGTTTGTCTGTAGAGAGATAAATTATTGTATTTCTATTGTACTCAACGGGAGCATTCGTTTTGCGACTAGGATTATTCATACGTATTGTCAGCTCTTATTTATATTAAAATTTGTTGTCGTATCAGATTCAAAGTAGAAAGTTCCTTTAATCTAAAGAGCACCGTGAAATGTTTACATTACCTTTGGAACAACACTTAGTCGTATAATCTTAACTATTATAAAACCGTAAAATCATTAGGACCAAAAAAGTTGCGGTTCACTTCATATAAACTCAAATAACACTCGTTAGCGCGATTTAAATGACGTGCAGCGCCATCTATTGACAAAATTGTTTGTTTGTTTGTTTGTTCACGCATCACGCAAAAACGACTGAACCGATTTTGATGAAACTTTTTTTGTTTGATAGCTTATGATCTGACTTAAAATCTGGTATATAATTTGTGCGGACGAAGTCGCGGGAAAACACTAGTAAAATAATGTAAGTGATGTCCATTGAAATGGACGCCGGGTCTGAAGGGGTTAAAAACCCTCCTTCTAGCGCAGTCGGATATAAACGGTGGTTGACGCTCGCATATTTATCATAAATATTGGTTTTTGGTTAAGAAAGTTCGGCTTCACTGAATATTTATTGATTTTCGACCTACGAAGTTATTTAATGTACTTATTCACAAATATTTACAGATTTTAATTAAAGTAATCGCAAAGAATGATGTTTTTGTTTTCTCTCCCACTACGATAAGGGTTTATGTTTATTTTTTATAATTTTATATGTATTTTTAAAAATAAATTGTGGTTAAACGTAAACATTCAATTCTTAAATAAAGTTACAATTTGACAATCAAAGAGACGACTCACGTCTGGATAGCGATTGTCAACATTTTGAATAGAAAACATGACGTAGGGCAACACCTATTAGGGTTGAGCCTCATCTGGTAGCACAGAATCGAATTTTTTCACGCTCCAAATTTTTCTGTCGCTCTAGCAAATGACTTTCCTGAACAACAGAAAAGGATGGAGCGTGAAAAAAATTGATTCCATGCTGCCAGATGAGATTCAACCCTTACTCACCTGAGCTTGCTAAGGTCAGGCATTTTGCGCAACAAGTCATGCAGGCGGCTGCGGTAGTTGGGCTCTAAAGTCTGTAGCAGCGCCGCCAGCCGCGCCGCACACGCCTCCGACACGTTCGAACCTTCGCTACTTGATTCACTGTCGGACAGAAACGTTCATCGGTTAGTTAAAACTGGTATATATAGGTACAGAGTTGCTTAGTTAGAGTTTAACTTATTAATTAACATACATACATACATACATATACTCACGCCACTATCCCACTGGGGTAGGCAGAGACTACGGCTCGCCACACACTACGATTCTGACACACTTCTCTCGCCTCATCCACATTCATACATCTCTTCATGCACTTCCGTCGGTTGAGGGTGCTACGCACTTGTCCTTTTCGGAGAAGACCATTTATTTGGTCGTGGTAAGTTCTCCTCGGACGCCCTCTCTCGACTGTTCCACTGATATTGGATCGATAAATCTCCCTAGTGAGTCTACTCTCATTCATCCTCTGTACGTGACCGAACCACCTAAGCATACCTCTTTCAATCCTGGTTACCACATCATCCTTCAACTTACACCGATCTCTTATCACACTGTTCTTGATTCGGTCGGTCACTGTAACACCACTCATACTTCGTAAAGAGCGCATTTCCACTGCATTCACTCGACTTTCATTCCTTTTGCTCCACACCCAACATTCACTCCCGTACATAAGGGTAGGCACCAACACGCCGTTGTGAATAGCTAGACGTGCCCTTTTTGACACAAACCGGCTACTCACCACGGCGTGCAGGGCACCATTTACCTGATTTCCCGCAGTCACTCTCTTCTCCACATCCCCCTCACACTTTCCGTCTCTCGTAAACATACTTCCCAAATACACAAACTCATTCACTTG
Organism: Agonopterix heracliana; assembly: GCA_963693445.1. Classification (NCBI taxonomy): domain Eukaryota; kingdom Metazoa; phylum Arthropoda; class Insecta; order Lepidoptera; family Depressariidae; genus Agonopterix; species Agonopterix heracliana. The sequence goes on along the minus strand of OY856308.1, from coordinate 20,479,917 downwards.
TTCCACTCTTTCTCCTTCAATAGTAATCTTACACTCTGTAACCTCATCCTCACGTTCCAAGACCATTACTTTCGTTTTGCATACATTTATTTTCATTTTTTTTTCCTCTTAAACGATTCATTCATCATGGTTATCGTGTCTTGTAACTCTGCTTCCGACGGCGCAAGTAAAACCTGGTCATCGGCGTACAACAGGCACTTGACATTTAACTCATTCATTCTCAGCCCGCAATCCATATCTTTCAAATTAGCTAGACAACTGTCCATATAAAGGTTGAAAAGCCATGGAGAAGCAACACATCCCTGCCTAACACCTCTAGAGATCTCAAACCAGTCTGTATACGCCCCATTTACTCTGACACAGGCTCTGGAGCTCTCATAGAGGGACTTCAGAGCCTGCACCGAGCGGCCGTCAACCCCATATGATAACAGTGTTGACCACAGTTCACTCCTACTCACTCGATCATAGGCCTTTTCCAAATCTACGAAGGCGCAGAATACTTTTATATGTTTTTCTAAATATTTTTAATTTATGTTTATTTTTTTATGTTTTTCTAATTATTAATTAAATTAAAGATATAATATACACTCAGTTTCAGAAACTCTCATTAGAGTTAATCGTCCACTAAATCTCTTGCTAGCTTTTACTACGTCAACAAAACAAAAAGTAATAGCATGTGATTTACAAAGTATAGCATAGCATGCATAAGCATGCAAATGCTCACGAATATATTCCCCGAGGGGGTAGTCAAAGATATTCTGAAAAATCTGAACATTCAAGCAAGAGATTTAATGGAGGATTAACTTTAATGAGCATTTCTGCAACTGAGTGTGAAACATTTTAATACCGGACGCAATTTCAACCTTGCTCGATTGTTCCTCCGACGTCACGCTGGGAGTGTTGTTGTTCAGTTTGGATGAGATTCGCTTCAGGAACGTTATCTGTGAACAACATCGACAAGCAGTTACCTATAAGCAGCCGCTTCGGCCACGGGTCCGGAGCTGCTCGATTGTTCCTCCGACGTCACGCTGGGAGTGTTGTTGTTCAGTTTGGATGAGATTCGCTTCAGGAACGTTATCTGCGAACATCATCGACAAGCAGTTACCTATAAGCAGCCGCTTCGGCCACGGGTCCGGAGCTGCTCGATTGTTCCTCCGACGTCACGCTGGGAGTGTTGTTGTTCAGTTTGGATGAGATTCGCTTCGGGAACGTTGTCTGTGAACAACATCGACAAGTAGTTACCTATAAGCAGCCGCTTCGCCCACGGGTCCGGAGCTGCTAGATTGTTCCTCCGACGTCACGCTGGGAGTGTTGTTGTTCAGTTTGGATGAGATTCGCTTCAGGAACGTTATCTGTGAACATCATCGACAAGCAGTTACCTATAAGCAGCCGCCTCGGCCACTGGTCCGGAGCTGCTCGATTGTTCCTCCGACGTCACGCTGGGAGTGTTGTTGTTCAGTTTGGATGAGATTCGCTTCAGGAACGTTATCTGCGAAAATCATCATTATCATCAACTTTGACAATGCTAAACACAATATAAACTCGAGTATTATGTTCTATAAATAATGTTCAGTACATCCGTAGTATTACGGCGGTTGTGGCTGTGCTCACTACACACACTACACTCACCAGTAGTAGCGCGTCGTGGCGCGTGTACAGCGCTATGGTGGTGTGTAGCGGCGCGTCGGTGCGCAGCGCGGCGTCGGTGCCGGCGGTGGTGGCCGGTAGAGACGCGTCCCTGGTCACACTCTCTACTAGTGACCACACGCACGAGCGCTCGAACTTAGTGTACAAGTCACGCACCTTCGGCTCCACCTGCAATCAATATTCTCAGTTTTATTGAAGTGTTCGTTTCGATGGCAGCGTTTTAAGGTAATTTCTTTAGGTAGAAAAAACACTGCGATCGTAGTGAAACGAGTATCGTAGACGACGTGCAAATCTGTGTAGAAAACATTAAGAGTGTAAAATTGAGCTACGTGTGACATCTATGGTTTAACTCATCTAAGATAATATGACACTAACCAACCCCTCTAGTGTGCCACATTTCTCTACTTGCGCGTGACACTGCTTTCTTCTGTACTACTACATATTGCGTCAAGTGCGGCTTTCGCTGTCTAAGAAAACCCCAGGAGATCACGTTCTATGCAGCGAAGGCGCGTCGCGCGCGAGTCAAAAAACTAAACTAGAAAGGCCGTGCTATACATAGAGGTATAGCGACAACTGTATAGCTGTACAGATCTGTGCAGATGATGAACGTAGCCACATACCTCCTGATACCTCGCGAGGCAGAGCATCTGAACGATCTGAGCGATCTGTATGAGGTTGAAGCGAGCGATGTAAGACACGGGCACTTCGACCACGCCGTGCGCCTCCGGGTTCACTATGGCGGGGCAGATGAAGTGGTTCAACGCTAGGTCTGTGCAGATGATGAACGTGGTCACATACCTCCTGATACCTCGCGAGGCAGAGCATCTGAACGATCTGAGCGATCTGTATGAGGTTGAAGCGAGCGATGTAAGACACGGGCACTTCGACCACGCCGTGCGCCTCCGGGTTCACTGTGGCGGGGCAGATGAAGTGGTTCAACGCTAGGTCTGTGCAGATGATGAACGTGGTCACATAACTCCTGATACCTCGCGAGGCAGAGCATCTGAACGATCTGAGCGATCTGTATGAGGTTGAAGCGAGCGATGTAAGACACGGGCACTTCGACCACGCCGTGCGCCTCCGGGTTCACTGTGGCGGGGCAGATGAAGTGGTTCAACGCTAGGTCTGTGCAGATGATGAACGTAGTCACATACCTCCTGATACCTCGCGAGGCAGAGCATCTGAACGATCTGAGCGATCTGTATGAGGTTGAAGCGAGCGATGTAAGACACGGGCACTTCGACCACGCCGTGCGCCTCCGGGTTCACTATGGCGGGGCAGATGAAGTGGTTCAGGACCAGGTCTGTGCAGATTGCGTGCAGCTCTCGGTCTGTTGTTCTGTTTATAACATTTATGTATGCATTAATTTCGATAACAACATCTTAGTTAAATAGTAAAGTTTGAAGGCATTAGCCAGCGAAAAAGAGGTGGAAAGATATTTGTAACAGACGATTTGAGGGAGTGCCGATTTCACGAGAAAAGAAGTAAAGCGATGTCGAATAACAAAACTATATATTCTAACAGATATGTTTAGTATGAAAAGAAATTATTTATATTTTATATTAAAAAAAACACTATACAGGGTGAAATGATATCATTAGAATCCTTTTAAAATAAGAGTCTACCCATCAAACTGAACAACTTTTACTATGGGAGCAAACCAATAGGAACAAAAAAAATCAGCTGTCCCGTACATTTGAGTCGTGTGTGTAGGCAGCGACGGCGCCGGCGGGTGCAGTTTAGTATGGGACAGCAGATTTTTTTTTGTTACGATTGATTTGCTCCCATAGTAAAAGTTGTTCAGTTTGATTGAAAACCTGTATCACACGTTGGTTCAATAAATATTTTGTATTTTTGTATTTTTTGTTGTTGTTGGGTAGACTCTTAGTTTAAAAGGATGCTAATGATATCAATTTCACCCTGCATAAGTTGGCAAATTCATTTACAATACTCTTTTGCTGTTTTCATTTCTATGTTATTATAAATTTGTATTTTATTAGAATCAGTTGTAAATAAAATAATTGATTAATTCATGCTAACAAATTCAATTCAAATTTGTTCAATTTAACTTCATGCCAATTCTAAATAAATGTTAGTGAAAAACCACACGACGTACGCCATAAAAAAATTGGCAGAACTAAAAAAGCCGTGTTACAATGTATTTAGCACGAGGCGAAACTGTCACTATTACAAATTGTGTACTGTCTCAACATTCAACCAATTGTATTATATTTATTTATTTTAGGAAAACTTACGGACTAATTACAGGATAGGGTGTCAATTAAAATTGCCATTTTGTTCCTATCCTTTACATCATGGGCTGACCAAATTACGATCTCAACACAAAAAAATATGGTTCAAACTAACCTGGAATGCTGTTTAAGCAGATGCACGATCTGTTGTACAATCCAGGCGATAGTGGCCGGGAAGTTAGGCCAGTGTTCCCTCAGCGCGGCGATGAACTTGCTGGTGAGGTTGTACAGGGACTGGACCGTCCACTTGCGGTACCGCGCCACTTTCGTTGAGTACTCCGAACTGTTTGGCTGACCGAACTTCTTTAGACGGTCTGGAGGCGAAAACCTATGTAAAGAATTTCCTTTATTAGTTTAGTGTTAAGGATGAGTGATAGGATTGTAATATGAGTGATTGGATTGAAACTTTTTGCGAGATTACTAATATTTTAGCAGTATTATAAATGCCATGATCAATCTCTAACGAAGTGCCCCTGTGGCAGGATGGCCAGAGGGCCTCGTTATAAAAATATATGTATCCCTTGGAAGAAGGGCTGACCTATTTTAGGTAAGGTTCCTATAGTTTTGAGGCTGCTAAGTGAAAGAGGAAATACAACACAACATAATATTTATTATTCATAAACCTACTTTTATGTACAGGGTGTCCCTAGCTAACACTTATCTTATTTACTAATGTATATCGAATATGGACTCGAGCGTCCCTACGGTAAGAAAAGAGTGGACCCGGCACGAGGGGTGTTGGAGGCGATCTATGCCTGAAGGGATAGCCTTCAGGAGGCGAGCTCAAACCCAAGGACCTGACGACTACCCGGGTTTCCCCAAGCCGCGCTGGCCAGATCCTCGAGGAGCTTCCTGCGCCCTGAAAGAGTTACAAAGCTGCCCGGGGTTCCCCTAGCCGCGTCTGTAAGCTTTCAGGACGAGGGTTCAGTTCTGGAGACGCACCTAGCCGCACGGTTACCCCGGTTACGCACGCGCCCCGCACGCCTCCGCCCGCTGACGTCATCGGCCTCCGAGCCGATGCGCTGTGTCCGGGGGGTCGGTCGCTTCCTTCTCTGCGCGTCGCCTGCTTGTAACATGCTATGTTACAAATCATTTACTGAACTGTAAGCCAAGAGTTAAATTTCTGGAAGATGTCTACAATAAGTCTGATGTAAGGATTTGACGCGCCAGCGTGTGCCCGTCGTGTGGGATCAGTCGGTGTATGTATGTATGTGTATCTCACCGCTCCATCGCCTTGTCGGGGTCGATGTCGAGGAAGAACTCGTCTTCGTGCAGCACGGCCATCACGGGGCCCTGTAGCGCCGCCACGAGGAACTGACGCGCCGGCGTGTGCCCGTCGCGGAACACCGCGAACAGGGACGACAGGGCGCATTTACCAGTACGGAATAATCTGTGAACAAGTCATAATGTTAGTACTTTTTATACATCTTTTATTTCTATTTACAAAGCTATATTAGCCTCTGTAAATAACTAACCAAGTTAATTTTAAAGTAATTTTGCCTTGTTTCTATGTCTTGAAAATTCACATTATGTACAACCGATAATAATAATCTAGTAACTTAGGCATGACTATACAGTCTGGATAACTCAAGAGATAATTGCCGTCCAGTTGATCTGATGCTGCAGCCAGAGCAAAGATTTCCTTAATGGATAGCCAGAGAGTATTTAAAGTGTTAAGATTATTTTGGGGTGTTATGCTCTGAAATAATTTTCTGATGAACTTACAAAACAACTGAAAAACACTTACTTCCTAGGCTCACTGGACGGGGCCATGTGATGTTTGATCAGCGACCGTATCACCGCCAGCAGCCGCGTGCGATCAGCTGACGACCTGCAACTGCCGTACAGTCCCGCTACTAAGGACGACGGCAGACTGGGCGGCATGTGCTCTTCTCCGAGGAGGAGGCAGAGAGCGACGAGGTGGGGGGAGTCGCGGAGCCATCCTAGCAGCTCACCTAGGGCTGTCGCTTCCTGTTGAGAGATGTTATTTGTTATAGAAGACATTCAGAGTCAAACAGTACAGTTAGGGCCTGTTTCACCACTTCTGAGTAAATTCTTGTTAGCTTATCCGACAGATAGTTTGACGTAATTTGTTTGAAAGGCCCTTAGTAATACTAACATCATAGTTAATATTAAAATTGTACAACAATTTTCAATTGTTCCATTTTTGTGTATCATCAACCAATCGAAACGTTTGGATTCTAGATAGGGTTATTAGATTTAGGACCAATGTCCAACAAGGTCTAAACCGGGAAACCGGGTTAGAACCTGGACGATCGTTGGTGTAAAAACGGACCTAGGATATTAAGGTTCAGAAAATAAGATAAACTACATTCGGGACAAACTACAGGCAAAAGTTAGTATGAAATAGCTATAAGCCACTGTGACTATTTCGATAAAGTTCCAAGAAGGCTCCCCAAGTGATGATCTGACGCTCGATTCGCCACTGGTGACCAAAGGTGCAAGGCAGTATGTGCCAAGGTCAATACGGCTTTTCCGTCCCCCTATTAGTCATAGTCGCCTGATACCACAGAGTTATTGCCAGGGGCCTCTTACGACACCCAAGGGTTGAGTTGGGGTAGACCTATTCGTTTCCGGGAACTACACCCGCCTACCCTCAGACTTGCGCTACTCCCGTTCGCTATCTAAAATATTAACAAGTACTTGAGAGTTGTAAAGTGTCAACAAGTGACAAAACCACCTGTCTCGTAACAGACAGCGTCACATAATGGGACGAGGTAAATTATTCATCTATTGTTTATGTGCAGTCACCATTTGAGTGCACTGCAGTTACATGCCCAAGTTACTGTCATGTGTTGAAAGTAGGTAGTTAAAAACTGATTACTATTGACTTGTATCTAAACAATCTTTCATGAATAGACAAAGTCTCAAATCTAAGCAAATATTTTCAACAAATAGACATGTTAGCAGTCAGCAAGATGATGCTATAATAAGGGACCTAGCACACAAGCGATTTTTGACCGTGGCCCATGTCGCAACCAATATTAAACTGTAGTCTTTGGTCGCAACTGTACCAACGCGATCGAGAAGTCGCAACTGAATTAATAATAAGGGACCTAGCACACAAGCGATTTTTGACCGTGGGCCATGTCGCAACTGTACCAACGCGATCGAGAAGTCGCAACTGAATTAATAATAAGGGACCTAGCACACAAGCGATTTTTGACCGTGGGCCATGTCGCAACTGTACCAACGTGATCGAGAAGTCGCAACTGAATTTCAGCTATTTTTAATGAACGTTATCGCCGCGGTTACACCGCGACACTGATTGATCTCAGAAATAACGCACCAATATCGCAACGATACCGTTCCGTCAACGCCTATGCTCAAAAATAGCATGTGATATGGCCCTAAGACCAAAGTGCCCTCAAATACTTGTTTGAGGGCAGTCTTAAATCTTACATTTTCCCTACTGACATATCATCTGTTTATAATATTATTTTACTCACTTCAAGAACCTTGACCTCATCAGAGAAAGGAAAACTACCTTGTTTAAAGTCTAGACATGAATGCTGTGATTAATAAACAGTGACCTCTCACAAGATAATCTTGTGACCATACACTAAAGAATTTAATAGTATGTGCCGAAGTAAACAAAGATTTTAATCAAACAGCTGATGTAGGCGAGAGATCAACAAAACTAAAGTTGGACTAGGCTGGACATGTTTCTGGAAAGCACACTAAGCGGTGCACACAAGATACCAAGCAATGGGTGCCTGACGACAGTAGTCGAGCTCGAGAAAGACCCCGGAAAAGGAGGCGCGATAAGTCTGATACCTTCTTCCCACCTACTATTTCTTTTACTGTACTCTGTTTGTTTCGTGTGTGCCTTTAATGGTGAATAAAGTTTTTTTCTTTCTTTCTTTCTTTTCTTTCTTCTGCAATCAATGGAGGGATATTGCACTGGATAGACAGATTTGGAAGCATTTAGGGGAAACCTTTGCCACCGAATGAAATCCTACCAGAAAAACAGCTTCATACAAGCTCGCGGCTGGCGGCGCAGCGTGCGGCAATACGTGAACATTCACGTACGAGAATGAGAGGCAGTGTGGTAGAAATATCACTGCGCATGGAGGGCTATGACGCTGTTTCTCTGGTAGCATTTATATTTTGAGCCTTTGCCCAACTGTGGGACAAAACAGGTTAAAAAGAAGCAGGGCATGTATAACATACAGTCTGCTTATTTACCTCTCTATCTTATATGTTATGTATATCACGATTTACATAGAATTTAAAATTCCACTGCAGGCTACCAGCCTAAGGCATTATCATTGAGATTGATTTTGAATTGATTGAGAACTTCGATCAATTGAGAATCATACTTTTTAGTTTAAATGTTTAGTAAACAGACTGTAGCCATTCAATTGGTTTCTCAAAACAAAGAGAGTTGCTATCTGCATAACATTTTCATGATCTTGGACATTGTCATACAAATTATCTGGTCACATTTAAAGTACCAGAAACTAGCCAAAACTTGTATTATGACTAGACAACGATATAGAATACATATATAGATACAAACATCCATGACTCGCATACAAATATTCATATTCATCATACAAATATTTGTCCCTTACGGGATTCGAACCCGCGACAAAAAAAATCGAATGTATTTATAAACAGGGCAGTCGCAAAACTCAATACAATTAAATTACTTACAATATAGGTCCCCCTCAAACCTCAAATAATTTGGTCCAATTGACACAGATACTTAAAACATGTAGGATAAGGAGAGCAGGATGTTTTAGGAGTCATTTGACATAATATCTGGACCAAATAAAAATTTGCTTTAGTGAACAACATTGTTTTCCATAATATTCACATGTTGTTACCATGTTGTGTTGTTTCAATTCAAATTAAAGATTGATTTAGGACTTATTGGTATAGTTCTGGTAGCATAATCAGATAAAAGCTCAGCCTCGGATTGGCAGGTTGCAAGGTCAAATCCCGTACAATTCCACTTAGGCCAATATTCCAATCAAAAAGTGTATCAATAAACTCACTCAGTTCCTTTGGTTACGATTAACGATTATCATACAATTGTTCAAAAGAAAAAATTAATATTTTTTTATTTCAGCTATATAATCTACTAAAGTTTACCTGCGACTTCGTCAGCACATACTATACAGGGTGTAAGTAAAAGTATCATTAACCTTTAAACCACACACTCTATCTGAACCACTTTTTTTTACTATGGGTGCAAACCTGTCAGAACAAAAAAAATATCTGCTGCCATACATTTGAATTGAGTAGGTGTTACAGTTTAGTATGGGACAGCAGATTTTTTTTTGTTTTTGCACTTTTTGTTTTTGAGGTTTGCACTTATAGTAAAAGTGGTTCAGTTTGATGGGTAGAGTATGTGGTTTAAAGGTAAATGATACTATTACTTACAGCCTGTATACCAGATTTTAGGCCAGATCATAAATTAAGCTGTCAAACAAAAAGCTTCATAACAATCAGTTCAGTAGTTTTTGCATGATACTCGAACAAACAGTTTTATAATTATACTAGAGTTAGCCTGCGACTTCGTCCGCATAAATTATATATCAGATTTCATCATTTAAGTCAGATCATCAAACAAAAAAAGTTTCATCAAAATCGGTTCAGTAGTTTTTGCATGATGCGCGAACAAACAAACAAACTTGTCAATAGATGGCGCCACGTCATTTAAATCACACTATTGAGTGTTATTTGAGTTTATATGAAGTAAACTGCTACTTTCCTCATGATTATTAAGATTTTATAATAGTTAAGATAGATAGATATATCATTATAACATTAATGATAATGTCACACCTTTTTCCCAGTCGGGTAGGCAGAGACTAGGGTGCATAGTTACTACAATATTTACGCCCCTCTTCACATACAATAAATTATTTAATCTAGAAATTTCTTTTTGTACCTATATGGAGTGAATTGGAAGTCATTAGCATCCATTTAAATGATGACTCCATCCATCAAACTGAACAACCTAAAATCGCAAAAGAAAATCGGCTGTTCCATTCTAAACTACAATGCCTACTCGACTTGAATGTATGAAAAAGCACTTTTTTCTTTTGTGATCTCAGGTTGGCTCCAATTGTAAAAGTTTTTCAGTTTTATATGGGTAGTTATTAAAAGGATGCTAATGACTAATATTAGGGGAATAGCAGGAGGAGAATGGTTGCGGAAAGCGAGGGATAGACAGGTGTGGAAGTCTCTGGAAGAGGCCTATGTCGGAAGACAAGTTGAGTCTGAACTTTCGTGAAAAATTTAGTAAATAAATATAATGCATAAGAATTGTAAAGTAGCAGAAATAAGTATGTAATGAAATGTAGCCCTTATCTCTTCAACAATAAAGGCAATAAATAAAAAAATTACTTCAAATTCACCCTGTATACTTAAATTAAAAGAATTTCAACAGTTTGATATAACAAGAGAGATTCAGTAATCCGTCACAAATTCTGAGAACATAATGACTGATCAATTATCACACAAAAGTGGGCGGAAAATAAGGTCACGTCTGTTGAATTTTGAACAGTTGTGCGAGCATGCAGACTAATATAAATTGCTATCAACATTATGCAGGCTTTTCAATTACCCACATTCATCAAAATATTTTGCATTTTATTGCCTCAACTTTCACTACATACATCTGTTATAAAAAGTATGCCTGAATTCAGCACTAATTAGTCAAAGTTATATAAAAAAGTGTATTTTTTTTTTTTTTTTTTTTAAGATTAATTAATTTTTTTATTCATTACTGGGTACATAGGAAATAATCCACAACACGTTTCGTCACAAGCATGCCACACTAAAATAGTAATTTTCTGCCAGAAGTAGCGTCGTCGGCCCACAATTACGGGAGTATTCTGCAACAAGCATCGTCATTAAAGTGTATTTATTTACTTGCCTTGTACTTCAAGACCTTGTAAACGTCGACGAATGTGGTGTTTTCAAGCAAGCTCGCCCTCTGACAGGCTGCCACAGAATCTGCCTCACATCTCGAAGTGATAAGGTTTGTCAGGTTCTGCCGCTGCTGGGAGCATATCCACGCCGCCTGCAGCAACTCCAGGGCACTCTTTTCCACCTCCTCATTGAGATTTTGCAATAACTGCCTCTCGGAGTTGATGAAAATCTTCTCCCGCCTCAGCTGATTCGCAAGTTCGGCGATGTTCATACATCCCTCCGACGTAGACTGCATCATGAGAGTTTCTAATCACATTAACAACACATTTTACTAATTTTTCACGTTGGATAATGATTTCACGTCATTTCAATACGGGAAACACAAGTTTTTGATAATATAATAACACTTGATTGCACCTTCAATTATAGTTATGGCACTGCTTATATTGTACCATTAGGTTAAAATTAGTGTTCGTACGTAGTTTTCTTGCGTTGAAGGAAAGTGAACAAAAAGAAAATAATGATTTTCGCGAATATTTTTCTACTTTTCCCTTTTTCGCTGAAATACGACAGACAGAAAGCGACCGAGAAATTGAAGTGAATGAATGATTGAAACGAAGGCCTGAGTGAGTGAATGGCCAAGAGAAAGATCTCTTCTCCTCGTTTAGAAATTTGCAGAATCCGTTATATTGCCCCTTTATATTAAAATAAAAACAAAAAACCCGACTGCATAAAAAACTATTAACTGAAAAGATAAAAACAAGCTCCTTAAATCAGCTATAATAACTTTGTTTGAGCAAATTAATACAATTTGAATGTTATTACTTATTAGGTAGGTAGGTATCGCAAACGGGGACAAAGAAAAATGCATGGGCGTAGCAATGATTTTTTCCCGGGGGGGGCCAGGCCCAGGTTAGGTCGTTGCAATAAAATGTAAAACCTGGAGCGAGCGATGCGAGCTCAATTTTTTTTACGACCTAAAATCTGGAACGAGCATAGCAAGCTCGAGATTTTACTTTACTATGGAAAAAGGAGCCAAAACCTAGAGCGAGCGAAGCGAGCTCGAGATTTCACTGAATTCTGGAGCGAGCAAAGCTAAGGGACCTCGACATTTTTACTGCAATATAGTAAGATCAGTGTTATAAGACTTAAATCTTGGAGCGAGCGAAGCGAGCTCGAGTTTTTACGACCAAAAATCTAGAACGAGCAAATCAAGCTCGAGATTTTGCTTCACTTAGAAAACATGTAGGATCCAAAACCTAGAGCGAGCGAAGCGAGCTCGAGATTTCACTGAATTCTGGAGCGAGCGAATCTAAGTAAGCTCGAAATTTTACTGCAATGTATCTAGCTGTAGGTCTTTGTGATACAATCGTAGCCAGGAGCGAGCGAAGCGAGCTCGAGATTTTACTGTAATATAGTGAGATCAGTGTAATTAGACTTAAATCATGGAGCGAGCGAAGCGAGCTCGAGTTTTTTACGACCTAAAATCTGGAACGAGCAAAGCAAGCTCAAGATTGCTCTAGATACACTATGAAGAGATATACGATCCAAATCCTAGAGCGAGCGAATCGAGCTTCTGGAGTGAGCGAAGTAAGCTCGAGATTTTACCATGGGCGTAGCAATGATTTTTTCCCGGGGGGGGCCAGGCCCAGGTTAGGTCGTTGCAATAAAATGTAAAACCTGGAGCGAGCGATGCGAGCTCAATTTTTTTTACGACCTAAAATCTGGAACGAGCATAGCAAGCTCGAGATTTTACTTTACTATGGAAAAAGGAGCCAAAACCTAGAGCGAGCGAAGCGAGCTCGAGATTTCACTGAATTCTGGAGCGAGCAAAGCTAAGGGACCTCGACATTTTTACTGCAATATAGTAAGATCAGTGTTATAAGACTTAAATCTTGGAGCGAGCGAAGCGAGCTCGAGTTTTTACGACCAAAAATCTAGAACGAGCAAATCAAGCTCGAGATTTTGCTTCACTTAGAAAACATGTAGGATCCAAAACCTAGAGCGAGCGAAGCGAGCTCGAGATTTCACTGAATTCTGGAGCGAGCGAATCTAAGTAAGCTCGAAATTTTACTGCAATGTATCTAGCTGTAGGTCTTTGTGATACAATCGTAGCCAGGAGCGAGCGAAGCGAGCTCGAGATTTTACTGTAATATAGTGAGATCAGTGTAATTAGACTTAAATCATGGAGCGAGCGAAGCGAGCTCGAGTTTTTTACGACCTAAAATCTGGAACGAGCAAAGCAAGCTCAAGATTGCTCTAGATACACTATGAAGAGATATACGATCCAAATCCTAGAGCGAGCGAATCGAGCTTCTGGAGTGAGCGAAGTAAGCTCGAGATTTTACTGCAATGTGTCTAGCCAGGAGCGAGCGAAGCGAGCTCGTGATTTTACAGCAATATAAATTAGATCAGTGCAGTAGGTTCTAAAGATTTTGCTTCATTATAACTCGATTTCTCCAGCTCATGCCGAGATCGAGGCGTTTCGGTCTCTTATTTTTAGTAAGTGATTCATTTTATTTCTAGGGTGGGCCAGAAGGATTCTGGGGTGGGCCGGGCCCACCCGGCCCCCCCCCCTTGCTACGCCTATGGAAAAATGACCTATTTGTTGGTTATTGGTTTGTCCCCGCCTGCAATACCTACCTACCTAATAAGTAATAACATTCAAATTGTATTAATTTGCTCAAACAAAGTTATTATAGCTGATTTAAGGAGCTTGTTTTTATCTTTTCAGTTAATAGTTTTTTATGCAGTCGGGTTTTTTGTTTTTCTAAATAATTTAGTTTATTTCATACTTTTTAGTTTTGTGTCAAAATGGTTGCATAAAAATACTATAATATATATATATTTGGAATCTGCTCTTCACCAGCTTTCATTTGATACCCATATTGTATTTTTTTACGAAAAAAATAGGATTCTCCCCCCTCTCTTTTTTAATTCGCATACGCCATATTAAAATAATGTACCCTATGACACTCTCACGATTTTTACGAATCTAACGACACCTCATACGTTAAAATCCATCAAGCCGTTTAGGCTGTAGCGCGTGCCAAAGAAATAGACATACAAACATACATACATACATACATACCTACATACATACATACATACGCTCGAAAAACATAACCCTCCTTCTGTCGCAGTCGGGTAAAAATCACTTGATCTTTGGTCTCACTGTCTCTTTAGATCTGAGATGAGAAAGAGTCATAAAAAGCTATAGAGCCTAGCATGCCACCCCCGAGAAAACGACAAGAATCGAGATGTCCCTTTGTCTTTGTTACTTTGCGTATGCGAAAGCGAGCGCGTATGGCGGTTTTCTCGTTTAATCGTTTTGTCATGCGGGGCATACTAGCCCAACATTAATTAAAAGTGAGGCTAAACACAAGTAATTTTTCTAAATATTTTCTAGTTTTTGTTGGTGTCGATTAGTTGACAATTCCTAAACGAAAAAAAAATCAATCAGATGTGATGAAATTTTTAGTATGGCAACATTCATTATTGCGCGACTAAATTAGAAACATAGTGCTTCACTGAAAGTGTGTATTTAAAGTGATGGAACAAAAGGAGACAAAAATATACTTTCAAATAAAACACTTGTGAATGAATGATTTATATTCGACAAGATTAAAAATGAATGAATGAAAATGGTTGGCGAGCGAAGGAAATCCTTGGACTGCTGCTCCTTGATTTTATTTTTTGTGTAAATAAATTTAGCTGCTTCGTTATAATAATTCTGAAGTTAAATGGGATCAGTGAAAATATTAAGTTGTTAAAATGTCGAACGGTTCAATCGAAGGACGATTAAAAGGTTTGCAGGAGCGATTCGAAAATGAAATGCGTATTCGCGGAGAAGGTGCCTTCCACAACCAAGGTGGACTTGGGGCTCCCAGGCCAGGCAGCGGCAGGAGGCCAAGACCCCGTAAGTACTGCAAATCACATCATCTAAATCACATGTCGTATATTTATAGAAAATTATGAGCATGGGTTTTTGCACCTGTGTACTCTTTTCTTCCATTTATCTGTATTATTGCCACTTTTATCAGATTTCTCAGAAACCCATTGCCCTGTTTTCGTTATCAGATTGCTAGAATACCCTAACATTACATTATGAACAGGAAAATATTAAAGATTGACTTAGACTGTTGACTAAATTATTGTGAAAAAACCTCCGAAGCTCACGCTATACTCTCTCGCATATGGATAATTACTTATAATTCACGTTGGCAGCTTCCCTGTCACCTTTAGCACATTGTGTACGGAATTATTTGCATAAATTGGCATTGAACGCTTTGTGGGTGGCGTTAGCATTCACATTGATACTGTTGAGACTTAGTTTTTATGTTTACCAGCATTGTGATCGACCTATTGTCTAAAACATTCAATTGTGTAAAACTCTTTCATATTTTGGAACAGCATTTTAGTTGTCTTTGATGAATAAAGTGCAAAGATCTTGGTTTTGAAATGGTTAATGCATTTCATGACAAAATAGTTCTGCAAGCCTTTTTTTATGTTGTTATCCATTGACTTACCAACTAGCTGGACATCGGGTACGCCATAGACATATTACTCTAGCGATAGACAAGCTCGTTCAAACAAACAACATGTCACACAAAACAACACAAAATGACACATTGCGGTCTGTCATTGCCATAGTGACGAAGTGAACTCGGGAACATCAATCAGGTGCGTACACCTCATTCAAGTGGAACATGTTGCTTCTATGGAAGGGCAAGTCTATCGCTAGAGTTTAAGTCTATGGGGTACGCGCCCAAAAGTGTCCGAACCAAAAGAGTATCAAAACATATAAAGAGTAACAATGACGAACCACACCAGTCTTCATTTGATCAACTGATAATGCTGTGCCACTGTGCGTAAGAACTGGTTAAAACTGTGCAAGCAAATTGAAAAAATTACTTTGACTGTTGCATTGTTTATAGTTTGTTTATATTACTAAAACATACTAACATTTACATAAGTTAGTCTGGGACACTTTTTTCGAGAATTTTGTATGAGACCCGGCATCCATTAGTTTATAAGTCTACGTTGTTATCGTAACATTAGCACACAAGATACAGCTACAGAAGGGATTCATACAAAAAGGTGAAACAGTTGCACACACACACATAGATGTAAAAAGTTTACAATAAAGCTGTTGGGGAAGAGATGAAGATAATATTAATATGTTAGACATGAGTAGTTCTATTTATATGCAGTTCCGATGTTGTAATAATAATAATTAAGTCCTACATACCTACGGCGTCGTGGCCTAAAAATTTTCAAGATAGAGACATCATAACTAGCGGAGACTAAAACAGTTCATTCTCTCTTTTTTATCTCATCCCTAGTTTTTTCAGAGTAGTCTACTCAAATGTGCTAAATTTAATTTTAAATTAATTTGCTGCTGACAATCTGCCTTGTAGGTATTCACGTGGTGGGTCAGTTTATATTGCATTCCAATAGTTTTAGCATACCATCAAGTTTCATATTAAGAGACTTTTTTGTTTGTTTTTGCTAATTTCATCTGCAATCGGCCAACGATGGCCATAATCAGATTGTTTCTCTGTTGCTTGTGAGTTTCTGTTATGGGAGATTCTTTATCAAGCCTCAAGCCCATTTTTTCATTATCTCCATTCAAGATCCAGTATATGCCACCTCTTAAGCCGTGTCCTTTGATTATGATTGTTCACAGATTTCTGGCCAATCTATTAGAATAAATCCTATTAAATATGAGGATGTGAGTGAGTCTAATTGATAGTGCCTTGAAAATCGAGGGGTTGGGTTATACATTAAGGGCCTGTTTCACCACTTCTGGGTAAGTTCTTGTTAGCTTAATTGACATATTTTGTATGAAATTATGTCAAAATATCTGTCGGATAAGCTAACAAGAACTTATTCAGAAGTGGTGAAACAGGCCCTAAAGTAAACAACATCAAAAATACTTACAGGCAGCTAAATGCATTTTTTTAGGCTTCTGTTCCATACACTATAGTAATACCTACCAATTATTTTTTTCATTCAGTGATTTATCAATTCTGAAATATCATAGGAAAGACAAATCGTAAACAAATATTTTTATGTGAACATTTATGTTATAGTTTTCTTAAAGCAACGCAAATAATTGACTTCCTGCTCAAATTACTCATATTATTTCAGACATGATTAATAATTGTATTGCTTCTAATAGTACACACAGTCAGACTACAGAATCATGCACTTCAGTCATTTCAGTGCTTTTCAATGACTCAGTATAATGAACTGATTGACATCTGAAGTCATTCATATAACAGTCATAGTCATTTTCTTTCATACCGTTTTGAGTCTGTTCTTGTCTTACTCATTGTGTAGGTTACCTTCTAATACATAATCTATATATTATTATTACTTGCTTTGCTTGCCATGCGGTATTGGCGTAGAATGGAGCACCCCATTTCTTCCTTTTGTCTTGTTCACCCTAAAATAATTGAGGGAGAGAAGAGAAACACAGACAAGAATTTTGAATTGAAAACTTAACATTGAAAATTTGTATTTAAACAAACATACAAAAAAAAAAAAAAAACATATGGGTCGAATTGAGAACCTCCTCCTTTTGTTGAAGTCGGTTAAAAAATGAAACACAAACACTTTCGAGCAACATTCTCTATGGAGCTGTAGGCCTTGCCACCCCCGAGAAAACGATAAAAATCGAGATGTGCCTCTATCCTTATTATTTTACGTATGCAAGAAAGAGCGCGCATTACGTTTTTCTCGTTTAAGCGCTTTGTCGTGGGTGGCATGCTAGCCGTCCTGTTTCATACAAAACTGCAATACTGACTCGATTCAAATGTATGGGAAATCTAATTTAAAAAAAATTATCCATACTTTGTCTCCATAGTGAACGTTGTTCAGTTTGATGGTCTGAATAAACCACACCTTTAAATATTACTAGTGTATTTTTTTGACATCTTGTATAGGCTGAACGATGATGACTTAATGAATAATCAATAACAACATATCCAAACACAGGAAGTCTAGTATACAGGGTGAAATTGATATCATTAGCATCCTTTTAAACTATGAGTCTACCCATCAAACTGAACAACTTTTACTATGGGTGCAAACCATTCGGAGCAAAAATCGGCTTTCCCATACTAAACTGCACCCGCTGCTGCCTACACGACTCAAATGTATGGGACAGCAGATTTGGTTTTTGCTCCGATTGGTTTACTCCCATGGTAAAAGTTGTTCAGTTTGATGGGTATACTCTTAGTTTAAAAGGATGCTAATGATATCAATTTCACCCTGTATATTATAATTATCGTGATAATTGAGAATCAGGGGCAGGGGCTGGAAAGGAAAATATTACATTTCACATGGTCATCGGTCAGAGTTTGGGCACTGTTAGTTAAATGAGAATATTCTGTTCATTGTGTATTTATTTGTAAAATTGTTCATACAATGTAATTTCCAGCCATGCTGCCAAGCAGAGAGATACCGGCATATCCACCGAGGTCACCACAGCAAACTGAGACTGAGCACCAGATGAGAGAGGTTTATAAGGTAATGGCTTCACTGTAACTGTTGCACGGAGAGAACATGTGACATCTATTCATTTTAGTAGTTTTAGAATTCTGGTACATTTAACTAAAATCTATCTTCTTTAACTAGATTCTTGTTAGTTGTTAACCAAGTTAATATAGCTACTCATTTTTTCTGTGTAAAGGTGGCAATTTTTAACCAACTTCAACAAAAGGAGGAGGTTCTCAATTTACAGGATTCTTTTTTTGTATGCTACACCATAGCTTCGGAATTTCTTGAATAATTTGGATGATTCTTTTTCTGTTCTGAAGAACTTACCCCGATTTAATTACACATAGGTCATTCACAAATTTTCATAGCTTGACATGACAGTGACTCCAGTAAAACAAATCAATGTTCTTGTAGATGCAAATGTACAAGACCAATGCAGTGTCAGGCAGACTTAATTAATACTGCAAAATAGCTCTTAATGTGTGGCTTTATGCAGTTGGTATAACTGCATCGGAACTGCCGATCGGCTGGGCAGTGCGCACACATTTGATGTATAGTTTTAATCTAACGACTGCATGCTTGCTGCACGGTTGCTGTGGGAAGCGTTTTTCGTTTCTTAATACGGGCCCAAGTCAAGATTTGTAATCCATCAAATTAAAGATTATTATCAGCCACTGATGTCCTACTGTTGGGCAAAGGCCTCACTCCGTTATCTCTAAGAGTCTATGTCCTGCGTTTCGATAAGCCAGTACTTTACCGCCAATTTACAAATTAAAGATGCTTAAAAACATTTAACGAACAGGTGAGCGGAAAGCTGAACGTCGACGGCGTAGAGTACCGTTCGAGCATAGATGAGCTGCAGCACCTGGGCGAGCTCGGGAGCGGCACGTGCGGGCACGTCGTCAAGATGCTGCACAAGTCCTCCGCCGCCGTCATCGCCGTCAAGGTTAGTCTCTATGTGAAGATAAAGTATCGTTCGAGCATAGATGAGCTGCAGCACCTGGGCGAGCTCGGGAGCGGCACGTGCGGGCACGTCGTCAAGATGCTGCACAAGTCCTCCGCCGCCGTCATCGCCGTCAAGGTTAGTCTCTATGTGAAGATAAAGTATCGTTCGAGCATAGATGAGCTGCAGCACCTGGCGAGCTCTGGGGCGGGACGTGCGGGCACGTCGTCAAGATGCTGCACAAGTCCTCCGCCGCCGTCATCGCCGTCAAGGTTAGTCTCAACTGTTAATATAAAGATGAATAGATCCTAAAGCAGGCCTCCGTGACCTGGTCGTAGGTACCGAGATAAGCACATAAACTTTGGCGCATCGTAAGCGCCGTACAAAATATCAACATAATAACAAGACTAAGTCAAGCCACTTAGACACATTTTTGAATATCAGTTAAGGTGCAGCTACTGTACAAATATTTCCTTTCTGTTTCCTCAAAGAGAAACCGAGAGTCAGATAGACTTAATGAAAATATCTTTCTAATAAATAATATTAACGTTATTTTACACCTAATTTCTGCTCCACAGCAAATGCGTCGCTCCGGCAACTCAGAAGAAACCAAACGTATCTTGATGGACTTGGACGTGGTCGTCCGTTCCCACGACTGCCCCTACATAGTGCGCTGCCTCGGCTGCTTCGTCACCGACGCCGACGTGTGGATCTGTATGGAGCTGATGGCCACCTGCTTCGACAAGCTACTGAAGAGGCTCGGCGCGCCGATGCCTGAAGCTATACTTGGGAAGGTCACTGTGGCGGTAAGGACGACACAATGCACACTTTGAAATAGGTTTCCCCACGATGTTTTCTTCTCCTGAAAGCCTAATAAGATTTAAAAATTCACTGCTATGAGTCTGATTTAAGCTAGTCACTAGACCACCACGGCTTTAATACCTTTGCCTTAGTTATGATATGGACATTATTCCACAAAGATATTTACAGGAAATAAAGAAATTGACTCAGCAATCCCAACCCTACTACAGTTGTTTTAGGCTGCTGGAGATTTAATGGAGATTTACCAGTCGATGGGAAACTTGCTAGAATGTCCCTTGTGCCCAAAAACCTGCAATACAGCCGTACCTGAAGCTTTCAGACTCGCCGGCTACCTAGCTAATATAGAGACACCCCGGTAGAAAAATTTACACTCAGAAAAAAAAACTCAACTTCCACTGAACTAATCCTAGTT
Source organism: Agonopterix heracliana (assembly GCA_963693445.1). NCBI lineage: Eukaryota > Metazoa > Arthropoda > Insecta > Lepidoptera > Depressariidae > Agonopterix > Agonopterix heracliana. The sequence continues at coordinate 20,459,426 of OY856308.1, read as the reverse complement.
TCCTTGCAGACGGTGAACGCGCTCTCGTACCTAAAGGACACGCACGGCGTGATCCACCGCGACGTGAAGCCGAGCAACATCCTGCTGGACGAGCGCGGCAACGTCAAGCTGTGCGACTTCGGCATCAGCGGCCGCCTCGTCGACTCCAAGGCCAAGACGAGGAGCGCCGGCTGCGCGGCTTATATGGCTGTTAGTAGTTTCCTGATTTTGGTCTAGTAACCCAGAAATAATAAGTGGTATGCACTTTTTCATAGGACCTTTGAGGGCTAGACCGGCTAGAGAGCCAAGAAAGTAACAGCATTTCAAATATTATGAAATTTGTATGGCGACCCTCATGAAAGTTGAAGATAAAAAGAAAATCATTCCATATTCTTAATCATCGACCCCGAAAACCCCCGGATACAAATTTTCAGTCGGTTCGGTGAACCTTCAAAAGTTGCGTTGGCGTTTGAAATTTCCATGGCAGCTATCTTGTATATCGCAATTTTGGAATTTTTTCACTACTATACTGGGCTAGGGCTTTTTCACTACTACACCTGGTGAAGGCGGCGGGAAACCGTTGGATGAGGGTAACGCAGTACCGGTCGTTATGGCGATCCTTGGGGGAGGCCTATGTCCAGCAGTGGACGTCCATCGGCTGAGATGATGATGATGATACTGGGCTAGCGGGGCAACGTCAAGTTGTGCGATTTCGGTTGCGCAGCTGATGCAGCAGTGAGAGCAGCTGTGAGTACTTTGTCGGTCTAGCAGCTAGCTACGGGGAGCGAGACGAGAGGCCTTCGTCACCTGATTGACTATTTTACGTTTTACATGCTGTGTCGTATATCGCTTGTCGTATGAAGGTTTTTTATAGGGATCATCAGCCCATCAAACTGATCAACTTTCTCTATGGGACAAAAATCGACATAGCGAAAAAAATAATTATGCTGTTCCGTACATTTAGGTCGAGTAGGATTACAGTTTTGTATGGAACAGCTGGATTTTCTACTTTGGTCCCATAAAGAAAGTTGTTCGGTTTGATAGTCTGATCATCCCCTTAAAAAACCGTCGGCATATTAAGAAGGACCCTCGATAACTTTGTTGCTAATAATAATAACACTGTTTGTCGACAGCCGGAGCGGATAGACCCGCCGGACCCGACGCGGCCGGACTACGACATCCGCGCGGACGTGTGGTCGCTCGGCATCTCGCTCGTGGAGCTCGCCACCGGCGTGTTCCCCTACAGGGACTGCCAGAACGACTTCGAGGTCCTCACCAGGGTGCGTACCACCGTTGTTAGTGTTAGACCCGACGCGGCCGGACTACGACATCCGCGCTGACGTGTGGTCGCTCGGCATCTCGCTCGTGGAGCTCGCCACCGGCGTGTTCCCCTACAGGGACTGCCAGAACGACTTCGAGGTCCTCACCAGGGTGCGTACCACCGTTGTTAGTGTTAGACCCGACGCGGCCGGACTACGACATCCGCGCTGACGTGTGGTCGCTCGGCATCTCGCTCGTGGAGCTCGCCACCGGCGTGTTCCCCTACAGGGACTGCCAGAACGACTTCGAGGTCCTCACCAGGGTGCGTACCACCGTTGTTAGTGTTAGACCCGACGCGGCCGGACTACGACATCCGCGCTGACGTGTGGTCGCTCGGCATCTCGCTCGTGGAGCTCGCCACCGGCGTGTTCCCCTACAGGGACTGCCAGAACGACTTCGAGGTCCTCACCAGTGTGCGTACCACCGTTGTTAGCTTCTTCATCTGATTATGTCCACTGTATTTTTCTACCTAAACGATTTGTACGATGATGGACATTGTGCAGTTCAAGTAGTATCCATCACAGGGATGGATACGCCTATGATAGGGTTCCGTAGCCATTGTTTAATAGCAGCTGCTTACCTATTTCTTGCATACAATTTGTTTAGAAGAGGTTTTTAATTTTTGTCGTTTATTTTTATGGATAAGTACTTACTAACAGCTAGAATATTTTGTGATTTTTTACTCCAGTTTTTTAATAATTAGATTCAACAACAACACCCTTTTTCGGGAGAAGAAATATCTATATTGTATTAACCTTTTGTGTGTGTTGTGTTGTGTATATTGTGACATGTTTTGCCACTACCATATCTCTCTCTACACCCATCCGCACCGAGTCCCTTAGAGAAGTATATCCTGCTCCATTTACTTACAGGTAATAGCAGATGATCCACCACAGTTGCCTGAAGACTCTGGAATCGAATTCTCGCCTGAATTCAAGTCTTTCGTAACACAGTGGTAAGTGTCATCATGTCTATAAAACACAGGATCAAAAATAATGTAAACAATAATTACTCAAGAAGCTAAGGTCCTAAGAAAACCACATTTACTATTAAGTATTTGTTAAACCAACATAGTTTATTTATAATCTACAATTACATGAGAATACGAATACAATTAATATTAGCGGCGCCGCGCCCGCGACTCGCCGGCCTCTCGCCCTCGCCCGGCGCCGCTAATATTTGTCCCGCGCCATAAATGGCGTAAAATATTATTCAATAACCAAGCGGAGGACTCGCTGCCTGTCGTATTGAACAGAGTTAGGACACTGCTAGCGAAATATGGATGTTTCCGTCGCCCTGCTTCCCTTCCGTGGAATTTTATGACTTTGTCCGTCTTTCTTCTCTTTGCAAAATTTCGTCATGATCGATTCAGCGGTTTAGCTGGGAAAGTTGTTCAGTATCATGGGTACAATCACCCCTTAAAGTAATGCAACGTTTACCCTAATACCCTGTATACATATAAACTATTTTCCTACATATCTAATTAGAATCTTCTTCCACAGCCTAACAAAAAACTACAGACAGCGTCCTAAATACGCCAAACTACTGGAACACCCGTTCGTGGTGAAATCAGCGCGTAGTTCCGTGTCGGTCGGGGCGTGGTACGCTTCCATACCGATATCCGGCTCGAGCACGCCCGTCAAGACGAGTTGTGTGACCACAGTGGCCACGCACAGCGTCAACAACGGCTTCGAGGCCCCTTCGACCCCGCAGCCCGTCAGGAACTTTGTGACGAGCTCGCAGCATTGGACGCCGGAGCAGATCACACCGACACCTGCGAGGTGACTATTCATGTTCTGGAGTGCGATTTTTGAATCTCATTCGGTGAGCTCAGCATTTGAAACTGTCCAAATTACTACGGAGATATGCATGTTTCTACTACTGATTTGACTCTCAAAAATCGCTCTTCTGTAGTATGTAGTATTTAAAAGTCAAATCAGCAGTAGGAAAAATGCGTATCTCCATAGTAATTTTGACATTTAAAACTGCTGATGAGCTCACCGAATGAGATTCAAAAATCGCATCCCTGTATTTTAACAATATTCGGTGTGACAAGTTTTTTTATTTATTTTTAATTTTTTTCTGTTAGTCCTAGATCATGTTAAGAGAGTACCGAGCCTACTTTGCTGCCCTCAATTGTATATATTTTTTTGTTTCTAAGCAATTACACAGCGTTTCCAAAAAACAAGAATGTCACATTGTAGTCCTGTTTGCCTTTCAATTTATCGAAATTTTACGGATTATTGTGTTTTATGCTTGTAGCTATTATCGTTAAACCCGCCAATAGTAGCTACTTTTGGCGGTTTTAAAGATAATAACTAGAAAACATTATAAATACAAATCCGCAGTGACTCAATAAAGGGCTTTGAACTTTTTGGCATAGTGGTAACCATAATTTTGCAGGAATTTCGGAAATTTTTCAAAAATGCGGCGCGTCCTGAAACCTATGTATATCGATAGAGTATGTATAGACGAACAAAAAATGTCCTATAAACTATAGTCCTAAAGTGCAACGTTTTCGAGATAATGCATGTTAAAGATGTTGTGTATACAGGGTAAAAATAAATACTTAAAACTCTTAAGAGGGTTGTTTAGACCATGAAACTGAACAACTTTCACTATGGGACCAACATCGAAATCGCGAAAAAAAAAATCTGATATCTCATACAATATATTAATTTTTTTTCCCGATTTCGATATTGGTCCCATAGTGAAAGTTGTTCAGTATGATGGTCTAAACCACCCCCTTGAATGTTTATTTGTATTTTTGTAACACCTTGTACCTACCTACTTGTATTGTAAGGGTGTAAGTGACAGCCTAGCAAATACTGAAACGGTGAACTCAAACCATCAAATAGAACAATTTTCACTATGGAGGCTACCTCAGGAAACGCGAAAAAAAATCTGCGGTCCCATACAAAACTGTTATACCTACCTGTCTAAAATGTATGGGACACCAGATTTTTTTCTTGCGTTTCCTGAGGTAGGCTCCATAGTGAAAGTTGTTCAGTTTGATGGTCTGAGTTTACCGTTTCAGTATTTGCTAGGTTGATCATATATCAATAGAATCGCAACGCTCCGTCGGTAGCGAGTTGCAGAGAGCTATGGAATTCAATCTTGAGGTCCAGGTCTGAATCCGCACGGATGACATATGCCATGTACCAATGAGTTTTTTCTGACTTATGTACCTACGTAGCACCAACTGCTCTCAAACGGCATAGGAAAACATTTTGAGGAAACCTGCATACGATGAAAAAGAAATTCCGATGCGTATATGAGGTCTACCGCACCGCATTGTGCACGCGTGGTGGACTAACGTACATACACCCTCCATGAGGGTAGGCCTGTGCCCTGCAGTGGGACGTAGGTGGTGGACGTTTGGGGTGGTTAAGGATCTACCTCCTCCACCCCGGACAACGCCGCCACCACAGACTACCAAGTTTGTGGTGACTGACGGCCGAACGATCCCCCCACAGCGGTACTAGGCTCCGCAAGGAGCCGCCTGGCATGCGCCCACCCTCCTGCTGGAGTCTTGCGCCAAGCAGCTTGCTGCATTCCGTCGGTGTGCAGGAGTGCCAGTGCTATTGGGGAATGGGAGAAAATCAGCTGTGCTGTTCGGAACCGGTCTTGGCCTCTGAGCAACACTGTACCGGGAAACTCATTCTGGAGGGTAGCGGGATCCGAAGCACGGTGACAGTCGTGGGTCGGTACCGCAGTTAGTAGGGGGCCCAAGTAGTGCGCTCGCCACGAGTGAAAGGCTGCCCCACTGCAGCCTTGGCGACTGGAAGGGAGGTCCCGGTGGCCATTGCAGGGGGGATCGGGCGTCCCCGCAGTCTACAAGTGAGTTTCCCATCAGTCAGTCGAGCCCAAGAGGTCCATCAGGGTAACTGAGGAGCGTATCTCGACGGAGCGGAGCTTGTTTTTCTGGGGGACTTAAATGCCCACCACAGCGAGTGGCTGTTCCTGTTCCAGAAAACTAACCATGCTGGCAGAGATACGCGTAAGTTTGCGTTATCGCTAGATATCACCCAGCTGGTGAATCAAGCAACGCGGGTAACGGATGTCGATGGCCATACGCCCAATCGTTTAGATTTTCTGCTGACATCAGATCCAGACAAGCACTCAGTATCGGTCTTTGCACAGACTGACATCCTACCCTTCTGGTAGTAAACAGTTCTGGTCCCTTTCAAAATCGGTCGAATCCAATTTCTACCATCCCCCTTTGCCTCCCATGCAGAAACCTGGTGGGTCACTGACTGAGAAAGCGAATTTATATGCTTCTCTGTTTAGGAGCAATTCACATCTGGACGCTCGTGCCAAACAGCCACACATGCCGGAGATGACAATACACACGAAAGAGGTCCGCAGAGCATTGCGTAGTCTGCATGTGAGGCCAGGTCCTGATGGAATACCTGCAAGAGTGCTGAGATATAATGCGCCTGAGTTGTCTCCTGTTTTAACACGCCTGTGTCGCCTCTCTCTCAGAACAAGAACGATTCCCAAGAAGGGCATTCGTTCCGACCCCTGCAACTACTGACCTATAGCCATCACTTCCATTCTCTGTAAAGTCATGGAAAGAGTACTTAACAGTATAAGTTGCGGACATACCTAGAAGATAATGATCTACACAGTGATCGTCAATATGGCTTTCGCCGGGGGCGATCGACTGGGGATCTTCTTATGTCAAACTCAAACTCAAAATAATTTATTCAATATAGGAGCCTGAAGCACACTTATTAAACGTTAATTCTTTTTTAAGTTACCACCGCTTCGGAACGTGTTGTCGCTGTAGAGAAGATGCGGCCAGAAACTCTACAGCATAACACGACTTAATACTATTGCAATATAAATTCTTACGCTAAGGTTATTTAAACAGTAATACATAGTCTATTTAATTAAATTAATAATTGATGTATGTCACGCACTGGTGGGGCGAGGCCATCGAGAAACACAGCGAAGCACTAGTTGTGTAATTTGACATCTCGAAGGCCTTTGTCAGGGTATGGCACGCTAGATTGCTGAGCAAGCTTCCTGCTTATGGCATCCCTGCTGATCTCTGCAGCTGGATATCTGATTTCTTGAGTGAACGGTCGATTAGAGTTGTCATTGACAGCTGCTCAGAGGTCGGAAGACCTCATGGCAATTGATGCTGGGGTTCTTCAGGGGTCTGTTCTCTCTGCGAGACTTTTCCTGCTACACATCACTGACCTCTTTGTGTCAGGTATTATTGGGTATGCAGATGACAGTACTGTCACAGAGAGATATCTATCCGGCGCTTGGGGCGGGGATGAAATACGTTCGCAGAGGGAAGCCATGGTGGAGCGGACAAACTTGACTTTAAGTCTTGTCTCCCAATGGGGTGACAATAATCTAGTCAACTTCAACGCCACCAAAACACAGGCTTGTCTGTTCAACGCCAAAAGGAGTTCGTTTATTCTGGTTCCTACTTTCCGGGGAAGATAAATCTGTCCCTGTTTCCGACAGTCTTGAGCTTCTGAGCATGGGTTGACTACGAAACTTAACTTCGGCGCTGACATCGAGTCTAAGGCTCAAAGTGCAGCCAAAAAGCTGGGCATCTTAAACAAGGTACTTCACTCCTGGACAGCTCTTAATGTTGCATAAAGCTCAGGTCCGATCGTGTATGAAGTATTGCTGCCACATGTGAGATGGCTCAGCTAATTATCAACTAGAGGCTCATTGGCGACAGTAATCTGGTTGGTGGAAACCAAGCTTCATAGCCTAGCCCACCGCCGCAGAGTAGCCTGCTTGTCGGTCTTCTACAGATTGTACTTCGGTGAGTGTGCACCAGAGCTGCATGAGCTCATCCCGCCTTCCCCTTTCTACTATCATCGAACTTCCAGACGCACCGCGGGATACCACCCCTTCTTGGTTGATGTTTATGATACCTACCTAGGTACACGGACCTGAAAAAAACCTGACGTAATCTTGTCTAATCACGAGTGAAGCACCCATTTATTTTTGTGTGTGTGCTGACGCGGTACAAAATGGTGGCGGGTTGTAGGTCCTAAGCCTAGAACTGGTGCATCTGTGTGAGTGTAGGTCCCTTGTAGAACAAACGAATATGTAAGACCTGGCATGCTCATGCTTCACATCTTTTTAGTGTCACATTACGTCCGCCTTTTTTTCAAGTCCGTGCTTAGGTATAAACGTTTTCTATTACACCTTTCTCTTTTTGGTGAAAAAATACAGCGGTAGGTACTTTATTTCGAAAAAAGTTCTCATTCGATTTTTTGTTATTTCAATTAAATTGTAATTGCAATTAAGAAAAACATAGACATAGCACATGATTAAAATATATTCCATGTGGACATAGCCCAGACAAACATTTATTTCATCTGTTGAGGTACAATAGCAAATACAACCTGCACGACGACGCACTACACACTGCCAGTATTTTTTTTTTATTTTTTTTTTTGCTTCTTACACTGCCAGTATAAGTTGACCGCGAAGTATGCAGCGCGTCGTGAGGCGTATTTGTACTTACACACGGCGACACATCAAGCTGTTCAAAACCAAAATAAGCTGGCCGCGAGTAGGTTTAGGTTGCATGACGTATGAGTCGTCGCGCGGCCAGCTTATTATTTTGGTTTTGTATAGGTTGATGTGTCACCGTGTGTACGTGTATACCTGCACAGATGAAATAAATGTTTGCCATTAATACAGGAACTTTTTTCGAAATAAATTATCATCAATAAGTACCTACCTACCTCGGTATATTTCTCATACTGGGTATTACAGAAAGGTGTCATAGACTTGTTTATGCCAAAAACATTTTCTATTCCATACATCTTCATCTTCTTATCGTGTGGGCAAGCCCTGGTGTCAGAGTTTTTTCAGACCGCCTTACGGCCTCTGACGTAGTTTTTATATAATGAATAATAACCACCAGAGATAGAATCTTTCTTTTCAGACAATCAGGTGATTCAGCCTGCATTACCCTAACCAACTGGGGAAAAACGCATAAAGTGACATATCACTAGGTGTCCCCCATGGGAATCGAACCTACGACCTCCGTGTCAAGATCCCAAGTCTTATAACCATTGGACCACGGAGATTGGTATTGGAGGAAAATGTGTTAGGATTTTTATCTATACAAGATCCTTAACATGGATTATCTCGAAAACGTTGCACTTTAGGACTATATGTTATTTGACATTTTATGTTCGTCTATAGATCCTCTATCGATATACATAGGTTTCAGGGTGCGCCACGTTTTTGAAATTCCTGAAAATTTATGGTCATCACTATGCCAGCCTCCCATACAAAGAGGTTCAATGGCCTTTAAAATCTGACATAAATAACTAAAAATTGACATTCTTGTTTTTTGTAAATGTTGTAATACAAAAAATACGATTGAGGGCAGCACAATTTTCTTTTTTGGCGTTTACTAGAGTTTATGAATATAAATTTAATTTCTAAACTATTTAGATGTGTGATTTTTAAATGCAAAATGCTCACGATAAAATATGGGCAAATCCTGATATTGTTCATATATTTTTTAAATAATGATCAGTTATTTTAAGTTATCTATGCACTTTACAAAGTACAGAGTAAAGTTACTCGGTATTAAAAATCCATATTATTTTATTAAAAATAATCTCTAATCCTCCCATTTTATAATCTCTTCGAAAATATTGTTAATGAGGCAACTATAAAAAAACTTGACATAAGTACCGAATTTTCTAAACCAGGTCAGTAGCCATACAAGGTGTCAGCAACGGCTTCGAGGCCCCTTCGACCCCGCAGCCCGTCAGGAACTTCGTCACGAGCTCGCAGCATTGGACGCCGGAACAGATCACACCGACACCTGCGAGGTGACTATTCACGTTCTATATTTCACTGTCTATTGTATTGTTACAAAATTCGTTATGTCAAGTTTTTTAATCTGTGATCTCTAAATGGTTGCGAGAAAATATTTCAAACTCCATGTAGAAAACTTTATTGTACCTATTGTACGGACAGTACAGGGAGAAGTATTAAGGCGGGTCCGCTGCGCCACGTTTTGAACAAAACATGTTCGAAAAACATTTTACCTCCTGGCCTCCCCGGGGCGCATGTAAGCAAAATCCACTACGGGAGTTTTTGACGCGCGCGCTGATTGGTCAATAAACTCCCGTAGTGGACTTTGTCAGCAAAATCCACTATCGGAGTTTTCCCGTAGTGGGTTTTGTCAACAAAATCTACTATGCGAGTTTAGAATACGGGCTCTGATTGGTCAATAAACTCCCGTAGTGGACTTTGTTAGCGAAATCCACTATCGGAGTTTTCCCGTAGTGGGTTTTGTCAACAAAATCTACTATGGGAGTTTGAAGACGGTCTGTGATTGGTCAATAAACTCTCATAGTGGATTTTGACTGCAAAACCCACTATCGGAGTTTGAGACAGTCAATGAGTACGCTCGATTCTGATTTTCGCCCCACCAAACTAACATTTTTACTCATTTTACCTGAAAATATATTTATTCCATCATCATCATCATCATTTTCATGTTCATCACTTTACTTGTTCTTTACTTTTCAAAGGAAAACATTACTATATGATACATCATCATCATCTTTATTACACAGGTACATTATTACTCATTTGAAAAAAATCTTATTTGATATAAAGGGAGTGAACTTAAATTTTTTTTTGCTATTTCGCGATTTTTCGTAGAATTTGTTTAGTTTGATGGCCTAAACTAAAGGATCCGCCTAAGTACTTATGTAACTTATTTAAGTTTACACCTGTATATTAAAAATTAAAAAAGTCTGCTGTCCCATACATTTGGGACGAGTAGGATTGCAGTTTTGTATAAAACAGCTGATTTCTTTTTCGCGTTTTCGATCTTGGTCTCATAGAGAAAGGTGTTCAAATCGATGGTCAGATACGTGTTAAAGAATAATCACAAAACTAGAAAGTAGTTTGCGCTTATTCAATAACACGTTGTATAGGGTCCTTTTTAATCTGCTGAAATGTTGCGCGAAAAAAAATCTGCTGTTCCATACAAATCTGCAAATCTACTCGAGCCTAATGTATAGGACAGCTGTTTTTTTTTCGCGATTTCGATGTTGGTCTAGCTAGAGAAAGCTGAGAAAGTTGTTCAGTATCATGGGTACAATTGATGAACATGAAAATGATGATGATGGAATAAATTAATGTTCAGGTAAAATGACTAATAAATGTACCTGTGTAATAAAGATGATGATGATGTATCATATAGTAATGTTTTCCTTTGAAAAGTAAAGAACAAGTAAAGTTATGAACATGAAAATGATGATGATGATGATGGAATAAATATATTTTCAGGTAAAATGAGTAAAAATGTTAGTTTGGTGGGGCGGAAATCAGAATCGAGCGTACTCATTGACTGTCTCAAACTCCGATAGTGGGTTTTGCAGACAAAATCCACTATGAGAGTTTATTGACCAATCACAGACCGTCTTCAAACTCCCATAGTAGATTTTGTTGACAAAACCCACTACGGGAAAACTCCGATAGTGGATTTCGCTAACAAAGTCCACTACGGGAGTTTATTGACCAATCAGAGCCCGTATTCTAAACTCGCATAGTAGATTTTGTTGACAAAACCCACTACGGGAAAACTCCGATAGTGGATTTTGCTGACAAAGTCCACTACGGGAGTTTATTGACCAATCAGCGCGCGCGTCAAAAACTCCCGTAGTGGATTTTGCTTACATGCCCCCGGGGCCGCAGGCGAACGCGGGAGATATTGACCGTTTATTCGGCAAACATATGTTTTTCGAACAATGATTTGTTCAAAAAGTTGGCGCTCCGGACCCGGCTTTAGACGTCCGGAACGTGTTTTGTCCTATTCACTAAATACGAGATGCATATAACAAATTCGCTCTAGTTCTATTCTATTCTTCTTAATGAATGCCCGGTTGCTTGCGTCTAGCGCGGCATTTCTGCCAATGTCAAATAGTTTTATCTCGAATTGGTTTTCGATTCAATACTCTAAAAATAAACTTGACATACCGAATGATCAACAAAACTAGGTCAGTGGCCGTACAAAGTGTCAACAATGGCTACGAGGCTCCTACGACCCCGCAGCCCGTCAGGAACTTCGTCACGAGCTCGCAGCATTGGACCCCGGAGCAGATCACACCGACCCCTGCGAGGTGACTATTCACGTTCTGTATTGAAATAATAAAATTCAGCATGTCAAGTGGTTTTTTTTTTAAATATTTTTATAATTAAGAGACATTTTTTTAAGAAACTGATTTAGTTTTTTTGATCTCTCGAAAATAATATAGTTATTGAGACAATTATCTCAGAATAGTTTTCGATTCAATACTCCAAAAAAAAATTTGACATACCGAATTATCAAAACTAGGTCAGCGGCCGTACAAAGTGTCAGCAACGGCTACGAGGCCCCTACGACCCCGCAGCCCGTCAGGAACTTCGTCACGAGCTCGCAGCATTGGACCCCGGAGCAGATCACACCGACGCCTGCGAGGTGACTTTTCACGTTCTGTATTATAAAAAAATTCAGCATGTCAAGTTGTTTTTTTTGTTTTATATTTTTAATTGACAGAATTTGTTTAAAAAACGGATTTCATTTTTTTTTCTCTTCGAAAATAATATTGTTATTGTTATTGAGACAATTATCTCAGAATGATTTTCGATTCAGCACTCTAAAAATAAACTTGACATACCGAATGATCAACAAAACTAGGTCAGCGGCCGTACAAAGTGTCAGCAATGGCTACGAGGCCCCTACGACCCCGCAGCCCGTCAGGAACTTCGTCACGAGCTCGCAGCATTGGACCCCGGAGCAGATCACACCGACCCCTGCGAGGTGACTATTCACATTCTATATTGGAACCAAATTCGTTATGTCAAGAATTTTTTATCAATTTTAATCTGTGATCTCTAAATGCAAATGGTTGAGAGAAAATATTCAAAATTCCAAGGAGAAAATATTATTGTACCTATTGTTGTACGGACTGTAGACTCTGTAGAGGGAGAAATAATAGAGGCCGTACAAACACCGAACCAAGTGTGCAGTTTTATATAGAAACATAAAAAACTATATATTTTCTGAAAAAAATATCGAAATCGGATAACAAATGGTGAAGCTACAACGATTTTAGATATAGGTAAGTGTAGCGGCACACTTGCGGAACGTTCCGCGGCTGAACTATGGGTAGTAGTATTCGGTTTGCATGACACACCATGGCGTTTAGTTCAGCCGCGTTACGCGACGGAAAGTTACGTGGCGACGTAGTCAACCAGTATTGCAATCATGGAGTTGTAGTTTAAATAAACAGGGTCCTTCCTAATATGCTAACACTTTTTAAGATGATGGTCAGACCATCAAACTGAACAACTTTTTCTATGGGACCAACATCGAAATCGCGAAAGTAAAATCAGCTGTCCCATACAGTCAGCTGGCTCAAGTAGGTCTGAAGTTTTGTATGGAACCGCTGATTTTTTTTTACGCGATTACGATGTTGGTGCCATAGAGAAAGTTGTTCAGTTTGATCATTCCCTTAAAAAAGGGTCAGCATATTAAGTAGGATCCTATATATGACGCATATAGAGCCAGTGGTCTATGTAAAATTTAGGTCAATTTTGTAGGGCTGAAGAGATTATATGATTTGTGAACAGGGCGTGGTGGGCGTCGACGTGTTCAAACAACGCGGGCGGCAGCAGTTCCCAGCCCGCTAGCCTCGAGACTGACTTCTCTAACCATTCGCCTTACCCGAGGCGCAGGTGAGCATCTTAATACCACCGTAGAAGGTTCATTTTACATTGTACAGTGTTTATAACGTACCTACTTCACTATTGAGACTAAATGTTCAACTATACTCCATTCCAAATAGCAACGAAAATTTAAGGCCATTTTTAATTACAGAAACAGAGATTTCAAACACTTACTCTCACTTATTCTTAGAAAAGCTTTAGTAACGTCCAAGATATGTCGGATAGTACATCTTTCTGATAAATAAATTATATTTGCTTATCAGAATTGGCCAGGAAGCTAAATAGGAATCGGAAAATCTCGTCGTCCTTATTTGAAATGCAGTATAAGAGTGTAATAAAGACCTCAATCTTAGTTATTTCCGATCCTAAATGTCTTCAAATTAAATAAATGTTTTTATGTGATGGTCAAATAAACTAAAAAACAAATTCCAACTGTATTCTCACCTGTCAACCTCCCATTTACTATTTTTTGGCAAATACATAGATTCGATGTACATAAACTCTACGTGTACAGTTTTGTTATTAATTTTAATGTAAAGAAACAGAATAGGTAAATTGTATACAACGTGTTAATGAATAAGCGCAAAACCTATGCGTTTATTCATTATCACGTTGTATAGCTAGCTCTATGAAGTATAAATAATACGTTTTCCTTTTGTTCAGTGTAATTTTGGAAAGTAGTCTTAGGGCCTGATTCACCACTTCTGAGTAAGTTCTTGTTAGCTTATCCAACAGATAGTTTGACATATTTTGACAAAACTAGGTCAGCGGCCTTACAAATTGTAACAACAGATAGTAAGCAAAGTAGTAGTATTAGTAGTAGTAGTAGTATTTTCATACAAAATATGTCAAACTATCTGTCGGATAAGCTAACAAGAACTTACTCGGAAGTGGTGAAACAGGCCCTTATTGTAGTATTTTTTTATCAACTACCGCTTCGGAAGGTATTTTGGATGGGAAGAAGAAACGGCAGAAGAAACTCCACAGTAACACAATATGTTTTTAAATCATCAATATCATTAGTATACCTAGTCGCTGGAGGCATAGTTCACACCACCAAAATGTCAACCATTTGTAATATGTGAAGACTATGTTTTGTTTTTTCCTTTTTTTGACGTAGTCTCACAAATTATCTAAACACATTTAAAGTACCAGAATCTAGCCTGAACGTGTATTATAATAACTAGACAACGATATAGATCAAAATCCATGACTCTGGTACAAATATATTCATCATACAAATATCTGTCCCTTACGGGACTCGAACCCTCGGCACAGCAGGCAGGGTCACTACCGGCTGTGCTAACGGGCCATCAACATTTTTGAAGTTTAAAGAGATTGTTTTTAAAAATTTGGAAACAAATGAGTATAGATCAGGATTTGATTCCGCAGACTGCAAAGGCTTGCTTTTTTTATTTATGTCATCTCTACTTGAATATACATCCTACAGACATACTACAGGCAGGCAGGCGACCTACTTATTTTTATAGATTCTGTACTTTCAAACAGTTTTTTATGTTTTGTTTTACACTCGCAAACACCATTACATTAGTAATAACACTTCTGCATAGCTTTCAACTGAGAACACAAGTTTTCTGCTTCTCATCACAGCTTTATTTATTTCCAACCTTCTGCCTCTTACAATAACGTTGTAATTTGTTTGTCAGGACGATAGACGCCTGCGCCTCGCCGCCGCCGCCGCCGCCCGTGCGACGGGTATCCACTGAGAATAGATGGCGAGCATCTCCTGCTGTAAGTTTTTTCATATTAAGTTAATGTTTCCATACTATAGATATCGTATGATGATGAAGTCGCGGTGGTTTACTGGCGAGTAGCCTCGCCTTCTGCGCAGGATGCGACGGGTCCATTTTCGGCCACACCAACGTCTTCATTGGACTAATTGGATAAGGAACTTATGTCACACGGGATAGAATTTGGGCATGGTTATTTAAAATTTGAATATTGTATATTTAGAATATATCTGCCTACCCCCTCGGGGAATATTGTCGTGAGCATATGCTATATTCTGGTCGTTTTCAGGGTGTAAGGAAAAGTATCATTGACCGTTAAACCACATACTCTACCCATCAAACTGAACAAATTTTACTATGAGAGCAAACCTGTCAGATCAGAACAACAACAAAATCTGTTGTCTCGTACATTTTAGTCGAATAGGCAGTGCAGTTTAGTATGGAACAGCAAATTTTTTTTTGCGCTTATAGGTTTGCTCCCATTTTAAAAGTTGTTCAGTTTGATGGGTAGAGTATGTGGTTAATAATACTTTTCCTTTCCCTGTATATGCTTATGATGATATATGTTAATTCGTCCAATAAACACCACTGAGAAGACCAGGTTTTAATAATAAAACGACTAGAATTCCGTAGTAATTAGAGTATATTTAACAAATCGATGCAACAAGGTTACTTATTCCGTAGATGATTTCGTTAGTGCGATTTAAGTTACATGCAACGCCATCTAGCGGTATAGATCCGAACAAACAAGGTAAACTTATGTATCTGATACTTTAGAAGCTTTAACATACCGCCCGCCATGGACATAGTCCATTAAAACAATGAAAAATTGCGAGACAATAGTAACAAATAAAAAAAAAAACAAACAAGCTTGTATAAAAGGCTTAAGTTTAACCAACATTAAAACAGAGCATTTAAAGAACATTGGTAGACCTAAAATTGGCTTACAAAATTTGCTTAAGTAAATTTCAAGTAAAGTAACTTATTAAAGAGGTTATACAAAAATGTAACATAATAATATTAGAACATAAAAATAGAAGTGTATAATAAATCGACTGATACTAAAACCGAGATCATTGTCGAACTGTTAATTAATCCGACTTGGGCAAAATTATTAGTTTCGAAATTGGTCGCTTAATAGTGGTTTGCCCCTTACATTTCAGACTAACCACCCTGGTCAAACCGTCCGCACCCGGATACTTCTCAGTCACCCTGCCGTACACCCACCGAGCAGGGGGTAGACCATCCTCTTTGATTAAGACCATGTCCCCCACACCTGGTTCTGGGATTTTATTTGTCCATTTGTGTCTGGACTGTAGTTGGGTTAGATATTCTTCTGACCATCTACGCCAAAAGTCTTGGACCATTCGCTGCGTTAGATGCCAACGCTTCAGCATATTAATATTAGAAGCTTCATAATTCAGTTCCGGTACGAGCACGAGTGGTTCGCCTACAAGAAAGTGACCCGGTGTCAGTGGGCACGGATCCGATGGGTCGCAAGGCATTTGACAAATAGGTCTCGAATTGAGACAAGCTTCAATTTGAGAGAGTGTCGTCGACATTTCCTCGAATGTCAGCGTGCTTGTGCCTATCACCCTTACCAGATGGTTCTTGGTCGACTTTACAGCCGCTTCCCACAATCCTCCAAAATTTGGAGAATGGGGAGGGATGAAGTGCCAAGCGGTTCCATTTGAAGCCAACCAGTCAGAAATTTCGACTGCCACACTCGAACTTTCCACATCGAAAAGCTCCTGTAACTGTCTGGCCGCTCCTACAAAGGTGGTACCATTGTCACTCCACATTTCGGCAACATGACCCCTTCTGGCCGCAAAACGTTTGAAAGCTGCTAAAAAAGCCTCAGAAGTCATGTCGCTGACCACTTCGAGATGCACAGCTCTAGTCACCATGCAGACAAACACGCAAATATACCCCTTTGTGGAGCGATAGCCACGGCCCTTGGTAGTTCTGATGCTGATTGGACCAGCATAGTCCACCCCGCATCTATGAAAAGCCCGGTGTGCAGTTACTCTTGCTGCAGGTAATTGTCCCATCATCTGCTGATTAGCTTGACGAGAGTGGCGCACACACGTGACACACCCACGCACGAATTGACGCACGACACTCTTGGCCCCGATGACCCAATATTGAGAGCGTAAGTAGTTGAGCATCAACTGAGCCCCTCCATGTAGCGTTCGTCTGTGGGCCTCATCAATCAAAAGATTCGTAAAATGAGATTTGTGTGGTATTATTATGGGGTGCTTCGTATTTTCGTTAATGGAAGCATTCTGTAATCTTCCACCTACTCTTAAAATCTGATCCTCATCAAGAAATGGATTGAGCGAAGCCAGCTTGCTCTTCTTCTTCACCTTACCAGACGATCGCAAACTGAGGATTTCCTCAGAAAAATTGTTCTTCTGGCAAATTTTTGTGCAGGTAAGTAAAGATTCATTTATCTCCTGTACTGTTACACCGCAGCCTAATCCTTTAAATTTTTCCCTTTCAGGTTTATTCCAGTGTAGGACTCTTCGGCAGACCGCGATCACACGGGTAAGTCTTTTGAGGGACGAAAATCGGTGTAGTAAGTCTTCACTATCATCACACTCATCAGTCGCCGCTATGTGGCATACCTTTGCCTTCTTTTCTTCCAAGTTAGTATCTTTATAATTTCCCTTTCCATAGTTTATGCATTGGCGATGTAACCAGTCCGGTCCATGTCTCCAGAGCATACTCTGAACACATTCAGTAGGTTGAAGACCTCTGGACGCACAGTCGGCAGGATTGTCTCCACTCGCCACATGGGACCACTGCTGTGAGTCCATGGTGGTAAGGATGTCCGAAACCCTGTTCGCAACAAAGGTTTTCCACCGGCTAGGGTGGCTACTGAGCCACGCCAAGACTATAGTCGAGTCCGACCAAGCATGAATGTTTGACTGAGGTACCTTCAAGACACCAGAAACTTCGTTCAGAAGTTTGGTCAGTAGGGCTGCACCGCACAATTCCAAACGTGGAATTGAAACCTGTTTTACGGGTGCTACTCTAGTTTTAGATGCCACCAGTTTGACATGGACATTACTATCCCTGTCGACAACTCGAACATACACAACGGCGGCATAAGCCACGTTGGATGCGTCGGAAAATCCATGTAGCTCGAGGCTTAGGTCTTCCCTGCTGGTACTTATCCATCGAGGAATTGCAAACGCTTCGAGCTCAACTAAATTCTCTCGATATGTTAACCAATCCCGCAGTAAAGCTGGAGGAAGTTGATCATCCCAACCAATACCTGAAAGCCAGAGTCTTTGGATAAAAATCTTAGCCGTGGTAATAGCTGGCGCTAACCACCCTAAAGGGTCAAACAACCTTGCTATGTCCGATATGACCTTTCTTTTAGTCACAGGACCGTCAGATAATGAAGATATGTTAACCTTGAAATGGAATTCGTCGGTTTGTCTATTCCATGATAAACCTAGAATTTTCATTATCTCGTCGGTCTTTAACTCCAAATTCTGTTCACTCTCCTTACACCCAATAGCCTTGAGTAAGTCTGAGCTGTTACTTGACCACTTCTGAAGTGGAAATCCTCCTTGTGTCAGTAGCTCGGTCATTTGGTCGTGCACCTGGATTCCCTCGGACACAGAATAACAGCCAGTCATTAAGTCGTCCATGTAAAAGTCACTGAGGACTCTATCTGCTGCAAAGGGGAACTCTGAGCCCTCATCATAAGCAAGCTGTTGAAGGGCACGAACGGCAAGGTATGGTGCTGAGGACATTCCAAAAGTGACCCGCAATAGTCGAAAGTGACGTAATTCATCACTTGGACTCCCGCGCCAAAGAATGCGTTGAAAGTCTGCGTCTTCATCCGCTACTCTGACCTGCCTATACATTTTGACTATATCCGCGCATAGCGAGATGGGAAAGCAGCGCCACCTCATCACTAGATGTCTCAACTCGGGTTGTAATGTGGGACCAACCATTAAGTCACTGTTTAGCGAAGCGCCATTTGTTCCCTTACAGGAGGCGTCGAATACAACTCGCACTTTGGTTGTGGTTTTATCATCGCGCACAACGGCGTGATGAGGTAAGTACACCACATCTCGCTTATCCTTGTCTGTACAGCTCTCCATATGACCCATTGCAAGGTACTCGTCGATCACCTTCGAGTATTCAATCTTAAGTGTTGGGTTGCTGGATAAACGCTTTTCCAGCATGAGAAATCGCTTGTGTGTTATGTCCCTGGACTTACCATGCTTTGAAGCAGGCTCCAAATTTCTGAATGGAAGTTTGACTACATATCTTCCAGATTGGTCTCTTTTGGTAGTCGTGGTAAAAAAGTCTTCACATGCTCTCTCTTCCTCGGTCAATATCTTCTCGCCAAGAACAGGCTCCGATTCCAACTCCCAGAACTTTTTCAGTAAGGCGTCTCCACTATCATCGACCCGATTGATGGTAGCAGTGTGACAATTTAGATGCCTGCTCGTCTTTTGCTCAGGAGTGGGGTCCTCAACTACGCCTGATAAGATCCAACCGAATTTAGTTTTTTGGGCCATGAAAGAACCATTAGTTCCTTGGACCAAACCCTCCATCATTATTTTGCTGTATACCTCAGCACCCAATAGAAGATCTACCCTACTAGGATGGTTGAAGGAGGGATCAGCCAACTCTAAGGATGGCAGTGCCTGCATTTGTGTTGTGTTGATGGACACCCTTTTGCTAGGCAACAAAGTGGTCAGTTTGTCTAAGACGTGAGCCTTGACGTGCAAAGAAAATGATGGATCACTACGAGAGGTGATTTGTAAGCTCACCGACGACCTGGATTCCAAAGAACCAGAACCGCCTAAACCGGAAATTTTAACAGTTTCCTTTATTCTTCTGAGGCCCAACATTTGAGCCGCAGATTCCGTTACAAACGACGCCTGAGATCCTTGATCTAGCAAGGACCTCAAAACGCTAGCCGAACTATCTTTAGTTAGCGCTCTCACATTGACTAAAGCAGTAGCTAATAGAACAGTACTGCGAGACGTGGAAAAGCAGGTGGTTATCACTTCGGGATTGTCAGCTTCACTGGTCTCGGTGATTGCCTTCAGTGCCGTTGTTTCCCCAGTAACAACGCCCACAACCTTGCTTGTCTCGAGTAGCTGCTCGGATTTACCTGACTCTAACTCTAATTGTGGTGTTTTCGGATGTAGTAAGGTGTGGTGTCTTTTTTTACATTGGCGACAAGTAGTCGACACCGTACACACGTACACCGAGTGCTTTGGACTCAGGCAATTAAAACAAAGACGGCGGGTTTGTACAAACTGTCGCCTTGCCTCAACGCCTTCCATTATGAATGACTTACAGTTATTTATCTTATGCATTCCAGAACAAAACACACATGAAATTGGGTCTGTTGCAACTGCATGTGCAACCTTTGCTTGAATTACACTTGACTGTACCCTTTCCGACATTCTGTATTCCAGAGACCTGAATCTCATCTCGAGAAAATCTTCGAGTTGCTTGTACGTAGGCAGCTCACGACTCGATTCGCTGACCTTTGCTTCCCATTTAGATCTGGACTCGGGATCGAGTCTTTGGGTAACCACGTAAATAATTATCAGATCCCAAGAAGCAGTGCTAACCTCCATATTCCGCAGCGACTGAAGACACTCGTTAGTTGTGTCCAGCAGTTGGCGAATGGCAGCGGCCGACTCTTGCGTTACAGATTTTTGGTTCATAAGCCGTCTGATGATCGAGTTAGCCATCGACCTCTTATTACTGTATCTCGAGACCAACCTGTCCCAGCAGACTTTGTAATTATCGGCGGTAATGGTAATAGTTTTTACCAAGGCCTCCGCATCGCCTGTAAGTGACCCTTTTAAATAATGAAGCCTCTGGACATCATCCAGTGATTCATTGTTGTGAATCAATGATTTAAAAAGATCCATGTAGTTGGTCCATTCTGAATAGTTACCGGAAAATTTGGGCAAAACTATATCAGGCAATTTGACAAAAACTTTCCTAGGCTCGTGATGATCGGTTTTAGTAGCCGTCGACTTAAATTTAGTCAACGAATCTTTTAATAATGCTTTATAATTTATGTACTCCTCCTCCATTTCGTCGTAGACATTATTAATGGAGTATTCTGTTTTAAGCAACTCGACTTTCTTTGATTCGAGCACAATTTTATGGTGCGTACTAACAAACGTGTTCCACTGTTGCTCTAAGGTTTCCAATCTAGTTTCTATATAGGCCATGGTTACCCGATCTTTAGGAGCCTTTTTAAAGTTTATCATACCTCTTTCGACCTTGGACAATAGGTCTTCTTGAATTTTAATGTAATTGTCCGACATTTTGATAAAGTAGAAATATATTAACAAAAGTTAAATATATAGACAAAGACAGTCCAGAATGGAGACAAAAATAGTACCAAAGTATAGTCAAAACAAGTTAAATAATTTGAAAATTTTACAAGTCCAGCAAAAATATCTTAAAATTATTCTAAGTCCAGCTTACACGTAAATTTTCTAAGTGTTTGTAATCAAAACACTTTGAAAAATCGGGCATAGGTTCCCCGTCGGAACACAATTTGAGAAATTATTCTAAGTTCATGCCACAGCACTTGCAAATGTCCTAAGTATAAATCACTAGTTTGAAATGACTAAGTTAATGTTCTCTTGATAATAAGGTTGAAAATGTACTCACAGTTTTTTCTTCGCACAAATGTCACAACAAAGTAAACGTCACTGGCAGCTTCTGTCAACTGTCAATTTCGTCACTGACAGCTACTGTCAACTGTCACCGATGGCACTGACAGCTCCTCTCAACTGTCACCGTATGGCACTGACAGCTCCTGTCAACTGTCACCGTATGACACTGACAGCTCCTTGTCTACTGTCACCGTATGGCACTGACAGCTCTTGTCACCTGTCACTTTACGTCACCGTTGATGTTGCTCCTTCAGTACCGAAGTTGGCCCTCACGTAGAATGCTGGGTGTCCGAAGGGGTGCTCCCCCCGCTCGAACTCCTGCCCGTGCTATGGACAACTGGTCACCAAGACCACCGAGGGGGTGCTCTCCCCCGTTGGTAGATCTTTGTCGAAGGAACCCCTCACCTCAGGTTCCGCGCTAGATAGCAATCCACTATCTTGGCTCAGCGCACTAGGTATACCGAATATACAGTAGTCAACTTCTTGCCGAATTATTCGGTTCGAAGGACCATGTTAATTCGTCCAATAAACACCACTGAGAAGACCAGGTTTTAATAATAAAACGACTAGAATTCCGTAGTAATTAGAGTATATTTAACAAATCGATGCAACAAGGTTACTTATTCCGTAGATGATTTCGTTAGTGCGATTTAAGTTACATGCAACGCCATCTAGCGGTATAGATCCGAACAAACAAGGTAAACTTATGTATCTGATACTTTAGAAGCTTTAACAATATATGTACTATGTACGATACTGTTTTAGTATTCAATGCATTTAATACATAACAACATCGTAGTTTTGTTGTTATTATTTGAACATTTCTGCAAAATATATACATACATTGTTTTATAGTGAGCGTTTAGTCTAGAATTTTAATTAAAAGTTAGTTACCGTTTTACCCGCAGAGTTCAGGCAACACGAGTCCGATAGTGCTGCAGAGGTTTCAGCACCAGAGCCAGCAGAGGAGGTCGCGGGTCGACCTACACTCAACACCTAGGCATAGAAGGTAATTAGTTCACCCGCAGAGTTCAGACAACACGAGTCCGATAGTGCTGCAGAGGTTTCAGCAACAGAGCCAGCAGAGGAGGTCGCGGGTAGACCTACACTCAACACCTAGGCATAGAAGGTAATTGGTTCACCCGCAGATTTTAGGCAACACGAGTCCGATAGTGCTGCAGAGGTTTCAGCACCAGAGCCAGAAGAGGAGATCGCGGGTCGACCTACACTCAACACCTAGGCATAGAAGGTAATTGGTTCACCCGCAGATTTTAGGCAACACGAGTCCGATAGTGCTGCAGAGGTTTCAGCACCAGAGCCAGAAGAGGAGATCGCGGGTCGACCTACACTCAACACCTAGGCATAGAAGGTAATTGGTTCACCCGCAGATTTTAGGCAACACGAGTCCGATAGTGCTGCAGAGGTTTCAGCACCAGAGCCAGAAGAGGAGATCGCGGGTCGACCTACACTCAACACCTAGGCATAGAAGGTAATTAGTTCACCCGCAGAGTTCAGACAACACGAGTCCGATAGTGCTGCAGAGGTTTCAGCAACAGAGCCAGCAGAGGAGGTCGCGGGTCGACCTACACTCAACACCTAGGCATAGAAGGTAATTAGTTCACCCGCAGAGTTCAGGCAACACGAGTCCGATAGTGCTGCAGAGGTTTCAGCACCAGAGCCAGCAGAGGAGGTCGCGGGTCGACCTACACTCAACACCTAGGCATAGAAGGTAATTGGTTCACCCGCAGAGTTTAGGCAACACGAGTCCGATAGTGCTGCAGAGGTTTCAGCACCAGAGCCAGAAGAGGAGGTCGCGGGTCGACCTACACTCAACACCTAGGCATAGAAGGTAATTGGTTCACCCGCAGAGTTTAGGCAACACGAGTCCGATAGTGCTGCAGAGGTTTCAGCACCAGAGCCAGAAGAGGAGGTCGCGGGTCGACCTACACTCAACACCTAGGCATAGAAGGTAATTAGTTCACCCGCAGAGTTCAAACAACACGAGTCCGATAGTGCTGCAGAGGTTTCAGCAACAGAGTCAGCAGAGGAGGTCGTGGGTCGACCTACACTCAACACCTAGGTAAAGAAGGTAATAACTATATCTTTCTTCTGTTTTGTATGTATCTGTAATGTATCTGACCGGATAGGCAAGGGAAATGTAATCAATTAATCATCATAAATAAATAGTTATTAAATATCATAGAAATTATTGACATTGACAGATTGTCTAGACCCTATTGTACTACAGGGCAACGAATTAGTTGTTGAGTTTATTGCTAACCCAGGTTGACGCAAGTGGGGCTTAATGATTTAATGTAGCTGAAGATTTTTAAAATACTATCGATATTTCCAGTATTACGTACCTACCTACAATTGAAGGTGGATAAATAAATAATATGAAATGAAACGATGATGTTGTTTGTTGCAGTTTAAGCAAAGAGCACAGTGCGGGCAGGTCTCCGGAACCACCGCCGAGAACGAGTAGACAGCACGCGATGTTGGGACACGAAGGTTTATACTTATATTATATGCCTTTCAACCATTGCATTGACGTAGAATACTATGGACGCCGCATTCCCGAAAAAAGTGTCCGAGACTAAACTATACAAACCTAAGTATGTATAGTAATTATAAACCAACTAAAAACATTGAAAATTCTGAAATTCTTTTCCATCTCACTCCCCCCAACGGGGCACGGCGCGCCCACCGCGCGCCCGCGCGTGCTCGTAGTCGGCCGATGAAACATAGACTGTCGCGTAATTGGTTCTCTTTTTACGTTTTGGTATTCTTTTGGTTCGGACACTTGAGCGCGGACCCTACGTCCAGTAGTTAGTAAGTCAATGCTTACAACAAAGCATTAAAACTCGTGAATGTAAAGTTCATTGCTTGAATGGTGTTGCAGCTAACGGCAGCGTGGAGCTGGAGCCGCCGTCGCTGCACGAGAGGCTGCATCCTCCCTCTCCTCTACTACTTAACGAAAGGTAAGATGAGCAAAGTAACGTTAAAAGATGCTATAACCTTTCAGTTTCTTGTCGAAGCCGAAGGTCCAATCATAAATAACAATATTAGAAAATGTGACGAAAAATCTATTGCTGCGGATGTGTAGGAAAAAGGAGTCAAGCGAGATTAATGCGTGCCCTTAGAATTAATTTATGTCAATATTAATTTAGGATTTAATTTAGCCACACGAAAGATAAATAATTAAACTTTAAGTAATTTGATTGATATAAATTGCACCTTTCAATTATTTACTCTTTACTAAAAACGACGTCTTATTCATGTTTAATAATTAAAATGGTAACTGCTTTGTAACAAACCAGGTGGCTGAATACAAAGCTTTGCTTTGCTTATAACCGTAGCTTAAGTATTTTATTGTAATAGTTATTAAGTCGTGTTATGTTGTAGAGTTTCTGGCCACATCTTCTCTACAGCGACAACACGTTCCGACGCGGTGGTAGCTTAAAAAAGATTTGACGTTTAATAGTGTGCTTCAAGCTCCTATATTGAATAAATTATATTGACTTTGACTTTGGTTTCAACCAAAATATGGGCTGACACTAGTTGTCACATGGCAATGTTTGCAGGCTATCAGAGGGTCGCAGTCAGAGCCTGACGCGGGCCGAGCTGCGCAACGGCTACCGCGCCGCCGCCGAGCTCTCCGCGCCCGCGCAGCCGAAGCACCACCACGACGACCAGGGTGAGTGCCGCCCTCCTATCGCTACTGCCGACCTACCGAGGTTCCCGTGGGGCTAGCGTACCGCGCACGACTAAACGAGAAAGCCATTATATGCGCTAAGTAACAAGAACATATCTTTATTGTTCTCGTTTTGTCGGAGGATGTGTGCTAGGTGAGCTTAGAGTAGGGACGTTCCTTGCCGAAAGTCGGCGTTATTACGCCTGCCAAGCTTTTTAAATCATCCTCGACACAAATAGTGCCTTCAATTCCAGCCTGTTCGGTTAGTATGATATCTCAATACGCGCGCGACGCGCCTTCGCTGTATCGAAAATTACCCCTTCCTGCGCTTGGTAGTATGGAAAAAGGGCGAGTCGCGCGTAAGTTGTTAAATCATGCTAATGGTGTGGTAACCAGGCTGGAATTTTTTGTACAATTCTTCAAATAACATTATTAGCCGCTGATCTTCGGTGGCGTATTTCGACTGGTATGTCCTTAAACTAAGAGATATCGTGCACTTGGTGGTCCTTTTATAATTAAGCTCACTGACATATTATTTAAACCCTGTCCAGAAAAATAAAAAACCTGATTTGGGGCGCTACAATCGACTATAAAGATTTATTGCAATGTTTCAAGTACAGAAATTAGTTCCATTGATTTTCCGCAACATGTCGAGGCTTTTTATTTTCCTGGTCAGGCTTTAAAGTGAGCAAGCGCGAGAATTTGATCAATATAGACTCAAGTTGAGTCTTATCACAAAACGAATCATTGTTAGTTTGTGATTTAATACGCTGGTTATTATTAGCCTGCTCACACGAAGGACTTTAGTTCGTGTAGTCCCAGTGCATGGGGAAAAAACAGTTTGAAATTCGATACCTAAAAAGTGTCCGCCTTATACTTTACCTCAAAGGCCGTTGTGTGGGCAGACCTTAACGGTAACCCGAAGCGCTTTTGCACTGTTTCCGCGTAATCCCGGTCAATCAATGTATGGATTTTGACAGTACATTCCGAGATAGAATTACGGATGTGATTGTCAAAAATTATACATTTTTATGATGTTTTCGGATTGGCCGCAATGCAAAAGCGTTCTTATAGTAATGAGTAGAAGGTGTGCTTGAACATTAATTATGATGTTTTTCAGCAAACAACCTAAGTGTATCTCTGGTTTCAAAAACGTTACAAATTCGATGTGAAATTGTTTTAAATTACAATTATAAATATATCTGAGGGCAGCCAGCCTATCAAGTGTTCAAATTTATTGTTGTTGAAAGCTGCGCTTGCCACTCTTCGCCTTCCTTTCATATTTTTGTGCAGTGCTATGATCGTAGTAGTCTAGATCTAAAATAAGAATAGATAGATAGGCTAATCCTATCTTTCTTATCTTCTTATCTTATTTAGGAGGAATGATAATATCGACTATCTCTATTATCGCGAAAAATAATCTATTGTTCAATACAAAACTGCAAATCTACTGGACGAAAATGTACGGGACAGCTGATTTATTAATCACGATATCGATGCCAGTATCATAGAGAACCTCAAAGAGTTATACAGGGTGTTACATAAGTAAGAATAAATTTTTAAAACTCTTAAGGGGGTTGTTTAGACCGTCAAACTGAACAACTTTCTCTTTGGGACCAACATCGAAATCGCAAAAAAAAAACTGATATCCCATACATATTTTAGCTCGGATCGATTTGTAGAGTATAGAACATAATTTTTTTTTTCGCGATTTCGATATTGGTCCGATTTGGTTGTTCAGTTTGATGGTCTAAACCACCCCCTTAAATGTTTATTTGTATTTTTGTAACACCTTGTATAAGTATATAAGAAAAGAGAACCCACTCGTGGCAACATTATGCATCCACCTTATGTCAAATTGAAAGCTACCTAACTCCATCTATGTTCCCGTTCTGTTATTAAACCTATACTATACATACCTACTTATATCTACTCATACTCATATATATTATTGTTTTGAATGATACGTTCAATCCCGCACGAAACCAGTGAAATTTCAGTGTCCCTACTATTCCTGTAATCTGTATATTGGTTAGAGAACAACAGAAACTCCAGAACATCACTAAATCGGCACGAAATTGAACGAAAACTACAAACAACACGCACATTACACAAATAGGCAGCCATCTTGTGAATTTGACATTGACAATTTGACATAGACCATACAAATTTTTTTTTTTCGTAGTTAAGAACACTTAATCATTCACGTTGCGGGGTTTGCCTCGAACACTTGTCTCTCGCGTGGTGTTCGCGTCTCAGCCTGCCACGAGGCTCCAAAATCCTTCTCAGTTGTTCTTACTCAAAAACAATCCTCGAGATTGGATAGACACTCCCTCAAATAACTTGTCACTGGCGAAATCTAACGAGGAAACGCCATTAAATAAAAATAGAATAGAACACTTAATACTAGATGGCTGCACTTTCTATGCAAACTACCTGCCAAAAGGCGATTGCCCCCCCCCCCCCCCCCCCCCCCCTGGAGAACCTTATTCAGTTTGATTTGATTAGTCACTGATTGAAGTAAGCCGTATAGCGAATGTGTTTCCGTAGTTTGGCTCAATCGCTCCTATAGGCGCATAATGCATCGTATTATATTATCATCTTTATCTTCTAGATCTTACGAAATTAATCGTAATATGACGTTTCACTTTCGATTGATGACTTTTACAAGACAAATTAGACATTATATTGAGGTTAATGGGTATCCATTGTAGACTTGCGAGCCATGCAAAACCAAAATGGAAAATTTATTTACCCAGACTACCACAATCATAGCACGCATCATCCCCATATCATTTCCATGTACTGTATGTCTCATAATTCCCTTTTTCATACTGTAAATATGAAAACCTCCTGAAAGCGATGGGCTTTATACAGGGTTAAATTGATATCATTAGCATCCTTTTAAACTAACGAGTCTACCAATCAAACTGAACATCTTTTACTATGGAAGCAAACAGATCGGAGCAAAAAAAAAATCTTCTTTTGCATACATTTGAGTCGATTGAGTTGACGACCCGGTTGGTGTAATGGTTACCACGCCGGACTGCTAAACCAGGGTCCTGGGTTCGAATCCCGGTTCGGTCATGGATGTTATATGTTCGTGCCGTTGTTGTATGGTTTCCATAATAAAAGCCTTTAGTGCTTAGTTTGGGATCATTACAATGTATGTGCCTGTGAGCGATTAGACATTGCAGTTTAGTATGGACAACAGATTTTTTTGCTCCTATAAAAAAAGTTGTTCAGTTTGATGGGTAGACACTTATTTTAAAAGGATGCTAATGATATCAATTTCACCCTGTAGATATATCGGCGGCATATTGTTTTTTTACCGGTCTTATTAACGAATTAAATAGTGGAACTTGTATATTGTCACAGTCTAGTGACTAGTCCCAATCTAATTATCAGAATCTAGTCTAGACTTGTATTATGATGACTATACAACTATTGGCTATGTGCGAAGTGGGTAAAGACTGCTAACTTAAAATTTGGCATGGAAGTTTCTATTGACGTCTAAAGGGTTTTACGCATTTAAAGAAGCGGAGGTAAAGGTTGTATACAGGGTGAAATTGATATTATTGGCATCCTATTAAACTAAGAGCCTAACCATCAAACTGAACAACTTTTACTATGGGAGCATACCGATCGTAGCAAAAAAAAAACTACCTAACTTATTTACCTATAGTTACCACCTATCATGTACTCTGTGTGAGCAATAAACGATTATGAATTATGAAAACAATTTCACCCTGTAGTCTACTATTTTCACTAGTTCCATTGAATAGTTCCATTATGGAATTAGTGGGGATGTAAGAGAATTTATTGAGATATTGGAATTGCGTTATTAAGACCGGTAACATAAAACAGTGCGGTTAACTGATCTATTAGTTCCGCCGTTGATGATAAAATTTAATGACAACGACAGAGTTAACATACCGCTAAAATTATCTTCAACTGACTGGTCGATCGTCTTCCAAAAAAATGCTTGTTTTCTTTTGCCAGATTTACTGTGAATTCATAGTTTTTATAAAAGGCATACAAGGTGGACAAATGAACACAAATAATTTGGTATATTTTTGAAATGGGCAAAAAATGCGAATATCTATTCAAATAGATTGCACGCTGTGTTTACCTATAATTGTGAGTGCATTTTGCTCAATGTGATTTGTAAAATTTAAATGTAACTACTGAGTACTGTTGGTAGACATAATAAAGAAAATAAAATAAATGGACATCACCTAAGCACGAATATGTAAATCTTCCTATATAGGTAATAACAAAATATATAAATAAGTCCAAGGACGAAAAATACATTGTGGTTCAAAACACAGTTTTTATAAAAACGGTTTTCAGGTTTTGAGTCCTTGTATAATTTTCCCTCTTACCTATTGATGATTATGAATGATGATATTTTTCTGGCGGTATGTTAAATCTGTCTTACCTGTGGCGGCCCTATGTGCTTTGCAGATATTCTGCTTACGCGCAAAACGTTAATATATTGCATCTGAATTACTCTGATATCTCTGTTTGTTACTACATCAGTATGAGGGCCTGTTTCACCACTTCTGAATAGGTTTTAATAGCTTATCTAATAGATCGTTATTAAGAACTTATCCAGAAGGCGGTGAAACAGGTCCTAAAGGATGCATTGTATTTAATAAGTTGGCCTGCAGCAGACAAGCAAGACTAAGGATATATTTAATATAATGCAAAATGTCTCCCAAAAATAGTTTGTCCCATTCAAAATGAGGATAGAAAGTTCCCAAAGTTATTCTTAATCGTGATACTACAATAAAGAAATAAATTCGTGATATCATTTCTATGACAATGACAACTTTTGACTTGGAACTCTGTCACATAAGAAAAGTGAAAACTGTCAAGTATTTTGTATGGGACTTATCTTAAAATTATAACGATATTATGATTAGAAACTCTGTTAAAACTCATTAAGCTTAAAACCGCGTAACTCTTTAAAATACTGTATTTCGTTGTTCTCATTAAATTATTCTGTATGAAATTATTATAGTTTTTTATGAATTTGCTCTATTTTTGGGGACATTTTCGTCAAGTCGTTAGATGTTTCTAGTCTAAGCTGTTAAACTAACTATGTCTGTTGCTTTTGGATTTACTTCTCAAAATTGTATCTTACAGACTATTCTTGTACATTTTATGTAATTTTTTTGGGCACTGATTTATGTTTGATCAACTGAACAAATCTAGAGATTGTGACACGCGGTTTTACAAGGGCTTTTGTAGATTTGGCGCAGACTGTGTACCGTCTCCTTGCTACTCTGGATGCCTTTTAATAATAGCTTGTAAGTCAATATAGCCAAAGTCAATTATTGATTAACACAGAAGGATATCTACTATCAGAAGAACAGTCGAAAGCACGTCAAGCTTAACTTGGATTTCAACTCTATGGCACTGAGATAAGAATTGAGTTAAGTCTAGAGTTTTAAGGCCGCCAGATACGGCAGCTATAATGTTATATTTCATCCCAAGACGTACTGTTCTTCGCTAGCAAAATGGAATGACTCATCTCATCCATTCGCAGGTAAAATGAAGTTATTCGCAGCTTTGCGTGCTTAAGAATAGTATAATTAATCGTTAATGTGCTCCCTATACCGGCGACACACCAGTACGGTACGCGCCATCACGCGCACTGTTTCTTAGCAGACGCGTATTCAACCGAACGTTCGGCGCCGAACGTTCCGCAGATGTGTCACTACACTTAAGCTTGATATTGTATCGACTGTACTTTTGGCTTTGATATTCGTAATTTTGGTATTTGATCCAACATAAAACAGTGCGTTAAACCTGTGCTTTGCCGCTGTCCCTTCACGCCCCACACATCGCCTGCCCATGTGTTGCTGTCACTTGCCTCGCCACACTAAACTCGTCCTTAACACCTGGTAATTGAGGCCTAGAGTCGTAGGGCAACGCTTTGGGATTATTTGATGTATTAGAAGGTTTTTAGATATGTTGTAGTTTTGAGCAGCTTCTATATCATATAGAGGAGCTGGAAGTGTACATATCCATGCTGTAGAACATTTATTAGATAGTTTTACAGACCATCTTACACACGTATACAACACAAACTATCTTCGATATGTTTTAATATAAAATTATAGTAGTCAACTAACATCCCTTCCTTAATTTCAATATTGCTATAGTTCCAATCGTTATTTATGATAGATGTCATACAAAAGTCAAATATTAGTCGAGTAAGTTATAAAAATGTAGTGTAATTCACTTAAAACAAATTAATTAAAAAAAACCTTGTTATTTATAGTGTACAATTTTAAATTTCATGATTATATGATTTTCAAGTTGTCCAGTAAAGTTTTCCAATAAATCTTAGTTGATTTGATACAAATAAAAATGAACCCTGGCGCTTTGTAGCAAGGTGTACATGGCTTTGTGTTCCATTTCATCATCACATCGACATCACAGCTTTGCACTCCTGTCTGTTTATCATGAGCCAGGCATTTGGCACTTTCCGAAGCTCTTTGGTTGAATCTACGATGTCACTGTACTATTTATCTATGCAGTTAGGTGTGAAATTTTATGGTTTTTATCGCGTTGTGTTAAAATCTCTTGATTTTAACTCAATCATACAAAATTTGTTAATTATTTTCATAAGAGATTTAAATTTTACCATCGTCATTTTTTCAATACTTGTTCGAATCTTTAATATTTTTAGACTCGTCTCCTAAGAGAATTTTTAACACTATATTTTCCACCTTAACATTACCAAAGACTACATTTTCTTGCATCATCCGTTTACAACCAAAGAGTTTAACAAGAGTGGGCAGAGCGTTGCGTGTATAGTACGCGAGGTGTAAGGGTGGCGGCACACTGACGTGTCCGTCGCCGTCGCGCAGGCTGGCTCCACTCGCTGGCTGGGCTGGTGAAGCGCCGGCTCAGCGGGTACGTGAAGTGGCACCATGTTGCAGCGCGCGACAGGGACCGCGACGCGAGGCAGCCGCACCCTCACCCGCATCCCGCGAGGCACAGGTCAGTGGCTCACTGCCTTTATCTCACATAAGGCCTCGTTCAGGGAGACGCGGGGCGTCGCACGGCGCGTTGTGCGGTCAATAAATCTATGACAATTTACGCGTGAAAAAACGCTTCTCCGCGAACGTTCTACTCATCGCCGTATGTTTGTGTTTCCGGCAGCCCGCTCCGCACACCGCGGCGCCCGACGCCCCGCGTCTTCTTGACCGAGGCCTAAGTGTTAATTTAAATGCCGTACATATTTCAGGGGTTTCAAAAAATCTACATTTGGGTCGAGTAGACATTGACGTTTCCTGTGGAACAACAGATTTGTTTTATCTATTTCTATGTTTGCTCCGTAGTGAAAGCTGCTCAGTTTAATTGTCTGGACGCATTTATGTTCGCACTCTGTAAAGTTCTCTATCTCCCATACCAAAGATTTCCACAATGTGATTGTAATTTTAGAGATAAATGTGTCATAATAGGGCCCGCGCACACCTGGCGTAACACAGCGCAGAACATTTTTCATTGCCAAACCAACTTTCGCCTCAAGGCGATTCGATGCTCTCGGGGACTAGTAGTTGTATTAATTGATTTACGATGTTATTTCAACGCACGTAAAGTCGATAATGGTTTCTCTGTAAAAAATGCGCTGCGCTTCGCCAGGGTTACATTTTAAAGCATTTCAAATGTCACTTTCATGCAAATACGGATCTAGAAAATTCTGTGAGGTTATTTAACCCTTAAACAGGCATAGTACGATTTATCGACCACATAAAAGTAACTGACAATGTACCTACTAAAAACTTACAATAAGGTTCATTATTGAATTTAAATATGGTGGCCAAGGCCTGTTTAAGGGTTAAAAAGACATTGTTTTGGACCAAGTTTAAAGGCTATTGTTAAATAATAATCTTCAAAAAAATCTAGTTAAAGCCTGACCAGGAATATAAAAAACCTGGTTTGGGGGCGCTGCAGTCGATTGTCACCTTTAATGTTAGTGTTCCAAGTACAAAAATTAGTTCCAATGATTTTCCGCAACATGGCGAGGTTTTTTATATTTCTGGTCGGGCTTTAATAAAATGCTTTTAAATCATCAAGAGATACTCAAAACATTAATTTTGAAGTAACAAGCTATTTCTACGGCAGATGGAACAGCAGCGAGAGCTGGAGCGTGCCCGCGTCGCCGCTGCCGCCGCGCGCGCCGCCCCCGCGCCCCTCCGACTAGCGCCCCTCCCCCGCCTAGCGCCTTGTCTCGCCTCTCATCGTTCACTGACTGACTCTCAACCACATTTGTTGACCTCTTACAACTTGTGACTTAATACTACGAAATAGAGTTTAATGTCATATGTTTGTCTACACACATCTGATGTACAATACAATAGTTATCGGCGGGTGCCGGCGACTACATCGTTGCAAGTCGGAAATCTTGTCGAGATGTACAAATTGTACAACTTTTTCTCGGTTGTTAGCGAATGCCGCCGGGAAACTGAGCGCGCTCGCAAGCCGACGAGTAGCCCGCGTGGTTGGAAACCGCCGACAAGGCCTATACACACCGAACTCGCTGACAATGTCGGCGGGTTTGTTGTGTAGATTACATCAACAGTTTAAATGAAATAAACATAGACATACTACTCTAGCGATAGACAAGCTCGTTCAAACAAACAACATGTCACACAAAATAACACAAAATGACACATTGCGGTCTGTCATTGCCATAGTGACGAAGTGAACTCGGGAACATCAATCAGGTGCGTACACCTCATTCAAGTAGAACATGTTGCTTCTATGGAAGGGCAAGTCTATCGCTAGAGTTTAAGTCTATGGAAATAAATAACTGAGTATTTACATTGTGATTATTTGATTACGTCTTTTTGTTCGTAAATGTTAGTTTATACCGTTTTTTACCGAATGTTATTTTGACTACAAGTACATTTTAGAATGCAGGATTTGAAATAATCAGTACAAGTTGACAATATTAGTTTAGTAATGATTATATTCCAAAGTACGTCACAAGTTGTAAAGAAATGATTATGTTTTAATCATTCACTCGAGTACATTTCGTAATGCAGAAATATATTAAGCAGTTATTTACTTTTCAAGTTTATATTTCATTTTGTAATGTTTTGTAGATTAGCGATATTTTTTAATTTACATACTTCGTGAACAAAATGTTGACGTTTCCTTGAGTCATATAGACTGTTGAGAAAATAATAATGTCCCAAATAAGGAATTGGATTACGACAAACGGTGAGAGGAAACGGGTAATACTCCACTATGGTGGCCCTGTGCATAGACTGACTCGAGAAACGTCACATTTTTTCAACATTATTATAGGTCGGCAGGTTATGTCAGTCCTCGCTCGCGACGTTACAGGGGTGAAGGGGCGGGGTGATTTTACTAGGCAACTGAGCTACTGTACGTCAAGAATGCGCCTGTTGCCCGTGCCCCGCGCGTCTGTAACGTCGCATACTGACTTATCTAGTTGACTTTTATTAACAAAATTGTATGTGAATCGCTACTTTGCATAAATTTAAGTCATAGACAATTTATTTCTTTAATTTATATTCATATTCTATCAACATTTTCCTATGATAATAGATTGTTCAAACAATTGTAGCACTTGTGTATAATGAAATAAATACTTATGATGATGACTGCTTATGTATAAAGTATATTGTAACACCGTGCAGTATTAGATGCGATAATATCAATACATACACGTTACACCCTTTTATATTACATACACTTTAGAACTTCGCTTACAAAAAAACGGTATCTGGGTTTGGAATTGAAATTGTATGAGCCTAAAGCTCGGTTTAGCTTGAAAGCTAGCCGTTTTGGGCATTATTACATTCTTTCAGGCGTATTTTAGCTGACGACTTATATTAGAAAAGATTGTAGAAAATCTCACTTTGCAATAAAGGTAACTTTAAATTTATGGATGCAGAATCGTTTTAATAAGCTTATCAATAATTTTTTTATGACAACAGCACAAGGAGGGTGTCATTGAATGTTCTATGTTGATATTGAAATACGTCTCGAAACTTTTATGTTATCCAGTTGATATAATGCCGTCAAGACTATGTCACGCGTTTTATCTCGTTCATTCGCACGCAAATAGAAAGAGTGCTATGACGCGATGGCGCTATATCACGCTTCCATACTGTGGCAAATCAATTTTTTTATTGTAAATTTTTTTATTCAAAGTAATATTACATAGATAGCTTTCTGACGTCATTTTTGATTCTACCACCGCTTCGGAAGGTGTTCCGTTGTAGAGAAGATGCGGCTAGAAACTACGCCGCTGGCCGGTTTACACCAGTTCGGCGTCCATAAATTTAGAGAGACCCTATGAGCCGGCGCACACCTGGCGAAGCGCAGCGCAGATCATTTTTCACTGCCAGACCATTATAGACTTTGTTAGCGTTAAAATAACATTGAAAATCAACTGCTAGTCTCGAGAGCATCGAAGCGACTTGAGGCGTAGGGTAACTTTCGGTGTTATTTCTGGTCTGGCAGTGAAAAATGCTCTCCGCTGCGTTTCGCCAGGTGTGCGCAGGCCCTAAAAGTCAGGATTACAAAAAATGTAACATAATACCAAAAATTTCAAGTCAATAAATTTTTGTGTAAGTAATCGCTACGCCTTATATTTGTAGCTATTTTTCGAAAATTGTTATGTAGGTACAGCTTATTGACGATGTAATTAATTGTAATAAATTTAAAATAAAATACTGTTGGAATCTAGTGAAGTTATAGGTACTTAACGACAATTTTTTCACGTAACCTAGATGGGTTTTATTATGGTTTTATTCGATCGTTCAATAACATGTGATTTTAAAAATTAATGTATTCACCGACTTAGTATGAAATT
The DNA here is from genome assembly GCA_963693445.1 of Agonopterix heracliana. Classification (NCBI taxonomy): domain Eukaryota; kingdom Metazoa; phylum Arthropoda; class Insecta; order Lepidoptera; family Depressariidae; genus Agonopterix; species Agonopterix heracliana. The sequence continues at coordinate 20,423,399 of OY856308.1, read as the reverse complement.
ATATTTCATAGTTCATGAAATACAGCACTAGTTTTTAGTAATTAATAAAATATTAAGGGATTTGTTAGACCACTGGCTTTTCGGTGAAGGAAAACATCGTGAGGAAACCTGCATGCTTCCATTTCGAGGCGTGTATTGTACCCACTGTCCATAAGTGGCGAAGGGCTCACCCCCCGTCATACTGGACAGTGTTTCGGTACTTCTGGTGAAACGTGGATGTTCTGAGGAATATCTCTGGCTACCCCCTCGGGGAATATAGTCGTGAGCATATGCGTATGCTTATGCTTATTAAGGGTTAAACTAAAAACAATTTTCCCTGAGAAACATGAGTCGAAAAGCGAAAAATAATGTGGAATTGTGGACCTCCCATACAAAAGTGTGAATCAGAAAAGTTTTATTGGAAGTCCAACAATTTTTGTTTTTCAGCCCATGTTCCTTACGGAAAGTCGTTGAGTTTCATTGTCTGAAAACACCCTTAATATTTTGTTAGTAATTAAAAACTAGTGGTGTATACATAGACATATTACTCTAGCGATAGACCAGCTCGTTCAAACAAAGAACATGTCACACAAAACAACACAAAATGACTCATTGCGGTCTGTCATTGCCATAGTGACGAAGTGAACTCGGGAACATCAATCAGGTGCACCTCATTCAAGTGGAACATGTTGCTTCTATGCAAGGGCAAGTCTATCGCTAGAGTTTAAGTCTATGGGTGTATAAGAGGATCACTCACAAAATTTCTCAGTAATTATGATCAGTGAGCGTCAACTTTTCAGTGCTGCTGAGTCTTGAGGTAAATCTTTTAACGTAATGCATATTTATAAAACCTCTTGTTACATTTTACCTCTCGTGTTACTGGCGCCCTCTGGTGGTCGATTAGTGATTTAGATTTATCAATATTTGAGCAAGTGTTCGGCGATTTATTCCTATTTAATAATGATCATAGTGCAAAATGTTTGTTATTAATGTAAATATTGTGTATCATATTATTTGTGTAAGCTACGGTAGTACGATTCTTAAGGCGACACCATTTTATAGATGAAATTAGATAGATTTTTAAGTTTTTAATAAAAGTTGTAATAGAACATTATAGATTTACAAGCTTATACAGCGTCGACCGACTGTAATTGTGGCACAATCGAAAACAATTGATTCAGCCTCGCTTGACCCTTCAGACTAAATGATATTACAAAAATTAACTTTTTTTGAAAAATTGATCGACCTTTAAACATCTGTAATCATAACAGCAAATATTTATTTTTATACTATTAAAAATGACACATAATGCGAGAAAAAAATTAAACGTAAATAAAAAAAAAAAAAATTATTATTGTATTTCTCAAACAACCTTTGTATGAGTCAGATTATAGGCAATGAGACCAATCTATCGTTTTCGTACGACCCACGACATTAGTCCACGCATTATTTTATAATTTTAGTGTGTAATTTGTACATTTTCGTTTTTAGTTGATTCGACCAAATGTTTAGACGAGGAGTTTTCGCTACAATCACTAACGTGACTTGCGTCGGATAGTTTTCCACAAATATTTATGATAGTGATGTAAATGAATTTAAAAAGCAATAGCTTCAGAAAACTATCCCTTTTAAAGTCTGCTTTACATCTATTTGGTAGTTTAATGGCATTTTTTGTGACTAGTTAAGAAATTCAGAATATAAATACTTACGAATTATTCGTAGATAAATACACACTACCTATTTAAATTGTTCCTAAACAATGACTCAAAGAAATGTGTGGTTTTTAATATGAAATCAAATCTTTCGATTCCGGAGCTACTTTTGTTTTGTCTACATTTATGTTAAATTAAAAAAATAAAATTGTTTAAAAAATCTTTCGCTTCCGGAAGTTACTTTTTTTTTGTCACCATTTGTCTTTCTCTTGTTGAAGGCGTCACCTAAATGGTCGATGTTAGCGCTCATTATATTAGAAGCTACTGTTTATCTGTCAAGATGTAAAGCAGACTTCACTAAGTATGTGATTCGAAGCACCGCGTGCTCCACACTGGGCGCTAGGGGTCGACACTGGGCAGGACTCCGGACTCATTTTGTTACAGTTAAAAACTTCACGAACATATTTATCACAAATCCTTTACTGTCGCTGAATATTTGTCAATTTTTCAGTAATTAATTAAGATACTAGCTTTCGATTTGCAAAAACCGAATCGGAATTGGTCCATCCATTTCGGTGCTTTGTTCAAAGACATGCATCAAACTTACATCCTTCTTTTTGAGTCATCAAATGTCATATTTAAGGCGCTGTGCAGGCGAAGATATTTCCGCGGACACGTCCGTGACAAATGCACGGTACAGAGCTCAACGGATGTGTCCGTTACCTAAGAACACATCCGTCGTAAATTTCATACTGAGAACTGAATGTAACTTCTGTCCGCTGACATAAAAACGGTCGTCCGTGCAGCGCTCAAAAGTTGACAGACTTTTGTCAGACATTCCATCCGATTGTCTGATCCAAAATAAGGTCGAACATGATTAGCTGAAACTATTTTACAGGGAGTATCAGACCATCAAACTGAACAACTTTCTCTATGGGACCAATATCGAAATAGCGAAAAAAAAAAATCAGCTGTCCCATTACATTCGGGTCGAGTTAGTTTGGCATTTTTGTATGGGACAGCTGTTTTTATTTCGCGATTTCGATATTGGTTCCATAGAGAAAGTTGTTCAGTTTGATGGTCTGATACTCCCCTTAAAATAGTTTCAGCTAATTTTGTTAGAACTTATATGTCCCACTCCCTCTCCCATCACGAAGGAGAGAGATGGAAGCAGCAGACAATAGTTGAATGTCTGAAGCTTCCGTTCCTCTCCTTCCTGAAGGAAGGGAGAGGTACTTATATACTATCGGATCAGACAATCGGATGTGTATTGCCAGGCTGAAACGGCCGGCATAGTGGTATTTTATGCACTAGACGTGCCCACAGACCCCAACGCAAGCGCCCTCTAGTCCGCACGCAGATCCACGTGCAAACGCCTTAGTTGTAAGACGAGACTATATTTAAACAAATATATTTAATAAACAACGATTAACTTGTTTTTAATTATCGCAATAATTATTATTTTAATGTGTATTGTAATAAATGCGGATCAAATTTTATTGACTAGTTTCATTTTATGGCCTTTCATTGAATATTTAACACCCACGACCAAAACTACCTTCATTGATCAAATACCAATAAAAACTAGACAAGTCTTATCTAGGAAAGGTTTAAAATCTTTAAAAAATTACTTTCAGAATGTTACTTATGATTTATAACCTATAGATTATGATGATTTTTATGATTTTTCAATCTTTAATTTGATTCTATAGATTATGGATTAACTGTTGTGTTATTTTGATTTGTAGAATTAAGAAACATTTTAAAATAAAATAGCTTTTTATTGTTTTAAAAATAATATTTTGTACAATATCTTGTGTTGATACACAACGAACTTTTAAGTACTACAGTGTAATAAAGTTCTTATTTGTGTATTTATTTAAAATTACATAGAAATGTTTTAAACATGGAATATTTTATCTACGCACTATTTCTTTATGTGAAATTAATAATTTAGGGATTTGAATTCAATTCTTTGGTAAATTCCAAAAGCTAATTTCAAGCCTGTGTAGCAGGTCTTTTCTAGATTTAATCACAACTTTATTTACAAATACCATAAGGTGCAATAAGCAATAAATAGAAATACATTAACACATACAATTTCACTAATAGGTAACATATTATCCAAGATGTTACAAAATACCTATGAAAATATAAGAGTTAAATTTTGGCTTGATTTAAATTTCATACAAAACTAATCCACTTTTCAATCACATTAGAATCACAGATTATTGTAACACCTTGTTAACAAAATTCGTTTCTTCAAACAAACATTCTTTGGTATAACAAAATAGGCGAAATCCGAGGCGAGGGCTAGGGCAACAAATTCAAAGGCAGAAATTTTACAGTAGTATTTAATACTTGTGTTATTTCCTTATTCGTAGGGTTGTCATTAATTCGCGGCGACCCGCCAAACTGCCGGCGCACAACTGGTGAAGCACAGAGCATTTTTCACTGCCAATTCATGATCAACTTTGATTGCGTTAAAATAATATCGAAAATCTATTTCAATCAATTTCGCCTCAAGTCACTTCGTCTCTCTCGGGGATTTGAGTTGTTTTCGATGTTATTTCAACGCAAGAAAAGTCGATTTTGGTTTGGCAGTGAAAAATGCTCTGCGCTGCGCTTTGCTAGGTGTGCGCCGGCCCTTACTTGCCACAAAGCAGACCTCCGTTCGCACTAAATAAATTTCCGGATTTTAGAGGACATTTTCTCGCTGCATTTTTCCCGAGCCCAAACCTGAACGATACATTAGTTATTTATTTATAATGGGGAGCGCTCTACAAAAACACTTCATGAGCCTGAATTGTAAAACAAACGCGCGACGTTGCTTCTTTCAAAGTTTCTTCTTTTTGCAAAAGAAGCAACGTCGCGCGTTGTTTTGCAACGTTGCTGAACATGTTGAGCATCACGCACGTGTTTTGTTATTAACACAGATAAGCACTCCCTGTTATAATAACTTTGTGAAGAGCAGTGCAAAGGCGCTTCAAATGACAGTTTTATTTTTAACTTTATATTACGTCGATATAAAGTCCAAAATTAAACATAAAATATTTCAGATTGCAACTCTAATGAGCGTTTTTCTTTTGGTTTTTTAAGGGATCGATAAATTTCAAAAAAGTGTTACTTTAAAATAATAAAGAGGGAAAAGATGATCAAGAGATGCCAACGCATCTTTTGATGACATATTTCATTATTTACTAATCATTTTAATCGAAAATTCAAAACTTTTACGCCTGACTTGGCTGTATGGGCTTGATCCCTTGGCGTTCCAAAAAAAAGGCAGGCACAGTCTTAACAAGATCTTGACAGGATCTCGCGGACGGCTCTATGGAGCGATAAACATGCCATCTGCCGAGTTTTTTAGGAACTAAATTTAAAAAAGAAAAGAAAGTCGCTCATTATGTCGCTATAACAATGACACTTATAAATTATTTTACACGTGCGAAAATAAACCTTAATAACTAGATACAAGATAACAAAATTAACAATTTCTAACAGAGAAAGGCAAACTTTTAGACTAATATTAAAATGACAAACAAGGGAGATTCCCTTGTTTGTCATTTTAATGTTTTAATTTTAATCTTTTGGACTAACATTAAAATGACAAACAAGGGAATCTAGGAACAAAACGGCACACTACTGCGCCGGAGTGTCCGTGTCAAATGATGTCACGCCACATGCCTTCATAATGTATTAGTTTAGGGCTTGCTTCACCTCTTCTGGATAAGCTCTTAGTTTAACTGACAGATGCTTTGACATATTTCGTATAAAAGATATGTCAAACGATCTGTCACTTAAGCTATCAATAACATATTCAGAAGTAGGGAAACAGGTCCTAAGCTAAAAAATATATTGGGGTGGCGTACTGTGAACGTAGTACGGGAGGCAACGAAAGTTAAACACATCCGAATCTTATTACTCATAGATATAAAGCAGGGATAGGGGGTGCGATTTTTGAATCTCATTCGGTGAGCTCGGCAGTTGAAAATGTCATATTACTATGGAGGTATGCATTATTCTACTCCTGATTTGACTCTCAAAAATTATACTTCAGGAGTTCGATTTTTGAAAGTCAAATCAGCAGTAGAAAGATGCGTATCTCCATAGTAATTTTGACATTTTAAACTGCTGAGCTCACCGAATGAAATTTAGAAATCGCACTCCTGGGCCCTATTCGACAAACGTTACAATTGTAATTTACAATTACAATTCTGGGTACATTGCTGGTTAGTTATGACGCTAAACTTGCAGTAGGTAACATATGCCTAACATTCTCAGCAATGTATCCAAAATTGTAATTGTAAATTACAATTGTAACGTTTGTCGAATAGGGCCCTGGTCAACAACTTTCGTTGCCGCCTGTACCTACGTACAGCATAGAATCACAACACTAAACACCTCGGTACATATGCCATACACAAAAGTATAAGTACATTTAAAACTTACGATAAATCAACAACCTCAAAAATCCAATCATTAGAACATTTTGAAAACTTTGGTAGTTCGAATACCTACTCAAATTTTAATTTACGTAACTTAATTAAAGTACTGCTTCATAAATACCGTAAATTTTAAGCTTCATGTGACGATTGGTTAAATTTAACTCTCTTTTTATAAATAAATAGGTAATAAAACTGACAACACACTACTAAGGTATTTTCACCACTACTATGTTAATCTCGTACAAAGGTAGGTTTCCAAAATAATGTAAGTACTTAACGTACTTAAGTAATTTTTCAATATTTTTAGTACTTGGAAACAGATACCAAATGCGTTTCTTAAGTTTCGCCAACTAATTAAATTTAACCATATATTATCAGTTGAGTTAAACTTGACTTGATTCTTCTACATTCTCGTTACATTTATTTATTTATTTGATCTACAATTGATTTAAATAGCCACATTTCTGGGCAGACTAAATAAGTATGTCATGTAAACATCCTACCAAACCATCCTACCATGCCTACTAAAAGTCTGTTAGGTTCCGTCGAAATGGATTTGCTAATATTATTGGTACACCTCACTTTAAGCCTCATCTGCTAGGTACAATTTGCATGTGGAAAATAAGTTACATAACTGTGAACGCAAGAAACAGGATGTCTTGAACCTATAATTCCAGATCTGACATCGCCTCGTTTCCTGCTGCTTAAACAGAATTCGTGTGTTGCAAACAGAAATCTATTTTAGATCCATCCATTCATCCGTAACGTGATATTAAATATTGAATTGACCAAGTAAAAATTATACGCAATTTTTTTTATTAAGTAAGTACCAAATTGAATTTTTTTACAACATAGTGTTTTAATCCGGAAATGTGTTGTCCTTTTATATTTTTTTGGCATTAAATCACCATCCCTCCTAACCCATTATTTTGGCAAAATGCTAAGTCCCTCCATTCATCTCTTTTCGACGTCTTTTTGGTATCCAATATCTTACTTTTTTGTATTGGTGTTAAAATTCCTTAAAAAGTATGTTACGTAGGTACCTACATAAATTAGTAGATTTCAATAAATTGTTATAAAACTACTTGAATTACAAAAATAAGTAAGTACTAATGCCATTGAGCATAGACTTCACAAAAATAAATAATAAATAATTTTAATTCTGATTGACTAGTTATCGTTACTAGAGAATTAGTTAACAAGTACCTACTGCGGATATGTTACTAGGTTTGTGAGATTTTAAGACTTTCTACATAGTAAATATAGTGAAAACTGTGAATAAGAGTTACGTATCTAATGTCTTGCTATATTTTCTTACAATTGAACTATAAGCATTGTTCCTTCACTGTTTTGCCGTAACAACCTCTTATAATATTCACAAGTTCATATCCTTCGAGTTTTTGCCGTAGTCAGTCAGCACACGAATACATTTTCCATTGATATAATCAGTGATAATTGTGTTCAATGTTACGCCTCACACACGCGAGCAGCATTTTGCTGTCGGCAGAGGCGTCTGCATCCGTCGACGTCGACAGCTGCTGCCGACCAGTGTCGACAGCTGCTGCCGACCAGTGGCGACGGCTGAAGTCGCAAGTTGACGGGTGCTGCTGACTAACAGCAACGGCTGCAGTCGCCTCTGGCGACAGCAATGTGCTGCTCGCGTTTGTGAGGCCTTAACTCAAGGAAAACTCGTATTGATCTCACAAGATACGAGCAATTTTATCATGATTGTATCTATGCAAAAAGAATAAAAGTCGCGTACCAAATGACAAAATTCGGAGTCTTTTTTTGCGCGTTGCGAGCATGAATTTCATTTAGGTATAGCATAACTAACGCACACAGCGTTCACTTTTTGTGCATCTATTTTTTCGCATTGAGTATCCGGCTGTCTCTCCCGGCAAAAGGCAATCTTCTCAAAATTGGAACTATTTATCCTACCCCGCTTCATTCAATATAACTCTATTACCTAATGCGGTCGTCCGCTCTTGCCCGTCCGCTGCGGACTGCCCGGCGCGGAGGCGGACGCGATGCCAGGGTATTCGAGCGCAATGCTCTTGTCGCCCGGACTCCTCTTCAGGTACTCGGATATATGCTGCACGATCAGGTCTATGGCCACTGCGAATTGAGAAGAATTGTTGATACAGTACCCAGCAAAAACAGCCACATCCTAGGAAGCAATGAGGGTAGCCGTCGACGGATACGACCGGGCAAACAACTGGATAAATGCAGGGGGGCTGCGCAGCAGTGCTTTCGCCTACAATAGTAGATTACACAACGAGGGCAGGAAAGTAAGAAAGATCTGATGACATGTAATTGTTTGCCGACACGAAGACGAGGTCAACAAACATGTAAGATTTTTCCCGTTGGACCAGAAGTACCATCAATGGTACAGTTGGCACTAGGTGGTGCCAGTAGTACCATTAATGGTACAATTGGCACTAGATCGTGCCAGTAGTACCATCAATGTTACAACTGGCACTTAATACTCGTAGGACTTAAAGCCGGCCTTTTTATTTTTAATATAACTATATTTTTCTACATTTTTATAGTAGGTAACTACTACCTATGTCAATTTTAATTTTCGCCATTTTATACTAAGATACATTTTTATAGTTTGTCAATATTCATTTTAACACTAGTGTTACGGCACACCTGCTGAACGTTCCGCGCCGTTCCGTTACGCTTTTCAGGTACCTACCCTATGACACATCAGCCGACGGAACGTTCCGTCGTATTTGTACTTGAAATGTGTTGCGCGCGTGTTCGACGGAACGTTCGGCGCGGAACGTTCAGAAGGTGTGCTGTAACACTAGTGCTTCTTTTCTCTACATTCTTATGCAAGTAATACACTCTCGCGAGATCTTCTCGCCGAGAATTGTCGGCAACAAGTTTCAAAGGAAAATTACTATGGCTCATGATGCCGCGAGACAATGAAGGGCATACACACGCTCGTTCTCGGCCCTTCTCGCCGAGAATGTAGTGCCTGCTTTAGAATAGTTCTAAAGGTAACTCGAAATTTTTTATTCAAAATAATATCACATAGATAACTTTCTGACGTCATTTTTGATTCTACCACCGCTTCGGAAGGTGTTCCGTTGTAGAGAAGATGCGGCCAGAAACTCTACAACACACTTCTTTTAAACAAAACAAAATATACAAAGTACAAATATTGAATTACATAGTGTAACATTAGTCAAGACCAGACATTTTGGTCATTCAAATAATCATCGAGTTTATAGTAACCTTTTTTACAGAGGACTTGTTTAACATGGGATTTAAACTTTTTGTCTGGCAAGTTTAGAATATCCTCTGGTATCTTATTATAATAGGGTATACAGTGCCCCATGAAAGATGTGTTGACCTTACTGAGTCGAAAATGTGGGAACACTAATTTATTTTTATTTCTTGTATTGTAATTATGAACGTCACTGTTTTTGGGAAAGAGAGACAAATTTTTGCGAACGTATAAAATATTTTCGTAAATATATTGACTGTAGAAAGTCAAAATACTGATATCTTTAAAAAGATCTCGTAATGAATCTCGACAACGCAGATTATAAATGACTCGAATTGCCCGTTTTTGAAGGATAGAGAAAGATAACTAGGGTGAAAATAAATGAAACACTATGGAGTCACAAACACTTTATTTCAAGTTAAGGGGTCCGAGAACAAAATGCTTAACTTATTCAATTTACATATTTCATGCATAAATACGTAAGTAGTTACAAATTCAGTTAGGTACTTGTATAAACATTTTGTGCTGTGGATACTTCTTCTTAACAAAACTAAGGAAGGATAAACTTATTGTAAATTATAATTAAAATTAAAGAAAATTTTAATAAACTTAAGTGTCCAAACACTGGAATAAGATGAAATAATATCACAAATTAAAAAGGAAGATAAATTTAAAACTAAAAACAGATTACAATGACGGCAAAACAAAAATGTTAAGTAATTTGTGTTATTATAATTAGTACACATTCACTGTACCTATTCAAATTAAATGCCATAAAATGCTTTTGAGGCTGAATATATTTGCAAAGCAAGTAAACGGTTTACTTTATTAAAAAATCTATTTTCATATTCTAAGTAAACAATTTATTCTTAGGGTTCATATTTTTTTAGATTTTTTACACTTTATCATGCTAATACTAATAAAACATGTATTTCTTACATAATATAAATTTTAAAGTAATATTTTTTTACAATTTTTTCAATGTCATCTATACGTCGACTACAATACAAATAAGGGTAGGTACATACATTTTACAATAATCAGGAATAGATAGATACGTTAGGTATGGAATTACATCCTCAAGTCTTTCCTTATCAGTCTGTTTATTTTGTCAAATATGTTTGTCCACTATACAACAGGCGTGCGCGGGAGGGCGCGGCGAGTTCTATTATACAGGGTGTAAAATTAATTACGTTACATATTATAGAGGGGGCTTTAGACCATCAAACTGAACAACTTTCAATATGAGACTAACAATCAAATAGCGAAAAATAATCTGCTGTCCCATAGATTTGGGTTAAGCTGCGATTAACTTTTTCTATGAAAAACAGCTGATATTTTTTCGCTATTTGATTGATAGTCTTATATTGAAAGTTGTTCAGTTTGGTCTAAAGCACCCTTAAATTAAATTATGTAACGCATTTAAGTTTACACCCTGTAGATAAAGTGTACGAAACGGGCGACTGATGAATGGGATCGGACGAGCGACGGATGTGCTCTGTGGGCTGTGGCAGCCATTACACAATCAATCTTGATCACGACCAGTGATCGCGATCGATTGATTTACGTAAGACGTCAGCATAGCTAGCATGCCGCAGTGATACAGCGCTATCACATCTTAGCTCTCTTTCTATTTGCGTGCGAACGAACGAGATATAAGACGTGATACAGCCGTATCACGTGTAGCATAGCATACTACGAGCACTGATCACGAATATATATTTTTTTTTATATCAAATTAAAAATTGAAAAATGTGTCTCGGGCGGGACTTGAACCCGCACTATTTTCCAAATTGCTATTGCGTCTTAAGGGGACTTTTTTGATATCGTGTAATGGCGGCGTATCTGTCTTCTCGTATGATAGTAGAGATTATTTTTATACCAGGTTTTGCCACGACATCCTTCTGCATGCATGCATATGCTCACGACTATATTCCCCGAGGGGGTAGTCAGAGATATTCTGAAACCTCAGAACATCCACGTTTCACCAGTAGTACCGAAACTCTGTCCAGTGTGACGGGGGGTGAGCCCGTCGCCACTTATAATGGACAGTGGGTACGATACATCTGCGTTGACATTAAGTGTAGGGACACACCTGCGGAACGTTCGGTTGAATACGCGCGCAACGCTTTTCCCTATACCGGCAACAAAAGTACGCGCCATTATGCACCATTTTCCTTAGTAGACGCGTATTCAACCGAACATTCGGCGCCCTACGTTCAACAGGTGTGTCATTCATTACACTAATGTGTGATTAACGCTCAGTTGCAGAAACGCTAATTAGTGTTAATCCTTCATTAAATCTCTTGCCGACACTTTTTGTCTTGTTGACGTAGTAAAAGCTAGCAAGAAATTTAATGGAGGATTAACTGTAATGAGTGTTTCTGAAACTGAGCGTCAGTCACACACAAACATCCAAACATCGGCAGAAACGTTCAAGTTTATAATATTAGTAGGATATGATTGTTCTCGCTGCACCTCCCATTGTAATGTGAATAAAGCATAAGAAGCAGAAAATTTTACTGTGTAATGTAATGAAGGAGCAAGATTAAAGCCTGACCAGGAATATAAAAAAACTGATTTGGGGGCGCTGCAATCGACTGTCACCTTTAATGTTAGTGTTCCAAGTACAAAAATTTGTTCCAATGATTTTCCGCAAGGCGAGGCGAGGTTTTTTATATTTCTGGTCGGGCTATACAAAACTTACTGTGTCTATGGATGATCAACTAAAAAAATACTATAAATTAAAAGAACATTATTTTGAGCGAAATATTATTAAAATAATTAAAATGCAATCAAACATTGTGCGTAAAAACGTCATAATTATTTAGTTAAATTCCTGCTTGATTCATTGACGATATAAGTAACTATTTTGATATGCCATACAATTATACACTTACATAAATGCATATAAGAAGTTATTTATCATTTCACAAATGAGATTTAAATAATAGCTATTTGGAGAAATGTTTTGGCAGAAAATTTTGTAATCTATTGCAAGGCTTTAAGGCAGTGTTCTGTATTTAAGGCCGACAAAAAGCTAAGGCTTATTCTGAAGAATAAAGGCTATTTTGGCTAACATTTGTTTTCATTTTTGAAATCAGTCAATTTTTTTCCTTTCGTGTTGTGAATTGACAAAAACGCGTAAAAAGCATTTAAATATGGTTTGAATTTATGTATATTCTATTCCGACAGGAAAGTCTAAGATCTGTTATCGTATTTTCTGTCATTTATCTAGTAGGTGGGTAGGTACACACGGCGACACATCAAGCTATACAAAACCAAAATAAGCTGGGTCAAGTAACGTAAAACTCGCGCGGTCAGCTTATGTTGGTTTTGTGTAACTTGATGTATCGCTGTGTGTACCTTGTGACGTTCGTTTTTGTCTACTTCTTACACTTGTAGTCTCAGTTGCTTCCTGGAATTCTACCCCGAAATCAGTATTTTCAATAATCTTGAGGTTCTTTCCCCGAGGTTAAGTCGAGGAAGTGTGATACTATTTTAGGCAAAACCATACTTCAGCGAAGTCGCATCTCGAGGAGACTTAGGATGGATTAAGGATACATTAAGTTGTACGTTTCATTCCTCCACTCTTCCTCGACTGGACGGAGGAAATTTTTGACATACAACATTTGGCTGAGTGGTGGTCGAGTCGAGGAAATCTCAAAGAAGCTAATAATACAGGTGTTAGACTTTCCCAACGACTTAAAATATATAGTAACTTTCTCCAAGATGAAAATGTAACAGATATTTCAATTTTATACCTACAAATTAACTTACTGGCTAAATAAAAGTATTTAAAAATGAATCTTAACTAAAACATAATACATAGGAACAATACAATTTAAATATTGGGGCCAAACCGCACGACATTCCAAATATTTTTTTTCATTTTTCCCTTTAGATTTTATAATCTAACACTTACATACTTACTCGAAGCTCATACATAAACTATAGGTAAATAACATTCACATAACATAAAATTATGTCGAAGAGGTATCGAAATAATGGGGGCTACCAATGCGTTACTAGTTCGCGCCACTGGCACATGAGGTAGCGAACAAAACGACCCACTTTCCCGACAAAAAAATGTATTTTTTATTGCTTCTCGCGCTTGCGCTTCGGTCTGCCCCGATCAACTGGTTAGAATCCGCGTGTTTCCAAATAGTCAAATAAACTAGCAAATAAACAAACTAAAAACTAAAAATTGAACAGTGACGTCATTGTTTTCCGGCGTCGTTTTGATACTTTTTATTTTATAGTTTATTATATGCGGTTATTAAAAATTTTATTCAACCAACAGAATTACTGAAAATGCGAGTTAAGCGTTATTTTCAAACTGTTTATTTACTGAGTAGTCAAAACTTAAATATATTTTATGTTTTTCATATTTAAAGCGGTCCGAGCTGTAATTAATTTGCGAAATCCAGCAAAATGTAGTACAAAAGCAGCACAATCTATATATTCCGGGAAAGTGGTTCGTTTTGTTCCACTCAGTATAAATCCTCGTTTAAACGCAATTTAAACGTCTTAATTCGATTATTCTCTACTACTCGTTCTACTGCGGCTATCTATTGGTCGTAGGTAGCCCTCATTTTCTAGTCATAGAAAATTCGAGTTACAAATCTGTGATTTTTGTGAACGCCGCATTAAAATAAAATTAAAACATTTAGATCGTTAACCTAATAACACTTTTGAAAGAAATTAAAAACCAACAACATTTCGACATATCACAGAAACGTATAAAAATACTGATTGAAACGAAAAATAAAACGTTGGTTACACGGCGGGACAGAAATCACAGACTTTACAAGAGCACACGTGAGTACCATCAAATGCCATAAATAAATATGAAATATATTTCTTATAATTAATATTTATCGTTGCTTTTGATCAACAATACAGTGTCACTGGTTTTCTGACAATCATGTCGATCTTCAGATCGAAGATCAAAGAAAGTATGGAGATTTCATTGGCAACAAATTTATAAAAATTATAATAAAGTGAATAATTACTATTATAACAAAATGGAATAGCATTGAAGTGAACTGCTCGAGTTTACCTACACCCATCGTCACCGGACACATACATATACTCACGCCACTAATCCACAGGGGTGGGCAGAGACTACGGCTCGCCACACACTACGATTCTGACATACTTCTCTCGCCATGTCCACTTTCATACATCTCTGCAGGCACATTTCTGGCGGTTGAGGGTGCTACGCTACGCACTTGTCCTTTTCGGAGAAGAACATTTATTTGGTCGTGGTAAGTTCTCATCGGACGCTCTCTCTCGACTGTTCTGTTCCACTATAAATATTATTTAGAATTTTTTCTTTAGACGCATACCCTTTGGATACGTGCTTGTTGGTGGATGCAAGTAAGTGCTCTAATTATCAGACAATTTTAAATAAGTTTAGGTTGGTCAAGTTAAGTTCTGTCATTTTAAATTGAGCCTTATTTCAAGTTACAATAAGGCCTCTTTCTAGGTTTTCAAATTTTACGTGCGATACAGGATGCTCCTCGGGATAATTAAAATTTTTCTTGATATTTAGATGGTTTTTGCTAGTAGGTAACTAAAGGGTCCTTCTTAATTTGGTGACGGTTTTTTGAGGAGATTATCAGACCATCATACTAAAAAACTTTCCGTGGGACCATTGTCGAAAATGCGAAAATAAAATCAGCTGTTTTATACAAAACTGGCATCCTACTAGATCCACATGTATGGAACCGCCGTTTTTTTTCCGCGGCGTCCTTGTTGGTACCCTCGCTGATCATCTTGCCCCAACCTTAACGGTTCACTTAAATTCTATAACATTTTGTTATGCATAGTTAACTAAACTTACCAAATAAAGACTAAAAGTTACAACATTTTATGGTCTCACAAACATTCGTAGACTATCGGCTTAGCGTATCTTCAGAACTACCCGACATCCGTCTTCCATTAGTCGGCTCCTCTTCGTGCGTCCCGTTTATACCATTCTGAACCTTGTCTCCGACAGGCGAAGGTCTCTTCTTATACATTATATCCCAAATGTGATGTACGATTAGGTCAATAGCCACTGCAACAACGGAAAACGAATTTGACTACGGATAGTTAGCAGCTAAGGTAAGAGCATAGCCGCTGCAAGAAGTTAAGGGGCTGTTCATTTAGTACGTAAGACTTAAGACTTATTGACCCGCGGCCGCGGGGACGGGAGTACGAGAAGTGAATTAAAAGTTGGGAAAAAACGCTTTTGGAAATTGAAACCAGACACGACTCATAATCGAAATGAAAATTCGTTTATTCAAAACAGACCCAATTACCAGATTCCAATATGTTTCTGACGGAATTCTTGTGACTTTTATCACGGTTTGTAAGGTGTTTTAGGTGTAGAAAATATAAAGCAATCATTTTAAAACTAAACAAGATGTAATATTACGGGGAGAGTAAACCGAACCATGTGATTAGAACTTTTACTATGGGATTAATGTTGAAATCCAATAAAAATATATTCCCCGTGCATCTATAGTGTATGTCTTATTTTGTTTTATTCATACAAATAATAAACTGAAATGTAAATCACATCCATCAGTTGTCGTTTGTATTTGTAGATTAGGTTTTAATGCTATTTAAAATGTTAGTTCCGCAATAAAACAGAACTGTTTGTAAAATCACATCCTTTTGGGTTGGTACTCATTTAAATGTTACATCTTGAATTCCCCATTTAAAACTTTAAAAAATACATACCATACAGTTTACATAATAATTGTTGTTTTTATTTTATTTTTCAAATGTCAAATACCTATCTTAGTAAGATTTGAAATAAACAGTATAAAGTGTGGTTTCAATTCCTGTAAGCAGTCGCCGAAGATTGTACTAACACGCGGCCCCTAAAATCGCTAACGTAGTAAATGAACAGACCCTTTCGACTATCCAAGTGTTTCCTTGTTGCAGTGGCTATGACCTTGTGTTACTTACCTTCAAATTGTTTCATTTGTTTGTTCACTTATAAAATATTAAAGCAAATAAATTGCTTCTGTTTTATATGTACGAAATTACGCGGCGGGATACATCGCTAGACTGATAAGATTTTAAACTTGGTAATTCTAGCTATTTTTGAAGATTGGCGACGCCGGCGTTCAAACTTAAATAAAAGAGGATATTGTCTAATGTTCTCCGTGTACATAAAAAAAATATGTTGAGACGTCGCCCTCTCTCGAAATTAGCTTGTATGCAGGGTGGAAAATTAAATGCGTTACGTACGTACTTCAGACCATAAAATTGAACAACTTTCACTATAAGATCAACATTTAAATCGAAAGAAATGTTTTCATAGAAAACGTCAATGGTGACTCGACCCAAATGTATGCAACAGGAGTGCGATTTTTGAATCTCATTCGGTGAGCTCAGCAGTTGAAAATGTCAAAATAACTATGGAGATATGCATCTTTCTAGTGCTGAGTCGATTTTCAAAAATCACACTACAGGAGAGCGATTTTTTAAAGTCAAATCAGCAGTAGAAAGATGCATGAGAACGCTCGTATGTAATTTAAAAACCGTTCAAGCTCACCGATGACATTCAAAAATCGCACCCCAGGTCCTATAGTGAAAGTTGTATGTAACGCATTTAAGTTAACACCCCGTATAAGGCATCTAGGTCCTACAACGGGCACCCGAGACATCCACACGAAGCCGGCCATAATATTTGGCCAGTGATTATCCTAAGATTCGAACTTAATCAATCTTTAATAATACCAATACCTTTCCCAGCTTTGTCTTGCCTTAAGGGGGCACCGAGCCTATTGTACTGCCCTCAATCGTATTTTTTTAATTTCTAAACTATTAAACAACATTTCAAAGAAACAAGAATGTCACATTGTAGTCGTTGCTGATTTTCAATTTATCGGATCACTGCCGATTTGTTTTTAAACAGATTTTTTTGTTTTTGTTTAGCATAAACATAATGTTTCGATCAATTGAAAGCCTATCAAGACAACAATTTGACATTCTTGTTTTTTTGGAAATGTTTAATTGTTTAGAAATAAAAACAATACGATTGGGGGCAGCACAATAGGCTCGGTACTCTCTTTTGATTTGGACCGTCGCAGGTAATGCATAATGTTACCAGATAAAGTCTGGGTAAACATTACTCTCCTTCTGTTGCAGTCGGGTAAAAAATCTGTTTGCTTTAGAACATTGTTTTTATTTAGCGTTGACCCAGCACTGAACTGCGTATATAGTTATAGTGTTACCAGGGCGAAATTGAAATCCTTGCACCCATAGCAAAACTGAACATGAACAGCTTTTAACATGGGAGCAAACCTGAATTCCCGTTACAAATATTTGAGTTGAATAGGAATCACAGTTCAGTATGGAACAGCACAGTTTTTTTCTATTTTAGTTTTGCTTACATAGTTTGATGTGCCTTAGTTTTAAAGGATGCCAAATTGCCAATAATTTCAATTTCCCCCTGTAGTTTGGAAAATAATCAACCAGTGCATGGAAATCTATAGAAACTATAAAATATGCTTACCTAGATTGTCAGCACCCCTCGGTATGATTACATCGGCAAACTTCTTTGTCTGCAAAGAAATGAATTAATAGTAAAATCCGTTATTCAACGTATCAAGCGCAAGTTTTGGGTGCCCCTTAATAAGCCTCTTACATTCCAGCGGTCATGGCGGTCGGTAATGTTCTACCTTCTTTCGTGCGTCGATGTTTCAAACTTTATGTTTGTACCTTTTTGTCAGAACAGAACAAAAAATAAATAAAACCTCTTTTTTAATTTTCGTCCTTGGATTAGAAAGGGACGAACCTACCGTTGGAAACACCGACGATAAGAGAAGGTTGAACATTACCGACCACCATGGAGTAATTTTCATGTTTCACCGCTTGCTAAGCAGACTGTACTGCAGGTATAGACAATACCTATGCCACCTTCCTGGCCGGAACAAACTCTCAGACACGTTCCTGACCTGGCCTGGCATGGCCTGGACGAAGAATTCAGAGGTGACTCAGGGCGAGTTTCATCTTGTGCATCTCTCCGTAAGAAGAGACCATGGAACATATGCTTTGTGACTGCGATGTCTTGGCGGCTAAACGCAAGTGCCTTCTCGGAGATGGATATCAAAAACCGGGAGATCTAAGCAATGGAATCAATCTCAATCTATCTATCAATCTTGAGCAATCTCAATGGTATTGCCTCCTTCATTGACCATGTATTTGAAGGGTGAAGAAAATAAAAAGTATTGGGGCTAACACAAAACAACTGGGTCGAAGTGTTGCTGGCTTGCCGGACCCCGCAACAAGATAAGATAAGAATGTAAGAACGGATAAGAGAAGCAGCTCACCGGCAGACAGAACTCCTCGAAGGCCGGCTTCACGAAGTTCATGTACTGGTTGAGGACCTGCTCCAGGTCCCTGCCTCGCTCCATTATGTCGCGCGGCACTGCAAATTAACATATTTGTCAACTTCATCAGGCAGGGCACAGGCTTGTAACCTCGGGGGAAGTGTATGGGCATAAGAATAGTTAATAATAGTACACTATAGAATGGAATCTCCCTTGTGCGTGCCTCAAACGTTGCGTTTTGTACACCCTTTTCCCCTCTACCCGCAACGTCCCGCTGTCGCCCACGGGTACCGCTAGGACTGGTAGGTATATATTTTTTGTTTCACTAATTTAATTTTATCTGCAATCGGCCAACGATGGCCATAATCAGATTAGTAGGTATATGAAGTATTTATTCTTGATGTCATTTATTTTACAGGTACGGTATCTATATCGCAGACGCAAGCCCTGACTGACTAGTTGGTTCGTAGGTTATTAGTGAATTGGACGGGTGCGTATAACTTTGCACCTTTTTGCCGTACAGAGTTACTATTTATTTAAGTCTGTTTTCTAGTGATTCTTCTGTACGGGTAGTACAAGTATTTATTCTGTGGTAGTACTGCAAGTAGAATAATAAAGCTTGAAGGGGGTCGCGTGGCTGAGGGGGTGACAAGTAGACGTGTCTCCGCCGTTTTATGGCGGTTTCGAGTGTGTGTTTTTGTTTAAAAACGGGCCTTTGAGATCGCCATATCCTATTACCGTACAATATCTAATAAATATATCCTCAACACTTGACACTGGCGAAATCTAACAAAGAAACGCCATTAAATAAAAATAGAATAGAATAAAGCTTGAAGAAACATACCTCTCCTGGCCAGCCTGGTGTCAGAGTCGGTGTCGACGAACAGCTTCATGTGGAACAGCTCCCGCACCTCGGGGAAGTAGAACACCAGGATGCCTTCGATGAGCACCACGTCCGCCGGGTAGATGGTGTGCGACCGGTGTGGGCTGGACCAAGTTATAAACTTTTATTTAATGCTATTACTGGAGGAGGATTAGAGTTTCTGGCCGCATTTTCTCTACAGCGACAACACGTTCCGACGCGGTGGGAGCTTAAAAAAAGAATTGACGTTTAATAAGTGTGCTTCAGGCTCCTATTTTGAATAAATGATTTTGAATTGAATTGAATTGTACTAATTATAGATTATCCCTAAGTCCAGTAATTTCACAAAGGCTTTTGTGTATTTAAATGTTCCCAAACATTGATGAGATTGAGAAATACAAACACAAAATGCAAGATTTTAAAATACAAACACAACTACTTTCTACTATAATCAATTAAAAAAATGGTAACTTTTTAAATTGGTAAGCATAAGCATATGCTCACGACTATATTCCCCGAGGGGGTAGTCAGAGATATTCTGAAACCTCAGAACATCCACGTTTCACCAGTTGTACCGAAACTTTGTCCAGTGTGACGGGGGGCGAGCCGCCCGTCGCCACTTATAATAGACAGTGGGTACAATACATGCCTCAAAATTGAAGCATGCAGGTGTCCTCACGATGTTTTCCTTCACCGAAAAGCCAGTGGTGTTACAAATCGTACATAAATTCCCAAAATCTCAAATTAACTCACTTCACTTTTTAAATTGGTAATGGCTGCAAAGTATTTTTTATTCACCGAAAGTGGCCAGTTGCTCTTAATTTAAAGTTTTTTCAAACAATTGCATCCAAGAAAAAAAAAAGAGTTGCAATTTGACTAGACAACTAGTGGATTATACATTTGGTGCCACGTGAAACTTGGAAGAAGTAGCTGTTGTAAATGTCCTAATTGTACCAAACAAACAAAAAAGAAAACTATACTCACTGAATGGAATTTGTAATATAATCATATTCCGGAACCTCAACCTTCTTTCCGCCGAGGATATCCCTTAGTATCATCAGCAGCTTCTTATCATCAAACGCGTCCGGATGATCAAAGTTGAACTGCCCGCGCTCGGCGCGTAGCCTTTCGGAGGTAGTGAGGGTGCGGTAGAACGAGTCCTGGCTGATGCAGACGACTCTGCGCTCCGTCTGCTCTTTGTGTTGCTGGCCAAGCTTCTCCATGATGCGTTGGCATACTGTTGACTGGTGGGAATGTATTTTTGTGTTTATAGTATAATCACATTTAAAAAATTTGACAACCCGGTAGTTCAGTCGGTAGTGAACCTGCCTGCTGTGCCGAGGGTCACGGGTTCGAATCCCGTAAGGGAAAAATATTTTGTATGATGACTACCTGACTGGCATCACTGGAACGCAGAGACGTACCAGGGAGCCACCATCTAAAATTTATCCTAAATTGAATCTTTTGTGCTCGAAACTATGGTTTATTTTTCTTTGAAATGTTCTCCGGATATAAGACCTTATAAAATTCCCTTTCCAACGATATATGAACTAATGGGAGAGAGCAAATGCCCGGCTCATAGGAATCCATTTTGAAAAAGCTTTTTTGTATGGAAAAGTGCCGTTTTTTTTTCATCTTGGGATTATGTGCTCATAAGTGGAGGTGTAGTCAAATTTTTTGTTTCATTCTAATAGCTCAACTTTTCCAGTTACTGAAATAAAAAAACGCATTCGTATTGATAAACAAATAAAGGAACAGGAACGTTTTTTCTGAACGAAAACAGTAGCGCGGCTCGCAAACACGTGGTGCTAGTCAGGTTAATATTTGTACCAGAGTCATGGATTTTTCTATCTATGTATGTATTCAATATCATTGTCTAGTTATCATAATACAAGTCCAGGCTAGATTCTGGTACTTTAAATGTGACTAGATAATTTGTGTGACAATGTCCAAGAACAAGATATTTAATAATCACAATGTTTAATTTTCATACATATAAATGCCAAATAAAAAATAATACAGGGTGTAACAAAACATGCCAGTAATACTTAAAGGCAGGGTTCGAAATTATCAAGATAATCATTTTCTTTCATAATTATCAGATAATTGTTGGATAATTATCCAAGCTGATGTAATATGGTAACGTAGCAAAAGGATAATTTTAGAGTTTAGCAGTAACACTTTGGTTTACCGCTACATAAACGCATATTGCTTGGGTCAGCGATACCTACTCATTATAAATATCGATGAACGCATTGAATAAATCTCTTTATACTACCATCAATTGGAGCATCATTTCACCTAATACTTCACTGATTATTAGTTATGAGAGAAATTTCTAACTAAAAGTTCTAAAATTTATTTTTTTGCTTCAATACACTCTCTTATCCAGACCAAACAGCACCTAGTCTTCGGCATAATAGTTTCTCATCACAATGAATAACAAATAATTGAAAAAAACTACAGAAAACAGTGAGAAAAATGATTTCATGTTTGGGAGCTTCTCTTTTTGTGAATCGTGATTGGAAATACATGGCGTGACATTGCTAGCGCAATGTTTTGTGTTTCCGATACATTTTATAATTATCAAGATTATAATGAGAATTATCACTTCGAACCCTGCTTAAAGGGGAGGTATAGACCCTTAGATCAAAGTAAAACTAATGGATAGTCCTTACGTGCAAATAAACAGGCAAATTTATACCGAGATGACAGACAAATAATTGTCCTAGTTTGTATGGACTGTACGGGCTCCACCTGTAGGTGATAGTTTTAGTTAGGGTTTGCTTGAAGAAATCTCTTTAGAGATAAGCTCACCTTTTTTAATTGTCTATTATAGTACAATAAAGTGTTAAAATAAAATAGTAATTGAAAATACAGAAAATATGATAAAAGAAGAGTTTATTGAATTAACAGATTTATGCTAGTATGGAAATAATTGCTATGAGAGCACGCAGTTCGGCTACCAATTGTGAACTGAATTGTGTAAAATAAAAGTATCGAATCACACGTTGATTGGTGACTCAACTATACAGGGTGTCCCGTAACTCAACGTTAAAACGGAATCGGGTGATAGGCCAAATCATAATGGTTACCAGAAAAATAGAAAAATAAATCTAAGTCATAATTTTTTTTAAATTACAGGCATTTTTTTTTCGTGAAAATATACACCCTGAGAATTCAAATCAACAGGTTAGATTAGCACTATTCAGGATTAAATAAGAAAAATAAAATTGAAAAAAGAAGTAAAGATTTGTAGCAGTAGGAGCTAAAAAACCATCACAGGACGTACATTAAAAATTCCTATAATTAAAAAAAATCATGACTTAGATTTTTATTTTTATTTTTCTGGTAACCATTATGATTTGGCCTATCACCCGATTCCGTTTTAACGTTGAGTTACGGGACACCCTGTATAATAAGAATGCACTGTTGCACCGTACATGAACCAATGGCCCTAGTTGTGTGCTTCAACTTAACGCGCTCAGGCCTATCCATTAATTTTACTTTCATCTAAGGGTTACAACATAACATAAGCGTCCCAAACCCAACGGCATAACACCCCTACCTCAAAAACCATAAACTTAACAATTTGTTCAAACACCTTATCCGAACTTGACCATATTTGTACATCTGATCCTAAACCAAACACCATCTCATTGTAACGATTCGTATATTGAGACAATATCATTGTTCTCATATCTCATACCGGAAGTTTTGCCTGCTTCGCATTCCTTTGATGACATTGTAAATTGATCGCAGTAGAGGTTATATACATACTCTTGTATTTATTTGTTATATTGTAAAAAAAATAGTTGTGAGCAGCAAGATCTAACGATTATATCCTTCGTATAGTCAGTCATGAGGGCCTAAGATAAGTTTTGGTTATGTAATCCTTATTTCTAGGGAGAAAATCGATAAAGTAGGAATGAAACACAAGGTTACCTTTCCGCTGGCCGTGCCGCCCGCCACACCGATAAGGAACGGAGTTTTGCTCTCTAGACCATTTGTAGCGGTATATTCTGCGGGTTTGTCAGTCATTTTGTGCGTAAATATAAATCTAGATTTAATTCTTAAAGCTAAAACACCACAATACGCAGAAACACGAGTTTTTTGCAAGATCGCTGACAGTGACATTTAACTTGACGTTGAATGTTGCCAGAACAGAAAATGTTTTACATTTTATCTGAAGTTTGAATACACGTATGCATCGCAGTATCGCATTGCCGTAGAAAGAGAATAGCTAGAACGGCAAACACGAAAGTCGCGAAAACAAGAAAGAAAGGAAGGGACAAACAACATAGATTTTGTCTATATAGAAAATCTATGTCGTTTGTCCCTTTCTTTCTGCGTATGCGATATTTTTGTGTGTATACGGACGGCGAACGGGCACTTGGCTTGGCTCTTTCCGGTATAAATAATATGTAAAATAATGGTAAAATACTGTTTGCTTGGCTTGTTTGTATAATCGTCCATACCAAAGCGAAATTAGTTCCCCAAACTAATAAGATTAGTTCCAGCTTTTCCGCAACATGACGGATATGTCATGATTTGTTAACAGACATTTAAATGACAGAGTAATTATATTCCTTGCACGTGATTTGTAAATAAAGACAACGCAAAATAGTAAAAAACAACACTTTATTATTACGGAATGTAATTTAAAACTATGCATTGGGAAGTTTTGAGATTACACCTTATAGTAATTATCTCTAAACATAAAATAAAATACAAAATCCAACAAAAAAACATTGCGCCAACTCCCCTGTTTCCAGTACATATCCTTGTTCAGTGATCACTCCTTGATAACATGACTTATATTTTTAAAACTTAAGGGTCCTAATTTTCTTGTCAGCCTGTCTCAATGAGGCGGCCATGTCGAGCTGTTTGACCCTAAGGCGGGCCCAGACGAGGTAGTCCTGGAGACCGATGATCTGCGCCGCCATGAGGGCAGCACTGTCGGGGTAGATCACAGTGGCGCAGCCGAGGCCGGACGGCACTGAGAGGGATGACCAGATATCCTGGGGACAAAATAGATGAAAGTTAAAAGATGCGTTAAAAGGACAGGGATGTATTTACAAATATTACGCCCCTGGGCAAATACGGGCACACTCGTTTTCTCACACTTATGTCTGGCTACTCGTTTTTTCACACTAATACTGTATTTATTTGGGCAGCAATTTCCTTCCGATGTGTATGACGGAAGACACATTGATTGATGTCATGGTCGCACCCATGAACATTTCATCGTCACTTCATACAATACGGTATTATAGAAGAATACTTCAACGCCTACTGTAGTCTGCCACCAGTCAAGATAAAGTAAAAATTGGGGTATTATAGTAACATGCTCTTTCTTATACTGAGTCCATGACACAATCAAAGGGAAAATACATTACAGGTTGAGCAAAAACAATCCTATTATAAAGGAATAAGGCGTGTAATAGTTCCTAACATTTGGCGTTCTAGCGAAAACGCCGATGAGCGGCAAACTTACATGTGGTCTGTAGTGCTGCGTTTTTTCTAAAGTCAATTGGACATTGAACTTTGACAGCGAACAAAAAGGTTCAATAGCTTTATTCCCTCGGCGCTTGCGGGAACTCGCTTTGGCGGGCTCGAATACGAACTGTATTTAACAGTAATAAGGTTTACATTAAACTTCCAAACTTGAGCTTGTTACTACCTACCACTATATTCGTGAATTTATCTTTTTGACGTGGACGTGATAACGTCTTATAAATTGATGAACGCCGGCTGCAGGCACGAAAAATTGTCACGTTCCGCGTGACGTCGGAGCTAGCAGTTCTCATCAATGTTTCTTTATGACGTTATCACGTAAAACTATCGTCCGTAATCCGACTTTACAGACAATTTTTTTTTTTTTTTTTAAACTGAAACTAAAGTCCGTAAACCGACTTTACAGACAATCAATTTTTATTTTTTAAATATTTTTATCACTGAAACAGTGGTGAAACTTATATGAAACACCCAAGTCTTCGATGTGTCTTGTTGCCTAATATTACAGGGTCTTTATAATCCTTGTACCTTATGAAAACACTACAAACCTATACACGTTTTTCAGAAGACAGCAGGTAGGTACGTTGGAAGAGTTTAGTTGTTGGCTTTGTACTGTCATATCACAACATCTTTGTGGCCTTGTACCCCGAGATTACTGGGTCTTTATAGCCTTGTATCCATATTAAGACACTACAAACCCTTACAAGCAATTCTGAAGACAGCAGGCAACTGATGAGTGAGTTGGAAAAGAGATTACAAGCTTTTTTGGCCTTGTACAGTCAAGAGCACATCAACCTTGACAATCGAAGTGTGATATTGTTTCTTAATACGAACGCCATAAGAACAGTACGAAGTCCAAGGTGTCGATTTTGACGCGACTTGACTGTACTGTCAAATTGCTGGTTTTTCATGACCTTATACCTTGAGATCATAAGGCAGGCTATTATTGCCTCGTTCCTAGTTATTCAAAGGTCTATATGGCCTTTGTACCTTTAAAAAAACACAACAAACCAAAACAACAACAGATGCAGGTTCTTTATAACCTTGTACCTTTAAGAAAACAAAAAATCTGAACAAGTTTGTCGGAGGGTGGTACCTTGTACATGTACATTGATATTACAATCTTCGTCTTTATAGGTAAGAAGTGTTGCCAGACAGTGTCTCCTCTGCGACCTTGTGTGCTGATTTTACAGGGCTTTTCGTAATCTTGATCAACAACAGAGGCAGGGTATTTATAGCCTTGAACCTTTACATGCAGGGTCTTTAGTCCAATCATTTTAGAGTTTGACCCTAACAATAATTAATCTATCGCTGAAACTTTGCAGTGTGATAAAGTAAAGTATACAGATTACGGTTGACAAATAATCTAGGTTTATTTTTTTTCGGTCCTAGATTATTTGTCAACCGTAATCTGTATACTTTACTTTATCACACTGCAAAGTTTCAGCGACAGATGAATTATTGTTGAGGTGTCATTACAAGGAACCTCTAAAATGACTGGACTACTTAATGACCTTGTAGTTGATAAATTGATATAACAAAGTCTTTACAGCCTCTAATAAAACAACAAACCTGAACAAGCTTGTCGGAGGGTGGTGGGCAGTTGATGACGGGGTAGGAGGTGTTGCCGGAGAGCACGGGGCCGAGCCCGTTGGAGCGGCCCGCCACGGCGATGAAGACGAGCGCGCCGTGCGTGTCCTCGTAGTGCTGCATGATGCGCAGCGTCTCCTCCGTCGCCTTGTGCGCTGACGTCACGCGCAGGTCCACGTCCAGACCGAGACCCGACGCCGCTGTGGACGACAAAATACCACTTAGACACATTTACTGACGGCGGGCCCTAGTATAGCGACACACCTGAGGAATGTACGGCGCCGAAAGTTCGGTTGAATACGCGTGCAACGCTTTTCCCTATACCGGTGACACACCAGTACGCGCCATTTTTCCTAGTATACGCTTATTCAACCGAACGTTTGGCGCCGTACGTTCAGCAGATGTGAAACTGAACAACTTTTTTCTCTATGAGAGTAACATCGAGTTTCGTCAAAAACGTCATTTCTCAGGAAGGACCCTATATGTGCGTACGTAATCTATAGATTTAGGAAGGTATAGATTAAATCCATATCCCTTATGACTCCGATTATGCGTTTATTAACATTAAATTCCTTACCCTTAGCTATCTTCTGGCAATGCTCCTGGTCGGCCGGGGAGCCCATGAAGACGACCACCTTGTGGTGGACGGTGGGCTTCAGGTGGTCCAGCTGGTCCTTAACCCACGAGAAGTTGCGCTTGACCGTGTCCAGGTCGGCGGCGGTCACTGTCGACAGGTTTCTGTACACCTGCAAGTGGACTTTAAGTTGTAGGTGATAGGGTATAATAGGGATGACATGGAATAGAGACGTGTTCGCTAACTCTAGGCCTCATAAAAAGGCTGAAAGTCACCCAAAGGGCAATGGAGATGGCTATGCTTGGAGTTTCCCTGCGAGATCGAATCAGATATGAAAAGATCAAGATAAACTAAAGTGGCAGTGGGCGCATTGCTCGCAGAACCGATGGTCGATGGGGCCGAAAATTTCTCGAGTGGCGACCGCGTACCGGACAGAGCACCGTGGGTAGTCCCCCCACAAGTTGGACCGACTACGACCTGGTGAAGGCGGCGGGAACCCGTTAGATGACGGTCGTTATGGTGATCCTTAGTGGGAGGCCTATGCCCAGCAGTGGATTCTATTCTATTAAATAATTTGTGTTAAAACAGTAAATATGTTAAAAAAGTACTTTTTAAATAGTTATAATGCTTAATATAATGTTAATTAGTAGGTATGTACCTATAATCGGAATTGGCGTGACGACCCTCAGTGATCACGTTAATTAACCGTGGAACAAACAAGAAGTGTATGCACCTTCTTTAAATTTAAATTTGTATGCATGCTGAGTTAGCCTATAAGTATGACATGTATACACTAAGAATTATAATGTAACATTGTGAATGTAAAACTATATGTGTCATGTTGGCTTCCTAATAAACAAAACAAAATAAAATAATACATTTTTTTGGGTAAATGTGGTGGGTACAGAACCCTCGGTGCTAGTCGGACTCGCACTTGGCCGGTTTTTAATGAATCGAACAAAAATATATTTTATGACATCACATAGGCCGTCTCAGAGCCGTCAATATTAAACGAATCCATTAAGGCGTATCAGCCGTGGTCCACTCTCCTCTCACTCACACTCCATACTAATCGATGAGAAAGAGCGCGTGGCTCCAGTCAGAATTTTGCTGTTTTCTTTGAAAAATTCGATGATTTTTTTATTAATTTCGAAAAAGTAAAAAAACCACATCATTCTAAATTGTATTGTGAACAATATAGTAAATTTTCATTTTGTTCCGATTAAAAATGTAAGAGTAAAATGGTTACAAATGGAAAAAAAGGGGTGACTTTAGAGTCCCTTTTCTTCGGTTTTATTCATTAAAATCGATTTCTAGAAAAACCACATCACTTCTCATATCCTGTAGATGGTTCAGTTTAAATTTCAGCTCAAAAAGTGCCATAGTTAATGAATAAAATGGTTACAAAATTACCCAAAACCGGCAGGTAGCCCCTTAAATCGACATTTTATATAACCAAGTATTTTTAACGAATGTCCTTTGCTCCTCCTATTATCATCTTAGCAACAATCTATAACACATTGCGACCTATCTACACACAAACTGCCGGCCCAAGGTCATTGTGAGTCTTATCTATCTTGCTTATCGTTCAACTTTGAACCTTACGCTCGATAACACAAGAGTGATGTAATAGTGGGGTGCGTTACCTGTTTGTCAACCATCAGTCTCTTGTCTCCGGAGGGCCAGAGCCTCCAGGAGTCTGAGTCGATGACGTCAGCCAGGAGAATGTTACCTGCGGAAACGTGCGTAGATTTGATTAGAGAAATAGAAAATAGAGTATTTGTACAAGATATTATTGATTATAAACATGTTACAGCCATGTTGTGCTATTTCGAATCAAATTAAAGATTGAAAAATTTGTCTCGGGCGGGACTTGAACCCACGCTCTTCCAAACCGGGGAAACGTGCTAACCAATTACACCACCGAGTCCACAACCCAGAGAACGAAACACGATTGGTTAGCACGTTTCCCCGGTTTGGAAGAGCGTGGGTTCAAGTCCCGCCCGAGACAAATTTTTCAATCTTTAATTTGTACAAGATATTATAAAATATTAGGAGTGCGTTTCAAAACGGGTAAAAATTACTTAAAAATTGTCTATCTCACTCTAGCATATATATTTCGTAATATATTTCTCTTTCGTATTAATTACCCGAGTGATTTTTACACGGACCCCAACATAATAATTCAACACATCCACGTTTCACTAGTAGGTTTAATAGTATTCTGTGGTAGTAGTGCCCAAACTCTTCGATCAAAATAAAATGAATGGATAGGCCTTACGCGAACATTTCAAACCAGAAAAATGAGGCAAAACAAATGAAAGGTTTACTTGTCACTTGTATGCAAGTGCCCTAGATTTGACAGATAATGGCGCTAGTTTGTATGGACCAAGTGCACCAGTAGTTTGCTTCAACTTACCGCGCTTTAGGCCTATCCATTAATTTTATTTTGATCTAAGCCCAAACTACGTCCAATCTGACAGGTAGAGAACTTTGACTATTAACGCGTGTAATTCTACTAACAAATATTTCTGCCATTTTTTGCGGGAGACGAGGTAACGACGTTTGAATGTTATTCCCCATAACTTTAGATTCTAATATTGAATGTTAAAAATCATGAATAGTAGTCTCGTGTCACAAACGTGATAAGTTCCAAGTTATTGTTTCGCAATTATAGGCTGTCTCGTTTAGTGATAAGGTATAAAATTGTATGTAAATGCACACGATCAATTGATTTTGTACCGTGGCAGAGGGGAATTGCTATCGCAAGACTGGTCCCTATTTAAATAGTCAAAGATAGGAAACAAAAAGAAACCCTATAAAAACTAAAATAAAAAAATCGTGTTTTGGAAGACACAGTTGGTCCCGGATAGTGCCACTAGATGGCGGTGTATTAAATTGTAAATCCCTCAATAGCAAGTCAAACTCAATGAATAACAAACACCATAGAATAGCAGTCCTTACCGTCAGTGTCGACTCCGAACTCAATCTTCATGTCGATGAGAGCGCAGTCGCGGAGAGCCCACGCCTTCTCCAGGATCTCGAACACCAGGATGGTGGCCTTCCTCATGTAGTCTACTTCATCCTGTCCTGTGATACAACGTTTTATAATCATAGATCAGTAGCTAGTGGTTCTTAAGTGTAACATCGGCCGAGCAAAAATATTTCCTACTCCTATCTTCTTGATTAAATTCCTTACAGGTTCCAAGACATATTAGTCATTCCGAGAGCTTGCTGGACTTTATTATGGTGTGTGTAATCGCCGCTGTTGATCCTGGTTTACAGGAGTTACGAGTGGTGGGAATGTACAAATATTTGTTAGAACATTTTTAGCTTAGTTGGTAGCTTTGAACTGAAATTCGAAAAACATTACCGCCCTTCAGACGCAGTCGGGTAAAAAGAACCAGGGTCGAAAACGGGTAGGCGCCGGATCTCAATCAAGATGGGCTGGGGACTAACTACCTAATTTGAAGAGCATGTCAAAATTGAGGCACCTTAAAATGAGAGCACCAAAAGTACATCAAAAGGAATGCTCGATTTTCTTTAAAAGGCTACGCCCAGTTAGTAGGCTGATTTTATTAATTAATTAAACTTTTTAATATTAACAAGCTTACAAATGCCGAACGCCTTGAATAAAATTCTTCTTAATCCAGCCAGCAGACCATTAACAATATAATACTTAATCATAAAAAAAAAACATGAACTTAAAAAAATTATTTACCAATTTCAAGTCCATTGATCTTGAATTTAGCAGACACGATCTGTTCTTCAGACCACTGGGGGTCGTGGTTGGCGTCGTCCTTGAAGAATGTCTCTTGCTTGGGAGGCGTGAAGCGGAACCCCTCGACGACTCCAGGGTTCCTCTTGAGGAAAGAACCGGTGGCGAGACGACGGGTCACCCATTCGATGGGGATCATGTCACACTTCTTTGAGAGGAAAGCCGTTGCTGATACCATTTTGACGTAGGCGGTTTTCATGCCTGGAATGGTGGAAGAAATGCATGAGGCGTTTTCAGGTACTAGTTTAAAGGTAAACAATTATAATGGGGTGAATGTCAAACCAGAAACCCTAAATGAATATGCTAATTCGTTTCTGGAAACTACCTGGAAGGAATTTATGTGTTAAGGTAAAAGCCTCGACATTTTACTTGGTTGCCAAACTATTACCTACTTGTATCGAAAAATATTAGGACGAAAATTATTAGGCTTATAAAATAACTAGTGTCCGCACAAATTATATACCAGATTTTAAGTCAGATCAAAAGCTATCAAACAAAAAAAGTATCATCAAAATCGGTTCAGTAGTTTTTGCGTGATGCGCGATCAAACAAACAAACGAACTAAATTGTCAATAGATAGCGCTGCACGTCATTTAAATCGCGCTATCGAGTGTTATTTGAGTTTATATGAAGTGAACCGCTACTTTTTTATTCCTCACAATTTTTACGGTTTTATAATAGTTAAGATTAAGATTTGAGCGAACAAAAGAAAGTCGTAATCATAAGACATGGTCCATTTTATGAGACACCTGAATCGTGGTGGATTATGCCGCATCTTAGCGCGTTATTCGAGGAAAGAGGCTTGTGATGTGATGTGCCTTTCAGTGGCACGTAGGTATATAGGCTGACGATAATTAAATCATCATTCTATATATTTTCTACTCAAGTTTTAAGCGTCCAAGTTTAAGGCGATTTCAAAGTTTGGTAAGCAATAATCAATAGATGGCGTTAGTAGGAGAGTGGTTAAATCGTTCTAGGTAGGAGTGCTACTACAGAACGAAATAAAACTCTCAACTGTGTACTCAAAGTATTAAAACATCTTTGATATTGTTAAGGCGTGTCCCTTGCACATTTTTTATTAAGTAAACTTGTTTTTAAATTAAATTGTATGGGGCGACGCCATTTTATTTCATGTTTTTGTGTAATGTGTGCTGAAAAACATTAGCAGGAGTCATAGCTTCACGATCATAATCGTATTTCTTGATTAACAAATGTCTCCTCAACATTGGAACAGAGAAAAATGTTGACGCAATGCGATTGACAAGTACGTTTTTGGGACTAAAACGCCATCTAGTAACTGCCGAAGAACTAACTCAAAATCTTTTATTTTTAAAAGGTACGCCTCTTAATTTGTTCAACCCAGAGGTACAACAACCCTTTCGATTTCGTTCATCCAAGATATATGGGTGGTAGAAAACTATTGTTAATTAAACGTATTTTTTTCAAGAGTTCATTGTCATCAGTAATTAAGATAACATAAAGTGTGTTAATAACTTATTTGTTATTTAATTTATAACATCGCGCAACATTTGTTTGACCTTACGTATGTATCATATTTATCACAATAGTGTGTTTTATCTGTTGATCGGCAGGGTCAACCAGGGTGGACCAAACAGCTTATTCAATATGGGGTACTCTTTCTTTATAATCATATGAATAGTTGATGGTATGGTAGGTAACGAAAGTTGAAAACTTCTACAGAAATAGCTCATGCATGTGGATTTACGAGGCATGTCTAATTAATAATTATGCATTAATTGCGTAATATTGATGGAGGAAACGTTTTAGATCATGTAAGTTATCGTGCGTCAATAATGTTTTAAAATGATAATATCGATAAAATCATACTTATAGGCATAGATCAAAGTAAAATTAATGGATAGGCCAGGCCTTACGCGAACATTTGAAACCGGAAAAAAGAGGCAAAACAAATGAAGTACCGAGATGAAAGACAAATTGGCCTAGATTGTATGGACCAATTGCCCTAGTTGTGTGCTTCAACTTAACGCGCTTTAGGCCTATCTATTAATTTTACTTTGATCTAAGCTTAGGTATATTCCACTCCATCAGAAACGGCGTTAGATTTATACAAACATAAAATCTGAATATATTATCAGAAATAAAGACATTACTTTTGTAATTTATAAGTTTGACTATGTAAAAAAAGAAATTGTACTACTGTTCACTCTCTAACTGTACACTATGTTTTTTTGGTGTAAAGTATAATTAATTGGTTGAAGAAATTTTTGATGATGTTTCATCATTCAATAAAATTATTGATTGAAGTGAGGATGTTTTTTTTATCTCAGACACGCACACAGCCGACTGTAGATTTTTCACAAATTCGAAAAACATTTTTAGTGACAGCGCCATCTATGGGCCACACTTGATATCAGCTTTAAAGTCAATGAAAAACCTAAAACTCAAAACTCACCAGTAGCTTTCAAGATCTCGAAGACCTTAGCGTTGGTCTGGTTAGAGATAGCCGCCTTCCCTTCCAGGTCGTGTGCCTTGACGCCATCACCGGCTGTGATCCTGTCCTTGTTGAGAAGCAGGCAGTGTCCGGGAACCTCTGGGAGGTCGAAGACTTGCTTCGTTTTCCCCTCGATGAGGAGGTTGCCGAGTTTGTAGCCATTGACTGGAAAAAAGAAAATTTTAAACACCAGAGAAGTCAGAGATTGTAACTGAAATTAAATAGTTATTTGTTATGCTAGGCTACAAAGTAGTTATATAGGCGCGAGTACTTGTATTGAAACCTGAGCAAGCGTTCAAATATACAGGGTGTAACATATTTTTTTTGTTCTTACAGTTTTGCTCCCATACTAAAAGTTGTTCAGCTTGATGGGAAGAGTATGTGGTTTAAAGGTTAATGATACTTTTCCTTACACCTATAGAATCCTGAGCGTAGGTAGGGTTTCAAAGGTAGGTACGAGATGTAGAATAACTTTGCTACCCAGCAAAACACACAACTTTTCACCTCACTACAGTGAGGAAAATGTGTCAAGTTCAATCAGGCTCGGGATTGATGCACTGATGAGTTAACCGAGGTTGAACAAATTTGGTGTAGGTGCTTTTCACAAAGTTTTTGCTAGCCGTAGTTCAGATAACGCCAGAAAGTTGTTCCTTTGTAACTTCATCAGCAAATCAATGATGCGATTTATCTTCTCATTGGTTGATGTAATAAAGTACAGGGACTGATATGTACATGCGTATAAAGTCCCTAGAAAAGAATAGAATAAAAAACTGCTTAAATATTACAATTGGTAAATTGTTTTTTTTTCTTTATCCGCACACCTAGCAGAGAACTGTTTTCATTGATCAATTGATAGTGAACTCAATGACAATTGAAATAGAGTTGAAAATAGCGTGCAAGAGATCCCTGTCCCTGTGACGTGTTCACAATATTTCTTGCACACTATTATCAAATCTATTTCAATAGCCATCGAGTTCATTATCAATTGATTAATGAAAACGACTCAAACAGTTCTCCGCTAGGTATGCGCTGACGCTTACTAGTTAAATTATTTGTAAAATTTGTGGAACATTGCTCAGTTTCATAGGATTCCATTTTGAATGTTGGAGACGCAGAAGAATTGGCAGGCCATTCAAAAGAAATTTCTATCGTGCTGTCTTTGGAAGCAGTCCAAGGGTCTTTGGAAGCAGTCCAAGGGTCTTTGGAAGCAGTCCAAGGGTCTTTGGAATCAGTCAAAGGGTCTTTGGAATCAGTCAAAGGGTCTTGGGAAGCAGTCCAAGGATTGGATGATTGATTCAAGGTTATATCTCCATCTATGCACTTGCGTATTTTCGACTTGCTTTCTATATCATCCTCTATGTATTCTTCTGCCACCGGACTGGTCTTCCAGCCGCCTTGACGCTTCAGCGAGGTCAGATCAGCGCCCGAGTCGGCCAGAAGTGTGGCCGATGTCCTCCGAAAGCAATGCCCGGTGTATTGCTCTGGTTCTTGTAGTCCGAGGAAAGTGGCAATTTCTCGTGGCAAACCACCAATTTTAGTACTTCCCATAGGCTGTCTTACACATTTTCCCTTGTGATATTGCAAAAAAAATCGATCAATCAGTGTATTAGCCGGTCGCAAGGCTTGATATTTTTCCACAATTTTCACATATTCGTCACGGATAACGAAGTTCCTATCAATTGTCTTGTTGTTCGACAAGTTAACCAGCAGCAACCTTTCTGAATGCTTCTCAATGTTTTTCGTCGTTAGATACGTCAGTTCGTTAGTCCGGCATGCCCCACTAATGCCAATAATGAGGGCAACCTGTAACGCGAAGGAAGATAATATTAGTTTTACATATGCTAAGACAATAAAGGGGCCCATTCACTGCAGTCCTATTTTGCTCAAAATTGTTGGACGCCACGCAGGACTGCGACCACAATCACGATCCGATATTAGCATCAGACTGAAAGACGGACTGCAGTGAATGGGTCCCTTTAAGTACATACTTTCACATAAAAGTACTTTGAACAAAGTTAATTATATTTAATAAATTGAAATACTTACTTTTGTAGCAAGATATTCTGAGTCTGGCGCTTCGTTGATAAACTGCTCAATGTTAGCAGCTGTGAAAATCTTCGACTTTTTCGGTTTGTGGCCGCTTGCCTGTTTCTTTAGGAACGCCAATAGTTTCGAGTATTTTTCTATGTGTATATCATTTTTTGACTTGATCGTGGCTTTTAGCATCGAGAAAATGCTCCATAGTGTGCTCGATTTCCTTGTTTTAGATAATTCAATGAAGTATGCTAGCAATATAGTCTCCGAAAACGTTTTCGTGTCTGTAGTTTGTCTCCATGCATTGAACAAATCGTAAGTTTTTAGATACTTTTCGCGCGATTTTTCCGGAAGAAAACTCAATTCGGAATTATGTACCACTTGTACTAACTCTGAAGGTGTTAAAACATCTTCGTCGCTGCTGAGGTCGCTCATATTTCTTGGTTTCTTTCGATTTTTATCAAAAAACGATGGAAAATGAAAACCGAACCCCACTAGCGGATAAAACACACTTTTGCACTCCGATTTACACACCGATGGCAGGAAAGTTAAGAAAGGTCTCAGATCTCGTGTAATTCTCATTCACTGCCCGAGGTTAGTCTAAGTACTCTCAATTCTCCTCGAATGGAGGTGGAAAGCAGCAGTTTCGTTTAGCGCAGGGGGACCAAAATTGACGTTTTCCGCACAGCATAACTATATCTTTCCTTCCGGAGGGGAGAAAAATAATTAAATAGGGTTGCCAGACGGACGTACAACATTTTTTCCTCGTACAAAAGCACGAAAAAAAATCTCGTACAGGAATAAAGAGTTTTCTGACAGCTAGTAAAACGTAGTTCAACATACAGGCGATAGATGGCGTTGACCAGAGAGGGGTCCGAAAACGAAAACTTTAGGCTAATAAAAAGAAAACAAAAATGCATGTCACTGAGTCAGATGCATCCGTTGACGAAATATATGTTAATATTTTGCTGCTTACTTAAAAAAACACAAATTCTTACTATTTTATTTGTTTTATTATCTGCAAGGTCGCTCAACCCTGTGTCGTCAACACCATCTATCGAGCCATTAGGAACTACCTTTTCTTTTTTAATTGATTTTTGAAAATCCCTCAACTGAGGCGTTTTCCAAGACTAGTAAATCGAAAAATCACTAGATGGCAACGTTAAAATTACTCATATTTTAAATGATACAAATGCTTGGGTCTGAGTGTCACTAACTTATAGTTTACTGTATAGTATCAATGAGCGTTTTTCTTATTGTTTTCTAGGGGATCGATAGATGGCGCTACGGTCTGTGCGAAGAAACGTCAACATTTCAAAAAGTGTTTCTTTAAAATAGTAATGAGTGAAAAGATGATCAAGAAGATGCCAACGCATCTTTTAATGACATATTTTATTATTTACTAATCATTTTAATCGAAAATTCTAAACTTTTACGCCCGATATGGCTGAATGGGCTCGACGACTTGGCATTAAAAAAAAAAGGCAGGCACAGACTTGACCAGATTTTGACAGGATCTCGCTTGCGGCTCTATGGGGCGATAAACATGCCATCTGTCGAGTTTTTTAGGAAATAAATTTAAAAAAGAAAAGAAAAACGCTCATTAAATAGACTATGTATTACTGTATAGTGTATACATAACCTTAGCTTATGAATTTATTGTAATAGTCAATATGTCGTATTATGCTGTAGAGTTTGATCAGACCATCATACTGAACAACTTTCTCTATGAGACCAACATCGAAATCGCGAAAAAAAATCTACTATCCCATACAAAACTGTAAACCTACTTGAACGAAATGGGACAGCTGTCCCAGTTTTGTATGGGATAGTAGATTTTTTTTCGCGATTTTGATGTTGGTCCCATAGAGAAAGTTGTTCAGTTGGACGATCAGATCATCCTCTTAAAAAAGTGTCAGCATATTAAGAAGGGCCCTATATGTAATGTAAAATTGAGCATTTTTTTTTTTTAACCTGTTTTGTCCCACTGCTGGGCAAAGGTCTCCCCTAAACTTGTACAAAAATTTGATTAATTCAAAGTATCAAAACGTCTTTCACATATATCCTTCATAATCCTATTAACGAATCAATAAATTGCTCCCTTAAATTAGGGAGTCCAAAAAAACACGTACGCTTTTGATTTGACAGCTAAATTGGCACGTCTATAACGCCATCCTTCCAGTGTCTTTGAACCATTTTTTTTTAAATGAAAACATTGAAAACGCCTCATTTCAGAAAAAGTCTACTGGCAGCCCTGAAAATTACCGGTAGGGGAGCAAGGGGTACCTAATGGGAGTCAGCGGTAGCTTTACCATGAGTTTACAGTGAGTGAACTCGCTAGCGAGGGTGAAACAGATTTCTATGGCAAATTGAACAGCGCCTCCTAGCGGTCACTGAAAGAACTAAAATCGGTAGTATGAGTCAGTCTGGTAAAAAACCTATCGAAATCATATCGCTAGCGATTGACGTTTTGCGGCAGTAACTATAGAAATTCGGTACCATGAGTCATAAATTTGACATACGTTGTCGAGAAATACCGTTACGATAGTGGTGAAGTCATTCACTAGCATAATCAAGCGTGAATGCATAGTGAAAGTTTGTCGATTGACAATAAGTTGATTAA
This sequence comes from Agonopterix heracliana, assembly GCA_963693445.1. Classification (NCBI taxonomy): domain Eukaryota; kingdom Metazoa; phylum Arthropoda; class Insecta; order Lepidoptera; family Depressariidae; genus Agonopterix; species Agonopterix heracliana. Next base: position 20,385,302 of record OY856308.1, on the reverse strand, counting down.
TTTAGAGTATTATTTGTCAAAATAACGTCTTAACGAATAACCACTCTAAACTGCATTCATCTACTATTCCGCCAAACCACTAGAAACGAAATATTTCGCCATAAAAGCTGGCTTACAATCGTTCAAAGTCAACACTTTATAGGTTCTAAAGTTTGAAATAAATGTTAAGTGGCTTTTTCTTCTTTTTTCAAATGTGTTGTTCAGATCTAGAAAAAGCCTATAAAATTATCTTCAAGCCTTTTGTAGTAAGTTAGAGTACCACCTTTAATGACGGAAATGTATGAAACAGCTAATTTTTTGCTATTTCAAAGTTGGTCCCGTAGTAAAAGTTGTTCGTTTGATGTAAAATAATGTCAAATGTAAAGTAATGTTGAAAACGCATTTAAGATTACAACCCGTATATATTGTAAAATAACTTCCTTTTTGTTTACTTAGATTCATTTTTGTACAATGCCTTTCGATTTCCATATACTCCACTAGTAACTGGAATTGTGATACACTGGTTCTAATTTTATTTTCGTTTAAACTCTTTAAAAACTTCGTAGGTAACAAACACAATCACAGCTATTCACAGCACAATACAACGTCACATTGACAAAATAAAACCAATATAAATTAAACAATCACTATGCGACTAATGCGACGATCTCTATGAAGGTCCTATGACGCTTTTAATTGGGAATATCTATCTTACTCTGTCTTTTGAGTGTAGTTAGAAAGAAACAGCTTCATTAGTTGTGAAGTTGACACGTAACTACGTGTATACCAACACGACGACACGATAACTTAAACAATCGAGCTAGACTAAACATAAACAATCGAGCTAACACTAGCGAGTATAGAAAATGTTTATGTAACTCATGGTGCGAGTTTAGTCGAATACCATTCGATGCTCGTTTATACGCTATCGACTCGGGTATTGTAATGTCATTTTTCGATAGCAACTCATGGTAGATGTACGGGTAATAGGAGCGGTGGGACTAGAGACAAAACTATAGCTCGTATTCACTCTGTTGCCACTCGGGCGCCTTCGTCACACTGTGGCCGTGTTCCCCTAACACGCTCGGCTCGCCTGAGCCACGCATTATAACGCTAGTTACAATATGTTTGTTACAATCAAACCGTATTATATAGCGAATCTTATCAATTTTGAGTATTTGTGCGTGTAATTTAATTACAAGCTAGATTCAGGATATATTTATTTTTTTATTTTCAAGATGGTGGTATAGTCTGTCTATAAAGTCGTGGCATGAATGTTTGAGGAACTTATCATTTTAGTATGGTGGTGTTGCCAGGTTTAGCTTGATTTTGACGTTCTTGCGTGGAGAAAGCGCCCTCATGTTTTGCCAAGACTTTACAGGGTGTTTCATAAGTAACAATAAATATTTAAAACTCTTAAGGGGGTTGTTTAGACCGTCAAACTGAACAACTTTCTCTATGGGACCAACATTGAAATCGCAAAAAAAAAATTCATATCCCATACATATTTTAGCTCTAGTCGATTTGTAGAGTGTGGAACATCAATTTTTTTTCGCGATTTCGATGTTTGTCCTATAGTGAAAGTTGTTCAGTTTGATGGTCTATACCACCCCCTTAAAGGTTTATTTGTATTTTTGTAACACCTTGTATAGACAGACTGCAGGTTTTCGGGTAATCAGAGCTTATTAGGTAAGCTCTTTGCGTTGCATTTTTTGTTTGGATCTCTAAAGTTTATTATTATCCGGTTACGATTTATATTATTATTTATATGAATTAGTGAGATTTCTTCAGACTGACTACACATTACACATTATGGGAATGTATAGGCTCTCATTTCCTGCAAAGTCGGGTAATGGGAGGCGGGAACGATTCTGTTTTTTGAAATAAGTTTATCTGTGGCCAAACTTTGACCCTGTGATTAATGATAGTCAAATAAGTAAGAATTTAGTTTCTAACAAAATTTCCTATAGTATCCATAAATTTGCTAACATACCGGCGATAGATAAAATTTTATTAGGCTAAAAAGTTATCAAACATGCGTGTCACTGAGTCAGGCGCATAGATTACCTAATATAAGTATATAAGGTCATCCGTTGACGAAATATATGTTCATATTTGCTGTTTACTTAAAAAAACAAGCTCTTACTATTTTATTATCTGCAAGTTCGCTAACCCCTGTCTCGTCAATGCCATCTATCGAGGCATTAGGAAATAAGTACTTTTTCTTTTTTAATGGCTTTCGAAAAATCCCTCATAGACTTTTTAAATCTATAGGTACCCCACTAAGGTACAGTCAAGAGCACATCAACCTTGACAATCGAAGTGCGATATTGTGTCTAGCTTGACGTGCTCTTGACTGTACCTAACTATTTTAGCAAATATGTTTAGCAAAAGTTAAGCAACCGTAAAGTATTTGATTAAGTGAATTTGATTTGTCAATATCAAAAGGAAGAAGAAGCAGATAAATCATTTTCTATTTTTTAAACAATCAAGGCAAAAAAACCGTCTAATAAATAACGAAGGTCGAATGAGCGAATACTTTTGCCTTTTGCGCAAAGTAAAACTTGTTATAATCCGACCGAAGCGAGACGAACACACTTCTATAGAAATACAACTGGCAGAAAAACTTATGAATTTAGTTGGTTTGTCCCGATAATGCGCCGGAAAAAAACTTACCTTCTTTCGGATGAGACATTTTCGGTTTTTGTGAAACAGTAAACAACAATGAGGCGGGCTAGTAGGACAGAGAGGATCGCGCGACAGGTCTACAACTCAGCAAGGGCCTTTTATAAAGTTTTGACATCCAGCATCTGAGGAGAATCACCACGTGCTCGCCTACGCACTCGCCCGGTTGACTTTTTGATAACAAGTTGCTATAGTGCGACTACGCTGTCTTGGTGCTGGTAAGTTAAATTGATCAGAATTTTATGAACAGTTAGGCCGAGATTCAGAGACGATTTGTAAGTCATACTCGAACTCCCGTATGTCAAAATCCATACCAAGCCAAGCCAAGTTGAACAATATACATTTCTACCCTACTTAGCTCGAACTAGGACTAAAAAAATCGTCTCTGAATCTCAGCCTTACAGTGCGACATAGTAGAAAACGGTGACAGCAGGAACTAAATATTCTAGTACCAATCGTAGGTCGTTCTTGCCAGCTTATGCTTGATTTTGACGTTCTTGCGTGGAGGCAGTGCAGTGCCCTCATTTATATTCTACTCTTTTATACGCACTAGGACAGCATATTTTTTTTTGCTCCGATTGGTTAGCTCAAAAGTAAACGTTTTTCAGTTTGATGGGTAGACTCTTAGTTTACAAGGATGCTAATGATATCAATTTCACCCTGTATAAAGTTAAATAGTAACAATCACTTTACAAACGAGTCGATGTACACACGGCGACACATCAAGTTACGCACCCTATTCAGGGTGTTTCATAAGTAACAATAAATATTTGAAACTCTTAAGGGGGTTGTTTAGACCGTCAAACTGAACAACTTTCTCTATGGGACCAACATCGAAATCGCAAAAAAAAATATTTCACATCCCATACATATTTTAGCTCTAGTCGATTTGTAGAGTATGGAACATCAATTTTTTTTTTCGCGATTTCGATGTTGGTCCCATAGTGAAAGTTGTTCAGTTCGATGGTCTATACCACCCCCTTAAAGGTTTATTTGTATTTTTGTAACACCTTGTATACCCATAACTACACTAGGTACAAAACACAAAATACTGCCTGACTACATGACTTCAATAGCCACCACACGTCCTGGGGTTACAGTAAAAATGATAGGAATGGCGAAGAACTCTACGCCTGGTCTGAGAGAAACAACCAACACCTCATTTTTGACCCAAAAGGGCGAAGCTCATTCAGATCAGCCAGATGGAACAGCAACACAAACCCTGATCTATGTTTTGCATCAGAGGATACTAACGGTAACGTCCTTCCAGTCAAAAGAGTCATCCTCAAAAGCTTTCCCCGGAGTCAACATAGACCGGCCCTTATTACTGTTGTATTGGAAGTTCCACTCGTAAACTCCACCCCCCGGCCTCGCTGGAATTTCGCAAAAGCAGACTGGGACGCTTTCTCAGCTAAACTAGATGCCACCGTACGTTTTATAGAACCATCGGTCAAAAATTACAACCGTTTTGTCGGTGCTGTTATAGCTACTGCCAAACGAACCATCCCACGTGGGTATCGCAAGGAGTACGCACCGGGATGGACGGCTGAGACCGAGGAAGCGTATGAAGAGTTCATCTCTACGAACGATGCCAATGCTGCCAAAAAACTGCTGGCGTCCCTCGACGCCTCGCGAAAGGCGAAGTGGGAGGCTTCCGTGGAAAGCATGGATTTTACCCATTCCAGCAGGAAAAGCTGGACTCTACTTGGAAAGCTGGGTGGGACACCACAGTACGAGAAAAAGTCTGCAGCTATTCACCCAGATGACATTGCTAAGCGAATGCAGCTCGTAACAAAAAGTGCTAGGGCAGATAAAACATTCAGCAGAGAAATCAGAAAGAAGGTTTCACAATTTTTGACTACAGCGGACACAGTTGAAACATACAGCAAACCGTTCACCCTCTTCGAACTAGCCGACGCGTTGAAACTCACAAATGCAAATAAAGCTGCAGGACCTGACGAAATCTATCCTGAATTTCTTAGAAATTTGGGAAAAAGAGCCAGAAAGTGGCTACTGCAGCTCTTCAACAACGTGCTAGAAACAAGCACACTGCCCACAGCATTTAAAAGATCGAAAGTGATAGCTCTTCTGAAACCGGGAAAACCATCCAGCGATGCGGCTAGCTACAGACCTATATCGCTCCTCTCCGTGACCTACAAACTGCTTGAACGGGTGCTGTACAACCGGATATACAACGTCGTCGATGCCACTATACCATCAGAGCAAGCCGGTTTTAGGGGCAACAGAAGCTGTGCTGATCAAGTCCTGGCACTGTCCTCACATATTGAAGCTGGGTATCAAAGTGGCTTTAAGACGTCCATAGCTTTCGTTGATTTAAGTGCGGCTTACGATACGGTTTGGATAGACGGACTCCTGAGTAAGATCAGTAACACTATCCCTTGCCGTAGAACGCTCCGCCTCATTAAGACTTTGCTTGGTCCGCGCTGCGTCAGAGTTTTCCTTGGTGATAAATGTAGCCGATATAGGCTGCTCAAAAACGGGCTTCCGCAGGGGTCGGTTTTAGCGCCACTCCTGTTCAACATTTATACCAGTGACATGCCAGAAACCAGATCCCAGAAATTTGTCTATGCGGACGACCTGGCTCTGGCTTATCAGGCCAGGACCTTCGAGGCCGGTGAATCTGCTCTTACTGAAGACTTAGAAACGATGGGTGACTACTACACCAAGTGGCGTCTCTGCCCCAACCCTTCAAAAACAGAGGTCTCATCATTTCACCTCACAAACTGCCTCGCGAACAGGAAGCTCAAAGTTACCTTCTGTGGAGAATTAGTCAAGCATAATTTTACCCCCAAGTACTTAGGGGTAACCCTGGATCGCTCACTAACCTACAGACAGCATCTCCACAACGTTGCACAAAAGGTGAAAACAAGGCTGAATATCATCAGGAACCTGGCCGGTACAAGCTGGGGCGCTACAGCTCCTGTTCTCCGCACCTCTGCCCTGGCGCTGGTGTACTCCGTCGCGGAATACTGCGCTCCGGTATGGTACCGCAGTGCACATACGGACAAAGTTGACACCCAACTCAACGAAGCCATGCGCTTAATTACGGGAGTAATCAAGTCAACCCCACTGCCATGGCTTCCTGTTCTTTCGCACATCCCTCCACCGGAGCTCCGCAGGAATAAATCAGCTGCCAACGAATGGAAAAGGTGCTTCCAACAGAATTATGCGGCCCCCATGCCTATCAGGAAAACGCTGGACTCGATTCCTCGATTCCTACATACCGTCTTCCATCCAGATCACCAATCTGGACCGACGACCGAATTCAGTCCCAGTACGATGTAAATAGCGCATGGCGGGCAGATTGGGGCCTTTTTGACCATCCGCATGCAAGCCTCGTGCGAGACCCGACTGTCAAACCAGCTGGTTTTGAAAAGGACCGTAAGACCTGGGTTAAGCTTAACCGGTTCAGAACCAACCACGGAAGGACTAACTATCACCTCCACAAGTGGGGTTTGAGGGAGTCTCCAACCTGCGACTGCGGGGTACCTGACCAGACCCTCTCCCATGTGGTAAACGAGTGCACTCTGCGCCGTTTCCCCGGTGGAATCGAAGAACTCCACAGGCTAACCCCGGCAGCGGAAGACTGGCTGAAACACCTCGACCTCGAAATTTAACCCCCCCCTCGGATCCAAGCAGGAAGACAAAAATGCCATACGATATGATGATGACAAAATACTGCGGTAGAGAAGAGAGCCTGCATAGACACGGGCGCAGCGTGCCGTGAGACGAAACAACAACAACATCAGGGGCGCCAGGGGGGCCATGCCCCCCCCCCCCCCCCCTGTATCCGCCACTGAACAACATACCGCACCGTCTCGCACGATTCGCAACGTTCAACTTCTAATAGTTCAAAGTCCAAATCGGGTAGCCTGACGTGTCGTCGTGTGTACACACGTGCACGTCTATGCAGGCTCTCCACCGCACTACTTTGTGTTTTGTACTTAGTGTAGTTATGGGTATATAGGGTGCGTAACATGATGTGTCGCCGTGTGTACAGCGAATTGCCTAAGCTTGCCGGGCTGCACGGCGTGCATGTAAACCCAGCATCAAACGTCACTTTTGACAACTCGCTCACAGTGCTAACGCTACGAGCCGTGAGCACTGTTGCAAGCAAATAAATTCGGAACGACATTTATCGCGCTCACAGCAGCATAGTCGGCGTAATTCGGGACGCACCGTAGAAAAATTAAATTATTTACAAAACTTATTTTTCATCCCATTCCCTCTTACTGATAAGGAACATAAGTATCTATGGGGTTAACCGAGGTCGAGGTATTACAACTCTCAGAAAAAGCAAAATTAAATTGCAAAAATTAAATTAATTTCAATTTGCTTACAGATATTGCAACTTAGTCAGACATAGGCAACGATAATAATTAATAGATGTCTATCAGGCACGATTTTTTATTCATTTTCGTCATATCTCCATTGCTTTCCAGTAAGTATACGCGTTCAGTTTATTTTGAATTTTGATAGGTAATATTCAATCACAGACTTAATAGAGAGTACTATATATCTACGGCAAAGAGTACATTATAAAAATCAGTTTTCCGAGAGTTCCAATGAGTACCAAAACTACTTGGTCACAGTATTTTCTTCCTACCCACTCCCACCTATTTGTCGACTCTTTCGCACAGTTAGTTAACTTCAATCAAATTCAAATACGGCCATTCAATTATTTCTTGAAACATTGCGATTCCTGTCGTTCAACAGTGCTCAGCAGCCTTATCTGAGTTATTATTGGAATTCTATATTCACTACGCATTTCGGTGTTAATAAAATACTTTTACAAATAAGGTGAGTGTAAAAAAACATTTATTATGAGTTCTAAAATCAGCTGTTGACTTTTCGGAATAGGTAAATTATAGGTGTTGTGTTTGAATATCCGATGGAATTGAATTGTCGTTCTTGTGTACGGCTTTAGAATTTGTTTACGACGTTTTGACTTGGCACGGTTATGCTGATTGACAATGACATAAGTTTGGTTGGTGTCCACATGGTTCAGTGGTTTAGTTTTTACTTATTTTTATTTCGCAAAAGTTTAATAGATTTAATAGTGTGACTTCTTTTAGTGGAGATCAATTAATAGTATTTAATTAGTGTTTTTTTTGCACTGTAAGTTAAACTTTATGGGTTATTTTACAACTATGAACCCTTATTCATTTCCTTTAAAAAAATTTCATGTTTTGTTTTAATTATTTACTATAAACAATTTAAAACTAAGATCTCATACATCTATTGGTTCTGTACTGGTTATTTTCTGCTTACTAACCATAGATAAGCTACTATTACTAACACTGCTAATTACTTAAAAAATACCTATTTATAAAAATATGAATAAATCGCTCATCTCAATATTTTCTAGACTTGTACGCTAGTCAGAACAAATTAGTGTTTTTAAATAAATAAATAAATAAATATCTTGGACAGTGTCACACAAATTATCTAGTCACATTTAAAGTTCCAGAATGTAGCCTGGACTTGTATTATGATAACTAGACAATGATATAGAATACATATATAGATACAAACATCCATGACTCGGGTACAAATATTTATATTCGTCATACAAATATTTGTCCCTTACGGGATTCGAACCCGCGACCCTCGACACAGCAGGCAGGTTCACTACAGACTGTGCTGTCGGGCCGTTTTAACACAAGTGAGTAGGTATCTCCTAAATACCTACTAAAATATTACAATATTTTTATAGGTTTGGTACTGAGTTTACTCACAATTCAAAACAATACCTTTTTTTTAATTTCAAAATTGATGTTATAGCTACATACCTACAACTTTCTTTAAGCATAACTAATGAATAGATAACAATAGTAGGTACACTATAGAAACGAACTCCCATGTTAAATGTCAAAATATGCATACAAAATGTCAAGAAACACCTACCAATCTCATGTCGGTTTAACCATAGTTTCGCTTCTATACAGTACCATTATTATCTATTCGTTTGGTTGAACCTCATCTGCCATCATCAAATCACATATTTCATCATCAGATATTTCAGTCGCTCCATCCTTTTCTGTTGCTCATTAACGTCATTTGCTAGGGCGAGAAAGATAACGGGAATATGATTGCATGCGGCAGCACCTGCAGTGCTGCGACCTTCCTCAATCTAGCCAATAACGTTCCTGAGCAACAGAATAGGATAGAGGGTGAAAAAATGAGATACTTACAGTAGGTACTTTATTCTTAATACTAACTAAAAAAAATTCTTCAACCGTACCAAGGCCACATCAAACTTACAGTTTGCGATCTGTCCCACCCCTGTCACCTGACTTTATACGTACATCTTACTTAGACAATATAACTATGGATGTGGTTATGTGTGTAAAGTACCTATTTGACGGGCAATCGATTGTGTGCTTCCTGCCAAGACCGAATTGTGCAGCAGAAATAGATCGCACGATCGCAAATACCAAATACTTTTTGCTTTCTTCACCCTTCAAATACATGGTCAATGAAGGAGGTGATACCATTGAGGGGAAGGAACATAAGATCTCCCAGTTTTGGGTATCCATCTCCGAGATCTTGATTATGGTCAATTGATCATGTAGGTCCCTCGTTATATGGTCTAAGACATCTTATAAAAGTTTTCCTTGAACAGGGTTTTTATCCTAATGCACTTTAACAAAAACAGGATAATATGTTTAAATTCTTCATTTACCTACTAAAGGAACTAGTCAGAAAATGATTATATGATTATTCACATGTTTGTTTGTAAATATTATAAACGAGCATACATAGACTCAGGCCCGTCCGTCTTCTGACAGTTATTCCTCGGATGGATTGCCATTCTCTAACCATTGACCCACTAAAACATGGCAAAATTAACCTAAACATACACGAACAAGTTCTGAAGTATATCTTTTATCAACAAAAGGTTAATTTCTAGACGATGTATCTTATCTTATCTTGTTGTGGGGGCTGGCAAGCCAGTAACACTTCGACCCAGTGGGATATTTTGTGTTAGCCCCAATACTTTTTACTCACTTCTTCACCCTTCAAATACATGGTCAATGAAGGAGGCAATACCATTGAGGGGAAGAAACCTAAGATCTCCTAGTTTTGGGTATCCATCTCCGAGGAGGCACATGAGTTTTGCCGTCTAGACTATGTTGAAACTTTTTTCAGTTCATTCATCATTTGTAAACACTTTGTAGAGAATAGAGCAGAATAGAATATCATTATTTATTTTCCCGGCGGACAGCCGGACATATAAAACAATCTTAATTAGAAATCCTGTATATTTTACCAATTATGGTGAGAAGAATAAGCATAGCATATGCTCACGACTATATTCCCCGAGGGGAAATCCATGTTTCACCAGTAGTACCGAGACTCTGTCCAGTGTGACGGGGGTGAGCCCGTCGCCACTTATAATGGACAGTGGTACAATACATGCCTCGAAATTGAAGCATGCAGGTTTCCTCACGATGTTTTCCTTCACCGAAAAGCCTGTGGTGTTACAAATCGTACATAAATTCCGAAAAACTCATTGGTACCGCCTGGACGGGGATCGAACCATCGCCTCCTGCACGACAGGCAAGGTTACTCGCCACTGGACCACCACGGCCACCACGGCGAGAAGAATATAAATATTAAAATAAAAAATAATCGTAATTACAAAAGAAACTTGAAACTAAACTAGGATGTGGTGCAGGTTCGTTCCTTGATGGAGAGTACCCAAAACATTGGCAGCATTTCCTCGCTGAATGGCTGATCCATTGAGCGAGGAACGCATTATCAGCTAGAATATGAGCCTTTGAGTCTAGCGAGAGCTTTGAGAGGTATTTATTGTACATACCTATAGTATTTCTTATACTGTGGTTTACGGTTACCTATCGTACTTTCGAAAAAGAGTTTTCCGAATTTTAGTTCTCCGAAATCGTTACACTTTTTATTGTTTCCCTTTTTTTTTGTTTCCCCGAAATATTATTCGCCATATTTTGAGGAGCCAGATTTTTTATTGTCCTTTTTTTCTTTTAACCAATGAATCAAAATTCTGTAACACAGTTTTCCAAAGTTATGTAAGTCAGATAATTTACTTTTTCGAATATTTGGTTTTCCGTACAGTCTCTTTTCCGCAGAAATATTTAACCTAACCTTTCCTAGAATTTAAAAAAAATCCGATTGTTTTTCTCAGGCAGGGGGCGTCCACCCCACTGCACCTTCAACATACATATAAGCAAACAAGCAAGTATGCAGCAAGCAAGCTAGCATGCAGCAAGCAAGCAAGCATGCAGCGAGCAAGCAAACATGCAGCAAGCAAGCAAGCATGCAGCAAGCATTTTGATGCTCCGCTCGCTTCGCTCGCTCCGCTAAGTGTCTTACATGTTCTAACCTAACCTAACCTACAATTTTAAAACCACCAGTTTGTTTTTCTCAGTCAGGGGGCTTCCGCCCCCCGAACCCCCCTCGCGGGGGGCGCAGCCCCCCTGCACCCCCCAACATGCATACAAGCAAGCAAGCAACATGCAAGCAAACATGCAGCAAGCAAGCAAGCATGCAGCAAGCAAGTAAGCATGCAGCAAGGATTTTGATGCTCTGCTCGCTTCGCCCGCTAAGTGTTTTACATGTTCTAACCTAACCTAAACTACAATTTTAAAACCACCAGTTTGTATTTCTCAGGCAGAGGGTTTCCGCCCCCCGCACCCCCCAACATGCATACAAGCTAGCAAGCAACAAGCAAGCAAGCATGCAGCAGGCAAGCAAGCAAGCAGCATGCTAGCAAGCATGTTGGTGCTATAATCCTGGTATCATGTATCTAATAGGTAATTATTACAGAAAACTTTACTGTGTTGTGTCCTAGTCATACTATGGACGAAGTTGCTTCTACATTTTAAAACTTCGAACCCAGAAGACCGTTGTCAAAAGAAAAAAAATGATTACGAAATTCTGATTTAAATTTTTCTGGAAAATGATACTTCTGTCAAGTCTTTATAAGGAGTAACAAATGTATGTGTAACAAAATATCTGTCACTAGAAACTTCTATAAACCGTTTTCGAACAACTGAAATTCGGTCAGTGAAATTTCGAAAGTAAGATAGGTTACCGTGGTTTACTACTTAGATCAAAATAAAATTATTTTGATCTAAGGTTTACTATCTAGTTTACTATACATAGTTTGAATAGTTTCTGCGTTCTAAAATTAAACAAATGATGCAAGTTTTTATTCTATTGCATTGATTGATGCCATATATTAGTAAATACATTACTAGTTATGTAATTATTAATTTATTTGTTTTGTTTAGTTTGTCAGCACTTGTTAGTTCAATAAAATGCTAAAAGAGAGCCTTGTTACAACAGCAAAAAAGTTTTAGTAAAGTTTCTGATTTCCCTAAAAGGGTTAACTATATCATTCATTCATCATAAATTAATCGCCTTATGCTTGTGACTAGCACTGCATCTCTGCCAATGTCTAACAGTTTGTGGTAGGTAGTATTTATCCCAATTTCAAGGATTGTTTTTGAGCAAAAATACAGTTGCGGAAAGATAGCGGAACCACGTGGAAAGCTCATACTTGAACCGCGCGAACACCACGCGAATGACACAACCGCTCGCGGCCAAACTCGCAACGCGACTCTTCCTTAAAATGTATTCTAATGAGATAGGTGCTCGAAATTTTGCTACGCTAGCATTAGAATCTAAACTCTTAGCATTCAAGGTTCAAAATGCAAACTTTAATTTATATTCAAATAATTAAGTTTATCTAGCTCATGACTGTCACGTTATTGGCCCATTCACTCGTTCTTGGCCTGACAGATAATAGGTCTTAATTAGATACGAAACAGAAAATAGACAACAATATACAAATAGATTATCTAGATATCTGACTTGACTTAGTTGACCTATCGCTGCATGGTTGAGAAATGAAAAATTGTACTGTATAAAGTATTAAATGGACACTCCCTGCCCCCCACACCTTTTCACCTCACTTCCTCCTTCCTCGTTAGGAAGCCTTAGAATTAGATAGACCATTTATATATGGACGAGTTACGCGTGTAATTCTACTAACAAACTTTTCTGTCACTTTTTGCGGGGGATGAGGTAGCATGAAATACGCAACTTTGGATTTTATTCCGTTACTTTAGAGTCTAATTATGAATATCAAAAATAATGACAGATAGTCTCGTGTGAACCCCAAACAAGACAAGTTGTTCCGCAATTATAGGCGGTCTCGTTTAGTGATATGGTATAAAATTGTATGCACATGTACATGATCATTTGATCTTGTACCTTGACATAGGGGAATGCTAACGTAAGGCAGGTCCCGAACCGTGTCAGAAAATAGTAACAAGGGTGTATTACTTACACGCACTCACTCACTCAGCATCACACATTTGTATGAAGTGACAGCCAAGTGTGGTAGAACTTGTAAAAAGGGCTTTAAAATAGACTACCTCATTTCTTCCCGTCGGTGTCGTAGGAGGTGAAGGGATAAGGTCTCTTAAGCAGGGTTTTAGTGGACAAAAGGCTTCAAGGTTTCAGGTGGACTGTTTTCGGTGGTGCAAAATGTTGGTGTAAAAAGATGTAGATATTACTTTCTTTTTTAAATTGGTTTTTTTTTTTTTTTTTTTTTCTCTCGCGCCTGATAACGTGGCTCTTTCACACTCTGACATTGGCAGAATTATTGTGGCGGTCACAATAACCAGCCATTTAAAAAAAAATGTTTTTTTTTGCCACGCTAATAAACATAGCGAAAAACAGTCTGTAAATTATAGTGGTCTAAATGTTGTATGTTGTAATCTGGAAATAAATAAAATAAAAATCAATATCTAAACAAGGTTCGAAATTATCAAGATAATTATTTTCTTTGATAAATATCAGATAAGCTGATTCTTAGTTTTGAGAAAATTTCTGACTAAAAGTTCTAAAATGGCTTTTTTTGCTTTTATTCATTCTTATCCAGACCAAAAAGCACCTAGTCTTTGGCATAATTGTTTTTCATCACAAAGAATAACAAGTAATTGAGAAAAACTACAGAAAACAGTGAGAAAAATGATTTCGCGTTTTGTAGCTTCTTTCTTCGCGAATCTTGATCGGAAATACATGGCGTGACATTGCTAGCGCAAGCTTTTTGTGAATCCGATAGATTTTATCATTATCAAGATAATTATCATGATAATTACTAAAGATAATTATGACTTCGAACCCTGGACATAAATTACTCAGTTCCATCACTGGAGGTTAGCAGTCAGCTCTGCATATCCATATCTATTTAAAATAATATAATTAACTCATTGCATTGTCTTGTTTTTAAAATATGCAATTATCATACTATGGTTAAAAAATTTGGGTGTTGAAACATAAGACATGTGAATTAAACATACTTCATTCAGAGAATTGTAGAAATTGTAGAGTCAACAAAAGAAAGCACAAATTGCCAACAAGTGTTTTGCAATATTTACGTTAAGGTGTCATGTTTCCAAAATGTTACTACTCCACGTGTTTGTTTCAGCTTACAAAACTGTCAAGTTAGTGATTTTAATTTTTTTATCAAAATATTTTTTTTGATACATTTCTCCATCATTTGAAAAGTTTTGTATTATACCTCATTCCATCCAAAACCTTCAATTGGCTAAAAGTGACGACTAAGCGATAAAATAGAAACATTTTCCTTAGTCGCCTCGTACCACACCCATGGAAAGAAATGGGGTGGTCCATTCTAAGCAAGAAATAAATCTAATAATAGTCAAAAAATCTAGTGTTATTCTGTAATTTTGAAAATTGTTTGTGGTGTGCACGGAGCGGCCCCTTACATGGTGCCCCCACTATGGGACATTTTGTGGTTAAGAAAATATACCAGTTAGTGCACTCCATACAAACGATCTTTAATTATGTTTCGAATATTAACCAATTTGATACAATGACATTTTTAAACACGATCTAGAAACTAAATCGGTGGAGGCCCGCGTGGTGGAGTATGTATGGACCACTCCCTCTCACCATTGTTCGTGAGAGGAGGCCTTTGCCCTGCAGTGGGATTCTACAGGCTATTAGATACAAAAATCTATGTCGGTCGTTTGTCAGATTTCTGTAAAAATATTAGATTACGACCGTCCTAATGAAGTAGTATGATTTCTTCTTCTTATGTCGGCAACACACATCCCATTTCCATCCGATAGTATATAAGACCCTCTCCCTTCTTTCAGGAAGGAGAGGGACGGAAGCTTTAGACATTATACTATTTTCTGATGCTTCCATCCCTCTCCTTCGTGATGGGAGGGAGAGGGACTTACACTTTGGATCAGACAATCGGATGGAATGTCTGACTTCTATTGCCAGCCTTAGTGGTAACCTCATGGCTGAGGGACGTGACCATCGTGGGCCTCTTGTGCCACCACCACCTCCAGGCCACTAAATCTTGGGCCCGGTGTATGCTGGCCTGTAGTGTTGTCTCGGTAATTTCTTTTACCTCATCTGTCCATCTCGTAGGAATGCGTCCTCTACCTCTCTTTCCCTCCATACGGTCGGTGATCATGAGTTTTTCCAAACTATTAGATCTCCTGACCGTATGCCCACAAGTAGTACACGAGTCTAATTTATAATTAGAAATACTGTCGTAGACTTTAGATTATGCAATGATGTCAGGTAGTGAATGCTATAATCAAAGCATTGCACAAGCAGTAAGGCTCGAAGGTACAAATATGTTACTTGATACAGTCTTGTAATCATGCTAGTCTATAATGTAATCAGTAAACTTTAACCCTAGTTCAATTCCATATCAAAAGTGGCTTAAAAGTTACACTTATTAACACCTTTTTATTTTGAAATGATTTTTTGACCTGCATTGTTTTGTTGTTTATATTTTAACTAATCATGTTCCAACAAATTTTAAATATCTAAAATTTAGCCAGAAAGACTCGTGGTTGATTTGACTAATTAGGTACATAAATAATAATAATAATTACATAAATTAAGTCATAAAAGCAAACTTTTTATTTTAGGTTGATGAAGTAGTAAACAAAGAAAATTTTGTTTTCTACTAAGCATATCGTGTGGGCTATGTACCAAAAATGTACCAATATTTTTTTATGAAACTTTTTCCAACTCATTTTTCATTCTAAAAAAATGCTGTCGCCACCACCTGTATTTAATAAATTATTGTAACGCCACTGGCTTTTCGGTGAAGGAAAACATCGTGAGGAAACCTGAATGCTTCAATTTCGAGGCGTGTATTGTACCCACTGTCCATTATAAGTGGCGACGGGCTCACCCCCCGTCACACTGGACAGAGTTTCGGTACTACTGGTGAAACGTGGATGTTCTGAGGTTTCAGAATATCTCTGACTACCCCCTCGGGGAATATAGTCGTGAGCATATGCTTATGCTTATGTAAAGCAAAATAATGTCTGAATAAAAATAATGACCATTGAGGTGTAGATTGAAGGAAAATCATCAGGTTGGCACTACCTACGAGTATACTTAATTTTAAATAATACTTTTCTATATAGCTTACTGGCCAATTGTGATTTGCAAACATTATTTATTTATCAGAAAGATATACTATCCGACATTTATCTTGAACTTTACTAAAGCTGTTCTAAGAATAAGTGATAGGTGTTTCAAATCTCTGTTTCTGCGATTCAAAATAGCCTTAAAATTTTCTTTACTATTTGAAATGGAGTATAGGATATTCGAGACCCGACTCGCCGACCGACTTTTTTTCAAAAAAGAATCCCAATTCCGACCATATGATCCAGCCTAAGTTCCCAGTGAATTCTAAAATAGCCGACAATAAAATATCACTAGTTATTAAAGTGATATGTTATTGACATGTCAATTTCCACTATCTGTTTACAGACCCCTGTCGTGGAAAGATACTAATAAGTGGGAGATAACCCCCCGCTGCGCGAGAGTTTATGACGACATTGCGATCGCTGTTGCGTACGAGCTGTTTGTGTCACATTATCGTTCGTTACTGGGTCGAAAACAAGACGAAATATTGCTTGTTATTGTTTTGATTCACTGGCTGAATAACCCAGTAGTTCCCTACGTAATTCTTATACCATCTTTTAATATTAAGGTCGAATATTAAAAAAATCATTCAATCATCAAAATCATCATCATCATCAATCAATCATCATCATTATTACCCAGAAGCCAAAAACATATGTGCCAAATGTTAAGTTGTAGTTATTGATGATTTCGTGATATAAGACAGTGAGTGAGTAGATTTGCCTTTTATACAGACAGGGTGTAACATACGAGTAAGTGGGTAGTCATATTTAAAGCTGTGATTTAGACCATCAAACGAAAAAAATCTGCTGTTCCATATAAAACTGCAGTAGACTTGAAAAGTTGACAGAAATTATGCTCCGAGAGACTATACGATCATCATTATGTTCTTAGAAGCAGTGACTAGTGTGGGCTCATTCAGAAGTTCATAATTATTGCTATACAGGGTGTTAGGGTAAACAGTTTCATAGCAAAAATTCATATTAGCAAAGACTTTTGCGATGAACTATATAAGGTCTAACAAAATAAGGTGAAACTATTTTAAGGGGATGATCAGACCATCAAACTGAACAACTTTCTCTATGGGACCAATGTCGAAATCAATTTTTTTATAAATAATATTTACACTGATCTACTAAATATTTTGCTATCATCCCTGAATAGGGACCTGTGTTTTGTTTACTTTGCACGCCGCACGCACGCGGCGGCTTCCT
This sequence comes from Agonopterix heracliana, assembly GCA_963693445.1. NCBI lineage: Eukaryota > Metazoa > Arthropoda > Insecta > Lepidoptera > Depressariidae > Agonopterix > Agonopterix heracliana. The sequence continues at coordinate 20,367,924 of OY856308.1, read as the reverse complement.
TTGAACTCAACGCGCCCGGCCCCCACTCCCGCCCTTGCTTGCGTTGCGTTGCGACCTTTCACCTTGCTTTGATGTCTTTAGTAGCGAGCGAGCGCTCGCGCACGCCGACCGGTCAATACGTTTTGCGCGCGCCTCACTCAACCTACTTAACTAACTAACTCAACTAACTTACGTCATTACGTGATATGCTTTACCATCATGAACGTGACAACTAGTGACAAGTGTACGGACCTAGCTACTTGGACGATACATACGGATTTCGGTGAATAGGCAGAGGTATTGAGTGACCTGGAGAGCGATTTTTGAATCTCATTCGGTGAGCTCAGCAGTTGAAAATGTCAAAATACCTAACTATGGAGATACGCATCTTTCTGCTGCTGATTTGATTTTAAAAAATCTCACTCCTGAAGTATGATTTTTGAAAGTCAAATCAGCAGTAGAAAGATGCGTATCTCCATAGTTATTTTGACATTTTCAACTGCTGAGCTCACCGAATGAGATTCAAAAATCGCTCTCCAGACCTGAACTTACGCCACTTGATTTCCATGTATGCCAAAACAGAACCACCACCAGTGAGCTCCGACAACGGATAGTGACCGCACACGTGATGTTATTAATACGATTGAGACGCTTTAATCAATAAGTGCAAAGACACATCCAAAGACGTGCAATAAAGTTCATTGAGAAAGGTGTGGGATATGTACAAAATTGAATGTAAGTAAAAGTACCTACTTACCATACCATTTGGATTAAATTTTTTAAGCAAAATGCTACGTTCATTATCTACCTAAACATCTGAACTTAGACGTCTCACGTCCCCAACTGCATAGTCAACCCAGCTCGCGGGGCCCCGGCGCGTAGGTTCAGTGACCTCGCCTCGCAAGCCCGCTTCGCCACACTCGTTCACAGCAGAACAGGGCCAAATCCAGTGGTAGATATTATTATTTTTTATTTTTAAACAGCAGATTTTTTTTTCTGTTGATTTCGATATTGGTCCCATAGAGAAAGTTGTTCAGTTTGATGGTCTGATCATCCCCTTAAAATAGTTTCACCTTATTTTGTTAGACCTTATATATACTGCATTCCAAATAAGGACGACGAGATTTTCCGATTCCTATTTAGCTTTCTGGGCAACTCTGATAAGCAAATATAATTTATTTATTAGAAAGATTTAGGCCTAAAAACAGCTCTGCTAAAGTGGGATTGGGCAGGACATATCTGCCGAATGCACCCGGAGAGGTGGACCAAGATGGCCACAGAATGGGTTCCACAAGACGGTTGCCGACGTCGAGGAAGACCCAAGAGAAGATGGAGTGACGACTTGAATACCTTCCTGAACGGTTGGCCTGATTTCGCGTTGCATAGGGAAGATTGGAGGAAAAGAGGGGAGGCCTTTGCCCAGCAGTGGGACACAAAATAGGCTATAAAAAAAAAAAAAAAATTTGAAAGATGTACTATCCGACATATCTTGGACGTTACTAAAGCTGTTTTAACTAGAACGATTTTCTAAGAATAAGTGAGAGTAAGTGTTTCAAATCTCTGTTTCTGCAATATAATATGGCCTTAAATTTTCGTTGCTATTTGGAATGGAGTATAGGTTCTACTAATGATTGTGAGAGAGAGTTAGAACATAATTTTTGGGGATATATAATGCCAAGATATCTTTTTGAGACATTAAAATGTTAGAAAAGTTCGCCACTAATATTAAATTTGCAAAGTTTACTTATTAGGTAGGTAAATAATTTCAAGTACAATACTGTAAACGCAATATTAATCAAGTTCTTAAGATCTAAGCGTAATTAGGTATCATTATGTTGAGATATAATTAATGAATACAATCACGAGGTTGTCTCGGATAGTTTAACGACATTTGCTTATTGGTCAGGGCCTCTGGCTTCAATCAAGCTTTTTCTTGCGTATCTAATAGGTCACAGAAGATCGTTTGTTGGAAATTCTTTAGTTACATTTGACTGAAGGCGTTACATAAATGGACGTCTAGTCGCCGCTTCAAAGACCGCCAAAGAACTAAACTAAATGAACAAGTTAATAAGATTTACACAACTTCTTTACCTAAAACGCTTCGCTTTTTATCCAAATTGTAAACATGAAATTATAAAGCAAGTCCCATAGTAATAAATGCTCTTCGTTACACATATGGCTCCAAGCAACTATCTTGACCCCATGCCCTGAAATTGATACAGAATCGGTGACGTTTCATTTAAATAAATAGGCTCGTAATCTACTGTAATAAAAATATTGTTTTAATTCCCTTGACGTCATCGCGCCAATAAACTGACCTCTGCTCTAATCACTAGAGGGATAGGGTTCAATATTAATTGTAAAGTTAGATAGCGAATATTTGGCACGTTGTGGTCGTCATTGTTTTGTTTATAAAAAAATTGTGTTTTGCGCATTTATAAAAGTGTGGATTCGTTTTTAGTCTTAGAGATTTTAGTAGTAGTTCAGCATCAAGTCAGCATTAACATTTAGCCAGTAATAAGTTAATAGGAAATATTTTGATTCGCAAATATATTTGAGATAGTGACAGAGCTGCGAAGAACCAGTGCGATTCTAATTTGAACCGTATGTAAAGGTTTCAAAGTGCATATTTACTAAGAATTTACCCCCGTACCGTGACGCCTTAGTGATTTGAATTGTAAGAGAATAGGCATTACAAATTTATTAATGTTATCATTATTATTAAGCTGATGAAAGATCCATTGTTTCGAATGTTGTTTTTCCTCGAATTCGAAACATAGAAAGGTCTGAATTGCGCTTTGTGCGATCAATCAGACAAAAAAAAAACCATTAGGGTTTGACCGCTGAATTTTGATCCATTGTTACAAGCGCACGCAACGCACCACAATCAAAAATACTATTAAATAAGAGATCCACAGAATACATAATAATATTTCATAGAAGATTCACCCTGCGAAGACACAGATCACTTGCTACTCTTGCTGCGCGGCAATAAAGTGTAATTTGGCTTGCTCGCACCACCACCAGGAGTTCGATTTTTGATTCTCATGGAGTTAGTATGGAGATACTTACGCATCTTTCTATAGCTGATTTGACTTTCAAAAATCGCACTCCTGACGCATAATTTTTTAAAATAAAATCGGCAGTAGAAAGATGCATATCTGCATAGTTATTTTGACATTTTCAACTGCTGAGCTCAGCGAATGAAATTCAAAAATCGCACTCCTGATGCCTAGGAAAGTTTTTGCCACTCAGCAAGGCCCCATATTTATCATTTTGAACACAAGAAATGTACAGTCGTCACCTATGAGTAGAAATGGGGTCGTCTTTTCTAAGCCAAAACAACACAACTAAAATTAATTCCACTATTAATAACCAAAACTTAATGTCGTTTCAGAAGATGGAGGGTCCTCAAGGACCAGGCCCTTGCCAGCAAGCAATGGACACAATGGACAGACTCGTGGACAGCCAGGACTGTCAGTCGAGCTGCCAGTGCGACAAGACACAGCCCGAGGTGAAGGTCAGGAGCAAGAGGTTCGGCAGGGGAGCCGTGGAATCTGGTAATTAACCTATTATCATCATATTCTACGTTTTTATACCCAAAGGGTTAAAGCAGGACCCTATTACTAAGCCTATATCTTGGCTCTTGAGACCTAGTGGAGAAGTCAGTGTGGCCCTTACGCTAAAAAGTTTGGAGACCTTTGGTTTAGAGTCTAAAATTTAGACTGAAAAAAAAATCTAAAGGAGAGGAAATTTGATAAAAAAATTTGCTGTCCCATATCCCATACTTTTGTATCGAGTAGGTGCTGCAGTTTTGTATGAAACAGCCGATTTTTTCTCTGTTAGCTACATAGTGAAAGTTGTTCAGTTTGTTGGTCTTAAGTTTATAAGTACCATAACGCACAATATTCTTTCTTCTTTTGTGATGAGGGCGCCACTCAACGGTAAAAACAGCCTTCGAATACAGGGTTCTTCTTAATATGCTGACACTTTTTTAAGTAGATGATCACACCATCAAACTGAATAACTTTATCTATGGCACCAACATCGAAATTGCGAAAAAATTATCAGCTGTCACATTAAGTGCGTTCACACACGATGATGCATTGACGCAGCGTCAGACGTCAGTCCGTCATTTGTGAAGCAAGGAGTTGTATGAAACTGCACGTAGAAGCACACACGGTGACGCATTGACGCACCGGATGCGGTTCTATTGACTGACATCTGCCGCTCCGTCAGTGCTTCATCGTGTGTGAACGCACTTAGCTCAAGTAGGTTTGCAGTTTTATATGGAACAGCAGATTTTTTTTTCGCGATTTTGACAATGATGGTGCCATGGAGAAAGTTGTCCAGGTTTGATCACTCCCTGAAAAAAGTGTCAGCATATTAAGAAGGACTCTGATCAAAAAGCGTATATCTGTTGGTTTTATTTATGATCATTTGTTAATACATTGTAGTACCAGGTCAGGTAAAGTGCGACGTAATTAACATCAGAATCCATGACTTTCGATAATATGATTTGACCAACATTTCATAATTATGATGTAACCAGAAAGAGCAGAGGTCAAACGCGTAAAAATATCGTTGTAGCGCGATATCAACTGACATGTGTGATAATGAAACGTGATCGCTATTATTAGCTGAATAAGGTACATAAATTACGAATAACTTTAGGTGTGAATATTGCTTCTACGCTTCTACGCTGATCTAGGATTGAAAGATAAACTTTGAATAAATCAGGAATGGGCAATAGTATTTCAAATTATACAAGTTGTTACAAAAATACAAATAAACCTTTAAGGGGGTAGTGTAGACCATCAAACTGAACAACTTTCACTATGGGACCAATATCGAAATCGCGAAAAAAAAATGATGTTCCATACTCTACAAATCGACTAGAGCTAAAATATGTATGGGATATCAATTTTTTTTTTTCGCGATTTCGATGTTGGTCCCATAGAGAAAGTTGTTCAGTTCGACGGTCTAAACAACCCCCTTAAGAGTTTAAAAAATTTATTCTTACTTATGTAACACCCTGTATATGCGACTTGCTGACAACCTGTGAGACGCTCTAAGGGGCAGTTTTTTTGAGCGATGATAGCCCATACGGAAGAGAGCTTGCGCCTCAATCATGAGGCGGCGGTTCGATTCCTGGCCTGTACCACTAAGTTCTTCGGAAATTATGTACGGTTGTATTTATCATTTACTAGCTCGGCGTTGAAGGAAAACATCGTGAGGAAACCTGCATTCCCGAGAATGAAAAGAAAATACCACAAGTTCGGAGGTATGCGTAAAATATGGGTGAGCTTGGGGCGAACACAAAGGACCAGCGATGGTCCAAGTGTTACATTAACGACCCTTGCTTGCAATAGCCCAACACAAATAATAATAAGGGGCAGTTTCTGACCAACCAAAAATCCAGTTTTCTAATTATCCAAGCTGATTCTTAGTTTTGAGAGAAATTTTTAAATAAATTGTTCTATTATTGTTGTATTTGCTCTTATCCAGACCAAAAAGCACCTAGTCTTTGACATTCTAGTTTCTCATCACAATGAATAACAAATAATTGAGAAAAACAACAGAAAACAGTGATTTCATGTTTGTGAGCTTCTTTTTCGCGAACCATGATCGCAAATACATGGCGTGTCATTGCTAGTGCAAGCTTTTTGTGTTTCCAATCAATTTTATATTTATGAAGATAATTATCAATCAATCAATGTATAATCTTAACTATTATAAAACCGTAAAGTCATGAGGAACTCAGAGGAACAAAAAAGAAGCGGTTCACTTCATACAAAGACAAATAACATATCGATAGCGCGATTTAAAAACGTGCAGCGCCATCTATTGACAAAATTGTGTGTTAGTTTGTTTGTTCGCACATCACGCAAAAACTACTGAACCGATTTTGATGAAACTTTTTTTGTTTGATAGCTGATGATCTGACTTAAAATCTGGTATATAATTTGTGCGGACGAAGTCGCGGGTAAACACTAGTTAACAATAAATTTGATTTTTTGTTTGTATTGAATAGGCTCCGAAACTTCTGGACCGATCTGAATAATTCTTTCACCATTAGAATGCTACATTATTCGTGATGCACGTAAGCTATATTTAGGGGCGGGTCGCTAGTAGTGAAGTATAAACATTATTATGAAATAAAATAAACTAAATTCAAAATTAAATAACTTCTCAGAAAACGCAGTTATGTACAGGTCCGTAGTAACAGTTTAGGGTTACGACACATTGATCATGCTTTTTGTATGGACAAACCGTCTACCGCCGTCGATCAATGTGTCTTAACCCTTAAAGGCTACACGACCTAGCTATTGCAAATAATTTCAGGTCAGCCGCGCAACTTATTTTGTTTAATCTGCCATGTGTGAAACTTGCCTGATGTCGACCAGATTATGTAGCGGGTAGATATGAATCTGGATAGGACTTAGGAGGCTGATTATGAAGATTTATTTAATAAATCAAATAATGTTTTATCTCCAGGACTCACACACGAATGCGGCGTTTTCGGCGCGATCAGCACAGGCGACTGGCCCACACAGATCGACGTCGGACAGGTGATATGCCTGGGTCTGGTGGCGCTACAGCATCGGTGAGTTCAACTAACTTTACCACTTACATCTTTATTTATTCTTTATTTTATTTTAAATGTACTGCCAATTTTATGAGGGAAAATGGTTGAAGAAAGACTAGGCTTGTGCCTTAGGGCGTTTACGACTGTCGACGACCGTGGGTTATTGCGTCGCTCTTATGTAGGAGCTAGGGTCTTCGATTTCCCGGGAATTCTCGGGTTCCCAGGAATCTTCAACAGATTGAACCGAATTGCCCGTTTAGTGCATTTTTCAATCTGTTGAAAATTTTCGGGGACATCTAATTCGAAAACCCAGTAGGAGTCGTTAATGTAGGCTTGGGTTCATGAACCCATGAGGGGTCCATTCTTAAATGCCTAAAATCATTGCAAAATACTGTTGCTTTGAACCTTATCGTCGTTAGAACTTTGTATCAGCGCACACCTAGCCGAAAAAGGGTCGAACAGTTCTCATTGATAGAGTTGAAAATAGCGTGCAAGAGAAATCGCTGTATCGCGTATGTTCGCATACTTATCTTTTGTATGCTATTTACAACTCTATATAAATTGCGATTGAGTTCATTATCAATTAATCAATGAAAACGGCTCGAGCATTTTTCCACTACATTTGCGCTGACTCTTATACTAAACTCATCTCGTGTTCATATCGCGTTTTGCGAGATAATTCTAAATGGAACTACCCAATACCATTGTTCATGCAAAATTGAATAAATATCAGCAGAGAGCAGCAGATGCATTAATATCGTAAGGCGTATAAAGGTCCTGTGTTAATTAATTACAAGGCCATCTCACCGAGAAACAACTGGTTAAATACAGATAACCCATTTAACTACCGTTCGACCGACCACCCAACTTTATACTTTTAACTGCATAAATCCAGTTTTTTGTGCTTTGGGCAAAGTTGAGGATACGATCTTGAATCACAACTTGTGATAACCATTTGAGATATTAATGACTTGAGTTATACATTTCATAATAATTTAAGTAGATTATGCAAAATATACGAATGTAGTATTGGAACGGTTCGATTTAGTAACATCAGAAATCTTAATTGATTTATGGAGGTGGTACTTCGGAATGTTCCTCCATTGAAAAGGGAAGATCTTCCACCAGGCTTAGTGTGAAGCCTGGGGACCGGCCGTGGTCCAACAGTTCTTAGTTGGACCTTGTATATATATCGAATCTCTGTGATTATTTCTCTTGCGCGATTTATGTCTCGCATTCGATTGTGAACCTTATTTGTAGTAGGTTACGAGTTACGTATTTACTGTGAACGTTGTCTTTGTATGGAGCATATTTCTGAGAGCGAAGGTATCGCCATCTGTTAGCTTCTTTGCTATAACTTGTGGGTGTTGACATCTATGGAAAGTCCCCACAGATTTGAGGAAATCAGACATTGAATTAAGAAGAATACAAGTAAATTTACTCACCTCCGGACGGAAAGCGTCAATTGTCGTCCCGCTGCGCTAAACGAAGTTGTCGCTTTCCACCTCCGTCAAGGAGAAAAATAGTATACTAACCTCGGACAGTAAATAAGAAAGCCTCAGATCACATGTTTTTTACAATCGAATACGTTCAATTACATGAGATCTGAGACCTTTCTTACTTTCCTGTCCTCGGTGTGAGCCGGATCTCGTAACTACAACTACCCATAACATACTTGATAACACAAAGTTTATCTTCGCAGAGGACAAGAGTCAGCCGGCATAGTGACGTCGGAAGGCAAGAGCGCGCGCACATTCAACTCACACAAGGGAATGGGACTCATTAACAATATATTCAATGACGAGGCCATGAAGAAGCTCAAAGGCAACCTTGGCATCGGACATACCAGGTAAGCAAATGGTTTAATCATTACAGGGTGTCACAAAACACCATAGTAATACTTAATGGGGTGCTTCAGCCCATGAAACTGAACAACTTTCACTATGGAACCAACTTCAAAATCGCGAAAAAAAACAGCTGTCCCATACAAAACTGCTGTACCGACTCGACTAAAATGTATGAGACAGCTGATTTCTTTTTCGCGATATCGATGTTGGCTCCATAGTGAAAGTTTTCAGTTTGATGGTCTTAAGCACCCCCTTAAGTATTACTAGGGTGTTTTGTTACATCCAGTATAATAATGTTTCTTTGTCTTTGTCACTAGGAACTTTATAGCGTTCCGTACTCAAAGGGTGAAAACGGGAACCTATTCATAAGCCTTCGCCGTCCATCCGTTCGGACTGTAACTTTTGAACCGTAATGGACACATGGACCTGAAAAAAAGACTGACGTAATGTTGCACTAAAAAGAGGTGAAGCATTCAAAGTCCTACAAATTCGTTTGTTCTACAAGGGACCTACACTCACAAAGATGCACCAGTTCTAGGTCCTTGTCCGACAACCCGCCGCCATTATGTACCGCGCGGCAGTGCGACAGCACGCAACACATAAATGGGTGCTTCACTTATGATTAGACGAGATTACGTCCGTCTCTTTTTCAGGTCCGTGGCTAGACAGTTCAAATTTCACAGAATGCCCGTTTTTATGGCGGATTTGATAAAAAAAAAATTAAAATGTCGTAAAGTTAAAAATTATACAAGAAACTAGTTTTCATCAACGTGTTTTCTTCTCTATGAAATATTGCGTCTATGAAATATTTGTGTTTGGAAAATCGATGTTCCGGCCTTGTTGTGGGCTAGCGGCGATGTTTTTTTACATACTTGTTTACGAAAACATATCATTTATTATTAACAATCGTTGTCTATACATTACATTATTTTCTGTGTTTGTACCTTCTGATTTTTTACGAGTATAGTAAAATAAATAATACTTATCTTTGTAACCATGGGCGTAGCAATGATTTTTTCCCAGGGGGGGCCAGGCCCTGGCGGGGCCGATGACGATGTAATAAAAACTAAAACCTGGAGCTCCAGTTTTTGACGACATAAAATCGGAAACGAGCAAAGCAAGCTCGAGAATTTACTTCACTATTAAAACATATAGGATCCAAAATCGATCGAGACTGGCAAGATGGCTCTCGTGTGAAAGAAATGTAAAATTCAGTAAAGTTTGTAAAACGTTTAATAAAAGTAGTGTTCAACGTTCATCGGCGTTCTCATTCAAACACCCACCCTACAACTGGGATCGATTTTTCATTGACTTCTGGATCGAGCGAAGCTAAGTGAGCTCAAGATTTTACTGCAGTGCATCTAGGTTTTTGTAATACAATCGTAGCCAGGAGCACGAAATATCAATGAACGAGCGAGCGAAGCGAGCTCGACTTTTCACCGAATTCTGGAGCGAGCGAAGTAAGCTCTAGATTTAACTGCAATGCATCTAGGTTTTGGTGATACAATTGCAGCCAGGAGCGAGCGAAGCGAGCTCGACATTTCACCGAATTCTGGAGCGAAAGAAGTGAGCTCAAAAATTTACTGCAATATGTAGGTATAGTGAGATCAGTGTAATAAGATTTAAATCCTGGAGCGAGCGAAGCGAGCTCGAATTATTTATGACCTAAAAGCTGGAACGAGCAAGGCATGCTCAAGATTTAACTACACTATGAAAAGATATACGATCCAAAACCTAGAGCGAGTGCAGCGAGCTCGACATTTCACCCAATTCTGTGCTTGCGCGAGTGAGGTGCGCTCGCGATTTTACTGCAATTTGTATAGCCAGGAGCGAGCGTAGCGAGCTCGAGATTTTACAGCAATATAAATAATAAATATCTTGGACAGTGTCACACAAATTATCTAGTCACATTTAAAGCATAGGCGTACACTATGAAAAGATATACGATCCAAAACCTAGAGCGAGTGCAGCGAGCTCGACATTTCACCCAATTCTGTGCTTGCGCGAGTGAGGTGCGCTCGCGATTTTACTGCAATTTGTCTAGCCAGGAGCGAGCGTAGCGAGCTCGAGATTTTACAGCAATATAAATAATAAATATCTTGGACAGTGTCACACAAATTATCTAGTCACATTTAAAGTTCCAGAATCTAGCCTGGACTTGTATTATGATAACTAGACAACGATATAGAATACATATACCTATAGATACAAACATCCATGACTCGGGTACAAATATTCATATTCATCATAACTACAAATATTTGTCCCTTACGGGATTTGAACCCGCAACCCTCAGCACATCAGGCAGGTTCACTACAGACTGTGCTGTCGGGCCGTCAAATAGGTCACTGCAGTACTTTCTGAAAACAGGAGCGAGCGAAGCGAGCTCGAGATTTTGCTTCAAGATTTGCAAGATTTTGCAAATGAACATTCTGTCCGCATCACTTCTCAAGAGACATGACAAGTGGACATGAGAAACGAAACCAGAAAACATTATCGTGTTTATTTATTAACCTTTTGATATCTCTTATTTTAGTAAGTGATTCATTTGATTTCTGGGGTGGGCCAGAAGGATTCTGGGGTGGGCCGGGCCCACCCGGCCCCCCCCCCCTTGCTACGCCTATGTTTGTAACTGGTTTTTACGGCTTTTAATCTGTTATCAGTTCACAGTCATCATGTAAGCTCACATAATATAATACAGGGTAAATTGAAGTCGCTAGGCATACATTTAATCAATCAATCAATTATACTTTATTTTACACCAAAAAAACATAGCATACAGAGAGCAAACAAGAAATACAGAAGGTACAAAAATAGGCGGTCTTATCGCTAAAAAGCTATTTCTTCCATCTAATAAAACTGTGTTTTTTTCGATATCAGGTTTGTTCCTACAGTATTTCTCATTTGATGTCGCACGCCAGGCCTGTCTCACTCCACAGGTTAGGAACGCTTGATGGCCGATCCCTACCGAGGAGTGAGTGGTCGCTCATTGACATAAGACGCGTTTTAGTTTTCGTTCCTGAAGCGCAAAGTTCTAAATTCGATAAAATCGGGTTGATTGAACTATCTGTTACGGTAGTAACTATGAAATGTGCCTGCGCGCAGATTTTAATTATCACGCCAATAGCAGCTCATTCCCGTTTTTGACTTTTTTATTTTTGCGATTTTTATGTTTGTCCTATAGAGAAAGTTGTTCAATTTGACGGTCTGATCATCCTCTTAAAAAATGTGTCAGCATATTAAGTTGTATGCATACTATATGTAATATTAGTTGACCTTGCTATGGCCCACGCTCGGACACGGCTCGGACCCGGCACGGTGAATCATCTTTTAGAGCGTTTAATTAAGCGTTTAATTAGCAAGGATAACTTTAGACTTTCCGAAAGCGGTAATAGATGGTTAGCCGTCTCTTGGTATGAAGTGCCCCTAATAGTTCCTACTTATAAAATAATGTCAAAATGTTAGATATTCGACATCGGCGGCGTCCGAGGAGGTGAACTGCCAGCCGTTCGTGGTGCACACGGCGCACGGCGCGCTGGCCGTCGCGCACAACGGGGAGCTCGTCAACTGCAGCAGTCTGCGCAAGATGGTACGTCACATGTTATTAGTGGTTTGAAATTATGTACGCAAACTTGATCTTGATCTCCAATATGAGTAGTGTTGATTCTTTCCGGTAGAAGGACCTCTGGTTGGGATCCCCAGTTCTTTTTGTTCTTTGTTGCTTTTGCTCTTGACCTCAATCCAGTCCTTAGGACAAAGATGGGGTCGAAAATGTAGAGAGCTTACCCAGAAGAAGCCGGAATTCAGGTTGTAAGCGCTCGGAAATACTGATGCAAGTAGGGCATTCCATTCCTTGGCTGTGCACATTATAAAAGGCGCTTGGTGCGGATATGTGGGATGTCAACCAAGAAGGGATGATATCCTTCAGTTAGTTCTATAGAATCTTGATTGAAATAGCGGACTCCATAAAATTGAGTCGAGTAGATATTGCAGTTTTTTAGTGGATAGCTCTAACCGTTACGGCCTGATCACGGGACGGGGCGAAATACGGCGCGAAAAGCGATTTATCAATACGCGCCGCTGCGTGCTTGCGTATATAATAGTAAGGACTCAACGTTCACTGTCTTAAAAAAATCGCTTTTCGCGCCGTAGTTCGCCCTGTCCCGTGGCAAGGCCGTTAGGTAGTATAGGATCCTCAAAAGCCCCATTTGATTGGTGTTCATCATAAAATCATGTTTAACTAATCGTAAATTCTGTAGGTATTAGGACGCGGAGTGGGTCTGTCCACGCACTCGGACTCTGAGCTGATCACGCAGGCGCTGTGCCTGAACCCGCCCGAGGGCGAGACCAACGGGCCCGACTGGCCCGCCAGGATCAACCACCTCATGAGGTAATGTATAACTACATTATGTAGGTAAATGATGGCAGGTGGAGCGAAGCCTTAACAGAATCGTGGCCGAGATTAGGCAAAAGAGGAGTGGGTCGTCCGGCAGCCAGGTGGGTTGACGACATCTGGAAAAGTATCGGAAAGATCTGGATGCGACTGGCACAGGACCACAGAATGGCAAATTAAGGAGGAGGCTTATGCCCTGCAGTGGGTAGATACGGGCTGAAAATGATGATGACATATAAGCAGGATTTTCTTGTCTTTCATTTTTGCTTTCATAGTAATAAGTGTGTTCAGCCTACACCGCCTCTGGTGCAACATTAATTTATACCTTAATAACCTAACCACAAGGTAATATTTCCTCCCACAGACTAGCGCCGCTCAGTTACTCTCTAGTGATAATGCTGAAAGACAAGATATACGCGGTTCGTGACCCCTACGGCAACAGGCCGCTCTGCCTCGGCAAGATATTACCTCTCGGCTCTTCGTGTAAGTAAACCTATGCATTAATAAAAACAATATTATTTTAATGAACGTCTAGGATCCTCATATGCTGCCCCTTTTTTTAGGGGGGATGATCAGACCGTCCAACTGAACAACTTTTACTATGGAGCAAACCTGAGCAAACCGAATTCAAATGTATGCAACAGCTAATTTTGTGTTTGCTCCAATCGGTTTGCTCCCATAGTAAAAGTTGTTCAGTTTGATGGGTAGACTCTTAGTTTAATTAAAAGGATGTTAATGATATCAATTTCACCCTGTACAGGGTGTTACATAAGTAAAAATAAATATTTAAAACTCTTAAGAGGGTTGTTTAGACCGTCAAACTGAACAACTTTTTCTATGAGACCAACATCGAAATCGCGAAAAAAAAATCTAATATCCCATACATATTTTAGCTCGAGTCGATTTGTAGAGTATGGAACATCATTTTTTTTTTTTCGCGATTTCTATTTTGGTCCCATAGTGAAAGTTGTTGAGTTTGATGGTCTAAACCACCCCCTTAAATGTTCATTTGTATTTTTGTAACACCTTGTATAATTAATGACATACACAGAGTACTATAATTATTCTTTCTTAGGCTGCGTTTCCATCAGAGATGTGCAAGGTAGCGAGGCGGTGAGCGAGGAAAAAATCGGCCAATGAGAGTGCTTCAATTTCCCAATGACGTGATCGAGCGAGCGCGCTATTGGCGGATTGTTTCCTCGCTCCCCGCCTCGCTACCTCGCACATCTCTGGTGTAAAAGCAGCCTTATACCGTGGTATACTACAGTGTAAACTCAAGGCAGGCTTGGGTATAGTTTGTTGTCATTCTTGTACTCGTGACTTAAACCATTTTCATCAGACTACATTTTTCTTATTTTCATGCATCCGTATTATCTACTAGTCCGTCAGTAAGGCATGTTTTCTTATTCATTAGAATTATACACACATAACGTTAAGAATGTAACAATTTAGCTAAAGTTAATCATTTTAACGGTTTCAAAAAGCCGTGGTGGTCCAGTGGCGAGTAACCTTGCCTGCCGTGCAGGAGGCGATGGTTCGATCCCCGTCCAGGCTGACTCGTACCAATGAGTTTTTCGGAATTTATGTACGATTTGTAACACCACTGGCTTTTCGGTGAAGGAAAACATCGTGAGGAAACCTGCATGCTTCAATTTCGATGCATGTATTGTACCCAACTGTCCATTATAAGTGGCGACGGGCTCACCCCCCGTCACACTGGACAGAGGTTCGGTATTACTGGTGAAACGTGGATGTTCTGAGGTTTCAGGATTAATTTTTTGGAAATTATGGAATAATTTTTATTTTATAATTATAAAATTCATTTGGTTTCATCACTTGAACTGTTTGCTATTTGCAGGTACTTATGTAATAAACTAAACATTTTTGCAGATGTCTACAAAAAGTCTTCAGAACAGCATGCAGCGGGTAAAGCATGATTCATTTTCATTACTATTTAATTTTGATTGCTTTCATTCATTCATTCACACTTACATTCATGGGTTAAGCACATTCATGCCCCTAAATACCCCCCCCCCCCCCCCCCCCTTTATTTGCTGACTTTTGCCCGTTTTGCCGAATTTATTGGCTGTGTGCAAGTCACTAGATCTAGCGGTTTCGGAACGTCGAGAATTATTTGAAGTTAAATGGACTTGAAATACTGTTATTATAGTAGATTACACACTGTTGTAATGGCAGGAAAGTAAGAAATGTCTCAGATCTCATGTAATTGTTGACCGAGGCAAAGCCGAGATCAATAAATATGTGATCTGAGGCTTTCTTATTTATACTGCCCGAGGTTAGTATACTATTTTTCTCCTCGACGGAGGTGGAAAGCGACAACTTCGTTTAGCGCAGCGGGACGAAAATTGACGCTTTCCGTCCGGAGGAGAGAAAAAGGATATAATTGATCGTAGCGCCTCCAAAGCAGTTTTTTATGGTTAGGCTTTACATCGCAATAATAAAAGAGATGAATGGAGGAAGAAGACATATTGCGCCGACCCCGAATAATGGGATAAGGGCAGGAAGAAGAAGAAGCTTTACATCGCAAATTTCTCATTTTGGTTTCCCAATTTTTCATTTTGACTAATAGTCCAATCATTTTAGGGTTTGACCCTAACAATAATTCATCTATTGCTGAAACTTTGCAGTGTGATAAAACAAAGTATACAGATTACGGTTGACAAATAATCTAGGTTTAATTTTTTCCTGTCCTAGATTATTTGTCAACCGTAATCTGTATACTTTACTTTATCACACTGCAAAGTTTCAGCGATAGATGAATTATTGTTAGGGTGTCCATACAAGGAAACTCTAAAATGACTGGACTATAAGTACGACTGACTTTTCTCTCACGCGGACTACTCAACTGCCACTCAATGGCCACTTTCTCATGTTGATTTAAAAATCGTGATCCATATTGAAGATACACTGGAAATCTAAGTCACAGACATCTTTGCATGCTTTCTAAAAATATTTTCATGTTTTCTATGAACCTTTTTGAAGTTTTTAGCTAACTATTATACGCTTAAAAAAGTATTTGTTGTAGCGTATGACCGACCGACCCGAAAGGGAATACGGTGGTGAGTTTAATTGGTTGTTTATAAATGAAAGTATTGTTGCAGTCCTCCTGAACGGCAGCTCAAAGAACGGGGTGGAGGACAGGGCGGAGGGGTGGGTCGTGTCCTCGGAGTCCTGCGGATTCCTATCCATCGGTGAGTTACTTACTAATTATTCATATTGTTTCGGATTGCTTGAACATAATGCATTGTGTTTCACAAATTTTGAGATTTTTTCCTATAGTACATGCTCGTATGTTTCTCAAGGAACACCCTTGCAGTTCTAAATATATAACCTCATTTCATTAGCAGGTACATAACCACTGTGACCAGTGTCGAGGTAGTGAGCCCTGCGGCCACTTCAATATAATATAATACACATTTCAAATATTATTGATTGTAAACATGTTACACCTTTGTAATACACATGTTGTGCTATTTAGAATCAAATTGAAGATTGAAAAATTAAGTCTCTGGCGGGATTTGAACCCGCAATGATGAATGAACCCGCGATCAATATTCCAAACCGGGGAATTGTATGTGCCAATCTAAAGATAGATTGCAGAATTTCGTTCTCTGGCGTAGTAGACCCGGTAGTTAAATTTGATAAAAAGCGGTTTGGAAGATTTCGGGTTCATGTTCCGCCCGAGACTAAATGTTTCAATCTTTAATTTGAATACAGTACACGTGTCGTTGAGGGAAAGCCTTTCTCAGTCGAACTCGCGACAAATCCACGGATTGCGAAACGGGCTGCCTTCTATTTAATTAATTTAAATATTCCGTCTTTTTCTAGGCGCCCGTTACGTTCGAGAGGTGTTACCCGGTGAAATAATAGAGATGTCGCGACACGGCATCCGCACAGTGGACGTAGTGGAGCGGCCGGCCGGCAAGCAGCAAGCCTTCTGCATCTTCGAGTATGTTTACTTCGCGAGGGCGGACAGTATGTTCGAAGGTGAGTGGAGATGTTCATCCATACAGTGGCCGTAGTGGAGCATTAAACGATATCGTTAGGCGGGCGCTGGTTTCAGTCAATATCCCGTGGATCCTAGAGCTTCCTGCCCACCAAATAATTTCGGTGTCGAACGCTGGAGTAACAACTCGAACGTTCGTCGGTCTAACTCCTGAGGATGCTCCTTGGTGGAACGAAACACGTGTGGAGTAGAAATTGCTTGGTGGGCAGGTTGTATGGCATAACGTAATACAACTTTGTCTACTAGGTATTTGGAAGCGGAGGTCTCGACGCAGTCGTGTCATCTAC
The DNA here is from genome assembly GCA_963693445.1 of Agonopterix heracliana. Lineage (NCBI taxonomy): Eukaryota > Metazoa > Arthropoda > Insecta > Lepidoptera > Depressariidae > Agonopterix > Agonopterix heracliana. The sequence goes on along the minus strand of OY856308.1, from coordinate 20,350,802 downwards.
CTATTAGTCATGGATTTTGGCAAAGTAACGCCTGATTCAGTTAATTTGATGAAGTATGTTGCGGATGCGATGATAATGTTTTTCTGTTTTGACAGAGCCTACTGACTGTTTCGGACTATTTGTAAATGTAGTTGTTTTTTTTATGGGAAAACAGGCCGTAAGAAAGCAGCAGTAAAATATTGAGTATTGAATTAAAAGGGTCAATAGAAAATAATCACGAGCTCGGACCTGAAGTTGCCTAGCTTCGGTGATAGTTTCCAATAGCGAGGCTTCCCTACGCCAATGAGCGCCAGTTAAATCTTCTAAATGGTTTTTTGTATTTGTCTACACATAGGTAGTAAACCGGATATCTAATGAAATGTGTGTTGATGGTGTGTGCAGGTCAGATGGTGTACTCGGCGCGCATGCAGTGCGGGCGCATGTTGGCGCGCGAGTCGCCCGTCGACGCGGACATCGTCTCCTCCGTGCCGGAGTCCGGCACCGCCGCCGCGCACGGCTACGCGAGACAGGTACGATCTGTTCTCACTTACATCGCAACACTAGTAGTGTAGCTACTCTGCCCGTCGACGCGGACATCGTCTCCTCCGTGCCAGAGTCCGGCACCGCCGCCGCGCACGGCTACGCGAGACAGGTACGATCTGTTCTCACTTACATCGCAACACTAGTAGTGTAGCTACTCTGCCCGTCGACGCGGACATCGTCTCCTCCGTGCCAGAGTCCGGCACCGCCGCCGCGCACGGCTACGCGAGACAGGTACGATCTGTTCTCACTTACATCGCAACACTAGTAGTGTAGCTACTCTGCCCGTCGACGCGGACATCGTCTCCTCCGTGCCAGAGTCCGGCACCGCCGCCGCGCACGGCTACGCGAGACAGGTACGATCTGTTCTCACTTACATCGCAACACTAGTAGTGTAGCTACTCTGCCCGTCGACGCGGACATCGTCTCCTCCGTGCCAGAGTCCGGCACCGCCGCCGCGCACGGCTACGCGAGACAGGTACGATCTGTTCTCACTTACATCGCAACACTAGTAGTGTAGCTACTCTGCCCGTCGACGCGGACATCGTCTCCTCCGTGCCAGAGTCCGGCACCGCCGCCGCGCACGGCTACGCGAGACAGGTACGATCTGTTCTCACTTACATCGCAACACTAGTAGTGTAGCTACTCTGCCCGTCGACGCGGACATCGTCTCCTCCGTGCCAGAGTCCGGCACCGCCGCCGCGCACGGCTACGCGAGACAGGTACGATCTGTTCTCACTTACATCGCAACACTAGTAGTGTAGCTACTCTGCCCGTCGACGCGGACATCGTCTCCTCCGTGCCAGAGTCCGGCACCGCCGCCGCGCACGGCTACGCGAGACAGGTACGACCTGTTCTCACTTACATCGCAACACTAGTAGTGTAGCTACTCTGCCCGTCGACGCGGACATCGTCTCCTCCGTGCCAGAGTCCGGCACCGCCGCCGCGCACGGCTACGCGAGACAGGTACGATCTGTTCTCACTTACATCGCAACACTAGTAGTGTAGCTACTCTGCCCGTCGACGCGGACATCGTCTCCTCCGTGCCAGAGTCCGGCACCGCCGCCGCGCACGGCTACGCGAGACAGGTACGATCTGTTCTCACTTACATCGCAACACTAGTAGTGTAGCTACTCTGCCCGTCGACGCGGACATCGTCTCCTCCGTGCCAGAGTCCGGCACCGCCGCCGCGCACGGCTACGCGAGACAGGTACGATCTGTTCTCACTTACATCGCAACACTAGTAGTGTAGCTACTCTGCCCGTCGACGCGGACATCGTCTCCTCCGTGCCAGAGTCCGGCACCGCCGCCGCGCACGGCTACGCGAGACAGGTAGGTACCTACTTGTTTACTGTTCTAACCATGTTCTAACTTACGAATACTCAATCGGTGCATCGAACTATCATCGACGATTCCAGAAAACTTCAACGGCTACTCAACCCAAATATACGGAAAAATTGATTTTTATTTTGTTATTTCAATGTTGGTCCCATAGTAAAAGTTGTTCAGTTTCATGGTCTGAAGCACTCCCTAAGAAATGTAACGTATTTAATTTTACATCCTGTAAAATCCCTTTCGAGGCAGTCAAAAACTTCTTCAATTACAATTGAGTCGAGTAGGCATTGCAGTTTAGTATGGAACAGTTGATTTTTATGTTACTCCGATCGGTTTGCTCCCATATTAAAGTTGTTCAGTTTGATGGGCAGACTCTTAGTTTAAAAGGATGCTAATGATATAAATTTAACCCTGTATTTATTTAAGATTAGTTGACAATCCTAAAATCATAAATTTACTCCCATAGTCGGGCATCCCATTCATGGAGGTCCTATGTAAGAACCGGTACGTGGGCCGCACCTTCATCCAGCCCTCGACGCGGCTGCGACAGCTCGGCGTAGCGAAGAAATTCGGAGCGCTCTCGGAGAACGTGCGCGGGAAGCGATGCGTACTTATTGACGACTCCATTGTGCGGGGGAACACCATCGGACCTATTATTAAGTTGTTGAGAGACGCCGGGGCAGCCGAGGTGAGCTATATACGTCTTTATTTAGTTATACAATACTTTTAGTTATGTTACACAAAGTCTGGGATAAGGTGGAAAAATTTATGTATATACAAGTACATTTTAACTCGGCGGTTTGCCGACAAATAGGGAACCGTCGAGTTAGCAAGGTTCAAATGCCCAAATAGACACTGGAACTCAAAAAAAGCTTTCACTTCTTTGCCCTACTGCAACCTCCTCAAGAGGCTACGCTCTTGTCTTGTCTTAAATATGATGATGGTGATGAGGAGTAGGCTTTTTATGATGGAAACACACAACAACGGTACAATTCTGTAACATCCATGACCGAACCAGGATTCTGGTTAGGCAGTCCGGCGTGCTAGATGGTAAAGTTTTCTATTCTGCAGAGTGACGCCTAGTGTAAGGGTGCCTGTCCACAGATGCGGAGTGATCTGGTAGAGCGAGGAAACTGAGTTTTATTATCCAATAAGATTGCATAAAATCTCAGCTCCAAGATTTCATGCACCTTATTGGTTGATACAACTCCGTGTCCCCGCTCCGCAAGCTCGCTCCGCATCGGTGGACAGGCACCCTAAATGTAATATTTTTCATAATATAAACTGTTGTCTTCAATTCAGGTACACATCAGGATAGCGTCGCCGCCGCTCAAGTACCCGTGCTACATGGGCATCAACATACCCACCACCGAAGAACTGATCGCCAACAAGATGGACTCCTACAAGCTGGCTGAACATGTCGGTGAGTTGATCCTTCGTCGCTAAAGTAGGCTATGCGGGCTACATGGGAAAGATAAAATTTTTTTTTTGTTTCTTTTTAAAAACAGTTTGCTATCTTAAAAACTAAAGTGAAATTAATTTTTTGATATCTTTAAAAATAACCAGTGTTTAAAATTCCTGGTTATAGCCTTAGATCAAAATAAAATTAATGGATAGGCCTAAAGCGCGGTAAGTTGAAGCAAACTACTGGTACACTTGGTACATACAAACTAGCGCCATTATCTGTCAAATCTAGGGCACTTGCATACAAATTTGAAGTAAATCTTTCATTTGTTTTGCCTCATTTTTCTGGTTTGAAATGTTCGCGTAAGGCCTATCCATTCATTTTATTTTGATCGAAGGGTATAGCTAGAGGTAGATATAATGGAAGTGACTTCATAACCTCTATTTTAATTGAAAGAGTAACAAAGTGTCATACAAACATCTTTTTTGCATGAAAGAGATAGAAGACGATAAAAAACCAAAGATTGTACAGCGAAGACAAACTAAAATCTTTGTAAAAAACTTACATTGTAATTACGTTTAAACATTTTGTTATTAAATGTAGTTTTTTTTTTAATTCGTTATAAGATATGAATTTCCAGGATCAGTCATCATCCCAATTCGGTACGTCAAGTTTTTTAGGAGGGCTGAATCGAAAACCATTTCGAGATAATTGTTTCATTATTTAAACAACATTTTCTGTTTTAGAGATTTTAAAATCCGATTTTTCTTAATGACGATGGTGATTTCAGGTGCTGACAGTCTCGAGTACCTAAGCGTGGAGGGTCTAGTGAGTGCGGTGCACTACAACATGAAGGCGGACCCCAGCGACGGCGTGGGAGGCCACTGCACCGCCTGCCTCACCGGCGAGTACCCGGGCGGCCTGCCCGAGGACGTCGACTGGTGATCTATCGTGTTTAGCTTTTACACTTTATTTACTGGTAGTGAACAATTATATAAGGTCTAACAAAATTAGGTGAAACATTTTAAGGGAATGATCAGACCATCAAACTGAACAATTTTCTCTATGGGACCAATACCGAAATCGCAAAAAAAATCCATACAAACCTACTCGACCTAAATGTATGGGACAGCAGATTTCTTTTCGCGATTTAGATATTGGTTCCATAGAGAAAGTTGTTCAGTTTGATGGTCTGATCAACCCCTTAAAATAGTTTCATCTAATTTTGTTAGACCTTATATAGGGTGCAACTGACAGCCTAGCAAATACTGAAACGGTGAACTCCGACCATCAAACTGAACAACTTTCACTATGGGCTTTCCTCAGGAAACGCGAAAAGGTATGAGTTCACTGTTTCAGTATTTGATAGGCTGTCACTTACACCCTGTATTTGAGAATTTTGTGTAGGGGTGTAATCTTAAATATTTCTGGGGTTGCTTCGGACCATCAAACTGAATTTCAATATGGAGCTGACATCGAAATCGCGACGGGAGCTACTAACAAAATGTTAAAGGTGTATTCAGACGATGAAACTAAAATACTTTCCCTATTGAACATGGGTCAAAAGCTACGAATAAAGAAGTAAAGTCGAAAGACGAGAAAACCTCCCATACAAAAGTGCTGATCAGCCGATCTATTTTCTATGGGAGCATGGGAGGTCCAACAATTTTTTAGTTTTTCGACCTACATGTTCCTTAGAGAAAGTTGTTGTTTCATTGTTTGAATACCCACCTTAAATTTAAGTAATTTTTATTTTTAAATTTAAGTACCTAATTAAAAACTAGTAGGCTGATGATGATGATGATAGAAATCTCGTAAAAAATATGCTGTTTCATCCCTTGGGTCCATTTCTATGGAACTATGATTTTTTTCGCGATTTTGATGTCGGCTCCACAGTGAAAGTTGTTCAGTTTGATGATCTGACGCTCATTTAATTGTACACCCCGTATAACAAACATTTTAACTCTGTACTTGTTATTGTCATAGGGAAAAACTATAACGAGGTAGACTGGATTTCTGATTCTGAATTCATTTTAATGAATTATTATTATTGTCTAACTCCAAACCATTTTGGCGCATTGTACTTCTATTATAAATATAATAAAAGATAAGTTTCCAAAAAGTTTATAACATAGGCATAATATTGCCAACATTAATTATAGTATAAAACCATTATGCCTTAAAAAATGGTGCCAAATTATGTCTTCGCACAAAATGTTTTCTAAAATGAAGACAAAATAATATTTACTGACAGTTACTCGAATTGTTTACTCTAATTTAAATTTTTAAATATTTTTAGGGAGTTTACTGAATAAATGCGCAAAGGGGACCAAATGTACTCATTTATGACATTTTTCTCCCCTCCGGACGGAAAGCGACAATTTTCGTCCCGCTGCACTAAACTAAGAAAGCCTCAGATCACATGTTTGTTGATCGAGGCGAATCTGAGACCTTTCTTACTTTCCTGCCCTCGGTGTGTAATCTACTATATTATAAGAGATAAGTGTACTTTTTGCAACCATCAGCAGCAAGGCTGATTCAGTGTTTATGTGGTGTAGAGCATCTCTGTGATGGGGATGGACCAGGTCTGCCTGCATAACTTCAGTCGGTTTAGGAGTTACAGACGTTTAAAGGTCTGGAAAAAAATTACGAACAGCTGCAGGGCTGATCGTATAAAGTATGATATTATTGTAGTATGCACTGTAGCCATGTGAACACTACAAAAACTGACATGGTTCATCAGTCGGTTTCGGAGTTACTGACGTTCAAAGGTCTGACCTTTGAACGGCTGTATCTCCTAAACCGACTGGCAGTTCATGTCAGTTTTCGCATAGCTACAGTGCATACTACAATAATATCATACGATCAGCCTTGCTGTGGATCGTAATTTTTTTCCAGACCTTTAAACGTCTGTAACTCCTAAACCGACTGAAGTTATGCAGGCAGACCTGGTCCATCCCCATCACAGAGATGCTCTACACCACATAAACACTGAATCAGCCTTGCTGCTGATGGTTGCAAAAAGTACACTTATCTCTTAGTCTACTATAACCGCTCGCAATCCGGCTTTAAAATAATAGATAAGCAATGGAAATGGGTGATTCAGTAATATCGCGTCCGTGGGGTTAAATGGTTAAGACCACGGTTTTGTAGCAGGTTAATCTTTATGTAACAGAAAGAGACTTGTTTTATGCGCACTTCCTATTGTACACCTTTCTTATAAATAAAACATATTACTTCTTTTTACAGAAGTGATAGTTATCAAATGCAATTAGAATAGTTAAGATAACTTAATATTCTCGAATGCAATAAGAATAGTTAAGACATCTCGAAATAAGTGAAAATCATTCCCAATAGTGCCTTCTTTATTTTATAGTTTTTAAGATAAATGTATTTGTATACAGTTTTTAGTTATAATTGAGTCGTGCTGGTTTCGACTTTCAACTTTAGTTGTATTTAATGTAGATATTATTGTAATAAGAAATCAAGACCGGAATCTTGTGAAATTAATAAAAATATAGATATACTAATATCACATGAATCGACCAGAAGACAAGCTTACAAGCGCGCCGAACTGCAGCAGGTCCGCAAAAAAATAACTTGATCCATTGCTATAAGGATTAAAATGGGTATAGCGACGCGGCGGTGCGAGATTTATGCATGTGTGAAGCTTGTTTTCTGACCGGGCGTCGCCGAGAAATCTAATAATGTGCTAATGTGTGAAGTGTGTAAAGTATGTGCATCTAATGTAAAAGAGCGCACGTTTATAAAGAATTAAAAACAGAATCGATTCGAGTAATGCCTCTCATGGCTGCCCTGTTTTCCTAAAAGGACTTAGGATGGAAGGAAAAAGTAGTCAAATTGGCGCTTGAACATTATTAAAAATAATCAAGTTCCTTTGAAATTAGTTTCATGAGATTCCGGTCGATAAGATCTATGTAAAAGACTCATTTGCAGAAACGATCCTTAAAGTTAATCCTCCATTAAATCACTTGCTGACACTTTTTGTATTGTTGACGTAGTAAAAGCTAGCAAGAGATTTAGTGGAGGATAAACTTTAATGAGCGTTTCTGCAACTGAGTGTAACAGTTTTTCCCCAATAGAATAATAAAAAAAATGAATTGTTAAAACATCGCATGGACCTTTATTTTTAGGGCTTATTCTCGAATATTTCAAGATCTGAGAATATAAACATCTTTAGAACGTATCGTGAATAGTTCGATTCGAATTTTTACATTCCATGTTAAAATATTGTTGTGAAATAATTCTGCCTTTCTGCATTTTTATTACGTTTTTTTTTATCTATGTTGTTTCGTATTAGATATTATTAACAAAAAAAAAGGTTTTTGAAGGGGTTGTGTGCTCGAAAGTTCGAAATGACTAGATTTAATGAAAGATTGGCTTTCTGTGAAGTAATATTACAGTTAATGCATTTGTTAATGTACCTCTTAGTACAATGCTATACACGTAATTGAAAATATAATTATTTTTTTATTTATACTTGTATCATTTCCCAACCCTACTCTTTCTATGAGCCATATCGCACGAGCGATTTTTGAGCGCAGACGATTTAGCAACTGCACCGCCGCGCCGCGACAACGCCTACGCTCAAAAATAGCTTGTGCGATGTCTCTAAGGGTGCGTCTACATCTGGCGAACGTGCGGCCAATGCGCAGCTCGCGCGCCGTTCGCAGCGCATTCGCCAGATGTTGACGCACCCTAAGTGTAGGGACACACCTGCGGAACGTTCCGCGCCGTTCGGTTGAATACGCGTCTACTAGAAAAAATGGCGCGTACTGTCGCGTACGCGTGTGTCGCAGTTATAAAATAAATAAAAATAAAAATCACTTTTATTTCAGGTAAACCCATATGTACACTTTTAATATACACAGTAGTATATTAAAGTAAAAATTAATTACAAATTAAATTAAATTAGGATTAGAATTATAGGGAAAAGCGTTGCGCGCGTATTCAACCGAACGTTCCGCAGGTGTGTCCCTACACTAAGGGTGAGCGCACATCTAGCGGAGAACTGTTCGAGCAGATTTCATTAATCAATTGATAATCAACTCAATATCTATTGAAATAGAGCTGAAAAAAGCGTGCAAGAAATCCCTGTGACGTGTTCGCATTATTTCTTGCGCGCTATTTTCAAATCTATCTTAATAGTCATTGAGTTCATAATCTATTGATGAATGAAAACTGCTCAAACAGTTCTCCGATAGGTGCGCTGACGCTAAGGGTGTGTAGTTGAGTAAAGATTAATTAAACCTTAAAGGTATTCAAATTTATTCGTTGAATATCCTATGTACAAATTTAAAATCTCAAATTATTTACATAACTAAAGCAATTTTGATCGTATGTACAACTACATCTTAAATAACAGCGTAAATTTTCCAAAATAGATGCAAACGAAATAATATTTGAGCTTCAAAGTAAAAGGTTTGTTAAATATTACTTAGATTTTGTGCAACCTGCTTTGTGCAGATCTAACAAATATTTCAATCTATAGTAGTAGTGGAGTTAATTTAGTTTTGACATGAACAGTCTTATGAGCTATCTCCTACATCATACAGGTAACACAACATCCTAGTCATATTTAAAGACGTGGTTTAGACCAGAGAGGTGCTCAGTTAGGGTTGAACTACACATGGCCGCACGCGATCGCACTTTTGCGTCGCTCCATCCTTTTCTGTCACTCAGGAACGTCATTTGCCTGAGCATATAAGATAGACGGAACGCGATCGCGTGCGACCGCACGCCACAGGCGATCGCCTGACCTGATCGCCGCGGACCTGAGTGACAGAAAAGGATGGAGCGACGCAAAAGTGCGATCGCGTGCGGCCATGCGTAGTTCAACCCTTAAGTGGTGACGATCGACCACAAAATTTTCAAGCGGCAAGCGATCTACTATTATACTAGGACATGGACATATTCACGAAAGAAAAATATGCAAATGTAGGATTAGTCTTTCAAAGAAATGTTGATTGATACTTTCACGCGATCGACTCCAACAACCGGTCGATTGATCTACCGTTTGAGCACCCCTGAATAGACCATCAAACAGAACAACTTTTAAAATGGAGCAAACATCGAGAACCGTTTCATACAATACAAAACTGCAGTACAGACTCGACTCAAATGTATGGGACAGCAGAATTTTTTATTTTGACTCTATAGTGAAAGATTTGTTCAGTTTCATGGTCTATACAACTCCTTTAAATATTACTACGGTGTTTTGTTACACCCTGTTTAGGCTGAAGGAGCAACTTTTTTAACGCGTAATATTTTTAAACAAAAATCGTTCTAAACAGTCTCAGGAACTTCACACTAATTTATCCACATTACTAACATTCACAATAACTTAAGACTGTCAAAATCACAATACTCATCCAGCCAAGTGGTCAGATCACCCTTTGCCATATTCCTGGAAGGGCGTATATTGAGTCACAGATTACAAGTTACTTCATACCTATACATCAGTTCCTTAGAAAACGATCAGTTTCAAGCTTTATAACTATCTACTACTGCCAGACGGTACGCGCGAAATAGTTATTTGTTATGCTAGGCTGCAAAGTTGCTTTTTGGCGCGAGTACCTGTATTGAAACTTGAGCAAGCGAAGGATCCTAGGATTGAATAATAGAATCCAGAGCTTAGCGAAGGTTTCAAAGGTACGAGACGCTGAATAACTTTGCAGCCGAGTGAAACACACAGCTTTTCACCCTAGTTTTCACCTCAAAACAGCGAGTAAAAAAAGTTAATTGGTAAAAAGAAAATTTTAAAAAGTTTTTTTTTCGTGCTGGCCAGTGTCATGAAATAGTTATTATTGAACTTATTATTAGTTATTATTGTATATATTAAATATTGAACAGACAGATTCGAATTTCAAAAACTCTTTCCACGCTAGCGGATAAAATGCACTTTTGCACTCAGATTTCGAATGATAAACAGAATCTTTCCGAGCTTGTGATAGTAGATCGGCGAACCGACAAAAAGTCGCTTAAATAAGATTCTGGCACATGTCATCTCCTTTATAGTGTTATCTGGTATCGATGCATTCAGTATGACTTCCTGATTACAAATATATGAGATGACAAGCGCTCAGACTGTGGGGGTAGAAACTGTGACGTCATAAAGGTGGCCATACAAAGTAAAATTTTGTTTTTGTTTATTCATGCCGTGTGGGGTATCAAATGAAAGGGCTTTATGAGTACATTACAAATATATAACATAGTATAACATTTTCACTATTTGGTTTAACAAATATTTCGAAAAAGTAAAAAAATTCCACAATTCTGAGTTGACTTTGAACTGCTATAGATTATAAAAAACTAAATGGATTTTTGTAGATTATATATCAAATGACTCAGGATATTCTCTATATTGCGTCCAAAAATAATTAACTACATTTATAACAAAATAAAAAATGTACATCCATTTGAAAAACATTGTAAATTTTTGGACGCCTTCTAATAATTTCTTAGACCAAGTAGTAAAAATGGTATAGTATGATATATATTTGTAATCTACTCATAAAGCCCTTTCATTTGATACCCCACATGATAAGTTTAATTTAAATAAAAACTGTGACGTCATGAAGAAGGCCATACAAGGTAAAAAAAAAATCATTTTAATAATGTCGTGTAGGGTATCAAATGAAAGAACTTTATGAGTATACGTTACAAATATATATCATAATATAACATTTTTACAACTTGGTCTAAGAAATTATTAGAAAGCGTCCAAAAATTTACAATGTTATTCAAATTGATGTACATTCTTTATTTTGTAATTTATCTGATTAATTATTTTTTGACGCAATATAGAGGATATCCTGAGTCATTTGATATAAAATTTACAAAAATCCATTCAGTCGTTTATAATCTATAGCAGTTCAAATTCAACTCAGAATTGTGGATTTTTTTTACTTTTTGTAATAATTTGTTAAACCAAATAGTGAAAATTTTATACTATGCTATATATTTGTAATGTACTCATAGAGCCCTTTCATTTGATACCCCACACGGCATGAATAAACAAAATTTTTTTTTTGCTTTGTATGGCCATCTTTATGACGTCACAGTTTCTACCCCCACAGTCTGAGCGCTTGTCATCTTATATATTTGTAATCAAGAGGTCATACTGAAGCCATTGATACTAGATAACACTATAAAAGAGATGACTTGAACGGAAAGTTCCGAAATATCCTTTTTCCAACCCTCTATGAGGTAAAATAGTTATTTGTTATGCTAGGCTGCAAAGTTGTTTTTTGTCGCGAGTACTTGTATTGAAACCTGAGCAAGCGAAGGATTTTAGGATTGAACCACGAGCGAAGCGAGTGGGTTCAAATATAGAATCCTGAGTGCCGCGAAGGTTTCAAAGGTACGAGACGCAGAATAACTTTGCTGCCGAGCGCAACACACAACTTTTCACCTCACAACGGCGAGGAAAATGCTGGCTGGATGCAAGAAAAAAAAAACGTTTTGGCGCACTAAGGCGGTAAGTATAGAAAAATATTGAATAGAGCGATTCGAATTTTAAAAACTCTTTCCACGCTAGCGGATAAAATACACTTTTGCACTCAGATTTCGACAGATTCGTTCCGAGCCTGTTAGGTGAAAATGTATTTAACCTGTCGTCTGCCGGGAAATACAAACACAATAGAAATCATTGTTTTCGTCGCGCGGATTCGCGTTCGGCATACGAGAGGTTAATGGCGCTTGATTCAGTGTTGCCATTAATTGGTAAAGCGCGCGATGTACGCGAAGTTGCCGTCTAGAGCGAGTGGCCGAATTCATACAAGCGCATCGCCTATGATGCGCCACAGTGTAGGTAAATCGGTATGTCAAGTTTTTTTTTGGGGGGCTGAATCGAAAACCATTTCGAGATAATTGTCTGAATAATCATATTTTCTATGTCAGAGATTTTAAAATGAAAGGATTACAGATATTTTTAATAAAATAACTTCGTTTTTCGGTCCACGAGTGACGTCACTCGCTGCCCCTGCAAACTCCTTGGTAAACATAAAATCAACATAAAATAACCGGCCATTAAGAAAAAAAAATACATTCACAATGTCAGAATTTGACATTTGATGTTGCCGTATCTGTTTCCAGCATAGAGTTAGAAAGAGGAGGCAGGTTTTCATTTTTTTTAATATAGCAGTAGGTCGTTTTTCTCCATGGAGTTCGAATTATTTTTTCTCCGCCATTTTTGCACTTTGAGATTACAGATCAAAATAATTTAAAAATTAAATTTATATTGATAAACTCGATGAATCGCAATAAAAATGAAATAGGTGTCTTAAAATTATGTCTTCTAACCGTAAAAAATATAAAAATGAAGACCAAAAAAAACTTGACATACCGAATTATATCAGTTCTTAGCGCAGAGTGACGGAGGCCTGCCAGTGTGTGGAAGTTTTATTGGTATAGGACCGTTATGAATGGCGTATGAACCGTCAGTTGGAATCTGTATAAATAAAGGTTAAAAAAGTACATAAACTTCTGTTGACCATACTGTCTGTAGCGTTATACCAACGTTTTTTTTAATTTTGATGATCAGAATAATAAATATTTTTCTTGTAAGCAAATACCATATTTTATCGCTGTCGTGTGTTAGTTTTGCGTCCGAATATACCTGTAGGGAGAGTGTTCCTTTTCGCTAATGATATAGGGTAACCACTTGGTCTATGATAAGCATATCAAATCTGTTGCTTGCCGACCAAGGCCTCTATGTCGCCGACCTCCTTGACGCAGGTCTCGGTGAGGACCAGGGGGTCCCCGTCGGTGATCAGCACGTCATCTTCGATCCTGATGCCGACGCCTCGGAACTCCTCCCTGATGGTCTTGTCGTCCGGCCTTATGTAGATACCTGGGGTAAAATAAATGTTATTAGATCAGTTAGGTTCGATTATTCTTATATTTTGAAATTATCTTGACCGTGTATTGGTTTACTGTTTGAAAAGACTTCCCCATTTTCATTCGATTATCCTTTCAGGGACACCCTATGGCCTATACTTAGAATACGTCAACTATTATTCGGGGAAAAGAGACGTGAGCAATGCTATGTTATGGATATGCTAATCAGTATCCTTAATTAAAGAACCAGGGCCATAGCAAGAATGTCATTTAAGGTAGGGTATATGAAGTCCAACTAGGTTGGGCTGCTTTTGGGAAACTACGTCATATATTCTCCTCGGCCCTACCACAATGCCTCAAAACGAAGGTGTTCAATCAGTGCGTTCTGCCAGTTAGACGATAGGACTAGTTCATCAATTCAAGGTCGCTCAGCGAGCTATGAAGAGAGCTATGCTCGGCGTTACTCTGAGGGATCACATCAGAAATGAAGTGATTCGTCACAGAACTAAAGTGGCTGACATAGCTCAGAAAATTAGCAAGCTGAAGTGGCAATGGGCTGGTCATATCTGCCGAAGAGCTGACAACCGATGGGGTGTCAGAGTTCTAGAGTGGAGACCGCGAACTGGCAGGCGTAGTGTGGGACGCCCGGCTGCCCGCTGGACAGACGACCTAAAAAAAAGTTGCGGGGAGCGACTGGATGAGGAAGGCCAAGGACAGAGTTTTGTGGCGCGCCTTGGAAGAGGCCTATGTTCAGCAGTGGACAATGATAGGCTGATGATGATATGAAGTTTAAGATACAGGTTGGTTAACTAAAGGAGCGCGTTTTCAGACACACAAACGGGTTTTTCCTGTTACTGCGTCCGTGCTTGATAGAGATAGAGAAACTTTTCAATATGCGTGCAGTGCGACAAAGGCATTGCGTAAATGTTTGGCACGCCCCAGCTTTAGTTAACGGATCTGTAGGTCAGATGATTTGGGTTGGCAAAATAATTTGGTGAAATGAAATTGTTCATTCAGGAATTAAGCACAAGAGCAAAAAAACTGAGCGAGCGAAGAGAGTTCGAAATTGGTGGTCCTTGCGGGCCGGATTGGTGGTCCTCACGAGTTTGGAGACCCCTGGCTAGACTATCACAAAGTGGCAAGTTACCGGGTTCAATGGTGACGATCATGTTGGTCTGCACGGGCACGCTGCGGCGCACGAGCGGCGCGTCGTGCACGTCGAGCCCCAGGTAGTGCGACACGTGGTGCGGGCACAGCCGGTACGCTCTCTGCAACAATCACATGCATTTACACTCAGTCTCATCGTCAGATGGCGAACCAATGGTGGCCTTTATCCAGCAGTGGATGGATTGTGCATGATGGCTGTGGATGATGATTATCCGGAGTGATCAGATAATCGAGCGCATATTTCGTTTTTTTTATTAACCTATTTCGTCCCATTGTTGGGCAAAGGTCTCCCCCAAACTTTTCCAGCCTTCTCTATCCCGTGCCATCAGTTGCCATTCTGCTTCGTGGGCATCTAGGTCGTCGCGCCATCTTTTTCTTGGTCTGCCCCGGCCCCGGCTTCCATCATCGGGCTCCCATTGTGTCGCGATCGTTGCCCACCGCTCTATATGCATGCGACAAACATGTCCGGCCCAGTCCCACTTCAGTTTTGCGGCCTTAACGCCTGCGTCAGCGATGCGGGTCTTGGAGCGCAGAGTGGTGTTCCTGATACGGTCGATCCTTCTGACACCTAATATGTACATTTTTTTTCCTACGAATAATTAAACAAGTCCAGGCTTCCCGGAGTTGACTCATTTGCCACCACAACATCCTTCAACTTACACCGATCCCTTATCACACTGTTCTTGATTCGGTCGGTCACTGTAACACCACAAATACTTCGTAAAGAGCACATGTCTACTGCATTCACTCGACTTTCATAATAGTCCAATCATTTCAGGGTTTGACCCTAACAATAATTCATCTATCGCTGAAACTTTGCAGTGTGATAAAGTAAAGTATACAGATTACGGTTGACAAATAATCTAGGACCGGAAAAAATTAAACCTAGATTATTTGTCAACCGTAATCTGTATACTTATTCTATACTTACTGTATATTGTTAGGGTGTCCATACAAGGAAATTCTAAAATGATTGGACTATAATCGTTTTGCCCAATGTTTTACCAAACTCTTTGTTATACTATGCTTTAACCCGTTATCAGGCCTAGAACATTTCATCGACTACATCTGTGTAACTGACATAATACTAAAACTTTATCTGTAAGGTTAATTATTGAATGTACATGTGGTGGCCAGACCCAGATAAAGGTTTCTAGTTGATCAAATGTTTCTATAACAATGTATGCTGTTCTCACCGCGATAAGTTCGTTGCCAGTGACGTTCTTGGGTATGATGCCTTCCTGCTGCAACTGTAGCCCGAGCAGTCGGCACATGTGGTCGAACAGCTGGTCGAGAGGCGGCCTCTGCTGCCCTAGGAGCTCTATCAGACGTTTCTGTGACAAATCAATAAAAATAATATTATAGCTTTTTACCTTGCCAGGCTCCGCCGTTCCTTCTCAACTGTGTTTTTCCTCACAAACAATCCCTGACATTGGTCAGAAATGCAGTGCTAATGCACAAGCAAAAGTCAAATAATTTATAAATAAATAAAAAATGCTGCTTGCAAAATAATAAGGAGTTACGCTTTACTGTGATCGCCTGAACGGAATCTGCATGAATTCATTAAAAAAAAATCAATCGATTAGGTACTTTCCAGTACTTATTTGTTTTAACCCTATAGTTTGCAAGATTTGTTTTCTTTGAAATTCAATTTTTTTAAATTTCAAATACGTTGCTTTATTTCGTCTCTAGATTTTTAGTTAAGGTAATGTAAATTTGTAGATACTCCGCCAAGTATAGGGTTGGAAACAGTTGAAGTGATGAATCTCTTGGTAAATATAAAAGAACTGGTTTAATCAACTAACCTGCACATAAAGGATTAGTTCATACAATATCTTGTGATAGTGTGAGAACTTCCCCGAGACAGGCCACGTTCTTGATATATCCGAGTTGTAGAGCCATCTTTGACTACCTGTAAAAGTAAAATTTATAATACTCAGGAGCAATGAATCCGGGTCACCAACAAAAACCTTAACATTTTCGAAACTAAGAATGATAGATTATTCAAAAGAAATGTAATGCAAATAATCATCACAGCCCGTATATAGGCTGTGTCCCACAGCAGGGCACAGGTCTACCCTCATGGAGGGTGTATGGGGGGCGTTAGTCGATCACGCGTGCCCAGTGCGGATTTGTAGACTTCACATACGCATCGGAATTTCTTCTTCAGCGTACGCAGGTTTCCTCCCGATGTTTACCTTCACCGTTTGAGAGCAGTCGGTATTACGTACTTAAGTTAGACAAACTGGGAACATGGCAGGTCGTCCGTGCGGAGCGTCGGTGGCGCGTTGCGGAGACGAATGGAAACTCAATCTTGACGTCTGAATGACGTCGAATGCAAATAACAAAAAAGTCTTATTAAGCTGCAAGGACCATCATAAAACTCACCAGAATCAACAAGCAGCATATCCTTTTCGTCCAAAATCTGGTTGTTATTGACATAGTGTATGTGAGTAGCGCGGGGCCCGCCAGCAACCACGGGCGGGAAGGCGAGGTGCTCCGCGCCCGCCTGCCGGCTCGTGAAGTCCAGGATCGCGTTTATTGAGTGCTCCGACACACCTGTTGTGATCAGAAGTCTGTGTAACTATAACTAAACTATTCGCATTCATTCTCATTCATTCGCATAAGGGTTGAACTACAGATGGCCGCACGCGATCGCACTTTTCCGTCGCTCCATCCTTTTCTGTCACTCAGGATGCTCTAGAAAATGACGTTCCTGAGTGACAGAAAAGGATGGAGCGACGGAAACGGTACGATCGCGTGCGGCCATTTGTAGTTCAACCCTAAGCATACTATATTCCCCGGGTAGTCAGAGATATTCTGAAACCTCAAAACATCCTCGTTTCACTAGTAAGTAGTACCGAGAAACTCTGTCCAGTGTATAAATACAGGGTCCTTCTTAATATGCTGACACTTTTTTAAGGGGACAATCAGACCGTCAAGCTGAACAACTTTCTCTACGGGATCGACATCGAAATCGTGAAAAAAAAATCTCCTGTTCCATACAAAACTGCAAACCTACTCGAGCCAAATGCATGAGACAGCTGATTTTTTTATCGCGATTTCAATGTTGGGCCCATAGAGAAAGTTGTTCAGACCCTGTATTTATTCCAACAAATTCGATGAATTCAGTGTGACGGGGAGTGAGCCCGTCGCCACTTGTAATGGACGGTAGGTACAACACATACCTCAAAATTGAAGCAAGCAGGTGTCCTCACGATGCTTTCCTTCAACGAAAAGCCAGTGGTGTTACAATACAAATCGTACATAAATTCCGAAAAACTCATTGGTTCGGTCGGCCTGGACGGGGATCGAACGATCGATCGCCTCTTGCACGGCAGGCAAGCCACAACCACCACGGCTTACACGATTAGATCGGTATAAAATCGACATGATGTTTTTGACAGTTCTTGTCGGTTCTGCTTCTTAACATTTAGTAAATCATTTCAGATGAAGTTATGAAGATCTGAGAATCACATTATCTATAGGTATACCGGATTTATCGACAAGCGGTGCATGCAGGTTTTGATTTTCAGAATAAAAATGAAAAGTCAAGAAAAGGAAGTGTAGAAATATACATGAGGAATAAGATTGGACCAAGAACACTGCCCTGCGAAACATTACATCTTTTTCGAGATATCGTTTCCTTAATGTGGTGTCGATTAATGATCAGTAAATTAAGCAATAGTCATTACTTTATACAAATTGTAAAAGTTTATTAATGCTGCTGGGCAACTAAATAATTATAGGTACCTACCTAAAAATTTGCTGGTTATAAAAATTTTAGCTAGTTAAAAAAAACACACTTTTCTGCTGTCCCTCAAAGCGTGACATAATTTCCTCTGATGGGAAGATATATTTCTTCCATCCATATTTTTTGTTTTCCTTTATTAGTTCAAAGACACCATAAAGTTTAAACCAACGTACCAGGGTTAGTACAAGCCATTGCCATGTTCATAGCCTGTGATCCAATGTAGCAGGTTTCCTTCATCAGTTCTACTTCAGCCGGAGACTTGATGACCCTCATGAGGTGTATGGCTCGTTGAGGGTCACCTAATGAAACATGATCGTTCTTGACCAATGAACTGACTGTACGATGGATGTCTGGATTCGATGGATTGTCTTTTTGATACCAGAGGACTGATTGTTTGGTTGATGCGGTCCTGGAAGAGGTTGTTACGGGGTTAAATAAAAAAGTTAAGAGGCCTGGTTACCCATCAGTGGCAATTTCATCACAAAAATTAAGATTTTTCAATCAAGTAAACATAAAATAAATCTTTATGATTAATGATTTACTTTTTAAAATGAAAAAGTGTAACACTAACTTAAAACCAGAAAAATAAAGAAATAAAACCTCGCCATGTTGCGGAAAATTATTGGAACAATTTTTTGTACTTGAAAGATTGTCGTTAAAGATTTCTTTTATTCTTCTGGTCAGGCTTTAACAAAAGCCTAAAACAAATTTTTATAACTTTTCTAAAAAACAAGAATGTCACAATGTAGTCATTGCTGGATTTCAATGAGGGATTTTCAGAAAGCTATTAAAAAAGAAAAATTAGTTCCTAATGGCTCGATAGATGGCGCTGACGCGACAGGGGAAAGTGACCTTGCGGATAATAAAATACAAATAAAAAACGTAGAAAGAGAATCAACTAGAAAAGGCATTAAAATAATAATAGTCACGAAAACGAGACAGCCTTATACGCTAATTACACAGAGTGAATGCGACAAAATCCATGTCGTTTGTCCCTTTCTGCGTATGCGATATTTTTGTTTGCCATAGTTGAAATTGCATACAAAATCTTGCAACTGTGGCAAACAAAGGCACGATTTCTCATACATTTTTGTCATATCTCTGTCCCTTTCGAGTATACGCTGTCAGGAAATCTATAGAATACTCAACCTACGATAAAAAAGTAAGAATTTGTTTTTTTAAGTTAGCAGCAAAAGTTGAGCGTATATTTCGTCAACGGATGCGTCTGACTCAGCGACATGAATTTTTGTTTAGTTTTTAGCCTAAATTTTTCGTTTTCGGACCCCTCTATGGTCAACACCATCTATCGCCGGTATGATGAACTACGTTTGAGTAGCTGTCAGAAAATTCCTCATTGTTCGTAAATTTCGGATGTAGCCACACACACACACATGTGGTATCAAAATATATTTTTAAAAAAAACATACCCATAAAATGAGAATCTGCAATGTTTGATTACAATGTGATGTATGATAATAAATTTTAAGAAAAAAAAACACACACACACAGCACATGACGTGACGTGATGTGACATTCTTTTTTTTTTAAATTGTTAACGATTAGGGGCAGCCTAGGGGCAGCACTGGAGTCTCGGTACCATTTTAAACATTGTCCATTGCAAATATATTGTTAAGTGAATAAAAGCGCCTACTTGTTAATAAAGGCACTGAAACACTCGACGGGCATGGTCTCGTCGACGGCGAACAGTTTGACGGCCGCGTCGCATCCAGTGCGCGGGCCCTCCCATAGCTCCGCGTGACTGTCTTTCTCTTGTACGAACAGTGACGACTGCACACAAAGATAAATCATCTAATCTATACTAATATTATAAAGAGGAAAGAGGTGATTTTTTGTTTGTTTGTTTGTAGGCTCCGAAACTACTGGACCGATCTGAATAACTCTTTCACCATTAGAATGCTACATTATCCGTGATGAACAAAGGCTAGAAAAAAACGGCCATGTGTGTGTCGGGAGGATTCTAAGGCGGTACGAAGTTCGGTTTTTAGGTGTCTTCGACTCCAAACCAACCGGCCTTTTTTGTATAGATAAAAGGCTCATAGGTAAAAGGCTCATAGGCTAGTAAAAGGTTGATACCCCACCTTAAAGATGTTAGTCTGAGGAGGCTTGACTATAACGAGGACAGCTCCAGGCTCCAGGCATCCCGTCAGGTAGTAGAAGTCCGAGTTTTGTCTGAACACGTACGGTATCTTATCTGACATATATTGCTTTGGAGCTGCGGGTATTACTATCTGCAAATAAATATTTTAAAAAGAAATGAGGTCTTTATTGTGTGTGGAATTTATTCTGTTTGAAATTGGGCATTGTCTCGCATATTATGTAGTCTTAATCAATGGCTTAGTTCAAATACAGGGTGTAAGGAAAAGTATCATTAACCTCTAAACCACATACTCTGCCCATCAAACTGAACAACTTTTAGTATGGGAGCAAAACAAACAGAACAAAAAAAAAACCACTGTTAAGTTGTTCAGTTTGATGTCTAGAGTATTGTCGCCTTAGAGTACACTATAGAATGGAATCTCCCTTGTGTGAGTCTCGAACATCGTATTTCGTACACCCATTTCCCCTCCACCCGCAATGTCCTGCTTTTGCCCACGGGTTCCGCTTGGGCTGGTATATGAAGTATTTTTTCTTGCAGTCATTTAATTTACAGGCAGTACAGGCACGGTCACACATCACAGATGCAAGCCCTGACTGACTAGTTGGTTAAACCAAAATGACATTGATGTGATCTTGAATGCATCTGTCATGTGAGTTTCATTTCGACAGGGTGAAATTGATATCACTAGCATCCTTTTAAACATTTTTTGCTCCGATTGGTTTGCTCCCATAGTAAAAGTTGTTCAGTTTTATGGGTGGAATCTTCGTTTAAATGGATGCTTATGATATTAATTTAATAAATAGCATAGCATAGCATATGCTCACGACTATATTCCCCGAGGGGGTAGTCAGAGATATTCTGAAATCACAGAACATCCACGTTTCACCAGTAGTACCGAAACTCTAAAAAAATTTAATTAATATATTATATTTATTATTATTTTTATTTTTTTATTTTTTTATTTAATTTAATAAATAATAATAAATATCTGGGACATTGTCACACAAATTTTCTAGTCACATTTAAAGTTCCAGAAACTAGCCTGGACTTGTATTGTGATGCTAGACAACGATATAGAATACCTTATATAGATAGGTACACACATCCATGACTCAGGTACAAATATTCATATTCATCATACAAATATTTGTCCCTTACGGGATTCGAACTTGCGACCCTCGTCACAGCAGGCAGATTCACTAAAGACTGTGCTGTCATGCCGTCTTAATAATCATCGTTCAATTTCACCCTGTATAGTGTACTATTATTGTCTGATCTTATGCTATTATGTACAACATACTAGAAATAACACTTCGTATCATAATGTAATGCTGTCCCACTCTTTAAAGCAATATCGTCACAGTTTCTTACTATTTACCTATGGCTATCACTTTCACTCGCCTGCCCATTTCATACTCTCATAAGATGTTTGTTGTGAGTTCTAGTATGTAGTAAAGCCTGACCAGAAATATAAAAAACCTGGTTTGGGGGCGCTGCAATAGACTAAAACCTTTAATGTCAGTGTTCCAAGTACAAAAATTAGTTCCAATGATTTTCCACAACATGGCGAGGTTTTCTATATTTCTGGTCGGGCTTTACATAATAGTTCAATGATATACAGCGAAACTCAAGGGACAAAGTATTGTTTCGTAATAGAGAATTTTCTTACAAAACCTACTTACAATATGACTTAGGTGCTGATTGTCCACTTCCGACACTAAAACATTGACCAACATGTCCCGTCTCTGTCTATATTCCATTTGTGTTATCCCACAAGTGAGGTGGCCCTCCTGTATAATGTGGGGGTGGGTGTGACAAGTTGGCTGACCAAATATACCCCTAGGTATACTAAATTCTAGTGCCCCAGTCTCCATTTTCTCATCTGGTGGACATTCCATTGTGCACATACATTTCACATTGTTCCTTAGAGGTTGATCGAAAATTTTCCTTCGACCTTTGAACGCTGAAAAAAAGTTGGCTAACTTTTTAATTTTGTAAAAAAGCAAAGTTAGCCTGAACGGCTAGCAAGGTAGAAAATCTAACCTATAAAGTTACCTGTGTTCCGAATTAATCTTCGTAAATTGTGCATCCTGAAATAATTGTAAAATGTTCTGTTGTTGTTTCTTTTTGTTATTCAGAAGTACTACTGATCACAGTCTATTTTTAGCTGAAACTGAAAACAGAAAATTTTTTGTTTGTTTGGATTTTGACAGTGAGTGAATGTCATGTTTTTTTTTATTTTTCCTTTCGTAAAGGCAATGGGATTGAGCCCATACAGCCATTATCTTTTTCTTTTAACCTATGCTTTTAACCTTATATTTTACAGTCTGTATATAAAGTCTTGGCAAAAAATGAGGGCTGTCTCCACGCAAGAACGTCAAAATCAAGAATAACCTGGAAACACCACCATACTAAAATGATTAGTTCCTCAAGCCGCCTCCACATGCTTGGCAAACAACGGCAAACAGCAATCACCAAACAACAAACACGATCGTGCCGCGGATGGGTGTTTGCCTGTTTGCTGTTTTGTGCCAGTGATTGGCGTCGGTGTCGGTTTTTTGTACAAATCAAAGGATGTTCGACAATATACTAGCACGTTCGCCAAGCGTGGGGTTGCCTGTTTGTGTTTGGTGTTTGGCACGTGTTAATGTTCAAGGGAGTTTTAAGCAAGGATCAATCCGAATCAAATGGGAGCGCCTACTTTTATTTCTCAAGATGGTGCTACATAAATCGTACCTACGATTTACGTAGCACCACTGGCTTTTCGGTAAAGGAAAACATCGTGAGGAAACCTATCCACATACTTCTGTATTGTACCCACTGTCCATTATAAGTGGCGACGGGTGACGGGCTCACTCCCAGTCACTACTGGACAGAGTTTCAGTACTTACTTGTAGTAAATCGTGGATGTTCTGAGGTTTCTGTATATCTCTGTCTCTGACTTCCCCCTCGGGGAATATAGTCGTGAGCATATGCATGCGCATACATGTATGTTCATTAATAATCTGATCTGCATGTGAATCAATAGCACATCCTAGGCACTCCATAGAACTATCTCACGATAGGAACTAGAATAGGTACTGCCGCAGAAACAAGAGAGCGAGCGGCGGCATACCTACGCCTGCCTTATGCTGTATTGCTTAGCTCGTTGCCTCTTAAATTATTCCACTCTTATAATTACTACTGTATCACGTCTTTTATCTCGTTCGTTCGCAAGCAAATAGAAAGAGAGCTAAGGTGTGATAGCTTGGTGATAGCGCTGTATCACTGCGGCATGCTAGCTATGCTGATAGAAGAGAAGTGAGGAGTTCGGTGTACACGGTGATAGGGTAAACAGTTGCATTACTTTAAGGGGTGGGTGGGGGTGATTATGCCCATGTTACTATACAACTTACCCTAAGTAACCATTAGGAAATTAAAAAAATAATCCATACCAAATGCAATCAGCTGATCGAAAAAATTTATCCAAAGATGTTTTTTTTGCGAATATTATGTTCCTTTGGGAAAGTTATTAATTAAAGTAGCTGTTATCTTATGTACGCACGGCGACAGATCAACCTACCCATAGTCGGACCTTATGTTCATGAACATAGAGTTCAACTATGGGTAGGTTGATCTGTCGCCGTGTGTATTATCACCTTGTATTAATTGATCTGAGATTATCACCCATTAAGAGGATATAAATCCATACAAACGAAGTCTGCAGTGCGATTTTTGAAAATCATACGAGCGTCGAGCGGTTCGGCAGTAGAAAATGTCCGAATTACTATGGAGATTATGCATCTTTCTACTACCGAACCGCTCGTATGATTTTCAAAAATCGCACTGCTGGTTGGAAATACTAACCAATTAAAGTCAAACAATCTAATAACGAATCTGGTATCTCCCGCCAGGGAGTAATTATATTCCTTGATCTGTATGCTCGCATGTTGTCAGATTTTCGTTAAAATGTATAATTACTTAGTTACTTAGTTTTAAAATTGCCATAAATTAATCCTAGCATTGAAACTGTATATTTTAACGAGAATTTTCCTACGTACGAGAGTACCGAGTACCTATCTAGGGATATTCGCCAGGATTTGCTTACCCACATGACTAAAACGGTAGAACTGTTCAGTAGAACTATTGAGAATGAACGAATTCGAACCTAGGTAACTACCTAATATAACTTGAGGTTGTGTACCACTAAATGACATCAGCGATGCTAATGATAAACAAACACTTGACAAACCCATGGCCCATTCACCCTCCACCACTCGCTAAGCTATTGGACTAAGAGCTGGCTACGAGTTTTCAAAATGATAAGGTGTAGTGAAAATTTTTATGGAAAAGCCTTCCTTACTAGCTGACAAGTACATTGCACTGACTGGCAGAAGTCTACCTCGGGGAGGGAAGCGGGGGTGGGGGGTCAAACACGTCAATTTTTAATCAAAATAAAATCATCGGTGTAGTTCTGAAATTTTGTGTAGTTATAGTTTTTAGCAGTAGAAATAACGTAAAATTATTGGCAGAAGTCTATGTCGGGGATAACCCGTTGGCAGAAGTCGATAAAGTTGGTAAAAATTAGTCAAATTAAAATGATAAGGTGTATTTCTGCCAATTTCGTTTTTATATAGTTTATGGCTTCAAACAGCAGTACATAAATTGGCAGAAGTCAAAATGGTGGCTAAGTGTATGAAAAAATGAATTTAAATTATGGATTTTTTTTACATTTTCTTATAATTTGTTCGACCAAGTATTAAAAATGTTATAGTATGTTATATATTTGTAATCTACTCACAAAGCCCTTTCATTTGATACCCCACATGGTATGTTGGAAAGATAATTGTTTGCTTCTTTTTACTGCAATCTTCATGACGTCACAATTTCGATCCCCACAGTCTGAGCGCATGTCATCTCATATTATTTGTATTCAGAATTTCCCAAAATCATTATGGTGGTATAAGTAAACGTTGCCAGAAACCGATAAAATTGTTGAAAAATTTTCAAATTTTTGTTACTAGGTGTAGTTCTGGCAATTTATTCAGCTATACAGGGTCCAACTTAATATGCTGACACTTTTTTAAGGGGATGATCAGACCATCAAACTGAACAACTTTCTCTATGGAACCAACATCGAAATAGCGAAAAAAAATCAGCTGTCCCATACATTTGGCTCGAGTAGGTTTGCAGTTTTGTATGGAGAAGAAGATTTTTTTCGTGATTTCGATGTTGGTGCCACAGAGAAAGTTGTTCGGTTTGATGGTCTGATCATCCCCTTAAAACAGTGTCAGAATTTTAAGAAGGACCATATACTGGGTGTAAGTGACAGACTAGCAAATACTGAAACGGTGAACTCAGACCATCAAACTGAACCACTTTCACTATGAAGCCTATACCTGAGGAAACACGAAAAAAAATCAACTGTCCCATACAAAACTGCTGTACCTACCAGACTCAAATGTATGGGACAGCTGATTTTTTTTCGCGTTTCCTGAGGAAAGTCTATAGTTGTTCAGTTTGATGGTCTGAGTTCACCGATTCAGTATTTGCTAGGCTGACACTTACACCCTGTATATGCAAGGGGGAGATAAGGACATAATTTAAAACGCATTTCTCAGGTGACAAATTCGAAAAAAATCAGCTGTCCCATACATTTGAGTCTGGTAGGTACAGCTGTTTTGTACAAAACTGCAGTACCTACCAGACTCAAATGTATGGGACAGCTGATTTTTTTCGCGTTTCCTGAGGAAAGTCTATAGTGATAGTTGTTCAGTTTGATGGTCTGAGTTCACCGATTCAGTATTTGCTAGGCTGACACTTACACCCTGTATATGCAAGGGGGACATAAGGACATAATTTAAAACGTGCATTTCTCAGGTGACAAATCCTACTGAGAAAAATATTTAGCCACTCTAACCAGAAATTTGCAAATTCAACTAGAATTTTCAGTAAGTAGTACTTAATATCTTTGTTAGTTGCAAACTATACTCTATAAATAGCAACGAAAATTTAAGGCCATTTTTAATTACAGAAAAAGAGATTTGAAACACTTGGACGTTACTTATTCTTAGAACAGCTTTAGTAACGACCAAGATATATCTACCTACCTACATCCTAGATGTACCTACATCTTTCTGTTAAATAAATTATATTTGCTTATCAGAATTGGCCAGAAAGTTAAATAGGTGTTACAAAAAAATTACAAATAAACATTTAAGGTTTCGACCATCAAACTGAACAACTTTCACTATGGGACCAACATAGAAATCACGAAAAAAAAAAACTGATGTTCTGAGCTAAATGTATAACCTCCTTAAAAGTTTTAAATTTTAGTGTTTATTTTTACTGTTGTCACTGGCTATGTGCGAAGTGGTGATGGGAACTGTCAGCGCCCGCGGTGACAGAAATTTGTACTTTGGTAGGACAAGCTGTGTAAAATATGCTTGAATCTATGCAAATCCATACAGTAACTCAACACGAAATCTCCAAAACTGTAAAGACTACAAACTTAAAATTTTGCATGAAAGTTTCTATTGGCATCTTAGGTGCTCACTAAAAAGGCATAAGCATATGCTTACGACTAATTCCCCGAGGGGGTAGTCAGAGATATTCTGAAACCTCAGAACATCCACGTTTCACCTGTAGTACCGAAACACTGTCCAGTGTGACGGGGGGGTGAGCCCGTCGCCACTTATAATGGACAGTTGGTACAATGCATGCCTCAAAATTGAAGCATGTAGGTTTCCTCACGATGTTTTCCTTCACCGAAAAGCCAATGGTGTTACAAATCGTACATAAATTCCGAAAAACTCATTGGTACGAGTCGGCCTGGAGTGCGATTATTGAATGTCATACGTTGAAATCAGCAGTTGAAAATGTCGAAATTACTCTGCAGATATGCAGATTTCTACTGCTGATTTGACTTTCAAAAATCGCACTCCTGGAGTATGATTTTTGTAACTCAAATCAGCACTAAAAAGATGCATATCTCCAGACTAATTTTGACATTTTCAACTGCTGAGTTCGACGTATGACATTCAAAAATCGCACTTCTGGGCGGGGATCGAACCATAGCCTCCTGCAAGGCAGGCAAGGTTACTCGCCACTGGAACACCATGGCTGGCAAGTACTTAAACGGTGAATTCAGACCACCAATCTGAACAACTTTCAAAAAAGGGTTTTTTTGAAATTTTATCTCCAAAGGTGTGAAAACTGGGATAAAAATTGGTACGGAAATTGGCATTGCAAATATCTTGGATTCTAGCAAATAGTTATTTTTAATATCGATAATATGCTAATTTCTTTAGTTTTTACATTACTTTATTATGAAATAACAAACTTTAACTAACAAAATGTTACTTGAAGTAATTAACGGCGGTACGACACCAGCCAGGAGCGCTAGTGTCGTGCACATAGCCATATTCCAGAACTAGAACTAAGGTATTTCAAATTATTTAATGGTTTAGTTACTAATATCTATAAACAACAACTAAGGGTTGAACTACACATGGCCGCACGCGATCGCATTTTTCCGTCGCTCCGACGAATCGACGAGACGAGCATATAACATAGAAGATAGACGGAACGCGATCGCACGCGGCGTGCTGTTCCGTGCTATTCCGTTCCGTCTATCTTATATGCTCTAGCAAATGACGTTCCTGAGTGACAGAAAAGGATGGAGCGACGGAAAAATGCGATCGCGTGCGGCCATGTGTAGTTCTACCCTGAATCGATACATTCAGTAAATAATTTGAAATACCTATAAGTACCTACAGGGTACATTTTTAGTCAATACGGATACCTACCTTACTCATCATCATCATCATTCTACTCATCAAACTGAACAATTTCTGAGATCTAAGGGACCAACATCGAAATCGTGAAGAAAAAAAAAATCTGCTATTCCATTCCATACATTTGAGTCGTACCTACGGCAGCAGATTTTGTTTTTGTTTTTAGTTGTCAATGATGATCTGAATTACCCCTTTAAATATTATACAGGGTGTAAGAGACATCCTGGCAAGTACTTAAACGGTGAATTCAGACCACCAAACTGAACAACTTTCACTATAGAGCCAACCTTAGGAAGAGCGAAAAAAATCGGCTGCTCCATATAAAACAGCTTAACTACACTCGACTCAAATACATATATGAAACAGCTGATTTTTTTCACGTTTCCTGAGGGTGGCCAGAGAGGAGTAAAAGCCAGACTTTCACTTACACCCTGTATATGGTGTTTTGTTACACCATGTATATTAGTAAATACCCGTAACCCGTACCGGAAGGGATACCTACTGACTGAGTGACCGTTATCTTTTATATATTTTTCGGAATGAACCCTTCGATAGGTAGATATTATTGCAGAAATGACAAAAATTTGTTGAACTAGAATTTGGTAAGTACCTATTACGATCTTGTTGTCTAGTAAAATATTTCGGCGGGTAGTTGTCAATAGGTTTTTTATAATATGTCACCAGCTCATCGGAGTCCTTCCGCGCCACTCCGTCTGTAGATGTTTTCCAATCAAAAAACAAAGCATTCTGTATAATGTTTGGATAAATCGAAAACCAATTATGACTTCAATGTAACATTCTTGTTTTTTGAAAATGTTGGTTAATTATGCAGAAAGATAAAATATTCAATTGAGGGCAGCACTGGAACCTCAGTGATATATGGACCAAAAACTATACTTTACCTGTACCACCACAATGATTTTGCGAAATTCTGAAGACAAATATATGAGATGACATGCAGTCAGACTGTGGGGGTCGAATCTGTGACGTCGTGAAGATAGCAGTCAAAAGAAGAAAACAATTATCTTTCCAACATACCATGTGGGGTATCAAATGAAAGGGCTTTGTGAGTAGATTACAAATATATAACATACTATAACATTTTTAATACTTGGTCGAACAAATTATAAGAAAATGTAAAAAAAATCCATAATTTAAATTCATTTTTTCATACACTTAGCCACCATTTTGACTTCTGCCAATTTATGTACTGCTGTTTGAAGCCATAAACTATATAAAAACGAAATTGGCAGAAATACACCTTATCATTTTAATTTGACTAATTTTTACCAACTTTATCGACTTCTGCCAACGGGTTATCCCCGACATAGACTTCTGCCAATAATTTTACGTTATTTCTACTGCTAAAAACTATAACTACACAAAATTTCAGAACTACACCGATGATTTTATTTTGATTAAAAATTGACGTGTTTGACCCCCCACCCCCGCTCCCTCCCCGAGGTAGACTTCTGCCAGTCAGTGCAATGTACTTGTCAGCTAGTAAGGAAGGCTTTTCCATAAAAATTTTCACTACACCTTATCATTTTGAAAACTCGTAGCCAGCTCTCCGTCTATATGGTCCTTCGGAGCCGGATATTCAGAAATTAGGAAATGGCATTTCCTTTCAGGGCACCCCGAAGGTCTTATTTTGGGGCCAGCTCTGTACATGGAAAAGAGGCTGCCAGGCTCTGTGGGCAGGAAGGTCATAAGACGTTCACCATCACCTCGGCAGTTAGCGCGGAACGGCCGGCGCGCGCGCACGTCGCCGTCGATTCAAACTCCTCCACACACGATCGCGAAAACCTGTGCTGTCAAACGTGCCCGTAAGAAAAATAGTGTTTCACAACCTGTGTTTGTTTATTTTTCATTTGAACAGTTTTTTTGGAAGGTTGCAGCAAACGACTCTGGACAGAGGTTTGTTTTTCTCAGTTTTTCTAGTTTATTGTACCTACGCTCTGTCTCTTTCTTCTGATTGTGGTCTAGTGGATAGAGTTTACGTCGATAAATGGCCGAGCCTTCGGTACATTTGCATCGTTTTGTAAGTCATTCACTAATGATTCGGTTGGTTGCAAGTTACCTCATGTTTGACCTCGTGAAACGTGATTTAAAGAAGTACAATGTTTAGAAAACTTGCCCGTAAAAGTTATGCTGCGTGAGGTAAGAGCTAAGTTAATTATAGACTGGCAGGTAAATAAGACGTAAAGCTGTATTCCTAATTGCTACATAAAAGTAACGGATAACAATAACCATACCTACCTATTTATAGAGTTGTAACTCTACATGAACAATGTTGATGTAATAAAAAGTTTAGAATGTTTGAATACTTAATAGTACGTAGGAAGTACTTTTAACTTTAAAAAGGTCAATCAAAATACCTATTTTCAATATTAATACAATCTATCTATCTATAGGTAACGTCACGCCTCTTTCCTAGAGGGGTAGGCAGAGATATATTAATATAAATATATATATATATATTAATTCTATTCTATTCTATTTTTAAAAATATGGCTGCCATCTTTAGTTTATGATGATTTTGCCAATGTCGAGTTTTTATAGCAAAAGTGCTTGACGTTGTACGGTTATATTGATATTTTGGTGACTTCAAGGGTTGTTCTTATAAAAGAACAATATCCTGAGCCACCACTGGAGTTCCACTGTAGGCCGGGGATGGGGCAACCGACGCACACGTGACCCTTAGATCACTAAGACGTGACCGCCCAATAGCAGACCCACAAAGCAACTGATATATATTAATATAAACACTTACCTACCTAATTATTTTCTCGCCTTACTTGTTCTGACCGAAGTTCCAGTATCAAAACTAGACTTAAAATTTATGTAAGTATGATAATTATACATAGAGTAGATAAGTACCGAATTAAATATAGTACCTACCTAATTAAATATAACTACTTATTGTTAGGTATAAAATGCGCACATAATAAATGTTATCATAAAAGTCATAGGTATCTGTTAATAAGCAATCATGCCCTGTTAGACCAAGGGAAAGGCTCTAAACTTCTAAAGCTTTAAGACAATTTTTCTTTATCACAGCTCTTTACTAAATCGGTAGGTAGGTAGGTAAAGAATGAAATATTTCTTGAGAACAATTTTAATCTAACAAGATTCGTATAAGAATAATAACGGAAAACTATCGTTTAGAGTTATGGGAGGTGCACATAAAATTCCCGTTTCTAACTACCCAAGTAGGTAGGTATATACCTACCTATAGAAGGTCTAAACCTAACCTAAAGGGATTTAACCACAGCAGCGGCGCTTTGCCCTTTCTAACGCTGCTAGCAGCAATTTAACTATGTAGACTTATTTACAATTAGACATGCCTCAGAGATTATTATTTTAATGACATGCCTGGCAGAGATGTTTGTCATGTTTTCCTTGGTGATACGGCATTAAAAATATGGCAGATAGTGTGGATGGATATGAATATAATTATACCAACGAGAAAAAACGTATCTATATTATTATGATTGTTATCGAAATGATGATTATCCGGATCGAAGGATCATAAAAAGAAGAATACGTCGGCGGAAATAGTTAAATATAAGTACTGTTTTGTATCTAAAAATGTTTCCTTTTAAACATTTTACAGTTCAAAAGAAGAATATCGTCAGCGGACCCAGTGTTCTTGCGCTATACTCTTATAACACGACTATCGACGTTAATCCTTAACGACAAAAGCTTCTTCAGTGCATTATCGTTTGGGCAGCAAGCGGCGCGGAACACTCAACCCGTTAATGGTTTCCTAAGCCATTCAGAGATTTTCTGAGTACTTCTAACGCGCGTTCACAGGCTCGGCGCCGGAATGCGCCTATTACTTGAGTTCCGCCTCTTGGATGCGTCTGCGCCGACGACGGCGACGTTAGAATGGCGGGAATCCTTTGCATTCAAGACTGGAGATGTAGCGGGAGTGACAAACTATTTTATGATGCAAGTCACAAGAAACTTAAACTTTGCACACCTGCTGAGAATTGTCACTTTGGCTACCTACCACGGAATCTAGATTCTGAGATTCAGAAACGAAATGCGTGAGATTGAGTTGGAACTCCCCGTATGTAATCCACTATGTTTTCGACCCTATATGCTTAGACTCAACACACGCTCAAGACGTCTCTGAATTCAAAATAAAGAGCATGGATATCGCAGTATTCTAAACAGAGTTCTACCTAATTTAACATAATTAGAACGTTGTTTTATGAGAACCTTTCTATTAATGACCGGATTACGTATGTTATAAAGGTTAGGTTAGTAATCCTACCCTATCTTGATTTTTTCATATTATCCATCAAAACAAGGTTCTTCTTCGTATCGTGTGGGCAAGCCCTAGTGTCAGAGTTTTTTCAGACCGTCTTACAGACTCTGGCGTGGTGTAAGGTTAAAATAAACACCTTACAATCGCTTCTATTCCTTAACTTGAACCTAAAGTTAAAACTCCATAAAATCCTTTACTATTCCTTCGTTATTAACGAAACTAATTCCGAGCGGGAGTAGTGAGTCGTTAACGCAGAATGGTAATGAGATTTTCGGTGTCCTTTTTGAAGTGAAAGAGTAAAGAGCACCCTTCCTGTCGTAAATGTTTTATCTATCGACCATCAGGCATTTTAATACCTACTAAGATTTAAAAATAAATCCAATCAGGAGTTTAATTACACTCGACAGCACGTTGCCCGGACGAAGAATAAGTGAGCAGAGGTAATTTTTCGCACATAAAGGCTAATGAAAAAAAATACAAATTACAAATAAGGGCTCACAAAAACATCTTTATTATCCTTCGAAAATGACAGTCAATGGCCGAGAAGTAACTGAGGAGGCCTGCTGTGAGAGCAATCGATTATTTTTTTTTTATTATTTTTTCGTGTGTCGCTTTTCGATTACTTTGCATGATTAAATTTTTTTAAGTCGTGTCTAAATTTTTAAAAGTAATAATGAAAATGGCGGGAAGTATGTACGCTAACGTTTTTTTTTCAAATTAACAAATTCGGCTACATGCTCCAGTGATCACCCTGTTATTAAAAAAACAACAGATGTAGAATGTAAACTGCACAGTAATTTTGTTTCCTACTGAGTGTATTTTATGGTAATCTCGAGTTAGAACATTTGAGTTTATACATAGCCTGGAGGTGGCAAAGCGATGCGGGCTCTACACAAAAGATTGTCCTAACCCAGGGCTATTCTTTCTAACTTATTATCCTGGATAGGACCACTTAGGCAAATAACATGATGCTTTGTAATGGATGTTGATGCCTTCGGTGATTTGTACCGGCCATTTTGTTTCTATGGCGTGGTTTTAACTGAAAGGAAGAACTTGCATTTTCATTCGGATTATAGTTTACAGGCTGATAATTTAGATACCATACGGTGGAAATAAGGATAAGCATAAGGACTTGAATCCTCGCAACATTAAGGACCAGATTAGAGGCTAGCTAAGGGCTAGATTCTGGTAGGTACCTAGGTAATCAATAGGACTTGAATCTAGTCCCATTGATATCCAATGGAGTGACTAGATATTCTGTGACAATATCCAAGGGTAAGAACAATTAATTCTTGCCACGGAATATACATATTATATAAGAGTAGGTACATCTTGCTTGTGAAAGATGAAAGATACTTATTAACCTGGATTATTTAAAGAGGCAAAATAGGTACCCCAAAAAGAGGCATCGGCCCATCTTATAAGGCTGCTGGTCCGAGAACCGAATAGTCAAAGAAGGGGTAGTAACAATACTCAATATATTTATTGCACTCATGTAACTTTAAAGATTTGTAATAAGTAGGTAGATACATGTCCGAAGAAATATATTAGGTTTTTGGTCGTTATCACTTACATAATTACTATCACCAGTGAAACTATTATCAATTTCCACGTGTAGGTATAGATCTAACTTAACAATAACCACATGACTCAAGTCACACAAGTCTGTTAAGTTAACGATAGCGTCTATCTATAGCCGGCAATGTAGAACAAGTCTTTGTTAAAGCCAGATTAGGCAATATGAGGCACACTTGTTTAAACAGCGAAACACGTCGGTTATGGAACTTGTCTTTCCCGTAAGTGTCTGGGCAGTTGGCCACCATAAAATATTTTTACGAAAGCATAGAGAGCGATGACCGGCGATTAGCCGTGGCTTTTTTAAGGGCACAAGTCGCGGCGCAGCGCAACGCAGGATGTTCGAACGTGACTTATATTTCAAATCCTTTGCCGTTTGTTTTGGACGAAACGGTAATACATAATGAAAAAAAAAAAACAATTCTTCTCTTTCCTGTAATCACTCCTAGTTCCAGCAGTTATGAACAGGGCACATCCCGTGCTGCCTTTTTCTTATTATAAGTACCTAATCTCTGCGATGAAATACTCACTTATAATTTTTTAAGCCGTGCTAAACTGCTAAATGTTTAAAGACAAAATAGTTGCGACAACACGAACTACTTTACGCAAGGTTTTCACAGGGCCAGGGTGCGTAGGTGCACGCACCGCACCCACACTGCACGTTTTGCCGCGCTATTCAATTTTATTTATTTATTTTTAATGGCGGGAATTGTTGTCCCGTTCCATTTTACGGTCATTTCATGCAGTAAAGTAATCGTTTTATTGTTTCGACTATGAAATAGAGATGTCGTTGCCTCTTAAAATGTGATAATTGAGTTGATATGCATTGCTATGAAGCGTATATGAAGCGCTCGTTGGCGAAGTGGAGCTTCGGTATTGGAAACGATCACCGAAGTTAAGCAACGTCAGGTCCGGTCAGTCATTGGATGGGTGACCTTTAGTGGTATTTCATCTCGAGCGTTTCCGTGCTTCAGAAGGCACGTTAAGCAGTTGGTCTCGGATAGTTTCGTCAGATGGCGTTGTAACTATTCGTTAAGCCAGGTCAGAGGCCTATTGAGGCGGCTTGAAAATACTCCGACAGCAAGGTGACCACTAACTTGCCTCCACCAACACGCACTGGGCCCGCGTGGTGGAGTATGGCCCGCTCCCTCTCACCCTTATTCGTGAGAGGAGGTCTTTGCCCTGCAGTGGGATTCTACAGGCTATAACTTACCTACTTTTTTTTTAAATATCCGGAACTATAATAACAAAAACACCTTACCGACACCTACAGCACTAAGTAAAAGGTAAAATCTCCGATTATTGAAGATATTTGAATGTGTCCCATTTGCCGTGAAGAAGTGTTTCACTTACCCAAACTGACCTTACTTACCTACGTTTTATTAAATTAAGTATTATTTATTCTGAATGAGCCTAATTAATTTTTAACATTATAAACGCAACTCATTTCCTTCAAAATCAATTATCCACGCAATCGATTCTAAGTATATAAAGTTAATGTTAACAAAAACTCGCCTACAAAAGGGGGACCTTGTCAGTCAATAATAACATATTCACGAAGGCACATTCGAGTTAGCGTTCCGTTCGTCGACAATTTCATAGATTCGCTATTAATCGTGTACGGCGGAGCCAGGTTGTCGCAAGGCCTTGTTCAGCCGGTTGGCATTTGCAATCGTGACGTCATGCGTCTGGTGACTCAAGAACTCTTGAGGTTCTGTCGCCTACGACGAGTTTTTAAAAAAGTTTGGTATTTTCGACGAACATGGTTTTTACGCGACGCGACGCGCATTCATTTGTATGTAGGGAAGGAAGTATCTAGTATATTCTGCAATAATTTTGTTACAGTCATTTTTTACATCGACAGGCTCAGTTGGGATCGCTCACCTAACGTAGTGGGTTTGCGAGTTTCATCCCGAGCTCGTATACCATTGAATTTTACCCTACCTCTTAGGCCAAGATTCAGAGACGATTTTTTTTGTCTTAGTTCGAGCTAAATGTACAGTTCGAACTATGACTTACAAATTTAATCATCTCTGAATCTCGGCCTTAGTTTGCGTTAGCGTAGGTATATTTTCTTTGGCCTCGGGTTGTAAAATTGGTTGCTACCTACCTACGTAACATTTTTATACTTACTAACAAACTCCGAAGAAAAAGTTAAATAAAGTTACTATTTGCGCGACGGAACTTCCGAAACGGAGAAGAAGATTATTCTGTTTTCTACAGGAATCAGGAAGGTCATACGAACTTCTGTTTTAAAAAAAGACGAAAGAAAATAGGTAGTTACCGTCAGCAACGAAAACGTAGGTAGGTGGAAAAATATTGTCGTTGCTAGCTGTACCCATTCAAAATTTACAAAGCTATTTCATTATCTAGAATCTTTTTTAATTACACGCCAAAATCTGATAAGTGATTCTAATAACTTAGATGATGTTGCATAATTCTTTTATGATTTTACTCTGGCCTCTGGACTGCTATAAATTTTACCTACTTACCTTACCTTATTAGATCTTATAAATGTGATACCTATCTGTGGTAGCGTAATCTTAGCAAAACGACTCAGCCGACCACAATAAAGTGAAGCCGCTGATAGTTTTTTTAATTAACTTTTTTTGCAAAGATCATCTTGTTTAGGACGACTTTTTCTCCGACATTTCGAAAAAATTTTTTTGGTTGTTATCTTTGACTGACTTCGTACCTCAGATCTTCGTACCTACGCGTACACATGAGAGAACTACAGATACGTAAGAGCAGTATGTACGTACGTCAGTATACTTCGTACACAGAGCATAATATAAACTCGAACCATAATTTATGTAAGTATACTAAGTCATTAAAATGAACTGTTTAATTACCTTATATTATCCAAACAGCGTTAAAACGAGTTATATTTTTAACGCCGTGCGCGACTGCGCGTGCGTCTATGCGTTTGCGACCAAGAAAAATGTAAAGAAAAAAGGTAAACCGCGTTGTTTTCAGGTCAAAGAATTTTACGCTCCTCGTCTATAAAGTTCGCACCAAGAATTGTTAGCATAGAACGTAAAATAGATTTTTTACTTGGACTTGTACGCACTGAGGAGTTTTGCCGCGGGCGGCACCATCGGTTTCAATACGCAAGCGCGAAACTAGACAATGCCCATTCATTTATCGATCGGTGGTACTTCAATACAGAAAATAGATATTAGTTACCTATCGAAAATTACACATTTTGTAACCACAGCCCCGGATCTACGATTTTTCCAAGCCGGGGCTAAAACAGGACTTTGGCGCCCCTCCTAATTTTTCCCATGGGGCCAGGTCTTTCAATAAAATTAGTCCCTTAGTCCGCCAGTGGATGCGAGTATAATGTGACCGTGTTGTTTTGTGGGTAGGTACTTCTAATATATACTTAAAATTACTCTTTGCATTACACTATAAAGTAGCCCATTCACAGTAGTCCGTCTTGCAGTCCTACCTACACCAGTACATTGGATCGTGAATGGTGTGGTAGTCCTACAAGGCGTCCGAGGACCTTGAGCATTATGTACGGGTAGTCCTACTTGCAGGATAGTGTATGGGCTTGTAGTCCTGCATGTAGGACTACTGTGAATGGGCTCCTTAAGAAAGGAGTTAAGCGTCCCCAGTCCTAAGATCATAAGGGCCGGCCGGCGGGCGTTTCAATAAATTTCGTCTTACATTGCTGTGTTAGCGTGTTAAACTAACCGGTGGATGAACTTTAAATAGCTAGCATGCGATCGGTTGCATAATGTAAAGCAGTTTTAAGAAACACAAGTGCCGATTTCTTAGATAAAATCTGCGGGCGATTGCCGCAGTGCGTGCAAAGCGTTAAAATTCTGACTGTAAAAAAATAAATTTGCATTCCTTTCTCGGGGCGTAGAGCAGGTACTATTGTATTAAATACGATAGGGCATTACAAAAATAAACTAAAAGGACTATGCGTATCGAAACTATGTGTTCCAGCTGTTCCTGCACAGGGCAACACGCAAAATTAAAACACTACAAAGTGAGGTAGAACGAGTTCCCTGGCTGAACTATTTAAGCCTGTGAGGAAAGGTTCAATATGGCTTGTATTGTGGGGTAAGGGAAAAGATTAGGGCAAAATAGACACAGCATTTTATACAGCCTGTGTCGGTTTATAAAAGAGGATGGGAGTGACCGACAGTTTATACGGTGGATTTAAAATGTGGTGTTATGAACAAATAAAAAGAAATGAGCATATCTCTGCACTTAAAGTCCGCAGTTTGATATCATCTTTTAAATAGCATAAACTTGCTTTGATGTTTATTGTGGTAGAGGTATTACAACGATTAAGAAATGAAAAGCGTAAAATGAAAACTAGATAGAATCGGAACCTACTTATGTGAATAATAAAATAAAATAATATGATATGTAGGTATACAGGGTGTTCGGTAGATCGTTGAACATACGAAAATGGGGGGTACGTAAGGTCATGCATGTGTTACCTACTCAATCCTAAAGATTTGACCGAGGCCCTAATTTTTTTTTTATATGTGAGTGATTTTTTGAATTTTTGGAAATTCGTCACTTGCACACACCTTTAAACTCCTATAACTTTTTTTTAATGGACAGATCTGGATATATTTTTTTTATTAGAATATTAATGATTGGTAGATCCTGTTAAAATTGATACCTGCATAGGTAGCATGCCACCGTGATACAGCGCTATGATAGAGATCCAGCATAGCTAGCATGCCGCAGTGATACAGCGCTATCACACCTTCGCTCCCTTTCTATTTGCGTGCGAACGAACGAGATAAAAGACGTGATACAACCGTATCACGTGTTGCATACTACGAGGGCAGAAAGTCGTGACCAAAAATGATTCAAGATTTTACAGAATATGGATTTCGCACAACTGCCATTGAACACATTATCTATTCCACGCAGTCAAACAACTCGAACAGCATGAACAACTCAAACAACTTGGACAACAGAAACAACTCGAAACAACTCAGACAACTTGGTCACTTCATGTTGTTCGAGATGACTAAGTTGTCTTTGTTCGAGTTGCTTATGTTGTCCAAGTTGTTGACCTGAGTTGTTCGTGTTGTTGCAGTTGATTATGTTGTCCGAGTTGACCGAGTTGTCCATGTTGTTCGAGTTGGCTAAGTTGACCAAGTTCGAGTTATGTTATAAAACAAAACTGACTTTTAATACAAAATGACTTTGTTAGTCTTCAACAGCAACTTGGGTATCTAGTTAGA
Organism: Agonopterix heracliana; assembly: GCA_963693445.1. Taxonomy (NCBI): domain Eukaryota; kingdom Metazoa; phylum Arthropoda; class Insecta; order Lepidoptera; family Depressariidae; genus Agonopterix; species Agonopterix heracliana. The sequence continues at coordinate 20,311,794 of OY856308.1, read as the reverse complement.
AAAACAAAAGTCATCTGTGATGATCTGTAAGTATAAAAAAGAGGATCTCACTGCGGCACTCCTCTCCCTAATAGGTAATGGTGATAAGGAGTGGGCACGTTGTGTTCTCGTTCGTAATAGATACAGTGTGGAAGGATTAGTGCATGGTCATCAACATCAACCACCATATCTAACGGCACACTATCCGGGACCAAAACTGCTTAAAGTGTCATTCGAAGTACGGATGCGCTCGAGATGAATAAGGTATCTATCACTAAAACAAGTTTACTGATTTATTCCAGCAGTTAATAAAAATAAGGAATTTGGTCCGAAGACCAGTCTTTTTTTGGCTTTTTATTAAAATAGTCTACCGGTAGTCCGGTACCATGTGGGTACCATATTGATTTTATCTAAGCACAGAAATCTGTGCCACTACTCAGTTAAGTATTATTTTTAAAGCAAGATAGTAAACCTATTTGCATGCAAAATTAAACATTAATTTTGAACAAGGAAGGAAAGGAACTTAAATCTTCTAATTTCCATACTAACACGTATCGACACGGTACAAAGCATCATGGTCGTGTAGACCAAAGTCTTTGTTACGGAGAAAGTGGGAAGTTATGCAAGTTGTATCATTGCTTTGCTCATTCACATAATTAAGTATGTGTGTTTTCTTTACCAAGATAGGTAGGTACAAAGTTACTAACTAAAACCAAAACTAAGTAGTTACCGTAGTAAATTAATATTTCTATGGTAGTACTGACTAAAATATTAAATGTTCTTAGTATCATCATCATCACTATTTTAAGAGCTACGCTCTTGTCTCGTTGAATTTTCTTTCTAACACAGTTTTTAGTTATCCTCAGACAAGTTATATTTATCAATAATAATGTTGTAAGACTAATGTAATGCTGATATAGACCTTGAAGTCTCCTATGTTAATTATCGACCCTGTCAGAGATAAATAAAGCTATCATTATAAAATCGAATGCGAGTACATGACAAATGATGGTCCTGTGAACCACTATTATTCATTATTCGCACAATTCAAAGATATCGAAGATACCATTCGAATCTCGTTCACAATCGATCATTTTGTACGTGGATCACGCCTCCAATACTTTTATTTATTGTGAGCAAATCGAACTTTTTTTAAAATACGTTTCTTTCAGTGTGAAAGATTGTGAAGTATAACATATCTTTATTTCTTTCACTTTATTTTTACACAATTTACTTTAAATAAACAGGATAATTTATTAAAAGTAACGGTTTGCAAAAATTTTATGGACTTTTGCGAAATGTATCCGGCGGGCGGTAAGGCTGAGGTCAACGGATTTAAATGTCATGAATCCTTTTTTGGTGTATTAAAATGTAGGCGTTTTGTGTAGGTGATGTGATGTCGATGAAGATAATTTTACGCGGATTCAAGCAATGCAATGATTCAAACTTAGGATTAAAACACGTCGAATACATTTAAAGTGCAACCGATCGCCGTGCGATTTGAAGAACATCGAACGGTTTGTTTGTCATCATGGATTTGTTTGTCATAAACCTCCCATCCTGTAAAGCTCGCATAAACAAAACACGCACGCCATGCCAGATGCATAGGCCGAGATTCAGAGACGATTCTTAAGTCATAGTTCGAACTCCCGTATGTCAAAATCCATACATTTCGACCCTACTTAGCTCGAGCTAAGACGGAAAAAATCGTCTCTGAATCTCGGCCTAATCTCGAGGACGACACATGAATATAATTAAAAACGAGTGCTTAATTGAAGTGGCGCTGGCGAGTACTTACATCGATTCAGTACTAATCGATTTACTTATTTGGTTTAACGAAAAAATACTTACGACAAAACTTTTCAAAATCTCAAATCATGCGAAATAAAGTATTTTCGAGTACTTTATTATTCTCATAAAGTATAGAGTACAATTACCTGAAATAACGTACAATACTTTATTATAAAAGTACGGGTGGCAACCCTAGCCATAATGTAAAGCGCATAGACGAAAACTTTTTTGCCTTCTCTTTCTACGGTAAAGCGAGTCTAACTTTGAAACATTCGTGAAACGAAACGTACCTACTAATCAATGGCTGGCGCTGCTATGTCATTGTCAGCTGGCTGGGCTAGGTGTAGGTGGGGAAAGGCGTCAAACGTCAAAAATTCGTAGCGAGCCGAGCGAGTCCAAAGCAAACACGTCAGTATTTTGCATTTTAATCAAGAATGGGTCATTATTAAAGGCTTTAATTAACGATAAAACGTTATTTGCAGTGATACTACTTGACTTGGAATTGAAAATCTTTTATCGTACGCTTTTTTGGTCTATAAACGCACTACCAATTTTTGGTGAGTTTTTATTTCGCTTTTTATTCAAAATCTGATCGAAAAATAAACTTTAATCCAGTTTATTAATGATCAAAAACAGTGAAAAACGTGCCTTTACCAATTTCCTTTCTTTCAGAGCTGCGATACGATGGAAAACTATAAAATTGTTTTCACAAAAATTCTCGTCACGTTTTTCATTTTGCCCGCCGGTTTGTGTGACATTCAGCCTCCGATGATCGACCCGGACATTCTAATACAAACTAAAAACCTAGGTGAATGCCAAGCGTGTAAGCTATTCGTAGATTCGTTTGCGAAAGGCCTAGAACGGACGTCTAGAGGGAAATATGAAGGCGGGTGACACTGCATGGGAGGAAGAAAAGCTTAAAAAGTCATACAAACGCAGTGAAATGCGCCTTATTGACATCCAAGAGGGCCTGTGTAAGGAGGTTAAAAAGCACTCTATCCAATGCCATCACATGGCTGAGAAAGCAGAAGAGTTCATCGAAGAATGGTGGACTAAGAACCCCGATGAATCAACTGATTTGTACACTGAAATTTGTATAGAAAAAATGTTAGTTTGCTGTCCGAAATACCATTACGGCAAAGACTGTACTCCTTGCCCGGGGAATCATGAAAAACTCTGTTCCGGTAATGGGAAATGCCGAGGAGACGGTACGAGAAAAGGAAACGGGACGTGTTTATGTGATTCCGGTTATAGCGGAGATGAGTGCGAACAGTGTTCCACGGGGTACTACTTAGCGTTCAAGGATGATAATAAGTTCTTATGCTCGCAGTGCCATAGATCGTGTATGGGAGGATGTCGCCATGGGACACAGAAAGACTGCGTAGCGTGCAGAGCTGGCTTTGAATTTGATATCGATGAAGGTTGCTTGGATGTCAATGAATGCAATGATGTAAATAAATGTAAAGAAGGTCAGTTTTGTATGAATTCCATCGGCTCATACGCATGCATGGATTGTGATCCATCATGCGATGGTTGCTATGGTGATGGACCTGATATGTGCAGGAAGTGTGCTAATGGATTCTCAAAGAAAGGAGAGTTTTGTATAAGAGATAGAGAAGAAGAGGATGTTTCAGATATGTTGACGTCAACAAGGTAATTTTCGGAATGACTTGTTTTGTGTTTGAATTTTGGTTTGAGCTTTTTTTTTTGTTAATTTTGTAATGTTTCTTACAGAAAAGAGGACCTGTAAATTTTGACCGTAACCCTGGTAAATTAGGTAATTTTAAATTTTTATTTTCGGTGATGGGTTATTTTCGGGGGCTTTTAGAATACTAAGTAATTATAGTACACCGAAGACAGGAAAGTAAGAAAGGTCTTAGATCTCAGCCGAGGTCAACATAAATGTGATCGGAGGCTTTCTTATTTACTGTCCGAGGTTAGTATACTATTTTTCTTCTCGACGGAGGTGGAAAGCGACAACTTCGTTTAGCGCAGCGGGACGAGAATTGACACTTTCCTTCCGGAGGGAAGAAAATACTATTTATCTATTATTTTAGATGTATTTATATTTCTCCTATAATTATTTTTATTTACAGCTCTGGTATTTTATTTTTATTATCTGTATAAGTGGGACATAGGCGTGAGCATATTTTTGTATGTGTTATCTCTATTTAGAATTACCTTCAACTTGTTTTTTATTGTTATGTGGTCTATTATCTCTTATTTTTCTCCTATCTTTTTTTTTTTTTTTAAGTTATTATACTTATGTATAGATGTGATGTCATGATTATGGTTGTGAGTTTAACATGTATGCATGTATGTTTAATTGTGGACAAAATGATAATAATACAACCACATGCAAGCATGCACATAAAATGATGCTAATTGTAGCTATTTCATGCAGAGGCTATTCGTGACATTAAGCAGGCATGCGAGGACAACACATTGACTTAATTATAATAAGTAGATGCATTTCAACTTCAACAATTATGTTTTTTGCATGAGCACGATTGTTTTTTGCATGAATCTGTGCAAACATTTCATCTCATACATTAATTTTTGCTTTTCTTTCCTCTGAAATGTGGCTCTAAGCATGTGCATTTACCTATTCATACGATACAAAATTACTGTCAAATTAAAATTAAAATCCTTTTCCATGTTACATATTTCTATCATCAATATCTACAAGCACTCGTAGTATGCTACACGTGATACGGCTGTGTCACGTCTTTTATCTCGTTCGTTCGCACGCAAATAGAAAGAGAGCGAAGGTGTGATAGCGCTGTATCACTGCGGCATGCTAGCTATGAAGGTGTTACAAAAATACAAATAAACTAGAGCTAAAATATGTATGGGATATAAAATTTTTTTTTGAGAAAAGAAAATATTTTTGAGAAAGTTGTTCAATTAGACGGTCTAAACAACTCCCTTAAGAGTTTTAAAAATTTATTGTTACTTATGAAACTCCCTGTATACTCCATTCCAAATAGCAACGAATATTTAAGGCCATTTTCAATTACAGAAACAGAGATTTAAAACAATTAAATTCTCTCTCTCTTACTTATTATACTAACTGTATATTATATTTGCTGTATATTATATAGAACAGTTTTAGTAATGTCCAAGATGTGATAGTACATCTTTCTGATAAATAAATTATATTTGCTTAACAGAATTGTTCAGAAAGCTAAATAGGAATCGGAAAATCTCGTCGTCCTTATTTGGAATGAAGTATAGTAGCAATACTACTCATATTATTTATTTTATTTTTAATAAAAAATATTAATTCGTACCTTAGCTTAGTTAAATTATCAAACTGTATAACTTTTAAGTAATTGCTAACTTGCCATTTTAGTATTCATAATATTATTATGTAAAATTATTATCATAAGGTAAAATTTGCTTTAATCTGTCTCTAGTATGATTACTCGACTCTGTGTTTTCCGTTACTATGGTATGGGGTGCTGCAAGCGCGGCTTTCGCTCTCTAAAAAGCGTGATAATAGTGCATTTCTATGCAGCGAAGGCGCGTCGCGCGCGAGTAGATAAATCATACTACAACACTGCTAGCATGCCACCCACGACAAAGCGTTTAAACGAGAAAAACGTCATGCGCGCTCTTTTAAGCATACGTAAAATAATAAGGATAGAGGCACATCTCGATTTTTATTGTTTTCTCGGGGGTGGCATGCGAGGCCTACTGGGGTTGATATTTTCCAGCATAAGTAGCATGACACCGTGATACAGCGCTATCTATCACACCTTCGCTCTCTTTCCATTTGCGCGCGAACGAACGAGACAAAAGACGTGATACAGCTGTATCACGTGTAGCATGCTACGACATTATATTGTTTCTACAGGGTGTAACAAAACACCCTAGTAATACTTTAAGGGGGTGCTTCAGACCAACAAACTGAAAGTTGTTCAGTTCAGCCAGGCCTGTGTCACTCCGCGTGTAGGTATTAAAAACATACCTACAGGCGGCGGCCATTGCGCAAGGGCCAATCTAGTAGGCTGCCGCAATAAACTCTTTCAATACGTATAACCACGTATAACTTATTATGAACCGTAGTCCAGTGAATTAAGGCCCATATTCCCTCAAAAAAATTTGGTAGGTATGTAAATGAATACGTGCTCAGCTGGAACGCGAGCTAAATTTAATCATATTGTTTATCAGATTGAGTACATATTTCTTTGAAATCCTTTGCGAAGTAAAGCTTCTGTAACGCTAGTTACTAGTTATTATTCTGTGGTTCAGCTAACATCGAGAAAAATTAAAAATAAACTTCTGTCCCATACAAAACTGCAGTACCAACCAACTTCGCTGCCAGTTAATTCGATGCTACGGCCTGTCGGATAATGGTGGGTCGGAAAAAAATTCTTTTGGACTTTATGCATTCGGATATGTGTAATCCGGACTTCCGTTACGGACCCATGGGACATTATAACAATATGGGACAGTAGATTTTTTTATATTTCTCAATGTTGGCTCCGTAGTGAAAGTTGTTCAATTTGACGGTCTAAACAACCCCCTTAAGTGTTACTAGGGTGTTTTAGGGTGTAACAACACCCAGTATATTTTTATTTACTTATTTTCGGCGAAGGGAAACACAGTGAAAGTATGCATGCTCCACTATAAGTGGTAGCGGGTTCACTACCTGTCACACGGGTCAGATTTTGGACATATTGGCAGTGAAATGTAAATTCTCTACAGGGTATAAAATTAAATAGTAAGCAAGGTGGAAAACTCGTTTTTTTCAATTTCAATTTTAATTCTCTAGTCTAGGATAACTGATTGTTTTCCGCGATTTAGATGTTTGGTCCTGTTGGGTCCTTAATATTGAAAGTTGTTCAGTTTGATGGTCTAACTAAAGCACCCCAAAGATACGTATGTAACATATTTAATTGTATACCCTGTATAGGTATTCCCCGAGGGTAGTGAATACTGCCTTTGGGAAGTACAGTCATCAGCGTAAATATGTATGCTTTACCGTCATGTAAAAGCTAACCATGCAATCTCTTTAAAGGTACATGTCCTACGTAGGGCTCGTCATCGTGATAGGCATCGTGTTACCAAGTTCTACCTCTCTAGGCAGCATCGTGGCTGCCATGGTGCTGTCTTACATAGTAGGAGCGGAGTACTACTGCATGATCAACGGGTACCAGGGCCTGGTCGATTTGAAAGAGTATGATCTGTCACAGTTATTCCGTACGTAGATGGTTTTTTTATCTCAGTTCTATAGGAATGTTTTGCTGTTGACAATTGACCTGGATTATTCGTTGTAATAACTAAGCCTTAAAAAAGTAAATACTTTTTTAAAAATTAATGTTTTGGTAGTTCGATTTTTGTTTACAGCTTCAGCGAATCCTATTGGAATGGGATATAGTGTCAATATCATGAAATGTAAGATGTTTTATAAAACTATAAACTTTGTAAATTCAAGTAATTTTCGTATTTGTGCTGTTATTTTAAGAATACTGACAAGGGACTTCTTATTGGTCTCTATGTGGTTTCGCGTTTTGGTGTCTCTGTTGCTTGTCTCATGTACGGTCAGCATTGCAAGTTCTACTTTGCCTTTATAAACTATGATACAGTGGGGTAACATAATTTAGATACTGACTGTACATTCGATTATTTTCTTATAAATGTCATAATCCTATGGCAATGTTTCATGACAACATTCGACAGTAGTTTTAGTTTGTAAAACAGAAATAACTTAACGTGGGACCATTAAATTTATACTTAAGTTTATTATGAGTTTGAGGCTAGTCACGCTCGCCCTAGTTATTTTTTTTTCTTTTTTTAAATTAAATGGCGTTTCCTTGTTAGATTTCGCCAGTGTCAAGTTATTTGAGGGAGTGTCTATCCAATCTCGAGGATTGTTTTTGAGTAAGAACAACTGAGAAGGATTTAGGAGCCTCGTGGCAGGCTGAGACGCGAACCGCGCGAACACCACGCGAGAGACAAGTGTTCGAGGCAAACCCTGCAACGTGACTCCCTCGCCCTAGTTCTGGAGTGCGATTTTTGAATCTCATTCGGTGAGCTCAGCAGCCGTAAATGTCAAAATTACTATGGAGATACGAATCTTTCTACTGCTGATTTGACTTTCAAAAATCGCACTCCTGAAGCATGATTTTTGAGAGTGAAATCAGCAGTAGAAAGATGCATATCTCCATAGTAATTTTGACATTTTCAACTGCTGAGCTCACCGAATGAGATTCAAAAATCGCACTCCTGATTGGCTTTCAATTTATCGCAACATTAAGGATTATTATGTTTTATGCTTGTAGCTATTATCGGTGCCCCCTTAAAATATTGCTAGGGTGTTGTAGATATTAAGGCTAGGTTATCCCACTGCAAGCGTCTCTTTCTTGCAAGCATAAGTTTACAATTAGCCATCCCGCTCCAATTGAAAGAAAGATCGCAAAAAAACGTGTTTTTCGTCAATATCTTTGCTCATGGGAGTTTCTAAGCTAAAACATCTCCTGAGTTCACTAGAAATATTTAATGTATTTAGTTAAGTACAAGAATAAAAAGTTAAATATCAGCAGTTTAATCATAGTATTGAAAAAACATAACAAAAAGGGGTAACTTTGGGATTTTTTTCTATCGAGTAAACTTAATCTAATCGTGTAATTGAGAACAGTCGCCCATCCGCCCGATCCTTAAATAAGACATAATTTAATATCAGACTTTAAAACACAGTTTAAAACACTTTCGTTCTTGTTAAAAAAACGGCCTCGACGGGATAAGAGCGTCAGTTGACAACGCAATGTGCAACTGAGAAAATGCTCTGCATAACCGAAACTAAGCTGATCTCGGGACTTTCCTTGTCTCCGTTGCTCAATACCTGTCAATAGATAAGAACTGGTTTTGATTTGATTCTATTTCTATTCTATTTAAAAAAAAATGGCTGCCATCTTGGGTATTTGATGATTTTGCCAATGTCTAGTTTATGTAGCAAAAGTGCTTGACGTTGTATGGTAATTTATGTATTTGGTGACTTCAAGGATTGTTTTTCGAAAAGAACACTATCTTGAGCCACCACTGGAGCCCCGTTGTAGACCTGGGAGGGGGCAACCAACGATCGACGGGCGACGCGACCTCCCAATAGCAGATCCACAACGTGACTCCTTTTGATTTGATATAGATGCATCGTAAGCACCTTTTGGCATTTGACCAGAGGCCATGGCTGTGTTCGATCAGTGTATGTGATCCTTTAGGATTAATTTTGTATATTATGTACATTTTTAAAACAGCATTATTTTGCTTGCTGATTCCATGTCAATTTATGTTATTTATTTCAAATGGAAAACAGTGTATTAGTTATAATTATGTAATAACAATGACAGATATTTAAATCGAAATGTGAAATAATAAATAAGTAATGAAAGTGAAATTGAAAGCCTGAATGCTCTAGGGGCTTCGGTTTTAATATGAATAACTATGTACTGCGGTTTAGAAATAAAAATAAAGACGTTTACAATTAATGTAAATGCTTAGATGTAAATGCCATAGAACATTTTATATTAACTAGAGATGTGCCGGCTAGTGTTGTCTAGTCCGAAAAAAGTTAATAAAACAATCTTATAGTGAACACTGTATAATTTTTTTTTAATTTTTTTTTTAAATTACCTATTTATACAGTGTTCACTTTAAGATTATTTTTGCACCTATAGTTTAGTGAAATACATAAGGTTTTTCTTGCAAAAATATCATGTTTAAATAGCAATATGCAATGCAGACGGTTAAGTAATATCCTGAAAATATTCCAAAATCAAAAAGTCATAAGTAAGATTTAATCCTCCTTCAAAAAAAATCCTTTTAGTCCTTCTTAATATGCTGACAATTTTTAAGGGGATGATCAGACCGTCAAACTGAACAACTTTCTCAATGGGACCTACCTACATTGAAATCACGAAAAAAAATCAGCTGTCCCATAAATTTCGCTCGAGTAGGTTTGCATTTTTTGTACGTAAAAGCTGATATTTTTCGCGATTTAGATGTTGTTGTCTTAGAAAGAAAGTTTTTCAGTTTGACGGTTTGATTATCTTAAATAAAATCGGTCAAGTGCGAGTCGGGCTACACGCGCATCGAGGGTTCCGTACCACACCACCACAGAACACAACATATTAACTTAGGAAAAAACTTTTTTTTCTCCGGGACCTTAATCATGAGACCGACTCACACTTGGCTGGTTTTTATTATTTGTTGTTATTCTGTAGAGTTGTTATTCTGTAGAGTATGTATTACCGTTTTTACTGTAGAACCAGAAGAAAAAAACGTCGATAAAAACCAGTTTCTTGTTGAGAACCCCCCTTAATTTTTAACTTTTTGAAATTTTTATTATTTGTTATCAAATCCGCCGTAATAACGCATATTCTGTGAAAATTTCAACTATGTGGCTATTACGGTTCAAAAGTTACAGCCCTAAATGGGTAGGACGGACGGACGGACAACGTAGGCTTAGTAATAGGGTCCCTTTTTACCCTTTGGGTACGGAACTCTAAAAAGTGTTAGTATATTAAGAAGGACCCTGTATATGAAGTAAGTAGTGCAAGTATAAGTTTGTAGACGAGTAATTCGAGTAAAATAATTACGGTTTCTACTCTTGCATACATTTTTCCATCCGCGCGAAAGGAAAATATAATCGTAATGTACCTACCTACTACTACCTACCACCATACCTACAACTTCTAGTGCGAATTACAATGCTAGTAAATTTATACTTCCAAAAAGCAATAAAATTGTGTTACGCTTTTCATGAATTCAAGACTCGTGACTGTGCTACGCCTTTATCATCACTTGTCATTGCATTATCTGAATACATCCTTAAAATGCTTCTAGTAATAAAAAAATGAGTTGTCATACTTAATGTTTAAGTAATTTATAATATCTGTAATTAAAGTAATTATTCATACCTTCCGAATAATTTGTTAATACATATTTGGACGTAATAAATTATTTGCATTTTTAAATCTGATTTTAATTTGTCCCAATGCCCCATAGATCCAAAGAACGAAACTGTAAGTTAAGTCACAGATAACTTAATAGTTACTACCGGTTAAGTATTGTCACAGTAAATATAGGTAGGTATGTAGGTACTATAACGCGATTATTTTCATAGAACCTATAAGATCGAGATTCAGAAACGTATTTTGAAAGTGAGGGTCGAAAATTTATGGATTTTTAACTGACTTATAAAAAAGAGGTTATCAAATCGATACGTAGGTATTGATTAGGGCTTCCAAACAAAACAAGAGTCACTTTTCGTTTCTGATTCTCAACTTCAGCATAGCTAGCATGCCGCAGTGATACAGCGCTATCACACCTGCGCTCTCTTTCTATTTGCGTGCGAACGAACGAGATAAAAGACGTGATACAGCCGTATCACGTGCTGCATGCTACCAGTGCAGAAAGAGTTGCAACTTGCGATTGTTGCCTGGCGCTTCACGTATCTTCACCGACACGTTGTGAATCTGTATAGGTAGCTTCATATTCTAAGAATTAGTATGAGTTGCGTGTTTCTTGCGTGCGATACACGCAGCTCGTTAGCTTTGCGTGCGTCACGCGTCCATCGATTGAACAGTAGTCAGTTCTCGCTTGTATTGTTTTTGTTTCCGGCGCCGCGTTTTAACTATTAATCATCTGCGTCTGGTTGGTACTATAGTTTCACATTGATTCAGACATTTTAATTTATTATAGGTACCTAAATAATATTATGGGCACACTTGAATACCTTATCCATAGTTCTGTCGCTTGGAACAAGAAGTACGTATGTCCATATGGTTCCAGTACCTACAGACTTACGTACTTCTTGTACCAAGCCACAGAGTTATCCTGGGTGATATCACCCGGGTAATCATAGGCAACTCATTGATGTAGGTAGGTACCTACCTACTATGATACCTAGCGAAATGATCACCCAGGTCCCAGAAGTGCGATTTTTGAACATCACACATTGAAGATGCATAATTTCCATAGTAATTTTGACATTTTCTACTGGTGATTTCAACGAGTGATGTTCAAAAATCGCACTTCAGGTAAACGACTCTGTGAGAAATAAATTGAGAAGAATACACTAAGAAAGGGACGAAGTTTAACGAAAGGGACATTTTGATAATGGGATTTATATCGTGAGAAATGGACTTCTAGCAAAAGATGCATTTTTAGAAAGGGATACATAGAATATGTGTTACCTACCTATTATGGCTAATTTTCTAATAAATAATTGAAAACTAAAAAGAAAAAAAATTTGGGAGCCGGATACAAGAACCTAATCTTTAAAAAAAAATCTAAGTAAGTACTTTTTTGTTTTTGCTGTAACGTAAAAACTTACCTACATACAAGAGATTAGGTAAAAGAGAAGTGGGTCGTCCGGCAGCCAGGTGGGTTGACGACATCTGGAAAAGTATAGGCAAGACCTGGATGCGACTGGCACAGGACCGAGATGAATGGCAAAATATGGAGGAGGCTTACTGCAGTGGGTAGATACAGGCTGAAAATGATGATGATGATACAAGCGTTAAACTTAATAGTGCAAACTCTAAAGTAAAAATAAAACAAATTATTATAAAAACTTGCCAAGTGTGAGTTGGGCTCGCGCTCAGGACCCCGAACAAAATGAAAATAAAACACTTTTTGGGTAAATGCATAACACAAATACGAATTTGGTTGGTGCAAAACCCTCGAGTCTGACTCGCAAATTGGCCGGTTTTTCAAACAAGTAGAGATATAAGATGGTATCCATCCTCAAGCGTGATCAACTCTATTTACGAACCTAACCACAGCTCTCGAACAAGATAGAAAATCTATCCTTAACCGTTGATCTATTTAAGCTACAAGATAGGTTTCCACGCTCCGTTTAGATAGCCTAAGACAAGAACTAGTCTAACTCGTTTCATTTCCTGGTACATCTTTCTGTGTGGACACTTAGGTAGCCACATATAGCTCGTTTCACTTTGCGAAGTCTCGTAAATTATGTTGTTTTAAAACATAGGTATGTCTTACGATAATATAAGAGTTGCGTTAAGGTAGTTTGTTTAATTTGTTGTAATTATACTTTGCTGTTAACTTGATGTTTATTGGAATTTTTCTACTTGTGTGCTTTTATACTTAGTTGATTGTTTAGTAATCAATATACAGTGTAAATTTTATATCCTTGCGGATAAATTCAGCATGTATTCTACTCATCAAAATGAAAACTTTCACTATGGAGCCAACTTCGAAATCGCGAAAATGAAAACAGCTGTCCCATACATTTGAGTTGAATTGGTACTGCAGTTTTGTATGGGACAGTCGATTTTTTTTTTGCAATATCGCAGTAGCTTCTAGCTTTTATTTGCTGATTTATAAGATACCTACATAATTTCGCATATTGCTGATGCTTTTTATGGAGATGATCAGACCATGCAAGTGAACAACTTTTTCTATCGTACAAACGTCGAAATCGTAAAAAAAGTGCTGCTGTTTCAAACAAAGCTGCAATCCCACTCTACCAAAAATGTGGTAAGTATAGCTGTTTTTTATCGCGATTTCGATTTTGGCCCCATAAAGAACAGGCGCGGTCGTAGCCTACAATTTTTGAGGGGGTCACTAGTAATAAAATATGTTGAGTAAATTAGACTTTATTGTACATTACACAATTGTATTGCACACATTATGATGATTTTGGAAGGGTCATGTTCCCTGTGAACCTCATGATTGAGTGACATATCTACCTCTCCGCAGCGGCGCCACCGACGCGACGTTCTTTGTAAGAATTTTTAAGAAGTTCTGAAATTCTTAATATGGTTGCAGTGGTTGATTTTAATGGTATACAAGTAGGTTAGGTTAGTGACAATATTTTGTATGCAGCGTGATACAGCGCTATCGCGCCTTAGCTCTCTTTATAAAAGGCGTGATATATCCGTATTACGCGCAACATGCTACGGCTTCAGATTCAGAACAACTTTCGTTCAACAAAATGCAAAGTGAAATTATGAAAATGGAAGAAGACAAAAATAAAAAAAAACGCGTAATAGAAATAATTATCAGAGTTCCCATGCAAGTAAATTCACACGGAACGATGCGATCTGCATTGAGTGCATTACTTTCTACAATTTAACGCATTGTCTTTATTGTTATGCCTTTTTATATTCATATTGCACGGCTGTTAGATTGCGACAATGTGTAGACTTTCTTTATTAGGTAGTGTTAAAAAAAATCATCTGTTCCATTCCATACAAAACTGCAAACCTACTCGAGCCAAACGTATAGGACAGCTGTTTTTTTTCGCGATTTAGATGTTAGTCCCATAGAGAAAGTTGTTCAGTTTGACGGTCTGATAATCCCCTTAAAAAGTGTCAGGGTATTAAGTAGGACCCTGTAGATAGGGTCCTTCTTAATATGCAGCTTCATATTAAAACAGCAGTCCACATTTGGGTGGTTGTTACCAGTTTTGTATGGTACCTGCAGCTGATTTTTTTACGGGATTTCGATGTCCGCAGAGAAAGTTGTTCAGTTTGATGATCTGAGCATCCCCTGTAAAACTATCAGCATATTAAGACGAAATGTATGAAGCAGTAGATTTTTTTCAGGATTTCATCCCCCCTTTCCATCCCAATAGTTCAGTTTGATGTAACTCCCCTATAGTATGTAACGTTTACGTTCTTCTTCTTCTTCGGGTTCCTCTCCATTACTGGAGGTTGGCAGTCAGCTCTGCATATCCCTGTCTATCTCTCGCCAAACGAAACAGCTCTTCGACGCTGGCGATGTCTGTCCACTCTTTCAGGTTCGCGAGCCACGACATTCGTGGCCTACCGACGGTTCTTTTGCCCTCTACTTTGCCCATTATTATAGTCTGGAGCAGTTGGTATCGCTCATTCCTCAAGATATGACCAAGGTAGGCGACTTTCCTCCTTTTATTGATCGCCAACAGTTCCCGGGACTTCCTGACACGTCGTAGAACTTCCAAATTGGTGACTCGTTGAACCCAAGTAATTCGCATCAGTCTAACGTAACATGAACGTAACGTAACGTAACGTCCTCATATAATCAATCATATAGGTAGATATACATTTGGGTTACGAAATAAAAGAAGGTCACGGTACCGAATAGTCCAAGTCTTATTGCGTCCAACCGTGAAAAACAGTCAAACTTGCATTCTGTCAAAGTGCAATTTGGGCCAAGTATCATTTTCATCTCTACAACTCTATAAGTACTATAGATAGATGTCCAATAGCCGTAGCCCTTCAGATGTTTATCTATATCTAACAGTAGGCAATGGACAGGCTATTGTGGCAGCCGACTTGTACCGTTCTCGTCTCGACGGTGCTGGCTGGTAGCTGGTACAGTTAGGTGACTTTTAGAGTTTACGGTGCGATTTGGCAGCAAGGCCAATGTCGGGTGACAATCGTAGGGTTACGTACGATTATGGACACCCCTTACTGAGGGTAGGCCTGTGCCCTGTACGTGCCATCAGTGGGACGTACTTACACAGGGTCCTTCTTAATATGCTGACACTTTTTTGAGGGGATGATCAGACCATCCAACTGAACAATTTTCTCTATGGGACCAACAACGAAATCGCGAAAAAAAATCTGCTGTCCCATACATTTGGCTCGAGTAGGTTTGCAGTTTTGTATGGGACAGTTGTTTTTTTTTCGCGCTTTCGATGTTGATGCCTGCCATAGATAGAGAAGTTGTTCAGTTTGACGGTCTGATCATCCCCTTAAAAAGGATCCTGTATATATTTTTTCGTTCACCTATTTCGTCCCATTGTTGGTCTCCCCCAAGCTTTTCCAGCCTTCTCTATCCCGTGCCATCAGTTGCCATTCTGCTTCGTGGGCATCCAGGTCGTCGCGCCATTTCTTCCTTGGTCTGCCCCGGCCCCGGCTTCCATCATCGGGCTCCCTTTGGGTCGCGATCGTTGCCCACCGCTCTATATGCATGCGAAAATCGGTCAAGGGCCACACCACCACACAACATAGTAACTTAGAAAAAAGATTTGTTTACTCCGGGACCTTTAGCGCAAGACCGTCTCACACCGCCGTTTTTTTAGGTTTTATTTTAGTAAAGCCCGACCAGAAAAATAAAAAACCTCGCCATGTTGCGGAAAATCGTTGGAACTTATTTTTGTACTTGGAACACTGACATAAAAGGTTTATTGCAGCGCCTCCAAACCAGGTTTTTATATTACTGGTTAGGCTATAGATAATTTTAGTTTTGTATGAAAAGATGAAATTAATTCGAAGCTAAATTATTAGTAACACGCTACTCAGTCTCTGATAAAAAAATTAGGTTTTAATTTCGTTCACCAAAACGATTAATACCAACAAAAAACATGTCCAAATCCAACTTAAAAGCAATCAAGGCAAATTAAAAGCTGTTGAAACAAACATTCGGACCAAACTTGGTGCTAGTCCTGCCATAGCGAGAGATTCAATTCATCCACGTATGTAAGTCCCATTTAAAAACCCTTGAACACTGCAGTTTAAAGACCAAAATAGCTTGATATGCGAGACTTTATATAATAGTCTCACTAAAGCGATATTAATGACAGTTCTACCAAATTATGTCTTCAATCAAAACACTTATTCCTAAGGTTTAGAGACGAAAATTGCTTGATACTTAAGACTTGGTATAAGAAACGAGTTACAGTGAGATTAACCATTAGTCAGAGCTGCGTAGGCGCAGAGCTACGAGTTACAGAGTGATCGAGGAACGCGGAAAAGGATAGGCCATTTTTCTTGATGAAAACAAGCATTAAAAGTCTGTTGGTTATACAAGGTGTTTCATAAGTAACAATAAATTTTTGAAACTCATAAGGGGGTTGTTTAGACCGTCAAACTGAACAACTTTCTCTATGGGACCAACATCGAAATCGCGAAAAAAATAATTTTAAATCCCATACATATTTTAGCTCTAGTCGATTTGTAGAGTATAGAACATTTATTTTTTTTCACGATTTCGATATTGGTCCCATAGTGAAAGTTGTTCAGTTTGATGGTCTACACCACCCCCTTAAATGTTTATTTGTAGTTTTGTAACACCTTGTATAGGTAGATACGATGCTGTCTGTTGTTGCAAAGTTAATGTTATACACTGAAACTCAAGCAAAATATAGATAATACGAAAGGCTACAACGTCCTTGACGAAAGGTAGGAACATATCTGCCAACTCTATTTAATATGATAAAATATACACCACTAATTTTTAAATAGTAACGAACCTTTAAGGGTATATTCAGACCGTGAATCTGAACAACTTTCCCTAAGGAACATGGGTCGAAAAACGAGAATTTTTTTTGGACCTCCCATACAAAAGTGCGGATCGGCAGATCGATTTTTTATGGGAGGTTCAAAAAAATTCTCGTTTTTCGACCCATGTTCCTTAGGGAAAGTTGTTGAGATTTACGGTCTGAATACACCCTTACTAATTAAAAATTAGTGGTCTATATGGGAATGATCAAACCATCAAACTGAACAACTTTCTCTATTGGCCTAAAACCGAAAACGCGAAAAAAAACATATTAAGAAAGACACACGTAGGATACGTAGGTAAATGAGTACTAATTGTAAAAACCGATCAGCTGCCTTGTTCGTCAACATCAAGTATAAAAGTAGAGCTCTCAAGGTTGAACTAACAAACGCAATTTTCAATCAATGGAACCACCTTCTGTTACATTAGGTAGCGCCTTCAAAATGCTAATTGAACGCGTGGGTTCGAGGTCACTGCTTAGAAGAAACCAATATTAAGATATGGTAGAGAAAAATAGAGTCATCCTGACTCGATTAACAACGCGCTCAAATGAATACGCTATAATATCGACTTATTATTACCTTCCAATTCTTCTTCAAATAAAATAAATAGAATAAACCATAGAGGTATTATACCAGGAATAGAGGAACATACAGCTGAGAGAGCGAGATGTACCTAGTGGCACCACTGTATAATAGAAAGAGATACGTGACACTAGGCAATACGGGCCGTTTTTTTAGTCTCCAATTAATTTTTACAATTCGGTTTCCGTGAATAATTGCGAATCTACAGTGAAATCGTAGATAATTTTATGAAATATACTGACACTACTTCATTAATTTATCCACAACTTCACGTTAGACTCAGAATTATAGACAATATTCGAATTTTTGCCTGCGAATAGTCTCCAAAAAACATCCAAAAAAGGTTTCATTTGACAACTCATGTTTGTTGCTCTATTCCTGGTATAATACCTCTATGGAATAAACAGTCATCATCATCATCAGCCTATCATCGTCCACTGCTGAACATAGGCCTCTCCCAAGGCGCGCCACCAAACTCTGTCCCCGGCCTTCCTCATCCAGTCGCTCCCCGCTACCTTTTTTAGGTCATCTGTCCAGCGGGCCGCAGGGCGTCCCACACTACGCCTGCGTGCCAATTCGTGGTCTCCACTCTAGAACTCTGACACACCATCGGTCGAATAAATATTGACTTTATAAAAGTAACAGACTATATTTAGACTTTTCATTACGATTTCAAGAAGAAAGAAAATTTCAAGAAAAACTTAAAATAAAAAAAAAATTAAGTATTCCGAAAAAAAAACACTGTTTTTACCTGATGAACCTTAAAGGCAAAATGCGTGTGACGTCACCACCAACCAGTTCCCAGGATGCGTTAAAAGCTTTTTGTCAATAACCTTTATCCAAGGTCCTATCAAAGTGACTCCTTTGACATTACCAGCCGGTTTCGCCCCAAATACGTTCAAAGAAATTTCACTTTTATTCCCAAAGCAGCAAGACTCGCTTGTTTCATATTATCCTTTCTATAAACGAAGGCACGCAATACAAGGTGATTTAATACTTAAAGTTGTCGACTTAAGAGTTATACTACGGGAATTGGTAATATTTATGTATAGTGAAAAGGAAAGTGATCGTGGTTGGTCCGCTTTGTTTTTTTTAACAATAACTCATGTGCTGTAAGGTATTACGTGTACATACATAATGTTAGGTAATTCATTCATATGTTAGTTAGGATAATGACTAATGAACTATTGGCACACTTTTGGTTTTTTCGTTGTTGTTATGTCTATTACGAGTAAAGTATTTAGGTCCAATAACATTACCTTATAATTATGACGACAAAATACTTAAACAACTTGGTATAAAGGGTGCTAGGGTAAACATTTGCATTACTTTAGGGGTCCCTAAGAAACCTAAGTTATAGAAAATTAGCAAACAATTTTTGGGGTTTCTATACTTAATGCAATCAACTGATCGAACTTTGGTATGATAAGTTGAAATCGTCGTTTGCGCTATTTATTTTTCTCAGGGAAAGTTGTTCAATATCAGGAGTACAATACCCCATTAAAGTAAAGCAACTATCTACCCTAAAACCCTATAGATGATCTTGTCTAAAAGTTCTTGTCTTTTCCAGATATCGAACGCAAGTCTTCAATGCTGCTCTTAGAAAGGGCTTGGAGTTGAGAAGACGTTTTACAATCGAGGTAATTATTTTAACAAGTTTGCCATTATTAAAGGTGCTACCAAAATTCTGTTTTGTCACGGAATATACAGGTTATCAGACCAACAAACTGAACAACTTTCTCTGTAGGCCCAACATTGAAATGGCGAAAGAAAATCCTAGATTTGCAATACGGGTGAAGCTAATATTATAAGCTAGTTAGTAATAATTTTACGAAAACATCAGAAATACGAGCAAAGATGTTATTTTATACACCTACTTAACATGTCTATGTTACGAATAGTTTCTTAATGGGGTTGATAAATTAGGAGAAGGTAGAAAGGGTAAGAAACATTTTGGGAACCAATAAGTTTTTATTTCTCGTCTACATTTTACTCATACAACCAAAGAGTTTTCATTACATCAAGAAAAACTGGCAGATATCTGTCAGAAAAAAATGACGTAAAGCCAAATACTTCAATAAAAAGAAAAAAGTTTTCTTCTTTTTTAGTTTTTATGGCATTTTATATTTTGTTTCAAGACATGCTGCCAGTTCACATAAAAGAAATTAGAATAAGTAAAAAGTTTGTATTCCTAAATCCAAAATAATCCCAATAATGTCTCTTTGGTGCCTATTTTCCAAACCGAGAGTTTTCCACCAATTTTTCAGGATCGCAAGTGTTTGGTAATTTATATTGCTTTCAAGTAATAATTTGTTTATAGGAATTTATCGGACAATTGAAAAATAAAATAAATTTGACATTGAATTGAATTGGACATTGTCACACAATTTATCTACTCACATTTAAAGTACCAGAATCTAGCCTGGACTTGTATTATATATGATGACTAGTCAAATTTAAAAAAATCGGTGTTCTTTGAATTGATTTCTCGTCTCGACTAAGGCCAGATTTCTCGAGAATTCCCGCTTCGGGAAATCTCGCACAGAAACCAGAAAGATAAGATTCACTTTAGAAAAATAATGTTGACTAAGTACAAACATTTGTGTAGATCGTTGATGTCTATTGTATGAACATTTTGAAAGGAAAATTACCGATCTAGAATCCGTCTACCGTCTACCGTCTAGAATGAGCGAGGTTAAAACTTATAAAACAAAAAAAAACAAAAAAACATACGGGTCGAATTGAGAACCTCCTCCTTTTGTTGAAGTCGGTTAAAAAGGGGCTAACTTTCATAGGTTGGTGTGCGAGAGGCGCTATACAAATTATGTATGTGTGCGTGTATATGGATAGGGTTTTGGGGCCAGTACTGGTTCCAATTTTTTTCGACGCTTTTGTATCTTCGACTGTCAATATCTTGACATATAACTTTATTTTATACCTACCCTTTATATAACTTTCGATCAAATCGAAAATATTATGTAGGTACTCTTTTCATAAAATTATTTTCTCCATAAAATGCTGATAAATATTGAAAAAACTTACTTACTTAGTTGAAAAATGGCAAGTGTGCATAGCGCATCGTGATATGTTTGCCTAGTGTTTTCTGGCGTATCGAATGCATCAAAACATTGCTGTTTGGAAGAAAATTCTCAGGCAATAATTTAAATCAATAACCAGTACATATTATACGCATAATTTCAGTACAAGCCATACATTCATACAATAAAACAGCGGGAGATCACTTTGCTGATTGTCATCGCTATGCACTACTAAAACAAACTTTAACTTGCATACAAACCGACCGAAGTTAACCCTTATTTGTTAACCGTTAAGGTTTGAGAAATAAGAATGATTAAGTTTGTAAATAATTTTTTATTAAAAAGCATATGTGGCCCAAAGACAATATAGAACAAGCGGCCATGTTTCTTGTCTACGGCTAGAGATTTATGTGCATTGCCGCGTCTGTAATTTAGCTATCTTTTTTTTGTCGTTGTTATTTTTGCGTTAAGTTCATTTCGAAGTTATTTTTTGATTTACGATGTTTATATTAAAAGTCAGCCGATGGATAAACGCCTTTTATTTAGCGATTAAATTACCACGCACACCAACCTAGGCCACTTTGGTTTTATACGGTAGAAACGTTAGGCTCAATGTAGACATACTTTATCTAAGAAAATTTAATCTTTTTGTGAGAAGGAAGAGATATCATTAGCATCCTTTTAAACTAAGAGTCTACCCATCAAACTGAACAGCTTTTACTATGGGAGCAAACAGATCGGAGCAACAAAAAAATCAGCTGTCCCATTAGGATGCTAATGATATCAATTTCACCCCGTATACATACAGGGTCCATCTTAATATGCTGACACTTTTTTAAGGGGATGATCAGCGACCATCAAACTGAACAACTTTCTCTATGGGACCAACCTTAGAAAAAGTATATGTCTAGAATGAGCCTCACTAATATCCCATATAAAACAAAAGGGGCTAAGTTTCTTAGGTTGGTGTGCGTGAGGCGCCCTACAAATTATGTATGTGTGCGTGTATATGTATAGGGTTTAGGAACCAGAACTGGTTCCAATTTTTTTCGACGCTTTCGCATCTTCGACTGTCAATCTTGACATATACTTTATCAAAGGGACCAACATCGAAATCGCGAAAAAAATTATAGGCATAGCCAGATTGTTTTTTCGCGATTTCGATGTTGAAACCATAGAGAAAGTTGTTTAGTTTGCTGATCATCCAAGTTGGACCCTTAAAGTACCAATACGATCCACTGTAGGGCACAGGCCTACCCTTAGGGAAGGGTGTATAGGCGTCAGTCCACCACGCATGCCCAATGCTGATTCGACTGCAAATAAACAAGCATAAGAATTTCTTCTTCAGCGTATGCGCAGGTTTCATTACGATGTTTTCCTTCACGGGTTCTTAACAGTAGTAAAACGATATTTAGGGATTTTATACTTACATTGAATTGGTGGTGTGGCTAGGTTGTCGTCTACTTATACAGGGTCCAACTTAATATGCTGACACTTTTTTAAGGGGATGATCAGACCATCAAGCTAAACAACTTTCTCTATGGGACCAACATCGAAATCGAGACAAAAAAATCAGCTGTCCCATACAAAACTGCAAACCGACTGGAGCCAAGTGTATGGGACAGCTGTTTTTTTTTTCGCGATTTCGATGTTGGTCCCATAGAGAAATTTGTTCAATTTGATGGTCTGATCATCCTCTTAAAAAAGTGTCAGCATATTAAGAAGGACCCTTAGATTATCAAGATAGACAGTCAAAGCTATGAAAGCGTCGAAAAAAATAGGAACCAGTACTGGTTCCAAAATCCTATACCTACATATACACGCACACATACATAATTAGTATGGCGCCTCACGCACACCAACCTAAGAAAGTTAGCCCCTTTTGTTTTATACGGAACAAGTGTGAAGCTCATTCTAGACATATACTTTTTCTAAGGAAGGACCCTATATACATTAGTCGTCTCCTCTATAGAACCATATGGAACATTACTTACTGTTTATTTAAATGTAACAAATAAAAACAAACCACCTTATTCACTCGTAATTTTTCTCCACTCATGCAAATACCAACCAAATTCGATAATTTATGTCATAACAACATGTCAAGACACGTAATTCAGTGTAATACAGTAATAATGGTGTGTAATACAGTGTAATAATACAGTGTAATGTACAGGAGAATGGCCGTGGGTTTTGCTTTTGACAGTAATTGAGAAAGGAATATGATTTGCTGCGATAATTTTCGCCGGCAGCGGTCACGGAGAGACTGTGTTGTTAACGGGAGGGTAAACACTTTTCCTTAGTAATAAAAGTTGGTTATAAACTGCGACGAATTTCTTTTTTGTTATTCGGCCTTATAAATTATCTTCTGTGTCTAAAAATCTAGTAGATCAAATAGACACTCACTCACTCAAATCTCTCAGATTCATCACGTAATCCCTAGAACTTTAAATTATAAATTGCCATGTAGCATTTCAAAATGTCAAAATTACTATGGAGATACGCATCTTTCTACTGCTGATTTGACTTTCAAAAATAGCACTCCTGGATTGTAATTTTTGAAAGTCAAATCAGCAGTAGAAAACATATCTCTATAGTAATTTTGACATTTTCAACTGCTGAGTTCAACGTACGAGTTTTAAAAATCACACTCCTGAAGTTGAAAGGCCATGTGTAGGTACTAAAGAAGTAGCATAGTAAATATACTTTGGTAAAATCTTATAAAACGTCTCCAACCCGAGATATTCGTGGTCAAAGTAATAATTTCGAGACTGAATTGACTGTATACCTCGATTTTTGGACGTAGAATGTTTTACCAATGGACTTCTTTCATTATTTTAAGTACTTACCACTGCAGTGGTGGGAATGTGTTGTCGGCCTATCTTTAAAAGAAAGCCTTATTTGCTCTAAAATAAGTATAAGCCTTCGTTTTTCCACCATAGTTTTAACATCGAAACAATAACCATACTTTCTAGGTCACCATTATTAAACACGTACCTCACACTTCACACTTCCCAGCCCATCACCGATTCTCCACGGTCTTGAACAAACAACTAACTAAACATGCAGTTGAGATGATGCCAAGCGATTAGCGAACGTAATTGTACTCACATTGGAGTCAAGAACAGTTACGAAACTGTTAGAGGAAAGTGTTTGAAAGATGTGGTACAGTTTACCAATGTCGGTTTGAGTTCTCTTACTTGTAAGTAATATAAACCTAGGGCATATACTGGAAACTTGATACAAATGGGCTCGCACTGACAAGAAGAGGTTACATGTATGCTGAGTGAGTGAGATAGGAATACACCACTGTTTACTGTCGTCCACCGAAAAATGTTGTATAGTAACATAAATGTTCTTAGGTCCACCTTGATTGATTTGTGGTTGGGCTATTGCAAGCAAGGGTCTTTATGTAACACTCAGTGCTGGTCCTTTGTGTTCGCCCCATGCTCACCCATATTTCACGCATACTTCCTAACTTACGGTATTTTCTTTTCATTCTTGGGAATGCAGGTTTCCTCACGATGTTTTCCTTCACCGCCGAGCTAGTAAATGATAAATGCAACCGTACATTTAGAAGAAATTATTAGGTGCAGGCCAGGAATCGAACCGCTGCCTCATGATTGAGGCGCTAGATCTCTGTCGTCAACCTTGCGTACCTCCGAGAAAGAAGGGGTAAGGTGATGGACAAGGAGTGTCGTTATGTACTATCTGTAATTAGGTATTAACAGTTAGCAGTCTTTCTTGTTATACTGTGCCGTGACTGCCAATTGTCTCGGGTACAAAATGTGTAATACCCATTAACGTAATACCATCACGGTTGGCAAGAGTAGACCATATTGATGTGACGACAGTTTGATATGATCTTGCATCCTAAACAAAATATTCGTCAAATAAATACCTATACAGGGTGTTTCATAAGTAACAATAAATTTTTGAAACTCTTAAGGGGGTTGTTTAGACCGTCAAACTGAACAACTTTCTCTATGGGACCAACATCGAAATCACGAAAAAAATAATTTTAAATCCCATACATATTTTAGCTCTAGTCGATTTGTAGAGTATAGAACATAAATTTTTTTTTTCGCGATTTTGATATTGGTCCCATAGTGAAAGTTGTTCAGTTTGATGGTCTACACCACCCCTTTAAATGTTTATTTGTAGTTTTGTAACACCTTGTAAATGGGTCTAAGTCGATCTTCTTCTTATCGAGTGGGCTGCAAAGCCTGGTGTCAGAGTTTATTCAAACCGCCTTACGGCCTCTGACGTGGTTTTTTATGTAACGACTACTACCACCAGTGATAGTAGCCGGGACCAACAGCTTAACGTGCCATCCGAAGTCTAAGTCGATGCGAAGTCAATAAACTTTGTATGATCATTCAACTTCCTCAATTTAATTACTTTTAACTATTAATTCTATGTTCCGTTATTTAACTAGGTTTGGAGAAGTTTGCTGTATTTTTTGGTGACAGTTCAGTCACCTTCTGACCTTAATTAGCATTTTGAAAAACCAAATAAGCTAAAACGTAGGATAAAACGGAGTCTTGGTTTGTTTCAAAATTCAGCTGTTTATTATATCGTCGCTTGAGAGTGAAAACCTCGTAAGTAAAAAATTTTACAGCGTAACCAAAAAACAGATTTCCGAGCATGTTCCGAGTTTTTCTTTCTTATTTAATCAAAATAAATTTTTCACTTTAATTGATCCTTACGAGGTTTTCACTCTCAAGCGACGATATCTACATTTATGATTACCCCGAAATGAAAAAGTGCGATTGAATTCGAATCTCCCTCACTACTCAGACTCGACTCAAGCTCAAATCTAGATCTTTTCAAAAACGGTTTCATTTGAAAACTCATGTCAGATCTTCTATTCCTGTAAGGTATACCTTTATGGTTGGCACTTAACCCTTGGTACGCCAGTCCGACCCATACTTGACCAGTTATTTTATTTTATAACACATTCTTTGAAATAAAATTATTTCATTTTCAAATGCCCAAGGGCAGATCTTCCCTTCTCCTGCACACCGAACAGATGCTAGTTGTAAGTTAAAGAGTTTTATTGGTATAATCATGTTACTAACTATCAAACTTTTATTCCAGCCACTTCGTTTATAAAGTTAAAATCAAAATTGGTTCTAACTTTTAACTTGTGAGTTAACGATGCGATGGCCAGTTAGCGATTCTTACTTCAAAAGAATTTAAATACATACAGACAGCCCGGTAGCTCTTTTTGCAAGATCGATCTTTTTGCAAGATCGATCTTTTTGCAAGTTGAGGATCCCTGCTCCGCACAGGCACATACATTGTAGTGATCCCACATCTGCTATCATATCAGGCTCTTTATTATGAAACTCATACAACAACGGCTCAGACATATTATAGTCCTTCTTAATTGCTGAAATTGTTTAAGGGGATGTTCAGACTGTCAAACTGAACAACTTTCTTTATGGCACCAACAACGAAATAGCGAAATAAAAAAGCTGTTCCATAAAAAAATTCAAACCTACTCGAGCCAAATGTATCAGCTGTTTTTTATTTCGCTTTTCCGATGTTGGTCCCATAGGGAGTTTTGTTCAGTTTGATTGTCTGGTCATCCCCATACAAAGTGCCAGCATATTAAAAAGGGTCCTGTATAACATCCATGAACGAACGATTTACGCTACTCTATAATTTCACCGATACTCAAATCATCAAATGATATAATGGCAGATTATTCGTAGTTCAAAGAACAGGGTGTGGCCATGTGACCGCATTGTTGCGTCACTGTCCTGAGGCTGAGTAACCTTGTCACGCTTGGCCGTGTTTACATAACCATTTGCATTTTTATTTTGTTTTTAGATAACTTGTAAGATTTGTGTATTTGTAAGCTAGGTTGATACTACAGTTTTAGTTCGAACTCCAGTATCAGACAAATACATTTTAGTTATAGATTGTGCGGCCGTCAAGAAGTCGTACATATCCAGCTTATTTAACTCAAGCTCAAATCTAGATCTTTTCAAAAACGGTTTCATTTGAAAACTCATGTCAGATCTTCTATTCCTGTAAGGTATACCTTTATGGTTGGCACTTAACCCTTGGTACGCCAGTCCGACCCATACTTGACCAGTTATTTTATTTTATAACACATTCTTTGAAATAAAATTATTTCATTTTCAAATGCCCAAGGGCAGATCTTCCCTTCTCCTGCACACCGAACAGATGCTAGTTGTAAGTTAAAGAGTTTTATTGGTATAATCATGTTACTAACTATCAAACTTTTATTCCAGCCACTTCGTTTATAAAGTTAAAATCAAAATTGGTTCTAACTTTTAACTTGTGAGTTAACGATGCGATGGCCAGTTAGCGATTCTTACTTCAAAAGAATTTAAATACATACAGACAGCCCGGTAGCTCTTTTTGCAAGATCGATCTTTTTGCAAGATCGATCTTTTTGCAAGTTGAGGATCCCTGTTCCATAAAAAAATTCAAACCTACTCGAGCCAAATGTATCAGCTGTTTTTTATTTCGCTTTTCCGATGTTGGTCCCATAGGGAGTTTTGTTCAGTTTGATTGTCTGGTCATCCCCATACAAAGTGCCAGCATATTAAAAAGGGTCCTGTATAACATCCATGAACGAACGATTTACGCTACTCTATAATTTCACCGATACTCAAATCATCAAATGATATAATGGCAGATTATTCGTAGTTCAAAGAACAGGGTGTGGCCATGTGACCGCATTGTTGCGTCACTGTCCTGAGGCTGAGTAACCTTGTCACGCTTGGCCGTGTTTACATAACCATTTGCATTTTTATTTTGTTTTTAGATAACTTGTAAGATTTGTGTATTTGTAAGCTAGGTTGATACTACAGTTTTAGTTCGAACTCCAGTATCAGACAAATACATTTTAGTTATAGATTGTGCGGCCGTCAAGAAGTCGTACATATCCAGCTTATTTAATTCAGTTTTCATGCAATAGTTTACTATTAGAAGATGACCCCTATCTTGGTGGGTTTTATGCAGGAGTGTGACTAGTAACCTCTCTGAGACGACACTAATAACCCATCGAGCTTATGAACAAAATTATGCTTATCCGATTGGCATTGGATTTGGCAGGGACTCAAGGATTATCCATACTGTATGTAGATACGTATACTATTATATTGTGCTCATACCAATGATAGGAACTTATAAAACTTGTAACACTAGATTATAGCAAATACGTTTAGTAAGAAGTTTGAGAAAAATCAAAAAATAAAAACAGCCACAATAAATACAAACTTGCTTAGCGACGCCAGCGAGCATTTTTATGCAAGCCATAACATTTCTAAATTAAACAACAAGTTTTTCAAGTATTTTTTGCAGTCTCACGACTGTGTTGTGTTCTTTTTATTTTACACATTTTGTCGACATTCTCAGGTTTTTCTGTACCTAAACGTTATCGTCAACACATCCTAAGCAAAGATATCAATTAGCAATCGTTAAATAAAGTTTGTTCAACTTATAACAGTCAAACTTGTACCCACTTATAACAGAAAATTTATAGGCAACAAAATTTCCATTAAAATGTTTGGCCAGATCAAGAATGGTACAGACATTGTCTAAATTCCTTAAGAAAATGTAAATCGTTTCACAGATGGAACAGCAGATTTTTCAACCACACAAAAACACACACAAAACCACACACCACGACATGAAAAAGCAATAAATATTGATTTGATTTTGCGTTTTTGATATTGGTTTTATAGCGAAAGTTGTCCAGTTTTATGGCCCTCCTAAGATATTACTTCAAAATTCCCTTACATGGCAGAAAAAAAACACAGATGAAATCAAGGGACAGCTAACTGCCTCCGTGGTCTGATGGTTTGGCATTGGGCTCTTGATATGGAGGTCGTGGGTTCGATTCCCACGGGGACACCTAGTGATGTGTCACTTTGTGCGTTTTTCCTCAGATGGTTAGGACATTGTAGGCTGAATCACTGAAAAGAAAGATGATTCCGTACTTCGGATGGCACGTTAAGCCGTTGGTCCCGGGTACTATTTCTTGTGGTAGGAGTCGTTACATGAAAACCACGTCAGAGGCCGTAAGGCGGTTTGAATAAACTCTTGACACCAGGGCTTGCTGCTCGAAAGAAAAAGAAAAATAGGGACAGTTAGTTTGATTGATAATTGTAGGGTGAGACACATATCACTGAAAGAACTATGGGAGTCCTGTGCCCAACTATGGAAAGACATAAATCGATTTAAAACAAAGTCCGTCTGAAGTTTGATCGTAACGAACTAACGAAGTAGGTAACAATTAAATCTATCCGGTGGGCGCACACAATGCCTGCCTCGCCTCGCTGTAACCTTCGGGTCAAGTGCGCATACGCATCGATGCATACTTACTTACATTACACACGTCTTTGTACTTAATAAACAAGTTTGAGATTTACATAATCTTCAACACTAAAAGCTCCATACAAAAGACATCAACGATTACTACAAAAGTTGTGTGCTCAAATGTGGGGTTGTAATAATATGACATTGTGCGAATGTGATGTTGTGAGAATGTGACGCTGGGCGAACGAGACGTTGTGCAAATATGACGTTGTGCGAATGTTTTAATGTAATAATTATGAGGCTGAAATCGAAATTCTGCTGTTCCATATTGTTTGTCTGTTTGTTTGTTTTCTAAAATGCATATTCGACGCAAATGTATGGAAAATTTGTAATTTTTTTGCAACTTCAGTTTTGCTCCCATAGCAAAAGTTGTCCAGTTTGATATGTAGTCTTATATTTTTAAAGGATGCAAACTATTTTAATTTCACCATGTATTACTTCTTAATATGCTAGGGGATGCTCAGACCATCAAACTGAACAACATTCGCTTTGGCACCAACTTAGAAATCGCGAAAAAAAACTGCGAACCTACTCGAGCCAAATGTATGGGTCAGCTGTTTTTTTTCCGCGATTTCGATTTTGATCCAATAGAGAAAGTTGTTCAGTTTGATGGTCTGATCATCCCATTGATGAATTTTATAACGTACAAAATAACAAAATATCTAATGTTATTGGAATGTAACCTGATTTTAATATAAATAATGTAATTAAGTATAAGTACCTATAGTATCAACATTTGACATGTAAAATTATTTTTATGAAATAAATGAATATGAATATGAATAATATGAATAGCCTAGGACAGGCAGGGTCAGCGGTTCGATACTAGCCTAGCCCCTAGGTGAAACTCGTATCAATGAGTTTTTTGTAACTCCACTGTCTCGGTCTCTAGTATACAACGTGTTACAAAACTACAAATAAACATTTAAGGGGGTGGTGTAGACCATCAAACCGAACAACTTTCACTATGGGACCAATATCGAAATCGCGAAAAAAATAATTATGTTCTATACTCTACAAATCGACTAGAGCTAAAATATGTAGGTATGGGATTTAAAATTATTTTTTTCGCGATTTCGATGTTGGTCCCATATATAAAGTTGTTCACAACTAAACAACCCTCTTATGAGTTTCAAAAATGTATTGTTCCTTATGAAACACCCTGTATATCTGTGGGTAGTTACCCACCCCGGGGAAAAGTCGTGAGTATGTTCTATGTGATATGATAAACATTGATGCAATTGCTTCCATAAACATTAAAAAAAAGGTATCGTTGAAGCGAATTTTTTAACTATAGTCCGTTCGCGTTAAGAAAATAGTGATTTCAGTTTTAAAATTTATTGTTGAACGAGTCACGCAAAATACACTACCGTTTTGTTCGAAGGTCAGATTTCAACTGGTCACTGTGAAATGGTCACTGTGAACAAAACGCTTGTGTATTTTGCGTGACTCGTTCAACAATAAATTTTAAAACTGAAATCACTATTTTCTTAACGCGAACGGACTATAAT
This sequence comes from Agonopterix heracliana, assembly GCA_963693445.1. Taxonomy (NCBI): domain Eukaryota; kingdom Metazoa; phylum Arthropoda; class Insecta; order Lepidoptera; family Depressariidae; genus Agonopterix; species Agonopterix heracliana. The sequence continues at coordinate 20,281,290 of OY856308.1, read as the reverse complement.
CAAAGTCATCTCCAACACACAGACGGACAGACTTTTTGCAAAACGAAGAAGAAGTATGCAAAAATCTGCTTACCTATTATAAAACGTATAAAATAAAACCAACGATTGTGAAGGTCACAGCATAAATATCCATAATAACCTACGAAGTGTGTCCAAAGTTAAACAGTGGACCGGAAACTTAGTCACTAGAGTGACGCCATATTTGTCTGACAACAAAAAATAGTATAATAGCAAGTTACTTGGAACCGAAGACCGATGGCGACCGTGTTCTTAGGAAACGGAGGTTTTAAGTCTCACATTTCCTTTAGCTCTACGCTTTAGAAATAGTTATTTGTTATGCTAGGCTGCAAAGTTGCTTTTTGGCGCGAGTACTTTTATTGAAACCTGAGCAAGCGAAGGATGCTAGGATTGAACCACGAGCGAAGCGAGTGGTTCAAATAATAGAATCCTGAGCGTTTAGCGAAGGTTTCAAAAGTACGAATAACTTTGCAGCCGAGCGAAACACACAATTTTTCACCTCACAACAGCGAGGAAAAAAAGTGAATAGCTAAAAAGAACATTTCAAAAAGTTTTTATTTTTGTGCTGGTCAGTGTCATGAAATAGTTATTAAGCATTTTCAGTGCATTGGCGGTATACAAAAATATTGAATAGACAGAATCGAATTTCAAAAACTCTTTCCACGCTAGCGGATAAAATACACTTTTGCACTCAGATTTCGAACGATAAACATAATCTTTCCGAGCTTGTGAGGTGAAAATTAATTTGAACATTTTTCTATATGATACATTCAGATTTTAAAACACTAAGCCGTGGTAGACCAGTGGCGAGTAACCATGCCTGCCGTGAAGGAGGCGATGGCTAGATCCTTAACACCAGCGAAGTCTTACTGTCAGTAAGTCTGTTGGGAAGGAGATTCCCAGTAGTTCAACCGGTAAGACTACAGACAGCTGGGAACAGGCCGATCCTTCGGTCCCCGTCCAGACTCTAGAGGCCGATTCGTACCAATAAGAGTTTATTCTAGGTTTTTCGGCATTCATGTACGATTTGTAACACCACTGGCTTTTCGGTGAAGGAAAACATCATGAGGAAACCTATATGCTTCAATTTCGATGCATGTATTGTATCTATACTGTCCGTTATAAGTGGCGACGCGACGGGCTCACTAGTCACTACCCGTCACACTGGACAGAGTTTTGGTACTACTATTGAAATTGAATGTTTTGTTGAGTTTTCAGAATATGACCGCTCGGGGAATATAGTCGTAACCACGTGCATATAATGTCTTGAATTATGGGATTATATCTTAATGCGAGAGTTGTGATGTATAACAGAACCATTAAAATTAATTCACAAAACCGTTAGTCTTTCCTAAAACGAAGAACCTGAACAAACCCTCAGGCGTCTGGAGCCGAACATAGAGGCGCGCGCGCACTCGTTTGGATCAATTGAGGAGGCCATTAGTTTTTAATGGGCCCTAATTTATATGGGCAGCGTATAGGGCTCGTTTATGCGTTGTTTCCACCTGGGAACACGGTTCTGTTGTGTTCATGAGAGTAGAGGTGTGGTGGTTCTACTATGGTGCAGGGTTGCCGGAGACGTAGGATTTTTTTCCTCGTACAAAAGCAAGAAAAATCACGTACTTTGCCTATTCAACCTCATACATTAATCAAAAGTATAAAAACACGAAGAATTAGGCTTGATTTAGGCACATAACTAGCATATATAACACAATTTTAATTTAGTCGGTTACTAGGGCAACAAAATAATTTTGTAAAAAAAAATAAGTTGTTTCTAACAGAAAAAAGTAGCGAATATAAGAACTAATCTAAGCGGTGATTGGTTTCTTGAGGATTCTTGTAGTCTTTGATGATTAAAATATACATTTATTCTACAAAATGTCGCCTACAATAGAAAATCCTGCCACAATTTCCCTTAAAGTCAAAACCTCCTGACGGCATCCTCGTTCCTCGTACGGAAGACCCCAAATCTCGTATGTTACGAGGAATCTCATACGTCTGGCAATCCTGTTATGGTGACTGTCGTGATCAAGGCGGTTTTTGGTTGGGTGCTTTAGTAGAACTTGGAGTGCTTTCGTCAGCAATGTTGAGCTGCCCCTTCAGTGTTCAGTAACAGGGAGTCAGTTGCCTCAAGGTAGACCACTAGCGGTCAAGCTGGCTTAATTTGACAGTCAGTCAGATGTGCCCTCTTGTGGGGCAAAAACAAGCCAAGTCAAGCCAAGCAATAATTTCTCTACTTGCGCGTTGATGGGTGGCAGATGTCGTTGTTGTAGGGTACGGACCACGGAAAGTCTTCTTGATTTTAGATATATTTAACTAAGTTCACTGGATGCTACATGTTGACCTAGCGCGTCGGTGCGGTGGTGTGTGAACGACTACTGAACGTTCCAGTCACCACCGAGACTCTGTCCAGTGTGATGTTTAGTGAGCTCTTCTCCACTTATCATGGACAGTGGGTAAAATATGCAATAAAATGGAAGCATGCAGGTTTTCTCACGATGTTTTCCTTCACCGAAAAGTCAGTGGTGTTACAAATCGTACATAAATTCTGAAAAACTCATTGGTACGAGTCGACCTGGACGGGGATCGAACAATATCACCTCCTGCACGGCAGGCTAGTTACTCGCCACTACACTAGACCATCACGCCTTACGAAACTAACTTATCTTTAGACATAAAATGTTACCGAAATATAAGATCGTTAATTTTAACAAAAACTTGTTTTCATAAGCTAACCAAATTGCATACTAACAATCTTAATAAAAACACGGTGTTCGACTGTGCGCAGGCAATTTGTTAAGATGAAAAACAGCTTACATTTTCTTTTTACAATGTGCCAAGCCTGCACGTGTGGTGCAGTATTTGCGAGTTACTCTATTTTTTGTTTTGACCGTCAATTTACAACACACTTAATTATACTCACTTACTGCCATCTTAAGAACGACCTTTGTATGTTTTAAAGGAAGTGATTTCTGACTTTATTCCAACGGGATAAAGTTGTTTATTGTAGTTTATAAACAGTTTAGTCTTTGTAAAAAACGGTAAAGAGTTATTAAGTTTGAATTAAAGTTGTGATTAGACACGTTTTATGATTAAATTAAATTTCTACGGGAATTATTTATAATTAAGATCGGTTATTTGATCACGTTGATTTAATGTTGGGTTAAGTTAGCTTCTAAGTTGTTTGTTTATTTAATATCCATGTATAATTTTATGGTATCGTTATTCATGCGAGCTTTATTTTGTCATGCGATGCGACTACTTAAATTTTGGAAGTTTTGTTGTTCGTATATTATATTTAGAAAAATCGTATTTTTTATAAATTCTTGAATGTACAAAATATTACCGTTGGCGCGGTCCATACAAACGTCGTCTGGTTATATTTTCAATACTAACCAATAAAATTCAATTAAATTTTTCAGAAACAATCTAGAAACTAATCTCTATGTTCGTTCGTATGAAGTCTGATTTTCGTTAAAATATACAGTTAGTCCACCACGTGTTCCCAATGCGGATTGGTAGATTTAAGAATTATTCCGAGAGCGAAAATGCGCGCTGCATACAAATGTACTATGGTGATATTTTCAATACTAACAAATTAAAGTCAATGAAATTTTGCAGAAACATCCTAGAAACAAATTTCTATGCTTCTATAGAGTCAGATTTTCGTTAAAATATACAGTTTCAATGCTAGGATTAATTTAAGATTTGTATGGAAATCTTTGAGGCACTGTAACTTGAAAACTATACATTTTAACGAAAATCTGACTCCATACAAGCATAGAAATTTGTTTCTAGATTGTTTCTGCAAAATTTCATTGACTTTAATTGGTTAGTATTGAAAATATCACCATAGTACGTTTGTATGGAGCGCGCTCCGAATAATATACCCTTAACTTTTTTAGGTTTCCTCACTACGTTTCCCTTCACTGTTGTCGGTATTCCGTACATAAGTTAGAAAAAACAAATTGGTAGTAGGACCTAGTAGGTACACACGGCGACACATCAAGCTACACAAAACCAAGATAAGCTGGCCTCGCGAATATACGTTATTCAACCGAAGCGAGGCCAGCTTATGTTTGTTTTGTATAGTTTGTTGTGTCGCCGTGTGTACATGGCATGTAATCTGTGCGGATTTGATCAAAGACCCTCATGATTAAAAAAAAAAAAAAAAAAAAAACTTTATTTGTATCTTAGAGTACAAGTTGAAAATCGGTGCCTAGCTCCCAAACTAGGATTCCCTGTCCTATGGGTAGCTAAATGATTGAGTCTCTATCTCCGTAACGTTCCCTAGCTTTTGACCAAGTGATCGGTCACTCCGTGACGTAGTACCCACTGCTTGCTCCACATCAGCGCTGGCGATGAAAAACCTTTGTGTTTTTGCAAAGTGCAATTTCTGTACGTATGTACTATTAAGTATTCCGTGTCAACACCTAAAAACATTCCTTCGTTTTTTCTTTAAAACTAAACAAAGACACCACGATAAACAAAATCGGACAGAATCCAGTTGCATCAAGAAGCTGCGCTAACGATCGACTCAGACGCATCGCGCATGACAAGTGCGCAGACAAAAGATGGCGGCGTCTTTACCCGCCTTTTTGCTCTTGTTGGTAAATAGAGGCGTAATGGTTTTCGTGTGTTGTCCTTTTTTTGTGGTTTGTTAAGACGGTAGACAACTTTCTTTATGGTGTTACGTTTTTTTGTTTTGTCATTTTTAATTTGGGTCGTGATGAAATTATTGAATACGTGATGAAGCTATTGAATTGAACTTTTGGTTGAACTGCAGGGTTGTAAAGAAGTGGCAAGCCCAGCAGCCCGATTGCGCTAAGTTAAACCATCGAAGTTCTATTCTGATCCTATTTCAGTTCTAATCACATTGCAATCCAATTACTATTCAACTGTGCTGAATTCCGCATTGCGCTCATCTCTATGTAACTGACAGCCATTGACCAGAAATACTGACAGCCTTTAACGTCGGAGCGATCTGTCAAAACGTCTCTAACGGCTGTCAAGAGCAGTACCGCGATTAGCGCAATACCAAATGTGTTTTGACACACGTACGTTTTGTACAGTTATGGTTCGTACGTAGTCCAATCACGGTTCAATCACCGAATAGGTATGTACCGCGATTGCAGCCCAGGACCCCGGTGGTGCTAATTTAAAACATCGAAGTTTAATCCTTATTATATTTCAGTTCTAATCACATTGCAATCTAGTTACTCTTCAACTGTGTTTTGGCTACACTTAACTTATTTACTATGTGATTGACAGCTGAAACGTCTGAGTGATCTGTCAAACGGCTGTCAAATGATTAGCGAGATACAGAAAGTGAGCTTCGCACGTGGTCGAATCACGGTTCAGTGAAGAGCAATCGGGGCCCAGTAAGTTTAAAAAATAAACCGAGTGTACATTAAAATGCGTTAAATACCAAAGGGGTGCTTCAGACTATCAAACAACATGACCAAAAACCACGTTGAAGCTATCGAAGGATTCGAATCGAAGGTGCACAAACTTGCATTTATAAAACTTGATGTACCTACCTAACCTAATGTATAAAATATAGTATAGGTAGGTAGGTACCTATTCAAAAGTGTACTGTATCTCAGAGCAATAAGCAACAACAGTACACTTTATATTAATGATTGTATGTAGTAGATTGTAACAGCATGTCATCACGTGCGATGACAACATGTCGGATGCGCCCGCGCAGTACCGGGAAATGTAGTTATGTGAGGTATTGCGGTCGGTTGGGACTTGGGAGTAAAGGTGATCGTGCCAATAACTGTAAGGTAACTTATAGTTGGCTAGGTATTTCTAGATACTTTGTTCTGGGTATACTTTGTAATACCTACTTTGTAGGGTTAATATTCAAAGCGTTTGAACGCCTTTTATCTGTTTGAACATTTTCATCTTCTTTATTTCTTCATAAGAAAAGCCATAAAATTTTAAAGCTTTATTATTAAGCTACTGGACGTTTATAAGTATATATTTGGCCGTGCAAACGATCTGAATTAATATTCACCCTGTATACCTTGTAATTGAAAAAATAACCCAGCTGTTCCATACAAAGTTGCAAAACCATTCTAGACCCATATGCTTGGGATAGCTGATGTTTTTTTCGATTTTAATGTTAGTCCCATACAGAAAGTTGTTTAATTTGATGATCTTAAACTCGTCAGCAAATAATAATAATATGCAGAAAATAATAATATACATGACCCTTCATAATAATATGCTGACGATAATCGCGAAAAGAATCTGTTGTTCCATACAAAACTGCAAACGTAGATATTCGATACAATTGTATATTATTCTTTTGATTTTTTTTTTCGCGATTTCGTTTTTAGTCCCATAGAAAAAGTTGTTTAGTGTTATTGTGGCGGATTTGCTAAGTACCGAATAATAAAAATATCAAAAAGATAAAAATTAAGGGAATAGGAGAAACTATTTTTTATCAACGTTTTTTCTTCTCGCTCTATTGTAAAATGTACAAGAGCCAAACTTGGTGTGATTATAGAGCAAACTCTACAGTATAACAACAAATAATAAAAACCGGCCATGTGTGAGTTTCTCGCGCGAAAGTTCAACAACACTTTTTTGTAAGTTAAGGCCAGGTTATCCCAGTGCAAGCGTCTCTTTCTTGCAAGCATAAGTTTGCAATTAGCCATCCCGCTCCAATTGAAAGCAGGATCGCAAAAAAACGTGTTTTTCATCAATATCTTTGCTCATGGGTGTTTCTAAGCTCAAAATTCTACGGAGTTCACTAGAAATATTTAATGTATTTAGTTAAGTACAAGAATAAAAAGTTAAATATCAGCAGTTTAATCATTGTGAAAAAACATAACAAAAAGGGGTAACTTTGGGATTTTTTTCTATTTATTAAACTTAATCTAATCGTGTAATTGAGAAAGGTCGCCTATCAGACAGATCCCTAAATAAGACATAATTGGTTTTCAGACTTTAAAACACAGTTTAAAACACTTTCGTTCGTGTTCAAAAAACGGCCTCGACGGTGTTGTGTGGAACCCTAGTGTGTTAGTTGTGGTACGGAACCCTCGGTGGGCCAGTAGACCGACTCGCACTTGACAGGTTTTATTTATTGCACCTTAAAACCACATAAAATAGTGCATTGTACTTATTCAGCCTATACGAATTCAAAAGCACGTTCGCGAAGGAATGTCTATTATGGTAGCTTAGAAAAAGTATATGTCTAGAATGAGCCTCACACTTGTTCCGTATAAAACAAAAGGGGCTAACTTTCTTAGGTTGGTGTGCGTGAGGCGCCATACAAATTATGTATGTGTGCGTGTATATGTACAGGGTTTTGGAACCAGTACTGGTTCCTATTTTTTTCGACGCGTTCGTAGCTTTGACTGTCTATCTTGATAATCTAAGTATGGTAGGTACATATTAGCATAAGGGCCACCTACAAGGCTATTTAAGAAGACCCTTACATCCATTTTAATGATATGCAATTGCAAAAATTATTGTATATTGCTTGGTAATTATTTTTATATCTAGGATGCTGACATCCTTTATAGGACTAGAAACTACATTTTAGACTATTATAGGATGATAATTGATAGCTGATAGTTCTTGTTTTAGTTTTTAGTATGGGTCTTGTATTTTAAGGAAAAAAACTGAACCCTTATAGGATCACTTTGCTGTCGGACTGTCGGTTTGTCTGTCGGTTCGTCCGCCTTTCTGCCCGTCTGTCAAACAAGACCCTTTTTCTTAGAGAAAAAAACCATCCCTTCCCCTTTCCTTCTTTTCCCTTTTTTTTTGAGTAGAAGTATCAAGTTAAATTGTCGCGATTTTAAAGTCGGTCCCATAGTCAAAGTTGTTCAGTTTGATGGTTTAAACTAAAGGACCCCATAAAGTATGTAACGCATTTAAGTTTACAGAAGATAGATGTAATAGATGCGAACCTGACCTGTAGATAGATGCGAACTTATCTGAAATACAGTTTATAGTAAATGCGGATGTCACAGAACGTGGTATGAATGTAATTCGTAGTCATACCGTTTTGTAGAATTTTTACTAGAATTACATAACTGTACAAACCAGTTAACGACGAGCGTATGTTCTAAACATAACACGATGTATGTTTGTGGAACAAGGAAAACATTGGAGTAGTTATATTACGATTTTATTCTTTTAAATAAACCTAAGACCACTATTAATTGGTTGGAGTAATCATTGTAATACATTTTTTAAGTGGGTAAGTTGGATGTTTTGTTCCTTTTTACAAGACCTATCCAACGACACCTCACTCGATTTATTAGAAAAACTTATCGTTTTCAACCCCTTTTCATTCTATGGGGTCATAGGTGGTTATGTTATAATTATAAACCTGTGTAAGCCATACCTATAGGTTGCTGTAAGAGTTGACGGGTAGAGTAGAGAATTTTAAAAAGTACAACAAAAATTAATCTATATTTTTTTTGCAGAGTTAAAATGTTTTTTTCTAGATTAGTCGTTACCATGTTCACTGATGTATTTTTGGACAATTTTTTTTATAAATGGCCCCTGTTTCTTTCTTTTTCTGTGTTCTGTGGGCTTGACGATTCGTGGATAGAATTTGATATGAGACGATTGTTTTGATAACATCACAGGTTTTGCTAAAAAATATGAAATACTTACTAAAGTGCATTTACCTTTTGACTAACTCTTTTATTACCAAAAAGTTATGCTAAGTTTACGATGTGTCATGAGAAAAACGCGTATGACAGATGGACGGACGGACGGACGGAGGGACAGACACCGAGGTTATTTCATAAGTTGCTGCTGGGTTTGTCTGCAATCTTCCTTTATTACTTAATCAATAACAATTGCCTGCGATAGTCATCCTATAATTGTATCTGATGTAATAGATGTAGGCATGCGTAATTTACTTAATGTACGTATCAGATGTAATAAGGCTCACATCAGAAATATAATAAAAGTGTTCGGTTTTGTACATTTTGGTACGGAACAATACCTACTAAGCTGTACTTATACATTTATGTGTGTGTATGTATTGTCGCTACTGCATAAATAGTTTATTTAAGTATAAAAAAAATCCATTTGCGACGAAACATAGCAAAACACGCACGTTCACAAAGATCACCACCGATGATTTCCTCGTGATGACTACCGATGCGATGCGATGATGACTAACGCATGCCTGTCACATTTCTGTTCGTTGACAAGTCGCATTTAGAATTATAATTGCTTGAATGATCCGTGTGAGTCAACTCACTATACAGTCATATTGTTCCAAGATCCCACCGCAAGTATTCTAGATTTTAATTTGTTAAGGCTATGATACATATTCCAGTGGAAAAGCCATACCTATAGAATATAATGGTCCTAAAAATAGGGTTGCCACCTGTCGCAACCCCCTGGAAGCCCAACGCAAAAATGTTGTTCCTGTTGTTTTTCTCTACCCTTATTTGTTTACGCAGTAAATTGTATACAAAATTGAAGCTTTTATCTGCTACATGAAAAATATTAGAATGTCCGCTACGTAGGGTTGACGCAATACTTCGGCCGTAAGAAGGGGAAAGCTTTACTCGAGAACTATTGAACAGATTTTGATTATTCTTTCACATATGACATCTCTTTTCTGGGAAGGTGTTTATCATCATCATCATCAGCCTATATACGTCCCACTGCAGGGCACATGCATACCCTCTAGGAGGGTGCTTGGGCGTTGGTCCACCACGCGTGCCCAATGCGGATTGGTAGACTTCACATACGCATCAGACTTTCTTCTTCTGCATATGCAGGTTTCCGGGAAGGTCTTATTTCGTAATAAAATAATAGTACAACAGGAACAACATTTTTTGTAATCGGCTGTATAAAAGGGTGGCGCAGGCTTTGGTGCGGTACCCTATCTTTTTAGGTTCCTTTCGACTGGTATTTTGTCTCAATATCGAAACAAATTATGTGGGATCTTAGTCTATACCTGCGTAGTACGCATAGGTGTGTAGGTACTGTTTCTTTTATTGTATTTTTTAACACCCAGTTATTCTTCAACCTTGCGATCATTGTCACCCTGTCGTCACATCTGCATACAAAGGGGGTGTAACGGCAGCAAATGCGATGATCTGCTGGTGACAGGTCGTAGAACTGTTCATTGTTTTCATAACGGACTAGACTAGTTTATAGCTGCTGTTTCTTGTTATTGGAATTATTGAGTGATGGATACGTTTCTATAGTATTGTTTGCTGACTGGGTTTTTAGATACCTACTTTACGGCACGGCGCTCCATACAAACCGAAGTTCCCTCCTATTTTGAACATATTTTAGTACTTAAATTAAAGTAAAAAAACGTTAACACAATTCAGGCTGACTTGCACCAATAAGTATTTAGGCTTAAATACCTATGTTTAAATATGATGCCGTCACTGTCATTTGTATGAGCAGTGTGAAAGACAGAACTGGCACTATAGTAGATTACACACCGAGAACAGGAAAGTAAGAAAGGTCTCAGAGGGCCTACCATGAGTTTTCCTAGTACTTTACTACTGTAGTTACGTCGTCAATTCGTATGACAGAAATTAGTTCTCAACGTAACCACTAGGAGCGCTGTACGAAGTTCAATACAAAATTGGTGACGTTACTACAGTAGTAATGTACGGTGAAAACTCATGGTAGACCTACAGATCTCATGTACCTAATGTGAATGTCAACAAACATGTGATCTGAGGCTTTCTTATTTACTGTCCGAGGTTAGTATACTGTTTTTCTCCTCGACAGAGGTGGAAAGCGGCAACTTCGTTTATCGCAGCAGGACGACAATTGACGCTTTCCGTCCGGAGGGGAGAAAAATACGTTTAAGCCTAAATACTTGTTGGTGCAACCCGTAGTGTTAACAATATCTGTGTCGATACCTTGTCAAAGTTATCAGATTTCTGTTAAAATATAAAGTTTCAAAGTTGTCGTGGCTCAAAGTTTCCATGTAAATCTTAAATTAATCCTAGTCCTATACTTTAACGGTAATCTCAAAAGGTAACACGGACATTGGTTTCTAGACCTTTTTAATAGGACGGACTTCGTTTGTATGAAGCGCGCTCGGGAGCTTTCGGAATAAAACTTATCTTAAGGATTTGTTGCAAGGTGGATTGATCTAGACGTCTGTGGATTGATCACAATAGGTATTTTGCGCACTTCCGCCAAGTCACCAAATATGTATTTAATTTCATACGGTATTGAAAAACACAATATGACTATTTTAGAACTCTCGAAAAATTCTTGGTCAAAGTTGTAGAAATAAGCGAAAACTTTTTGGTACCTACTTATGTGTAGAAATAAGAAGAAAAATATTATTTCATCCATAGAGTTTTCAATTTCTTTTTTTTTTGTCTTTTTTGCCTTCTTTGTTACAAAAGTTTGTAACAAAGAAGCTTTTTAAAATGTCCTGTCCAGTTTTTTTAAATGATGTATTGCTAGTTATACGGTGTACAATTTAAAAAACAAATCACATTTCTTTGTTACAGTAACAAGCCGACAATGTGACGAAGTTTTCCCGCCGATTCGAGACTGTCCGCCATCTTGACTGATCATAGACAAGTGTTGTAAGGTAAGACCGGTGTTGCCAGTTTATTTCTAACTCATTACTCTAATAAGCGGAAAATGGAAATGAGGCTTGCCTTGTTATAAAGTTGTTCTATTGTGTTCTACAACTAGTATAGCATTAGAACAACTTTGTATTCTATAAGTATAATGTGTGCTCAATATACAGGGTCCTTCTTAATATGTTGACACTTTTTTAAAGGGACGATCAGACCGTCAAACTGAACAACTTTCTCTAGGGCACCAAGATCGAAATCGCAAAAAAAAATCTGCTGTTCCATACTAAACTGCAATCCTACTCGAGCCAAATGTATGGGACAGCTGAATTTTTTTTTTCGATTTCGATTTTGGTCCAATAGAGATAACTGTTCAGTTTGATGGTCTGATCTGATCGTCCTCCTAAAAACTGTCAGCATATTAAATTGGACCCTATATTGTCCTCAAAATTTTGGAGATGCCTCAGACAGAACAACTTTGAAATACATACTGAAAAAAAATCTGCTATTCTACAGGGTGTTACAAAATTACCCCTAAAGAAAAAAGGGTGTTAAAGGGTCCCTTCTAAAGAGTCTATTGACAAAGTATGACAACCGTAGTGCAACATAATTATTTACCGAAAAATTATTTATCGATAATAAAATAATAAAATAGTCATCGTTGAAGCGCAACACTACTGACAAGCCGACCGCTAGTTCAAAGACTAAACGGCAGCAGATACGTCTTAAGGTCACCGCGATGTCACTACCTATCTTGCGAGGACTCAATTTAAAAGATGATTATTCTCTAAGTTATCTTTATGACTAAAGCTAACATGAATAATAAATCATATTCATTGAAAAAAAAAACCTTAAATAATAGTTTGACTAAAAAGTTAAATTATTGTTACAAAAATAAAGAATAAAGAATAATTTCAATAAATTATTCATATTTGTCATCATGTAAGATAATTTAAGCATCTTACAATTAGTGTTTTCTACGAAGAAAGCCTTTTCGTCTCTTACTTAAATGTAGGTACAAATGACTTACAAACATTACCCTTCTGGAAAAATTGTCTATGTTTCAGATGTCGCATTAGAGTTGGGATTTTTTAATAATTGGCTTCGATAACGGATTTTTTTTTTTTTTGGTTAATTATGTAACACCCTGTATAGAAAATGTCAATAGCTTCCAATGTACCTATGACACAGCTGTTTTTATTCGCGATTTCATAGTTGGCCCCATAGTAAAAAGTTGTTCAGTTTCATGGGTTCATGGTTACAATCATAGTTTGGAGAGCCGCTGATTTTTTACCCTGTTTCAATAAAGTAAGTGTTAAATTTAATGGTCTGAAGCACCCTCTATAGTTTGTGTCGAGTTGCTTTGTGGGTCTGCTATTGGGCGGTCACGTGCGCGTCGGTTGCCCCATCCCCGGCCTACAGTGGAACTCCAGTGGTGGCTCAGGATATTGTTCTTTTATAAGAACAACCCTTGAAGTCACCAAAATATCAATATAACCGTACAAGGTCAAGCACTTTTGCTATAAAAACTCGACATTGGCAAAATCATCATTAACCAAAGATGGCAGCCATATTTTTAAAAATAGAATAGAATAGAATATAGTTTGTGTCGTATTTATGTTTACACCCTGTACATGCGAATAATGCATGCAATAAAAACATTGGAGATCTCGTTAAAGTCATAGGAACGCCGTCGCTATTCGATTTCCTTTAATTATATTGTAATGCAGTAGCAATAGCATAGCAATTACAGGGCTCCTATTACAGATTTAATTTGCCTTCGTCTCTGCTGTTGACTGCTTCAAATTGGTCCAATAAGATCGTTTGCGGGTAGATTTATTGTGGCAGGATGGTTGTTGTGATTAAGTGCTTTTTTGACCGGATTGGTTTAATTGTTTGAAATAAAAAGTTAAGTAGTAATTACGTGTGTGATTGGTACGTAGAGATTGTTTGCGTTTTAGTCTATTTTCTTCGTCTTTTTGTAGCCAATAGCCTATGTAGGGTAAAATAATAGACCGAGAGAGCACTGGTGGTAACTCCATATAATCGGATACTAATATGAAACTCCCCATCAAACTGAACAACTTTTACTATAGGAGCAAACGAATGATACTTTTCCTTGCACCCTGTATAAGAACATTAATTTGTTTTATTGTAGTCGGTGACAAACCAATCCAAACAAAAACATAAAAGCTGTGGTTCCACAACAGCTTTTATGTTTTTATGTTTCTTAGATTATGATACCTATGTTCAGCAGAGGAATTCTCGTGGCAGTAGCTGATGCTGATGATTAAAAAGTAAATAAAAAGAATCAAATTGCATTTTCGCTAACACCAGGTGATCAGACCATCAAACTGAACGATTGACAAACAACTGACTGAACAACTTTTTCTATTGGACCAACATTGAAATCGCGAAACAAAAATCGGTTGTCCCATAAAAAATGTCAGTGGCTACTCGTTACTCGACCCAAATGTATGGAACAGCAGATTTTTCGCAATTCCAATGTTGGTCCAGCGATTACGGTAATTTAAACGATCAAAGTTCTGTAGCAACTTGCCAACAGATGGCGCTAACAGTCCCACACAAATCGCGCAAGAAGAATTCTCACAGAGTCACAGTATATATACAAGGTTCCGACAAACATCAATAGGACCACGGCCGGTCCCCAGGCATCACACCTAGCCTGGCGGAAGTACTTCCCTTTTCTATGGAGGAACCTTCCACCTCAGTTCCTCTATAGTGGTGACCCTCGACTAAGAGCATCGCAACCTGAACACCAGCAGCGCAGCGCAGCAACACCAACAGCACCAAGCAGCAAGCAACCAGCAGCAACAAACTTCTCTCCCTCGACCAGGTCAAGCAAGCAGCAGTCCACATCGCCATCCTCGACGACAGCTCAGCGTCCGTAGAAGATACCAGCAGCCCACGCACTGAGACACAGCCTCTACCGTGGCAGCTCTGCTCACTTCTTCTACACGCCTGTCACACGCACGCAGCACGCCAACGCACGCCACAGGCCCGGCACGGCACCTTCTGCAACGCACCTCTACATGGATACGGACTGCACGCTTCGAGAAACTTAACGACCTGCGGTCTAAGGGGGGAGTACTGTAGCAACTTGCCAACAGATGGCGCTAACAGTCCCACACAAATCGCGCAAGAAGAATTCTCACAGAGTCACAGTATATATACAAGGTTCCGACAAACATCAATAGGACCACGGCCGGTCCCCAGGCATCACACCTAGCCTGGCGGAAGTACTTCCCTTTTCTATGGAGGAACCTTCCACCTCAGTTCCTCTATAGTTCTATTGTCATCCAATTTTGTCTCTGTTCCGTTTGATGGCCTAAAGCACCCCCTTAAGTATGTAAAGTATTTTTTTTTCTAACTAGAGCATTCCCTTAAGTAGGTAGGTTTTGTTAACGCATTTTTTGGCATCCTGTATAGAATTTAACAAAGTCGCATTTTTATTGTCACTTTCACTCCATATATGTAATATCGATACAAACGACCACAATAGCCTTTTGTTTACTAGATCGAAAACAATGCACGCACCGTGTTATGTTGTCTTCTTGTCCGCGACAACAATTTATCTCGATTGTAAACAATTTATAGTGGATGCTCTAACACAAACACTTGCAGTCTATGAAAAAGAATAAGAATTCCTTACTTACGCTTTTTAAAAGTATTGCGGTACCACGATTGAATCTCACTAGATTGTCGCTTGAAATATTTGAATACATTAATGAAATATTATGGCAACTTTACTCCCACTCAGTTTGGCGACTTTATTCTTGACGAGTTTGACCACTTTATTCCGACTTAGGCCTGATTCGACCAAACGCGAGTAAATTTTATCTCTATCTATCTATAACGTCACGCCTCTTTCCCATTGGGGTAGGCAGAGACCAGAGCGCGCCATCTACTACGATCCTTACATACATCTTTTGCATCATTCACATCCATACATCTCTTCATACATGCCCGTCGGTTTCGAGTACTCCGCACCTCCCCTTTTTGTAGGACGCAACTGATTTGGTCAGAATACGTCCTAAATTTTATTCTTAGATTATGTCGCCGGTTACTATAGAGTAAACTGATTTTGCGTTTTACCAACCCTAATCTAAATGAAATGTCAATGTCACATAATTAAAAATATTATAATAAAAAGAAACCTAACAAATTAAAACTGTATAACCTCACATTGCAATAAGTACGGATACAACGACCTCTTTCTTTAGGAAAATTATAAATTCGTTCTTTTAGTAAGGGGTGTGTAAACTCCAAAAGTAAATTTTTTCCTTTTATAGTTAATTTTCTATAAATCTAAGTTTGGTCGAATCCGGCCTAAGTTTAGCGACTTTATTCCGAGGAAATTTGGCGAGACTATTCTGCATGAGTTTGACGACTTTATCCTGGATAAGTTTGGCAACTTTATTCTGTATAAGCTTGGTGATTTTTTTATTTAAGTGTTTGTTTTTTCAAAAGTTTAACACATTTTAGTTAAATTTTTTTGTTCGTATTGGATTTTTTTTCGGTTTTACATCCAAAGCCATCGGCTTGTGATACCCTTGTGACACCACTGTATATTATGACTATGCACAGACTTCTATTGACTCTGTGTGACTATGACTATATTTTAAGTCAAGTAAGATTGTGAAATCGAAATCTCTATGAATTTCCATAGTACCTCTAAAATCACACTGTACTTTTCGCGCTATCCAAAAGACGCCTTTAGCTCTTTCAAATAAGATTCACGTCAAATAACAGTTCAGATTGAATAGAGTTTAACAAGGTACGAGCGTAGAATGTTGCTTACTATCTTTGATCAACTCGTTATGGATGACACTTCAATGGCGTAGCAAACTGGTAATACGTACTAAGTACCTTCGTATAGTTGTGTACATTGGTACGTTTAAAGGACTATTATTTTTACTTGTTTGTTCACATTTTGTTGTGTTTTAAAACTACATAAAGTGCAAGTGTTCGCTACCGTACCTTACAGCAAAAAAAAAAAAAAACCAGGGCCCGTACCTACCTGTTATCAAAAACATTGAAGTTCGTATCGGTGCAGATTCTGTTGAGATGTTTTTGAGTTGAGAAGGCCATTTCAGAGTAATAACCGTTAGTGCTCTCCACACAAACGAAGTTTATTAGAATATTTTTAAATAAGCATAAGCATATCATATGCTCACGACTATATTCCCCGGGTAGTCAGAGATATTCTGAAATCTCAGAACATCCACTTTTCACCAGTAGTACCGAAACTCTGTCCAGTGTGACGGGGGGTGAGCCCGTCTCCACTTATAATGGACAGTGGGTACAATACATGCCTCGAAATTGAAGCATGCAGGTTTTCTCACGATGTTTTCCTTCACCGAAAAGTCAGTGGTGTTACAAATCGTACAATAAATTCCGAAAAACTCATTGGTACGAGTCGGTCAATTTTTAAATACGATCTTGAAACTAATCTCTGTGCCTGTGGTTTGTCAGATTTTAGTTCAAATGTTGTCTAGGTCGCTCAGTTGCAGAAATGCTCATTAGAGTTAATCCTCCATTAAATATCTTGCTAGCTTTTACTACTTACCACAACTATACAAAAAGAGATAGCAAAATATTTAATGGAGAGTTAACTTTAATGAGCGTTTCTGCAAGTGTCTAACATCTGTCAAACCCGTCTGAGGCACACCGATTTTTTTCTATATTCATTGACTTTAATTGGTTAATATCCAATATATAATTAAACTTCGTTTGTATGAAGCCCGCTAGAGAGTATATACTCTTAAATATGAAACTTATCTAATTCAATCTAACTAAAAACTGGTTATGATGCGATATAGCGATTCTTGATTTTTTCCAAAAGGTCGATTTGGACGGCTCTACACTTTTTTTCCTTATTTATTCTGTATTTAAAACCAGCCTGCAGCAAATTATGCTAATTTAAAAGTAAAATTATCAACCGGCCAGCATTTTCGGCAAAAGCAAGAGTATAATGGCTTTCCTTCTTTGCGCTTTCCGAATTTTTTCAGCGCTTGCGCATCTCGTTCCCATAAATTTGTTTTTTGCGAGTCGAGCTATATTTAGTGAAACATGATAAATTGTAACGAGGTGTCCTAAGGGAGGGTGTACACTATTGTTTATACTTTAGTAATGATCTTCTTCGGGTTTCTTTCCATTACTGGAGGTTGGCAGTCATATCTGCATATGCTGTCTATCTCTCGTCAAACAAAACAGCTCCCCGCTGCCTACTTTTGTACTTTTTTTGTTCGTGTATATTGTTGTATTCTGTGTATTTTGGTGTGCAAACAAAGAATATTTATCTTATCTCTACCAATTGGGATATTATTGGCATATTCGGTTTTTTATGTTGTCACCGAAGTAAAAATTTAATAAGAATAGTACCCACCTTACTAGTCTTAGTATGTAGGTACATGATAAAGCGATAAGAAGAGAAAATGTCAATTTGCGTTTATTTTGGCATGCGCAAACTCACAGAGGCATATCTCAATATCGAGAAAACATTTAGTACTCAAGCTACAGTCTGCACCTACCTTTAAATGTGAACATTGTTAGGCGTACCGACTAATACGATAATACGGGGAGTGTTGCCCGCAGTAAATTATGTATGAACCTTATTATCGAAATTCAATATTCCCGCCGATAATTAGCGGCGCGGGCGCAGCCGGGCGGTGCGCGGTGCGACGAATTATATTCATGAGGTTAAATGATACTTAATGGTGGACATTTTTTTGGTCTCTGGAGGTTTGGTGATGCTACTGTACGATGAATATTTTTAATAACTAGTTTTTGCCCGTGACATATTCTACCCATCAAACTGAACAACTTTCCATACTAAACTGCCTACTCGACTCAAATGTGTGAGACAGGTGATTTTTTTGTTCTGAGAGGTTTGCTCATATAGTAAAAGTTGTTCAGTTTGATGGGTAGAATATGTGGTTTAAAGGTTAATTATACTTTTCCTTAAACCCTGTATAGGCTTTACTCGAAAATAAAAAACGTACAAATCAGAATTGTAATTGCTGATACACTTTTCCTTATTGGATGTGATGTCAAAATATAATTTCCTGGGAACCGAAGCTGGTTGAACTGAACACATTGACAGGTCTCCCGCCCCTTTGCACTCAGGCTTCAACATCGACCTAGTTGTGTCGATATCGATAATTATTCCTCTCCATTCGGTAGTCGTTCGTTACTCTAAATTACCCTCCCACAGACGAACCTATACAGGGTGTAAGGAAAAATATAATTAACCTTTTTAAACCACACACTCTACAAACTGAACTTTTACTATGGGTGCGTACCTCATACATTTTAGTCGAGTAGGCATTACAGTTTAGTATAGAACAGCTATTTTTTTTGCGCTGACAGGTTTGCTCCCATTGTAAAAGTTGTTGTCAGGATAAAAGAAACGTGATTTTCGCTCTATCGTAAAAACTGTAATACAAACGAGTGTTTGTAACCCATAACATAAATTTTAATATACCTAGAGTGTACTTAATTCTTTATTTTACATTTCAAACTCAATATAATCTTTATTTAATAATTAATTCATTAATTTCTACACAAAACAAGCAGTCGGCACAAGCTTCGTCAAACTTACTGTAAAAAAACAGCCGGTAATCAGCAACATGCTTCGTCAAAACCTTAAATAAACAGTTAGAGTTCCGCAACATGCTTCGTCAACTTACCAAACTATAATCCACCCCACGCTTCGACATCAATAAAACAAAAACCAACTTAAATGCCCTCCGCAACACGGAACGCACCCGGCTCAAATGAATTCATCACACTAGCAGCATTCCCGCGTTGGATGGGTAGAGAGAGAGTGTTGGTTGGTAGTACCTGCCTACGGACGGACGGTGGCGAGTCGAAACTCGCACTTGACCGATTTTTAATGAATCGTGTATGAATCCTAAAGAACAAAAGGGAAACAACATGATATAAAGTTGAACTTTTTATAAAAGTAATCCAGAAAACAGAAAACAGAGTGGCCATAAAATATTATTAACCCATAAATAATAGTCATTGATGGATAAATTGTGTCCATTAGCTATTAATTTATGGATAAAACTAGTTTCGAAACCGGCTTCTGCTGTGACTAAGAGGCTGCAATAAGTTGCAAGTTTTGAATTAAGTGTCTCGTTTATAGAAACCTAGATTACAAAATTAGATATAACGTTTTGTTTTTTGTCTTTACCAATGACATTCGTCTTTACTTATTTATTGTCACTATCACTCTTATTCGTGAGAGGCATTTGCCATGCAGTAGGATTCTGCAGGTTATAGTTTCCCTGCACCTAAGTCCGCTGTATACAGGTGTTAGGAAAAGTATCATTAACCTTTAAACCACATACACTACCCATCAAACTGAAAAACTTTTACTATGGGAGGAAAACGACCAGAGCAAAAAAAAAGTCAGCTGTCCCATACTAAACTGCAATACCTACTCGACGCAATCGTATGGGACAGCAGATTTTTTTTTGCTCTGATCGTTTTGTTCCCATAGTAAAAGTTGTTCAGTTTGATGGGTAGAGTCTGTGGTTTAAAGGTTAATGATACTTTTCCTTACACCCTGTATAACGAAGTTAGACCCTATTGTCAGTACTCGAAATTAAAGTCAATTACATTTTTTAAACACGATCTAGAAACTAACCTCTCTGCCCTTTAAAAATACAGTTTCAATGCTAGGATTAATTTATGATTTGTTTATATATCTTTGAGCCACTGTAACTTTGAAACTATTCATTTTAACGAAAACCTGACAAACTACAGATACAAAAATTAGTGTCTGGATCGTATTTAAAAATATTCATTGACTTTAATGGTTACACTATAATATAATATTCATTCATCCCCTCCGCACCATAAGGTCTAAGGTTTGCATAACAAATTATGATAATTTATTTAACATACATTATCACACGATAATATCTTGACCGGTTATGTTACGTTGCGTGAGTGTTAATGTTTATAATATCAACTAGAACATCCTAAGTTTTCGATTTCAACATCGAATAGCCTCGATGTTATCGTATATATACAAAGAATATAACAAAAGTACCATTGTTTTAATGCAAATGAAATTTTTTGCCTGAATCTTTGATCTTTTACAAACTCGCAATTTCTATGTTGGTTCCATAGTGAACGTTGTTCAGTTTGTTGGTCTGAAGCACGCCTTAAAAGTTGGCGCCATGGAAAATGAAACTGAAATTTTTGTCTGTCTGACTGTTCCTCTGCCTGTTTGGCCCAAGGCGGATTCAATGGAAGTAGCTTGAAAAACAACCAAAATTAATTTCTTTGCTGAAAAGCCAATGGTGATGCTACAAAACCTAAATTATAAAGGTCCTTAAAGTCATTGGCACGTACGAGTTGGCTTGAGCATATTTTTGGTCCTTCTTAATATTCTGTCATTTTTTAAGGGGAAGATCAGACCATCAAACCGAACAACTTTCTCAATGGCACCAATATCGAAGTCGCGAAAAAAATATCAGCTGTTCCATACAACACTGCAAACCTACTTGAGTCAAATGTACAGCTGATTGTTTTTTTCGCGATATCTATGTTGGTCCCATAGAGAAAGTTATTCAGTTTGATAATACCCTTAAAATACAGGGTCTGATAAGATCCTGTATTTTATAAAGCCACGATATGGGGGAATCGTATTTATTACAAAAATACTTGTATCGCAGGAATACCAAAGAACCAATAAACAGAGTTAAAAAATCTGACTTCAGCTACTGATTCGACTACTGCACCTATTCATATATTATACAGTCCATTGTGACTGGCCGAATGTGGGGCACGACGCATGCGCAAGGACATAGTTGTTTCATCGTTTGCGCAGATGTTATACTCATGTTTAACTTGTAGTTATTAAGCTAACTTATAACTAAAATCGAACGTGTGAATGCACCTGAGTAAGCAAGTGTGCACAGTGACAAAATTGTGTCAGTATTATTGTCATTGTTTTGCGGTAGCTGGTGTTCCTGATCATCATTGTCCTGAATTCCTAATATATATATTTTTCGAAATTTCTCAGAGAGATTCTAAGATAGACGGAACGGAACAGCACGGAACAGCACGCCGCGTGCGATCGCGTTCCGTCTATCTTATATGCTCTAACAAATGACGTTCCTGAGTGACAGAAAAGGATGGAGCGACGGAAAAATGCGATGCTGTGCTACGTGATGTAGTTCAAACCATAAAGAGAAGCGGCGTAAGGGGAAAGCGGGGTGCCTGGAATAATTCCTGCTTATTTTCGTGGTATATGGGGGGACCACACCAGTGACGGCGATGCGCCTTGTAAAGCAACCTGCCCAAGGGCACCCCGAAAGGGTACAGACCTCGGCATTAGGCGTTGATTTGACTATACGGCGGATTGGGTAGCGGGGATATATGAGAGTCCTGATAGATTCATGCAGCAGCCGCTGTAGATAGGTAGATAATTCAATCGATCAATTCAACTCACATCGACCCACTGTTGTGCAAAGGCCTCCTTTTTACCGAAATCTGATCCAATGGAAACCTGTCAGTTGGACCGACCGTGGTATGCCTTCTGACCTCTGTCCCTCCCGGTTATCACTATCATACTGTCTGGGTCTATAGACCGTCTTTTCTTCTACTCCCTATCTCAACTTTATCTTAATGATCAGCTAAAACCATCATTGTCATCATTCATTTGTAATTTGTAACACCACTGGCTATTCGGTGACGGAAAACATCGTGAGGAAACCTGCATGCTTCAATTTCGAGACATGTATTGTACCCACTGTCCATTATAAGTGGCGACGGGCTCACCCCCCGTCACACTGGACAGTTTCGGTACTACTGGTGAAACGTGGATGTTCTGAGGTTTCAGAATATCTCCGACTCGGGGAATATAGTCGTGAGCATATGCTATGCTATGCTAAAACCATCATTATCAGCCCGAAAAACCCCATTGCTGGGTATAGGCCTCTTCATTTTCACGCCAATTAGAATGGTCCCACGCTATGCTAGTCTCATACACTGTTCGCCGGCCACTCTACAGATTTTGCCCGACCATCTGGTGGTCTGCTCTACTGATGGTCTCCCCTCCCACGGCATTCCGTCAATGTTTTCCTCCATCTGCCGTCATTCCGTCTGGCCAAGTCCTGCCGACTTCCACTTTAGAGTAGAAATCCGATAACTAAAATCATGCATAACATTTATATCAGTATTGTATCTACACTCACATACGTAAAGGGTATCAAGTATCTCAGCAAAAAGTGAAAGTTGTAATGCCAAAAAAGAATGGCGGAGGTCGCCGGGCATTACATCACGAGAACCTTAAACAATCTTTATTTATGCGTTTCATATAGACTTTACAGTTCAAGATTTATGGTGTATTTTTATTTAGATAGTTACTTGAACTGTGTTGGTGAATTCGTGTTTGGGTATTGAACGTTTTTGCAAGTGTCGAAGAATTCATGTCAGTTAACTACCAGTTTTAAAATAATGTTTTTTGCATTTCAATTATTTGTTGATGGATGAACAGGTTTATTTTGGGTCTGCAGTTTATTATGAAATATATCGTAACTTATGAATCTTATGATTCTCAACGTCATCGTCTTCAAATGCCTTTGAACAAAAACTGGTTAATTGTTGTCGATGCCAATTTTCATGTTTGGTTTCGCAAAGTCGTTGTTGCCATTAGCAAGTCTGGCAGGTTGGCAGTGAATTTGTGAGTTTACAGGGCGATAAAAATTATGACAATCTATTCTGAAACCTCGAACATATTCCAAATTCAGTGGCGTCGGGTTCACTTCCCGTCACATTGGCAGTGTATGTACCTACTTCTAGTAAAACGTGGATGTTCTGAGTTTTCAGAATATCTCTGACTATACCTTCTCAAGGAATTAGTTGTCAAACCAGCTTCGTGTGAACGCTGCTAACAAATAGCATAGCATAACATATGCTCACGACCATATTCCCCAATGGGGTAGTCAGAGATATTCTGAAACCTCAGAACATCCACGTTTCACTAACAGTACCGAAACTCTCTCCAGAGTGACGGTGCGTGAGCCCGTCGCCACTTGTAATGGACAGTACCTACGTCTAATACATGCATTGAAATTGAAGCATGCAAGTTTCCTCATGATGTTTTCCTTTACCGAAAAGCCAATGGTGCTACAAATCGTATGTGAATTCCGAAAAACTCATAATCATACATAATCTTTATTGCTTTACATGAGGTAGTAACATCACGATCATCATCTCGTCATTAGTACGAGTAGGCCTGGACGAGGATCGAGCCATATCGCCTCTTGCACGACAGGCAAGGTTACTCGCCACTGGACCACCACGGCATTCTAACAAATAACCACATGTATAATGGTGTGAGTGTCGATACGTACTATTTGATTTATGCAGTTGTGGCGATCCTTGGAGGAGGCCATGTTCAGCAGTGGACGTCTATATGCAGTTGCATTGACTACTAAACAAAAGATCTTGTCGTTTAGAATTTAAATGAAAAGCCATATAAACTTTAATTTATTATATAAGTATTTTTGGAATATTGTCGTGAGCATATGCGTATGCTATGCTTTATTTAAATAACCATGAACTCACAAAGGCTATGTCATCACCTGTCACAAGGTTCTACTCGTTACTAAACTTTCAACCTATTAGTCTTGAGAATAGGATTTATTTTACCTTTTAACCAAAATTTATTAATACCGATGACGGAATTAGAATGATAATAAACGGAACCCGGCGGCCGCGGTCCCGACGTGTTTGGAAAGCTGATTTATTGTAAAAGGCTTGCTCTCTCACAGATAGGTCGTTTATTTGGTCTTACATAATCCTTTTAGGATTTATTTCATACGTTGTATACTATAATTACATAGGTACACACCCACACACACACATAATAAATCACTATCATTAATCCTTTTTTGGGCGGTATAAAACTTTGTTACAACTGTACCTACCAACACTTAGGCCCATCACATACATCCGGAATTGCAATTCGGAATTCCGAATGCAAACCGGTTTTCGTATAGGCTTGAAATCCCGTTCGCAAATGAGGAGGGGGAACCTCCATACGAAAAACCTGTTTTCATTCGGAATTCCGAATCGCAATTCCGCATGTAGGTATATGATGGGCCTAAGTATTAACAATTTTATTTGTTTTGCTATCAGATTTTCTAATTTCCTTTTTTGAAGATAGATCTAAATTGAATTAGTGATTTATGTCTTAAAACCACACCTACTCATTAGAACTCGATAAGTATCGTCGGCACGCGATTAGATCACGAATACAGCCTTAGGCATATAGCTTTAGGATGAAGTTAAAATGCAGTAAGTAATAAAATAATGTTCTCATAAGTATTGGTCAGTCTCGTTGCACCCTAAAGTGGAATTACTTAAGGTGGTTGCAGAGTTGTGTGGTATAAAGTTTTGAAATTTTTCATGAATAATTTCAAAGCGTTATATCTTCGTAATTGTAGGTATAGGTGAAGGAAAACATCGTGAGGAAACCTGCAATACGCTGAAGATGAAATTCAGATGCGTATGTGAAGTCTACCAATCCGCATTGGTCACGCGTGGTGGACTAACGCCCATACACCTTCCTTGAGGCACAGATTAGATAATACTGTGCTTGAGGGTAGACCTGTGCCCTGCAGTGGGACGACGGGCATAGGCTGTGATGATGATGATGAATTGTGCAGGGTGTTGAGTACTATAATACTGAACAACTTTCCTAAAGAAACCTACCTATAGGAAATTCGCAAGACCCAAAAACCGAAGACTGAGACTAGATACTTATCAGTCTTAGGGCCTGTTTAACCACTTCTGAATAAGCTCTTGTTAGCTTATCCGACAGATATTTTGACATAATTTCTTACAAAATATGTCAAACTATCTGTCGGATTAGCTAACAAGAACTTACCCAGAAGTGGTGAAACAGGCCCTTAGAGTGGTAGCAGTATTAATAAAAGTAATAGGTATTTTATATTTGGAAAACTAGTTCAGAAAATCTAGATCTACGCACGAGAATCTTCGCACCGTACCACAAAATAGTATTCTAGTTGTAGTAAAGTTTAAGTTACATGGAAACATCCAAAATATTATTCTTCTGTTAATAGATTCTAATAAACGTGATTTCCAAGTGTTGTATTCACATCACATCACACTGAATAATCCATTCAGAGCTTTGCTGACTCAAATATCTAATAGTTCCACTTAATTATAATAATTGTAGCATTTATAACAGTTCCTGTGGGCAGTATCGCCATTTATATTGCACAAGCTACATTCAAGGCGATATAATGAATATTTAGCAAATATAATTTAGTATTAGCGGGAACAATGCAGCGTAGGAGCATAGCATTGCCCACCCGCGGCTTCTGATATACTAAGTGACATTATACTATGAAAATACATATGTATAGTCGAATACCATAATTTCCACTTGGTTCTTAGGTATTACCGACACATGTTTATAGGGCTTTGTTCTTCTTCTTCTTGTGTCATTTAGCATGCCATTCAAACATTTTCCATCCCAGTATTTAGCGATATGGATAGCACCAAAAGCTTTGTTCGCGTGCTGGAGCCCGATTGCGCTAATTTAAAACATTGAAGTTCTATTCTTATCCAATTTCAGTTCTAATCACATTGTAATCCAATTACTATTCAACTGTTCTGAATTGCGCATCCCGATTCGCGTTAAACTCTATGTAACTGACAGCCCTTAACGTCTGAGCGATCTGTCAAAACGGCTCTAACGGCTGTCAAGAGAAGTACTAATACGTAATGTGTCAATAGCTATGGTTCGTATGTAGTCCAATCACGGTTCAATCACCTAATATTTACCGCGATAGTGTCCGGGCAGGAATGGCAGGATACAAGAAGGCCCATAGTCTGAGGAACAACATCGCATTCACACCTGAGATCTATGTAGCCCCATTTTAACAGATTATTTTTACTCCAGCCGACCGGAGTTCGGAGTTTATTTAAGCACCTCAAAATCAACCTGGGCAGCTCCCGTCTATGTGAGAACCGCCTTATAGTCATGGTATAGTAGAAGGTTTCACAACGATCGACAAAATTCACATGTTTATTATAACTTCGGAAGCTAACTGTACATATCACAATAGATGCGTGAGCGCAACAAACTGTAGGAAACGTCAATGTGCCCACACATGGCACATGGCTTTATCAACTTGTTAATTAAATCACTGCTGATACCTGTTTCTCAACATGTTCGCTTGTGCATTTTATAAAGTCTATGTTCAGTGTTGGGAAACTGACGAGTGAAGATGTTTAATGAATAAGAAGTGTGAATGATTGTGTGTGTGGAATGGTGTGTGGTCAAATTAAGACGATTAAATATTTATACCGAAATTTCCATTGTTTTTAAAAGGATAGGCGGGCTGAAATGCTAAGTTGGAGAATAGTTCACTTTTCCGACTGTATACGTATTTATCAGATCCGCCCCCACCCATACACCCCGCCGACTAGAGAGCGAAAGAGGAAACTGCAGCTCGGACGGATTTTAAAAAAATTCTACGAAATCAGCATTTCATATTTCTCTGTTTTCTCCTCCAAAACGAAACCTATTTTAATAATTCTTTCAAAAATAATATGAGAAAGACATTGGCTATGTCCGTACGTTTTGCTTTTTTTTGTTTATATTCGTTAAATTTGTTTACTGGATGTCTGAAAACGGGCGGTAAAATGGGTCATTTCCGAAGGTCCCTAGTTCTTACAGTAATTAATTAATGCAAAAAGCAAGTGACATAGATTGTATGGTAAAAAAATATTTGCTCTAGTGTCATTAATCATTATCCAGGGAGAAAACAGGAGAATACGTTTTTATGGAGAAAACTGTACTCGTCTATCCTCTTAAGGGGATGATCAGAAATTTTCTCTACGGGACTCACATCGAAATCGCGAAATAAAATAATTAGCATTGTCAACTGTTGCCTGCCTGTCGAGTATGTTTGCAAAATTGCAAGGAGAAATTGTACAGGGTGTAAGGGACAGCCCTCCGCAAACTGAAACGGTGAACTCAGACCATCAAACTGAACAACTTTCACTATGGAGCCTACCTCAGGAAACGCGAAAAAAAATCTGCTGTCCCATACATTTGAGTCGGGTAGGTACGGCAGTTTTGTATGAGATAGCTGATTTTTTTTCGCGTTTCCTGAGGTAGGCTCCATAGTGAAAGTTGTTCAGTTTTATGGTCTGAGTTCACCGTTTCAGTTTGCGGAGGGCTGTCCCTTACACCCTGTATAAATGGAGAAAAGGATTGAACATAGGGATCAGGATAAGTACATTTTTAAGATTGTAACGCCATCCATCCAGTGTCACTGAACTATTTTTTAACTGAAAAGTGAATCTTCTTATGGGAGGGCTTTGAAACTCTGATCCGCAATCTTTTTGTGTGACGGAAGTTCGAAATTTAAATCGGGAGAAGTTTCACATTTGCCGGGCATCCCCGTGCAATTTTTTAAAATAATCTTCTAATTTTCGGGGCATCAGAATTCAAACTATGTATAATGGTTGAGAGAAATGGATATTAAAAAAGTCGTACTTCTCAAAAAAACTTGTTTGTAATTCAAAAGTATTTGAACCTGAAACAAGTTCAACGTCCTGCCATATCTCGAGATGCGGAATATTTTACACATACGAGTACATAAATTAGGCAGTTAATGCATTTGACAAAATGGCACTAAGACTTTATAAGTACGGTGTGGTAGAGAGATGAGCGGAGCGATGACCGATTGTGCTTTATCATCAATCATCACCATCAGCTTTTGTTCACCCACTGCAAGGTATAGGTATAGAGGTTCCTTCTTAATATGCTGACACTTTTTTAAGGGGATGGCCAGACCGTCAAACGGAACATTTTTCTCTATGGGACCAACAAAAAAATCTGTTGTCCCATACAAAACTGCCAACCTACCAATTCGGTATGTCAAGTTTTTTTTGGTCTTTATTTTTATATTTTTTACGGTTAGAAGACATAATTTCAAGACACCTATTTCATTTTAATTGCGATTCATCGTGTTGATCAATATACATTTAATTTTTAAATTATTTTGATCTGTAATCTCTAAGTGCAAAAATGGTGAAGAAAAAATAATTCGAACTCCATGGAGAAAAACTATCTACTGCTATATTTAAAAAAATTAAAACCTGCCTCCTCTTTCTAACTCTATGCTGGAGACAGATACGGCAACATCAAGTGTCAAATTCTGACATTGCGAATGTATTTTCTTTTCTTAATGGCCGGTTATTTTAAGTTGATTTTATGTTTACCAAGGAGTTCACAGGTATTCCAGTTACGTCACTGCACGTACCAAAAAACGACGTTATTTTATTAAAAATATTTGTAATCCTTTCATTTTAAAATCTCTGACATATAAAATATGATTATTGAGACAATTATCTCGAAATGGTTTTCGATTCAGCCCTCCAAAAAAAAACTTGACATACCGAATTGTATGGGCAGCAGATTTTTTTTTTCGCGATTTCTTTGATGGTGCCATAGAGAATGTTGTTCAGTTTTATGGTCTGATCATTCCCTGAAAAAAGTGTCAGCATATTAAGTTGGACCCTGTATAGGAGAGGCCCTCTACCCTCGAATTATGCCACTCTTCCCGGCCCCATGCCAGTCACAACCCAGTCTTGCCACCTGTCTTCGCAATAGGTATGCTTTTTGCAGGGTGTAAACTTAAATGCCCGACAAACAGGGTCCTTCTCAGATCAAAGTAAAATTAACGGATAGGCCTAAAGCGCGTTAAGTTGAAGCACACTACTAGGGCACTTGATCCATACAAACTAGCGCCATTATCTGTCAAATCTAGGGCATAGTTGCGTACAAATTTGAAGTATAGGTACACTTCATTTGTTTTGCATCATTTTTCTGGTTTGAAATTTTCGCGTAAGGCCTATCCATTAATTTTACTTTGATCTAAGCTTCTTAATAATTAAGCTGATGGTTTTTAAGGGTATGATTTGACCATCAAACTGAGCAACTTTCTCTAGGGACCAATATAGAAATCATGAAAAAAATAACACATTTGGTTCGAGTATCTTTGCAGATAGATTTACACAAATTTTAGCGATGTCGATGTTTGCCCTGTAAAGAAAGTTGTTCAGTTTGATGGTCTGATTATCCGTTTAAAAACCGTCAGCATATTAAGAATGACCTTGTAAATACAAGGGGTGACTCAGAGCTTTGATTTGACTATTGTTTATGAGATCTATGCTTCAGAGAGACTTCAGATTATATAGTCAACATCGAAATTGAGATAAACAAATTGTATTTCCAGAAAACGTAAATCCGCACCAATAAATAAACAAATGTTTGATAATAATCAAAACATAATGTGAACCTTAAAGGTATCAATCTAATAAAAGTAGCGATGCAATCCAACGCAAAGGTTCACAGTACAAGTTTAATGCATTGGCATTTAAAACTTACGTGCATTTATGTAATTTTGCATAAAACGTTGCACAAGAGATGATAATAATGTTAGGTAACATCGACTCTGTCGATTCAATTAAAATATTTCTTCCTATTTGTTTTCCAGTATGTTTTAGGTCCGCCCCACACTATTGCGGTAGTGCTCCGACACAGAAAAATTCCACAATTGAAAACCAAGCTTTTTAATCAATGTGATGTCTTGCCCGCCATGACATTATGGTGCCGAAAAATGACGGCTAAATTAAAAAACTATGCACTAAGTTAAAGTAGCACAGAGAGCCATGGAGGACGCCATGTGCGAGGCATAAACCTTCTTGACGATGTCATCGTCACAAACGTCGAGATCGAGAGAAAGGTTCAGTAGGTCTACCATGAGTTTTCACCGTAATTTACTACTGTAGTTACGTCACCAATTTTGTATTGAATTTCGTACAGCGCTTCGAGTGGTTACGTTGCGAACTAATTTCTGTCATACGAATTGGCGACGTAACTACAGTAGTAAAGTACAGGGAAAAGTCATGGTAGGCCCTCAGTAGGTCTACCATGAGTTTTCACCGTAATTTACTACTGTAGTTACGTCACCAATTTTGTATTGAATTTCGTACAGCGCTTCGAGTGGTTACGTTGCGAACTAATTTCTGTCATACGAATTGGCGACGTAACTACAGTAGTAAAGTACAGGGAAAAGTCATGGTAGGCCCTCTGGACGTCGTCGCCGTCGGTGATCGAATAGATAAGATAAGATAAGATAAATATTCTTTATATTTTTTTTTTTTTTTTTTTTAGATAGCTTAAAGTGGCAGTGGGCAGGACACGAAGTTAGGCGAAAGGCAGTAAGACCTGGATGCGATTGGCACAGGACCCAGAAGAATGGCAAAATAGGGAGGAAGCTTATGCCCTGTATCTACCCAAGATACACAAATGAAAAGCAGAAATTTCACGCTCGGGTGAAAGTCACAAATTTCACACTCGAACTATGGCGCCCCAATAGGAAACTTACAGTGGACTCCACAATACTGTAGGTTCCCCCGGTTCCCTAGGTTCTTACTAGCCCGCTAGTCATGATGTCCTCAAACCACGAGGAAGACCCACTTTTTTGCCAAATCTTGCCAACCATAGGGCCTACAAAATATGCATGTTGGGATGACATACTAAAAACTTAAAATATTATAAAAGCAATTGGCTAAATTGCATATGCAATTCGGTAATGCAATCAATGTTTAATGTGTCATACAGTTGAACAAATGAATCGAACTGCACAGCTGTGCAGTAAATTACAAAATAATCACGGACAGCAACCTTGCTAGCCTGGTGAGAGGTTACCTGCGCGCGCGCCGGTATGTTGATATCCTTGTAGATTATTATATCCAGTTTTAATCGCTCCACTAGGACATTATAGTCTTTTGTCTTTGCTAGAGCTAATTATTAAAACAGTTTTTTTTGGAACTTGTGTACGATTTGAAACACCACTGGCTTTTTGTGAAGGAGAGCAACTTAAGGAATCGTACCTACAGTTTGGCCAAAAAGAGTACGCACGGCGACACATCAAGCAAGCAATTGGCTTAAAAACAAAACCAAAATAAGCTTGCCGCGTGTAGGTCGAGTAACTTATAACGTCGTATAACGTTGCGCGGCCAGCTTATGTTGGTTTTGTGTAGCTTGATGTGTCGCCGTGTGTACAAAACGGTGACAACAGGAATTGAATATTGGAGTACCTACAACATTTTTTATAATTAATTTTTAATTTTGGACTATATTGTCAGGTTATGTGTGATCTTGACGTTTTCAAAACTCTGCATGGCCAAGCTGTGCATGCTTCAATTTTGAAGAGTGTATTGCTCCCATTGTCCATTAAAAGTGACAACGGGCTACTATTACACATTTGGAAACTGCTAGTGTCTTGCCTGCCTCTAACTTGCCTGCCTCTTACTTGCCTGCCTCTTACTTGTCTCCACCGCCTCACCCATTGGTTGTGTCTTATGCATTGAATTCCTATAGGACTATTACCTACTTAGTGAAATTTTGATATTCCTTCCACATAATTCTGCTGGAAAAATGTGGTAACCATTATTATTTTCATAAATTAAAATGAATAATTTTTTCCTTTAAAGTCTTCCCATCGCATCGAATAACGAAAATGATATTTAAATGGCAATATAATCGTCACAACTCAATTACAAAACACTATAAAAATCGCATGAGATTCTTAGAAAGTAGTTTAAAACGCATTTCGTTATTGTAACGTGTATTTACCAGAGATAAAAGTACCAATCGGAATTTCAATGTACTTTTATGACTTAATCAACTTTGTGGTTACGCAGAAGATAATTTTGATAATTCTGAGTGGTAAAGACTATTTAACACGAGCCACTTGTGGCTGCTACATGTGCCTACTGCACTGCCACATGTGCTTGCAGTAGGCGCATTACTGCAAGCAGCGGTAATCACCTTGTATTTTTACTGCTTATTACTGAGGACAATTTGAGGGTCTGCCGAGCCAGTGAACCGATCTAGGCGTAGGATGTTCTGGGTCTACGCGGCAGAATGGGTAGCGGGGTTCGGCGAGAAGCGGCCTGTGATGTGGCGCTAGCTTCTGTAGATGAAAACACCAGAAGAAAAAGAAGTGTGTAGAGGTCGCCGCTATCCTCGCTTGAGGGTACGTCGATTACGGTCGATTACCTTCGTGTTGGAAACTTAACTGAATAGGGAGGTGGTGTTAATATCAAACCTCAACCAAAAAATATCAATCTTCGCTTCTATTCTCAGCATAATCTTAGGAAAACGCCCTAAAGCGATCTTTGTAACCCTTGTTGGGCGTTTTTAGAATAGACTAGAATAAACCAGTAGTTTATTGCCTATTATAAACATAGCTGACGGCATAGCTTTAGGCCGGTTGTTCTTGTGTCGTGGTTGACACTTGCCTGGTGTCGGCGAGTTGTACGGTAAGAACCAGTTTGATGGTAAGCGGTCGCGTATCGCATACTTTCCGGCTTTCCACGGGGCTCCATTATTGTATCACCTCAACCATAGTTTTCCCCAGAAGCGCACGTATAAAACAAATAATGGTATTGTATCGTGCACACGGTGTTATACAAGTCAAGAGAAATTGAATCAATAGAAAATTAGAAATCAAGTAAAAAGCGCGTAAGTTTTCCAGAGACAAGCCGTGAGATACTCGTATCTTTAGAGTGTAGACTTTCCCGTTATAAACATTAGCAATTCATTATGGTTTTAACAGCGTTTAATAGCTTTTAATGATGCGGCACTAGTGTTTTGCAGTCAATTTTGCCTAAAAAATTGAAAATATATTTACAGTTTCTTCGAGTAGTTAGAAAAAAGTCGTGGTGGTCCAGTGGCGAGTAACCTTGCCTGCCGTGCAGGAGGTGATGGTTCGATCCACGTCCAGGCTGACTCGTACCAATGAGTTTTTTCGGAATTTATGAACGGTTTGTAATACCACTGGCTTCTCGGTGAAGGAAAACATCGTGAGGAACCTGCATGCTTCAATTTCGAGGCATGTATTGTACCCACTGTCCATTATAAGTGGCGACGGGCTCACTGGTCAGAGTTTCGGTACTACTGGTGAAACGTGGATGTTCTGAGGTTTCAGAATATCTCTGACTACCCCCACGGGGAATATAGTCGTGAGCACATGCTATGCTATGCTCGTAACATATTGCCATTCACCTCTCGGTGGGGATCGGCCGTCAAGGTGCAGATAGACAGGCCTGCTCATACTGACATTCTACTTTATTGTTACAGATAAGAGATGGCGTTACTATGGTGCGTGCTGGCGTGCGCGCTCACGGCTGCGCGGGCGCAGTCCAACTACGGGTCACAAGCCAATAACATAGAGTATCAGGGGGAGGGGCTCCCCGAACAAACGGTGCTGGATGGAAAGGTTGGTATCATTGTTGAAACTTAGGTAAAGATACTTTGGAAGAACGAGGTGGAATGCTCCTCCGTCAAAAAGGGAAGATCTTCCAGCGATTACAATTACATAAGGCTACATGCAGGGCCAATTTTGGCATCCATTGCCTGATTGGTTCTCTCTATTTTAAAGTGTAGCGATCAAAGCAAGCAATGTATGCAGAAATTGGCCCTGCATGTTGGGTAATGTAATCACAACTTTAGACGATACTTGAATAGTACTACTACAGAAACCAGTCGGCGTCGGCACAAGCGCCGTCACGCTCAGACGCGAGCGCTTGCTGGAATGTGGTTCTTGCTAAAATCCTCTAAAATCGCCTACATTGGTACATACCGCAACACACCTCACTCCCCCGATAAATTCACACCATGATGGCAAACATCGTGGGGAAACTTGCACAAGCTGAAGAAGAAATGTTGATGCGTATGTAAAGTCTATCAATTGGCATAGCCCAAAATAAGCTGACCTTTTTTATTAAGGGGATGATCAGACCACCAAATTAAGCAACTGTCTCAATGGGACCAAACAAATCGCGTAAAAAACTGTCCTATATACAGGGTGTAAAAAACACCCTGTTGGGGTGCTTCAGACCATCGCATCAAACTGAACAACACTATGGAGCCAACTTCGAAACATTCATTTCCCATACATTTGAGTCGAGTTGGTACCTACTGCAGTTTTGTATGAAATCGTTTTTTTTTGTCGTGATTTCGATGTTGGCTCCATAGTGAAAGTTGTTCAGGTTGGTAGTCCGAAGCACCCCCTAAAGACTCCAAGAGGGTTTTTTACACCCTGTATTTGGGTCGTATGATTGTAGTTTTGCTTGGAACAGCTGATTTTGTTTTTCGTGGCTTCATCTTCATCTTAGAGCTTTTCTATGTAAATGCAAACGCCCGCTACCTTACATCAAGTTGTGTTAACCTACAATCGTAAAAACTGGAGTATTGTAACCGCAATTTACCGTTCTACGGCAGAAACTATTGTAAGTAATAGTTCCAACTGTGGGTTTATATAGTTCTTTTTTATTGTTGTGCATTGGATGATTTGATTTTAAATTGTGGTATAGAAAAAACCACTATAAACAACTTTCTCTAAAAGTCAAACATCGAAATTACGAAAAAATCTGCTCTCCCATACCATACCCAGAAGTCGGTTTACAGTGTAACAAAAAAAATGGTGATAATATGGAAAGGGTTGGTTTATTAGACTATTAAACAGATATACTTTCAATATAGAGCCAACATTGAAATCACTAGAGACTGCAGTCTACTCGACGCATATGAGTGGTTCAGTTCGATTTTAAATACCACCATCTTTTGTTTCACCCCGTTCTAGTTTCACCCTGATGAACCAAGAATGGTTGAATCCTCGCAGATTTTCATCTTCCAAATAGGTAGTTACACCTTACTTGGCAGCTCTTACTGTTGCAATTCGATTTCTATACGAAACCATCTCCATAATAACTAACTACACTCCTCGGTCAAATACCTTCTTCACTAATTAATCCTAATCATCCTTTTCAATGTAAAATTTAAATTAAACGACCTAAACGAAAAGTCCTTAAAGCTATTCATAAAGCAAGCAACATAGTAATCTGTTCAAATGTGCCGGTGTATAGTAAACGTATTGGATTCTATAACAAATCCTGCACAAAACTCTTAATGTCTGGTGCTTATGATTGAGAATGGGTTGAATCACGGGATATAGAACGTATAATAGTAAAAGTCTTGGATTGCATATTGTTATGGAGCCGCGAACATCGTTCGATATGATGTATACGGCTATTACGATAGATAGCCTGTGGTCTTTTGAACTGTTTCCATTCCTTTTTGATACGTCAACATGAAATCGACCTCTTTGGTATTGGAGTTTTGATATTGAACACGGAAACCGAAGAAGAATCAACACCCGGTCAGATCAACTCTGAATTGGTGACTGTTTTACCTGTTTCATTATCTTCGGACACATCCAGCACATGGTCCTGGATTGTCTCATTAGATGAGGATCCGGGACTATCCGTTAAACTAGAGCTTGAAAATACTCTAACTAAGATCAATTTGACCACTTGCTTGCCTTCACAAATCTTGACTGGGATTACATTGTGGTCAATAGTCCACTCCTTTTCAACATTATTCGTGTAAATAAGGGCTTTTGAGCTGCAGTGGGATCCTACATGATATACCTTGTATCTTAACTATTGATCGTGACGTGGAAAACGATGGAAACGCGTCTCTAGATAGACACAGCCTCTAGCGAATAATTAGCGGTATAGATTTACGATGACAGCCGCTATGCGATGCAGTCAAACTAAATATAGAATTATGTTTTTTTAAATTAGGTATGTTTTCCTCCTGAGCTTTGAGATTTTTAGGCGACAATGAAATATCGGGAATAAAAGCTCTCCCTTTGAACTCTTCTAAATTAGTAGTAAATACATAGCCTTCTCGAGTGACGTAGGTACACACGGCGACTCATCAAGCTATACATAGCCAACATAAGCTGGCCGCGCGTATGTCGAGTAACGTTTAACGTCGCGCGGCCAGCTTATGTTGGTTTTATATAGCTTGATGTGTCGCCGTGTGTACTGAACTCACGTTAACTTCACCTTTGACAGTCTGCAAGTCTTTAGCGCTGATTGGAAAATCTATTCCCCATTTTGGCAAATCAAACTCAGCCAAGACAAACTCAATGACAAGCCATCGCGATCCGACAATCGGTCTTCTTCTTATCGTGTCGACTTCAAATTTTGAACAAAGTCGCTAAATAGTACCTTGCCAGAAGTGGGCAACCGATACTGCACCGTCGCTAGCGGTCATGAGCTCCTCCTGCGTACAGGTGTTAAGGCACGCAGGGCACGATGTGAGATGGGCCATCGTTTGTGGAGCTCCACACAAGCAACTCACATTTTGCGCATCCGAGTGATAGTCATATTTTGAAATCTGTTAGGTCGTCGGTTTCTTCCGTGATTATGTCTTATTCCTTTGTCACACATGAAATTTTTCGCACAGGCGATACATTTTTTTGCCATAATTCAGCTAATCACTTAAATTTCGTTACAGGTCACAAAGCTGGACGATTTGAGTCCTGTTATCTTCTTGAACAGAACGAAAGCTGCTCTCAACTGCGCTGCTGGCTCTATGCAGGTAATATATAACATTTTACGAGTATAAAAGAAGATTTAGAAGTTGTATCATCAACGGAATATACTTGCTTTACGAATTATTATACAAGGTGTTACAAAAATACAAATAAACCTTTAAGGGGGTGGTGTAGACCATCAAACTGAACAACTTTCACTATGGGACCAATATCGAAATCGCAAAAAAAAAAAAAAAATCTATACTCTACAAATCGACTAGAGCTAAAATATGTATGGGATAACATTTTTTTTTTTCGCGATTTCGATGTTGGTCCCATAGAGAAAGTTGTTCAGTTTGACGGTCTAAACAACCCCCTTAAGAGTTTTAAAAATGTATTCTTACTTATGAAACACCTTGTACAGGGTGTAAGTGACAGCCTAGCTAATACTGAAATTGTGAATTCAGACCATCAATTAGAACAACTTTCAGTATGGAGCTACCCTCAGGAAACAAGAAAAAAATCTGCTGCTCCATATAAAACAGCTGTCCCTACTCGACTCAAAAGTATGGGACAGCTGTTTTTTTCACCTTTCCTGAGGGTGGCTCCATAGTGAAAGTTGTTCAGTTTGATGACTTACACCCTGTATTATTTATGTAGTGAAGGTACGTTGGGCACTAATTTGCCTCCACCAATATACACCACTGTGAATTAGGATTGCCCATTCCCTTTAAATTTTTGTATGAGAATTGACCAGTGCGAATTAGACTTTTTGAGAATTCGACCTATTGCGAATTAGACCATTTGGCATTTTGCGAATCTGACATAAAGCGCCCAAACGTGCCGCGCACTGCCTGTTGGCTGATAATTATGAGATCTCATAGAAACTATCGGACAACAATATTTTTCAAACTATAAAATCTATGAGAATGATAAAGACAAAAAAACCTGATAAAATAAGATTGAAATCATTTCAATCGTCCCAATATTATTCCCGCTACAACAGATTACGATATGGTAGAGAGTATAAATAGGTAGAAAGTAAAAATAAAATCAAGCAATAAAAGAAGAAAAAGAGAAAGCAATATTCCTCTTCTGCATTAGAATTTCACGTCGGACGCCGATCACGTTCGAAATATCTGACATAACGCCGATCTTCCACGCTCCAAGTGCGAGGAATTCTGCAATCTATTGCGTACGAGCCTATCATATATCGCGTTCTATCTAGGGATGCGAACGTTGTACCTATCTGTAACCGAAAATGACGGATACAGATTATGTCAAGGATACAGAGGAAAACCTTACATTGCTATATCTGCACACTTAAATTATACTTAGTAGCCACTCGCAGCTATAACTTTCTGTATACGCCGAAAGAGTTTCTTCTATACCCTTGTAAATATTAGGCGCTGGCATACATTCAAACCAAGACTATACACACTAAGTACTTCCATTTCACCCTATATAGCAATTGCCAGCGCCATTGTCCCATGAGGGTAGGCAGAGACTACGGCCCGCCACACACTACGATTCTGAGACACCTTTTTAGCCTCATTCACATTCATACAGTCATCTGTAAATGTTTTATAATTGCTTTTCCAATTTTACGCTGTGGTCTGAAAGAAGATGTAGTGAAAAAGATAGGAAAAGGTATGTTGCGATGGTTTGGTCATATGTATGGAAAGAATGGATGAGAGCAGATTGACGAGTGTAATCTATAAGGCAAGCGTAAGTGGAAATGTTGGAAGGGGACGGCCTAGACTTACATATACGGAACAAATTGGCAACAAGCTTAACAAGGGCCAGGTCAGATCTACCCAAAACCGACGAGCATGCATGTGGAGGAACCTAGAGAGGTTTGTCAGGATCGTAGCAGGTGGTGTTCCGTTATCTCTGCCTACCCCAGTGGGAGACAGGCGTGAGAATTTGTATGTATAATTATCTGAAATTATTCGAGGTAGGTACTTATAATATAATAATTATTGTTATGAAAGACATTATGATTACGATGATCCTTAATAGTATTCAAAAATATATTATCAAATAAAAATAAAAATAAAATTATTTTATTTCGGATTACACATGACCCATATTACAATTATAAATCACAATTACAATTATATCCGATACTAAAACTTAAATATGCATATCCGAGATGTTAATACCTATAACATCCCTAATCGTATCGGTGAAATGCATCGCAATATCCATCGATCAAGTATGCAAGTTTAACGGTAACTATTACGTTAACGTTACGGGTTACGGTTTACCCTGGCTAACGGTTCGTGAGCGGCTTATTGTTGACAACCGGTTAATTTGAATAAAATTAAGCTTTAGCATCGATTTTAATTAAAGTGAATACAAAGATTAGAGAACATTGTCATTTGGAATGATGATATTGTGGTTAAAGTAGAGATGGGAATGCTTTGATGGCTTGGACATATCATAAGGATATACAGGATGTTCTTCAGACCATCAAACTGAACAACTTTCACTATGGAGCCTACATCAAAATCGCGAAAAAATATCAGCTGTCCCATACAAAACTGCAGTACTGACTCGACTCAAATCACAGCCAGCTGATTTTCTTCTCGCGATTTTTGTTCAGTTTGATGGTCTGAAGAAACCCCTTAAAGATTACTAGGGTGTTTTGTTACACTCTGTACATACGGCGACAGATTAACCTACTCTATGTTCATGGACCTAGAGTTCAACTATGCGTAGGTTGATCTGTCGCCGTGTGTAAAGACAGACCTAGGAGGACGTACCAAGACCAGATTAGGGACGTCATGGTGTGTCAGAACCTTAGATCAAAAGTCAGGACCGCCTAAACTGGAGATCTATATAGTCTCTGCCTACCCCACAGGCAAAAAGGCGTGAGATTATGTATGTACGTTAATCAGTCTATCAGTCTAGGAGAGTATGCAACTGTCTTTCAAACAGAGACGTATGCAATCATAGCTTGTGCGCAGGAGAATATATATAGAAAGGTAACAAACAAGCCTATATATATTCTCAGTGACAGCCAAGCAGCTCTCAAAGCCTTGAACTCCTACTATGTAAGCTCCAAACTTATTCTAAACGGAGTGAAGACCCTAAACAAGCTTGGTCTGCACAACAGTGTAATATTGGTTTGGGTCCCGGGGTATACCGGTGTCCAGGGTAATGAGAATGCTGATGAGCTGGCGAGGACTGGATCAGAACGAAAAATGATTGGACCAGAACCAAGTGTGGGAATTCCGGCATGTGACAACTCAAGTCTCAAGGTTCATATTGAACTAATAGCAGGAACAAGGCTCGTGCCATCGTAGGAGCGCTCACCGGGCATTACGCCACAGGCACGATGATGCACAAGATGAAACTCACCCTTGATCCCAGCTGCCGAGCGTGTGGAGAAGATGAGGAGACCATGGAACATATCCTTTGTGACTGTGATGTTTTGGCGGCAAAACGTATGAACCTCCTCGGAGATGGATACCCAAAACCGGGTGATTTTATGTTTCTTCCCCTCAATGGTATCGCCTCCTTCATTGACCATGTATTTGAAGGGTGAAGAAAGCAAAAAGTATTGGGGCTAACACAAAAAGATCCCACTGGGTCGAAGTGTTGCTGGCTTGCCAGCCCCCATAACAAGATAAGATAAGATAAGATGTACGTTAATTAAAGTCTCAGGTTTTTTGTGGTCTGATAAAATAATGTCTTTTTCAGATGGAAATGAAATTCAACGAGAAATTTTACGGGATAGCGTATGCCGATTTCGACCGACACTCAGCCTGCCAGGTTGTTGGGAAGGGTGCTCTGTCTTACAAGCTGGAGTTGCCGCTGAAAGGATGCGGGACTAGACAGGTAAAACATTTAAGATATTTGATACCTACTAACTATTACCACCAGGCCCTGGTGAAAGGGGCGGGAATCCGTTGGATGAGGGCAGCGCAGGACCGGTCGTTGTGGCGATCCTTGGGGGAGGCCTATGTCCAGCAGTGGACGTCCATCGGCTGAGATGATGATGATGATGATGAATTATCTGAACTTCGATAGTTCGCTACCCCGGCCGAATAAAGTGGTAAAGTGCGATTACCACTATTTTATTTTTATTTCATTTTTAGCTTCCTTACATCCTACTACATCACTCAGATTTATTTTATTAAATTCTGTAATGTATATGCAAAGTTATTTTAAAAAAGGTATTTTTGTACGTAAAAGATTTGTAAGATGATTCCGAAGAAGATGGCTGCTATGATAGGTTACGCTAAGCTAACAGAATCGATGTTTACGTACACAGCTATTACCACTTTTGTTCGCCGGAAATGTTTGATTTCGCTAGAAGCAAACTTTATTGAGCCTTTCTTAGTCATTATTTTATTAAATAGCTATTATGCAATGTTTTATTACTTAAAAGTTTTAAAATTTCAAGAAACGTGTTTTAACTTAATTTGTGTATATTTATATACATTGTACACCCAAATACCTATAATAGGTAGAGCAATTTGATTTTGATCACTGAATTGCAAGCGACATGGAATCTTCTCTATTCGTAAGTAATCAATTCCAATCGATTACATTCTTTCACAGTCGAACCGATTTGGTTTACTTTACGTTGACGAAGGAAATCTAATCGGTTGCATGCCATTTGTTAAAGTACCACTTAAATCTCTGGACGATACGCACTGACTAACTTTAAAAGAAGACATGGCGAATCATTGTTTCAGTATAGTGCTTCTACCGGATACTTATTGTTAATCGACTAGCAGAACTACACCAACTATAATACGTCAGAGACCTGAAGTTTGAAGATTTCTGAAGTATCTAACTTCTGCGAGCCAATGAAAAGTTTAATGTAATTCAATAAAGTATAATTGAGTACCAAGCCACTCACGCCAATGCTTGGACAGATTGTCACTGCACTAAAACGGCAACCAAACAACAAAATAGTCTGTATTGACGACATATCGAGAGAGTTCTTGAGGTACGGACGAAAGAGGCTGCATAACACCCCGTGGACATTGTTTTGTGGAATGTAGAACTAGGATGATGTACCTACTAGGCGATTTTAATATCTCTCGCTTCCGCTACTTGTATATGAACATGGGAGACCGTCCCAACCGCAATTCCTACAGGGCATCTGGCTGTATTGCATTCCTGGCAAATTCGTCACTAAAGTGCCTCTGAATCAACTTATATCCGCTTTCGAAGCCAGAAAGCCAATTTGTCTTCAGGCCTGAAAGAGGAATTTGTGCAGCAATCTTCAGTCTGTGACAACTCAACTACAGTGAAGAGTAAGAAGCAAAGCTAACTGCTTCATCTGAATCTAGAAAAGGCTTTCGAATGTATTCCTCGCGATGCCTTATGGTTGCTCCTAGAAAAGTTTATAAGGCTAATGCTCCTTCTGCACGACAATAATGATAACATGTTTTGTGATAGTGAAAGGCAAGCAGACACAGTTTAGTTTTAGTTTGTCACCTGTGGAGCTAAGTAAGGATAAATGTTTTGGCCACCACTCTGTTCGCCCTGTACTTTCCCGAGGTAGTTTGAGTAACCATATAGCACACTTTAACATGAGCTTTAGGACTGATGGAAGGCTGTTCAACTCGACCAGCATCATGGCCCAGATCAAAATCTTTCATGACATTATCACAGAGACAACGTATACGTAGCTATAATTTGTTTTGTTGCGGCTTCGCCGGGGAGTCCTCATGATGCATGCTGTAGGTACGGACTGAAAATCAGTGACAAGAAAACCGAGATAATTTTCGTGGACAACTGCAGACTAAATGCAAAGTTTAAACACATTTTATAGGAACTACCCTAACCAAACAGATAAAGGGATCTAGATGTTGAGAGCAACGATATAATTGGCGCTACTTCCGCAGTCTTCGGGAAGCTGCAGCTGAAGCTTTTCCGATCACACGACATCCAAAAGCCAACTCAGATCCTGCCCTACCTTCTGTACTTTGCCGAAAAGTTGCGTTTAAGTATATCGCGGCCACATTTACTGTGACAAGGACATCGATGTTGGATACACTAAAATGTGTATAATACTGTAAAGATTAGCTACGTCAACCACATCTAGGAATACCAACGAAGCCTAAGATACCGCCAGCAGTCGCTCGAGCTGTATCGGCGAGGAAATCAGTCATTAAATCCGGGTTATTAGCCAAAAATCGTAATTATAAATAACGCTCACAGGCACATACATTGTAATGATCCCAAACTAGCACTAAAGGCTTTTATTATGGAAACCATACAACAACGGCACAAACATATAACATCCATGACCGAACCGGGATTTGAACCCAGGACCCTGGTTTGGCAGTCCGGCGTGGTAACCATTACACCAACCGGGTCGTCAAAATGTTATTTAACATGTTAATTGATGGTACTGGTGATTATTTTTGCTAAAATTTACAGTTTTTCTGTGAAATATATATTTATTTACGAGTTTTCTGACAAAAAGCATATAAATTACATAAATTTTACCTGTTTTGCTATATCCGCATACAAAAAATTACTTATTACCTTAAATACGTATAATCTAGAGACATAAACGTTTGAAACAATGAAATAACCGAATAAGGTGGTAAAAACGCACTGCAACAGCTACATCTCACAGGAAGTGTTGATAAAAACGTACGTAAACTCGCATTACTTTACAAAAATTCTATGAATTTCCAACGAATAAAGTCGTAATAGTTGTTTACACTTAAGAGAAGCATATTAATTTGAAAAGAATAAAAATGTAATAGGTTTTTTAAATATATTTCTTGTTTCGAGGAAATTAAGTAAATACAAATTGTACCAGTTATTATTAAATTTTTTGCCGCTTTTTTTGATACCTAGATCTCTGAAATCGGGCTAGTAGATCCGACATAAATGCGATTTGAACGTATTTATTTTTTTCTGTAAAATGTGAATTTTGATAATACCACTTTATTCGGCTGGGGTAGCGAGTTAGCAGATGAATTTAGCTTACAGATGAATACAAGTATTTTTTCACACCATCAATTATAATATAGACGCACTGACGGAGCGGCAGATGTCAGTCCATAGAACCGAACCCGGTGCGTCAATGCGTTACCGTGTGTGCTTCTACGTGCGGTTTCATACAACTCCTTGCTTCACAAATGACGAACTGACGTCTGCCGCTGCATCAATGCGTCATCGTGTGT
This sequence comes from Agonopterix heracliana, assembly GCA_963693445.1. Lineage (NCBI taxonomy): Eukaryota > Metazoa > Arthropoda > Insecta > Lepidoptera > Depressariidae > Agonopterix > Agonopterix heracliana. The sequence goes on along the minus strand of OY856308.1, from coordinate 20,237,061 downwards.
GAACGCACTAAGTCATGCAAATCTAAGCTAAAGCACGTTATAAGAAATAGTATCTAGTGGGTACTACGTAGTACGGGACTCTATGCCCCCCACAAATTTTAACCTCACCCAAGCCTGGCGGAAAAGGCAATGGTGTATTCCTATTTCGCTCGCTCTTAATCAGTATCGCCTAGCATCGCACCACCTCTTGTAAATTTTCCCAGTGTGTCCATTTCTCTCTTCCCATTTGTGTGAAATAAGGGAAGACATATTGATCGATGGCGAGCCCATACAAAAAGCAAGTTTACAATCATTTTGTCACAGATTTTGTACTAAATCCAATAATAGTCCAATCATTTTAGGGTTTGACCCTTACAATAATTCATCTATCGCTGAAACTTTGCAGTGTGATAAAGTAAAGTATACAGATTACGGATTACAAATAATCTAGGTTGTTTTTTTTCCGGTTCTAGATTATTTGTCAACCGTAATCTGTATTCTTTACTTTGTGGGGTTGGTTGCCGGCAGATAGGCGGAGATAGGGCGCAGATGAATGAAGCTCGGGAGAGATGAAGTTTGAAATAAGGACGTGATAATTAAGTTAGGATGATGCAATTATAATGACGATAGAATTGAACATTAAAATACAATATTCGAATTAACAAATTGCGTGTGATAAAATATCCAAGTTATTTTCTGACGGCTTGTCGTCAAGGCAACTCTCCACCGCTCATAGAGTTTTATCGGTGAGCAAAGAGTCCGCCACAACTTTATCACACTGCAAAGTTTCAACGATAGATGAATTATTGTTAGGGTGTCCATACAAGGAAACTCTAAAATGATTGGACTATAATATGATTTGAATTTGGAACCGCAACTCGAAATTCGTATGAAAACTAAGGGGGGTATACAGAACGACACTCAAGTGGAGATCTCTTCTTAAGTAAAGATAGACAAGGATGCATGTATATATACGTTGTATGTATTTGCATCCTCTTCTATCTATACTCAAGAAGAGATCTCCACTTGAGTGTCGTTCTGTAATACCCCTTAGACTACTAAAAAACAAAAATCTAATTGGCCAACACCTACGAATAAGAGAATGTATAGAAGCGTAAATGAAGCTCAAAAAGTGGCACCAAAAAAATTGTAACGCGTTCTAAATTTGTTCTTTAAAAATTGTAACTAGCCGCCAAAACTCATACAAAATGACATTTTTCATTGGGTGCCAAAAATGATTTCGATTTTGTTTAGAGTTACTCTTCCATATTTATTCTTATTCGTAGGCCAACACTAGTAGGGAGGCGAGCTGGACCCCTTGCCGTACTCAGGATCAAAAATCCTTCGTTACGCTCGGTATTCAATATGGCGCCCGTGACAAAAACACTATTGGTATCACTATAGTATTATTATAAAATTTGCAGGACCCGCTGCGAGTTTTCACGAACAACATAGTGGTGAGGTTCCACCCAGGGCTGGAGATGGATGGAGACGAAGTCATCACCATCGTGTGTCGGTATCCACCGCCCGTTGTCCCGGCCCCCGTTGCCAATCCCATCATTTTACCGTGAGTTTTTATTTTTACTGTGCTAAACGGAAATAGCGAATGTTGAGTTGAGATGGATGTGTGGTGTTACTAGAATAAACAAGATTAGGAATGAGTTTATTAGAGGAAGTTTGAAAGTAGCTCATATAAATGAAAAAAAAAAAAAAAAAAATTAAATTCTTGTACCTATATTGTAAGCCCAAAAGGCAGGTTATAGTGATTCCCAATGTAACTAATAATAAGATCTCTATGTAACCTATAACTAGTGCAATAAATGATTTTGATTTGATTTGATTTAAAAAATGTTTCCGTTTCTTCTCAATATTTATTAGCACACTCGATTTAAAGACAACAAAGTATGATATGCTATTTAAGGATTCTACTTGTTGCTTCAAAGTTTATACCACGGTTATACAGCTAACTCTGCACCAAACTATCTTCCACAGCCAAGAACCCAGCCTCTTCCCAGCGAAGGCGCCACTAGCCGGCACCCACATCCTGATGATCATCTGCGCGATCCTGTTCCTCACGCTGCTACTCCTGGGCCTCGGAGTATCATACCTGTGCCTGCGCAGGCGAGCCCTCCCCCCTCCGAGGAGGCTGATCGATGATTCTTCAGCTTCTATTATTAGCAAAGAGAGTTTCCAGGGTGAGTTAATTGGGTTATTAGGAGAAGGAAGTGGGAGAAGAATAAAAGAGAGCGTGGGGAGAAGTATGGAATCATTCGGGCCGGAGATAGACGCACGAACGACATGGTTTGGTCATCAAAGACGATTTCTAACTAATGTATGTAATGCCGACTGTTTTCAAACAGTGAAGGAAAACATCGTTAGGAAAACTGTATACGCTGATGAAGAAATTCTGATCCGTATGTGAAGTCTACCAATCCGCATTGGGCGACGTGGTTGACTAACGCCCCTACACCCTCCTTGACGGTAGGCTAAAACATGGAGCAACTTCAGAAACTACTACTACCTACTGGGTAGTTTCAACCTCCTTCTAGAGCGGTGTCAGCCCATACGGAAGAGAGCTAGCAACTCAATCATGAGGCGGCGGTTCGATTCCTGGCCTGTACCACAAGTTCTATGGCGGTTGTATTTATCATTATCGCTACCTCGGTGAAACCATCGTGAGGAAATCTGCATACCCGAGAATGAAAAGAAAATATCATAAGTTCGGAGGTATGCGTAAAATATAGGTGAGCTTATGGCGAACATAATAGACCAGCAATGGTCGCAGTGTTATACTATAACGAACCTTACTTGCAATAGCCCACCCAACAATAATATAATACTTTCCCTCTGGCGCAATCAGGTAGAAAACTAGGAGCGAGCGAGGCGAGCTAGATATTTTACCACAGTATTATTAGGTCATTGGAAATCAATAAATCGATCGAAGGTTTTGGCGCCCCCTTAACCGTCTTTACTAAGACCCAATTTCTTCCAGGAGTCAAAATACCTCGAGCCCATCCAGTGTACCCAGTCGCAGCAGAGAGCGCCAGCGTGGCCTCCGACACAATACCCTCGGACTACCCCTCCGAGACCCCGAGCGAAGCCGAACATGTGCACACCAACCAGGCGTTCTTGATGGAAGACTCTTATCACAGTGAGGGTAAGACCCATTTTATAATGACTTTTGCCTTTGAAAGAGTAAAACACTGCGGGCGGTGTCGTTTTACTGAATTTTACTACTGCACCTTCCGTCGATACGTTTTATCGGCGCTCTGGGTCGGTGTGAAACGGTGTGAACCAAATTATAAAGACGCGTATCGGTAAAGGTTATGTTAAGTGTTCGCGCGGTTGGCGTCTCAGCCTGCCACGAGGCTCCAAAATCCTTCTCAGTTGTTGTTACTCAAAAACAATCCTCGAGATTGGATAGACACTCCCTCAAACTACTTGACACTGGCGAAATCTAACAAGGAAACGCCATTAAATAAAAATAGAATAGAATAGAATACCTAAGTACTAAATTCGGATTAAAATTTAACTAGAAAGTAACCAAAAATTTGAACTAAATTATGTAGGTACCTACTTACTTAACTTTAATTTCACGAAAACATTCTTATAATATTTTAATTAAAATCTAATTTATAAATTGACCAACACAGATTCGACTTTATGTCAACTGCACGAAATGAAATGAAATATTTCTAACGATAACAAAATTTTATTAACGATAAAAATCATTAATTATTTATAATTTACAACCATTTGCGATAAATTAGATTTTTCATTTCGACAATGCAAACTCCAAATAAATTAACCCAATAATTAACCACCTAACGAACTAACAGGTTACGGAGAACATCACGAAACGAGCGCCTCTAACGGTCGAATGCACGCAGGTGCGATTGTCGTCCCTCCGGCCTTCGACGTAAGGGTCAGAGTCCAACGGCCGCCGATGCCTCCTTCACCGCCCTCGACCATCACTGCCACCGAGACAGACGGCGGCAGTATGAGGTTAGTCGAAGTCTCTACCTATCTTCTATCTGCAGGGTAAAATTGATGTCATTAGCATCCTTTTTAACCTTTAAAACTAAGTGCGTTCTCACACGATGATGCACTGACGGAGCAGCAAACGCCAGTCCGTAATTTGTGAAGCAAGGAGTTGTATGAAACCGCACGTGACGCATTGACGCACAGGGTGTGGTTCTATGGACCGACATCTGCCGCTGCGTCAGTGCGTCATCGTGTGTGAACGCACTAAGAGTCTACCGATCACACTGAACAACTTTTAAGCAAACAGATCGGAGCAAAAAAGAAAATCTGCTGTGCCATACTAAACTGCAATGCTTACTCGACTCAGATGTATGTTAACAGCAGATTTTTTTTGCTCCCATCGGTTAGCTTCCATAGTAAAACTTGTTCAGTTTGATCGGTAAACTCTTAGTTTAAAAGGATGCTAATGATATAAATTTCACCGTGTAGGTATAGGGTCCTTCTTAATATACTGACACTTTTTTAAGGGGATGATCAGACTATCAAACTGAACATCTTTCTCCATGAGACCAACATCGAAATCGCAGAAAAAAACAGCTGATCCATACATTTCACTCTATTTGCAGTTTTGTATGGAACAACTGGTTTTTTTTTCGCGATTTTGATGATGGTGCCATAGAGAAAGTTGTTAGGTTTGACGGTCTGATTATCCCCTTAAAAAAGTGTCAGCATATTAAGAAGGACCCTATATACACTTACGAAACAGTTCCCTGACTGACTGACTGACAGACAACGAATAAGTCCAATCATTTTAGGGTTTGACCCTAACAATAATTAATCTATCGCTGAAACTTTGCAGTGTGATAAAGTAAAGTATACAGATTACGGTTGACAAATAATCTAGGTTTAATTTTTTCCGGTCCTAGATTATTTGTTTACCTACATCTTTTTCATTTTCATCACACTTACGTTACATAAAAACCACGTCAGAGGCCGTAAGGCGGTTTGAATAAACTCTGACACTGGTGTCAGTGCAAGCCCTGGGGCTTGCAGCCCACTCGATAAAGAGAAGACTGCAAAGTTTCAGCGATAGATGAATTATTGTTAGGGTGTCCATACAAGGAAATTCTAAAATGATTGGACTAGAAATTAGAATAGCCTAAACCAAAGTAGAAGTTTTATACAGGGTAAATTTTATATCACTGCGCATAACTTCAGCATTTATATTCTAATCATCAAACTGTTTTTTTTTTAAATATGGAGCCAATTTCAGGTGTCCCATACAAAACTGCAGTGCCTATTGGACTCAAATGTATGGGATAGTTGTGTTTTTTCGCGATTTCGATGTTGGCTCCATAGTTAAAGTTGTTCAGTTTGATGAGTAGAATACATGCTGAAGTTATCCGCAGTGACATTTATCCTGCATCTGCCGGGCGTCGCGTGACTGCCAACTTTCTTTCATTTAACGCTCAAAACTGCATTTTAACTCAAATGTGTTTGAACATGGACCACAGACAAACGATGCTGATCGAAGAACACGAGCGTCAGGAATCAGTGCGCACGGTGTCGCCGGTAGCGCTGCCCCTCCCCGCGCGGGCGTCCCAGCTCCCCCCGCCGGCCCGGCCGCCTCGCCCAGCTCAACTGTACAACCAGGTAAATATACCCTGCAAAGTCCCGGTCAAAGAGTAGGTACCTACTTTATACAAACTGGTCCTGGCCAAGAATGTGACTGATACTACTCCTGAATATCATACATAGGCTTAGCTAGGGGGAGGGGCGAAGGGGGCACCACCCCCAAATACGGAGACCAAGGCCCCATTTAAAAGATATTATCCCATACCCGAAGAGATATTATCTATTACATCGGAGTTGTTGTTCGCTCCATATTTTCTAATTCCAAAAGCATCTTTGAGGCAATACTGCAAAATTTCGAGCTCGCTTTGCTCGCCGTATACAATGGCTAAGACACCTTTATATGAGCCAAATGGTTACGGGCCTTAGGAAAAGGAAAATTTAATCAAACCTTGCCATCAAATTTGAGTCTTGCCACCGGCGGTGGTTGGTGAGCAGATAAGGCCAGAAAAAAATTGCCTGCAAAAATCATTCATACTTTCGAAAGGATGAGTAACAAAACAGAAAATGTTCATTAAATTTAATCAGGACTAATATAACAATCGTTCAAAATTAACTATTACACCAACTTAATACATTTTATAACCGTTTTACCCCTCACTATTTTTTCTAAGTCATTGTGTGATTAAAACTTAAGTTTACAAAAATAAACCACAATACAGTTGGGGAAGCATTGAGTTTACAATCAAGTATATTTATGTATGTTCATTTATTTCAATATGTTCTTATGTTCTTATACAAAACTAGTGTGTTCCCGCGACTTCGTCCGCACAAATTATATACCAGATTTTAAGTCAGATCATAAGCTATCAAACAAAAAAAGTTTAATTCGCGCTATCGAATGTTATTTGATTTTATATGAAGTAAACCGCTACTTTTTTGTTCATCATGATTTTACGGTTTTATAATAGTTAAGATGTAAGCTTCGACAGCTGGTAACTCGTCCTTCCCCAACTGTACAACGATTCCATTTTGTTACCTAACAACTATTGTGTCCATTTCGTTACCAACCATAAACCCGTACTAACCAGGAGTGGTCGCGTCGGCCGAGGTCCATCGTCTCTCTCAACACGGAGATGACGGACACTCACTCCGTCACCGAGGTCACCGACAACACACACTCCAGGATGTTCCATATTAAGGTATGCACTCATTTTTTGACTTATAATAATTATCACATCTCATTTAGTTAAAAGTGAGTCGAAGAAAACTTCTATGTCCCATATGGATTGGCGACATAGGTTCATTCTGGTTTTGGCTCGTGTGGTATTTTGTCTGTGATCAAGATAACAATGTAAAGCCTGACCAGAAATATAAAAAACCTCGCCATGTTGAGGAAAATCATTGGAATTAATTTTTGTACTTGGAACACTGACATAAAAGGTTATAGTCGATTGCAGCGCCCCCAAACCAGGTTTTTTATATCTCTGGTCAGGCTTTACCGACTTTCATGTCATAAATATCACAGATTAACAATTAGAAGACCTTGGCATTACAAAACGATAAACCTACCGATAAAGCTCATAGCCCGTTTCAAGCTTTGATCAAAGTAAAATTAAGTTCCATGTCATTTCTCGGAACTAGGATGGATCGACTGAACGGGTTCTTTAATTAAGCTAGTAGAGTATCCTTTTATTATACTTTTATTCGGGTTTAACAGAATGATAGAGGAAAATATAATAATAATTTAAACTTGGGTAGATCTTACAGGGGTCGAGACGAGAGTTATCTTTAACATTTCTTCTCAACAAAGATTTAATAATTGTGCAGAAGCCGCCTCCTCCGCCTCCAGTGCTGATGAGTGAGCGTCTGCAGACGGAAGAGCAAGAGATGCTGCTGGAGAGCCTGGAGCCTATTCCGGAGACACCCATCATGCCGGCCAGGTAAATTATTCGGTCATTTAGCTTACAAGTTTATCTTGCATTTTAATCTTTTAGGCCCAGTGTTTTTTGCATAATCAGAAATATATTATCGATGTTGGTGTCATAGAGAAAGTTGTTCAGTTTGACCTTTGACGGTCTGATTATTGCCTTAAAAAGTGTCAGCATAATATAAAGGACCCTGTATACTTTGCTCGTCGATCAATATTAGAACGATAATATTTATTATGTTTATGAACTGGTGTTTTGTTTCACCCTGTGTAGTCCATAGATAGGCACTGAGTAGCAATGCGACAAAAATATAGTAGGTAGTAAATATTGCGGAGTAATCGACTTACTTAAGACTACCATTGAAAACATTTTCAATATCCACAGAAAACCAGAAATCACATCCCACGTCGTCGACGACGTTTTCCTCCGCACGATCACAGAGAAGAAGACCATAGAAGACATTGAGCGTCACAAGCGCCTCGTCACAGAATACAAGCAGGTCCCACCGCTACCGCCGCAGTTCGACGTCACAATCAGAAACCACACGATGCCGGAAGCGCAGTGGGAGAACTTCTCTGACATCAGTAGTGCGTCGGGAATGACGCTGACACCCAAGATGGAGAGGGTGCCGTTGTCGCTGCCACCGCAGAAGTATATTGGTGAGTTGAAATGCAGGATTAGAAGTAAGCAGGTCCCTACCGCCGATTTGTAGGATTACAGTTACAAGTAAGATGATGGTTTGATGTTGCTTATGAAAGTGGAAAACGAAAGCTTTGTAGAAGATGAGCGGCAACTGGTAGAAGATTTAATCTTAGGTATTTTTGCGGACAAATGGAAATACTTCAGTCTGAAACAAAAAGGAATAAGTACCTAGGTACCTTCCTTTAAGTAAGTGAATTCATTGAAGACCTACTTTATTCAACGATAGATGCATAGTTGTAAGCGCTGCGTGGGTAGGCCCTCCACAAGGTCGACCGAAGACCTGGTGATTCTGGTGAAGGCGGCGGGAACCCATTGGATGAGGGCAGCGCAGGACCGGTCGTTATGACAATCCTTGGGGGAGGCCTATATCCAGCATTGGACGTCTATCGGCTGAGATGATGATGACATAGTTGTATATTGTATAGTTGCATGAAGAAACAAACAAAAATCGCCGTGCCGCGTTTTGATTGCATAAATGATTTGATTAAATAAGGGCAACCCATTATATATCTCCCAATATGTTTCACTAAAAATTTCCAGGTAAAGGAGGCCCAGACCTATTCTCCCCCGAGCTAATCAAGCAGACAGGCCACGTCTACCACCCGCCAACATCGCCAGCCGACCTTCCATTGCTGCCCGAGTTGCCGCCAGCTCGCAACCCGCTCTATAGAGAAGAAGACGACGAAGATGTACCGGAGCCGACGCCCGCGCCGCCTGTTCCTGCCAACTGGAGTGTGCTGACTAGAGTGCTGAAGACCGAGGCTCAGGATGAGGTAATGACTAAAGCGTAGATGAGAATGATAAGGCAACGATTTTCATGGATCCAATAATAGACTTTAAACAATTTACAGAGGGTTAACTCCCACACGTGACGTTGATACCAAGGACGAATATCATGATAATCATGATGTAACTGATCTATTTGACATTTGACAGTCGCCGGTGTTAAACCAGTTTAGATCAGAATTTGGTATATAACAATGTTAATCAAGGAGTGTTGACGTCATTTATCCTTGGACTTCTCATCAAGTTAAACTGAATGTGATCTTTAGAAAGTCTTCCATTCTCTTGTCGTTGGAGCAGACGCTGGTTTTCACTCGACACAGACTTTTCCTTGGCTTGATATAAATCATATCGTCTAAAGGAGCGTTGGTGGTTCGTTGCGGAGAGGTCCGGGTTCGAATCCCAACGGACGACATGTCAAGTACAAATAAGTTTTTTAACTTATGTACGTACGATAAAGGAAAACATCATGAGGAAACCTGCATAAGCTGTAGAAGAAATTCTGAATTTCTGTTGAAGTCTACTAATCCGCATTGGCCACGCGTGGTGGACTATCGTCCATACAAGACAACGTCCTTGAGGGTAAGCCAGGTGCCCTGCAGTGGTACGTATACAGGCTGATGATGACGATTACTTTACCTACCTCTCTTCTTTACTAAAAATGTTCAAGTCGTGTCAACTGCCTGATCTCTACTACCTAATTATAAACCAACTTTCTTGAAATCGCCAGGTTCTCTCAGAAACCGAGCGTTCTCTCCGTCTAACCCGAGAGGAGCGACTCCGCTGGCGTGAGGTGATCACCCACGAGAGTACCCTTCGGAGAGAGCTGGCGAGGTCATCGACCCGCGAGGAGTTCACGAGGGTCGCCCACGACCACCGCTTCGCACCTCTCTATGCGCCCCCGAAGTGGGAGGTCATTATTCGTATTCTTGCACCGCCTCCGGATAAACCCAAGGTCAGTTTAAATATTTGGCATAAATCTATGTAAACATGATATGATAAAACCAGGTCTCTGTTCTCATCTAAAGGAATATTTTTACTTAGTGCGCTCTCACAAAATGACGCACTGACGGAGCGGCAGATGTCAGTCCATAGAACCACACCCGGTGCGTCAATGCGTCACGGTGTGTGCGGTTTCATACAACTCCTTGCTTCACACATGACGGACTGACATCTGCCGCTGTGTCAATGCGTCATCGTGTGTGAACACACTTAGCTTATACAGTACTCGTGTTACTGAAAGGATTAGGGACTTTTCTCTTATAGGAATCGACAAAAACGTTCTTGAGAGGAGATTTTAAATCCCTAAACAGCTTCCCACAAGGTGGACTAACCCTGTAAAGCAAGGTTGGTTGCAAGCTGCACAAACCATATTATTGTGACAGCATTGCGGAGGTGCAGGGTGTAAAATGCGTTACATAAGAAACAGGATGCTACAGACCATCAAACTGAACTACTTTAGGATAAAAGGATACTTTCGGAGACAAGGTTGAAATATAACGAGAAAAAAAATCTGCTGTCTGTTAGAACATGTAAATATGTACTGGACAAAAATGTAGGAAACAGCAGATTTTGTTTCATGATTTCATAGTTAATCCAATACTAAAAGTTTTCAGTTTAATGGTCTGAAACACTAAGTAAAACAAACAAATAAATACTTTAAAATTTTATTTTTTTTAGTAGGTATGAAACGTATTTATGTTTACACCCTGTATAACCAGAAGACAAATTACGCTAAAATAATGATGAGAAATTCCCTTCGCTCATATTGCAGAACCGTTACCGCAAGAAGGCCGAATGGGACACAAGATCCCGCCGAAGTTCCCTACCGACCCTGTACGAATACGACAGCGACGCGACATCGCTTCGAGAGCCGCAGCGCTCGCGCAGGTCCTCATACCGAAGCGACCATGTCGACATGAGGTGAGATGACGTCATGAATCATAACAGATAATGTTGGTGTGCAGAGTGCACAGTTGGGTTTGCGCCTACAAAATATGTTGTTCTGAGTGGCACGGACCTGAAAAAAAAACGGACGGAATGTGACACTAAAAAGATGTGAAGCATGCAAGGTCCAACATTTTCGTTTGTTCTACAAGGGACCTACACTCACACAGATGCACTAGCCGTGCACGGTCCGACACCTGTCACCATTATGTACCGCGTGACAGACAGCACGCACACAAAAGAAATGAGTGCTTCACTCGTGATTAGACGAGATTACGTCCGCCTTTTTTTCAGGTCCGTGCTGAGTGGAAACGATTTTTTACAAGTTATTTGCGCGCCATTGTACCGTGGTTATTGAGGTTTGAAATTTACAATGAGACAATCTCATTAATCTCGATAGGTTGTAGCAGGATCATTTATTGATAATAATAATTCGTTAATGTCCACACAAAACAAGCAGTCAGCACAAGCTTCGTCAATCTTATTATAATATAACAGCCGGTAATCAGCAACATGCTTCGTCAAAACTTTAAATAAATAAAAGGTAAGGTAGGTATAAACCTTAAATAAAAGTGTTTAGATCTTCAATGCTTTAGATTGTCCAGGAGTGCGATTTTTGAATCTCATTCGGTGAGCTCAGCAGTTGAAAATTTCGAAATTACTATGAAGATATGCATCTTTCTACTGCTGATTTGCCTTTCAAAAATCGCACTCCTGAAGTATGATTTTTGAAAGTCAAATCAGCAGTAGAAAGATGCGTATCTCCATAGTAATTTTGACATTTTCAACTGCTGAGTTCACCGAATGAGATTCAAAAATTGCACTCCAGAAGCCATTACTCTAAAGATTTCAGAATTAGTGTCGCTGATCTGCAGTAGGTAGTATAGTACAATGCTGATTGATAGCCATCCTTTTCCTATTGCTTTCAGACATTATTTTTTTCTGCTCCTCCTTTGATTAAATTAATTACGGGTTCCAAGACAGATTAGAGCTGTACCCCGGGCTTGCTTGATTTCATTTAAGGTCTTCAGTGGTCGCCACTGTTGATCCTAATTTACAGTAGTATGCCGAATCTTCGGTAGTGCTGATTTAGCATTGATCAGCTATATTTTAGTACTCATCTTTGTAATGGTATACTTATCCTTTTGCAGGTCGATGTCAGAAATGATGGTGGACTACGCGCGGGAGCAGGCGGACACGCACTCGGAGGTGTCTGGGGGCACCCAGCTCGGCCGCTACTACGATGATGACAGCGATGCGGATCACCCATTCCATCAGAACCAGTTAGTGTTTTGTAACATGATGAGTCATTTTGGGATTTTATAAGCGATAATGTCCGTGTGGTGTCGGCTAAGAGTAGCACCATCCCATTTCCTCCCGTGGGTGTCGTAAAAGGCGACTAAGGGATCTACCGGAGGATGGGCAGCAGCATCCTCTGAGTACACACATTCAATCCAACTGCGATCGCCAACCCGCCTGCCAAGCGTGGCGATTATGGCAAATCCCCCATTTTTGGGGAGGCCTATTTCCAGCAGTGGACGTTTATCGGCTGATATGATGATTATGATAAGCGATAATAAATAAATATATTGGACATTGACACACAAATTATCTAGAAACATTAAAAGTACCAAAATCAAGTTTGGACTTGTATTATGATGAATCCATGACTCGGGTACAAATATTCATATTCAACATACAAATATTTGTCCTTTACGGGATTCGAACCCGCGACCCTCGGCACAGCAGGCAGGTTCACTACCGACTGTGCTATAGGGCCGTCGAGAGATTGTTAAGTAGGTACTGCATTTCGTAATTAGTTTAGTTCTCAGATTACTAGAGACCTTTATAATTGTGACCTTTAAAATTATATTCAGTAATTTAAAAAGCGCTAAACTTTCCAAAAGAACCATAAATTGTCGATTACTTATCGCTCAAAATTAAAGAGATCTAGAACTATCATAGAACATAAAATCTAAATGTACGAGTATGACGATGAATTGATAAAATGCCAAAGCACCGATCTGTCGGCCACCTATCATCCATTCCAAGGAGTCATAATTGCTTCCACTTCCACCAAACACTTTGCTTTCTCTATCAGGTCATGGTCCCACTCACTGCATCGCTCGGTCAGCCAGCCGTCGCTGGCTCGCTCCGCCACTGAAGTCATGGAGCAGTGGACTGTTCCCGATGGTGACGTCACACCCACTCCAGGCCGCAGGATCAGAGGTGAGGTTCAGGATATTTTGTTCTACGCTACGCTTTGTGAGAATGGGAACGCTTGCAAAATGCCAGGTCAAAATTCGCTCCAAAATCGTTGAGCATGTACGTATATGAAGGGACTACTGAAGAAGTGAAAGAGATAGCAGGTGGCGTTCTGTGAGGCAAGCATGGCAGCGCAACATCAAAGTCGCGCTGGTTACCTCTCTTTTGTCCCGCCTATCATGATAGGCCCTCTGTTGTCTGTGTGTACCCAGTTGGTGCACGTACCTATATTATGCTTATGACTATGTTTCCCGTGGGGGTAGTCAGATAAACTCTAAATATTCCATTTTCAATAGCGTAGCGAGAGGGCAGGGGGGCAAATGCCCCGGGTGGCACTTTACTGGGGGCGGCAAATTCGGGAAAAATATAGATTTATTGAGCCCTGTCTATAACCAATTCGAAGAGAAAAGTCGAGCTCGCTTCGCTCGCTCCAAGTTTCTGTTTTTATTACTGTAAAGAGTTCTGAACTCTGCTCGATCCATAGCTTTCACATGGGCTACTTTGCACATGTTTTGTACGTAACAAGCTCTGGCCCCAACCGATTCGTATTGAGGGGAAAAGTCGAGCTCCCTTCGCTCGCTCTAAGTTTCTATTTTTGCTTGGTTATCAAAACGTGTCGGACCGCAACCCGAATATATGTGCTAAAAAATGTCTTATTTTTGAATTTTTAAATTTGAATGCGGTTGGTAAGATGCGATTTTATACAAGAGATTAATAAAGTATTTGTTTCTCAGGTCCTCAAGGATTGAGCACGTTCACATCGTCCGAGGTCCGCACTTTCCAGGCTTCGAGAGAATGGCGCGAATAATTATATAAAAACAAAAGGTTAATGTTTCAATAGGTAGACTAACAGTTATACTACTTAAACATTTACAGATAATAGTAGATTACACACCGAGGGTTTCCTGCCCTCGGTGTGTAAGAAAGGTCTCAGATCTCAATTAATTGTGTCAACAAACATGTGATCTGAGGCTTTCTTTACTGCCCGAGGTTAGTTTACTATTTTTCTCCTCGACGTAGATGAAAAGCGACAACTTCGTTTAGCGCAGCAGCGGTACGAAAATTGACGCTTTCCGTCCGGAGAGGAGAAAAAGTAATTAACTGTTCATCTAGCCCGAGGTGATTTATTTTTGGTCTAATAAATAAAGCTTGAATTTAAATCGGTATAATTTAGATACTGATTTATTCGGAATGAACCGAGAAAAAAGGCGATCAGAAACCTTGTAAAAACAAGTTGAAAATAATTCTTAATTATCTTTTTCAAGGATATATTGAAGCTCAAATAATTAATGAATCAAGTGATATTTTCACTGCCTTTTATATACGGTATTAACGTATTCCTTAAGGTTTTAAGTAAACTGAATGATTCCGTCCATTTTGAAACTAATTTACCTGTTTTAAGTGACATAATATTATTAGTAAGAAAAATGATTTAAATACAATAATTAATGTTGACTTCACCGTATAACGGTGATGTTATACTAAGAGCAATTTGGAATGACCAAATACAAAAAAAACAAATTATAACTGCATTTCTTCGCTTCAGAGCACGATAAAATTATTTTTTCACCTCACAAGCTCGGAAAGAATCTGTTTATCATTCGAAATCTGAGTGCAAAAGTGCATTTTATCCGCTAGCGTGGAAAGAGTTTTTGAAATTCGAATCTGTCTATTCAATATTTTTGTATACCGCCAATCCACTGAAAATGCTTAATAACTATTTTATGACACTGGCCAGCACAAAAATAAAAACTTTTTTCACCTCAAAAGCTCGGAAAGATTCTGTTTATCGTTCGAAATCTGAGTGCAAAAGTGTATTTTATCCGCTAGCGTGCAAAGAGTTTTTGAAATTCGAATTTGTCTATTCAATATTTTTGTATACCGCCAATGCACTGAAAATGCTTAATAACTATTTCATGACACTGGCCAGCACGAAAATAAAAACTTTTTGAAATGTTCTTTTTAGCAATTAGCTTTTTTTCCACGCTGTTGTGAGGTGAAAAATTGTGTGTTTCGCTCGGCTGCAAAGTTATTCTGCGTCTCGTACCTTTGAAACCTTCGCTAAACGCTCAGGATTCTATTATTTGAACCACTCGCTTCGCTCGTGGTTCAATCCTAGAATCCTTCGCTTGCTCAGGTTTCAATAAAAGTACTCGCGCCAAAAAGCAACTTTGCAGCCTAGCAAAACAAATAACTATTAAAATTTAGTATAACATCATCGATTATAATTAATTTACCATTTTACAAAAAGGTCAACTAATAGTATATCTTCTATTTTATATTTTAAGATAGACAATAATACAATGCATATAAAATTTTATTATAATGTAAACTAACATTGTGCCAAAATAAATTGTTTAAAATAATGCTTCCTAACAAACAACCCAGTTTTCCCGTAATGATATTATTACTGATGTACCTTAAATTATAATGTCATCATTACATCTCTTGTACATTATTTACTTACCTACCCATGTAATTACTTACATAGATTACAATTTTATTAAGTACCTATGGTTTAAATATATCTGACTAAAATTATTGTCGAAAAATTTTAGTCAAATCTTTTTTTGCAATAGGTATAGTCGTAGTTCTACAGTATTCGTAATAAACAGGATCAGTGTATTTTTGTAATTCTTTCATATATATCAATTTATTAGATAATCTGCTACCTTTAGTTGTAAATAAATAATTTAATTATTTTTAGTTTAATAATGTGTTTAAAGGGATGTTACTAAAAACCTAGCAGCCAAGGCAAGACGTCTATAAAATGATAGAAAATCTTATTATAAATGTAACGATCTTCTGTAATTTAATGTGAATGGACTAACGATTTGGTAGGTACCTACTGGAAAAATGTGGTATATATAAAATACTTTTGCAATTTAACAATCGCAGTCCATCAATTATAATTATTTAGGCATTTGGAAAATGATTGTCTTATTTCGTTTTTTTCGGAATTTGAATACATTCTTGCCTTGATTGCTATGCAATGCTGGGAACTAAAGGGCAATGGTAATTTTGAAAATGTGCTCAACTAACGGTTGTTTATGTAATTATACATACTAGGTGTGTATTTTACAGTGAATATAATAAATTACTTAATGCAAGAGGTGGTAACTATATTTGGTAATACTGTTATAAGGACGGTGTGAAATGAAAGTATTGGGACATAAAATGTTTGATTTGTTAATAGAGAGTCTTTGTATAAATCTACAGCCATTTTATTTAGTGCATAGTGCTAAATATTAGCTACCGCCACTTTATTATTATCAAAAAATTAAAAGATTTTTGCTAGTGAAGAAATTCTAGAGGACCCACTTATTGTATAAGTTTTTTAAATGTTGACATAAAATCTGATGACCATGTGGTGCTAAGAAATAAAACTATTATAAATAGGTACTTACTTATCAATAAAATGTGAGTTTACTTTACATGTAGATTTGTATTTACAAACCCGATTGTATTTTGATATTTCAATATACGTACATATTTTAACAAAATGTTGTTTTCGTTAATATTGACTTCAGATTTTGTGTATGATGATAGAACATCTTTGGGAGTCTTGTTGTAGGTTTGTTATTGGGTGGTCGCGCGTCTGTTGCCTGCTCCTCGGCTTACATCGAAGCTCCAATTATATGGTGGCTCCAAGTGTTTTTTTTAAAACCCCTTTAACTCATCGAATACCAAACACTTTTGCAATGTAAACTAGACAGTTGCAAAATAGAATAAAATCTATAAAAAAAACAGCTTGGTTGGATAAGTTAATATTTATGATAGACAGTCGAACCAACGAACGCGTCGAAAAACAATTCAACCAGGTAAGGCCGCTAAACTCTATCCACCTACGCACACTGAGATAATTTGTATGACGCCTCATCAACCTAAGAAATTTGGCCCGTTTTGTTTTATACTGTAGAAGCGAGAGGTTCAATCTATATACTTTATCTAAGGAACCTTGACCGAGAACCTGAGAAGAAGTATCCAGCAATAGATTGTGGCCAACACAGCGAAGCTGACGGTTGAGATGGAAAATAAGTCGACTATTCACACATTTTAGAATTTTATTAAAATCATTTAAATAAACTGACAAATGATAGATTCATGAATTTATTTCGATTTCATTCCAATTTTAGAATTTTCTCTACAAAAAACGTAAGTTTCAACATTCATAGTTCAGGGATTGTTTTCTTACAAAGCATTTTCACAATTATTATTCAAATATCTTGCACAAAATGTGATTTTAGATGCGACTTAAAAATTAAGCTTTAATGTTTAAAATGGACGTAAACACATATACAGTTATATGACAAAAATGTATATTACAATGATCCTTAATACTCAAAAACAATGATAGTTATATAGTAACAGCATTTACAGGTTAGCTAAAACCATCATAAAATGTTATAGATAAAAACATTTAAATTCATTTTATTTAAAAACTTTAATGACCCTCGCATAATGAATAGTTACTAATAATGACAGGCTTTAAAATGTAGGTACTTTTTCCTAAATATTTAGAGAAACATTAAACCGCTCTTTATTAAATTTATGTACACTTTAATATCAATTCCTATTCTATCTAGCATATCAATCACGGAAGTCCGTCCAGTTAGATTTTCCAGACTCAAACAGACATTATATTGTTTCTGAATTCAAAGCAAAGTTTCGACATCTATTGATTGCTTCTAAACTATTATAAAACTGGTGAGACTGTACATTGAAGATACCATTTACAAAAAAAAGATTACGATACCCTGACTCGAAATCAACTTTTTTTATAAATTTTGTCTGTCTGTTTTTCTTTTTTTTTTGTATGTTTGTTTGTTTGTTAGAGCATCACACAAAAACTACTGAACCGATTGCGATGAAACTTTTTTTTTTGATAGCTTATGATCTGACTTTAAATCTTTTAATCTATTTGTGCGGACGAAGTTGCGGGTAAACACTAGTTGATCACTAAACTTAAGAGTAGAGAGAATAGGTCCAGGTAATGGATGCCGAATTTCTGCTCTGAATTCAGAACAGAACGACAAAATTGTTTTATTCATAAATTAAATTTCGTGATGCTGCCATGCCGTAAGTACCTAAAATATGAACTAAGTATACCTAATTGCTTACAATTTTAAATGTTTAAATAATATGCACTGTTGAGAATTTACTCTAAAAAAATTACTATGTTATATTATAATTTAATAAATCCATTCTAAAAGTAGATGAGATGTAACGAAAGAAAATTTTTAAAATTATATTTTCAAGAATCTGTCACATTCTTCTAAGTTCATGCCGAGACCGACCAGTCGGGAAGCATTAAGTCGCTACGCATCCCACCGAGCGAGGTCATGCAGCGATTCCGCCATGACGACAATGTCATCGGCAAAACGCAGGTGTGAGATGTACCTACTCGCCTTCTCATGTCGAGCCAGAGGCGGTATACGTCGGTGAGGCGGCGATAGAAATTGTGCAAGACTATGTCTACCTTGGACAGACTATAAAGACTAGGTCGAAACAAGGAGGCCGCTAGGCGCATCCAACTAGGATGGGCTGCTTTCGGGAAACTACGTCATATATTCTCCTCGGCCCTACCACAATGCCTTAAAACGAAGGTGTTCAATCAGTGCGTTCTGCCAGTGATGACCTATGGTGCGGAAACGCGGACCCTGACGATAGGACTAGTTCATTAATCCAAGTTCGCTCAGCGAGCTATGGAGAGAGCTATGCTCGGTGTTTCTCTGAGGGATCACATCAGAAATGAAATGATACGTCAGAGAACTAAAGTGGCTGACATAGCTCAGAAAATTTGCAAGCTGAAGTGGCAATGGGCTGGTCATATCTGCCGAAGAACTGACAACCGATGGGGTGTCAGAGTTCTAGAGTGGAGACTGCGAACTGGTAGGCGTAGTGTGGGACGCCCTGCTGCCCGCTGGACAGACGACCTAAAAAAAGGAGCGGGGAGCGACTGGATGAGGAAGGCCGAGGACAGAGTCTTTTGGCGCGCCTTGGGAGAGGCCTATGTTCAGCAGTGGACGATGATAGGCTGATGATGTCATATTCTTCATCAATAAAGCAACTTGAAAATAATGTCCATGACCACATGGAATAACTGCTTGAATTGCCGAAAAATATCTACACACTTCGTTGTATATATTTTTACCAATTTTTATTATCATCATCATTCTAGCCTATATATACGTCCTTCTGCAGGGCACAGGCCTACTCTGAAGGAGGGTGTATGGGCATGGTGTGTGTCCATGGAATAGTAATGGAATAGAAAATATCGAAATTCAGATGAGGCAAATACTTCAAGGGGTAAGTTTGTCATTTCAATATATCGGAAACTATTGAATATTTAAAGTCCGAGATGTCAAAATTTAGACGAACTTGCCTCCTTGGTAACTTGTCCTATTTGAACTTACCCAATTAGTGCATATTGTTTAAATAACATCGTAATTATGTTTTTTAACACTTACTCTGACAAACATTTTCTCAACGACCAGGAAATTAAGTTTTCTTTACCCTGCTCCAAAGACTTTCAAAAATTAGTACCTGGGCACTTTGAGAAAATGTTATCAAATCTAGCACGCACGCACGCACGGTAGTGACAAGGGCCAAGTAACCAAACACATCTGAATTGGTTATTGGTTTGGCCTATCTACGATATGAAGTAAGTCGAAGGTCCCATTCGTCAATATTTGGCATTTCTTTTAACGACATTTTTGGCATTCTACTCAATTATGTGTTAATATTATGATATTTAAAATGCCAATGTATGTCAATAAATACAGATTTGGCTTAATAATTTACAATCATTATGTTATTAGCATAAGTTAGTTTGTTTATGATCTTGATTAAGATCAAGGAAAGAACATAATAAACCAATCAATAAAAAAATATGTAGTAAAAATTTCTACCTGGCTGTAAAGTAAGAGAAGAGTTGGGTAGAGATTGTTTACAGTCAATTATTATACATTGGGCCCTGGTCCATCAAAGGTGAGATTAAATATAAGGTTTACTATCTACATTTTCCTCTTACCAACAAAATGGTGTATATATACCAAGTTCGACATTAACTAGTATTTTGTCACGGTTCGTAGAGACAAACATTATGATGTATATGCCTTTTTAAAATAAGATTCCTCTTTATCGTTAGCTCTATCTACAATTAAACTTGGAGTATTATAGATTTGAACACTTTTATGATCATTTCTGATCTGTTATGTAAATAGTTCAGTTATACTTATATTTGACTGATGGATCCAAGGGATTGACGTCTTCTTGTAACTTGTTTCCAGAATCTTCTCTCGAATTGTTTTTCCTGTAAGAAAACTTATAAATTTGGTAAGTAATATTTTTGATAAGTAGGTACATGTTACTTCAAATCTTATGCTATTTAATAAGTAAACTTTTCAAACTTGCTAGATAATGGTGGTGATTGTTGAGTAATGTGGTTTTCTCTTAATGACTATTAGTGGTTATTTAAAAAAAAACAGTGTACTTACATGATAAATTTGACGGATCACACATATTAGTAACAGATATGTAGGATTGTAGGGCAACCAAGTTTTTTTGGAATGGTGCCAATTTTTTTTAACATGGAATGAGACACAACTTGGTGCTTTTCATAAAAAATATATTTATTAGGTTCTTAATAAAACCAAAAAACTTGGCGCATTTTACAGCTTGGGATGAAGACTGGCCGGTCCGAAAAGTTGAAAACAATTGATAGGGTAATGGATAATAAACTTCACAAAAAATTTCCAATCTTGCGCCGAAATTATTAAAAAATAAAAGTAGGTAGGTACTTAGTTATTAAAGCCTACTGACCATACGTGAACATCGATTTAAATGAGTCCAATATCACTTAATTAAATATTCTTAAACTTCTAGAAGAAACAACCAGTCCCCTCCTTTTATATCGAATTGAAAGACAGGGATATAAAATATAGCAAAGCTGCAGGATGAAGAATGAAAAGCGTAATGACCTTTTTATTTAAAAATATATTTTCGAGAACACTCGTTTGAAAACGGACAGATCGATTCAAACAGAACAATTTTGCATAAATTTTAAGCTGGATTTAAACTTCTTTAGTGTAAGTAAAGAATTGACATTAATTTTAGTACCAAGACAATCACACGATGATTAACAATTTTATAAAATAACAAAACTTGGTATTTTAAATAAGGAAGTCTTAAGTAGTCATGAAAGTACTAGATGTTGTGGTTTTCAATTAATAATAGGACAAATAAAAGCTTGTAAAAATGGTGACTCAGCCCGCGGCCTACTTTTTCTAAAGCAACCCTCATCACTACGTTACGCTAAAATTAGGTTTTTGCAATCTTTAATTTATCTTAAAGAAAATTTATTTTTATTGTAAAAACCAAAATGTTGTCTCTTTTATATGTTGAAAGTTCAGCAAAACTTAGGTATAATATAATCGATTTTAAGTATTAAACACTTATAATGTCAAGTTTAATTCGATGGAGTATAAACTGATACTTCTGAAACATTTTATTATTTCAGTTATCCCCCGAGAAAATATCCCATAGGGGCGAAAATTTAAATCAAGTATGAATTTTGTCTTTGGATTATTTCTTTCTATTACAATTTCCCCCCTAAATATAGAAAGAAAGAAAGAAAGAAAATATTTTTATTTGCATACACAACAAAACACACAGAAATAATTATTTATAGGAATGATCCGAAAATTTACATTTTGGAAAGTCTTACGTCTGCTTCTCTGTCTGCAGTTCACTCCATTGAAAAACAAGTACATAGTTTAGTTTCAAAAGTGAAGATAGATTCATTCAAACATTAAAATATTTAACTAAAAATGTTTTTAACTAACAATTTTAAATTTAGTTCCTAAAAGATTCAATTTTCAAAAGGCAATTTTATTGGCCATTACAATGACTAAAATTTTACATACCTACTCACGTCTCACTCTCACTACTCTTTTCAATTTTTCATTATCTAGTTAAAACCTTATCTCGTTAGTTTTATCACGGGAAAAAATGCAATTCCGTTAGTTTCAAAATTATTTTTTTATTCAAGTTCATTCATTCACCGTGTTAAAATTCTATTATTAATTAATGAAGTAGTATTAAATCTATTTAAATTCAAATTTGAATATTATTGTTTCAATAGCTTTAGTAGCATTTTCTAAAATGATTAAAATGTTCTTAAGAAAAATTAATAAAGTCTAAAAACATTAATTGATATTTATAGCCAGGAAGTCTTTTCTATATTAAAAATATTTTAAAATGGAGAAAAATGTCTCCTTAATTATTTTATGAAATATAATATGCAGTTGCTGTTATGTGGCATATTTATATTTAAGTACATTAGGCATTATCAGTGTCGAAAGTATCATTTGTATAACTTCTATAATTAACAAAACATAAAAATATTTTATCTTTTTTAGGTTTACCTGCAAAGAATATGTTATTTTCAGTACCAAACCCCAAATCATATAAATATAAATATACGCTGGTGAAAAACCCGCAACAATTAAAACCCCCGTCCCAAAATAACCCAAAGAAAAAACTTCCCGTCACTTTTAAATTTAAATCCAGCTGTATCCGGCCGAAAGCTCGTGCTGTGCGTGCTTGCTTGCTTAGGTAGCTGCTTACACATAGCCATTGACAAAGCATATCTTGTAATATCCATTGTTGCTCACAGTGGTGCGTCGTGGTGAAAACGGGCGGGTCGCTGATGTACCCAGGAGCAGGGGCTCGCGCCGTGGGCTATCGGAAGAAGCGCGACGTCGGATGAAACCCATTCTGGAAATAGTTTATCAATTAGATCTTGTTAATTACTTGTTTATTGACAGCTCCTATTATTTTTGAGATGGTATAAGATTTTGCTCGTTGTTTCTCTGAGAGATCACATCAGAAATGAAGTGAAGGTCCAAGAACTAAAGTGGTTGACATAGCTCAGAAACTTAGCAAGCTGAAGTGGCAATGGGCTGGTCATATCTGTAGGTAGTGAGTACTTACATCTTCCCGTTCTGGCATAGAGAGCGCGTCCGCGAACGCATCGTCTGAGCTTCCACTCGTGCCAGTTGTCCTTCTCCATAAGTAATAAGTAGGTATAGTGAGTACTTACATCTTCCCGTTCTGGCATAGAGAGCGCGTCCGCGAACGCATCGTCTGAGCTTCCACTCGTGCCAGTTGTCCTTCTCCATAAGTAATAAGTAGGTATAGTGAGTACTTACATCTTCCCGTTCTGGCATAGAGAGCGCGTCCGCGAACGCATCGTCTGAGCTTCCACTCGTGCTAGTTGTCCTTCTCCATAAGTAACAAGTAGGTATAGTGAGTACTTACATCTTCCCGTTCTGGCATAGAGAGCGCGTCCGCGAACGCATCGTCTGAGCTTCCACTCGTGCCAGTTGCTCCATCTCCATAAGCTTCGTTTCGCTTTCTGGAACTAAACAAAATATGTTCACACGATGAAATTATATGCACAGTAGTAGTACCTACTTGCGCGCTACTGCGCAATGTCTGCAACGGGCATAACGTATAGTGTCGCGGGGCCAGCTTATGTTTGTTTTGTGTAGCTTAATGTGTCGCCGTATATGTACATCGGTAAGACTTATAAACCTACTACTACTGTATTACTGTACTGTACTCACGTTTCCAAGCATATACAGAATTGCGCGAAGTAGTATGCGGGGCGGTGCGGCGGGGGCACGCGCGGCACAGAGTTACTGCGTCTGCGCTCGCCACGCGTCGGAGCAGTGACTTCTGGCATGCCGCGCGAAACGACCAGCGGTCTGACTCTCCACCCTGCTGGTAGAGGGGAGGGGATATTGAAACAGAACATTATAAGAGGGGTTAGAAGTGCAAAGTAGGCGTGGAATGTTAAAGTCGATTCTCAGTTTTATCTGGATTAGAGGTCAGACTACACTTTTGTAATAATTGCATTAAACTACAACAATTTTAGGATCCACTAATCCCGGAATCAATCAAACGTCATCTACCAAACTTGTGACGAAGATTCGTAGATTCATCACATTGTTTTTGCTGGTTGGATATTTCGAGTGACGCAAGTTTGATCCTCGAAACAGTTTTGTGTTAGACAAAATTCTGCTATCATTATGATTAGAAATAAGCGTAGCAATGTCCAGTTATTAACTCTTGAAGCCTTACCCAAGACACCTCCTGGTCTGCCAGCATGTCCTTCCCCTGTTCGAGGGCCAACCTCATCTCCACTCGAGGACTGAGTCGTTCCTGCTGTGTCGGTGGTTTCTGTTCCTCTTGCTGCGTACACTCCTCGACCGCTGGTGCTGGCTCCGAAGCTGTTTAGTTAAGTTTACATTATTGATTGAGACTATACTGCATTCCAAATAAGGTCGACGAGATTTTCCTATTCCTAATTACTTTCTGGCCAATTCTGACAAGCAAATATAATTTATTCACCAGAAAGATGTACTATCCGACATATCTTGGACGTTACTAAAGCTGTTCTAAGAATAAGTGAGAGTGAAATAAGTCAGAAATAAATGAAACAGTCTCATAGGTAGTTACTCTCTTTTGTGTGATTCACTTGTGATTCATAACAATGGGTATATGTAGGTATATGGATGATGTTTTATGTATATGGATGACATGATAATCAAAAGTCCAAAAATTCCCAAGGAAAAACATCTCGTCACTTTTAAATCCTGCCAAAAGCTCTTGCTGTGCGTGTCTGGTTGCTTTGTATATGGATTACATTATAATCTATCGCTCTCTTTCTGGTTCTCTTAAATATTTATTTTGTAATTGTTATCCATATATAAAAACCACGTCAGAGGCCGTAAGGCGGTTTGAATAAACTCTGACACCAGGGCTTTGCAGCCCACTCGATAAGAAGAAGAACAGAAAGTCATCACTACCTGGGGAAAGTTGATGTAGTGGCGTAGGGTTGTGTATTGTGGTACGCTCGAGTGTGGAAGGCGTGCTGGCCGAGCTGGCCGAGCCCCGACGACCGCCGGCCGCAACGGCACGCGCCTCCGCATACTCTTTTGAAACTGGTGGAATCACGATCATAAGTTAGTAAAGAAACTATGCTAGTATAAAAGTGTTACTATCCTCAAGGGGTGCAAGGAAAGAGCCTCCCCACACGACGCAACCTATGAGTCCGTCTGGCGCACCCTTGACAGGTAAGTCTATTCTATTTTTATTTAATGGCGTTTCCTTGTTAGATTTCGCCAGTGTCAAGTAGTTTGATGGAGTGTCTATCCAATCTCGAGGATTGTTTTTGAGTAAGAACAACTGAGAAGGATTTTGGAGCCTCGTGGCAGGCTGAGACGCCAACCGCGCGAACACCACGCGAGAGACAAGCGTTCGAGGCAAACCCTGCAACGTGACTCGACAGGTAAGTCTCAATATGATCATTGATGACTGGTTAATCTGTCCACTACAGCATAAGTATTGTCATGCGATATGGCTCCTTCTGACAAGAAAGTAGCAGCAAGTTATGCACTGATCTGGGACTACAAAATTCTTTGAGCTTCTACTTCCCATGTAATTGAATTTCCCATAGTTTGCGAGGCATCAATTATTGGTCATCTATCGGTCTCTTCACCACCAACCATTAGATGAAACTGAGGCCAGATGCAAGCCCATATTGCATTTAAAAAAAGGTATCTACTGGTGCTTCTACTGTCAACATACATATCTCACGCCACTATCCCACAGGGGTAGGCAGAGACTACGGCTCGTCAAACACTACAATTCTGATATACTTATTTCGCCTCGTCCTCTTTTACACATCTCTTCATGCACTTCCGTGTCGGTTGAGAGTGCTACGCACTTGTCCTTTCCGGACAAGACCATGTGGTGATATTACCATATTGTAAGGGCATTGAAGGTGCTTCGTTGGTAGGTGTCCTGTCTGGGCTCAGCTCTGACGCGACGCCACCACCTCGCCCCCCGCCAGCATCCGCTGCGTCGCCCGCACCCCCGCCCCCTGCTTCTGCGAAATTGTACACCTACAGTCTTCAGGAATAAGGATGTATTTGTGAATTGATTTCCGTAAGTTTGTTGTAACGTGTTGATACTAGTTTTAATTTGGAGAAGTTGGTAAAATTTTGTTGTCAGATCTTCTGTTTGCTTTGCACCAAATGTAGTTGGTTAAATAGTATGTGTTTATTAAATAAAACGATTAATATAGGTGGGGTGCCAACTCTACATGAAGTCATGCAAGGGTTTATATTGAAGAGTCGTATATTTAAGTATAAATAAATAATTTGTCTAACATAACATCGTTGTGTTTGATATTTACTTATTTTTAAATATTGCATGCATCGTGCTTTGCATAATATAATATAATATCGACTATTCAATAGTGTTTTTATGTTAACAGACTAGGGTCTTTAAACAGCCATCTTCTCACCTCCGATCAATGGTCAAGTTGTCCATTTCGCTGTTAACATTGTATTTATGTTAGTATTTGTTCGGTTTGTTTCCGAAATTAGTGTTTTTGTTAGTTTTGTCAGTGTTACTTTATATTTTTCCTTTCATTCTGTCCATTTAAACTTGATCAATGTTTCGTTTCTTTCATACTGTAACTTTTATTATTACAATAGCATGTTTTGTCCCAACATAACATTCTAGATTCGTCGTAAATAGACTCTCAATTATTCTTAATAATGTACCTACTTAATAATGCACTAAAATATTACATTGTCGAATCGTCTACATATGCAAGACATTGTATCACAAAAATCGTTGTAAAATTTTAAATTAGCATTAGGTATCTAAAATATCTGACAGTAATCCAGTAAACTAAGTAAGTAAGTAGTTATAAGTGCATTGTATCATATTAAGAACATTATTGTACACTTAGTAAGCAAAATAAATATTTGATTTGATTTGATTTAATTTGAACTATAATTCCATAACCACATTCATCAGCGTTCATTACCATGTCGAGCACGCATAAATATTGTCCAGTGAAAAATATCATGTCATCCATGTAACTTACCTATTTCGGAAGCAGAGGGCGTCAGGTGCGGCGCGTCGCAGCAGTCGTCAGCATCTACGCCACGCCCGCTGCCCTGCGCCAAGCGCCGCACCAGCGGACGAGTCACAATGTGAGATATAACCTAGCTACTTTCTACGCGCGAGAGGTATTTGCCAATAAGCCAACACTGCGTCGTTCAATTTTGAATTTTTGATACCGAACACGGATTTCGTTTTCCATAACAGTTACACACGCCTGGCTGTTCATGAAGAGATAAAAAAAGGGTTTTATGGAAAACTCTAAATAGGTCCCTTATTGTACGTATGATTTTATTATTGATATAAGTAGAAAGCGTCTAATCAAAATGTATTTCACTATCTTTTATTATTTCGTATATTAGACAGTGGCAAAGTTGAAAATGACTAGCTAAATAATGTTATAAATAGAGCGTTATATATAATCATTAAGATATAATATATATATCCTAATAAGTGATACTAATAAATTTTGTATTATTCGAGTAAATTCAATGTTACATGATAATAATATTGTAGATATTGTAGGTTCATGCAACAAGCATGCTCAATCCGTCAACAACTCTTCATTTGTGGTTATTGGCATGCTATATTATTATCACACTAAAATACATTCAGCAATCATTATCGTCAATCAAAATTGTACTTTAAATCTTTTACAGTCAGTACAATGTTGAGCGATGATAAATGTAAGAAGCTATGAACAACTAATACCATTGATTGGTGAGGATTGGTTTCGCTGAGCTCAGCAGTTAACAATTTAAAATTATTATGGAGAATGCATCTTTCTACTGATTATTTGACTTTCAAAAATCCTCGAGTATGATTAGCAGCAGCAGCAGTAGAAAGATGCATATCTCCATAGTAATATTGGCATTTTCAACTGCTGAGCTCAGCAAATGAGTTTCAAAAATCGCAATCCAGGTCCAAAAATGTTGGATCAAGACTTATTAATTTGTATAGAAACATAACTAAATAGTATTGCAAAGAAACTTAAGTTCTTCGAACTTTTGACTGTACTGTCTATTGCAATCCATTGGATGTAAGATGATCGCTAGAAAATCGTTCTAGGATGATCGTTAACCAGTTGAAGCAAAGAGTCGAAAATGAAAATGACGGATCATCATTCTGATTAACATGTTGTATTTACCAATTAATGTCACTATTACTCAAGGTACAAGCCTCCTAGGTATTCACCTGGTCATCAGAGTTGGTGGGGGTTTGTTTGTTGTCCTCACTTTCACTATCAGAGAACTCCTCTTCCAGTAGGGGTTCCAGTCTTCTCCTGAAAACATCCCTACATTACAAATTTTATTATTAGTCTCTTTTTGAAATTTTTAGTCACTTTAAATCCAATATGTCTCATAAAACAATAACGAGTACAGTACTACTTCGTTTAAATAAGTCTCATGGATGCATGTGCGGTTGAATATTTTTAAGTTCAATCAGGATGCTCTACGAGTGAGCGGCAAAAATGACCCGATTCTATTGATCCATTGATTTCGCGCCTAACGAATTGAAAATTGGTTATTAGACTACAATGTTATCAATTTCACACTTTAAACTAATAAAACATAGGGTTGATTATATCAATGGTGTTGTGCTTGGGAAATTTTTGTCCCTGTCTGCGCGAACGTTGTCGTACTGTACTATAAAAATGTATTTTGATTTTAATGTACGCTTACCTAGGCAACAGCGGTCTTAAGGTTGTAGGTCCAGTGATAGTTGGAGCCATGAGGAGCTCATCCATCATCAATTCCGTATCATCATCACCGGCGTACGATGAAGAAGACTTTGTTGGTGACTGCAATGGTGAAAAGATCTGGTCATACCAATTAAGACGCATAATGGAATTAATCGATAACGATATTGATACCGTGTATGAAAGTGGAAAAAATATTTGTAAGGGTTCTATTAAGAATATGAACGTTAGGATATTATTAAAATAAAACTTAACTTAAAATTAAACTAAGCTTAAGTTTTAAAAGGTTGTCTCAAGACCTACTTCACCTGGTTTCCTTCACTATTAAGTGACACTTACATCACTAACATCTTCGTCATCTTCTTCTTCATCAGAAAAGCTCATTAATGTTAATCCTCCATTAAATCTCTTGCTGTAAACTTTTGTCTGTTGACGCACTACCCTCTGATGACAAAATAACGCAACCCGGGTTACGTTGTTTTGTCGTGCACCTGCTCATATGAATTCTCGTACCCTGTTCTATCATGTAAACAATCAAAAATAATTTTACCTCTTTTATTTAAGAAAATCAAAATAACGTAACCCTAAAATTCACCCCTATTTTTATAATACTGCCACAGCTAAGTAACGTAACCTATGGTTACAGTGTTTTGTCGTGATACGTCTTGAGAAGTAAAAGTTTACGTGGTTTTGTCCTGGCAGATCGGCGCACGAAACTCTCGTGACAATACGACGTAATCATAGCTTGCGTTATTTTGTCATGTTCGATCGAATTTTGCAAGTCGTGACAAATTAGCGGATTGTAGTATTGTAGTATTGGAGTATCCATCGGATGTCGATGAGAGACAGTTGCGTATGCGCATTTCACACCATACATACTTAAATCAAAACAAAAATCCGAATACAATGATGGAGAACGAGGTAAGCATTTGTGATTATTTTTTATTTAACAGTTTAAGATAAGTTTAAGATTCCTACATTGACATGTTATTTTAATTCTAGGTTGATCGAATTTTCGTCTTAAAAACTTGGTACGTAAAGTGAACCATCTCAATATCACAACAGACCTTTTGATGTCAAAGTCAAGGATAACCCCGATCGAAGATAAAGAAGACTTAAAAATACCCAGACTTGAACTTTTAGGCTACCTTATAGGTAGCAGACTTTTGAAGTATGTCAAAACTAACCTGAAAGCTACAATTTCAAAACAGGTCTTGTGGACAGATAGTCTCATCGTGTTAGCCTGGATGAAATCCAGTAGATTGCTACCTCCATTCGTTTCACGGCGTGTCAATGAAATCAAACAGAGTAAGGATATTGAAATGAGGTATGTTAACACTGAAGTGAACCCAGCTGACATAGCTACACGACCAGAGCTATGGCACCGAAAACAAGAGCTTTGGTTCAAAGGTCCCGAGTTCCTTCTGGACACTGAAGAAAGATGGCCAAACATTTTGCAAAGTGAAGAAAACGTTTTTTGTTCAGCTGGGGAGGGTCTAGACGTTGTGGACGGTCCAGAAATGACTACAAAAGGATATGAAGACTCGCCTGAGGATGAACTACATAATGATCAGGAATCCCCCTGTATAATAGATCAAACTGAAATAGAACACAGGTCTGGAAATGAAAGTTTTATACAACAAATAAAGAGACTACAAAAAGAACATTTCCCAAAAGAAGCATTGGGTAGTGTAACAGATCTGTCTAGAAACCTGGATCTCTTTCTCGATGTGGACGGTATCCTTCGGAGTAGAGGTCGCATGGCAAATACAAACTGGCCATATGACATGAAACATCCTGTACTTCTACCTAAGGATTCTGACTTTACTCGAAATGAGATTAAGAAAGTTCATAAGGAAAACTATCATGTAGGTGCGTCACATACACTGAGTTTAATAAGACAACATTTCTGGATTCCGCAGGGAAAAGCAGTAGTACAAAAAATGTTGAAGAAATGCCCGCAGTGTATCAGACATGGTGGTGGACCATACAAGTTGCCGCCAACACCAGCATTGCCTCCGGAAAGAGTTAACTATAGTGCACCATACTCGTATACAGGAGTCGATTATTTTGGGCCATTATATGTTGACACAAACGAAGGAAAGAAGAAGAGATGGGTATGTCTATTTACATGTCTTGCGGTACGAGCTATCCACCTGGAAGTGGTCCAAGATTTGACAGCAGAAGAGTTTCTTTTAGCATTGAGAAGGTTTATTTCAAGCAGAGGAATTCCTGAAATGATTGTCTCAGACAATGCCCAACAATTTAAGTTGACAGCTGAAGTTCTCTCCGGTGACTACTGTACCAGTAAACAAATCAAATGGAAGTTCATTCCTCAATTGGCTCCATGGCACGGAGGGTTTTATGAAAGACTCGTTGGAATAGTCAAGTGTTGTATGAAACGTACGCTAGGCAAACATTTGCTAAACAATAATCAGCTGATGACTATCTCGAAGGAAATTGAAGCAGTCGTTAACACTAGACCTCTGACCTGAGTGGACTCTTGCACGGATTATGTACTAAAGCCCTCAGATTTCTTGAGTTTGGGAAAATGTCTAAACTTAGACTGTACTTTAGAAGATATACCTCTGAGTGGAACCTCTAAAAAGCAGATCTTACTTGAAGGTTGGAAAAGAGGACAGAAGATACTAGAAGAATTCAAAGATATGTTCGTGAACCAATATCTTCTCAGTCTGAGAGAAAAATATAAACATTCATACAAGCAACCAAGAGTAAAGGCAGAGAGTGTACCTCATATAGGAGATGTAGTACAAATCAAAGGAGACTCAAGAAATCGAGAAAATTGGAAGGTCGGTAAAATTGTTTCTTTGATCAAGGGTGCAGATGGCGCATGTCGGGTAGCAAGAGTACAAGTTGGAAAATCAGAATACATTCGCTCTATAGCTCATCAGTATCCTTTGGAGACTGATTTAGAGGATAATATCAGGGGAAAGGAGGTAAGCGCGGACATAACGGTACCTGAACAAACAAAAACTTTACCTTTTGACCCAATGGAAGTAGACTTGAGAGAAGTGTCTCATTATGCATGTAAAAAATTATTAATCATTAAAAATACTAATTTCAGCAACGATTTTTTTATTTTTGAGCCATTTAAAATTACCGAAGTCACAAAAAGAAAACTTTTTTTTTCAAAGTGTGTATATTGATCATACAATTAACCACACAAATTTTTAGAAAAATCGGTCCACAAACTACAGAGTAAATTAAAAGTTTATAAATACACAATAAAAACTTAAAACGCGTTTTCCTCAACTCGGCTATTTTGAGGTTGCGTTGTTTTGTCATGAGAGGGCAGCGCAGTAAAAGCTAGCAAGAGATTTAATGGAGGATTAACCTTAATAAGCGTTTTTGCAACTGACGTATGAGTGTCAGACACGTTTCAGTGATTGAGTTGATTGTCATTGACGCTCACCGATAATGTCCCATGTTCTGAATCAGGTAGGTTATCAGACAAGTCTCCAGAAGAAGGAGTTCCCCATGCATCCTCGCCACTCGCTCCACTTCCCTCCCCTGTCTCGCCTGTCCCTTCTTCAGTTCCAATTGCAGACTTCCAATCACTAACGCCAAGACATCTGTTTACATGGATGATGTTATTAGAGACGAGTACGTCGACGTAAGACTAAACATTTGAAATAACATAAGTAAAAAAATTATTACTAATTATTGAATGTTAAAACTATATTTTAATTAGATACCTGTCTACTTTTATCTAAATATATATAATTCTTCAATTTAATTGAATAGCAGGCACTGACAGACACAAATGTAATATAATTAAATCTAAAAAGTACTTGTTAGGTTGTTCTAATATTGTGTAAATTCTACGTAAATTTTTTATGTGTCTATAACACGAACGCTACTTTTATTTCTAAAATGGAAATACAAATTCAAGTTTGAAATATTAGGTATTTCATTCATTCTATGATTAATATTAAGAACACACATACAATTATTAAAAATATACCTACAACTAAAATATCAAACGATTCTAAAATTAATTAATTTAGTGTATTTCCTGTAACAACATTAACCCATTGTCCAATTATTATTCTAGCAAAAAAATTTTTTAATAGGTACCCATGAGCAGCCTATGATCGTCATAGACACCAGACTTTGCAAACTTTAAGCCTACTAAGTTATAGTCTCTATAAGATAAATTTGTAGCCTACACATTGATTACAATACTATTCAAATTGAATCTTCAATTTTACTATATGAAAAAACATACGGAAATTTAAATTACACGCACACAATACTCATCGTGTTTGATTTCGCTCCAATGTGTCTGAATTGAACCTAATGTAAATGAAAAAAAATAATTATTATACGAGGTCCGAAGATACAACATTTTAAAACATAATAATATTATGGAGAGAATAATCCACCATGCTGCTTATTAGATACCATATCCTTACCAGACAATATATTACAGAAAATATTGGAGAAAACAAAAAACATAAATAAATAAAACTGTGTGTAGTGTATCGCTCGCATGTACAAACTGTTTATATGTAATCATAGCTAAGAGCGTATCGCCAACAAACTGTTCAGCAGTTTGGCGAATTTGTATTTTATGTAATAGCAGTTGTAAGATTGAAGTTAAATAAATAAAAAAATAAAAAAAAGACGTGGAAAATGAAAAAACAATCAACAGCCACGAACATTTCTTTTCTTTCTAAACTTGGAAAGTTTTCATTAGTTGTCGGGACATTTTCTTCGAAACTGATGATAAATTGTGAATTATTCAGCTTTTCGATCATCTACGTTAAGATTATCGAGAAGCTGAAAAAGTCTCGATTTCACTGGTTGGCTTTGGTTCTTCCCGACATTTCGAGGGTTGGTTATTTCTTCAGCACCTTAAAACAAGTTAGTTTTTGAAAGTGATAAATACAAACTCACCTTTCTAAGAAAGAAGGTTGTTTAAGTACAACCGAAGTATTAGGCACGCTTTCTGTATAACTGAAAATGCTCATTTTCTCTACAACGAACGAGCCTGCTCTTGCAGTCCAGCCCATGATACCACCAGCTGCACCGGTTACTGCTGAAAGAAAATGTTAGTAAATTTGCCAGATCATCAACAACTAAAATGTAAATTTCGGTGTCGCTTTGCCATCTAGAGTTAAAAGACTATAATTCTAATAAAGTTATTCAAAGTGTGATCCCCTCCACACGAGAAAGAAGAAGATCAAGTTATTAAAGTCAAAAATATAATATGGTACAGAACAAAAAATCCAAGCCGTGTTGAAACGAAATTGCCCGTTCACTACTAGGTTTTAAAGAAAAGTGAAAAATTGAAACAGCCACAAACAAAGAAAAGAAATGACAAATCAGTTTACCTGGATTATAAGGTTTTATTGCTAAATCCGGCTCATCTGAGGTCAGTCTTACATTGCCATCATCAGTTTCATCGGACGGTAGCCTTTCAAGGCTTGACATAGTTCCATATCTGAAATGTAAACAGCATCTGTACCTCGAGACTTGTGACTCTCCGTCTAATTTAATTATTAGGCTTAAACATACCTCTTAAGAGAAACATAGGGTAGGTCTTCAGGGGCATCGGGGGAATCAGGAGAATCATCTACAAGGCCATCCTGAAATAAAACTACTTTTTGAAAAGGATCACTAAAGTTGTATAATATGTTAACCCTATACTTGGCGGAGTATCTACAAATGTACATTACCTTAACTAAAAATCTAGAGACGAAATAAAGCAACGTATTTGAAAATTAAAAAAAATGAATTTCAAAGAAAACAAATCCTGCCAAGTAAAGGGAGAAAGTGAGATCATTAAGTGCATCGACATAATTATATTCTTCACATCATTGTTAAACCAAAGATAATAGGAAGTTATGTTAGTTAGGAGGACCTAAGTCAGTCATGCATAAAGCTCAGATGATGTTTAAAAACAATAGATTGATTTACTTACAGTCTTATGAGAAGAATTATAATCAGGCGTAGGTGGCACGACAGCTATATTGGGGACAGGAGATTCAGACTTCACAGAACCAAGGCTTCCCGGTCTAGAAAGCACATTGTTCAAATTCGTCGCTGGAGATCTTTTGAATGGTTCTACTCGCATAAGATGCGCTGCTGGATTGATAGCTGATAAGCCCATAAGCATTAGCGGACCAAGCTCATCTTCATCTGATCCTTCATTACCATTACTATTTGCATTAAAATCCGTGGTTCTTTCAGTTTTCTTGTTAATATCTCCATTCATTTTACTAACTGCTGAAATACCCATCCTAGGAGATCTTCTTAAACCTCGTTCGATTTTAAAGTCGTTGTCGTCTTCGTGTATCGAGTCGTCGTCTAAAAAAACTGACGATGTTTTCAGACAAGATCCAATAGTTTCTCTTTTAGTCATAATGTTCATACCTAGTACTTTATTCAGTACATTCTCAGCCTTTTGCCTTGTAATTTGATCTTTCCTGATTGATGCCGGTGACGGGTAGTTTGTTGTGGAAGTTTTCGTTTTAGACAAAGTTATACTTTCGACACATTTGACTTCGTTTAAATATTTCTCCTGAGCTATAACACATTGAACTTGATTAGCTATGTTAGAGTTAGACATTCTTAAATCATTAGAACTAGAATTAAAGACCATAGAACTACAGGTAGTGTGACTAGTCGAAAATGGACTGTTATTTCTACTGCTAGAAGTAGGACTTGGCGATCTGATTGAGTTTTCTTTCCTCAACTCCAGCTGGCTTTTTGTGTGACCACGCGAGTGTACACTTCTATTTAAAATTGGAGAATCAGTTTTCAGTTCATATGACGTTGATTTGAGCATCCTTTGACTTTGTTCTATGGAGTCAATGACCTTTGCTGCTGCGATGGGGGCGTCTTCAGGACGTAATCTCATAGCACCTTTACGCTCTAAACGACTAAAGTTTTTAGGCTTACGATTACCACAGTTTGCACTACACGCACTCGCACTAGTTGAACTTTTGTTTGAGTTCGAGGTTTGGGGAGAGAGTTCTATTTTGGGCTTCACTGGAATGACTGGAGGTTCCTTTTGCGACACCAAAGGACTGCTGGGTTTCGACAGACACTTTTTATGGCACTGTCTGCAGACCGGTATGGTGTCAACTACGACTGGACTTGTTCGTACAGTTATCTGTAATAAAACAAAGAAGCAATTTTATTACCTTTGCTTACTGGCTATCTAATTAGTATCAATCATATTTCATCAGTAGCCATCTTCCGCCAGTTCTGAACAACACTCACTTGACTTCCAGAGTTACTGCTCTTAGATGGACTGCGTTCATTTTCTTTCCTTTCTCCAGGCGATTGTTTTGCTTTGTTTTCATGATTTAAAACTAGTTCAGCAACTTCTAGAAGATTCAGTTCTTTTGACCTTTTCCTTAATTCTTCTATGCTCCACATCTGGATCAGAATATTTGTCAATGTATGAAGCTCTAACAATATCGCCTAGTGTCTTTAAAAATATAATCGCTAATGACACAAACCTCCATGTCAGGTTCCGGTGGATCCATTTCTTCGGCTTCAGGCAGTTGAGTCATCCACCTCTGGAGGTGGAGAGTGGATCCTCGACTCCTCGAGCTCCTCGCTCCCTCTGTCGCACTCCCCCCCGCCCCCGTCTGGGTCTCCGCTGAACTTCGACGGGTCTATATTTGCGGAACAAGATGATCGGTGACATCATAGTTGGGTTTAGGTTTTGTATAGGTTACGTGGATATTTGTTTATAATATTGTGTTCATAGTAATATAAAATTTTATTTAAGGATTTAAAATGTACAGATAATGTTTGTGTTATAGAAACTATTTTAGTTGGATTTTATTGTTGTTATCGTGTGCTGTTGTATTTTTGTTTGTTGTGTATTAGTAACATTGTTGTTAATTCTGAGGTGTAGGTATGTAAACTCTGCCAAACTACATTGGACAAGTGTGGTGGACTGACGCCTTTACGTCCTCTCCGTGAAAGTAAGTAGTGTCGGAACGATAGGATGTTAATCATGATGCCGATTCTTATTATTTATAAGTATTTGTGATGTTCGTTTATTTTTATGTAAGTATTATTTGTTAGGATGTGTGCTGTTGTTCTTGCAAAAGTATAAAACATAATGTTTAGAATATTTATTGG
Organism: Agonopterix heracliana; assembly: GCA_963693445.1. NCBI lineage: Eukaryota > Metazoa > Arthropoda > Insecta > Lepidoptera > Depressariidae > Agonopterix > Agonopterix heracliana. The sequence continues at coordinate 20,200,086 of OY856308.1, read as the reverse complement.
TTTTTAAATATTATTAGGTAGGTATTCAAAACATGCACTTAGTGTGGGTTTTATTAATTTGTGTGGTATTATTAATGCGACGTTTATATAATTTTTTAATTAAGCCGTAGAAATAACTGACAGATAATTTTTTCATTAATTACAAGGAAAAATGGTAGATAGCATAATTTGTTCACAACAATTTGAAATTTAGATTTCGTTAGCGTCGCAAAATCGTAAGTTTTTATAAAGTTATAAATAAAAAGTGTTTTACCACTGACAAAGTCACTTTATTTCCGGATCATTAGAAATATACTGCTCCGATCTAAACATAAACATCCAAATTCATATATTACGTTTTTAAGTCCATTATAAGTCACAAACAACCCAGAACTATGAGTAAAATGCTTTCTCAAAATTATTAATTTTTTTCTCATAATATCTTAAACTATGTTTAAAATTTACACACAGCCAAAGACATCGAAAATTATTGATTCTAACTACAATTTTTTTTTTCATAAAAAAGAAAGGTCATAATATACACATTGAGACAACCCCGGAAAAGATTAGGTTATGTGAACATTTTGCGATGCTAGCGATACAAGAAATACGCGCATTAAATAACTCAATTACACTATTTAACACAATTCATCTATATTTCAATTTTATACTAAAACAAAAAGCGGTAACTACAATTCACATTGAACATCCACTACCATTTTTCATTGTAGACACATTTTATTCTAGTGGCGATGATTGCTTAAATGTTAAAAAAGAAGCGTTTTCAAACAAAAAATGCTTTAGTGTAACTCTACGATGGATTCTAGATGACTCAGTTCGCGAAGCTGATCGCCAAATATCCACATGACCTGTACAAAATGATTATAAATCTATGTACAGATTTACAGTATTTTAACTCTGTACAGTTCCATTAACATCAACATCATGGCTAAGATTAAGAAGTACTGCTAATTGCAAAAATACGTAACTGTGGTTGAAAATCACCAGTTGATTTCAAAGAATTAAATAGTGCTGGTTGAAATATAGTATTTGAAACAAGCATAATTAAGCTTACTGGGAATTAATCATAAGAAAAGGACGGAAGACTTATGAAGCGAAAGTGTGAAGTTGAGGTCGTACAAATTATGATCTACGGTTTGGTACCCTATGGTTACATTTTGACACAGATTTTCTATTTGGTAAAATTGTAAATTGTTGGCATATACATTTTGGTTTAAATCTTAAGCAAGTTGTAATTAGGTACCCCATTTCATATAATTTTTCAGTTCTGTTTTTGTATTCGTACATTCAGATATTCATTTTTCCCCAGACACTCACATTTTATAATCTTCAATAGTAGAACACTCTGTTATATCATAAGTGGGTGTGAGACTTATATAAAATGTTTTCTATTCATCAAAATATCGAGATTTTTTTCAATACGGCTAATGTTCGAAAATATGTCTCTCAAAATTTATTCCACAACCTTAATCTCAACTATAAGCAATAACAATCCAACAAACTGCTCGCGCCGTTTCTCTTTACCAGTCTACACGACGAAAGCTCAATCTACCTATTAAAGGCAAACCTTCGCGCCTAAACGCCAGCTATGAAAAACCACAGGACTACTAGAACACACCGTTGAAAGGTCAATAAATTATCTCCAGGGATAGCAAGGATCTGCCAACTCTGGATCTGACTCCGCAGATCAAAGTTCCAGATAAGCGGGTGGCGTTGGCCTTTCTGGTAACGCCACTCGCTGCAAAAGTGGATCGTCGGGTAAGAATATTCTTTCCTCGACAGCATGCTTATAAGAGGGGTCAACGTCTAAATCCGCTAACGCAAGATCAGCTTCGAATGACTCCCATCTACACGGGGATAATTCAGAATAATCCTCACCACCTTCAGGTGTGAGCTGGGCACTAGGAGATGTTCGTGGCTCATCGTTCTTCTCAATACTCGAAGAGGATACGAAATGAGAGGAGAACGTCTGAGAATCAGCTGGAGACAAATTTGCTGAAGGCGTCTCAGGAGTAGGAGCTGTTTTCCAAACCGAGCTTAGTGGACCTCTGACAGGTTGGGGCCCAGGGGATTCTGAACAAGTTCTGACATCGAAGCTGACCCTGACTTCTTTCTCTGGGCGTTCCTCAACAAGCATATTAAGGTGGGAGCGGTAGGAGCTGGCTGGCAAGATGGCCAGGCTCGAGTGGCGTTGGATGCTGGACGCGGATACCTGACGTTGTTGTGAGTCCAGGGTCGCAAGGGAGAAGGTGAGCTGAGGGTCAGGCGAGTCCAGTGGTGAGCCAAGTGGGGTCCCCGACATCGTGTGGGCTCGATATCTGGAAAATAGAATAGGTTCAATTACTGCCAGTGATATGTGACAATGTAACATTTGTCTTTCAAATCCTCCATACATATTATTTTTTATCCTTGAATATCAGTTAAAGGTAGTCGAGCTTACATCGCGATTTCTAACTGATTCTTGACGGAATGCGTTAAAATATTGATGTAAGCTCAATTATGGATACCATTATTAACGTCTATACGTTTCTATTAATTTACTCACATCTGTCTCTGCAGCAAACTCTGCCACACCGCTTTCAGGTCTATCGATGGAGCTCTTAACACAATTGTCCTTGTCCGTCCAGGCGTTCGTGGAGAACAGGAGACCAGTGGACTCTCACCGCCTGCTCGGCCGAGAATCAGCCGGAATTCTGTCACTGGAATATGGATCGATAAATTAGATGACATTGTGTTTGAATCTTTTTGTAGACTTGGGAAATGCATGCTTGAAAATGTCGTTTGATGAGTTAAACAAGTCGGTAAAGAATTATAGATTCCTCACCTTTTTTCCTAACATTGAACTGTGCTTCAGATACAGTCGCTAAAGCTACCGGTTCTTCGGTCACGAATAGAACTCTGTCTCGGGAAACTGTAGCGAATAGCAGGAGATCGCTGAAGAGAAGAGCCCAGTAAGGTCTGACTGCTCTGCCTTCGACCCTGGACAGTTCACCGCCGAAGATCCATTGTCGACCCGCTGTACTTAGGACAAATGGCTGCAAGAACAATAGTCATAGTGAGGAAATACGTTCAAATAATCTTTTTGTCCATTCTTCAAGTAGGTACAATGTACAATAATTAAACAGTGTAGGTAGGTATGCTACTTTTAAACTATCCTTTGAAGATATAAGTTAATAATTATTAAAAGATTTGTTTCAAACAGTGAGTATTTACCTTACACCTAGTGAACACCAGCCGGCTCTCCAAGTCTGCGACAGATAGTAAGGGTTTTCCATCCCCTGCTAGTCCCATTAGGCCAGAGCCCGCTGTCACGTCTTGATAGCCTACCTGAGAGTACAAGGAGGATGATCAACACTTTAAAGGGAGTGACTGAATGACTTTTACATTTCTAATTATATAATAAGTATGAGCAGATTGTCCTAACAAAGCTACTAAGTTTCTTAAGGAATAGTCAATAATCTCTGAGGCCCACACTGTATTTCTACCGGTTATAGTTATTGCATCCGACTCCGCCTCTGAACGTATCGGTGTCCCGTTCTATCAGATTCAGGAGAGTAAGGACAAAAGAGTGTACCTATCTGTTTGGTCAGTGCACCGTCACTCACGTTTAACAGCTGCGATAAGTATATCTACGGCAACGTGTATCGCACACGATACGGGCTGTCGCGCATTTACATATGGCGCATTTTAGTTCGTCGTTCCTGAAGCGCAAAGTTCGAAATTTGAAAAAGCGCGCGTATTCGATCTACTGAGGTAGTTTGGCATGCAAAGCACCCAAACAAACATATATAAAATATCCTGAATACCCTGATTGCTTTTATAATAAACTAGTGTTTTCCCGCGACTTCGTCCGCACAAATTATATACCAGATTTTAAGTCAGATCATAAGCTACCAAACAAAAAAAATTTCATCAAAATCGGTTCAGTATAGTTTGTGCGTGATGCGCGAACAAACAATTTTGTCAATAGATGGCGCTGCACGTCATTTAAATCGCGCTATCAAGTGTTATTTGAGTTTATATGAAGTGAACCGCAACTTTTTTATTCCTCACGATTTTACGGGTTTAGTTAGTTAAGACAGATGACCGGGGCGAACTTCGTACCGCGTTAGAATCTTCCCGACACACACTTGGCAATTTTTTTAGCCTGGGTTCATCAAAGATAATGTCGAATTCTAATGGTGAAAGAATTTTTCAGATCGGTCTAGTAGTTTCGGAGCCTATTCAATACAAACAAACAATCAAATCTTTTCCCTTTATAATATTAGTAAAGATAGATCAGTAGCCGAAATCGCCATCTACACCAACCTGTAATTGATCCACAATAACTTGCAGCTGTTTCTTCTCCAGCTGGTCGTAAGGCCCGGCTCCGGTAGACGCTGCCGCTGCCCTCATCAACCTCAGCAGTTCTCTGAACTGCTCCAAGGGTTTGTGGACCAATGACGTGATGTCAGGTCTTCTTCTTGGGATCGGTGGACTTGTGCAGAATCTTGAAAACGCACCGCTTGGGTCTTTTGATTTTTTTACCTGTATTGATTGGTTATGGACTTTAATTTACGTAATTGGCTTATCAGACGCAGTAGGTAATCTATTATTTTTGTAGATTATTACAGCACATAAAACGACAGAATTCACATAGATGGTCATCTATTCATTGGTTGGCTCATAACATGACTTTTCAACAGGTAATTCTACCTTATTGTATCCTATAAGATTAGATTACGTCATCGTGTTTCCTTGTGATCCAGATTTACTTAAATGTCGTTTAGAAATTTTATTACGATTCTCCTACTCCTAGTACAACCTAACCTAAACTAAGTCGTTTGTTTCTCAAAACAGTTTCGTTAAAACGCCAAATATATACCTAGTATGACGAAAAAGATCGCGCCTAAAATGTTCATTTCATTTCATTTATAGGTACATAAGTTACAGATGGTAAGAAAGTACAGAGTATTAGTCAGTAGTCACACTACAATTTTACCCTAGGGCATAGTAATTTTACAAATTTACATACGGGTCCTTCTTAATATGCTGACACTTTTTTAAGGGGATGATCAGGCCATCAAACTGAACAACTTTCTCTATGGCACCAACATCGAAATCACGAAAAAGAAATCAGCCCAACAACACTGCAAACCTACTTGAGCCAAATGTATGGGGACAGCAGATTTTTTTTCGTTTTTTCGATGTTGGTCCCATAGAGAAAGTTGTTCAGTTTGATGGTCTGATCATACCCTTAAAAAAGTGTCAGCATATTATGTTGGACCCTGTATTTTATAATTTATCAACTTATAAGTTGACCTATAGGTAAAAAAACGTAATGTTATCGATGGACTACTCACCAATACACAGTCGGCTCGTTTCAGTCCTAGACAGTACTTCTTATAAAGACTAAGGAACACAGGGGTCTTTTGTAGATACACAGCGACTATCGTCGAAGTTTGGATTTCCCCGTCATCTTGCACGATCTGGTCCAAGATGTCTTCTGACAATCTGAAGATCTGGTGAAGAGAATTCATGTTTTAAAACAGGTACCTACTTTAAATTCGTCCCCGAGCTTTGCTTAGGTTTGAACTCATTTGATTTTCTTCTATAGCGAATGGTGGCTGTTCGGGCACGCTTATTCCAATATTTGATGAAATAATATGCTATGATGACAATGATACTAAGTATTTCTAGATATGAGTCGCTTACGCTGCATAGTATGCTATTTCCTGATCTTGCATCATGCTTTTGATTATTCGGTTAAATTAAATTAGTTGGCGAAATAAGTATTGGTAAATCTTTTACTAAGTACAATTGCGAGATAATCACCTACCATAATTATGATTTCAGGTCACTGCAGCCAATTATAAACATTGATAATGCAATCTGTTATCTGGTTCAGTTTCGCCTACTAAATTGAAATAACCTTAGGTATATAATTATAAACTGTAACTTTTTCTCGGGATGGACGGAAACTTTCCACACTTATCAACTTTAAAAATTCAAGCTTTCATCCTTTCGCAAGGTCTCGCTAACAGTCATACTTAAAATCGGCATTCGCCGCTACCTATTGTAACGAAGATTCACTTTTAGTGTACCTACGCCATAGGCTTTAGAATGAATTTATGTGTCAAGTGGTGATACGTGGCGTTTTGCTTACATACCTCTTCAATATTCTGGAATAGCAACTGATGATCATTAGGCGCGATCAGGTCTGCCCTCTCAACCAGCGGGGTGACAAACCTCACCAGGCCAAACTGCAGGCAAGTGGCGTTATGCTGTTCCCTGGCCACCACAGCCATTAGAGCCCGCTTCCTCCCATCCGTTAGACCTGGCGTCTGTGGGTAAATAGTCTTTTTTTAAGGTTATTGGATGCCGTGAGGCAGAGCCAAGGTTTGATTCAATGAGGTTGGTTTTTGTGATGTCTGGATAAGGTCTAGTGTCAGATACTAGAATCAGTAGAAATATAGGTACCATGAAAGACAGGCAAACGATAACAACAATATCGGTAAAGCTCATCACTTCATCAGTTTATATCCATTAATTAATAAGGAGTTGATAATAATTGACGCGCAACGCGTGACGCTCAAAATGTTCGGCAAGCGTTGTAAAACAACGCGCGACGTTGCTTCTTTTAACGTTTCTTATTTTTGCAAACGAACGTTGCCGAACATGTTGATCGTCATGTGTTGCGCGTCAATTGTGGATACGAAGCTAAGACAACGCCTAAGATAGACGGTATCTATTCTAGATTATGGTCAAAAGATGATACTTAATGAAATTGTTGATCCGTTCGTCGGCTTATGAATGTCTTTTTATGTTTGAATAAACCACCAATTTTTATCAGTAACAGGCAATGCATGCTTCATGAGCCAAAAAGTAGGTAACTGGATTGTTAGAGAGTACTCTATGGTTAGAGTCAGAATGGCACCTCAACAGAGATATTGCCTATTTTTTGACTATGAAAATATATAAATTTAAGAAAACTGCTGGTATTCAATTGAAATAATGTGCATGAATTTATAGAAAACCACTGACATGGTATTTTTTTCACTATCAAGGTACAGTCGGCCAATATGGTGGTCTATAATTTTTTACGGATCTTTCTAGCTATTGTAAATATAGCTCAGATTTGAAATTGGAATTGCTCTAAATTCAAATTAAAACAGCCCTACAAAAATAGATTTCAATGTTTAACACAAACAAAATAAACATGTATACCTATTTGATGTATTTAAAATAGGATCAGAAATCTTACTTGTGACTTTTTAACAGAGCTCTTACTAGATCCAAAATTCTACTTATTGAAAATTAGATGAAAAATGAAATGAAAATGAAAAAGCAAATAAAATGTCTTTATTATAGGAAAAATAAGTTAAAAAACAATAGTTATTTGGCTGCTCACTTCGTTTCCGATCACAAGCCGAAATAATTGTATGATCAGGATCACATAATAATAATGAAATATGACAATGGATTATGATTTTGATACATTATAATACAATTACTATAGATCTACTAATGGCTATGGAGAAATAAATGAAATTACGTAGAAAAACAGGTACGGTAAAAAGAAGACTACAAAAATAAAAGCAATAAATTTATTTGCACTTAATATTGAAGAACATAAATTAAAAACGAAATAAAAGTAACAGGAACCAAAATTGATATCGATTACTAAAAAGAATAAATTAAATTAGGATAAGTACAATATTAAAATTGTGTTTACTACGTAATAAACAAAATAAAAAAAAACACAAGTTCAAAAGACAAAAAGTTCAGAATTATTCTGAAGTAAAAATTAACACACAATGATCTATGACAAAAAATAAATAGAAAACATTAACAAAATAAATATTAACAAAAACAGTTAAGCTTAAACGTAACGATTCCCCTTTGAAAGTATTCATCTTTATGTTTGTAGCTAAACTACAAACAGATACATGAAATCCGTTAAATACACCTAGAAATTATGTTAGTAATTCTATTTTAAAAATAAAATGGAATGTATACGAAGTTAATGAAATTAAATCGACGATTTGTACAAAAATAAATAACAAACTTAAAAATACTCGCTACAAATTACTGTACAAAATTTTATTGGTGATTAATTACAAAATAAAAGAAAACGCCCACACGATTAAAACTAAAAAAGAGTCATCTATTTCTACACTAGCACCACTTTCCCTATCCGAAAACCTCCAAATTAAAAAAAAAAACTAAATTCGCAAAATTTTTCTACAGATGACTAGTTTACCACAATTCGAAATTTTAAATTTTAAAAAAGTTTACGAATCAAACTATGATGCCGTTACCGACCTCCTTTGAGAATGTCACTTGTGGCAGATGCAGCTTGCGTCTGTCAAGGGACTGGCTGGTGGAGGAGCAGGCCGTTGGGGGTCTGGCTTGCGTCGCTGGTGACGCTAATGCAACTGCGCGGGGCGACCGCGGGGCAGGGGGAGGGGTGGACTCCGTTGGTACAGGAGGCATGGCATGCACTTGAGGAACTTTCGGTTTTATTGGCACTCCAGCGCCGTTCTGCGGCACTCGTCTGAACGTTTCTAGGAGCAGAGTCGGGCCTGATGATCTGGAAAGATAAAGAATTGACTTAGAAACTGTTTAGTAATTACAGATTGAATTAGATAATAGTAGTGGGACGTATGGGGCTGATGAAGATGATGATGATGCTAAACAACATAAAAGGTTAGTTGTGGTTTAAGTAAAAAATGTTATGATGAGTGTACAGCAGGTGAAAAATCAAGCGATGCAAAACAATAGAAGCTGGCCAAGCGTACCGAAGATTGATTAACGTATAACGTCGCGTGACATGCTTATATTGGTTTAGTATAGCTTTTACATTGAAAGGTGACGCGTTCAGTTAGAAATAATACGAGAAATTTACTCTGTAATTCAGAAGAAATGTAAGACCAGAAAGAAAGAAATCCGTGAGAACTGAATTATTATATAAATTTTTTGGGTTATGATCAATTCATGAAGTCTTATCCATCAATTCCTGAATGACCAGGAAAGTGGCATAGGTATTGACTATTGCCTATACGAATGACCGATTAATCAGATGCAGTTTTTAGTGGTTCAATGGTCGATTCACCTGTTACTAAATACAACAATTAAACTGCCCAAAACTTACTTGACAAGATTCCGTACTTCTTCCTCAGGACAAGTAACCACATTCTTATTCCCAACGAACACAATATAGTCCCCAGCGTGGAGACCAGCCCTGTCAGCTGATCCTCCCGCCGCTACCCTCTCCACTCTTGGAGGTCGTGTCCAGACGACTGTGAAGCCGAAACCACCACTGGTTCCACGGACAAGTCTGTAAGTAAATAAGGTACAGTTTTGTTAATATCATGGTGGGAATGTAAGTTTTTAAGGGTTAAGACTTAGACTGTATAATTATGGATTTATTACGTCTCTACATAATATGCTTAACCACGGCGCGGCGTAGGTTATAGACCACTAAGCCATTAAATTATAGCCTATATTCTTGCGTTGCGCGTGGCGACAGGCTCACTCCCCGTCACACTGGACCGAGTTTCGGTACTACTAGTGAAACGTGGATGTTCTGATTCGGACCAGTGGGACAAATTAGTGGGTCCACGAGGAAGTACCGAAATAAACTCACTTTCTAGTAGTAGTAAAAGGTGTTCGCCCATTCCTCTGCGTCTTCTTCGGTGCTGCGGGATCCTCAGGGGGGTCCAGCTCCAAGTATCTGAGGAAGAGGTGCTCGTCAGCCTCCCTCTGGAGTGCTGCAGCTACCGACTGCGGCTGGTTACCTGTCGATGCAGCAGAGTTTGATGCACCTGAAATAAAAAAGTTGAAGGTTAGATCTGAAAGTAACGTGTCTGATAGCTGGTGGACATATTATTTTTAGTATTTATTCCTGGACGGTGAGCTTTTAATTATGTCATTTTCACCTCTGCACCTCACAGTGAATTTAAACCTACTTAGACGACTCAGAAGGTCTACGATATCCATCTAAAACTGACTATGATTTTGATATGTGCCGTTCTGATTTGATATTACAAGTTGCAGTTTGTAACAGAAATATTTTACAACACCTTTATTAGGTGACGTTTCCAGGCTATATCTAAAAAAGATAACAATTTGTTTTGTAGTTCTAATAACCGATTTAAGGCCAATTGAGTAAAAACATGTCTAATGAAAGATGGTCATTTGTTAGTATACTTTCATTACAATCCTTACCTTTATCATTATGATTTTCTTTAGTGCCATCGTTAGTGCTAGTTTCAGTATTATCAGTTGCCATCTTGGGTCTGTCAGTCACGCGTTCGTCTCTAGCGCATCTGTCCAACGCCGGCGCCGCGCCCGGGCGACCGGAGGTCTGCTGCAAGAAGTAGGTGCCGGTGACGTCGCCCTTAATTGCATCTTTTAAAGGGAACGAGACGCATCCTAGGAACTCGCTCCTCCTGTAACAAACAATAAAGGTAACGATGTAGAAGATGCAACCGAGATAGATGATAATAATGAAACAGAATAGTATCACAATATCACAACAAACAGGATTGAGAAGAAAGGAGATTAAAATGTCACAATATCAATATACAGGAATGAGAAGTAGATATGTAAAATAATAATACTAAAATACAATTTAAAGAACACAACATTGAAATAACGACTGAACTTCTTGAATTTTCTTCATGTCAACTTGAAGACGTAGTCATTACATTCAATCTCTCATATATTTCCTAATGAGTAAACGATATGATACGAGTAACTACGTCTGACTCATCAATTTTCTGATGACCTTAATGCATGATGACTGTGGAGTTTTGTAACCTACATGACTTGCTTACTTAACACGTATAATGTACATTATTGTAAGTATGTGGTTACTTTCTACTTTCTTAGCATATTGAGACCAAACCACAAATGTTCATAAGTATCCAAATTTTAAGTTGATAATAAGAAAAGATTGATGTCAATGATAATTTGTTATCCCTTCTCTTCTGTTCCTCAATGGCCGTAATTGCAGTAATTGCAATGTAATTCTTTTCTTTCTTTCTTCTATCATACCAGCTTGATAATCATGACAGCTTAAGTACTGCCGAAACACAAGGAACTCAATTGCAAACGAAAAGTAAAATCGTTATTCGTGTTGAATGCTTTGATGTAGAGATCCGTTTAATTTGTAATCTATTAGCTTTTTCTAAAATTTTTCTTCCATTAATACCTGGTCTTTAAACTCTGTTCTTATTAACAAGTCTTTCCTCATATTCTTGAAGCTCCTTTCTAGAAATTTCTTCCATCCTTCATTGTTATAGATCTATACTAAAAATAGCATCCACTGATTAGGCCAATGCCCGTATGACGTCACCCCTGTGTAGTAACACCTATGTTTAAGTTCGAAACTGAAGAAAGTAATTATGCAAATTGTTTTATAGTAAACACCCTAGCGTGTCTGATGAACACACGAGTGAAGTAAAGGGGAAAGTTTCGACCTTGCACCGGACAGGGTTAATCGAACGATTACCGTATCCCTGCCAACTTTGCCAAGTTTATCCTGCTTTTTATCCAGAGACATAGATATATTGCGGCCTGACTTTAATTTATAGGCTACAGCACAATTTGTTCGTTTAAATCGCAATTTGTTTTATCTTGTTGGCTATTTATAGGTCGCAGATTTATGGTATTCGCGGATTTGGTGATCTATAAAGTAGAGCTAGAAAGGAATTTGAATCTAATCTGATGTACATTAAAGCAGAGTTTCGAATGTGATGAGACAGTGCAAGTTATTTCCTCAAACGTACTCATGCCTTGCCTTGCACATCGATCGTGAAATTACTCCATCGTACATTGGCATAAGTGCTAATATTGCAGACCTTTATGTTCATATCCATATAAAGCAACCTGCTCTTAATTAGAGGGTCCGGTTATTTCACACGATTACGCGATTTAGACTAACGGTCTTCTAAATTGTCCCATTTCCTCGCTGAAATTAGAAACGACATGGCTCGATGATTGGTTTAGTTTTAGATTACTTCTTGATTGAAACATCTGTATCCGATATGACGAATTGATAAAATGTCATCTTGGATTATGCTTCATATTCATTAAAAACATCAATGATACGATTACATGGCTAAAAATCTGCTAAATCTTTCTTTTCTGCTTTGTAAAACTTTAGTTTCGACTTTGTATTAGCAGTTAGGAATAATTCTTGAACATCTTGCGGAACGTCGTTGAAGCTCATTCGCACCCATCAGATCACTTAATTCACAATAGCCATAACTTTTTAAACAATAACGTATATACAACACACATCTATACAGGGTTCGTGCAAGGTCTTCCCTTAAGGTTCCACATAAGCTTCTAAACATGCAACGGGGGCCTGTCCAAAGCTCTTCGCGTTATGCAGGTGCATCCATGCTTACTAGAGTGACGGGGTACACCAAGGGTCTTTGCATCACTTACGGGGACTGCTGTCACTCTTCTTCAAGAATGGGGGGACTGTGTGTGAATCTCTCACTAACTCTTTCGATTATATCTGCTGGAAGGCTGTTTTTCCTCGCTCTCGGTTCAGGAGGGTCCCATTCTGGAAGGCTATTTTTTCGGCTGAGCCGGAAGTTTCGTTGAAGAGTGTGTTGGTGGGAACAGTGCTGCCTTGGAGGGGGGTCTTCTCTGCGGGTTTGGCTCAGTCCAGCGACCGTTTGGGAGACGAATGACATCGTAGAGGTTTTTTAGTTTGAATGGATGATCAGTTACTGGAAAATTTATAGTGTTTAGATGGAAATCATGATTACTTACAGTAGACAAATACATTGTAAAATATCTTGATCTTTGAGTTTTTGAAATGGAATATGGATATGCTGATGATATCAATCTCAATAGAGGCATAATCAACAAAAACCAAAACTGTGTTAAGAAAATCAAAAGAAATAGTCATAAAAGAAAGAAGAAAATAGAAAACGAGGAATCGAAAGAAATAAAAACTATTTTTCGCAACGGGAATGGGTGAAAGAAAACAACTGAAATGTTATGATATACGTGCTCTGGAAGTTCATAAATAGCTGGTAAATTTTGCTAGATAACCAAATGACCTAACCTATACTTAATTACCTAGTAATCATAAAGAAAATAATGATAAGGTACACTGTTTTCAATTGGTGAAAAAAGTAAAGAGCAATACGTCAAAAAAGAAACAGACTTGTCCAGGAAACGTAGAAGAAACAAGAGGTTTAAAAATAAATTTCCAAAGAAGTTGTATAGTGTCATTATGATGATTTTATAAGCACCGTGTTTCGTTGACTAAGAACCGATGTTCACTCTCGTCTATTTTACTACATTTTAGAAACAGGTACACACGGCGACACATCAAGCTACGCAAAACAAACATAGGCTGACCACGCGTATGTCAATAACGTATAACGTCGCGCGTCCAGCTTATTTTGCTTTTGCGTTGCTATTGTTGTGTCGCCGTGTATAAACCATGATATTTTCGTGTGTGCACTAAATACAGTTCTCGTGCTTGACATCGTCCTGAATCTGAAAGGAAAGTTGTTAGTTTCCCCGAGAGAAGCTACGATCAGAGAAAGACTTGGATGGATTGTCTCTAATCGGTAGAGACACGGTGTAAACCACAGAACTTTATAAGAGGGGTCAGAAGTGCAAAGTAGGCGTGGAACATGTCACCACAGGTTATGCAAATATTTGCATAACACCATAAGCCGCATGGCGTGGTGCGAGCGAGAGGGCATGAGTTATTGTAGCAGCATGAGCGGGAAGACAAGTAGCGACAGCCGTCTTCGAAGCAAAAGCGCTACTTTGCATTTCTAACCCCTCTTATAATGTTCTGTGGTGTAGACATCAGAGGGCCTACCATGAGTTTTCCCTGTATTTTACTACTGTAGTTACGTCGCCAAATCGTATGACAGAAATTAGTTCTCAACGTAACCACTAGGAGCGCTGTACGAAATTCAATACAAATTTGGTGACGTAACTACAGTAGTAAAGAACGGTGAAAACTCATGGTAGACCCACAGGGCCCCTAGAAAAAGTATCTTTCGATTAGCGTTAACGACAGTAGAAAACATAAAATTATATGGATTTGACACATGGTGACGAAAGCAAACGTCAAAATGTTTCGACCGCCAATGTCAAATCCATACATTCTGTCATTTTCTACTAGCGTCAACGCCAACAGAATGTCACTTTGTCTAGGGCCCCTGAGATGTTGACGATGCTTGAAGGGATTGTTCGCTTCTTATGACAGCCCGACAGCACAGTCTGTAGTGAACCTGCCTGCTGTGCCGAGGGTCGCGGGTTCGAATCCCGTAAGGGACAAATATTTGTATGGTGAATATGCATATTTGTACCCGAGTCATGGATGTTATCATAATACAAGTCCAGGCTAGATTCTGGAACTTTAAATGTGACTAGGTAGATAATTTGTGTGACAATGTCCAAGATATTTATATTTATTTATATTATGAAAGGAATTTATATTGTTCTAAGCTGGACAACACGACCTAGGTAGCTACAACAAACAACTACTTACCTATCTTTTAAATTCGTGCGTCCGTTTGAAAAATGTAAGTTACACCCGTAGCTTTGAAACTAAAAGAAAACTAATAGTTAACTGGCACGCGATTGGTCAAGTACTAGCAGCTTAATGAATTGGCGATTTAAAAAAACAACCCTCTTAGCTTCACTTTCGCTCGAAGCTGGTTTTAAAAGTTTCAGTTTTTTTGTAGAGCCTTTGTTTGTTGTAGGAAAGGTCAAGTTGGTATTTGTTTGCAGTTACCTATTTGTAACGCAATTATGATTTAGATAAGCATTTTAAAGTCATGAAAAGTAGATGTATTGCACGTAAAGACCGTTGGTTCGTAGTGTACCTACCTACGAGTATTTAAGGGGATATAATTCGGAGCGCGCTTCATACAAACGTATTATGGTGATATTTTTAATACTAACGTCAATAAAATTTTGCAGAAACAATCTAGAAACAATTTTCTATGCTTTCATGGAGTTCGATTTTCGTTAAAATGTATAGTTTTAAAGTTGCAGTGCCTCAAAGATTTCCATACAAAACTTCAATTAATCCTAGAAACTGTATATTTTAACGAAAATCTGACTCCATACAAGCATAGAGATTTGTTTCTAAATAGTTTCTGCAAAATTTCATTGACTTTAACTGGTTAGTATTGAAAATATCACCATAGTACGTTTGCATGCAGCGCGCATTTTCGCTCTCGGAACTATTTGTTTGGCTTGACAATATTTCAACTATAAACAATCTTTCAACAATAACTTGACTCAATCAATTCTCATTTGTCTGATAATTTTGGCACGCTCTCTCTCAGGCTTTATCGTGAGAAGGCCTACGCCCAGCACGGCTAGCATGCCACCCGCGACAAAGCGACAATACGTCATGTGCTCTCTTTTTTGGCATACCTAAAATGTTGGAGGCACATCTAGATTTGTATCTTTTTCTCGGGGGTGGCGATGCAGTGGGATGGCGGAAGCAGTAAGTGAAAATAATAACTAAGAAAGAATTGAAGTTCATGCAAATTGGTTGCCGTTGGCTTATAATAACAGTACAATTTTCAAGACTTTCTTCCATGACCTATTTATCCAGCAACATACAAATGTATGCTAGATAATCTAATTGTAAATCAACTGCCTGATTACTAGTAGTTAGCCATTCAATCCAACTGCTAAAAATAAGTTAATTTCTTCTATTATACAGGGTGCTAGGGTAAACAGTTGCATTACTTTAAGGGGTGATTCTACCCATGATACTGAACAACTTTAGGAAATGCAGGAATATTTTTTTTCGATTTTTCATACGAACGTTCGGTCAGCTGATTGCATTTAGTATGGAAAGTCCGATTTTTTTTGCGCATATAGAGAAACTTGTTCAGTTTGACAGTCTGATCATCCCCTTAAGAAAGTGTCAGCATATTAAGAAGGACCCTGTATTAAAATTTTTACGCTATACAGGGTGTAAAATTAAATGCGTTACAATCAAACGGGCTGCCTCAGACTATCAAACTTGAACTACTTTTACTATGAGACAAATATTAAAATCGAGAAAAAATAATTGCTTGTTCCATAGAAAGAAACAGTAGATATTTTGCGATGTCGATGTTGGTGCCATAGTGAAAGTTGTTCAGTTTGATGGCATGAAGCGTCTCTGAAAGTATATGTAACGCATTTAAGTTTTCACCCTGTATACTATTACCTTTTCTGTGGTTTTAGTTCTAGTTTAGCTGTTCGAAAACCACAATTTCATACATACGGAGATTGATAAATTGACAGAACACCACGTAAATATAAAAGAGAAACTGAAAAATGTTTTATATAATCCCAAAAGGCGAATGAACTTTTACAAAAGCGTTGTATAAAATAAATGAAAACCTTTTGGATCGTCGCCCAGAGAGAGTCCTTTGCGTAAACATCCTCGTCGGTCGTCCTCTCCCATTTAAAATGATATATGGTGGTATACCTACCTAGTTAGGTATACAATACGTATGCCAGTGAATACATTCTCACAAGCGATACAATCTATTTTTTTGATTCAGAAATAAACATTTCTTTTCAAGGTTTTTGACATGAAGATTAAGCTATTAATGAAAAGAAAAAAATAACGGACCTAGTTCGAAAATTTTTTGCACGATTCAAGTTGTGGTCAGACATCTTTTGGTTTATCAATACAAATATAAAAACTTTAAACGACTTTTCTCTTCAATACGAATCAGTTAGAAAAAGAGCTTTTTACGTACAAAACATGTGCATAGCAGCCTAAGTAACAGCTAGGTGTGGATCGAGCGAAGCATGCTCGAAATTTTTAGCACCACGTCTTTAGGATTATGTGTAATTAAAACACAAAGCGAGCGAAGCGATCTCTATATTTTTCCAGAATATGCCCCTAGTAAAATGCCGCCCGGGGCATTTACTCCCCCTGCCCCTCGCTAAGCTACTGGAACCAGATTCATACTATGTCTCATTTAGTAGCATAATTAAATGTTAAAAGTAGCGAAGCCCCTTCATGACAGGTCTGGTCTATTGGTGGTAATCATACTTAACATTAACCACATTAAACCACAATGAGTTAACAGGTATCATAAAGTATGACCTACAAGCTATGGTTAAGTAAAGGTAAAGGTAACATGGCCACCGGGCGTGACGTAGGGCGTCGCCCTTGCCCTCCCGGCATCTACGTACCTAAGTAAAGGTTAGAAAACTGTTTCGCTTAGCAACAGACCTAAGTTTAGATCCTTATCTCTAAACTATTATAAAACTGTAACTTAAGTGTGTCTGTACATTGAAGATATTTACAAAAAAAAGATTACGATATGGTTTTTAGGTATCCGACTCGAAATCAACCTTTTTTAGAAATTTTGTCTGTCTGTTTGTCTGTTTGTTTGTGTGTTTGTTTGTTTGTTTGTTCGTGCATCATGCAAAAACTACTGAACCGATTTTGATGAAACTTTTTTGTTCGATAGCTTATGATCTGACTTAAAATCTGGTATATAATTTGTGCGGACGAAGTCGCGGGAAAACACTAGTCCTTAATAATAATGTACTTACGTTTTCTGGCTAGTTGTTACGGTAGTATCGAATTACGCCAAAGTAATTGCTAGTTAGTGACATTTTTGAAACTTACATTAAAAGAAAACTGGCCACAACATATTTTCCAAGAAAATTATGTTATCTCCGGGAGCCTTCAAAGTCAAAGTTAAAATAATTTATTGTACTAGTCAAAGTCAAATTTTTTTTTTATTCAAAATAATATCACATAGATAACTTTTTGACGTCATTTTTGATTCTACCACCGCTTCGGAAGGTGTTCCGTTGTAGAGAAGATGCGGCCAGAAACTCTACTCTACTAGTTATAGGTTACATGATCTTATTATTCTTAGCGCGAGCCTGACTGACACTTATTTTGCTTTTTGGGTACGGCAGTGTACCCGTCAAGACGAGCCAAAGAAGTGGCGCACTACCGTACCCTTTCTCGAAAAGATTGGGCTTATTATTTTCATCTCTTAATAGGAGTTAAATATTTTTAACGTCACTTTTTTTAAAGTGCATTGTAATGTATTATTTGAGGGTGCTGTGCTGACCACAGAGAAATGACAATGGTGCTGACAGAGCAAAGCTCGGTCTTCCAATTATACAAAATATATAAGATCCAACAACGTTAGCTGAAACTATTTTAAGGGGATGATCAGACCATAAACACACAAAACATCGTGAGGAAACCTGCATGCTGCAATTTCGAGGCGTGTATTTGTACCCACTGTCCATTATAAGTGGCGACGGGATCACCCCCCGTCACACTGGACAGAGTTTCGGTACTACTGGTGAAACGTGGATGTTCTGAGGTTTCAGAATATCTCCGACTACCCCCTCGGGGAATATAGTCGTGAGCATATGCTATGCTATCAGACCATAAAAAAAACAGTCGAACTGAGAACCTCCTCCTTTTTCTTGTAGTCGGTTAAAAAGTCTGACCATCCTGTAAAAAACCCTATATGTTCATATTTGCACCTTTACTTGTTTTGCTTTCAATATAACTTGCCATTAAGCCAGTAAACCCCACTTTTAACCGTCAGAAATAGCTCGTTGTTTTTATGCAACTATAGCACGCAAACAAAGAAAGAACCTTTTTCGGTAACTTGTGAAACTTTTATGGGAATCCTTCAGACACAAGAGTTGGGATAAACAGTTTATCGGGATAGATACGGTAGGCTCCCTTGGGATAGACTGTTGTCATCCTGAATTCATAGGAAAGGAATACGCTGATTTACTTTTAAAACCGGTCCTCGCTTTTTTCTTTTTTTACGAATCTTACATATTACTCAGGGAGCAACCTCTAATAATAAACTATTTATGGAGTAAACGTGGAAATTTTTGTTACATAGAAAAAGTCCAAAAGAACTCTGCCTAAGAAACCTTATCTCTTAGTCTCCGCGCCTATTTTCTTAATAACTGGTTGAAAACGTAAACATTTTAATATTTGGAATTCTATTTTTATTTTACAGCTTGCATGCCGGAAAATATTACGGAAATATTACTACACAAACGTTTACTGCATTATAATGTTGCCAAAACCGCTACACAAAGTATGTACCTAATAACTAACAAAAACATACGGTTATTGGTTCCATAAAACATTGTAAAGTATGAAAACCAAAGTCACGGATACCCCATTATTTCTGACAAATAGAATCCATAAAATAATTTAAAAGGGAAAGTGAGGAAATGTGCCTAAAGTTCCCCGGGTTCCCCTATTTGCGTTTAGGGTTGGCAACACGCTAACCTAAATTTAAACTGGATTAAATTTAAATATTTAAGAGTACAAGGTTTAGGTGAACAAATACGTTTTTCCAAGTTAATTCTTTAATATTGAATGACTACGGGTTTTGTAAACGTATTGAGAATGATGGTACCATATTTCGAGAATTTCAATGTTTGTTTAGGATTGAAAAGGATGTTATTTATTTTGGTACCCACATAAAAATAAAGGTAAGCATGAAGGGTTGTCGAAATTTCGCTCCGTAAAAATTTGTAAAACAAACAACAAAATTCGATGATCCGTTCCCTGACTTCTGACTACCAACCAGTCAAAAGGTCCTAAGGTTTGGAACACGATGTGATTCTGATGTTGTTAAGAGGGTCTCATTATTAAGCATTATGGAGTGAAGCAAGCATAAGCTCCAGCTTCCCTTTTTGAGGTCCACCTCGTGTGGAGTTAAGACATAAAATGTTAGTGATCAGACGAAGTTTCTTTTATTTCTGAAATTTAGGCAACCCTATAAATGGGGAGGTTCAGGCCACTGGGCAAACATTAAGGGGTAGGAGTAAACATTAGTAAAAAATACTCTGACTTTGAGGGAGTTATGAAATTACTTGAGCTTTTTGGTTTGTTATTTCAGTTTAGGGAAATATGAGGGAAAGATAGCAGTCGAGATGCCTTGAAAAGTTTTTGACAATGAACTGAAACATTGAAATGGCTGGAGTTTTGTCCATTTTACCAAATAAATATTTTGTAGGAATAACAAAAAGGTCTTCTTGGATCTTAGTCCCACCTAATGAAAAAGTCAACTGGAATGCCTATTTAAGGGGCTACCTGCCGGTTTTGGGTAACTTTATAACCATTTTATTCATTAACTATGGCATTTTTTGAGCTGAAAAATAAACTGAACCATCTACAGGATATGAGAAGTGATGTGGTTTTTCTAGAAATCGATTTTAATGAATAAAACCGAAGAAAAGGGACTCTAAAGTCACCCCTTTTTTCCAGTTGTAACCATTTTACTCTTATATTTTGAATCGGAAGAAAATGAAAATTTACAATATTGTTCACAATGCAATTTAGAATGATGTGGTTTTCTAACTTTTTAGAAATTAATAAAAAATCATCAAATTTTTCAAAGAAAACAGCTAAATTCTGACCGGAGCCACGCGCTCGTTCGCATCGATTAGTATGGAAAGTCGTGGTCCAGGGCAGATACGCCTTTAGTGGGATCGGGACTGTGTGTCAATCCACACCGTGTGTGCCTCCACGTGCGGTTTCATATACAACTCCTTCCTTCGCAAATGACGGACTGAAGTTTGCTGTTTGGTCTGTGCATCATCGTGTGTGACAGCTCTAATGGAACGTGGCTGCGAAGCACAGGGTCTTGTTTCCCCACAAACTCCAGAACGTTGAGTAGAAATTTTGAAGATGGAGGGTCAATTTATTTTGCAGTACTTCTATTCTTCTGTTCTATTCGATGTCCAAGGCCGGCCGGCTCTCTAAAAATTTGGCAGGAGTGACATTAACTTTTTTTTAAATTGATCTGTGACGACCCTGTAACTGTATTACTTCAGTGAAGTGTAAGTACCTACCTACTATTCAATAAGTTGCCGAAGAGCCACTTGACCTAAATAAGCGATGTAAGTATAAAGTTAGTAAGAAAAGTACCTATTTATGGAATAAAACATACAAATAATTAATTTTAGTCGAAGAAGAGTAAGCACTTCTTTTTTTTAAGAGGAAAAATCTAGCACAAAATAGGAATAGCAGAGGGATTGTAAGCCTAGACAGAAATAGTTATTTGTTATGCTAGGCTGCAAAGTTGCTTTTTGGCGCGAGTACTTTTATTGAAACCTGAGCAAGCGAAGGATTCTAGGATTGAACCACGAGCGAAGCGAGTGGTTCAAATAATAGAATCCTGAGCGCTTAGCGAAGGTTTCAAAGGTACGAGACGCAGAATAACTTTGCAGCCGAGCGAAACACACAATTTTTCACCTCACAACAGCGAGGAAAAAAGTGAATTGCTAAAAAGAACATTTCAAAAAGTTTTTATTTTCGTGCTGGCCAGTGTCATAAAATAGTTATAAGCATTTTCAGTGGATTGGCGGTATATAAAAATATTGAATAGACAGATTAGAATTTCAAAAACTCTTTCCACGCTAGCGGATAAAATGCACTTTTGCACTCAGATTTCGAATGATAAACAGAATCTTTCCGAGCTTGTGAGGTGAAAATACCTTTTTTTATTTTAGTACGACGACTGACGTATCGAAATCTAAAAGATACGTTTCTAAAGAAACCTCACAATCCAATTCGACCTAACAGAAAGCATTGTGGACTGTACAAACATACCAACACTAATCCCCCGACCCTACCCTTTAGACGCTATTTTACGAGCTACAACCGCTCATGGACATTTCATGGCTTAACCCAACGCCCCCGCGAGAGGGAATAAAACTACTGGGCTTTGTTGTTTAGTATCACATTAATGATCTACCGTTTTAGATGAGATACTACTTTTATTGGCTGGAAGAATTAGGAGAGATCTTCAATTAATCAATCACTTATATTGCACACCGAAAAAGTAGGTATACATCTACCTAATAATAGCTTCGACATCTTGTCAACTACAATTAATGTATAGGGCATAGACGTTGTTTTCTAATTAAGAAGTCACGTCAGTTGCTAGTTGCTTGTAAAACTTATCAAAAAGGCAGATGGATGGTTATGAAGGGTTTGCTGTGAGGAGTTACCTACCTAAGCTTATAGTTAGTTTTGGGAGAAATGCCACCAAAGTTTAGTTAGTTAGTAAGTTTACGGAGAAACGCAGATAGAAAAACATTTGAGAGTTTGAGAGGGTACGTCATTCTGTAGAAAGAATGTAAGTAGGTACCTAATAACAAATCATAATTGAAGTGGAAAAGAACCTGAGTCATGAAATCTCTTGAAGTTTGATAGTGATGCAATAAAGCCTGGGATCAAAGAACTAAAGATGAAATCTGGTCGGGGCTTAAGTGTTCGGATAGGGGCCTTCGAAACTGTCTGAGTTTTTAAGTTTTCAAGCCTCTAAAAGTCTGGGCTCAACAACAGTAGGTATCTTCCAAAGCAAGTAGTCTCTATAGAGGTCACCGATTTATTCTCTTCAGAATTCATTTATGTTTTCGTTCATGTTATCAAAATTGAACTTAAATTAAACTTTGAGCACTCTTGACTTATGTTTAATATACGACCCTGTAAAACTTTACGACACTTTGTTTTGCTGTTTCTTTCGCACTAGTTTTTGTTCTATAAAATGAGATCTTCTCGCTTTCACATTGTGTTCGTTTATTACGCTTATAAAGGGAAGATCTTCTAAGCTAAATATATGATGCCTGAAGACCAGTCGAGATTCAAAAGTTGTTGGTTAGAATTTGTACCAATTTAACTTGCGTGCTTGTGAAAGCTTTTATAGCGCGATTTAGCCTGCGTGATTTTGATTGGTTGACATCACTGACCTTTAACTCAAAGTCTCATACAAAGTCTTAGCGAACTTTTCTCCGCATCTGACACTTAACCCACACACATCAAGTATGCATGCTGTTGGGTGGCACGATTGTTGTTTTTGATTGATAAACTTTGGTATGATTACCACGGACCTGAAAGAAATACGGACCGAGTATTGCACTAAAAAGATGTGAAGCGGGCTTGTGAAAACTTAGATAGTAATTTAGCACCCGTGATTTTAATTGGTTCACAGTTCTGCCAGTTTGCATAGTGTCAATGAAGATGCCACTATTCATGCTAGCTAGTATAATATAAATCTTTGCGTGGTCATCGTACGTCCACGTATCAGTTACAAAAGCCTTCTCATATTGTCTACTTAGTAAACCATTAGGTCAACAACGCAATTACAAGAACATTCCAACGTGCAAACATTCATTGAAGAAGTGGGACAGCAAATACGGGACTCGGTAGAACTATTGACATTGGAACAAAACGAGTGTTTGCCACCATTATTTCTGTGCAGCGTTTAGTGCTACTTGATTTGTAGGTTGATTGCTGTCAAGTTAGGTTAGGTTAGTGGCAATGGCAATGGCAGAGACATGGTCGCTCACTCAAGGCCTCATAAAAAGGCTGAAAGTCACCCAAAGAGCAATAGAGAGGGCTATGCTTGGAGTTTCCCTGTGAGATTGAAACAAAAATGGAGAGATCCACAGAAGAACCAGAGTAGCTGATACAGCCCAAAGAAATGCTAAACTAAAATGGCAATAAAAGAGGCACATTGCTCGTAAAACCGATGGCCGATAGGGCCGAAGAGTTCTCAAGTGGGGACTGCGTACCGGAATACGCAGCGTGGGTAGGCATAAGGTGGACCGACGACCTGGTGAAGGTGGTGGGAACCCGTTGGATGAGGGCAGCGCAGGACCGGTCGTTGTAGCAATTCTTGGCTTGGTAGGCCTATGTCCAGCAGTGGACGTCCATCGGCTGAGATGATGATGATGAGGTAAGGTTATAGAAAACTACTGGTTCACGAGCATTATAATACACCCTTGAGACTTAATACAGATAGGCTCGCACTGACGTGAAGAGGTAAGCACGTGCGATAATGAGTGAGTGCGAGTGAGAGAGGAGTACACGATTGCTTACTGACGTCTTCTTCCCGACATCCACGGGGGAGTGAGGTAAAAATTGGTGGGGGGAGGAAGTCTTTGCACTATATGTAGTAAACCATACTCTTTCTTATCCTGTGACTATGATGTGACTTTTGCTTGGAATGGATCATCATTATCAGCCTTTCGTCATCCATTGTTGAAAAAAGCCTTTCCTAATGTTACTTATACGAATAAAAACCTATTATTATTAAAATGAAGGAAAGGGATCGTCATCATCAGCCTATATACGTCCCACTGCAGGGCACAGGCCTACCCTCTAGGAGGGTGTTTGGGCGTTAGTCCACCACGCGTGCCCAATGCGGATTGGTAGACTTCACATATGCATCAGAATTTCATCTTCTGCATATGCAGGTTCCTCACGATGTTTTCCTTCACCGTTTGACAGCAGTCGGTAATACGTACATAAGTTAGAAAAACTCATTGGAACGTAGCATGTTGTCCGTGCGGATTCGAACCCGGACCTCATGATTGAGAGTCCATACCTCTCCGCAACGCGCCACCGACCTCTTTGGAAAGGGGTAGTTAACTCTAATTAAGTAATTATACTTGAATTAGGTCGTTCTTTTAATAAGTACCTACATTTATTCCAGGCGACGTATATTAGTTACACTAAAATTGGTTTGACCTCATCGATTTCAGTTTGTTTTAATATTTAACCGTTTACCCTTGAACTGCCTTATTTTCAATTCAATAAGTAAATTTATGGTTCTGAAATAAGTTCTAAAGAAAAAAAAGCTTGTGAATTTGAAGCTAGCTTCTTGATGGTGGCTTCATCCGCGTTGTACTTTATCTTTATTATCAGTCTATCCTATTAGCCAATTCTCTTGTCAATAATAGTGACAGAATAATGGCGAAAGATAGCCGGCCATACTCCACTTTTATATTAATGGTCAAATTTGTTCAGAGTATAAATTATAATAATAGGAAATCGCTTTCTGTGTTTTTCAGGACCAAACTACTTATGATGCCAAAGCACGGAGCGGAGGTATCTGGGATGAAATTATATCACAAGGGCCTACCGTATTAAATAAACGATTTAAAAAAATATTATAATACAGTACACATAGTCACAGCTTTCGTATGCGTAACAGACACTGCTCTTCTACAGTAATTAATAATGTCAAGTAATAGCGGCTTCAAGAAGAAAAGAAGCTTTTAAATTCAAAACATTGAAAATGGGAGAAAGAACGAAGACAATTTTCCAGGAAACGGACTACAAAAGCTTCTAAATTGAGTTCTTCTCAATCGCAGTTAATTGCTTTCTTATATGGAACTGCAGTATCAAACTTCGAGTCCGGAGGCTCACGACCCAATCAACATTAAAGCAAATTAAGCTCTATATCATTGACCTAAATTCTCAATTCTCGTGTAGCAAAACGTCAGAAGCCGCATCGACTGTTATACGAAAGATGTGTTGGCCAAATGCCAAACTTTGTCAAAACTAATGATGCTCCATTGCATCTCCACGCCGAAGAGCACGCAATGTTTTTCTCAAGAGATTGAATACTTTCATGAAATCGCGTAGGGATGATGTCCCACTGGATGGCGTAGATATATACTATAAACTAAGAGTCTACCCATCAAACTGAACAACTTTTACTATGAGAGCAAACCAATTGGGGAAACAACAACACAATTTGCTGTTCCATACTAAACTGCAATGCCTACTCAATTTTGCATAGTACATATGCAAAGGCTGATTTTGTTTTTGCTCCGTTCGGTTTGCTCCCGTAGTAAAAACGTTGTTCAGTTTGATAGGTAGACTCTTAGTTTATAAAAGGATGCTAATGAAATCAATTTCACCATGTATACGTCGGTGATTATGAACTCTTCAGTTATCAAGTACCTGACTATAGATAACTACACTCCAATTTATTTGTCGTAAGCATTCATATTTAATTTGAAAAGTAGGTCAAGACGTACAAGGTCTATTTCTAGTGAGTTGTGTGCTATAATATTTATATCTATGTATGTTATCTTCACATGCATAGTTACATACATAAGCTTAATACCGTATTTCAGTGAATGTTTATACAACGCTGCCGAGTTGCTTAGCAAAATCTTGCCGCAAGTACCTTTACCATGATGATTTAAGGTACCATTTTTTCCACCTATTTTTTTGGTAAGTAATTGAGGTGCCACCTGAAGGAGTCCAATTTAAAGAACTGGAAAAACTAGGGTTGCCACCTATCAGTCTGCCACAACTCTAGGATTGCCAGG
Organism: Agonopterix heracliana; assembly: GCA_963693445.1. NCBI lineage: Eukaryota > Metazoa > Arthropoda > Insecta > Lepidoptera > Depressariidae > Agonopterix > Agonopterix heracliana. Next base: position 20,173,947 of record OY856308.1, on the reverse strand, counting down.
TTCAAAGAAGTAATGTTTAACCCTGAGTTGCGAAGTTGGCAGATTGAGAGGTGGCAACCCTAGTTTTTCCAGTTCTTTAAATTGGTCTCCTTCAGATGGCATCTCATTTACTTCCCAAACGGATCGGTGGAAAATATGCTACCATAAAATCATCATGGTAAAGGTATTTGCGGCAAGATTTTGCTAGGAAATCCGGCGGCGTTGTATGAACCCCTGTAGATATAAACTTTCACTTAAATCACATTTCGTTCACCAAACACAAAATGTGCATAAATTTACGGTCGGATCTTGGGCTAGCCTGCGAAAGAAACCTGTGCCTTAGTCGTCTCGTAAGACATCCTCGGGAAGAGATGGAGTGGTTACTCTAAGCTGGCGACCACACGGCATACTATCCACACTTTTACTATAAATTCTAAAGTTTATTCGTCTGTGAGCTAATTCACTTACGCTCAGTTGCAGAAACGCTCATTAAATTTAATCCTCCATTAAATCTCTAGCTGTCACTTTTTGTCTTGTTGACGTAGTAAAAGCTGGCAAGAGATTTAATGGAGGATTAACTCTAATGAGCGTTTCTGTAACAGAGCGTTAGCCTGTTTGTTTTATTAGCCCTGGGTTTAGGTGCAGGGTATCTCAAGCTTGCTAAGCTATGTTTATCTTTTGTGCTTGGTGGAATAAAGTATTCGTTAATTCTGACTGTATTTATCGTTTTTTTAATACAGGGCTGGGATAAATCATTTCTGAAACTACACAGAGGAAGCCACCGCAAAAGCCACCAAGCCAATACACCTACTGACATACAATTTCTCAGGTGACACGTCTGAAGTTTGAAATTATGATTTTTGTAAGAATTAACACATTTATTTTCAGCAATCAATGTATTTACGTTAGATGTCTACCGATGGTATAATTTATACAGTATTTCATTGTTGGGGTAGGTATTCATCTCGCTTTGATACCTGGAAACTGAGCGTGAGGTGAGGAGAATCGTGGTCTATATAGGTTAGTCATTTCACGTGTATGTCAGGGCGGGCGGTTTCGTTTTAATTTGAAATTAAATGACCCTAATTGAGTGATATATTGTAGTTGTTTTACGTTTATAAGATAAAATAAAATAAAAACTGTTAAAATTCGCAATGGACTTTAAAATTAAAATATTGGATTAAGGACAGAAGAAGGTAAGTAAAAAAATGTCTTTACAAAAAATCATTTACACAAAAGCGTCCGAAACCAAAGAAAATCCTTACCGATTAAACTCAAACAAAACAGCTTGTTGCACCAATAATTAATCAACAATCCAAAACCACAGTCACACACAAAACACTATCCACTAAAATATTTCAATGCGTATTTTTTAAGGTGTGAACGCGGCTAAAACGGAAACCTCCCGGTTGAAATCGTATCGCAAACTGCCCGGGACTGCGCGTGGTAACAATCGATGGCTGTGCGCATGTACTTTTGCGCCCCGCGTCATTCCACTCCCAATATCTTATGTATGAGAAGAGAAGGAAAAGTGAAAAACGCCGTCAGTCTTGCCCTAACTATGATTATGTTAATAATTTTTTGAAATGGGACTAGCGCGTTTTCGAATCTGGGGATTTAACTACCAAGTTCAACGACATTTTTCGTAAATTACACCCTTGCTTAGGATAATACGAGTCGGAACGCACATGCATTTGTATAGACACGTATCAGTCACCTTGTTTTGCTTTTCTCTTTTGTTTCATAACATTTAGGTAAGACATGTGGATCGATGGACCTGGAAACTAGGCTAAAATTCTTGTAATCTAAGCTTTTTGATGTAATATTTTTTTTAATAGTGTGGTACTTTATGATTCGATTTCCAGTTTGTTCATATTCGTTTATCTCTTCAAAGCAAAAGAGTCTTGATTGACAAATCACGATTACGTTACATTTGGTTTGGCAAAGTTTCTGTTGTGTTCCAAATCCTTCATTATTTTCCTTCTTATGGATGTGTATTATTGTTTGTTCTTCACTTTGGTATATTATGCTACGTGTTTAGGTAGAAAATTGTCTTCTTATCTCTGGTATACTTCTGTCTTCGCTACTCAAAAATATTCCTCCGGTACAATCGGTCTACTTTCCCGAACGGTCTACTTGTCCAAACGGTCCACTTTCCCGATCGGTCTACTTGTCCAAACGGTCCACTTTCCCGATCCGTCTACTTCCCGATCATTCTTCTTCTTCAATACATTTGCAGTTACGTGAATTCAACTTTGAAAACTATAGTTTAACCTAACCTAACCTTAATAAATGACTTTTTAATTTAATTTAATTTAATTTAAGTTTAACCGTACTTTTGTTCATCTTGATATTGTCAAAATTTAAATCAATAGGAAGAGGCAACAGAATTTTCCTAAAGTGTCTAACAATGACTAGCTCTACAATACTAACATCATTTAATTTGGAGTCACTATTAGGTTTTGCGGATATAATCAGTTACGTCAAACGTTTTAGAAATCGTAAACAATAAACTATTGCCAATCCGCAGGCCAGTTATCATATCACCCTATTCGAGAGAAAAGGTCTGTGCTCTGCTGTTAGATTGAAATGCTTACCTAGAGTATTTCAGTTGCAGCTGCAGGGTAGCGAATTGAAAAAAAATCTCGTGAATTAATGGCTGCGTATGTTGTAGAGCTAACTAACGGCACAGTTGGTCGTATCATTTGCTTCTTCCTTGTGTAAGTACCTATATGAATTTAGTTAAACCAATTTTGTACGTACCGGTATTTCTTATCTCTATGCCAAACAGAGATGTGGAGCATTTGATGGTCATATACAGCAGTCGGGAGAGGCAGCTTCAGATGTCTCTGGAACTCAGGTTCCCGTTTCCCGTAGAGAACCGATGTCCTCTGGAAGATTGACCTTTGTGAAGGCAAGGTTTGGCTTTCCGTTACGCCGCTGATTACGACCTGAACAAGGAGGTTATTTTATACATACACATTCGATTCTGACATCTTTTTGGATCTTGTACCACTGTCACTCATTTGTGAGTTTTGGTTTTTTATCAACTTACCTTAGCATAAGCGTTAATGTCATCTGTCTTTCCCGTTCCCGTACCAGTAAACCTCTGAAGATCTTTGCAGCGAATGACTGAAAGAAAAATCATACTGTTTAGATTCATCGTCTTCTTATTATCATAATAAATTATTAGTAAAATGAGTTCGATAGTCACCACTCACCGTGAACGTCTATGACGTCATTCCTTGTTACAATTTCCAAATCTATCGTCCCTTTCATTGCTTGAAAGCGATCACAACTTCTCTCTAAGCGATTGCTAGCAACACTCCTTCGTTTTTCTTCACTACTGTTTATACTTTCTTCTGGAGAATACGTCAAACATCTCCTTGATGATTTGTGTTCAATCACAGGAGTATACGCATCAGTCGGTAGCAAATCTTCATCTAGCTTACTCGTCTTATGTGCTCTTTCTTCACTCAGTACATTACTTGATCTTTTGAGATTAGGTACCGGCGTTATAGGACTTGGGATTCCATTTTCTAGTGTCAAACCAAACAGCTCCCTTGATCTCTTGTTTTGAACAAGTTCTTGGGGCTTCAAACTGCTGTGCGAAACGTTTGATCTCATTGAGGCATCATTACTTACAAATTCGAATTCAGCGTCACAAGGTGCTGCGTAATTGAAAGAAGAGCTAAGAGGTTCACAGAACGACACATTTTGTAGTTCTGTTGCAGGACTAGGCATACCCATTTCTAGGGTCAGTATTGAGGACGTTTCAGGTTTCAACGGCCGTTGCTTGAACAGGCTTTCGTTGCTTACTGTTGACTTTTTCCTTCGAATACATCTTTGTCTTCTCAATCTAAGGTTTGCTTCTCTAGTTGCAGAGAATAAATCAGGAGTAGATTCAGATGACATTTGCTCTAAATAACATTTTTCTATTGAAGATGTATTCATTGATTGTGATCTGTTTAGGGATTTATTCGCACGTCTATTGTTACTTCCCTTAGGTCGTTCATCAATGATAACATCTGGTGTTCGTACTTCTCTTTCGTTGTAACCGTCACCATCGTCTAAAATGAAGCAGCCTATAGGAAGATTCCTTAAAAGTCTATCATTCACTCGATGCACTGGCATAACTCTCTTTGTTGGAGTATTTTTTGGGGACACAGAATTCTCTCTTGATAAGTTGACGTACTTTGCTTCTTTGATTAAGTTGGCTTTGTTTTCTGCTTGAGGATTAACAAATAGATCTTTGACAGCATCTAAAGTTGGCATTTCATCCTCTACGCAATTTTTGTTCACGTCTTCTTTGTTCAAAATTCGCCTCTTTGATTTCACTATCTTGGTGCTCTTTATTATATCTTCAATCATTTTTTCAAGAGTCATATCTCCCATTTGAGTTGTAGAAACTGTCGATTCAGTTATATTGGTTAAAGAATCTTTACCTAATATGCATTTATTTTCCATTTCAGTAGAACTTTCCTCATCTCTAAGAGGAATAGTAAAAGGGTTTTCTACTTTTGGAAAATATTCTGTTACATCATTTGTAAAAGCTAACCTTTTGGACTTGCTGTGTGTACTCATAGTACTAAATCTTAGAGCTGCTAATTTTGTTGATAAAGGTGTTATGGAAACCGGAGAGCAACCGTCTCTGACTAAAGTATGTGCATCTCTCTTATCTACTGAAGGGGATTTAAACGAACTTTCGAACTCGTTTGATTTCTTCCTAGTTCGTTTCAACGGTCTTATATTCGTTATTGCTTCATTCTTATTGAAATACAATGGGTTGTCCATAAATATGTGATGACCGAATATAGGCAATGTAGTTTTTTCGATGCTAGCCTTTTTGATTGATACTGGCTTTTCTATACAATTCAGAACTAAATCTTCATCATATTCTATTTCAACTAGACCTTCGTTTGTAGTTTTAGTTGTGCTTATTGGAATGCCATTGAATTGTTTTCCTAAAGCAAATGAATGTCGACTACTGGTAGTACTAGCACTTAGTCTATCCGATAATTCGTTCAAAGATGGTTCTGAACTGCAGTGACTAAGTCGTGGAGAACTAAGCTGACTCCTATCAACGTTGATCCTCCTTTCAGATTTATAAGCACAACTATCTCTTCTAAAAATTTCATTAGGGTTTGAACTAGACATTTCTAATTTCCTCTTCTTAGCTTCTCTTACTCTTCTGCTGTACGTTGGTGGAGTTGGAGGAAGATCAGGAGGAATATCATCTTTAGAGCCGTTCGTGTAGTACCTTCTCCTTTCGAAGTTCTTTACTGGAGTAGCTGAAGTCGGAGTTATATTACTAACATCTTTCAAGGCGAGGACTTCCGATTTCTTTGTAAAGCCTTCTCTATAGTAATTTGGAGTATTTCCTATACAATTGATGTTCTCCTTATCAATGATTCTGACATTGTTTTTTCTTGCAGCCGATCCTAAGGATCTTCTTTGGTACCTGCTTGGTTTTTTGCTCTTTTTAACTGTCTGTGCGTCTAAAGATCTTCGGATTTTGTTGTTATAAGGTCCATTGGTGTAAGGCTCGCGGTTCTCTGTGTCTATTTCTGTGTTTGGTCGCACTTCTTGGTTCTTTTTACCGTATACCGCCCACTTCAGCATTTTGGATCTGTAACAAAGAGTAAATCAAGGTTATTCATGTGACGGTTTCGCTATAAACATTGCATGTCGGTACGTGAACCGTATCTGAATGGCGTGAAATTTGCAATCACGTCGCGTAAAGGTGCCGCTAACTAGGCTTTTCATCGTGAGCATGTTCTGCTTTTGCATGCACAAGAAACAAAAGCATGCAATTTTTAATTAAAAGCTTTTATGCAAGTGGAATTATTTGATGTGCTGTGATTATTTGATATGTTAGTTTTGTTACACTTTGTATGTTTTCTATTAGTTAGATCAATCTTTATGTTTTCCATATTCATGTTGATTTTAAATAAATATTTTGACATCTTTTATTAGTTCTCACAAAGATTAATTATTCCCAAGTGAAGTATCTAGCATAATTTAGGATCGATTTGTAATAATACAATGTGGTCGATTTGTAACTGAAAAGGCATTATATAATTACTAATTACTGACTGATTGTTAACTATAATGTATAAATTTTGTTGGTGTTATTCACAGATTAGTGATACCAGTAGACTAATTACGCATTGACTTTTAAGCATCTTCAACATCTTTGGTGCACCGTGTGGCTGACGGTTACAGTAGCCATTTCATCGGATCTTACCTTTGATCGTATTGGTCTGTAGCGTGCTCCATACAAACGAAGTCTGGTTATATTTTCAATACCAACCAATTAAGGTCAATTCATTTTTTTATAAACAATCACTAAGCTTAAATCTGCTGTGTCAGATTTTCGTTAAAGTTTTAAAGTTGCAGTGCCTCAAAGATTTCCATACAAATCTTAAATTAATCCTAGCATTGAAACAGTAGGTATTACTGAAAAATTATATTGAATTTAATTGGTTAGTATTGAAAATCAGTCTTCGTTTGTATGGAGCGCGCTCCGCATTATATTCTCTTAAGAGGGTATAAGGACGAGAGAGAGTATATGTGTTAAACGCACATACTTATATGCACTTAAAAGGATCGTGGGTATTACAGCTTTTCTAATAAAAAAGTCGTTGTTGAAATCAGATAAGAGAAATCAAACATTCATGTATTCATGTTAAAACGCGAAAAAGCGTTATTTTCTTTCTAAGCTCATCAGCAATTTATCGTCTACCTGGCGAGTTTTTTTTGTAAAAGTCAAACAGTATGAATTATTACAAATATAACACGAACAGTCAACGGTAATTTGTCACAAGTGAAAATGATAGATGACTGTCCATTTGCCACATAGCGTTGTGTTTGGAATCCGTTATTGCGGAATGTTTGCCGGCCGTGTATGCACATAATAATATTTAATGTATGCATTTTAGGTGGTCAAACTGCACGTACTCAATTTTAGGCTCGATAATGCGACCTGCATTGTAGTTTCTCCATATTTTGTATTAGTACATTCTTCAGCTCGGAAGAAGTAATTTTTTATGAAAAGAGAAGGATATTTTCATGTTATTGCATGGCTAGGTAACTGAAACCACCCAATTTCTACATTATGTAGGTGCACACCTGTGCAGACTGCTAAAGGAAAGCTAGGTTTCTTTTGCACGATTATTGTGGGCCTAAGTTTAGTCAGCAATTTCCATTTGTTTATTATAAGGTCAAATTTAATTAGTTGGCGAAACTTAACAAACGCACTTTTTATCTGTTACTAAGCACAATTACGTGGTAATGTGCCCCCGCTCGATCATATGATTTTGAGGTCAATGTTCGCCCGCCGGCCGCGCACTGCGTACGATACGTACGATAGTAATAATTTCGTAAATCATCAATACCAATTATAAACATTGATAATGCAATCTGTTATCATTAACAAGTGCCCTGGTTGAGTTTAATGGAAAAAAAAACATACCTTTTCCAATTTCCTGGAAAAAACCGACATCAAAACCGAGAACAGAGTCGGATTAAGAATCTCCTTTGATATAGGTCAAATAGGTTGGTATAATTAGACATTCTACGGTTCATCATAAACAACATTTGTTCTTAAAGCTTATTAATTGATATACCTAGGTATCCTTTTTAATTAGGCTCTTCAGCTTAATTAATAAACAAGCCATTACCAAGAAAATCCAGTAAATTATTCATGATATTTATTATCCGAGTGACTTTGATATCTTAAAGCATGAAAGGAGATTCTCAAATACGGCGTGTTTCATTCGTCGAACTGAACAATTTTCTTCTTAATTTCTCATACAAATTAAATCATTAGTTGAGTTTGGTTGTGCTAATGGTGTTTTACTACAGCATGAGTCATGCTGATACGAAAGAAGAGAGGGGAGATAGTATTTAGATGGAAATTATGGAAGTGTTTGAGTGAACAACTTAGAGATAATAGACAAAAAAAACGATGAGTACGATTTTATTTTAATTTCAATATAATAGAAGTGAGAGTCATCTATTAGCTCTATACATACAGGGTGTTTCATAAGTAACAATAAATATTTAAAACTCTTAAGGGGGTTGTTGAGACCGTCAAACTGAACAACTTTCTCTATGGGACCAACATCGAAATCGCGAAAAAAATAAATATTTTAGCTCTAGTCGATTTGTAGAGTATGGAGCATCACTTTTTTTTTCGCGATTTCGATATTAGTCCCATAGTGAATGTTGTTCAGTTTGATGGTCTACACCATCCCCTTAAAGGTTTATTTGTATTTTTGTAACACCTTGTATAGTGTACAAGCACTGTATTGTAGACATTGACATCACCTTTGGCATATATGTGCCATCTAGTGACCAAAAACATCAATCATCAACCATATAGCTATATCAGTAGCCTTCATCTTTCAGTCGCTATTCAGTTTTATACTGATTGGTTAGGATTCATATTAGTTAACAGAGCAAGTACGGACGCCTACAAAAATTGTTGATCAGCTTTCTTTACCAGAAGCACCCTGTATAGTATAATGCAATACGAAGAATATGCCAATAATTGCATGAATAGATAGTACGGATAGTTCTATAACGGTAGCTCAGTCGTGATTCCGATTCGATTCCCGACACGCTTATTGTAAACTCATGATATGCATGTTATTGACAGTTAGGATTGTTATATGCGAATTTATTATAAGTATTACTAGAAGGAATCTTGGATTATAATGAGGAAATTGAAGATGCACCTTTATAGAAGCTATACAGGGTCCAACTTAATATGCTGACACTTTTTTAAGAGGATGATCAGACCGTCAAACTGAACAACTTTCTCTATGGATCACAATCGAAATCGCGAAAAAAAAATCAGCTCTTCCATACAAAACTGCAAACCTACTCGAGCCAAATGTATGGGGCGGCTGATTTTTTTTTCGCGATTTCGATGTTGGTCCCATAGAGAAAGTTGTTCAGTTTCATGGTCTGAACATCCCCTTAAAAAAGTGTCAGCATATTAAGAAGGACCCTGTATATAACCAAACGACAACGAATCGAGCGCGTGCAATATTTTAAGAGGATAGACGGGCTAAAATGCAAATTTGGAGAATAGGTCACTTTTCCGACTGTATACGTATTTATCAGATCCGCCCCACACATACACCTCGGCGACTAGAGTGCGAAAGACAACTGCAGCTCGGACTGATTTTATATACAAAAAATCAAACAAATCAGCATTTCGTATTCCCCTGTTTTCTCCTCCAAAACTAAACTGATTTTAATAATTCTTTCAAAAATAAGATGAGAAAGACTTTGGCTATGTCCGTTTTGGTTTTTTTGTTTATATTCGTCAAATTTGTTTACTGGATGTCTGAAAACGGGCGGTAAAATGGATAATTTTCGAAGGTCCCTAGTTCTTACAGTAATTAATTAATGCAAAAAAGCAAAACATAGGGACATGGCAGAGGTGACATAGATTGTATGGTAAAAAAATATGTGCGCTAGTGTTATTATCCAGCGAGAAAACAGGGGAATACGTTTGTATGGAGAAAACTCGTCTATCCTCTTAATTATTGACAATTTGAAAAGTGCTTCCATTCGTTATACGTCAATATGCAGAATGCAGAGTTTTTCTATAATACGAGTAATCTAAACTATTATAAAACTGTATAAAAGAAGTGTGTCTGCAATAATGCAAGGTACCATTAAATAAGCCATACTTTAAAATTAATAATTAAATTATCTATTTGATTTTAAACTATCGGATTTGATAGAGAATGACCTTTAAAGAATTACGTTGGATTTTATTCAGGTCTTCATAAATAATATTCGGAAATATCCGATATATCGGTAAAGATAGGTACCTGACCTTTCCAAGTAAACTTTCATTACAATGTGTGCGTGTAAATTGTTGGAGTCGTTATTGCGCTATAAGTTTGCGGTATCTTATATGACTTTATTTAGTGAGGAAAATCGAGAATCTGGGGAAGTGGAGTAGGTTCGATTCCGTCAATAACCGTTCTATTTTATTGTCAAATTTACTGTATCGTCTTTAAATAACTGTTGTGATTTTTAAACGGAGCTTTCGGTCGTAAAAATCATGTTTTTATCAAATTGTGAAAGAAAACATTGTGAGGAAACCTACATACGCTAAAGATGAAATTCTGTATGCGTAGTCCACCAAATCGCATTGGACTCGCGTGGTGTACTGATGCCAATACACCTTCCCTGAGGGTAGGCATGTGCCCTGCAGTGGGACGTATATAGGATGATGACGAGTTAACAAAGAAATATGCAAATCAAAACCGTTTTAAATTGAAAAAAACTAATCTTAATTAAAAACTAAATGCCTGTAAAATGTCACTAAACACCCATTATACGCCAATCACGAACTAATCATTCTTGAATAATCAAAAACATTTATTCTTATGCTAAATTCGTTCACGAAAATTTGCTATCAACATAAAGAGCTTTTGTCGAAAAATTTAAAATGGCCGATTTCATCTCGGTTATGGTGAGGTAATAACTCATATTTCCCGTTGTACCAAATTGACTGTGTAATTAGAACTGTGCTCATTCATTCCCGACATAGTCTGAGAGACACATGCTGAGCTCGGAAACCAGACCTTGTGTTTTGACAACAAAGCTATTTCAACCGCTTGACGAAATCTCTCGTTTCCCCGAACAAAGTTAGAGCACTTTCGCAAAGCGGCTGGAAGTGTTAGCACCAGTTTAGACGCAAGGAGTGTACACAAAGACCCAGGAGAATTTCGCGAATACAACACCGCAAAAACAGGGAGTACGACTTGCTCCATTATCCTCTCCCTTGCTATTCAACACCAAATTACTATTGAATTTAAGATTTCCAGAGCATTTTTTAATATCGAATGCACGTCTCGACTCTGATCGTGGGGTCGCCGAACAAAAAAGTTTCTACATAGGTTACTTTACAGTTCGATTTGTTTTTTATAGTTGAACTTTTAAAGAAATAAGGCTCATATTTATGTGAAATATAGTTTTGAAACGAATGGTTTATCGACAACGACTTTGCGCTGAATGGAACGGAACACGTTTTTGCGGATTTCGATTTTTGAATTCGAATTTGGAACGTCCGAACTGTCGCATCAAACGTTATTTATTATAAATTCTAAGGAGGATGAAATTTGATCTTTATGCGGTAGAAGTTACAGATGAGGATAGGAAAACAAATGGAGAAGGAGATAAGATCATGCAATCGGGTTCTTTGTACAAAAGTGTTCCGTCAACCGTCTTGTTTGTTACAAACGGATGTTTTCGTCCATTTGCAGTAAAACTGGTATTATATGAGCATTAGTACTCTCGCTTAAATTGAGATAGGGTATTGGATCTTTACTGAAATCATATGTGAGATATTATTTTGTATTTAATGCTTTTACATAACGATGTTAAAGCCACACAGCCAACAGGAACTTCTCCTCTACCTCTCCACCTTTCTCGGTGACTGTATTTTTTTTCTCAAAATCAGTGAACGAGGAAGTAAAATCCTCCAAAAGTTAGGTTAGTCTCGTAGGAAAGTTTTCTTGTATCTATAATGTTTCTGGTAGCCCTTTGTGCTCCATCTTAACTTTTCACCCTGTATATTAATAAGTAAATAAAATTATTTACAAAAAAGGTTACGATCATGGTGTTTAGATGTCTGACCTAACAGACTCTAAATCACAGATTTTTATGCCTGTCTGTCTATTTGAGCATCATGCGAAAATGTAGTACTGGACCGATTTTGATGACACTTTTTGTGTTTAAAAGCTTAAAGTTGAACTTAAAAACTGGTATATTTTTTCACACCACGATGACAAAAACGTACGGATGAAGTTGCGGGCAAAATCTAGAATATTTGTATATTTCTTCACTTCTTCTTTTTCTTATCGTGTGGGCAAGCCCTGGGTGTCAGAGTTTTTTTAGACCGCCTTACGGCCTCTGACGTGATTTTAATATAACGACTACTACCACCAGAGATAGTAGCCGGGACCAACGGCTTAACGTATCATCCGAAGCACGAAATCATCTTTCTTTTCAGGTAATCAAGTGATTGAGCCTGCAATGTCCTAACCAACTGGGGCAAAATGCAAAAAGTAACATATCACTAGGTGTCCCGTGGGAATCGAACCCACGACCTCCGTATCAAGAGCTCAATGCTTTTAACCAATAGACCACGGAGGCAGGCATTTCTACACTTTTACTGACCATTTTTCTAACAAAAAAGTAACCTACCATTAAATTTTTATAAAACTCCAAATTGCCCATTCCATTTTTAACACCGTAACACCTAGTTACGACTCATTCCCAAAACTAGAATTGAATAATTCATGAACCAACGCCACCTGCCGCCCAACCGACATACTAACATTTGGTGCGAAAGAATAACTAATCAGTTATAAATAATTGATATTGCCGTGACGGTGTAGTGGTTGACATTTAGGTAGTTGGATCCCAGACTATGTTTTATAAATTAGACTTTGTACTTTGTAAACTTAGGTCTTCTTCTATCGAGTCGATGGCATGTCATTTTAAATCTTTCCAGCCCAGAATTTCGCCACACGGATAGCATTTTCGGCAGCGTTCATAAGCTCCGTTCGCGTGCAGGTGTCCGGGCAGGAAGGGCACAATACGAGATGGGCCATAGTCTGAGGAGTAACACCGCATTAACACCTAAGGTCCGCCCCGTCTGTGTAACCCCACTTAAACAGATTGTCTTTACTCCGGCCAACCTGAGTTCGGAGGCCAGTCTGAATTCAAGCACCTCCGAATCGACCTGGGCAGCTCCTGTCCTGGGGGTAGGCTTTCCATGAGAGGAACAAACGGGTCAGGAAGTGTTGTGCCTTCCCGCCAAAGACTAGGTAAACTTAGGTAGTAAGTAAATACATTGCTAATTACCTAAGTAGGTACATAACTCTTAGTAGATATACAGGTTGTTTCATAAGTAACAATAAATATTTAAAACTCTTAAGGGGGTTGTTTAGACCGTCAAACTGAACAACTTTCTCTATGGGACCAACATCGAAATCGCGAAAAAAAAAATTGGATATCCCATACATATTTTAGCTCTAGTCGATTTGTAGAGTATGGAACATCATCGTATTGTGCTCTTGTTTTATTTTTCTCTATATTTTACTGTTTATATTTTGGTGTAAAATAAAGAATATTTGATTGATTGATCAATTTTTTCTCGCGATATCGATATTGGTCCCATATTGAAAGTTGTTCAGTTTGATGGTCTACACCACCCACTTAAAGGTTTATTTGTATTTTGGAAACACCTTGTATAATCTTTACTGGAGTTACGTTACTCGCGTTGCAAGTTCGCCCGCGGCTGTGTCATTCGCGTGATGTTCGTGCGGTTAGCGTTTGAGCTCGCTACGAGGACCGCCATCTCTTTTCTCAACTGTATTTTTGCTCAAAAACAATCCCTGAGGTAGCGATAATACTTCCACAAAAATTGGCAGAGATGTAGTGCTAGGCAGAAACAAAATACAAATAATTTACTAATACTACTCTTTCTTTTCTTTTATAAGTGGCGACGGGCTCGCTCACCCCCCGTCACACTGGACAAAGTTACGGTACTATACTGGTGAAACGTGGATGTTCTGAGGTTTCAGAATATCTCTGACTACCCTTTCGGGGTAGCAGGCGGGTCGGTGGGAGCAGGCGACCGGGGCGACCCGCACACACGTGGCGGCGCACCGTCGACGCTGAGCTACGAGCAGCCGGGTTGAGTTGGCGCGACATTGAACACCAGGCGCAGGACAGGGAGAGGTGGCGACGTCTCACGAGGGCCCTCTGTACCATCGGGGTACCATAGGACAACAACAACACACACCCCCTCGGGGAATATAGTCGTGAGGATATGCTATGCTACTACTCTTTCTTACACTGTAGCGACGGTTCGCACCCAGGTGGTCGATGGACGTACTCAGCTCTTATAATCTCTTCTATGACTATCACCTGTTTAATAGTCATGTTACTGAAATCTGTTAGTGAAATGAGGATATTCTCAATAATTGTGTTGAAAGAAGTGTGTTGTAGAGTTTCTGGCCGCATCTTCTCTACAACGGAACACCTGCCGAAGCGGTGGTAGAATCAAAAATGACGTGAGAAAGTTATCTATGTGATATTATTTAGAATAAAAAAAAATTTATTTGATTGTATTTGAACCTAAACAGTCGTGAGCATAATGTTTAGAAAAAAACATACCTAGTATTGCATTATACTGTACGAAGGTAAATAGACTCATAAAAAACTGTAAAGAAAATACGTTAAAAGCTAACGAATGAAGCGTGACTCTCAAGACAGGTTGAGCTGAAAAAAACAACGCCCTATACATTACAGGAAGGATATGGGAAAGTAAGGGCATTGCGTGCAAGTACTGGACTGGACAGTAGTAACTTTTTGAACTTAGCGTGATAAGAATGCATTGAATCGAGTTCGTGTATGTTCTATTCTATTTAATAGGATATTTTTTTAAATAACCTAAGGGCTACTGCTTAGGTTGGGTTACTGGTTACTGGTATGGTCTATAGATTTTTCATCTTATAATATTCTTTCTGCATAGTCTATAGTATATTCGACTCAAATGTATGGGACAGCCTTTGATAAAGTATATGTCAAGATTGACAGTCGAATTTAAGATACGAAAGCGTCGAAAAAAATTGGAACTAGGACTTGTTCCTAAACCCTATACATATACACGCACACATACAGAATTTGTATGGCGCCTCACGCACACCAACTTATGAAACTTAGCCCCTTTTGTTTTATACGGTAAAACAGTGAGGCTCATTCTAGACATATACTTTTTCTAAGGGGACAGCAGATTTTTTTTTGCGGCTTCTGAGTTGGCTCCATAGTGAAAGTTGTTCAGTTTGATGAGTAGAACACATGCTGAAGTTATCCGCAGTGATATAAAATTTACCCTGTATATTGAAATCTTTAAAAACAACTCTAACAAGTGAAACCTAAGAGTGGAACTAAACAAAAGCGTATAATGAAACCAATAGATCGTGATGTAAGTGTTAAAAGCTTGTTTTATATTTACTACCTATTTTATTTTCCTATTTTCACTTACCATGAATTCTTCACGAGAACCACCTGTTTAAAGTTAAAATTAGTTTGCACTAACAGAAAAGTTAGGATCGCTTGAAAATTACATGAAATTAATTTTCCATCTGCCAATAGCCCAAGACGCACGTGCGAATATTTAAATATGGAACGCAGGTGGAGCTTTTTTTATTACCTGGCCAGTTTTTACATTTCAATCCATAGATTAAAAAAATTCATTATCTTTGATGTCATGACAATGATATTATCATAGGCCAAGTATTTCGCTTACGCTGATAGACGGAACATCAGTGTAACCGCGTATGAGACAGCGATAGTCATAAAATCCTATACAATTTGTATGAAAATAGATGTCTGACTCCGGAGTCAGACAGCCGCCGTAGAACAAAAAAGTGGCTACGTCGATAAGGACAGCAATAAGTGGCGATCTCCTTTTTTAACTAGAGCGAATTTGCTATGTGCATCTCTTACTGAGTGATATGACAAGACATGTGCTTCGTTCTAGTTCCTTCTCTTTCTACGGATATTATGGAGCCGGCCGAGTAAGTACACGTGGCTAGAAGAACAGATGGCAGATGGATCAAAGCCTTGACCGCGTGTTGGCCGATACCAGGCAAGAGAGGAGTGGGTTGTCCAGCAGCCAGGTGGCATAATGGGAAGGGACCCTGCAGTGGTTGGACGAAAGCTGATGATGATATGAATAGGTATACTTACCAATATGTGAAACTGTGCTTCCTTTTATTTCTGTTGGTCATTAAATAACATACTATAAATTAAACAATTTTAGCAAAAGTAATATGCTATCTATCGAGTTTTTTTAAAGTTTTTAATATTTCACTCCACAGAATAAAAAATCTTCTTTAATTGAGAACTGGCAGCAATTTTTCGGAAACTGTTTGTTGGCATTAGTCCAACTTCCATACCACGTCGGTTATTCAACGAAGTATTGGCTTGAAACCTAATTCAAATATACGCCTTGATGGATTTGTGAACCTTCACCAATTAGCTTTGCACTTGTCATTTGTTATTCTCGTCTTTTTGAACAGTTAAAATCCTGTAAGGGCAACTGTGATATGAATGCATTGTATGAATGCGAATATTTTGTACCCACGCTAGTTTATATTATCAGTGTTCTATATCGTTATATTTTTTTTTTTTTTAATATAATTAATGGACTTCTTGCTTATGCGTTAGCACCGCATTTCCGCCAATGTCAAGTGGTTTGAGGGAGTATCTATCCAATCTCGAGGATTGTTTTTAAGTAGACTCTGAGAAGGATTGAGGAGCCTCGTGGCAGGCTGAAACGCGAACCGCGCGAACAACACGCGAGAGACAAGTGTTCGGGGCAAACCCTTCAACGTGACTCCATATTTAGTTACATTCTGCTAAATATTAATGACACAAAAAGTTATTTTTTCGAATCAATTTGACACAAAAAGTTTTTTTTTTCGAATCAATTTTATATAGACGTCGTATTATTCGTATTAGTGACAACTTTATTTTATTCGACTTATTGAGTTACTTAACTATAAGTATAGCTTAACAATTTAACATATTATTTACCACGTAGAAAGTAAAAACGACATGTTTAGTGAATACAAGGTCCTTACAGTCTTAAGGCGCTAACAGCAAAGAAATTTCAGTCCTTTCAAAAAGTTATTAAAATATTAGATATTTAACGAACTTCTTGAAAGTACTGAAATAAGTTTACAAACTTCTAAGTTACGAAAGAGAAACAAAAGAATAAACTTTTAAACACAGGTCAAGTTAACACCGTGTCAGGGTCATGCACCCCTTAAAAAGTATAATGTTTACTTGACTTGCGCGTACGCAGCTGTCGGCCACCCCCGCTTGACACGCAGCACATGCGTAGGCGCCTCGATAAGTACTACTAATTACTATGCAATTTGAATTGTTTGCTGTTTTTTATTCGACTGTGGTACTGAGCATTTAATTGTAAACATTGTAAGATTTTAAAGTAATATTGTGTTTTCGCGAATGTTTTATTATTTTTCGAACTGAGATGAGAGAAATTAGAAACATTTTGTTATTGACGAGTTCTTGAAAAAGGATGATTTATCATTTTCTATTTTTATCACACATATTTTTTAAACTAGCAGGTAGGTAGAGGTAGTAGGTACCTACGTTAATTGAAAACATTAAACAATTAAATGCATTTATTCGTAACAGTATAAAATACGTATTTCTTATCTTAGTGATTGTATCTCATTTAAATAACAAAATTCGTAAGATTTTACTTATAGCTGATAAGAGAAGATGTAGAAACTAAAATTGTTTTCTTATGTGCCTAATAGACCAACAATTTACCTATTAGATAATTATGTAGAGATAAATGAAAGTATGTAACAAATTGAGGTACCTCAAAATAATACCTATCTACCTGTACCCTCTTATTTTGAGGTAGGCTCAAACATAGGTAGATAGATTGATGATGACATGCCATTTTTCCCCATTATACTTACCTCACATTGTTCAGAAAGTTATTTTAACTTTGCAGAAAAAATACAAGGTCAAAAACCTCTAACCATCTAGTTAACTCTAACGTCAAAACAGTATGTTACGATACTAAATTCTTATTCTATTAAATTATGTTATCTTCAATCTTTACCATATGGCCAGTTTAGTTTTTGTTTGTAACAAGTTAAAGGCGGTAGCGGAATATACAACACAACAGGTATGAGACCGGACCTAGAATCAAAATCTTGTCACACTAGCCTTCTCGGAAATAATCGCAGTAATCGTTAAATTGCCCTCGCGGGAAACCACGCCACCCTAGAAATCGCTGGTTCTCTAAGGACTATCGTATGTAGGTAAACTTTACATCAAAGTTTAAAGGATTTAAATACTTTTTTAAACTCAAATCTCTAAGAACATAATTTGATCAATATTACGACAATATTGATGTCTTGATAAAGATTGAATTGATTATGTAAATTGATACCAAATATTTACATATCGAATCACTTTATTAGTAGATTACACACCGAGGGCAGGAAAGTAAGAAAGGTCACAGATCTCATGTAATTCTTGACCAAGGAGAAGCGGAGGTCAACAAACATGTGATCTGAGGCTTTCTTATGTACCGCCGGAGGTTATTAGTATACTATTTTTCTCCTCGACGGAGGTGGAAAGTGGCAACTGCAACTTCGTTTAGCGCAGCGGGACGAGAATTGACGCTTTCCGTCCGGAGGGGAGAAAATTTATTTTTAATGAATGGCGTTTGTTTATTCAGACAGATTTGTTATTGCAAGACTTCAGAAATTCCGCTCAGAGCTTATATTTTGTTTGCTCAACAATAAATAGCAAATGTGCTTTATTTTCCACTTATAATTTTATGCATTTAGTTTAAGTTTTGACAAAGAACCAGCCGGTAAACCATCTGAATAATAAAATTAGTATCAAACTTATAATTACCTACGTAGTAACTAGCAGTTAAAACCAAATGATAAACCACCCCAAGAAAGTTTAAAATCATTTGGCGTAACATTGTAGTAAACATACAACGTTAATTAATTTTTTAAAGTACTGGAAAAGGTGACCTTAATGCCTTAACGTGGGAAAGAATGTTTTAAGACAGTAAACATTAGTTAATTGGTCATTAAATCTCTTTTACAGAGCGTGAGGTGGGGTAGACCAAAGAAAATGTCCTTAAGTTAAAGAACTGAGCTAATAAAAAATAAAATATTATGCCTAGGCGGACAGCCGGATTGACACTGAAAAAGTTTTGATATTTTTTAACCAAACATTTATGTGGAAATTTATAAGAATATTTATAAAATATAAAATTTAAATAAAATTTATAAAAATATTTATAATATTTTAGAAGTCACTCAAGTTTGGTTATATTTTAGCAAACCATTTTTTCAGTGTATCAATACGCGTAGCCTAATACCATAAAATATAATATTTTTTACATTATGTTAATAAATATGTATACTACAGTAGTGTATCAATATTTTGTTAACAGTAATTCAACAATACAATGGCTTTTTGCTTATCTTTAGAATCATCACCATCATCATCAACCTATACAGGGGGTCCTTCTTGATATGAAGACAGTTTTTAAGAGTTAGTGTAGTTTGGTCACAGTGCAAAATCGTCACACTGTATAATGAGTGCAATTTCGTCACAACTGAATATTTCATTTATTTATTAATAATAAATAGTGCAATTTGGTCACAGGCCTATTTGTTTATAATTTTTAAGTGCAAATTCGTCATAAGAGGTATATGTACCTACTAGCTACTGTATTACCTAACTAATATAGTTACATTAGTTAATTTTACTTATCAGAGCCGTAAATAAAAATATTTAGTTAGGTAGGTACACGGTGGCGTCAAAACCGGTAATGATGAAAATTAAATTAAATTAAATTAAATTAAATTAAATTAAATTAAATTAAATTAAATTAAATTAAATTAAATTAAATTAAATTAAATTAAATTAAATTAAATTAAATTAAATTAAATTAAATTAAATTAAATTAAATTAAATTAAATTAAATTAAATTAAATTAAATTAAATTAAATTAAATTAAATTAAATTAAATTAAATTAAATTAAATTAAACAATTATTCTGATTATTGTGATTCACCCAAATCTCCGTAACTTCTATTTCGCGAATATACATAATATGTAGGTAGGTAGTACTGGTACCTATTACACATTATTTTAAATAAACAAATATTCAGCTGATAATGTGTCCTTAGTCAGTTGTGACGAAATTTCACTAAAAAAAACAACTAATTATAAAAATATCGACACCAGTGACCATTTTTCATCAAAATATGTTATTTAAATCTTTTAAATTTAACCGGTGACGATTTTTCACTCAACATATGGGAATCAAAATCTGTGACGAATTTTCACTGTGACCGAACTACACTAACTCCTTTTCAAAGGGGATGCCAGACCAGGAGTCCAATTTTTGAATCTCATTCGGTGAGCTCAGCAGTTGAAAATGTCAAAATTACTCTGGAGATACGCATCTTTCTACTGCTGATTTTACTTTCAAAAATCGCACTACTGAAGTATAATTTTTGAAAGTCAAATCAGCAGTAGAAAGATGTATTTCTCCAAAGTAATTTTGACATTTGCTACTGCTGATTTCGACGTATGACATTCAAAAATCACACTCCAGACCATTGAAATCGTGAAAATATCAGCTCTCACATACATTTTAGGTCGAGTTGGTTTGCAGTTTTGTATTGCTTTCGGAATATCTCAGACTGTGCCCTTGATTATTATAGGCGTGAGCATATGCATGCATAACAATGTCTTCATTGGTAGGTATGCCAGAAAAGCTGAAGACAAAGAACTCGTAATGTTTTTCAATGTTAGGTAATACCTATACAAGGTGTTTCATAAGTAAGAATAAATTTTTAAAACTCTTGAGGGGGTTGTTTAGACCGTCAAACTGAACAACTTTCTCTATGGGACCAACATCGAAATCGCAAAAAAAAAATTTGATATCCCATACATATTTTAGCTCTAGTCGATTTGTAGCGTATAGAACAACAATTTTTTTTTTGCGATTTCGATATTGGTCCCATAATGAAAGTTGTTCAGTTTGATGTTCTACACCACCCCCTTAAAGGTTTATTTGTATTTTTGTAACACCTTGTATAGTTAATGTCTCATTCTAGTATTAACGTTTTTCTTGAGAATAGCAGTTAAATTCATTACTAATATTTAGTTTTATTTATAAGCATCACAAATTAAGTTAAGTTTTAAATAAAAATAATATAAAAACGAAGAACTTAGAAGGCAGATGTCGCGTCCCTTACGAACCCAAATTGGAACCATTGTCGTTTCAACAATCGATCCACCTTTAGGTATACCTTACAACTTCTTATTTACAGTTGTCGCTAACCAAGCCCCCTTCTATAACTCTTATGCCATCGTCATAAGTACACAATTGCCCTGATTTGTGGGATGTAATGAAAAAAAACGTACTTTAATAATAAGATCCAATTGTTATCCGATCTGGAGCAAAACCGATGCTGGGTCTACATCATCCCTTTGTTAACTTTCTTTTATAATTATTATAGGAAGTGTGCAAAATTCGGGAACAATGTAGATGCGCCTTAGACGGTTCAAAAGGTCAGGATTGTGCAACGATATAATTGCAGCTGCAAAAATAGATTTTAAACCTTATAATTAAAGGTGCAAGGTTGGAATGTTTTTATAGGGATGGTAAAAGGTAATGTTTGTTGAAGAAGTTCGTTCCGATCTAGTTTTTTTTAAAAGCGATGTCTCTTCGCTCTTCATGTAAATGGTATGATTTATTTTCGACAACAATAGTTCAGTCGGCTTGTGGGAAATTTACGAGGCACTTTCGAGGGGCTCGGTTAGAATTCAATAAGCAATTTTGTATTAAGAAATAAATAAATTCATTCGGGAGTAACTTTTTGTAAGTTATTACCTATGTCAAAGTTGAAAACACAGTGCACGTCAGAATATGGTGTACATTGTGGATTAGTTATCGTCTTTGCCTATCAGTGGCACATAGGCATCAATATAATTATGTAGGTATGTATGTAATCTATGAATAAACAGGAGATAGAGATTTCTTTTTGTCATTTCTGATTCTCGTCTCTTGGAAATATTAACATAAGACGGATCACGACGTTTCTTTACTACGCGATTAAGCAGTAAGCTGATGCAATCTCGTATTTCATACAAAAGTTCGTTGCAAAGTTTCTGGCCCGTCACCTGACTCTGTCAATATGAAAATGGTCGCTATTTATGTATGGCCAGAAGCCATTCTAAGTATAATTTTATGTGTGAAAAAATGTTGTTCTTGACTGCTAATTATCATCATCAGCCTATACAGGGTGTTAGGAAAAGTATCATCCTTTAAACCACACACTCTACCCATCAAACTGAACAAATTTTACTATGGGAGCAAAACGATCAGAACAAAAAAAGAGTCAGCTGTTCCATACTAAACTGCATACCTACTCGACGTAAACGTATGGAACAGCAGATTTTTTTTTTGTTCTGATCTTTTTGCTCCCATAGTAAAAGTTGTTCAGTTTGCTGGGTGGAGTGTGGATATACTTTTCCTTACACCCTATATACGTCTCACTGCTGCAGGGTTCAGAGCACAGGCAACCATCAAGGAGGGTGAATAGGCGGTAATCCACCACGCGTGCCCAATGAGGATTGGTAGGCTTAACAAAGCATCCGAATTTCTTCTTTAGCTTAAGCAGGTTTCCTCGCGATGTTTTCCTGACAGTAGGTATGACAGTAGGTATGACAGAGCAGTCGGTAGGTATGACGTACCTACAAAAACTCATTGATACATAGCATTTCATCTGTGCGGATTGCTAAAAGAATTTCTCAAGGAATTTGTACCTAAGACATAATTCATACTTATGTCATCAATTTCTTGAGAATCTAAGCAAATTATCTAGAAACGAAGAAGATCATAAAAAGTTAATCAGTAACTAGATATTGTGGGAAAACTTGTTCTGTTAGCCAGTAAAGGGTTAAACCGACGGTCAGATAAAGTGGTCACATTAATAAATAATTGCAGCAAATAAGAAAAATATTTCTCTTATAAGTACACTTTCTTAATCACCTTTCCTCTTACCCCCATTCGTAAGGCCTATGCCACAATCAGTATAAATAAATAAATAAATATCTTGGACAGTGTCACACAAATTATCTAGTCACATTTAAAGTTCCAGAATCTAGCCTGGACTTGTATTATGATAACAAGACAACGATAAAGAATACATATATAGATACAAACATCCATGACTCTGGTACAAATATTCATATTCGTCATACAAATATTTGTCCCTTACGGGATTCGAACCCCCGGCATAGCAGGCAGGTTCACTACAGACTGTGCTGTCGGGTCGTTCGTAAGATAGAGTAGTACTACAAAGAGTACGGACATACCCTACCCCCCCTCAAACTTTTACCTCTCCCTTTCGGTAGGATGCGTTTCAAAACATAGAAGGCAAGGCAATGGTGTATTCCTGTCCCACGTGGAGGGCGATTGCGCTAATTTAAAACATCCAAGTTCAATCCTAATCCAATTTCAGTTCAAATCACATTGCAATCCAATTACTATTCAACGGTTTTGAATCCCGAATTGCTCTAAATAAAAAGCCCGTCATCATATTTCTATCCTTATGTACTTAAGAGCATTGGGCTCTGGATACGGAGGTCGTGGGTTCGATTCCCGCGTGGGACACCTAGTGATATGTCACTTTGTGCATTTTTCCCCAGTTAGTTAGGACATTGCAGGCTGAATCACCTGATTATCTGAAAAGAAAGATGATGGCACTTTAAGCAGCTGTTCCCGGCAATAATCTCTGTCGTTACATAAAAACCACGTCAGAGGCCGTAAGGCGGTCTGAAAAAAATCTGACACCAGGGCTTGCTGCCCTCACGGTAAGAAGAAGAATGATGCGCCTTAGACCAGTCGGTACCTACCTACCTACAAAAAATACTAAAACTAACAAAATTTAACAAAAAAATACCTTATCAAATACCCATTCCGTGAAGATAATCACGACTTTACGACACGTTTGCGTAATAAAACATTATAACAGAAGCGAAATATGTTAACTGAATAGATCTGAACTCTATAATAGAGCAGTAAACATTTTATAACCTCTCCTACCGATAGTAAAATCTTTATTATAAAAATACACTCATCCTTTATTATGAAACAAGGTCTGCAATTTTTTTTAACTTTTGCAACGAACTTGAGAACCTTCCCCTACGATAGTCGATATTTCATTGTTGTACGAAAGTTGGTCTTGGTTGCATATTCTTGTTCCATTGCCATTTATTATTTGCAGAAAAAAAAAATAGTTTGCCTCCATTGTCGACTTCAAAGTTTAATTTTTGAAAAGGGAACACGTTTCGTGCGTAGTGATTTTTCAAAATGGCGGCATTGTTTTCTTTTTTCTGGAAAAGGGTAAGGAACTAGTTTCTAACGGTTGGACGGTAATCTTGATCGATTGCAAGTGCATTGTAGTTTATTTTTAAACCTTTTGCGCACAGGTGTTGTGTGAATATGCCATAAAAGGCGTGTGACGGTCGACAAAGCTGACCTAAAATGTAGCTAACGCTACAAAAAGCTGTATTGAATACCTAGCCAGTCCTGATTTATGAGAAGTGCGCTTTAAAAACTGCCTCATACACATTCCTTTTCAAGTTACTGATAAAATTGCGTACATAATGCAATAATCCATTAGATTACGTTGATGAAGGCAAAATGCGGTTATTTTCAGGGTTGTCACAAGAACGGTCTACCTATGCATGCCCAAGTGTTTCGTAGGTTTACATTTACCATATTTAGGCTTCAGAATGTAAAGGAATGGTAGATTCTTATAATTAGGGTTTAGCTCACAAAAACATTGTAAATAAAAACCTTATAGACACTGCCTATAGGAATAACTTTCTTACGTAATGAACGATAACTTAATTAAAGCCTGACCAGAAATATAAAAAACCTGGTTTGGGGGCGCTGCAATCGACAATAACCTTTAATGTCAGTGTTCCAAGTACAAAAATTAGTTCCAATGATTTTCCGCAACATGGCGAGGTTTTTATATTTCTGGTCGGGCTTTAAAAGAAAGAAACTACTCGTGACTACTAGTGAAACGTGGATGTTCTGAGTTTTCAGCATATCTCTGACTACCCCTTCGGGGAATTTAGTCGTGAGCTTATTATCCAAAAGCCGTGGTGGTCCAGTGGCAAGTAACCTTGCCTGCCGTGCAGGAGGCGATGGTTCGATCCCCGTCCAAGCCGACTCGTACCAATGAGTTTTTCGGAATTTATGTACGATTTGTAACACCACTGGTTTTTCGGTGAAGGAAAACATCGTGAGGAAACCTGCATGCTTCAATTTCGAGGCGTGTATTGTACCCACTGTCCATTACAGGTGGCGACGGGCTCACCCCCCGTCACACTGGACAGAGTTTCGGTACAACTGGTGAAACGTGGATGTTCTGAGGTTTCAGAATATCTCTGACTACCCCCTCGGGGAATATAGTCGTGAGCATATGCTATGCTATGCTATGCTATGCTATGCTTATTATCCATGTAACTTAATTAACCGCCTACCTATTTTTCGTTTGTTAATTCTTATATCATAAGGTTGTCTGGAAGAGATCGCTTTTTAGCGACAAGACCACTTTATTTGTACCTACTTGCAATTTTTTATCTATATTCTAATGTATGTTCTGTTTTTATGTGCAATAAAGTATAATTGATTGATTGATTGATAAGGTGGTTAATGTTTTCCAGTAAGAAATAAAAGTACTAAATTTCTTTATTTTGGTAATAAAGATAAAATATACAGGATAACTAACAATAAAATATAACTAACTAAACTTAAATAACACTAAAATACAACTGACTAAAATATAAGTAACTAACTAAAATAAAACTAGCTTAATAAAATATTACTGAAATAAAACATTTTTTTCTGAAGTTATTCCAACACTAACTTAAAAGTTGTCTCTTTGAAAACGAATCAAACAAGCAATAAGACGATGTTCAAACAGATATTAACGTCGGTCGTAAAAATCCTGGGAATTACATCCCCTAATCCTCGTAACCAGAGGTCAGGGGGGCAAGCAGGGTGATTTATACTTACTGGACTAGACACCTGGGGCCTTGAGGTATGGGTGTGCAAGGAAATTGGTTACCGCTCGATCTTTATCGGGGAGAAGGTTTTCTTTCCGTTGGTTTATTGAAAACAAAGTTGTAAAAAGATTTTGCGAAAACCTTTAAAATACAAAATGATCCACTTTTACAAAAATGATAGATTCTATTGCTTTCGCACTACATTTTGGTCTTAGACATTTTTTGAATATTTGAGCCATATTCGCAAGATTTCGCTCATTTATGGTAAACATTAAGAACTCAAACTAAAAACATATTTTTTTAATTCAAAATCATATTACATAGATTGTTCTCTAATGTAATTTTTTGACTCTACCACCTCGTTGGAAGGTGTTCTGTTGTCACACATCATCTTCAATTTCAACCCTAATCAGCAGATTGGGCTAGTTACACAATTAGTTAGTTGCCTACGGATCAGGAGTGTGATTTTTGAATCTCATTCGGTGAGCTCAGCAGTTGAAAATGTCTTGATTACTCTGGAGATACGCATCTTTTTACTGCTGATTTGACTCGCAAAAACCTCTCTCCTGTAGTATGATTTTTGAATGTGAAATCAGCAGTAAAAAGATGCGTATCTCCAGAGTAATTAAGACATTTTCAACTGCTGAGCTCACCGAATGAGATTCAAAAATGGCACTCCTGGACTCTGCTGAATTCTCTGTTTAGCTAGCAACTAAATTTACTTATCTTTTAGTAAATTTTTTTTTCTTCTCTATCATTATCAATAATGATTACTTAGGTACTTACATATAAAATATAAAGTGTTTCAGGACAGTGGGTTGATAAGATCCACATTTGGCCGTCTGTACGGTGGAACGTAATGTTCATAATCAAATAAAATGTTTTAAAGTCTAAGCCCCACTTGCGCCAACCACGGGTTAGCAATTAACTCCGGATAAAATAGCTCTCTCATTTGTTTTTGTATACAAATAATCATGGGTTTAACCCGGAGTTTATTGCTAACCCAGGTTGACGCAAGTGGGGCTAAGATTTCACCGAAAGAATGTTACATTACATTGCCACTAAGCAACTGCTTCCCATATTGATTGATATCACTTAATTCAGTTCCTGGGTGCATCACCCCTTCGTTACATTCTGTTACAATTTCTATTTATTGCTATTGATATTTTTTTTATTTAGTCCCAGAGGGGTAACGTGAGAACTGGCGCAAAAAGTTGTACAACCTTTTTGGTGTTGATCACATTTTAAAAGTAAATTAACATTCTATTTTTTAATTGGAAAAGCTCAGATTATGGTACTTTGTATTTTTTTGAGTTGATCAAGACTAAAATAATGATTATAATGAACATTAATTACTTATTATTCAAAGAAAAGACACTTTTATTCATCATAATGAAAATCTATCAGAAACAATAAAATTAAACTGCAAAAAAATACATTTTTCACGGAAAAATTTTATCCAATATTTTTTGACATCAATAGTTTTTTTTGCAGATAAACTTAAAACAATTCCGATATCCGTAAAAATATACACAAAACTGGTTCCACCTTTTAAAATCTTAGGACAGACAACTGCCAACCCCTAAAAATATCAATAATTAAATGCACGTTCCTCATTATGACACTAAACAAATAAATTAGAATAACAATGACACTTTTATGGTTTGGTTAACGCCAAGGAAGTACCTACCATAAAGTACCTTGAAAAAGCAGCGGGTGCTCAAAGGTTCATTGTTTTCACTAAGTCTACGATTTGTTTTTAAATTTTATGAATAGGATTTGAGACGTTATCTTTTTTTTTATTTGGTTGAATAGGCTAGGGTTGCATATTTGTTAGATGTGTGACTTTTCGTTTGGAAATGTGATTAAAGTCTTGTCTTGAAGTGGTCAGGTATGTTTAGGGTTATCGCGGACCTTTTCCTATTTTGTTTGATTCAGGATTATGACATTTTTATTTACCTATTTAGTATCAAGTAAGTCATAATATAGCTTACAGGATTCCACTGCAGGGAAAGGGCCTTCTCTTATGACTGAATAACGGTGAGAATAACATATTATGTTAAATTAAAATAAATATTAAACACAAAATGTTTGAATGGACATTTTCATTTTATGAAAGGTACCAAAATTTGAAAACCATTTGGAAATTTCAAACTTCCAAATGGCTTGAAATTCAAACTTAGGGAATATTCAAATGTTATGCAATAATTTTCTATCCATTATTTCTTGAGTTATTTGAATAATACATAAAAACGCAAAGTTAGGATTAATGAAATGGATTCCTTTTCCTGGTTGCCATTTCGATTAACTTTGGAAATTTTTTTTAATGTTTATCAAACAAGGTCGCCAGTAAGCCAGTAAGAAATATAAATAATATTATTATTTTTTAACCAACTTTTATATTTTTCAACAAAACTGGTGGTTATTAATGAAATTTTCTCCAAATCAAGTAATAAAAATTATAAGCCTGCAGGGAATTTAATATCCGTTAAAGTTGAAACATTAAAAAATCATATTATGAAGAAAAACCACGTCTCAAAAATGCTAAATGAAAAAAAAAGCAACGAAGCCAAACCCAACAGACTGTAAAAGCTAAGTTCTCATGCCTTAAAAAAAGAGGAACGAAATCGCGCAAAAAAAATCGCGCATGGTCCACTGCGCTGAAAGGGTGCTTTATTATAATCTATTTATTCTTGCTTCTCTTTCTTGCCCATAGTATTTATGTATGCCTATCTCCTTCCCTCATTAATTAAGGGCATCGCTGACCCTTGAAGGTGAGCTGATATATTTTTAAAGTGCGTGAGAAGTGGTTGTTGTGATCCATTGTTTTATTGTGGTGTAGTTAAGAGAGTGTAAAAGAACCCTTAAAAGTTTTTTTCAATTGAATTGCATTGACTTTATAAAGTTTGCAGTACGATTTCCTGCGGAGAGCGTTGGCATAAAAGTTGTTTTAAAATAATTGTGTTTAAAATGTATGTCACTGTAAAATTTAAGCCAAATTTTCCTCTAACATGGCACAAATATTATGAACTTGGACCTTAAATTCTATTTATAAATGGTGATGGTTTCTCCATACAAAAACCTCTAGGTAGGCTAAAAACAATGGGTTACTGTCAGAAAAAATCAACGGTTGTAACTAGTATGAAAGATTGAAGTGAAATGGCGTCTCCATAAAAATTATTATTATTTTCTAAGTAATAGACGGATTGGACGGATAAATTTAATACTAAAATCCTAAAACAAAATTACAATCGCTAAAAAAAATAAAAAAGTTATAAGCATCAAAATTCTTCTAAAATCTTTATCGTCTTCTATCTCTTTCATGCAAAACAGATGTTTGTATGACACTTCGTTATTATTTGTATTAAAATAAGATGTTATGACGTCACTTCTATTATATCTGCCTCTCGCTCTAACCGTAATTTTAAACACTTATATTTCAGTTATTTTAAAGATATTAAAAAATGAATTTTAGTGTTTAAGATATCAAACAGTTTAAAAAAAAGAAAATAATATTGTTTTTTTATAAATCCCTATTCTCAGAACATGTCACGTTCAAGCTCATACATAGCTATATAGTTATATACTTTTCCAGTAACTTTTAATATCTTTGCTTATCCATGTATCAATCTTCACTCAAGCTTGATTTTTTTAAGTGTTTGCCAGAAAAGTTTAAATCACTAATTACTTAATTCTTTATTTTCTGACTCTACCGCCCGAACCAAATAGAGGGTTGTAAAAACTATTTAAAAGTCAATAGTTCCATTTCCATCTCAATTTGTAGCCGTGTTTTAACCAATTTAGTACGGAACCACCATCGGTTTATAATTTACGGTTAGTTTTACTATTGATAACTTAATTTATTACTAGTAAATGCACATATACTTTGCATAAAAATGCGTTTTATGCTAATAGAGTCATGGTAGAGCTTTGCGTGTAGGGTTTGGATTAGTTTATCTATTTTATGTAGAGTGCACATTAAGGCTGGCTTGCACCAACAAGTATTTTGGCTTAAATATGTTTAAATATGATGCTGTCACTGTCATTTCTATGTGCAGTGTGAAAGACAGAACTATCACGAAACATGTTTAAGCCTAAATACTTGTTGTTGCAAGCCGGGCTAAGGCAGAGTTCTGGAGATGTCTTTTGAGCATGAGCGTAGTCTAAGTATGGTCGAAAATGTATGGATAATGGCTTACAGGAGTTAAAATTTAAAAAATTTTTAACTCCTAATTAATTTTTAAAATTTAAAAAACGTCTCCTAATGTCGGCCTTGCATCTCCTCTGTTTTGATGTAAAAGGTAAAAAAGAGTGAAAAACTGTTTTGCTAAAACAAAAACACAACTGGGTACATTTTAAATGCGCGAGTACGAGTATCTTTTTTTTTTTAAATAGAAATAACTTTTTCATAGTCTGTTGTTGTAGTAAAATCTATGACCCTGAAGAAAATACGGATGATAATTTGTGTGCGTGTGTGTGTTTACATATCTAAAACCGCTGAAAACAATTTGCATTAAAAGTCGAAATATATATTCAGTTACATAATGTGTTGTCCAGTTTTTTATTTTGTACAGTCGGTTTTCAGAAATTGTGTCCATTTCTTGTATAACAGATCCTTTATCTACTAAAATAAAATTAAGTATGAAGATAAAATACTATATGTATTTCGATTTATCTATACATATGGAATGAAAGTTCTTCAAATTCTTCGAATTAATAAGCTTCTACAAAGTAGCGCGCTGACGATTGCGCATGCGTCGATTAGACTTTAAAAGTCTAGAATTCTAAGTACGAAGTTAGGTTACCTAACGTTCGTTTCATCATAAGTGTTAATTTCATTTAGCTAAAGAATTTCGTTTGGAAATATATAAATTGGATATTTATAAATTCTTCAATGCTGTTTTTTTACCAATTTACCGGTTACGAAATCGATCTGCGGATTCTCCCTTTTATATGGAAGGTTTACGCATTTTTCTCGTTTTTTGACCGTGGTGGTCCAGTGGCGAGTAACCTTGCCTGCAGTGTTCCTTCACTGCATCGTCCAGGCCAATTCGTATCAATGATTTTCGAAATTTATGTACGATTTGTAACACCACTGGCTTTTCGGTGAAGGAAAACATCGCGAGGAACTTGCATGCTTCAATTTTGAGGCATGTATTGAATGCCTTCGGCTCATTATAAGTGGCGAAGAGCTAAATCCCCGTCACACTGGACAGAGTTTCGGTACTACTATTATATTGAAAAGTGGATGTTCTGAGGGCTCAGAATATCTCTGACTATCCCCTCGGCGAATATAGTCGTGAGTATATGCTATGCTACATCTATATTTCACTCAAATAATACTTATGAAATAGTACTTCTTAGAATATAGGCTTTAGAATGATGCTAATGATAGAATTGAATTAATTATTAAGACGAATATAATTCGCGCCTACAAAAGACTTCAACGAGAGCTCATTCGCAAAAATGTTTACCGAATCTAAGAATTATTTATTGGCACAACGTAAAATTACTGTTTATTATTTTGGCTTTATGGTTATTAAATAATAGGCTATTTTTCATTACTAAGTATATCTAAATTTTAAAAACATGTTTTAAAACGTTTCAAATGTGTCTTTTAAAACTGTTAAACGTCACAAGATTGAAGAAATACGTTTTGTAAAAAATGCAAACCGTCGTTACAATAACCAAAAGGACAATTTCGACTCACCGTGCCAGAGGGCCGTCTTCAAGAAATCCCTATATATTGCACAATGAGATCCTTATGTCACTTCCAAACGTTCCACACTCTTCCATTTCAAGGTCCAATAAAGTGCTCCAAAAACCACACTAAAGTTTTATTTTTAAAAACACTGGTCAAACACAATTCGATATTTGCAATTTTTAAAAGAAAAAAGTTTCGGAAAAATCAGCCACGGTCCGAACAGCGTGCTTTCCCGCGCAAAGCTCGCCTTCAAATAAATTCAACCATGGAACTACCTGGGGTCCGCATGACATTTGCCACATGATTCTCTTCTCTCCCTTACACCAGTTTAATTTCTATAAGTGTAATAGAGATGGGTATACGTGTATTGTGAAGGCGGAACGGTCGTTCGAAGATGTTACATTGGGGCTACTTTTTTCTTTTTTTTTTCTTCTACCGGTGTTTTGTTTTGGCGCGTTATCTTGAGATCACGTGGTTGTATCTATTTGATAAGGGCCATTGATAAAAATACCATTAGGTGGTTTTGAATGGGTGTCTGTGGTGCGGGTCATATCGTGTTTTTTCAGTCGTCGATGTTGTACGCTATCATCACCTGCCATTAAATTTTCATGTATTTAAAAAAACATAAGCAATGGAGAGCGGGTGTTAAAAGGACAGACCTTATCAAGAAAAAGACACTACAAAATAAAATAATCAGCTAAAACGTTGGGGAGAAAAGTGTCAAAATAAAAATCGTTTAAAAAGACCGGTTTCCTTCGATCAAAGAACTTGGAGATACCTTGGAAACTTGATGTAGTGTAAGTAGGTACCTACATGGAAAAATTAACATTTTACCTTATTTTACCTATTTTATTCAGGATAATCTTCAGTAAACTTATTTACCCTTCAGATTATAAAAGTTGAATCAATCTACTGTTTCTTAGAATATATTATTATTATCGTGTAAAAGTAAAGTTTTAAAATTTTGTGTCGATCAATCTTCGCAGAAGCGTTGTATTTAATAGGATTTTGTGCGGATATTATTTAAAAAAACACCTTTTTTTAACATTGGACTAAAGTCTTAGAAAAAGTAGGTATATGTCTAGAATGAGCCTCACTGTTATACCGTATAACACAAAAGGGGCCAAGTTTCATAGGTTGGTGTGCGTGAGGCGCCATACAAATTATGTAGGTATGTGTGCGTGTATATGTATAGGGTTTCGGAGCCAGTACTTGGTTTCAATTTTTTTCGACGCTTTCGTATCTTCGACTCTCAATGTTGATATATAAATTTATCAAAGACTATGTTTTTTTTTTACTCAAGAGTAACCATCGACATTTCTATGAATCAACCAATTTATCAATACGCGCCCCATTAACTTAATTCCATAAAAATCCTGATTACCTATAATATCACTGTTTTTATTTATGTTACAACCTTTCATATCTTAACTGGAATATAATTTGGAATTTTTCCAAATATCTCTTGACTACCAATTAAAACTAAAAAAAAATTTAGTTCATTGTTATAAAGTCATCAAACGGTCGTTATTTTTAACACTTTTTATTTGTCAAATGACATTTATTCCATAAGGCTGCACCGAGCCTATTGTGCTGCCCCCAATCGATTTTTTTTTATTTCTTAACAATTAAACAATATTTCCAAAAAACAAGAATATCACATTGCTGATTTTCAATTTATCGGGTCAATGCGGATTTGTGTTTATAATGTTCATTTCAAATTATTTTTTAAATAAATATTACAATCGGTTTAGTTTTGGAGGAGGAAAGAGGGGGTTCCCTTAAACCGTGATTTCGTCCATTTCCATGTAGGTAAAATCAGTCCGCGCTGCAGTTCTCACTTTCGCTCTTTTGCTCGGGGACAACGCGACAGCTATTCTTCAAATTTCTATCAGACCATCTATCCTCTTAATCCGTTACTGGTAACCGTTATAAAGGCAGTTTATTGGTAAAACGGTAAATGTAATTGGAAACTGTTAATTAATGATGTTATTTGATTGTAATCTTAATCACTATTATCTTATTATTGGTTTTAAATTGTAGTTTAATCCATGTTACCGTTTGTAAGATGATATTATAAGGTACAAATAGCAGTACCTATACTGGAGCAGAAGGCGAGCAAATAAAAAAAATTGTTTCTTTCGAACTAGTAGTAGATTTGACACTAGAGTTTTTAATACAATACCTACTTAGCGAGTTAAAAAAAAATTCTACATTAAAAAAAAAAACATACTAAAACATAATTATTTATACGTAAAAAAGAACCGTAAAACTAAAAGTAAAAAAATTGAAATAAACTGTAATGTACCTATGTAACGAATCAAAATATTATTTGATTTGCCATGACGCGATTGAAGTAGTGAGTTGAAAAAAACTGCTGAATTCTATGAAGAAAAGGGATAAATCATGATTTTACTAAAAAGACATGGTTTATGTAATTGTTTTGTCCCGTGGGAATTGTGAATTAAAAGATTTACAAAAAAATAGTAGCACTGGAGATAAACAATGTTTTTTTTTATATTTCTTTGCGATGGTACAAATTGAGGGTGTCAAGACTGTCAAGTCTACCAATCCGCATTGGTCACGCGTGGTGGACTACCGCCCATAACCCTCTCTGAAGGTAGGCCTGTGCCCTGCAGTGGGACAGTGTGACCAGATTTTTTTTGGCCAATCTACTGTGGCACCCTGTGAAAATCTAGCAAAATCTACTGAACATTAAACGTAATCTACCAAAAGATACTCTTAAATTTCAATCAAAAAATAATGTTTTTCTTGTGTTTTGCTGTATTCATAAGTTCCTTGAGCGAAGCTATCCTGCTTAGAACTTAACAGTTACACGTTACAATGAGCACTTGTACCTTTGTCGTCTTTGGATTTGCATGACCACTTTGAAAAAATAGGATGTTGCTCCCACTCGGCACGGTATGTTTGCACAAATCTTAGCTTCGCTTCGCTTTACAGTTTTGATGTTTTGAAGTGAACTTAAAAAGAAAATTCGGGCAATCCCCCGGGCGTTCTATAGATAAAATAAACGCAACGAAATAATTTTTTTAAAGTTTTTACGGCTATGGAAACTAGCACTTTATAGCCTGAAGAAACGAGAATTTGAATATAAAGGGTAACCATCGCTAAAATTTAGAATCTACTAAAAGTACTGGCTCTTTTCTTAAATCTACCAAAAAATACAGATATTTTTTTTCCTACTGATGAAAGGCCTAAACCTACTGAAAAAATAGAAAACTACTGCATCTGGTCACGCTGAGTGGGACGCATAATAGGCTGTGATGATGTGACGATGATGATGAAAAAAATAGTGGCGTACCTACCTATAGCTTTTATAACTCTTAAGTTTTTTTAAATATGATGTAGACATCGCAAATAATTTACTTCGTAATTTGCTGTCAGTTTTTTTTCACTGACGAGCTGTTACATATAAAACCTGTATATTAAACGAGATACAACGCAAATTAGTATATTTGAGGCGTTTGAAGGATCAAGGATGTGTTTAATGTCAGAAGATCGACTCGTGCGCATGCTATGCACCTGCCGTTTAATTACAAAGTGATTCTCAAACTTTTGTTTCATCGTGAGTGTTGGTTGAGGTGCTTTGCTTACCAACCTGTTCTTTTCTTATTAGTTTTGAACCTAAAAGCATAGAGGGGCCATACCTATTGCAAGGCTGTCCACTTTTTTAACGTTTGTGTTTGTATGTGTTGGGTCACGTGGTGATACAAAAGGCACAAAAAGTGACCACTTTAACAATTTTACATACACTAGCACGTCAAAATGTGTCAAAAAAAGAGGACCGCCGCATAAACAAATATCTATACCTCGATCTCTTTCTAGTATTAAAGGTACGTCATAACATAAGACAAAAGAGACTAACTACGATCGTAAATTGATGCGGACTCTATGCTTTAGAAGACAGAGATCCTTCCTCTGAGTTTTGTACACTGGCTTATTTCATATTGGAGTACCTAGGCAGTAGCAATTGAACACCATTTTATCTTTATTCAGATTTATCTCATAGTAAAGGTTGCTCAGTTCGATGTGTAGAGTCTTAGCAGTGCTCCGTCACTCGCGTTTCATAGCTGCGATAAGAATCTAAGGTGCGAGATCTGTCTGTATTGACATAAGGCACGTTTTATTTCGTCGTTCGTCGCGGTTGGATGTAAAAGCACGCGGGTGTATTACTCGTATCTGTTGCAAATCAACTATTAAACACAGTAACTTTTAAATAATCTGTGGCCTTAAACAATAGTTAAACATTTTATTCAAGTAGCCATTGATATCTTCTATGAAACAGCTGATTTGTTGTTTCACGATTTAAAATTTGGTCCCATAGTAAACGTTCAGTTTCATTGTTTCAAGAAGCACCTCTTTCAGTATGTAACGCATTTAGAGCTGATTATGTTAAAATAGTATTATACAATAATATACCATCTATTGCCATAACCAGTATTTTTTTTTCATGGTTGTAGAAGTTTGAGAAACACAAACTTCTTTTGTTAACTTAATGTTTATATTGTGTTAAGAAATGTTTTTACGAATTCCTTAATTACAGACCGTAGGACAGGTGTAGCGCGTCTGCCTAATGTCTTTCTATTTCTATGAACTGCATGTGTTTAGGGATTGCAATCCGGTGCAATTTTCAATCCGGCCGGATCCGACCGGATTTTCACCGATCCGGCCGGATCCGCCGGATCCGACCGGATTGGTTATATCCATAATCATTTGCGTTTTCATTTTAAAATCAACTGTAAAACAATAAAGGTGTTTCTAGCAACTATGAAAAAAATATTATTGTTACGAAGTGCTAGTTTCTATATTATTATTAATGCGAAAAAAACATTTTCTAGGCTTCAAAGTATTAACTAACATAAAGAGAGACCGCCTAATATCAACACTTTTCACATTTATGGTTATTTTTCTTTTGTCAGACTGAGACAGGTATGTACTACTATACCTACTGTTAATTTGTAAATAAGTACTTTTAACAGGATAACATAATAAAACTTTGTCATTTCTATAATGACATGTTTATATGGTAGGGAAGAAAAAAACTACATACCTAGGACAAATTTATATGTTAAATGTACGTGTAGGTGCGGATTGTCGTAGCAGGTGACTCAATAACGTCGTAAGCGACGTCCACCGCTAGAATTTTCATTAAAAAAGCGGTTTTATTCGATTTTCAAGCCATTTACCGGATCCGTACCGGATCCGGCTAGCTAGTGCCGGATCCGGTAGGCCGTAAATGGTACCGGATCCGCCGGATTACCGGATCCGGAAAACCGGATTGCAATCCCTACATGTGTTATAAAACTTATAAAGAAACTTTTGTAACCACATTTTTAAAATACTTTGAATTTGCATAATAAGTATAGTTTAAAAAGCCTTCATCATCATCGTCTCTAACTTACCAAATGAAGTGGCACTGGTCTACTATAATAGTGAGGATGTATGGTCATTCACCTTTGCATCTGAGTTTTTCTTCACAGTATTTGTTCATAAAAATGTAATATACGTACCAACAAAAGTACGCGGTGACGTGTCGTCTGTTATAGTTATAGGTATTCGTCGCACTGGATATAAGTAGGTATTTTTGCAGATTTACACTCAGTTGCAGAAACGCTCATCAAAGTTTATCCTCCTACGTCAACAAGACAAAATGTGACAGCAAGAGATTAAATGGAGGATTAACTTTAATGAGCGTATCTGCAACTGATTGTAAGGCTAGTAATACCCTTGGCACTTTATACAAGCGGACTTGCAATAGTAAGAAGAGTTTAGCACATGTAGGCTGAGTAAGTGCGAGTGAGACAGGAATACACCACAGCTTCTGCCGTCCACCTCCCATACCAACGATAGATTGATTGATTGCTTGTATTTAGATATACATATACATAACGTAGTGAACCAGTGGCGAGTAGCCTTGTCTGCCGAATAGGATGCGATGGTTCGATCCCCGTCCAGGCCAACTCATACCACTGGCTTTTCTGTGAAGGAAAACATTGTGAGGAAACCTGCATGATTCAATTCGAGGCATGTATTGTACCCACTGTCCATAACAAGTAAGGGGGAGAAGTGATTCATGGGACAGAAGGACAGATAGAATTTGTAGGGAGTCAAGTAAGTGCGCCCGTGAAATAGATGTCTAGAGCAAGTAACGTGCGCATCTCCCGCGATTCGGCTCGAATAACCGCGAGGTTGGTGGGGACGACACCATGAGGACGTGGTGGGTTCTGTCCATTACAAGTGGCGACGGGCTCATTCCCAGTCACAATGGACAGAGTTTCGGTCCTACTAGTGAAAGGTGGATATACTGAGGTTCCCGAATATCTCTGACTACGTCTTGGGGAACATAGTCGAGAGCATATGCATAAAATATGCTATATTTAGAATCTCTGACTAGGTTCCTCAGGGAATTTGGTCATGAGCATATGAATGCATGAAATGAACATAACAAAGTAAAACTAAATAAGTAGTAACTAGTAAAACTAAATAAGTAGTAACTATCCAAAACACCTCGTACTATGACACTACAACCCCTGACGTCACAATAGATAAGTCCTCAACCGCCCAACATTCGCTGTCAACGTTACGCTGCGCGCGCAGGTGTTGGCTCTAATTAAACTTGGCGACGTGAGAAAACGTCCAATTTACGCACGTTACCGAAATTGTGTCGGGACACGACATGGGTGGACATAGGTGAGTGATTTGATGCAGTTTTGTCTGTTCAATATTGTTTTTATTAAAATAGCAGGTTCTGACCCGAGCACTTGTCTCGCGTGGTTTTCGCGCGTCGCTCTTTTGTTTGCCACGAGGCTCCGCAATCCGCAATCTCTTCTTGTTCTTGATCAAAAACAATCCCTGAGATTGGGATAGATACTCCCACAAACTACTTGACACTGGCGGAAATACAGTGCTAACGCACAAGCAAGAGTCCATTAATTAAATAAAAAATAAAAGGTTCTAGTTTTGCAAGTGTCTTCATCGGTTTCCTCTCCATTAGTAGAGGTTGGCAGTCAGCTCTGCGCATATTCCTGTCTATCTCTCGCCAAGGGGCTTTTCCCGCGTTGGATTAGTTTCATTTTCAGGATAAAAGTTATCGATATCTTGGTTTTGTCTTAAAACTTTATCACCTCTTTTATAGGGACGTCGTTGTAAATAATCTACTATTCTCAATAAAATGTGTAAACAAGATAACTTTTTAGTTAAAGAGGTTTTACCCCTGATGGAGTAGGATCTGAAATATTTTGTAATCATAAATACAGAGAGAAAATAGAAGAGGCATGCAATAAGGCGGTTGGTGTTGGCGGTTTTGTTTAGCATTAGTAGTATCGCGGACTTTTCCGCCTGCTCACTTAAATTTTTTTTTGCATAATTTATGCTTGGAAACTATTTTATTTATTTATTTATTTATTGATATATGACAATACAATGTTGTAGATTAACAAATAATCGACGCACTATAAACCATAATTGGTTTGTTCGTACGCCGGTAGGGAATTTATTAGTATTATTTATTATTATTATTTATCCGCCGCCGTATTCATTCATTGGTCTATTCAACAATAGAGTGCGGCTAGACAGCGCTTTTATTTTTAGTATGCAAGCTAAAATGAGCCTAGTGGTGGTCAGGCGGAAAAGTTCGCGATAGTACCTCCCAACATTCTTGGAAGCCACTAAATGGCAGGCGTAGTATGAGACGCATAGAGACGTCCTGCTGAGAATAGAGGCTTATATTCGGCAGTGGACGATTTACAGGCTGATGATGACGCTGTCCTAAAATCCACTTTACCAAGACCCTAATTTCGATTAGATACATGGCACCGTGACAGTGTGCGTGTAACAGAATTGTAACACCATTACCGTCGCCTTTGCTTTGCGTGTCCCATACCATGTGATATTCAAATTTAATTAACAGATAACATCTCGATCTATATTCTATACGAAGGCACCTGTTACCGACTGTTGGGCAATATGGTTATGTTAAAACGGTTTTGATTGATGTCAGAGCAGTGGCGGATACAGAAAAAACCCAGGGGGGGGGGGGGGCGCTAAAGATATCTAGGGCCAACGATATCAATGTACTAAAGCTACATCTAGGGCTTGATTTTATCGTAATAAAAACGCAAGTCACTGCAAAGTTTAAAAATATAAGAAATAGCGTGATAATAAACTAGCGATTAGAGAGAGCTCGAAGGAGAATGTTGGCTTTGGCAGCCGTTGTTCTATCCCGTGCGCAAACATGGTCAGGGGCGGCCCCTCAAGGGGGGGGGCGCGCGCCCCCTGCGCCCCCCATCTGTATCCGCCACTGTGTCAGAGCTATTTTTATCATGAACGAAATATCCGAGACTAATTAGTACTGATAGGTACTTTCAAAAAAGAAAAGATGTTCCGATTATAGAAGCTTTCTGGCCAATTCTGATTAGTGAACATAATTTATTTATGAGAAAGATATAGTACAGGGTCACATTGATATCAATAACATCCTTTGAAACTAAGAGTCTGCCCGTCAAACTGAACAACTCTTACGGTGGTGATTTTTATTTTGCTCCGATCTGTTTACTCCCATAATAAAAGTTGTTCAGTTTTATGGGTAGACATTACTGCCTGGTGAGCCAGCTGTGGTGATATAAGCTATAGGAACAATGCAGGTCTAAATCTTATTTAGCTTAACCATTGAGCTATCGCAAGCCTCGATCAAAGTAAAATTAATGGATTAAGCCCAATACGCATTTAGTTGAAGCCCACAAACCGGCTCCGGCGCCGGTGACAGCTTACCTGATGACACTTTAAATTTTTCTCTTAAAAATTTCGGGCCTGGAATCAAACAGATCCTTCAGTATAGCTTCATTCTACGTCATCGTCCACTACAATAATGGTCCCAGGTGACATTAATTTTAATCTACAATAACGAACACAAGATTTGTGTAGAAACATACTCGTACAAACCCACCCTGTGGATAAGCATATTTCAAAATGTGGTTGCAACTAAATCCTCAACTACAATAAAGAAGGGTTGTGTGATTGTCACCAACATGTCATGTCAAAAAGACCTATCGACTCTATTATGTATCATGATTGGACACTTTCTTTTAACATCCCAACATTATCTGCCCAAAAACATAATTTTCAACCCTAACCCTACATTATAAGAACGAAAAGAAACGTACAATAAATTTGTAAAATCATTGAGAACATTTGAGATTGAAAGTAGCCCACTGGGAGTGTATTGTGTCAATGATAAATGATTTAACGTGATTGAGATACCGTAGACGAATTCAGACGAAATCCTACTTTATCTACGAACAATTAAAGATTATTTAGCAAAATTTAGTTTAGGTATGGATAGAAAAAAAATTGTGAGAGGATTTGGTAAACCTCACACAAAATTCGGTGAAATTACATGCTTGATTGGTTTTCTAAGAGTCTTTCATTTTGCCATTAGATATTTAAAGGGAGTTTAAAAGCAAAAGTAAACTATACTTACTACTGTTATATATAATAAATATTGGTATCGATTCGGTATTGCCATGACTTAACTTAACTAAATTTATCATGCGTCAAAGTGACGCTACACGCCCAAAAACGACTTAAATAAGATGGCGTGCGTTATGATGCCATCTTATTTTGGGCGTATAGCGTCACTTTGACAGCACTAAAGTCAGTTGTTGGTTTTCTGTCTCTTTTCTTAGTCGAATGTTAGAAAATGACAGGAATAAATTTAGTTAAGATAAGTCGTGGCAATACCGAATCGATACCACTGTTAAGTAAATGCTATCTAATAGCTCTTAAACACAAAAAGAGCAAATAAGAAAAAACCATCTTGTTATAAATGCATAACAAGATGGCCTACGACGGACTGGAAGATGTTGTTTTGCGAACGAAATGCAAGCCTCTGACACGTCTTTTCATCCTGAAACCGGCAGTATAAAAGCGCCTAAAAGCGAGCCTTGCTATACGCAACATTTCTAAAAAAAAGATGAGACTTCGTCTGCGTGGAATTTTTATACCTCTCATCAAAATCGGTACAGCGAGGCCGTAAAAACGAAACGGACCCTTTCGTTTTTAAATTTGTTTGTATATAAAAATTTAAACCGATTTCAAAACTAAAAAAGTAAAAAAATACAGGGTCCAACTTAATATGCTGATACTCTTTTAAAGGGGTTGATAAGATCGTCCAACTGAACAACTTTCTCTATGGCACCACCATCGAAATCACGAAAAAAAAACGACTGTCGCAATATTTGGCTCGAGTAGGTTTGAAGTTTTGTATGGAACGAAGGTTTTTTTTTTCGCTACTTCGATGTTGGTCCCATAGAGAAAGGTGTTCAGTTTGACGGTCTGATCATGCCCTTAAAAAGTGTCAGCTTATTAAGAAGGACCTTATATCATTGCAGTCGATGATTTTTTCGTTTGCATCTGTTAGAATATTAATTTGTCTTATCGGAGTCGGTGTTTTTTGGTTTAATGGAGAAAATTGCGGGTTCCAAGATGGTTTCAAGACTCGATTAGAGTCTCCTGGGCTCGCTGGACTTCATAGTCTAGCTAGTGTTATGAGTGGTCACCGCTGTTGATACACCTAGTATCAACTTTAAGTGAGTTACAGTGGTGGGAATAAATGTGGCGGGCCTCTAAGGCCTATGCCCATCAAAAAAACCTATTGCATGTTTCTTTATTTTAAATAAAGTTTGAAACCATGTGGGTTGGAGAATTTTGATAATATAATTATAATACCTAAATTATTATCGTCGTTTACATCTGTTACTGTTTTTTCTAAACATTTAACCGTAGCCGAGGTATTTATTTTATAGGCTTAAGGGCGATTTGTACAAATTAGATTATCTATCCGTTCTATCGGCGACAGATGTCGATTCGAACAGTTGTGTTTATTGCTTCCAAAATCCGACTATTTGGTTAAAATAACATTCAGATGTCAGTATTGTATCCTACTTATATTTCGATCAAAGTAAATAGAGAAGCACAGAAAGATAGGTGCCGGCGCGCGCTTGATCTTAAAGTCCTCTAGCTACATGCCTGAATAAAATCAGCTTGACACGATCACATAAAAAACGGTCAAGTGCGAGTCGGGCTACTCACGTACTGAGGGTTCCGTACCACACCACAACACAACATAAACAACACTAACAACAAATATTTTT
Source organism: Agonopterix heracliana (assembly GCA_963693445.1). NCBI lineage: Eukaryota > Metazoa > Arthropoda > Insecta > Lepidoptera > Depressariidae > Agonopterix > Agonopterix heracliana. The sequence goes on along the minus strand of OY856308.1, from coordinate 20,131,374 downwards.
TTTCTCCTTGACCTTTAGTGTGAGACCGACTCACACTTGGCCGGTTTTTATTATTTGTTGTTATACTGTAGAGTTTGCTCTATAATCACACTAAGTTTGACGCTTGTATGTATTACCGTTTTTACGATAGAGCGAGAAGAAAAAACGTTAATAAAAACTAGTAACTTGTAGAGAAACCCCCTCTTTTTTTAACTTTTTGTATTTTTTATTATTTGTTATCAAATCCGCTGTAATAACGCATATTCAACTATCTAGCTATTACGGTGCAGAAGTTACAGCCCTAAATAGTTTTCAACTTTTGGGTATGGAACCCTAAAAATAAGCTAAACTGTATGCATCAGCATATAATTTAAGTTAAGCTAAAGTTAATCATTATAACGGGTTCTTACCGCGTTTTTATTTATTTTCCAGTTCCCGATATTTCGGCAGTACTGCCATGATCACGGGATGACGGCAGTTGTAACACTGCCGAAATATCGGGAACTCCAAAATAAATAAAAACGCGGTAAGAACCAGTTATAATGATTAACTTTAGCTTAATTAATAACCGCGTAAGTCTCAAAAATTTAAGTTAAATCATTAACTTATAAGAAAACTTATAGATACGTTTTCTTTTCGAAATTAAAATAACAAGAAGTTATAGCTCACACCAATAGCGACAAAAATGGTTTCGTATTGCTGAAACGAGTTTTGTGTCCAGTGTCAAAAAAACTCCTATTCTCAAAACTGCAACGAATAATTACAAATTTACACTGCACTAATTACAAATTCTCGTTAAAATTACACCACCGCCTGCGTCACCCTATCACAATTCAATCATATGCATCGACCGGGGGCGGCCCACTGGGCAGCCCACTGTGCACAGCGAGTGGGCGCTATTGTCCCAACTACTGCACAGTGGCACAATCCGTACAATCGCCGGACAAAAGGGTTAAATGAATCGACGTGTAATGAGCACAATGTGCGATATTTTGTTAAATTTTCGACACGCGTTGGTTTGGATTATGTTTTTTCGCTTGAGGCGTAAATAAGAGCCTCAGGGTGTTTTGATGGTTATTGATAGCTGGAATAAGTATTACTATTATATTTTGAGAATAAAGTTGTGGAAATGTGCTACTACATTCATCATCATCATATAAGCCGATAGACGTCCGCTGCTGGACAGGCACAGAAAGAAAGACATAAGAAAGAAAGAGTATCTAATACTCGTATTACATACAGTATGGACACTCTCTGCCTCCCACCAAACTTTTTACCTCACCCTTTCGCCCGGCGGTACCTACAGGTAGGCCTAGTAGACTGACACCACAATCGACACGCTAGAATTTTTTTGCGAAACAAAAAGAATTTATATTCTTTCTGAGATTATTCTCAGGATTCGTCGAAGGATAAAATGAAATGAAATGAATGAATGAATGAAATGAACGAAATGAATGAAATGAACGAAATGAACGAAATGAACGAAATGAACGAAATGAACGAAATGAACGAATGAATAAAATGAACGAAATGAACGAAATGAATGAAATGAAAGAAATGAATGTTATGACCGAAAAGAACGAAATGAATGAAACGAACGAAATGAATGAAACGAACGAAAAGAATGGAACGAATGAAATGAAAAAAACGAATGAAATGAATGAACCATAAACCTTTGAACATTTCTTCCAGACAACCTTAGTTAGGGTACATTGGATCTCACAGGAAAACTTTTTTGTCGCAATTTCAATTTGAAGCCCACCCTAAAGGATTTTAGATAACGATCCTATACATTTGGGCTTATCACTCACGACTTTATCCCCCTTCCGTTAGTCTCCTTAGGGCCTGTTTCACCACTTCTGAATAAGTTCTTTGTTAGCTTATCCGACAGATATTTTGACATAATTTCATACAAAATATGTCAAACTATCTGTCGGATAAGCTAACAAGAACTTACCCAGAAGTGGTGAAACAGGCCCTTAGTCTCACCACTTCCGATTAAGTTCTTGTTAGCTTATCCGACAGGAAATTTATTATATTCTTCATAAAAAATATGTCATAATTATGAGCTGTCGGGTACGCTAACAACAAAATATGTCAAATTAGCTGTCGGATAAGCTAACAAGAACTTATCTAAAAGTGGTGAAACAGGCCCTAAACCTAATAAATAACTGCCGTTATCCAAAGGAAATGGTCAGTATTATCATAAGGGTACAAAAACAAAGGTCAGGCGAGGAATGTAACGTCTGCGCGACCTTTTCCGCGCACGCGCAGCCACACCTTGGTTACCGTATAGTGATGATTAATACATTGTGATAGCATTATATTAATGATACCTTGCTAATAATCTGCCAACTAATAGGCCAGTCATTTTAGCGTGTTCAGTTTGGAGGAGGTCGAAGTAATCTTTATGTTTACTTTTAAACCGTAATTGGCATCATTTAGCGATGAAAGTAAAGCCTGAAAAAAAATTAGACAAAATATTTGTATGGAACATAGAAAAAAAAATTTAAACTCCGGGAAGGCTTGTAACTCATTCAATAATAAACCTATAACGCTTATTTTAATTAGACTTAATAGTGATTTTTGAACATTAAAATTTACATCAAAATTAGAAATGTGTTGTAAGTGGGTTATTCGTTAAAAATATTTTGTCATTTTAATTTTTTTCTAAGTAAATACAAATATAAATTCCAAGCGTAAAGCGTGTATAGCCTTATAAATTATAGTTTTATTCTATTTTATCATTATTAAAACGATATAACGATATATTCAGCCGTGATTAAAATAACCGAAATCATTATGTAGATAAGAATTTAAATGTATATTTTTCTTTTTAATAACACGTAGTATATTTATACTAATTATTTTGCATACATATTAAAAACATAAAGTGTGTGTATGTAGTGTTAAAAGGATCGAATATCGACGATGGCTCGCAAGGTGCTCTCGGGGGTGCAGGCGGGGTGGGACGGGCGACGACGTGACCTTAGCATTATCACTCCGCGGCCCGCGCGGCTAGCCGGTGCCCCTGTGCGGTCGCGTCCGCATTACAAAGGCACTGCAACCCAATGCAATCATGCTGTGTTTCTAGCGGCGTTTTGCGGTTAAAGGACCTATTGATTGATGTCCTTATGACCTCAATGAGTTTCTTCAGTATGAGTAAACAAACAGGCTGCAATCTGAGTATGTGTTGACCGATTGACTGCTATTGAAAATGTTAGTAATGACATTCAACTGATTTTATGACATCTAACTGATTTTATTTGACATTTAATTTGATTGTAGTAGTGAAAGGTGGTTGTTATTTTCTGGCACATATTATTTAAGTCTGTTTTCTTTTTTTCTTCTTCTTTCTATTGATAAATTTTAAATTTTGTTAATTTGTATAATTACTATGCCCTAGGGTAAAATTGTAGTGTGACTAATACTCTGTACTTACCATCTGTATCTTATGTACCTACAATTTAAGGTAAATAAATGAAATGAAATGATAAAAAGATTGGCTGAGGGCCTGTTTCGCCACTTTTTGATATGTTCATGTTAGTTTATCAGAAATCTCATTTGACACATTTTGTATGAAGAATATGTCAAATGAGCTGTCAGATAAGCTAACAAGATCTTATTCCGAAGTGGTGAAACAGGCCCTAAATCTTGTTCGAATACTATCACTAGTATGAGATTTATAATAATATCAATGAAGGTTACCACGTCTCGGTTGGCCCAATGATTACCACGCCGGACTGCCAATCCAGACTTAGGTGACATCTCGCCAGTAAAAAATTGGCGAGTTGCCACTCTTTCGAGTCGGTAGGGGTTATGTCGCCTACAACACAGGGCGAGTTGGGTGTTCAGAAAAATGGGAGTGGTCGACCCGCCCGGATTGGTGAATAGGGCAAATTATGAAGGGGGGTACGTAGGTTTGTAAGTATGTATGTAGTTCACTCAATCAGTCAATCAAAAAATATACATTATAGGTAAGTGGTTTTTTTAGGTATGTATTCAGTTGTGGGTATGTTATGTATGCAGTAACATGAACAACTTGGCAAACTCGAACAACATTAACAACTTGGTCAACTCAGTCAATATAAACAACTAGAACAACTTGGTTAACTCGAACAACTCAGGCAACTTGGTCAACTCGGACAACATAAACAACTTGGTCAACTCGGACAACATGAACAACTTGGTTAACTCAAACAACTTGGACAACTCAGACAACATGAACAACCTGGTCAACCCGGACAACACGAACAACTTGGTCAACTTAACCAACGCAAACAACACGAACAACTTGGTCAACTCGAACAACTTTGTCAAATCAAAAAACTTGGTCAACCCGGACAATATAAACAACTCTAACTTGGTCAACTTGACCAACTCGAACAACATGGACAACTTGCTTAACTCAAACAACTCAGACAACTCAGAAAACATGAACAATTTGGTCAACCCGGACAACACGAACAACTTGGTCCACTCGAACAACTTTGTCAACTCAAACAACTTGGTTAAATGAAAAAACTTGGTCAACCCGGACAACATAAACAACTCTAACTTGGTCAACTCGAACAACATGGACAACTTGGTTAACTCAAACAACTCAGACAACTTGGACAAATCAGCCAACATGAACAACTTAGTCAACTCGGACAACATAAACAACTTGGTCAACTCGAACAACTTTGTCAACCCGGATAACATAAACAACTCGAACAACATGAACAACTCAAACAACTTGGGCAACTACAACTTGGCCAGCTCGTACAACTTGATCAGCTCGGAAAACTCGAATAACATGGGACAACTTGGTTAACATAAACAAATTGAGCAAGTTGTGCATGATGTCAGAGTTGACCAAGTTATTAACCACTCGAACAACATAAACAACTTAGTCAACTAGAATAACTTGGTCAACTCAGACATCATGCACAACTTGCTCAATTTGTTTATGTTAACCAAGTTGTCCCATGTTATTCGAGTTTTCCGAGCTGATCAAGTTGTACGAGCTGGCCAAGTTGTAGTTGCCCATGTTGTTTGAGTTGTTCATGTTGTTCGAGTTGTTTATGTTATCCGGGTTCAAAAAGTTGTTCGAGTTGACCAAGTTGTTTATGTTGTCCGAGTTGTTTTAGTTGACCAGTTTGTTCGTGTCGTCCGAGATGATCAAGTTGTTCATGTTGTCCAAGTTGTCTGAGTTGTTTGAGTAAACCAAGTTGTTCGAGTTGGCCAAGTTGACCAAGTTAGTGTTGTTTGTGTTGTCCAGGTTGGTTGACCAAGTTGTTTGAGTTGACCAAGTTATTTGAGTTGGCCATGTTGTTCGTGTTCTCCGAGTTGGCCAAGTTGTTCATGTTGTTCATATTCTCCGAGTTGACCAAGTTATGTGTTGTCCGAGTTGACCAAGTTGTTTATGTTGAGCGTGTTAGCAAAATTGTTCAACTTATCAAGTTGTTCCTGCTGTCCGAGTAAACCATGTTGTTCGAGTTGGCCAAGTTGACCATGTTGTTCATGCTACTGCATAAAGGGTCCAACTTAATATGATGACATTTTTTTAAGTGGATGATCAGACCATCAAACTGAAGAACGTTCTCTATGGGACCAGTATCTATGCACCCTCTCCTCTCCTCTCCTCTCCTCTCCTCTTCTCTCCTCTCCTCTCCTCTCCTCTCCTCTCCTCTCCTCTCCTCTAAATAAACTACTTTAACAACTTGATTGAACAACTCGAAAAACTCAGGTCAACAACTCAGACAACATAAACAACTCAAACTTCTTGGTCAACTCGGACAAGTTTCAAGAATTCAACCATTTTTTTTACCCTTAGCGATAAGACCGCTTTATTTGTACCATTAGTGTTTTGTTTTAAATGAAAGTATATTTAACAACAACATAAACAACTTGGTCAACTAGCATAACTTGGTCAACTCAGACATGAACAACTTGCTCAACTTGTTTATGTTATTCGAGTTTTCAGAGTTGAACAAATTGTACGAGTTGGCCAAGTTTGAGTTGCCCAATTTGTTTGAGTTGTTCCGGGTTGTTCGAGTTGTTTTATGTTAGCCGGGTTGACCAAGTTGTTCGAGTTTACCAAGTTGTTCATGTTGTTCGAGTTGGCCAAGTTGACCAAGTAAGAGTTGTTTATCTTGTCTGGGTTGACCAAGTTGTTTGAGTTGACCAAGTTATTCATGTTGTCCGAGTTGACCAAGTTGTTTATGTTGTCCGAGTCAACCAAGTTGTTCATGTTGCCCGAGTTGACCAAGTTGTTCGTGTTGTCTGAGTTGTCCAAGTTGACCAAGTTAAGAGTTGTTTATGTTGTCCGGGTTGACCAAGTTATTACCTATGGGGAGCCTATTAAGACGCTCCTCATAGGTAAACGCAGGGCTGGGCCATATTTTGCTGGTTTTGAGAAGCTATCTTCTCGTTATTTGAAAGACATACAAATTATTGAAAAGTGTAGCAATGATGTTCAACATCTCGGTTTTATTTGCTATAGATCATATTTCTTATTTTTCTATAAAATACGTATAAAACCTGTGTTCAAAGGAAAGTCTAAATATTGTAAAAAAATATGTTTCATGTGCATCTACTTTTTAAGTTGAAGTCACTTTTACTTGAGACACACATCTTTGTGTAGACAATATTAAGATCTAAAATTGCGATTTAAAGAAAAAAAAATTACCAATATTTAATGAGTTAATTAGATAATTGTTAAATTTGGTGCGAATTCTTATTATTTTAGAATGTGATTTCCTTGGATTAGAAGGCACCACAGTTACATAATGAAGTACACACGGCGACACGTCATGTTACGCACCCTAATACCCATAACTACACTACGTACAAAACACAAAATAGTGCGGTAGAGAGCCTGCATAGACGCGGATGCCGGCGCGAGCGCAGCCTGCCGTGAGACGAAACAACAACAACATACCGCACCCTCTCGCACGATTCGCAGCGTTCAACTTCTAATAGTTCAAAGACTAAACAGTGTAGCCTGAGCTGACGCCGTGTGCACAAGCCTGTCAAAAATAGGTATACTGGTCGGGGTGTCGCAAAGAGGGTCCCATACAAAAATAGGACTTAGAAAACAAAAATCAATCGCCAAAAGTAACATTCGGGATCCGGGGGATGTGGGAGTATTAGGGTGGGGGAACACCTGATGACCTTGACCTTGACCTTAAACATGAAATGGTTGCTTTTGTTTACAGGTTTCATTTGTCACCACGCGTGACCTCTGGTGACCTTCAAGGTCATTGACCTTGACCTTGAACATGAAATGGTTTCTTTGTTTACAGGTTTCAATTGTCACCACGCGTGACCTCTGGTGACCTTCAAGGTAATTGACCTTGACCTTGAACATGAAATGAAGGGTCTAATTAAAGGGAATGTTTTTGGGTAGACTGGTTAAACAGTAGCAATTCGGTTCTGGCACTCGCCGGCCGCTGCCGCGGCACCGCTCGCTCGGCTCGTGCGCTGTGGTTGCAAGAAACCTAACATGCTCGTCGCTTCGCTCCTCGCTAACCTAACCGACTGAGTTCGCGAAATTCGCGAAATGGCCAATTCGTGAAATGGCCAATTGAATTAGGCATGTCAAGAATTGGGCCTTTCACGACTCTGTAGCCATTTCGCGAATGCATAGAAAAAAATTAAAAAAATTCCTAAAATTATTAAAAAACATAATTTATTAAACATCTCGCTAACGGTGCATCCTAGCGAAAAAACTGTTAATTTTTCGAACCCTTGGGATACCCCTAAACCTTCCCTTCCGCATGCGAAAATAAAAAAAAAAGTCCAGCCCCCATACAAATTTCACCCGAAAATTCGTCTAAGTCGATGGCTCATACAAAATCGTACAAAATTATTCCTAAGTCTCGGACCCTTCTTCCGACTATGACTAATCACTACATAGAACAAGTTTTAAAAATTTTACAAGTCCAGCCCCCATTTAATTTCACTCGAAAATTCGACTAAGTCGATGGCTCATACAAAATCGTTCAAAATTTTTCTAAGTCCCAGGTCCATATAAAATTGGCGTAAAATTTTTCTAATTGTGTGACACCCTAACCAAACCTCTTAACCAACGTGTACTAAAAGGGCCCTATTACCCTACGACGCGTACAATTTACCTATATCAGACTCTATCATTAGTCATTAAGGTCCGCAACATACTCGTACATACGTAAGTACATATGGAATTTAAAATCAGACTTGTTATTTTCTATAGGATTTCCTCCGTAATTCCGAACAGAGTTCTGTAGGGGGAAATCCATACGAAATCGTAACCTGATTCGGGATTTCGTATATGTGTGACAGGCGTAACAGTAAGAACTAGCCACGTGAAATCAAATTTCAGTATAGGTACCTACCTATACTTAATAAAAGGAACATATTCGGGCTATCTTCCTCCTTTTCCAAACGGATTGGCACGGGTCAAGTGACGGTTCACGTCTTCGCTCGACACCCGCCCGCTTCTTTTGAAACTATACTCTAATGCTACCCGCGTAAAGATGATATTGCGCTGCGTACTTTTATTATATTCTTTTAAAATTATTATCTCTGAGAATTTATTGCTAATATTAATATTTACTATTGTGTATTATACTAAATGCAATTATTAAAATAAAATTTTCCGCTTAATAATCCATCTCGAACCATAAATCATGTAAATTACAGATTGAGGTACTGCCTTGGGACATTCATTCTAATATTTAATATATTTTGTTTATAACGTAATATATTAAGTAAATCTCGAGAAACATTTCTCTTAAATATAGAGGTTTAAGCACCATACAACATTTACTAGTTTTGACGCTGCAGTTGTGACTTTAAGCATATGCAATTGATCTAGGCTTTTAATATTTAGATACATAATTAATACCAATTAATTTAATGAACTGTGCAAAACAACAGTGCCATAAATATTATGCATCGGGATTGCTGCAATTAAACGCAAAATTTCAAATTTAGGGCTGTTGCCGACGTAATTTTTTTTTAATTTTGTTCCATTTCTTGGAGAGGTTTGTTCTAAGGTAAGATACAGAAAAAAAAATTCAATTCTTAATTACTCCCGGGTCCAACCCTAAAATGACTGGCCTATAACGTGTAACTATAAACAGATGCTCAATACCATACAGCTTAAATACAGGGTCCAATGGTTTTTTGAGGGGATGATCAGACCAATAGAGAAAGGTATGCTTCGTTGGTTTGGTCATGTGGAGAAGATCAAGTGACTATTGCAACGTGGCGCCCTCGTAGGACGTATTCTGATAAAATCTGTTGCATTGCAATGCGGGAGGTGCGGGATGGGAGTACTGGAAACCGACGGGCATGCATGAAGAGATGTATGGATGTGTATGAGGCTTATTTAAGGATCTTAGAAGATGGCGCGCCCGCGTCTGCCTACCCAACTGGGAAAGAGGCGTGAAATTATAGATTGATCAAACCATCAAACTGAACTACTGAAGAAATAGCGAAAAAAGTGATTTTGTTTTTGTATAATTAAATATTAATCATCGCGTCAAGATCGCGTCTATAAGAAAGCTTTATTACAATAATAATGTAATCTTTTATTTTACTGCAAACGATCCTAACTACAACAACAAAAACATAAATTTTACTTAAACACGGGTAACTAAAATTTCACAATACTAAATCATTTAAAAACTACCCTTGCCGTAACGTCATGCAAAAAATCGATTGCAATTTTTTTTTTTTTTTCTTATTTTTCCGGAACTTTTTACGTCTAACATCTTACCCACGTTTTTTATTCACGGAAGAAAGAATTAAAAAAAATGCTATCGCACATTTTTAGAAGAGGGGTGATGCATCCATTTTTTATAAAAACAGAATTAATTTGACAGTTATCTATTTGGAGCGAAAATCTTTTATCTATTGTCCTTTGATCTCAGAGAACGCCCTTGCAATAAACTTAAATAAAAAGATTGTTAGAATTACCAACTTATTTTTACCCCTTTAGGCTTACTCTATCTACTATTCTATACCTTAACTCATTAGAAATACGTTGTAAAGTTAAGAAAGATAATGGTAGAGTTAAAAAGGTTAAGTTTAAAGTGATTGTTGGCAGTCATATTGATACGATAATTCGTTATTTGATTCTGAATCTATGCATAATCTGTGGTAATTGGTTTAGTATAATATAGTACAAACCGTTAATGCTTCAATAAATAAAATGGTTAGTGACTAATTCCATCAAGATACTTATCTGTATTGAATGAATTCATGAAATATATAAGTAACATCACAGAGTACTTTAGACGTAATTATATATTGATTGACGTCATCAAAAAATTGAAAATAAAACGTAAAGAAATGTAATTCAAATCGAAACAAAAATTCGGTATTTGGTAAAAACAATTTTAGGACTAAGCGGACCAACAGTCCCTATGGATGTTTTCAGGGATCAGGCCTGTAATGTCAGTTTTCCTAAAAGGTATTTTTCCCAAAATGTCAGCTTTTCCATAATGCCTGCCCGTCTTTTGCATAATGTCAGCTTGACGTGACGTGCAGACATTATGGAAAAGCTGACATTATGGGAAAAAAACCATTTTAGGAAAACTGACATTTCAGGCCTGAGCCGCTGTCGGTATCTATCCTAGTTGGTAATGACCGTGTTTGCCTGCAATCCTAGATTCGTTTCGATACCATTCAAGACACAGTGCTATATTTGAATCGAGAGATTTAAAATCATGACCAAATACAAACCACACCACACCCGCACAACCTTCATACTGTAGGTCATTTTCTACAGCTTATTTCAAAGTGTGATTTAAAAAAAATCGCTCTTCTGTATATCATCTGGACTCTGAAGACTGCTCTGAACAGGGAGGTGGTGTTTATACCAAACTAATCACATAGGTTCTGAAACCAAGAAGTCCTTTTACCACCGATGTTCATTCTCCCCAGAATACCCCCTTGCGATATCATGTTGTTTACTTCTCATAATGTGACCGATGTGCTGGCTGTAGACGGGTTTCTAGATCTAGAGCTAAAAATACTCTGTAAGTTCGTTCCAGTGTCTATCAGCATGCTTACCATACGAGTTCCTTTGTCATTGTTTAACGCTGGTTTAACGCTTTAAAAAAATAGATCACCTGTCATCATAAAAATAGACGCAAACGGTTAGAGCACGCGCCATTATTAAGACAATTCCTAGTGCATATAAATGTCCTAGGCAGCCTTTAACTAGCAATTATTATAAGCCGTTGGCAGATGTGTATATGTGGCACGTGCTAACCTTTCTAAATGTCAACTATAGTTTTAATTTACAGTATTAAGGACTTAAGACCGTTATCCGGAATAAATTTTTAATTTGATATACTTACGTCGTTTTTTAACTCTTTTAAAACAGTATCTAAGTCACAGAATAGGTAATAGTATATAGTTCTATATACTAAGTGTAAGAAGATAATACAATGAATTACTAATTAATGATAATAAATAAATCTTTATCTTCTTCTCATCTGCAACACGCTTCGTCAAAAATGGCGACGTAATTATCTGCATCTGCAACACGCACATGATATTAGTTCACAAACAAGCTGACAATTAAAAGTTACCTTTAACTTATCATTAATTTCTGATGCGTATGAGAAGTCTTTCAATCGGCATTGGGTACACGTGTGGACAAACGCCCATACAACCTCCCTGAGGGTAGGCCTGTACCCTGCAGTGGGACGTATATAGGCTGTGATGATGAAGATCCTGTCATTAAACGATGTAACGTCACATTTCCAAAATAAAACGAAATATTTTTTATTATGCATGAGAACTCGGAACTATTTTCCTTTTGGTGACTGTAAAGTTGGTTTTATAGGTCCTCATTAGTTTAATTTTTAACATTTTATAGATAGTTTTATCGTTCTGATTATTATTATTTAAAAAGACAAAGGCGTATGCAAACAAGGGTAGGAAGAGACATAATATGAACGTAAGTCTCAAAAAAGTAAAGATTCTAAAATTCTATAAGACTTTTGGCACGGCAGATGCATGCCCCTTATTTGAAAGGGAGTACAAAACATAATTCTTCTAAAAATTGCTCCAAAAAGAAAACTGGCAGCTCGGAAAATTAAAATACCGTTACTTGTCTCTCAAAACTGCATTTCGAAAAAAGAATACGCAATCTTCAAGATCAGCTGCGCGCAGACAATAACTTGCTCTCGTTCGAACCACCCTATTGTCAGTGTTGCCATTGTCATACTATTGTTGCCATGAAATGCAGCTTATTTTTAATTCATACAGGACTTCCGTGTGCGAAAAGTAAAACCCGGTAAGAAGTTCAACAATAGGCCCTTCGCCCTTCTTATTTTTTCATCAGTCCATGAAACAAGTTTTTTTTTTACATGTAAATGTTGATTTATTTTCGTCAACAATACATCGTTGGTATGGGAACTGACTACCACTTAGGTTCTAGTTTATGTTACTATGGGTAAAGTAACCTGGTTGAGAATGTGCGCACCTTTACTGCATGTTAGTTTAAAGAATGGTTTGACAATGAAGGTAAATGAAGTGAGAAATTAGCAAAAAACTTGTTTTAATTTATAATGTATTCGTTATTTGTAATGGTTAGAAAATATTTTGCTTTCTGGTTCAAGGGTCACACAATATTTGCACTTAAGAAAGTTACTATTTAGTTTTATATTAGTATTGTTATATGAGCAAATGTAAACCCACTGTCCATCAAAAGTGGCAAAGAGTTCACTAACTGTTGCACTGTTCAGTTTGGGCGCTGTTATTGAAATACATAAGCTTATGCTCACGACTATATTCCCCGAGGGGATAGTCAGAGATATTTTGAAACCTCAGAACATCCAGGTTTCACTTGTAGTACAGAAACTCTGTCCAGTGTGACGGGCAATGAGCCCGTCGCAACTTATAACGGACAGTTGGTACAATACAAGCCATGAAATTGAAGCATGCAGGTTTCACAATGTTTTCCTTCACCAAAAAGCCAGTGGTGTAACAAATCGAACATAATTTCCGAAAAACTCATGAAAATTGTTGAAATACGTATATTCTGAATAATATACAGGGTCCTTCTTAATATGCTGACACTTTTTTAAGGGGATGATCAGACCATCAAACTGAACAACTTTCTCTATGAGACCAATATCGAAATCGTGAAAAAAAAAACAGCCGTCCCATACATTTGGCTCGAGTAGGTTTGCAGTTTTGTATGGAAGAGCTGATTTTTTTCGCGATTTTGATGTTGGTCCCATAGTGAAAGTTGTTCAGTTTGATGGTCTGATCATCCTCTTAAAAAAGTGTCATCATATTAAGTTGGACCCTATATGGTACAATTTTTGTTTATTTAGTGAATTTTAGTGGATACATATTCAGATGTCTTTGTCATACTTATTACTGGAAGCGAACTATACATCATTCCAAATAAGGACGACGAGATTTTCCTATTCCTATTTAGCTTTCTGGCCAATTCTGATAAGCAAATGTAAATTATTTATGACAAATATGGACCCTCTAAGTCAGAGACCGAAATAACATGCAAATAAAACGATCCTCTTTGTTATTAGCGGGGGGCACAACGATTTCTGAGCTTTGCAAACAATGATGTTGATTAGTAGGTACTCGAATAAATACTTGGCCGCTTGGCGTCATAAAATCAAGTGTTCACATATTCAAAATTACTACCAATCGAAAAGCCCAAAATTAATGTGTCATCGTAGCGTCGTTAACGTCGTGGGACCAGTTCTGGCACCCCCCAAACCGACGGGGGTCACAGGTCAAAATAAGGTTGATTTATTTGTGAATAGGACCCCCTCACTATCCGTTGGTTTCACAGTTTTACATCGAGTTTTTTACTTTTTGGAACTAGTTTTTTGAAAGCAATTTGTGGGTTTTAGCGTTTGACAGTGAAACTAATACATTATTATTACTTGTAATTATGAAAATCTAATGGAATTACAGGTTTTATGGTATGGCATCTTCGTATTGAATCATCATCATTATGTCAGCCGATAGACGTCCTCTGCTGGACATGGGCCTCCCCCCAAGGATCGCCACAACGACCGATCCTGCGCTGACCTCTTCCAATGGGTTCCCACCGCCTTTATCAGGTCGTCGGTCCACCCACGCTACGCCTTCCGGTACGCGGTCGCCACGGGAGTACTCTTCGGCCCCATCGGCCATCGGCTCTACAAAAAATGTGCCCCGCCAATTGCCACATTGGTTTGGCAATTCTTTCTCGATTGCTCTTATAAAATTGTTAAGTTTAATTTTGTAAGGTTTCGACTTAGAATCGAGTACCTACTCCTTTTCTATAGTCTCTTTTTCGGTAGACAGGGGGACAGGGGGACAGGGTGACTAAGGGATAGCGTTTCTTAAATTATGTTTATGTGGGCGACAATCGACCACCTACTTAACCACTTGATACGTCATTTAATTCTGAAAGTTTTTAAAATTGTATTAAAAAAGCCTTACTACAATTTTATGCTTGAAACGATAAATGGTAGTTATAGCAAATCCGCCCGAAAAGATGGTCAGTTTATGTATGAAGTTACTTATTCCGTTTCATAAAAGCATATCAGACCATATCCGTACCATTCCGTGACACATTAGTAATCCAAATTTGGCCAGGTGTCAGAAAAGGGCCACTCTGTGGGTGTGTTCGTTTTTGACACATGCACCTACAGACAAATGCATTGATTGACACAAATTTACATATTTAACCCCCTGTTTTATTTTAACGGTAGAAATTGACGGCTAATGTAATTTGGTTGACGAACATTATATTATTTTTTTAAATGTAGTCAGCAATAATAGTTTTGCTTTTTTCTAAAGTTATAATTGTAATTTTAGACAAATTTGTCTCAAAGGACTAGAAAAGGTTCTAGATTGGAACCTATAATTCCAGTTCTTCGGAGAGGAGTATCAATGAGTTTTATAAGGAAACTCTTTTAATGTTTAAATCCAATACCCAATTATTTTCTGGACTAACGCCCGAACACCCTCCTAGAAAGGGTAGGCCCTGACGATGATGATGATAATCATTTAGTGATTCACTATTTATTATGTTTTGTCACTTTAAATCTAATGCTATTAGGCTAATACAACGATAGATACCGTACCTACGATGACTAGCAGTATACGGGGTGTAAGGGTTAACAGTTACATTAATCCCATGATACAGAACAACTTTCCCGAAGAAAACAATAGAAAATAAAAAATAAAATTTGGTCGTCCCGTACTACATGCATTTAGCTGATCGAACGTTTATAAGAAAAGTTGAATTTTTGCAACTAAAAAGTAATGCAACTGTTTACCATATCACCCTGTTAACCTTCTACGCTAGTAAACTAATATACTGTAAGCTACCAGCAATAAACGATTCTACTGTGTTTTGACACGATCGGATGCTTTTAGTATTATCACATCAAATTCTGTATTTTTACGACGTTGATATCGATTTGTTCGTAAAATGCGCTTCAATTTAGATCTCACGATGGATGTTACGTTCAACATTGTGTGTTTTAAACACCAGTAAATAAGAAAGGCTCAGATCATGAGATCTGAGACCTTTCTTACTTTCCTGCCCTCGTTGGTAATCTACTATTCTTATCTATTATAAAATGCTAAAAGTAAATACGTTAAGGCCCACCCCACCCGGGTCCACCTGTAGGCACCGATGTCACCGAGGACAATCATCGATAAATTGACCCACCAGTAATATTGAACAGGACTGGAGTGACATTGCAATATTTGAATTTTATGGTTTCGCCGTTATGTTAAGGGGCTACCGCCTGGTTTTACCGTGAAACTCGGTAACTTTGTAACCATTTTATACATTATATATGACACTTTTTAAGCAAAAAACAAAACTTAACAATCTACAGGACAAGAGAAGTGATTTGGTTTTTCTCGAAATCTATTTTAATTAATAGGAATCTAAAGTCACCCCTTTATTTCCAGTTGTAACCATTTTACTCTTGCATTGTTGATCGGAAGAAAATAAAAATTTACAATATATGTACTTCACAATACCTACAACATAGAATGATTTGGTATTCTTGTTTTTTTTAAATTCATAAAATATCATCTAATTTTTCAAAGAAAACGGCTTAATTCTGACCGAAGCCACGCGCTCGCTCGTTTGCATCTATTTATAAGGAGAGTCTAGTGTCGCGTTGTGGATCTGCTATTGGGTAGTCGCGACGCTTGTCGATTGTTGGTTGCCCCCTCCCAGGTCTACAACGGGGCTCCAGTGGTGGCTCAAGATAGTGTTCTTTTCGAAAAACAATCCTTGAAGTCACCAAATACATAAATTACCGCACAACGTCAAGCACTTTTGCTACATAAACTAGACATTGGCAAAATCATCAAATACCCAAGATGGCAGCCATTTTTTTTTAAAGTAGAATAGAATAGAATAAGGAGAGTCTAGTCCCGGGCGGATACGCCTTAAATTAAAGTGGCAGACAAGCAAGAATAAAATGTATGACGACCAAAGAAGTAACTAAGCATCTTGTGGCCATGTAATAAACCTAGTTCAAGTACAAACCAATCGTAAACTTGGAAATGAAGTAAGTATAAGCAAAGTGTGAAATTTTTCGAAGCCATAGTAAACACATTGAATAGATGTGCCAATAATTACTACGTTCGTGCGAAATTTCACAGATTAATAACATAAATTGCACCATACGGTAAAAAAATCACCAAAAATAATATTTGCGTCTAAAGTAGCTTCAGCCCGCGACTTTGTCTGCATGGCGTTGATGATGTTGCCGGTAGGTAGACAAATAATATTTTAGTTTTTTAATTAGACCAATTTTCTAACAGTGAAACCCACAGACCGAGGAAAGATGCGGAAATCGCATTAAAATCGGTTTAGTCGTTTTTGTGATGCTGGAACAAAAGACAAAATATATAGAGTCCTCTTAATATGCTGACACTTTTTTAAGGGGGTGATCAGACCATCAAACTGAACAACTTTCTCTATGGAACCAACATCGAAATCGCGAAAAAAAATCTGCTGCTCCATACAGAACAGAACTGCAAACCTACTCGAGCCAAATGTATGGGAGTTATGGGACAGTAGTTTTTTACCCTTAAAAAAGTGTCAGCCTATTAAGTTGGACCCTATATAATATAGGTATCAAATATTTGGTTTCTGGACTATGTCACGGTACTAAAGAATGGGAAAGATTTGTATAGACATCTTCGAGGCACTGTAACTTTAAAACAATACATTTTAACTAAATCTTAGATATTATAAATTAGTTTCTAGATTGTTTCTGAAAAATGTCATTGATTTCAATGGTTTGTTTTTGAAAATACAACTAGACTTCGTTTGTATGGAGCGCGCTCCGAATTATCCTCTTATGAAGTAGATTGCTCGCAAATACTGGAGCTTCTATCTAGCAGATAAAATCATCAGTCGACTTTCCCATTGATACGAGTCTCTCTTTATATTCAACCCATTAATTTCATCACAATTTATTCCAATTGGATAGCAACCGATAATATTGTATCAAAGGAAAGTAACATCCGAGTAGCGCTATTGATATCTTGGAGATAAGATCTCATTTCCTTTTCATTTATCCTTTATAACTTAAAGGATTATTGATGTTATTTGACTGTAGATAAATAAAGTACGTGATTTGCTTTCAATTGGTATTGAGATATACATGATGTATAAGTAAAATTAAACTTCAAGGTTAAATTACTTTTAAGCGTGAACATGAGTAGGTACATCATGATAGGTACTGACTGATACTGAACAACTTTTCCCAAGAAACCTTTAGGAAATTAGTAATAACAATATAAAGGTTCATTGGGGAACGTTTTTCAGTATCATGAGTACAATCACCAAACAATCACCCTTTAAATTAATGCAAACTGTCTACACTTACATAAACTTTAAACGAGTTTCCTGCGAACGTTATTTAAAACTCTTTTGCAGTGTGTTATTGTTTCTGCGGATGAGCGTTTTGAGGATTGTAAAGAGGATGGTTTCATTTACCAATTATTTTTGTGTGTAAAAAGTTACCGAGTGCACAGTCAGCAGCAAAAAGATGTATGCATTTACTACGTCGTAGTATAAAGATGTATACACTTTAGTACTTAAGTGTTATACATCTTATTAGATCTGAGATTATCTTAAAGATGTATACACTTTAGTACTACGCGTAGTACTAAAGTGTATACATCTTTATACTACGACGTAGTAAAAGTGTATTCATCTTTTTGCTGCTGACTGTAGCTATCATAGAAATCATAGTTACCTGGAGTGCAATTCTCTACGGTAACATTCTTGCATCCTTCATATAGTCGAAGATGTCATCAAAGTCGCTTTTCAATGTCTGTCTGTCTGTCCCTATGTATGCTTAGATCTTTAAAACTATAGGTACGCAACGGATTTTGATGTGTTTTTTTTAAATAGATAGAGTGATTCAAGTGGAGGGTTTATATGTGCATTGCACCCGTGCGAAGCCGGGGCGGTTCGTAGAATATTAAAATGTTCTTGAAGCGCATACCGAATTGACAGCTCGCCGATGTTTCAACCGATGTTTGCGAATTCCTGAAAAGACCACTTGGGCAATATCGTTGAATCACTGAAAATTTCTGTAAATGCTAGTCTGTAGCTATGCTATGTGTAATGAATTTTGTAATGGAATTTCTAATGGAAATTAGAAAAATAATGAAGCAAACTTTGTTTTTTTTTCATTATTTGCCCCTTCACCTCATTCTATCCTGAAATCCGAATGTTTCTATTTCAAGTAAGTAGTAATTGGCAATGCTGCCCGGTTAAACATGGTAAAGTGCCAGGAAACTTCATAGAACTTAGCTGCCTTTTACCGTATCACAGCAGAATGTATTTCATCACATTTCAAAAAGCCGACTTAGAACATCATCCAAAGAATAAAATGGAACATGCTAAGGGCGTATGCAGACTGTCGCCGGTTGTCAACGGTAGCGGGGAGCGTGACATATCTGTCACACGTATCCGATCCATTCCATCCATGACTGGGCACCAGTGAGCAAACACAAATCGAATTAGAATAAAATGTCAACGTTTGTGCTTATTCTTGCGTGGAGTATGAATGCATTTTTGAGCTTTTTGTGACATCGTTACGTTGGGGGTAGGTATAATTTTGTGTTTTATGCTCATGTTTTTTACCACTGTTTGAATAAGTAGGTATTCATTATTATACTAGCCACCAGTGTTGTAATATACAGGGTGGTCCAAACGGAGACGTCCAAAAAAAACGAAGACGCCTCCGTTTGGACCACCCTGCATGATGAGGAGTAATATCTATAACGAGTAATTCCTACAACAAATCTAAACGTCATTTAATTCTCAACATTTTCGATTCAAAGTCAAAGTCAATTTATTCAATATAGGAGCTTGAAGCACCTTACTAAACGATTGCTATGAAATTTTTGTCACGACACATAAGTACATGTTTAGTGAATCTAATGTCTCTATTTCTCTAGTATCTACCATTGAACTGCAACTTATGCATGATTGTACAAAAACTGTAGAATTTATTTACGGATACAAGCACTACTCATTATTGTAATTCCAACCACTGATCGTTATAATAATTAGTCCTAATAAGGATAGGTGTTCTGTGTTTAAAAAAGAATTCGATTTAATTTATCGTGCCACATATGGCACACTTGCATTTCTTTCTTACAAAGGGTTATTCGTCTATTGATACCACTAATTAATCAACGGAATTAGCTGTCAAATTGCTAGTAAACTTCCTACGAACTCTATAGAAAATATTTTTTTATACAGAGACGGACATTTACACTATTTTTAATTCCCCGTTTTGTACTAGAACCCCTTCCGTAACATGACCTTTAAATTCTCAAGAATAAAGTCAAGTAATTTGAGTACTAATTTTGAATGAATTAAAAGCGTGCGCAATGGGCTTTTAAGAAAAACTTTACGACTTCACTCAACAAACACAAAAGAAGTTTATGATCTTATAAATACGGTTCAGAATAGCACGAATAAAAGATTTTAAGTGAATACTATAAAATGGCATATATGAGACAAAAAAAATTAAATCAGCTGCCGTCGGTCCCTTTTTGTTTGAAATGGAATAAAATATATATCTTGAAGGAGTTTTGTGGAAAGAATTCGCGAGACGAAATGCGGTTGAATGGTTGTTAGAAATATTTTAGTGATGCTTTATTGTCGATAGTTTTATTATATCGATATTGAATCGTCCTTAACATCGGTGAAATGTATTCGGTTAAGTGCGTTCACACACGATTGACGCAGCGGCAGACGTCAGTCCGTCATTTGTGAAGCAAGGAGTTGTGTGAAACCGCACGTAGAAGCACACACGGTGACGCATTGACGCACCGGGTGTGGTTCTATGGACTGACACCTGCTGCTCCGTCAGTGCGTCATCGTGTGTGAACGTACTAAATAGGCAATGTTATACCTAATTTTATGAGAAGACCTTCAAAAAGTTATTTAGTAAAATGTTCTTTCTTCTAGAAAAAGTCAAGTTACACTCTTTGAATAACATTTACATTATTATTATCAGTTTTTTATGCCATTGAGGCAAAAGTGTGTTCGTGGTTTTTGCTCAACAATGTGAGAAGTTGCATTTCTGAATATGAAGTAAATTAATCTTACTTAACAAAGTTGTCTAATTACAAAAACATTACTTGTCGATACCTAAAGCTTGATTTTATAATCCAAATTACAAGTCATACAACACCGTAATTTCCATCGATAAGTAATAAAAAACATCGACAACTAGTCCCATCACTAAGTACCAGGTGCGGCACGTGCTTGTGGACATATTTGGCTCTTTGTAGAGCTGAGGCGAGCGATAAAAAATATAGAGACGATGACAAAATAATGTTTGTTTATACACAAGCTGCGGACATATTTTGGTAGGTACATATACAATTTCCAAGGTGCAGTACCTAGTTGGTCCATAAATTAAGTATGTCACAAGTTCAAAGTACAATTTTATTAAACTTTTATTATAATATGATATCACTACATCATCACTTCACTACATAGTATAAAACAAAGTCGCTTTCTCTGTCCCTATGTCCCTTTGTATGCTTAGATCTTTAAAACTACGAAACGGATTTTGATGCGTTTTTTTTAATAGATAGAGTGATTCAAGAGGAAGGTTTATATGTGCATTGCACCCGTGCCTCTTTCTATTTAATCGCGCCAGAATCCAAGTTACAGACGTCGCCACCACCGCTGCCAATCTAAAGTGAGATTGAGCTGGATATATCTGCCGCATGCCAGATGACCTAGGTATGGACCAACACGACAACTAATTGGTCTCAAGTCACAAAATCGGCGTCGAGGCAGACATAGAAGAAGGTGGCGGGTCGAAATCGATGGCTTTTTGAAGAACTGGCCTAACGAAACGCAAAACCGGGACGCATGGAAAGAACGGAAAGAGGCCTTTGCCCAACAATGGGACAGCGACGGGTAATATAATAATCACTACATAGCATAAAGGCTTCCGCACATTGCAGCGATATTATCGACAGCGATATCGCGACACCTTACACACTGCAGCGATTCCGCGATTCGCGTCACGCATGCGCACACCACTGAATGTAGTAGAAAGAGATTGCGTCAGGTTGCAATAATATCGCGACAGTGTGTGGGATCGAGCGCGTCCCCATACAAAATGTACTGAGAACAATTATCGCAAAATCGCAGCGATATTATCGCTCGATAATATCGCGGCAGTGTGTAGGATCGAGCGCGTCCCCATACAAAATGTACTGAGAACAATTATCGCAAAATCGCTGCAATGAGCGGAGGCCTTAAAACAATGTCGCTTCCCGCTGTCTGTCTGTCCCTATGTATGCTTAGATCTTTAAAACTACGCAACGGATTTTGATGCGGTTTTTTAAATATATAGAGTGATTCAAGAGGAAGGTTTATATGTGCATTGCATCCGTGCAAAGCCGGGGCGGGTCGCTAGTAATAAAATATGATATGAAAGCATTGAATACGGACATTAGCCATTCCATAAAATAGATAGGTAGGTGCCTGACTACTTTTGCAAGCACGTAAGCAATCGACAAATCATCCTGTAGCACGATCATACTAAGTAAAATAAGTACCTATACAGAAAACTGCTAAGTCAAAATTGAAGCACAATTAGCAATTGGATCTGCAATATTTTTCTTGTTTTGAAACCCTCAGAAAGTCGTTCTATTTTTCAAAGCCTTCACTAAATCATGCGACTGACGACAAATGCTTCTTTTGTATATTGTATGTTAAACCTACTACACGTCAGACCTAATCTTACGGTCATACGTTTTGATTCCTCACTAACTTATTTTTGCTATTGACCAAAACTATTTCACTTCTTATTCCCAGGCACGTAACATCTAAAATCGCACTATAACCTTCGCATTAAAGTGCAAAACTTTGTATTCAATGTCAAAAGTTCTTAAGGAACCAATGTTTGAACATAACAATAGGAAAAAAATTGCGCGGGCGGCAGCTTTTATAGAAAATAAGAATAGAAATTGGAGCGGATCTTGGCACGTGGCACAGCTGGTAGTTTTTATGCAACATACATTATTATTATTGCATTTGACAGTTAAAAGATTTTGATGCGAAAAAGTAAAACGGTGCACCAGAAGTTGACCAGAAGCTTTATTTTCTTATACTTATACTACTTAATATGGCAATAACTTTTTTAGGGGGATGATCAGACCGTCAAACTGAACAACTTTCTGTAGGGCACCAACATCGAAATCGCTGTTCCATACACAACTGCAAACCTACTCGAGCTAAATGTCGAGCGTAGGTACTACAAGTGAAACGTGAATGTTCTGAGGTTTCAGAATATCTTTGAAATCGGGAAATACAGTCGTGAGCATATATATGTTTACGCTAAGCTAAAATGTCTCTTACATTTGCATTGTTTTCTTAGAGTCAGTGTCAAGCCGCCGTGATACAAGTCGCTGTGTCACACAAGTCGTTTTGGACTTGGCTTGGTACCTAGTAATAAGCGACTGGTTATTGTAATTTCAAGCCACGTAATTTTTCTTTTTTTCAACAGTTAATATCGACATCAAAATATTTCAGTGCAAATATCTTCTTATTTCTTTAATATTCTTAAGTTGTTTGTCATGCATGACTGTATTAAATTAGGTAATCTAATAGTTTCATTAATTTCATGTAAACTACTCGAAATTACTTTTTCAAAAGTTATTTTACCAAAAAATGAATAACGTTTCCATGTTATTATATTATTTGTACATTAGTGATAGTTATTGGATCATAAAATTTAATTGAATAGATTTTTTCTAGATAAGTGCGTTCACACACGATGACGCATTGACGCAGCGGCAGACGTCAGTCCGTCATTTGTGAAGCAAGGAGTTGTAGGAAACCGCACGTAGAAGCACACACGGTGACGCATTGACGCACCATAGAACTTCTATGGACTGACATCTGCCGCTCCGCCAGTGCGTCATCGTGTGTGAACGCACTAAATTGACACTTCAAAGACAATAATTGAACTGTCAATTTAATGAGCAATGAATTGACTTTTTTGAACCATTGATCATTTATCTAATTTAAAAAAATTTGATTGAAATCTAGATTATCTTTTAGCGTCTCAAATAAACATAGATCGGAATCGATAATAAGGGTATAACAAATTGACCGTTTAATGTTCCTATAATGGACAACCGTTCCAACATGAATCTTAAGACCGGGCTTCACCAGAGGCACCAGCGTAACGATGATTTCTTGACGGTTATTAATTTGAACAACTTGATTCCATGCTAGAAAAGTGCCATTCCATTACTACTCCTGAATGCCGTAAGAGGTTCTTCTTCTTCTTCTTATCGAGTGGGCTTGCAGCCCTGGTGTCAGAGTTTATTCAAACCGCCTTACGGCCTCTGACGTTGTTTTTATGTAACGACTACTACCACCAGTGATAGTAGGCGGGACCAACAGCTTAACGTGCCATCCGAAGCACGGAATCATCTTTCTTTTCAGACAATCAGGTGACTCAGCCTGCAATGTCATAACCAACTGAGGAAAAACGCACAAAGTGACATTTCACTAGGTGCCCCCCGTGGGAATCGAACCCACCCGTAAGAGGTGAAAAGGATCAAAGTAAAAGTCAAAATAATTTATTCAAATACATGATGAACGGGAAAGTATCATTAACCTTTAAACCATAATACTCTAACCATCAAACTGAACAACTTTTTCCATGGGAAAAAACCTGTCAGCGAAAAAAAAAATCTGCTGTTCCATTCTAAACTGCAGCGCCTACTCGACTCAAATGTATGAGACAGCTGATTTTTGTTTTGTTCTGACAGGTTGTTTAGTTTGATGGGTAAAGTGGGTTTAAAGGTTAATGATACTTTTCCTTACAGCCTGTATAGGAGCTTGAAGCACACTATTTTGAAGCTACCACCGCGGCCAGAAAGTCCACTTTGCCAAGTGTTTGCCAAGGTATGGGCAGCGTCATTTAATTGTTCACTACTATAATTGTGATCTCCAACCCGCCTTCCAAGCGTGGTGGTTAGGGCAAAATCATCGCAACGAGCAAAACACTCGTTATACCTACAGGGTGTAAAACTGTAAATTGTGTTACATATCAAAGGTGCTTCAGACTTCAGACCATCAAAGTGAACAACTTTAACTATGACGCCAACATCTTAATCTCTAAAAAAACTGCTATACCATATTAAACGTAATTCCTGGACCCAAATATATGGAACAGCGATTTTTTTTCGGTTTTCCATGTTGGCTCTGTAGTGAAAGTTTTTTAGTTTTATAGTTTGAAGCATCCTTATCAATACGTAACGCATTTAATTTTACACTCTGTTTATTTTTTTTTTCGTACTCGTGTCCTGGATGAATGTTCGACGGCTTATAGGCTTGGCTCAACTTTATCTTTCGAATATTTGTTCGCTCGATTCGAATTCCTGTTGCAGACGCTCCTTTAGAAGTACTTACAGTCCACCTATCAGATTCCATCTATAAAATAAGTTAAATAACTAAAGAGGACTGTATTTTTCTTTGATTAAAGTTTATATTCATATGATTTAAAACTGGTATCGGTAGATGTTAGACACATACTGTATTAAAAGCAGTAAATTAAAACTTTTTCTAACATTCGATCGCAATCGTAGACGTGTTAACACTTTACGGTGTAGAAACTGTATTGTTAATGCAGTTTGGTTAAAGGAAAATAGTTGTTAGAATGAGGGGACTAAAGGTTTAGTTGATAGCAAATTAATTGTTGACACTAGACAGGTGTTTTAAGGTTCCTTAAGTTATTGGAAAAACCAGAACTGAACATTTGACCAAATTAAAAAAAAATTGACTAATATTTTCTGGAGACACTTTATCATGAATATCGTACATAACATTTCTAAAATTTTATTCAGTGTTGATAATGATTAAAAAATCATGTTTTTTGTTTAGTTCTATTGTTAACGTTTTATTAAAAAATCGAATGCAGTACCTACGAAGCAATAAGTTCGTTCACACCCGATGACGCACTGACGCAGCGGCAGATGTCAGTCCATAGAACCACACCCCGTGCGTCAATGCGTCACCGTGTGTGCTTCTACGTGCGGTTTCATACAACTCCTTGCTTCACAAATGACTGACTGACGTCTGCCGCTGCGTCAGTGCGTCATCGTGTGTGAACGCACTAACTCAATAAGTTACGGAACCTTAGCCTTAGGAGTTAGTTTCAATCTTTACCAACTTTTTTCCTTTTATCGTTTATATACCGACATCTGTTCAAGTGGAAACGGCCTGTCAATGAAAATTAATGTTCCATGTTTGAATTTTAATGTTAAATGCATTTTCTGAATTCGTTAAAATTCTCTTTTGATAAAAATTCAATTTAAATACCTACTTAAGACGTAATAGTAGGTGGAAATACCTCGGAGGCATCTTTTATTTTTCATTTTACGACTAGATTTATACCATTTACCTACCGAAACTAAAGTCATACCTCAGTATTTTTGGATAGTTCATGTAGTGAAATCATCAACTGAATACACAATTGGAATTACTTCACTCGATAGAAAATCGTCACAAAGATGACGTATTTTCATGCATTTTTAAACATTTTTCACGGTTTAGAAGAACTTAAAATAGTTTCCGATTGTTGGTATTTATACTCACATATTCACCATGAGTTTAACTAGTGCAATCATAAATAAAATCTAGAAAAAGTACTTTGGTTAGTTGTTTTTAATCGAAAATACGGCTCACGCACACACTTTTCGGAGCGCTCGGCAATCCCGTTTCTCATAGAAAATATTCGTCGGGACCTATGGCCCCTTAACTAAAATTTTATCAAAAATTTTAGTAGACGAGTTGTTTTATCGTGTGAACTTTATTGTTATTTTCAATAATGTCTAGTTCTTTGTTAAGAGGATATAATTCGGAGCGGGCTCCATACAAACGTACTATGGTGATATTTTTAATACTAACCCGTTAAACTCAATGAAATTTTTTAAAATAAATCTAGAATCAAATTTCTATGCTTGTATAGAGTCAGATTTTCGTTAAAATGTATAGTTTTAAAGTTACAGTACCTCAATGATTTCCATACAAATCTTAAATTAATCCTAGCATTGAAACTATATATTTTAACGAAAATCTGACTCCATACAAGCATAGAGATTTGTTTCTAGATTGTTTCTGCAAAATTTTATTGACTTTAATTGGTTAGTATTGCAAATATCACCATAGTACGTTTGTATGTAGCGCGCTCCGAATTATATCCCCTTAAGTGTAATCTAGACATTACACGTGTTATAGAAAATAAAAATAAAATACTTTAACAAAAATAGTATTTAATCAAATTTGTTCAGGTGAGTAAACTTGACATTGAACTTAAAGCTCTGGAAATAAAGGTCACTTCACGATAAATAATGTTAGTTTACTGATAAAATTGTCTAGAGATAAGAGGCACGTAAACTTGACATGGAGCTTCGGTATTGCAAACGGTATTGCACCGAATCAACGCCTAGTCCGGTCAGTCTTTGGACGTATGACATTCAGGGGTGGCTCATTTCGATCGCTTCCAAACTTCGGAATGGAATCTGTATCTTTTAGATCCGATAGCGGTGCATATAGGGTCCTTCTTAATATGCAGACACTTTTTAGGGGATGATCAGACCGTAATTCTGAGCAACTTTCTCTATGGCACCAACATCAAAATCGCGAGAAAAACAGTAGTTCCATGTACAAAACTGCAAACCTACTCGAGCCAAATGTATGGGACAGCTGTTTTTTATCGCGATTTCGATTTTGGTCCCATAGAGAAAGTTGTTCAGTTTGATGGTCTGAGCATCCACTTAAAAAACTGTCAGCATATTAAGAAGGAACCCTGTATTTGTTAAGCCAGACCAAAATCCTATGAGGCTTCTTAACATTCTCCCAAAGCAAAGTCTCCAAATAAAGGAGCTCGGTGGCGCGTTGCGGAGAGGTATGGACTCTCAATCAAGAGGTCCGGGTTCGAATCCGCACGGACAACATGCCACGGACCAATGAGTTTTTCTAACTGTAGTCGAGCTTCGGTATTGGAAACGATAACCGAAGTTAAGCAACGTCAGGCCCGGTCAGTCTAGGATGGGTGACCGTTTAGTGGTATTTCATCTCGAGCGTTTCCGTGCTTCGGGAGGCACGTTAAGCAGTTGGTCTCGGATAGTTCCGTCAGATGGCGTTGTAACTATTCGTTAAGCCAAGTCAGAGGCCTATTGGCGGCTTGAAAATTCTCTGACAGCAAGGTGACCACTAACTTGCCTCCAACACGCACTGGGCCCGCGTGGTGGAGTATGGCCCACTCCCTCTCACCCTTATTCGTGAGCGGAAGCCTTAGCCCTGCAGTGGGATTCTACAGGCTATAACTTACTTACTTTAAAGTCTCCAAAGTTCCGAAGTTTACCATCGACTTGCCTCCAGCCTCCCTTCACCATCAGCACTGGGCCTACCTCACACCCTGAACATCTTACTGCCACTTCATACACATTATTGTTTTCTACCAGTCTTCCACGAGAGGGTGAGGTAATTTGCGAGTGGCAAGGAATATCTGTACTGTATGCAATCGATGTACCGCGCAGTTTAATCACGATACTCTACGGGCCAAAAAAGATAATAATATTATGGTAACCGTATTATGGTGGATTGTTTTTGCGCCTGACGCATGACAGACGCGATCTATATTCGGTCTTTAGCTTCGTCTTTAGACTGCACGGCAATAAATTGCAATCAATCAATCAAAGTTATAAGGTTGAATATATTTACGAAGGTTGACGAGCGGACTTATTTTCCTGGTGTATCATACTCTTTGTCCTACTGTACCTGTGCTGTGGAGTATATTGCCCACTGCATCTCATTCTTCACTCACTCTATCTTATTCGTTAGAGGTTTTTTGCTCTGCAGTGGCATCTTATACAGGCTGTAACTTACTTACCTTTATATTCAACAGTTTGTGAACATAATTAACTAATACAAAATCGATATTAAAACGTCATGATACAAAAAAAAGAATCCCATACGATGACCAAGCTATTCAGTTACAATAGGACATAATAGAACAGTGTACAAACATAATAATCGTAATGAACGCATCTGCCGCCCCTATGCTATCTAGTACATAATTATTTTCAAGTGTATTTCATTTGTACAACATAGGGGATGTTTTAACACTTACGTGTTTTTTACGTCAATGGTGTATAGGTGTCTAACAATGTTAATAATTTGAGTAAAAAATCATCATTTTGGTCTAAAATTGTAAATCCAGTTCGATGGATTATTGCTCATTAAGTGTCTCACAAGGACCGAAACTGGACAATATTCTAGTACTTACCTACATTCAAGTACCTTGTTTTAAGTTCCAAAATGCCTGTCTGTAAATGTTTATTCTCAATGAAAAAAAAGGCTCCCTAGAATTAGGGAATCGAGCAAAATACGGAACATTTTCGATCTGAAGTTTTCACAAAACCTTCCATTTTTTTTATTGACACGTAACGCCTCATTCAAATAAATTAAATTAAATGATACTTTTTATCTTAACAGATTTTTAAGGAACGATAATAGGTATAAACAATTCCAAAAGAAATGCAGCCGTTCCTTTGAAATATTCCTTTATGTTTTTAATAAAATATATTACGGAACGAATCAATGTTTTATCAACTGCAGCACAGCACCTGTTACCTATAGTCAATAAATTATCAATTAATCATTGATTTTATGAAAGGGTTAAAATTAACAGTTTCGTTTCTTCTAGACCTAAATCAATTCATTATTATTTATCAATTATTTATGGTAATTTTTCACAGCACAGTTTCTATGAAAAAAAAAACGACAAATGTGGTGTATTAAGTTTTGTAGTGAATTTATAGATAGAAATAATTATTATGTGTTTAGAACTTACTACGATACGAGTACAAGTTTTGCTAAACAAGTTTGACATTTTTACTTACGACTCTTACGATAGTAAGATTATAATGTCATTGCTTTTAAGTTCGGCAAATTACCTACTTATATAGGGTGTAAAATTTAATGCATTACATTTACTAAGGAGACAACGAAGTTGCGAAAAAAATCTGTTGTTCCATATAACATTTCAATATTTATTTTTTATACCATTATTTATGAAACAGACGTTTTTTTTTTCAATATTGGTCGATATGAAGGTAACGCAATTAAGTGTACACCCTGTATAATAATCGACTTTCTGTTTCTCACCCAACTTTTTGAACGCCCTGTATGTCAAGCAACTTTCTGTTTCTCACCTAACTTCATAAACATAGTACTTTAGTACATTGATATCGTTGCCTAACTTCTTAAAGGCAATATGTTCTGGCAGGACTTCTGAGGCTTCAACAATTATGAAATATGATATCAAGACAAAATAAAGACGTCATTATCTCCTTATCCCTTAACGAGATTACCTTGAAATAGAAGCCAGGTTCAATTTCACGGCTAAGAATAACAATTAACGTGATTATACCTAACAACGTACATAGGTAGCAATTATGAAGAAACCACAATAGAGGAATACAATCTAAAAGAATTTAAATAAATACGCTGAAACAATTTTAAAATAAAAAATTACATACACAATACATATTTTATTTTATAAATGGCACTGGCTTAAAACAGTGAAAGGCTAAAATAGAAGAGAGATACTTTGGGCGATAAAATGTTGACTTACTTACTTAATAAATGACTTTGAAATAAAACTATGAATGGATCCATTCATAAATTACGTCAAATTATAAATGTTAGTTTAGATTGTAAAGACATTTCGCCTTAAGGCTAGGTTATCCCAGTGCAAGCGTCTCTTTCTTGCAAGCATAAGTTTACAATTAAACATCCCGCTCCAATTGAAAGCAGGATCGCAAAAAAACAACGTGTTTTTCGTCAATATCTTTGCTCATGGGAGTTTCTAAGCTAAAAATTATTCTGAGTTCACTAGAAATATTTAATGTATTTAGTTAAGTACAAGAATAAAAAGTTAAATATCAGCAGTTTAATCATAGTATTGAAAAAACATAAAAAGGGGTAACTTTGGGATGTTTTTCTATCTAGTAAACTTAATCTAATCGTGTAATTGAGAACAGTCGGCCCGATCCTTGAATAAGACATAATTTAATATCAGACACAAACTATTTACAACACAGTTTAAAACACTTTCGTTCGTGTTCAAAAAACGGCCTCGGCGGGATGATGATCGTTATTCTTACCCAAGTCAGAAGATGGTTCTATCCCCGTCCAGGCTGACTCGTACCGATGCGTTTTTCGGAATTTATGTACGATTTGTAACACCACTGGCTTTTCGGTGAAGGAAAACATCGTGAGGAAACCTGCATGCTTCAATTTCGAGGTATGTATTGTACCCACTGTACATTATAAGTGGCGGGCTCACTCTCCGTCACACTGGACAGCATATGGATCAGCAGATTTTGTCGCGATTTATAAGTTGGTTCCGTAGTGAATATTGTTCTGATTGATGGGCTGAAGCACCTTCGTAAGTATTAATAGGGTGTTTTGTTACACCCAAAATGAATATAATGACAAAACAACATCTAATAATCATGCCAAGAATATCAAAATCATCATGGATTTTCAATCTTTAATTTGATCATGCCATAAAATAGCATAAGCATATGCTCACGACTATATTCCCCGAGGGGGTAGTCAGAGATATTCTGAAACCTCAGAACATCCACGGTTCACCAGTAGTACCGAAACTCTGTCCAGTGTGACGGAGAGTGAGCCCGCCACTTATAATGTACAGTGGGTACAATACATACCTCGAAATTGAAGCATGCAGGTTTCCTCACGATGTTTTCCTTCACCGAAAAGCCAGTGGTGTTACAAATCGTACATAAATTCCGAAAAACGCATCGGTACGAGTCAGCCTGGACGGGGATAGAACCATCTTCTGACTTGGGTAAGAATAACGATCATCATCCCGCCGAGGCCGTTTTTTGAACACGAACGAAAGTGTTTAAAACATTTTATGGCATGATCAAATTAAAGATTGAAAATCCATGATGATTTTGATATTCTTGACATGATTATTAGATGTTGTTTTGTCATTATATTCATTTTGGGTGTAACAAAACACCCTATTAATACTTACGAAGGTGCTTCAGCCCATCAAACAGAACAATATTCACTACGGAACCAACTTATAAATCGCGACAAAATCTGCTGATCCATAGAAAACTGCAGCAGGTACTACCGACTACTAAAATGTATGGGACCACAGATTTTTTTTTCCCAATTTCGAAGTTTGCTCCATACAGTTTGATCCATTTCCATTAATAAAAAGTTGTTCAGTTTAATGGTCTCAAGTACCCCCTAAGTATTACTATGGTGTTTTGTTATACCCTGCATGTACATACATCTGGTTATCATATTATCACCAACATGCAGTCACACTTTCACTTGCTTTATTATGCCTATTGACTTTCAAACTTCCGCAAAATTAAAACCAGGAAATAATCAAAAAGTACGCAACAATTAGTTCCTTTTTACGCAAGATGATATTAAAGATAAAAATTAATTTTTATTTGTTCACAGCTGTGCCAAAATTATTATGTACAAGTTGTACAACAATATTTTACTATATTTTAACAATTATCAATTTAATAACTAAAGTTTACGAAATAGAGTACGATTTCCAATGTTCAAATTGAACAAAAAGTCGGAACTTTTGACAATGCACTTAAGTTTTATCTTTTGGATCTAGCACGCGTTGCAAATATTGCGTTTTGCGATAATAATTTTATTTTATTACAGCGATTGAACGATAGTGGTCGCTTTGGTTACGAGTGTAAATAAATGATTAATTTGTTTTGAAAAGATTTGCAAGATTAGGACTTTCTCCCTTTTTGGGCAGCATTTTTGCCTAGTTTGGTAAAATGAAGCCGTGGTGGTCCAGTTGCGAGTAACCTTGCCTGCCGTGCAGGAGGCGATTTTTCGATCCCCGTCCAGGCCGACTCGTACCGATGAGTTTTCCGGAATTTATGTACGATTTGTAACACCACTGGCTTTTCGGTGAAGGAAAACATCGTGAGTAAAACCTGCATGCTTCAATTTCGAGGCATGTATTATACACACTGGACATAAGTTTCGGTACTACTGGTGAAACGTGGATGTTCTGAGGTTGCAGAATTTCTCTGACTACCCCCTCGGGGAATATAGTCGTGAGCATCTGGTAAAATGTTGCTTGGGCAGCTTTTACTTACGCGTAGTTTGGTAAAATTTTGCTATAGTTTTTGAGCATTTTGGTGGATCCATCAATCAATATTGGACCAATTTGTGTTTTAGAGTAGGTAGGTATTTTATGCGACTCTAGTTTACACAATATAATATAAACTCATGTCCAAATTATCTTTTCGGGGTAGACAGAAACTTTGCTACAACTATCAACCACACAATAAATTAGTCACCACACCATATGCCACAAACAATTCAAAAACAAAATGAAATAATTATACAATTGCAAAGATACAATGCGCAAGCGTTTAAAAGCGCATCAAGGGACGCGTGCTTGTCATTATTGACAATAAAAATGTCCAAATGTCATTAAAAAGATCCCACATGGTGTCGTGTGCTATACCGTTTGTTATCTAAATTGGACAAAAATTACAACTTTTTTTATAGGGGTGGAGATTCGAGTGGTAGTTTGCGGTTTTGATATTAATTTTGCCGATTGTACTGATGTCCAGTGAATAGTAAACATTGAGAATGCCTCACAGGAGTGATATTTGAGTGTTGAGTCCACAGAACATTATAAGAGGGGATAGAAGTGCAAAGTAGGCGTGGAACGTGTCGCCACAGGTTATGCAATGATTTGCATAACACCATAAGGCACGCGCTGTGGTGCGAGTGAGAGGGCATGAGTAATTGCAGCAGTGTGAGCGGGAAAACAAGTGGCAACAGCCGTCTCCGAAGCAAAAGCAATAATGTTCTGTGGTTGAGTGAGTGTGCGGATTTGCATAGTTTCCAGCAAATCTACAGCTTCGTCGAAAGTGGTTCAAATTTCTGACACAGCGATCGCTGCAATCGGCTTAGACAGTTCCCAACACCCACTTTGTACATAGCCATGGCATAATGTAGAAAATCTGTGACTATCTCCTCTGGGAATGTAGTTCAGAGGATATAATTGTACCATATGTCAAGCAAGCTGAAGTGGCAATGGGCTGGTCATATCTGCCGAAGAACTGACAGCCGATGGGGCGTCAGAGTTCTAGTGTGCAGACTGTGAACTGGTAGGCACAGTGTGGGACGCCCTGCTGCCCGCTGGACAGGCGACCTAAAAAAAGTAGCGGGGAGCGACTGGATGAGGAAGGCTGAAGACAGAGTTTTGTGGCGCCTCTTGGGAGAGGCCTATGTTCAGCAGTGGGAGATGATGGGCTGATGATGATGATGACCTGATGTCACGTCTTTTAGACGTAAGACGCAAGTTTCTTAGTTGGAGTTCCCTTCGTAAACTCTATCAAAATGGTTCTAATTTAAATGATAGAGAATCCGTTTAAGAGTTGGGGTCGAAAACTGGTTTTGCAAAAATATTGTATAGAACAATAAATCGCAATAGAAATTAGATCCACTGAATCGTTTTACATGACAGTGAAATGTGCAAATTGTTTAAATTGTTAACTCAATTGTTATTGTCATCATTGTCACAGGAAATACTGCCCTGGGTTGAATATACGAGTATCCCAATAGGGTGAATGAAATACTGCCTCCGTGGTCTAGTGGTAAGAGCATTGGGCTCTTGACACGGAGGTCGTGGGTTCGATTCCCACGGGGGACACCTAGTGATATGTCACTTTGTTCGTTTTTCCCCAGTTGGTTAGGAAATTGCAGGCTGTATCACCTGATTGTCTGAAAAGAAAGATGATTCCGTGCTTCGGACGGCACTTTAAGCTGTTGGTCCCGGCTACTATCTCTGGTGTTAGTTGTCGTTACATAAAAATCACGTCAGTGGCCGCAAGGTGGTCTGAAAAGACCTGCCTCTGGCCTGTTATTTGCTGCGATTGCACCTTGGTAGATGTCAGTTGTAGTATAGCTTCTGAGCACATCGAAAGAGTTTTATGTTTTTTAACGAATAATATAATATAATATGGAGTGTTATAATTATTGTGTATGTCATCGTATTACTACTGTGGACAATTTGAGGGACCACGAAGGGTCTACTGAGCTAGTGAACCGACCTAGGGGCACCCAGAATGGGTACGGACCATTACGGACCTCTGCAAAGGACATTTCTGGGGCTACGCGGCGGATTAAGTAGCGGGGATCGGTGGCAAATCTGGTTGTGAGTGTGTGCGTATTGTACTTTACGTTTGGACTGGACCAAACAAAAACAACACGTTTTGTTTGGAACACCTCCGCGAACTTTTAGATAACTCAAAAGTTGGTTTGTTCAACTAACTTTGTCAGTTTTGAAACGCTGACGTTTATTTTGGCTACGAAATAAAACATTTCGGAAATACATTTCAAGCATTTCAATAATATGGACGAAAACTTGATTAGATCTAAAGATGAGTTTTGCTATAGTAAGTTTAGCTTAAAGAAATGGTACTTGTAGCACGCTTGTGACCACCCCGAGTCATGAGTTTATACAGGGTGTAAGGAAAAGTATCATTAACCTACCACTTACTCTACTCATCAAACTGAACAACTTTTACTATGAGAGCAAACCTGTCAGAACAAAAAAAACATCTGTCTCATACATTTTAGTCGAGTAGGCACATTGCAGTTTATTAAGGAATAGCTGATTTTTTTGCGTTGACATGCTTGTTTTCATATTAAAAGTTGTTCAGTTTGATGGGTAGAGTATGTGGTTAATGATACTTTTCCTTACATCTTGTAAATTTATGATTAAATGTAGGTACGTATTATTATTTGTGTTGGGCTATTGCAAGCAAGGGTCGTTAATGTAACACTTGGACCATCGCTGGTCCTTTGTGTTCGCCCCAAGCTCACCCATATTTTACGCATACCTCCGAACTTGTGGTATTTTCTTTTCATTCTCGGGAATGCAGGTTTCCATACGATGCTAGTAAATGATAAATACAACTGTACATAATTTCCGAAGAACTTAGTGGTACAGGCCAGGAATCGAACCGCCGCCTCATGATAGAGGCGCAAGCTCTCTTCCGTATGGGCTATCATCGCTCTTTCAATCGTTGTCGTCATTACATACGTATGATTATATCTAATCTTTACTTCTAGATGAAGATCCTTAGATAGGCTAGTATGTCTCTATCATACTACTTCCACAATTATGGGGAAATGATGAAAGAAAAAAGATTTATTAATCGGGCATCATGTTTAACTTAAAATTGTAAATACTAAAGTACTATTGTCTGCTAGTGGTCATAGACCGTTGAAAAAAACAGTTGTTACATCTGCCACCCGCATCGCACCAAGTGAATACGCATTTCATACAAAACTACAAAATTGTACGACTACCATGACACCCAATAAAATAATAATAAACACTCAATATACCCAATAAATACAAAATAATGAATAGGTACTTAAAGACCCCGTACCATGAGAAAGCAAGTTACTTATCGTAGAACATCGTTTGGTGGTTATACATTGACTGCCATTTATTAACACTGGACAGAGTTTCGGTACAACTGGTGAAACGTGGATGTTCCCCCTCGAGGAATATAGTCGTGAGCATATGCTATGCCATTTATTAAGGAATATTTTGTATTAATTTATTTTTAAGGGTCGGCACTACCTACGGCCCGTTTGACATATCTGTCAAACGAAAAAGACCGGTGGCCGACAACACTCAACCCTATCTTATAAGATTAATGAACAAATAAATTTTATAGCTAAATTTGGCAATAAGTTACTTGCAAAAAACTTGGTCGGCCGCGGCGCAGCTTGGCTGGCATGGCACGTTTACTGGTGTGAAGGAAAAAGTGAACCCTGGTGACACAACATTTTACCTCGTTGAATTAAAGGACGGACTACTCTGTTGGTCTAGAGGCCAATTAGTAAGGCCTAAAAGTCTGGTAGGCCGCACCCTAACCTGGCAGGTTCATAGGTCCGACCGAATTTAGGGTACCTACTACCCGGAAGGCAGATTTTACCTCATTAAATTAATGTTGAATGTTTGGTCATACGTGGCAATACTCCTGCACCTGCAGCATCTGGATTTGAGGGCCGTAGATCGAAATTGACATTTACAGTAACAGTACAGTACCGTAATGGTCCCAAAATGTGACTGATCAAAGATCACCCCTGGTGGGTCCCAACCATATATACAGTATTACTAAGGCTTAAAAAAAACTTAAAATTATTATAACAGAGCAAACTAAAACTTATAACAGAATAATTTTATTATTATGTTGTGTTGTTGTGTATTTTTTTATGTTGTTGTATTCGAAATTAAGTATTTTGCTGTTTGATAACCAATAAAGATAAATTAAATTAAATTATAAGGCCGGATTCGACCAAACTTAGATTTATAGAAGAGTAACTATACAAGGAGCAATTTTACTTTTGTTGTTTACACACCCCGCATTAAAGAACGAATGTATAATTCACCTAAGGAAAGAGGTCGTTGTATCCGTACTTATTGCAATGTGAGGTTATACAGTTTTAATTTGTTAGGTTTCTTTTATTATATTTTTTTTAATTATGTGACATTGACATTTCATTTAGATTAGGGTTGGCAAAACGCAAAATCAGTTTACTCTATAGTAACAAAGCGACTTAATCTAAGAATTAAATTTACTCGTGTTTGGTCGAATCGGGTCTAAGTTTAATATTATTGGTATTAGTAACTAAGGGTTTGTAATCTTTTATCATCATCATCATCGTCAGATATGTTTTTAGCACGGAATAAAAGTTAATTTTGCAGCAGTAACTGGAGCGATTGCCTTCAAAAACATTTGCGCAAAAGGACATCAGTGTGACCACTTTTAGTAGATTTCTACTTTATTGGTGGATTTAGGGCAAAGAGAACGATAATTTAGTAGTGGGAAATTCTTTAGCAGAATAGAAATTCGGTATTCGAAAATTTTATCAAAAATGCAAGGATTCAGTCTAAAAAAAATCTAACCTGGCAATACAAATGGCTGTAAAACAATTAAACAAAAAAAACCATCCATTGCAGGGTTTGCAAGTTTTCCGGAACTTCTAGTAAAGCTTGACGACCCGGTTGGTGTAATGGTTACCACGCCGGACTGCAAAACCAGGGTCCTGGGTTCGAATCCCGGTTATGTCATGGATGTTATATGTTCGTGCCGTTGTTGTATGGTTTCCATAATAAAAGCCTTTAGTGCTAGTTTGGGATCATTACAATGTATGTGCCTGTGAGCGTTATTTATTTATTTATTTATTTTATTTTATTTAATGACTGGTTCACTTTAAGACGGATTTAAATTCTAGAGGCATTTTGGGTAACACTTAGCCAAATGTGTATTTTTTACTAATTCGGACCTGCAGAACACGAATTTCGATGTTGGAACTCCCGATTTTGCGAGTTCAAGGAAGGAGAGCTCTAAAGGTGACTTTTTCAGTTTTTAACGTTTTATCGAAAAGTTTTGTAAAGACAAATTAAATCGGATAAAACTTTCTACAAAAGAAGTTCTTTGCACTTTTGTCATAGGACTTTAACCTTTGAATCCATGTTACAAAGTGATGAAAACCAATAAAAATTATACAAAAATGCGGAAATAACATGATGAGCGTTCAATAAAATTTATAATAAATGTTGTTCAAAAACGTATTTAATATTAAATTTTAACCATCTGGAACGACATAAATATTATTTGGTAGAATTTGAAACAGGACTTGGTAGATATTGGTAGATTCTCTGAAAAAAGTGGTCAAGCTGAAGGACATTGCGCGACAAAAGAACACACAAAAGAATTGCACAAAGTTATTTTAAAAACTAAAATGTTACTTACAAAGGGCACTGTTTGGTAGTTTTTGGTTCATATTCATATTAATTTATTCGCATTCATGTACAGTGACAGCATAGGTGTTACTTAGTAGCTAAAGTCATGTAACCATGAACCCTGAAAGGGCACAGCAATATTAACAAGAAGTATTTCAAAGATAAGAAAATAATTATTACAATGTCAACAGTTAGGTTCTTGTGGTAGATTTGGTAGCTTTTGGTTCTTTTGGTAGGTTTTGGTACTATTGGTAGTTTTTGGTAGAGTTTAGTATTATTCGTAGTTTTTGATTATTTTGGTAGATTTTGGTACTTTTTCGTTGTTTCTGGTTATTTTGGTAGATTTTTATACTTTTTGTTATTATTTGATAGAAGTATGAAAATTACCAAAAACTAACATAATAAACAAAAGAGTTATTTACGGCTTGGCTACGGGGTGAGTCTGTTGACATAAAATATAAAATATTTGTTTTGCAAAAGAGGTGCATTCGAATCGTAAGCGGAATTCAGTCCAACAGGGTGTCATACCGATCCTTGTTCACCCACTTTAAATTGCTCACCGTGACAGCTTTGTATATCCTCGGGCTGTGCAAAATCGTGAGACGATACCCCGACAAATTCCCAAGTAAACCGCCATTCAGTAGCAAAAGACTAAATTTAACTCGCAAAAATGAGCTTCTGGTACCAAACTACCGACTAGCATCGATGCAAAGAACTACAAAGTCGAATGCTGTTTTTTGCTGACATTAAAGCCCTACCCGACAAGAGATTTCTGAAGAAGGTATAATTAATCGAACAGTGTTTTAATAACATTAAACTGATTTTATGCGACATTTAAATTGATTGTAGTAGTGAAAGGTGATAGAACCTATTGTTTAAATCTGTTTTTTTTTTCTTTATGTGTATACATTATATTGTAGTGTGACTAATACTCTGTACTTACCATCTGACACTTATGTAAGTAACTACCTACAATTTAAGGTACATAAATGAAATAAAATGAACCAAAACAAAAAGTACCGAAATAACCATAAACTACCAAAAAGTACGAAAAAGTACCAAAATAACCATAAACTACCAAAAATACGAAAAATTACCGAAATAACAATAATCTACCAAAAAGTACGAAAATCTACCAAAATAACCAAAAACTATGAAAATTACCAAAAATTACTGAAAGAACCAAAAACTACCATTAATTACCAAAACTACCATAATAACCAAAAACTACCAAACAGTGCCCGAAAAGTAACTTTTGTGAAATTCCTTTGTGTTGTCTTGTGTCGCGCAAAATTCTGTCGTGCAAATGTATTTTGAAGGCAATCGTTTGAGTTAGTGCTACGGCACAGAATTCACTCTTATTCCATACTTATGTACAGGGTGAAATTGATATTATTAGCATCCTTTTAAACTAAAAGTCTACCCATCAAACTGAACAACTTTTACTACGGGAGCAAACCGATCGGATCAAAAAAAATCTGCTGTTGCATACATTTGAATCGAGTAGCACTGCAGTTTACTATGGAACATCATTTTTTTATTGCTCCGATCGGTTTGCTCCAATATTAAAAGTTGTTCAGTTAGATGGGTAGACTCTTAGTTTAAAAGGATGCTAATGATATCAAATTCACCCTGTATAATATATCTGACGATGATGATGATGATAACAGATTATCAATCGTAAGTTTGCTAGTACCTACCAATAATAATAAACTTATAATTATTCTGTTATAATAATGGGGACAAAAATTAACTAGTAATAGTCGACCAATTTATAAAACGTACTTCTAAGTCCACATATCGTGACGGGCAACTACGGAACCTTACACTGCGTGTGGCCCGACACCCACTTGCCCGGTTTTTTATAAGTAATAATGGGTACAAATGGATCTGTTCATTAATCTTGTAAGACAGGGTTGGGTGTTGCCGGTCACCGGTCTATTCGCAATGATTTAGAACGATTGACGGCCCATAGTAATTTGTATGAAGAAAACGTCCAAAAAAATATGTGATTTTTGGTAACAAATTGCAAAAAAACTAGAAGTCATATCGAAAAACTAATTTGTTTAAAGTGTTCTTTGATGCTTTGCCATTGATTTGAAATATATTTTGTTGTTTTATTTTGTTTAACTAAATCACAGGACTCGGAACGCGGCAGTGCTATTCTAGAGTTTTTCATGAAATTCTCGATTACTTTCTGATGTAACTATACAATTTTACTGAAATTTTTTTTGTTCATCTTGTACTTCATCTTTTAAAGAAGCGATGGTATTAATTTTGTTTCGAAATATAGCTATTTACTATCCTCAAAAGTCGGAACGCCGAACCCTGTTTGGCCCGATCAGGGTAGTGCCGACCCTTAATAGTAACATAACAGTTTATTAACAGGACAGAGCGATAAAAAGCAGTAGAATAGGATGGAAAGTGCGTTCACACACGATGACGCATTGACGGAGCGGCAGACGTCAGTCCATAGAAGCACACAGGTGCGTCAATCCGTCACCGTGTATGCATTTACGTGCGGTTTCATACAACTCCTTGCTTCACAAATGACGGACTGACGTCTGCCGCTCCGTCAATGCGTCATCGTGTGTGAACGCACTAAGCATTGCATTTAAACTGTAAAGATATATTAAATATTTTTGCTTCATTAGTAAGGTACTACGGTACTACAAAAACATTTACAAAAACCAAAATTCAAGAAATTAAAATCTACTTATAAAATTATCGGCGACGACCCGGTTGCTGTACGTTTAATGGTTACCACGCCAGACTGGCAAACCAGGGTCCTGGGTTCGAATCCCGTTTCGGTCCTTTCCATAATAAAAAGCCTAGCCTAGTAGCATACTCGTACTTGGGGTCTTACATGAAAATCTGTAATTGGGAAGTGTAAGGAGTTACTTTTGTATTAGGCTGTTGTTTTTCGTAATTAAGACAAAAATAAAAATTACAGCCTGTGAGCGTTATTTATTATTATTATAAAAAACTTTTGTGGGTTTTATGGCAAATAATTTGTTTTATAGTTGCTTTACATGAATTTAATGCACAATTCGGGGTTTGGTGTTTATTTAAATATTTTATGCTTGAATAATTAGTTATTATGCACGTCATTGTCTAAAATAAGACATATTAAAACAAACTAATAGCTTCAACAATTATCTTAGCAAAAAAGAGCAATGTAACACAAACAAGGTAAATTAACCCACCGCGCGCTGCGCACACGCAGCCGCGTCCCCGGCGTTACGGAATAACGTCATTACCGTCATTCCACGATGCCTGGCATCGGATGCCAATATTGCCGATTGATAGAGGATGGGGTGCGCGAGAGTTCATTGTTGTTTACTTAGCTTATAGTGTGGTCAAGCTGCTATTTTATTTGTTAAAAGACATCATCCAGGTTTCTACATTTTTGATCCAAATGTAAAAATGCTGGCCAAAGAAAAATAATGTTATATTCTGTTAGAACCTGTTCGTTTAATCTAAGCATTTATTATTATGGCAACGAAGGTTTTGTGCCATTTCACATTTGGACCTAAAATAGATATCCTGATCTGACCTGTCCATGTCAAAAATGGGTTTAGAACATAGACGAAAAATGTTTCGCTTACGCTAGTAGACCGAATATCAGTGTAACCGGGTATGAGATAGCGAATTATATGAAGTGACATCTCGGAGTCAGGTGGTTGTCCCATACAATTTATATGAAGTGACATTTTGGAGTCAGATGGCCGAAGTACAAAAAAGTGGATACGTCGATAAGGACAGCAATAAGTAGCGGTCTCCTTTTTTAACTAGAGCGAATTTGCTATGTGCATCTCTTATTGAGTGATATGACAAGACACGTACTTCCTTCTAGTGCCTCCATTGTCTGACTTAAATATGTTTAAAATGTCATGACTGTTATGTGTTATGGTAGAATGTATCATTTGTTTTGGTTAGTTCATTTCATCAAAAATTATGAAAAAACAAATTCTTCGAACCCAAATAAAACCACTTTGGTGCCATACCATTACCTATTCTGTGGTCTGTGGTCTGTGGTATAAAAGTTAAGGACGGACAAGTTCTCATAGAACAGCATTTTTTTTACTTGGCCACCACTTTCACATTATGGACCAAAACGTATGATGTCTTTTAGAAACTTTAGCCATAAAATTGGGCTTAAAAGTAGACGACGACATTTCTTCTCCTGTGTTTCGTCCAGTAAGATAGATGATCAACATTGCTAATACTTAGTAAAATACAAATAAACTAGTAAAAGATTGTGTTTTTATGTAAGCAGTAAAATGTGGACGTCCACGCAAAAAGGGTCCAAACCAGAGTGGTCGGCATTTTAACCTCGTTTTTTACCATACCTACCATATGATCATATGACTGATCTAGATGCCGACTACGGGTTTCTTTTTGCGTGTAGTTACGCCTTTCAAAATATGAACAGAAACTTCGTCAGCGGAAGCGTCTGACTCGGTGACATGATTTTTTTTTGTTTACCTTATTGATACTGTTTAGAGAATTCAGAAACCTTTTAGCCTAAATTTCCGTCTTCGCATCCAACTCACCTCAACGCATAATAACGGTATGTTCAACAACGTCGTAGCTGTCAGAAAACTCCAATCTTTTTTGACTCAATTTTGACTCAATAATTACAGCTGACAATATATATAACTATAAGGTTAATTTAAAACTATTATGTTTCGCATGAAGAAGCAATGGCGAAGACGGTCGGTTTTAATCAAGAATCGTGGGAATGACAACGTCCGTCTAATAACTGTCTAAAAGTGTCTCAAAATTGTCGTAGGCAAGGTCGTTTCTAAGAGGTTATTATTAGAGGGGACGTTTTATTTTCTTTAAAAACCTAGGGTTGTCAAGAAGTCTGTTGAAAGGAAAACAGAAATAAGCTAAAAGACGTTTTTTTTATTTCTTTAAGTTTTATTATTTGAAGTGTTCGATGATACACTTCTTTACTATTTTTTATCTGGCTCTTTGTAAGAAGGTACGAAAACACCATTTACTTCATAATTTTATACGCAC
Organism: Agonopterix heracliana; assembly: GCA_963693445.1. Taxonomy (NCBI): domain Eukaryota; kingdom Metazoa; phylum Arthropoda; class Insecta; order Lepidoptera; family Depressariidae; genus Agonopterix; species Agonopterix heracliana. The sequence goes on along the minus strand of OY856308.1, from coordinate 20,087,941 downwards.
AAAAGCGGTATGTATGTATGTAGATTAAAAAAGTCATCAAACTCATCACATATTTTGGAGAAAATTTAAAGAATCTTTTGTAATATGGTCGCTTTAAATCCCAGATAAAAAATTCGAATGAATGATTAAGTCTTTAGTGTGGGTTGCCCTCTGGACAGGTCGACCGACGACCTGAGAATGATCGCGAGGAGTGACTGGATATTGGACTGGGAGCGACCGTTTTGACGCGACCATGGAAGAGGCAGTGGACAATGACAGGCTGATGATGATGTTGCTGAAAGATTTCAGTATTAACATTATAACGTTTAATCACCTCTCGTCAATGACATTCTACAAGGTGTTACAAAAATACAAATAAACATTTAAGGGGGTTGTTTAGACCATCTAACTCAACAACTTTCACTATGGGACCAATATCGAAATAAAAAAAAAAAATAAGGTTCTATACCTACTTACTCTACAAATCGACTCGAGCTAAAATATGTATGGGATAACAGATATTTTTTTTCGCGATTTCGATGTTGGTCCCATAGAGAAAGTTGTTCGGTTTGACGGTCTAAACAACCCCTTAAGAGTTTTAAAAATGTATTCTTACTTATGTAACACCCTGTATAAACAAGAACTTCACATCGGTGCGCTACTAACGGGACCGCCTAGTTATGGTTTAGTTATTTTACATTACCTAATTACCTACTGTTTTGTGACTGAATACATTTGAAAGCTTTGAAAGGACTGGAAAGTCAGCGGCAATGTATGACAGCCGAGATTAACAGACTGATGCCTACAAAGGTGACGCATAGAGACATGTGGCATTTTTTGGTTTTGTTATTGTATGACGTGTTGAGTCCAAGTTTATAGAATGTCATTGCCTCTCGTACACATTTTAAAGTATTTCCATTTTATTATACTATCTTCCCTAGTCCATACACTATTTCGAATACATATTAAGGGAGCAAAAATTTTATTTATGAAACATGAAAATCTTATTTAGGCAAAAACGTAAGTGCGTTCACACACGGTGACGCATTGACGCAACGGGTGTGGTTCTATGGACTGACATCTGCCACTCCTTCAGTGCGTCATCGTGTGTAAACGCACTAATACATACAGTGAAGGCTTGTCCGAAAACCTTCAGCTGATATTCAATTTAATATTTATGTAAACCTACCTACTATGACGCAATAAACAATTACGACCGTAATAAAAAGGAGAGTGAACAGACCCAGAAGAGAATATTTTCTTTTATTTCTTCCCGCAAACCACTGAGGATAAATAATTCATGAAACGATATGTCTTTCTTTTGGCATTTAAGGGCTAGGTACAGACGCGTGGAAAATTGATTGAACTGCGCTGAAAAGGTTGTGGTTCTGTACTTAGATTGATTAATGTGTCCGAAGTGGCGAATGGTCCAATCGATGAAAATAGAATTACCAATAACCGTTGTGTCTTATGTTCAAGGATATGTTATTGCTTGCGAAATAAAATAACAAACCATCAGTGGTTGGAAGTGGATAACTGAAGATGATTTTCGAAACAAGCCAAAAATATTAAATGTTTTTACCTTTCATACAAATTGGCCTCATTATAGTGCGTATATACCACGACATGATTTTCTTCGCGCGTGTCAAGTAAGAACAGAACTTTCTTTAGAAGTTAAATGCAATTAGGAATTTAAATACTGTTCAATAAAGTACATATTATATAGATTGAAAGCAACCGTGCAAGCGTACTACCCGCTCAGCGCACGCATCGCGCACGCGTCGCTTACGAGTCGGCGACGTTTTTGCATTTATTTTACAACATTATTCTATTCTATATTTAAAAAAATGGCTGCCATCTTGGGTATGTGATGATTTTGCCAATGTCGAGTTTTTATAGCAAAAGTGCTTGACGTTGTACGGTTATATTGATATTTTGGTGACTTCAAGGGTTGTTCTTATAAAAGAACAATATCCTGAGCCACCACTGGAGTTCCACTGTGGACCGGGGATGGGGCAACCGACGCGCACGTGACCACCCAATAGCAGAGCCACAGAGCAACTCTCTACAATATTATTTGTGTAATCTTTCTGTGGAACATAGACCTTTTCCCATAAATGAGAAAGTGTCATTAAGAGAATTTGTCATATCGAGAAGTTGTCACATCGAGAAGTTGCCATTTCGACAAGTTATGTGATTTCGAGAAGTTGGCACTTCGAGAAGATATGATTTTGGGAACTGGCATTGGAAATTTTGCTAAATTTTTCCTTTGCTTCGACTGACCACGAACAAAGGTATCAAACCGTCCTCCCATGAATGAGAATGTGTCATTATGAGAAGTTGGCATTTCGAGAAGTTGCCATTCCGAGAGGATACCTATGTCATTTCGAGAAGTTGCCGTTCCGAGATGTTTTGTCATTTCGAGAAGTTGTAATTTAGAAAGATTTAGAAAAGTACATTTGTAATTTCGAGAAGTTATAGAGTTTTGGAAAGTGGCAGTACCTATATTTCGACTGACCATGAACAAAGAAAAAAAAAATGTTTTTTTTTTTATTCTCTAAAAAAGTTTAATAAAGCGACGAGCGCAGGATTGTATTGAATATAATTTGCCTCCGTCTGTCCATTCCCTATCTGCACTGTAACCTCTACATTATTAGCGCTTAGGGACAACCCTGACTACGATCGCCGGACCATGACCCAGTTCCACCCCTGTGATGGAACTATTATTAATCTATATCTAACTTGTAATTTACTTTAAGCGATCCCTATTTATTTTGTAAGGACGTTTTTTTTTCTATTACGGAAATAGAAAAATGATTGTTTTGTTTTGGAGCTAGATTTTGATTAGTTGTAAATAAGTTAGTAGGCTTAAAAAAAATATATGTCTAGAATGAGCATCACGAATATACCGTTTAAAACAAAAGGGGCCAAGTTTTATAGGTTGGTGTGCGTGAGGCGCCATAAAAATTATGTATGTGTGCGTGTATATGTATAGGGTTTAGGAACCAGTACTGGTTCAAATTTTTTTCGACGCTTTCGTATCTTCGACTGTCAATCTTGATATATAACTTAATCAAAGTTAGTAGGTAACAAATTCTTATCATCATATTATTATCTGTCTTTAAGTTTATGCCTCCAGGTCTCTTTCAATCTTCATTTTTTGAATATTGGCGTTATACTATTTTATGTATACAGGGTATAAAGAAAACACATACTCTACCCAACTTTTACTTTGGGAGCAAACCTGAACACAAAATATGCTATTCCATACTAAATTGCATCGTCTACTATACTCAAATGTATGAGATAGATGATTTTTTTTCTGACAGGTTACTCTTATTATACGTACACACGTGACAGATCAACCTACCCATAGTTGAGCTCTATGTTCATGGATATAAGGTCCAACTATGGGTAGGTTGATCTGTCGCCGTGCGTGCACTCTGTATAGGTACTAAGACATCCCTGGGTCATACTCCTCCACGCAAAAAATAAAATGAATTTAATAAAAGTTTTATTATCACAATTTAAAGAATACAAAGTTGTGATTATAATTTCCGCATATGTTACAAAATCAGCAATATAACGCCAAGCCAATAAATAACGCCATATACAGGGCCCAACTTAATATGCTGACACTTTTTTAAGAGAATGATCAGACCGTCAAACTGAACAACTTTCTCTATGGGACCAAAACAGAAATCGCAAAAAAAAAATCTGCTCTTCCATATAAAAATACAAACCTACTCGAGCCAAATGTAAGGGACAGCTGAATTTTTTTCGCGATTTTGATGTTGGTCCCATAGAGAAAGTTGTTCAGTTTGATGGTCTGAACATCCCCTTAAAAAATTGTCAGCATATTAAGAAGGACCCTGTATAGCCATTTGAAGCGCTCGTTGGCGTAGTGGAGCTTCGGTATTGGAAACGATCACCGAAGTTAAGCAACGTCAGGTCCGGTCAGTCTTTGAATGGGTGACCGTTTAGTGGTATTTCATCTCGAGCGTTTCCGTGCTTCAGAAGGCACGTTAAGCAGTTGGTCTCGGATAGTTCCGTCAGATTGCGTTGTAACTATTCGTTAAGCCAGGTCAGAGGCCTATTGGCGGCTTGACAATAAAATTCTCTGACAGCAAGTTGACCATTAACTTGCCTTCACCAACACGCACTGGGCCCGCGTGGTGGAGTATGGCCCACTCCCTCGCTCTTATTCGTGAGAGGAGGCCTTTGCCCTGCAGTGGGATTCTATAGGCTATAAGTTACTATATAGCCATAGATATTGGGTTTAGTTATAATTAGTTAACCATGTATAACTTTTGATATTGGGTTTTCATATCAATGTAGCTAGCGCGCTAACCGAACGTGGCATCTCGAGAGGAAAACTGCTAAACCCATTTTAAGACTAGGTAGGTTGGGTGGGTTGTTTGGGTGACAGAGATTTTATAGAAAAAACATCGTAAGCGCCATACATACTTCGCATCGTTTACCCGTAACGTATACCTAATGTATACATTAGTATACCAAGTATCACAGAGTACTATAATTACTACCGAATAGCAACTAGGTATGTAGGTATGTATATTCGATCGAAAAAAAGACATTTTAAAGAAAGTTTCAGTTGTACTCACAATGACAGAGGTCTTCCAAAATAAGCCAATTCCTGAAGATGCTAGACAGCTCGAGGCGACGTTACTCTGTCTCGAATATATCGTTACAATGTTCACACCACCTCCACGAAAGTGCCACAAATTAAATCTCAACACGTAAATATGCAAATGAAAGGTCAGTAATTCATCATTGGCATAAAATAACACACAAAGTCATCTCCCTAGTTTACCACTTAAAACATAACCGTTTAGAATGAACAAACAGATGGACAGATGTAAACCACACACGTGCCTATTATTATAAACTTAAATTATTTATAAACTGAACAATAGGGTTAAACTTGACCATTTTTGCATTAAGTACAACCTAATTATTTTGTTAAAATAATGATATATGCATGTTAGGTAACAATAGTGGACGTGGGTTAGAATTTTTGTGGTCGTAATTATGGTCAATGGGGTTGTCCGCAAACGAAGGGTTGAGACTGTCGGATGTGAATAGTTGGATGATACTTGAATTGGTCCATTTCGGTGCAGTGGAGTGCCTAGAGCAATATAGGGTTTATTTTATTTGTCATTTAATGTACATACTTCTCCTAAATGTGGTATTGTATTGTGTATTCTATTACCAAAGTAACTTCTGTAAACCAGGATCTAAAGCGGTGACCACTCGCAACACTAAACATTGAAGTCCAGCGAGCCTGGAGAATGACTTTTATCTTTCTTGGAACCCGGAAATTCGGTATTAGCTATTAGCGGTTATGGCTAAAAAAACATTTAATTCTTCTTCTTTTTGTACCTACGTTACGCTGACGTCACTTAACTTCTCATCAGTGTAATGAGGTAGTTTTGTCTTTTATTTCCAAATAAATCGGCTTGAACGCTGATATCTTTATAACCTATCTTTGCTCTTATTAAACATCGAGGTTTCGAGACATGTATTGTACATACTGTCCGTTAAAAGTGGCGACGGGCTCACCCCCGTCACACTGGACAGAGTTTCTGTACTACTGGTGAAACGTGGATGTTCTGAGGTTTCAAAATATCTCTACTACCTCGAATAGTCGTGAGCATATGCCTATTTAATATTGTTAAACTGTTATGTTAATCTAGGGAAACCTATTGGCCTATGTATTGATAGAACGAATGGTTCAACTCTGCTTTATTTTAAGGCTGTTGAATGTAACAAAAAAAAAATTGTCTAGCATAGCAAGGTCTACTTAAATTAATAGTATTTAGGTATACAGACTCCTTCTTAATATGCTGACACTTTTTTAAGGGGACGATCAGACCGTCAAACTGAACAACTTTCTTAATGGGACCAACATCGAAATCGAGAAAAAATAATCAGCTGTCCCACACAATTGGCTGTGGGTTTGCAGTTTTGTATGGAAGAGCTGTTTTTTTTCGCGATTTCGATGTTGGTCCCATAGAGAACGTTTTTCAGTTGGACGGTCTGATCATCCCCTTAAAAAACCCCGTGTTAGCAAATTAAGAAGGACCCTGTACACATCATGAGGAAACCTGCATGCTTCAATTTCGAGGCATGTATTGTACTCACTGTCCATTATAAGTGGCGACGGGCTCACCCCCCGTCACACTGGTCAGAGTTACGGTACTACTGGTGAAATGTGGATGTTCTGAGGTTTCAGAACATCTCTGACTACCCCCTCGGGGAATATAGTCATGAGCATTTATGCTATGCTATGCCTGTATACATATTACATAATTCTAATAAATAAACGAAATATTACTTTTCGTGCACCAGGCCTCCTAGTAACATGACTTAAAATATGTGACAAACTGTCTTAGGTCTTCCTCTACCCCTCTAAATTGCCTTCTAAAAGCCAATAAACAAAACATAAATCAAACAAAATGTCCTTTTACCTTAAAATTAATGGACCGTTCAGGCCGGTAGCGCAGCACAGACCGCAAACCAATACCGTACGTTACTAAGTGACACAGACAGACACACAAAACGATAATTTTGTATGCAAATGTTGAATATCTTAAGTGGGATCAAAATACACCGCGCGTATAGTTTGAGGTAAGGAATGTTGCGTCGAAAAGTGTATCTTCGTCTTATAATAAGTGCATTACAAAATGTAGGTAAGTATAATTATTATGCCGCAGGATTATTGTCAAAGTCGTAAAATAACATAATCTTCCTAGTAATGTAGGGATTATTGTCAATTGACTCCAGTTATTACAATATTAGGGACTAAGGAGTTTTCGTAATATTGTAATTTTACTAGGCACAATCTGTATAATCATACAGGTAGTGTATAAAATGTTACTTTAAAAATATTTAAAAAATGCAAAGCCTGAGGGTATTTGCGAAAAAGATAATAATTAATAATTCATTAAAATATAATAATTAAACTCACATGTTCAATTAATTTCTACAGCTGATTTGACTTTAAAAAATCGGACTACTGAAGCATGATTTTTGGCAGTGAAATCGGCAGTAGAAAGATGCATTTCTCCATAATAATTTTGACATTTACAACTGCTGAGGTCAGCAAATCAGTTTCAAAAATCGCACTCCTGATCTTTTCGAGTTTGAGAAAAAAGTAGGTAATAAATAAAATGGTTTTAATTAAATTAAGGAAGTATATTTTTTTTCCATATGGAATAGGTATTCAAAAAGTTACTCAATAAATGTTTTCAGGTTATGTACCATCTAATTTGTTATAGGTCAAATTACAACTTGTCCACCCAACAGTACTCGTCCCGAACAGATGCTTGTACCTCGACTACGGCTACGCTAATTTGAATGCAGTAAGGGGTTATAATATAAACGCACTACGCATGTGTTACGTCAGCAGCAGCTTTCGGGTTAAGTTTGACTTTACGGACGTATTGGAGTGTGCCTGAAGTGGGTATTGATGGTAGATAGAACGGAATGTAGTTTAAGTGCGAGTTTAAACGATTTGGCTTGACGTCAAACAGGCTTTTAATTAAATGGCGTCTTATTTAAAAATACAAAATGTGTTTATCATATACCTTTAGATATACAGGGTGTAAGGGACAGCCCTCCGCAAACAGAAACGGTGAACTCAGACCATCAAACTGAACAACTTTCACCATGGAGCCTACCTCAGGAAACGCGAAAAAAAATCAGCTGTCCCATACAAATCTGACGTACCTACCAGACTCAAATGTATGGGACACCAGATTTTTTTTCGCGTTTCCTGAGGTAGGCTCCATAGTAAAATTTGTTCAGTTTGATGGTCTGAATTCACCGTTTCAGTTTGCGGAAGGCTGTCCCTTACACCCTGTATAGGGACTGACACTTTTTAAGGGAATAATCAGACCGTAAAACTCAATAAGTAACTTTCTCTATAGCACCAACATCGGAACCGCGAAAAAAAAATCTGCTGTTCCATACAAAACTTCAAACCTACTCGTCTACGATATCGGTCCCATACAGAAAGTTGTTCAGTTCATCCCCTTAAAAAGTTTCTGGACCCTATCTATATGGATGAATCCGTTGAAAAAACTTACTAGAATTAAATGCTACCACAAAGGTATTTTCTTACTAAGAGAATAATTTAAGATTAGGTTTTACTCTGTGGTACAAGTACAACGGATGTTGTTGGTTAGAAAACTTTGTATTTTCTTTAGAGAGGATGTTTTGCAGGGTATGAATACTTAAACAGTAGAAATCCTTAGCTTAATAAAATTATGGAGAATTTGAATGGTACCTATAGATAGAGTGTCGATAGCTTTCGGTAGCATCCAGCGATAAGATAATATTAGCTAGTAAAAATTTGATGATTAAATGAATGACGAAATCGTCGGTCTTATCAATATTGAACACTGTGTAATTTCAATATTGTATTTGTAATTTTTTATTTATTACTGATGCGATGGGCTTGCTCTTGACCTCAATCCAGTCCTTAGGACAAAGATGGGGTCGAAGATGTAGCGAGCTAACCCAGAAGAAGCCTTCACTCGTACTTTAAAATAATTCGGGTTGTAAGCGCTCGGAAATACTGACGCAGGCAGGGCATTCCACTCCTTTGCAGTGCGAATTACAAATGAATCAGAAAGGCGTTAAATGCAAAGCAAATGTAATCATACTTTATTAATTATTATTATATCTCTGGAAGGTATTTCACGGGCCGTATCCCGGACCTTTCGAAGGCTTGCGTGGGGACACAGATCCAACACGTAGAGGCCGTTTTGAGACACTTTTATTTTATCTGAATGTGAGGGGATGCACCAAGCGTGGTCTATCTCTGAAAACATTAAAAGCACCAGAAGACAAACCACGTTCGGTGCAGAGGTTATTGCAGAACTGACAGAAAATTACTCAGATTTTGGGGATGAACTAGGTGGGCTGGGAAATCTGGGTTATTGCGGAGAGCCTCGGGACGCCAGCTGTAACAAATGTCTCAAGTTTGTCCAAAATGGCAGACGGTGACTCGCCAACTCATTTGATGGGCCCCCCAAAATGGCCGCAGGAGCACATCTAGTGATCGGCTAGTGAAGGTTGTAGAGAGGTGAGTTTGCGGGCGCCAGATCCCGGTGCTAGCGCACCAGTCAGCAGGGGGCATAGGTTCCGCTCTTGCAACTCCACTCCTGGCCGGCCGGTCAAGGCAAGGCTGGAAATCAATCTAGGGAATCGGATCTGTAGTGTCACCACTCACCAACAATTATTATTAAAACACTTTACTTTACACACTGGTATAACACACACTATACCTGATACTTTCTTCGGATACTTTATACTTTTTGCTTTGTGTACATTGCTCAATAAAAAAACCGGACAAGAGCGTGTCGGACTCTCCCATGTTAGGGTTCCTTAGCCATACACATTTGGTTCAGAAAAGGTATGTAAGAGGCGATTCGAATGGTGTGAAGGAAACTAGCAAGAATTAATAACATTAATTATATTTAATGTATTCTTGTTTTTGCGTTTACACGGTGACCAGAATATTTCTGCACTAAACTATTCATAAATGCGATGACAATGTAAAACGAATAGCTTCACGGCTCATTGGTCGCCCACGGCGTCCGTAGGTACATCTGTTTAGCACGGTTCAATGTGCCCATATTAACTATTGAATATATTGAAATAAACATTGTATTTTAGTGACCGTACTCCGGGAGGGTGAATTACAATAGTACAGGTTTCATGTTTTTACTCGTTGCCGTGAGCGGTTTCGCACTACGTCCGAACCGAATCCGACCCGAACCCAAACCCGTGAAAATACGGTCCGGAGTAGAGTAGTCAGCGACCACACAGCCTAAGTGGTCGCTGTGAGTAGTCGTAGAACTTTTTCTGTGGTAGCACTAGATCCGGCTTCCATCATCCAAATATAGGTACATAAAAATAAATAAATAAATAACTTGGACATTGTCACACAAATTATCTAGTCACATTTAGGCCCGATTCGACCAAACGCGAGTAAATTTTATTATCAGATTAAGTCGCTGGTTACTATAGAGTAAACTGATTTTGCGTTTTACCAACCCTAATCTAAATGAAATGTCAATGTCACATAATTAAAAAAAATATAATACCTACTTAAAAGAAACCTAACAAATTAAAACTGTATAACCTCACATTGCAATAAGTACGGATACAACGACCTCTTTCTTTAGGTGAATTCGTTCTTTTAGTACGGGGTGTGTAAACACCAAAAGTAAAATTGTTCCTTGTATGGTTACTCTTCTATAAATCTCAGTTTGGTCGAATCCGGCCTTAAAGTACCAGAAACTAGCCCGGACTTGTATTATAATGAATGTATTATGTTGTATGACAACGATATAGAATACATGTATACAAGGTGTTACAAAAATACAAATAAACCTTTAAGGTGGTGGTGTAGACCATCAAACTGAACAACTTTCACTATGGGACCAATATCGAAATCGCGAAAAAAAATATTGATCTTCCATACTCTACAAATCGACTAGAGCTAAAATATGTATGGGATATAATTTTTTTTTTTCGTGATTTCGATGTTGGTCCCATAGAGAAAGTTGTTCAGTTTGACGGTCTAAACAACCCCCTGAAGAGTTTTAAAAATTTATTCTTACTTATGAAACACCCTGTAGATACAAACATCCATGACTCGGGTACAAATATTCATATTCATCATACAAATATTTGTCCCTTACGGGATTCGAACACTCGACCCTCGGCACAGCAGGCAGGTTCTCTACAGACTGTGAAATCTGCTTAGTACTTTAACATGAAGAGTCAAGCAAGACACACTATCTATGGCTATTCGATAATTTATCGGATAAACTGAAAATCCATACAAAAGGCATTGAGGTACATAATTACTCAATGACAAAAGGGAACGATTTCAATTGGATGCTGATCGCATCCTTTCGCATCGTAAGATTGCTTGCATGAAATATCCAATAAGACAGTCTTTAACTATACGGTTTTGAACGCTTCGCTAGCTTTCTAATCTAACTCGTTCGCTACCCAAATTTAATTGTTTTATACCCTTAAAATTCATAAAATTTGGTGTAATTACCAACGATGTCACTTTAATTACTCTATCTTATCTATGATCTAACTCAATTAATAATATTGTACGGAACCATATGGGCTATGGGCACACGTGTCTTGTCTAGGAAGGAGTTGTTGTCGCTGGATTGAGATATGAAAAAAGTTGCACCAAAGGAAAGAGAGTTAAAGAACGAAGCATGCTAGTTTTTCAGGGGATTCGTATGACATGCTAAAATCTTACATGCTTTACAATCTTTAAACGGACTACTCATTTGCATGCAATCGTATCCATTAGGAAACAATTGACGCGTAACACGTGACGGTCAACATGTTCGGCAACGTTGCAAAACAACGCGCGACGTTGCTTTCTTTTGCAAAAAAAAGAAACTTTGAAAGAAGCAACGTCGCTTGTTGTTTTGCCGAACATGTTGAGCGTCACGTGTAGCGCGTCAAGGCCTCCGCACATTGCAGCGATATTATCGAGCGATTTTATCGAGCGATATTATCGACAGCGATATCGTGACACCTTACACACTGCAGCGATTCTGCGATTCGCGTCACGCATGCGCCCCACCACTGAATGAAGTCGAAAGAGTTGCGATAATATCGCGGCAGTGTGTGGAATCGAGCGCGTCCCTATACAAAATGTACTGAGAACAATTATCGCAAAATCGCAGCGATATTATCGCTCGATAATATCGCGGCAATGAGCGGAGGCCTTCAATTGTTGCCTAGTGGATACGAAGTTTTGTAGCTTTCTAGATAAAAGAGTAAAATTATTGCCGGTCTAAAATCAAGGTTTTCAAGTTTATAAACTAAACTCAAACGAACCAATAAACAATATACCACATGTACAACAAAACTTCACACCCCAAGAGAGTTTAATCCAAAGACGACAATTCCGTGTTCCCTATTTTCAATTAGCCTGTTCGACCGCTGTGTAATATACTGTCTACCCTCTTTAAGAAAACCCATAGACACTACCCCTTTCTTATTAAATTTACATTTTTATAATGGATGGTTTTATGTGGTCATAATGATGTATGGCGTTTTTTATCTGTAGGTATTTTACATTACACTCAAAGAAATCTTTAACTAAATGTTTGTTAAATGTAACTGAACTTTAGTGACTACCGAACTGTTTTGTAAAACATAATCAAACATTTGATAAATAGCTAAATCAAACATTTGGTTATAAATAGCCAATTGTTTAGCTGTTGAATGTTTGATTATGTTTTCCAAAACAGTTTGGTAGTCACTAAAGTTTGGTTGTAAATAACAATTTTTTTTTTCAGTGTACATCGTAGTGTAGTGGAGCTTTAAGGGGTTTGATACTCAAGTTCAACAGTCATTATAATCAATATTTAAAACATCAAACCCATAAGATCAGTCAATCAAATGATCAATGGTTCAAAATAACAACACTTTATGATATCAACTGTTCAAACGATCAACAAACCAACAATCCGAGCAACAATGTCACGCACTATGACGCACTGACGGATCCTATACACGGTCCTTCTTGATATGCTGACACTTTTTTAAGGGGATGATCAGACCATCAAACTGAACAACTTTCTCTATGGGATCAACATCGAAATCGCGAAAAAAATATCAGCTGACCCATACATTGCAGTTTTGTATGGAAGAGCTGATTTTTTTTGCGATTTCGATGTTGGTGCCGTATAGAAATTTGTTTAGATTGATGGTCTGATCATCCCCTTAAAAAGTGTCAGCCCTCTAGACACAAACACATATGACTCTGGTACAAACTTATAAATTCATCATACAAATATTTGCTTCTTGCGGGATTTGAAACTGCAACACTCGGATTAGCAGGCTGGACGGGTACCAACTGAGCTATCAAGCTATCGAATTCAAAGCACTAGAGCTCACTATTAAGAAAGAATCTATTTTATGGGCCACAGTGACAAAAGGTATTTAATCTAGACCACCTCCTTGCTTCGGAAACCAGCTCAGCATCATCATTCTGAGAACGAGGCTTATTGAGGCAGCTTAAAAATACACTGACTGCACATTACACCCCTAAAAACGATAAAGCTGTTTCATTCTGATTTTAAAACACAAGCTTTTCGTAAACAGAACAAAGAAATTCATAAAGATACCCCTCAAATTGAAGTCCTATTACCCATTACCCGTTACATTAATATACTTACTTATGGTGTAATATCAATGACCACAGGGTGTGCCCCTAAAGGGGTAATGACCATAAAACTTAACTTAAAACCGATACGGTTCGGTAAGAAACCATTAGGGAACAAAACTTACTCGAATGGTTAAGTTAAAGTATTCGAAATATAGTTTGTGAAATGAACCTAATAGTATACAGAGTCCTTTTTAATATGCCGATGGTTTTTTAAGGAGATGATCGGACCATCAAACTGAACAACTTTTCTATAAGACAACAAAATCTAAATTTCAAACAAAAAATCTGAGGTATACAAAACTTCAAGGCAATTCAACCCAAATGACATGGGACAGCAGATTTATTTTTCGCATCTTTGATTTTGGTCCCGTATAGAAAGATTTTTAATTTGATGTCTGATATACTCCTTAAAAAAATCATCATCAATCATGGGCCTTATTTCATCTAAGTAGATGTTTCAATCAGCGTCTGTTTGGTTTAGATACCGACGTTCGTGGCTGTATAAGCCAAAAAAAATTTTTTTTTATTATTACCTATTAATATTTTTTGTATAAAAATATATAATAATAATTCAGATAATGCTAGGTAAGGAATTTCTCTTCGCTCATACTTACGTTAGGTCTTATTTAGATTTTATGTAGCATTGATTTAAATTTTATACTTATTTCTTCTGCATTTTAACACAACCTAGAGACTGGAAGACCGAGACAGAGTTATCTAGCACAAGCGAAATAAAAGGTTTGATGAAGAATGGATGTCGTATCAGATCTAGGACTCTTGAGTGCGCCTTGGCACTTGAGAAAAAGATACAAGATTGGAGAGTGGCAATTCCACCGTGTGCGTTCACACACGATGACGCACTGACGGAGCGGCAGATGTCAGTCCATAGAACCACACCCGGTGCGTCAATGCGTCCCCGTGTGTGCTTTTAAGTGCGGTCTCATACAACTCCTTGCTTCACAAATGACGGACTGACGGCTGCCGCTGCGTCATCGTGTGTGCTCGCACTAAGAGCTGATATTTACTTAGGTAAGTACTTAATTTGTTTATTGACGTAATAAAAATCTTGTAACGATGATAAACAGTAGGTACCTAATAAAAATTACCTTTACCTAAAAAGAATGATGAATTAACATTTAAACTAGCTAGCTAGCTAACTTTAGCCTAAACTATAAATATTTTTCTTGAAACGTCATTTCCTAGTTGGCAGTCTTAGCAAAATTTCAGACCAGTACATTAAATGTTGGGGCATTTAATGTACCATATCGGTTTCATAAGGTTACACATTCTTCTTCTTATGTCCAATTATTTGCTAACCAGCGGTCAACAACCTTTTGGAATCCATCCAACTCTCATTAAAATAATCTTCCATTCATTTAACCCTTCATCCCTGATACGACACAAAAATATGAACAAAAAAAATACACCAACTCACCAAAGTATCCTAAAGGGTTATTGTTTGTTATTTATACAAAGTCCCTTATTTCAAATGATTTTTAATCTTATTGCTTTGATATAGTGTCGTTTGTATGGACTTGTTACATAGATGTTGAAAGATTATAGCCCGAAGCCAAAATGCTTTTGTCATTTAAAAAGTCCCAATAAAGCGTGGTATTAGGGGTACCTACTATAATATTTTTTAAAAAGTATAGTAAACAATGTTTGTTTGTTTTGAGACTTATGTGCTTAGAAAAGGATTATTTGTTGAATTTTTCTTTTTTTTATTTGGGTCTAATCCTGGTGACAGATAGTTTGGTAATGGTTCGGTAAAAGAATTAACAATAGAACGACCCGTGCAAAAGTATTGATCTCTAAATATACCTAAATGGTCGCGAGAAAACCATTGCAAAGATAAACCGATTTTAAGAATTATTTCAAGAATAATATGAGAAAGGCTTTGGATGTCTGTATGTTTTGCTTTTTTCATTTATTTATTTGTAAAATTGCTCGTGATGTCTGGAAACGGGCGGTAAGTTGCAGTAATTTTTAGGATTCCGTATTTTCAGTGTGAAAACGGGACCCTTTGTCAATTTTATTGTTGACTTTTTTATATCACGACAATTTTCAATGTTGACATTTTTATACCTTGACAAATTTCTTTTTCGTCATTTTATATTATGCCAATTTTCATTTTCGTCATTTTTATACTAATGGACATTTTTATACCTTGTCATTATTCATTTTAGACATTAGACGACTAAATCACCGAATACATACAAGCGTCAGTCTTGGTGTGATTATAGAGCAAACTCTAGGCAGTGGAATTCCAGTGGTGGCTCAGGATATTGTTCTTTTATAAGAACAACCCTTGAAGTCACCAAAATATCAATATAACCGTACAACGTCAAGCACTTTTGCTATAAAAACTCGACATTGGCAAAATCATCACATACCCAAGATGGCAGCCATTTTAAAAAATATAGAATAGAATAGAGCAAACTCTAAAGTTTAACAACAAATAATAAAAAAAGGCCAAGTGTGAGTCGGAATTTAATATGTTATGTTCTGTGGAGGTGCCCTCGGTGCGCGAGTAGCCCGACTCGCACTTGACCGGTTTTATTTGACTTGGCTTGACATCGACTCCAACAAAACAAATTAATGTTTATTCGAACGTTAAAGCATCGGATGCAATATTATTTTCAACTTTTATACTAGTTTTGAAGTGGGATTCAAAGATCTAATGTAACATATTATTTTATAATTTTCAGATGTTCGATTCAGATATCTGTTAAACTTGCAAAAATGCGAAACAAATGTTTCAATCACCGATGATATTTTTCTATCAACTTTTGAGGAGGGTTTTGTTGTGCAGCTCCTAAGTGCGTCATCAGATCTTCACAAAATGAAAATGGGACCACCTCAGGAGTATGCAGAGTGAAATTGATATCATTGGCATCCTTTTAAACTAAGAGTCTACCCATCAAACTGAACAACTTTTACTATGGGAGCAAACCAACCTGCAGTCCCATACAAAAGTGTAATGTCTGCTCGACTCAAATGTATGGAACAGCAGATTTTTATTTTGCTTCGATCGGTTTGCTCCTATAGTAAAAGTTTTTCGGTAAGCTCTTAGTTTAAAAGGATGCCAATGCTATCAATTTCACCCTGTAAGTATATACCCTTTCAAACATCTTTCAAACAAAAAAGATTTTTTTTTGGTCCTCAATTGACGAAAATATCGGTGAACAATACATAAAAGGCTTCCGCTCATTGCAGGTGTCGCGATATCGCTGTCGATAATATCGCTCGATAAAATCGCTCGATAATATCGCTGCAATGTGCGGAGGCCTTAAATACATACAGACGAATATAAAACATCCTTATTTTTTGAAGTCGGTAAAGATATCGTTAAGCCTATAACCCATCGAGAATGTAGGTATGATCAAGATGTAAGAACTTGGGAGTTGGAGAGGAAACAAGATAAGTAGTATGTCAGGATCACCCATAGCGTCTGCTTACCCCAGTGTGTGAGTGAGAGGCGTGAGTTTATGTATGTATGTAGGTATGCATGTACAATACAAAGATATCGCTCAGAAAATATATTACTAAAAGTTAATAATAAGGCGTCAGAGCTGATAATTAAGAGGTTATCAAATGACACCCATTCTGGGAAAGTACGTTAGGAAGCACAGTATAAAAAAACTGGCCAATTGCGAATCGGGACTTGGAAAATTTGTGTTCAGTACCATGAGTTTTCACCGTACCACCAATTTTGTATTGAATTTCGTACACTCCTAGTGGTTACGTTGTGGACTAATTTCTGCCATACGAATTGGCGACGTAACTACAGTAGTAAAGTACAGTGAAAACTCAGTAGGCCTCCTGTAAGTTAGTAAGTTATAGCCTGTAGAATCCCACTGCAGGGCAAAGGCCTCCTCTCACGAATAAGGGTGAGAGGGAGTGGGCCATACTCCACCACGCGGGCCCAGTGCGTGTTGGTGGAGGCCTCCTGTACTACTAGTTTATTTACATGGTTCGTAGGTGATTTGATTACCAGCATAACCTGACACCTAGCCTGACACTCGCTAAGTATCTAATTACGTAGTAACTGAAGACCAGTTTACACTGGAATAATTTTTTTGTAAAACTATCCAACTTAGTGCCAACCTGATAATTTTCCCACCACCTACACCTTGTTTATGATTTTTTCAGATTGTATATGACTATTATCTTTTCAAATAGAGGTAGCGATAGCAGTTTTTCTGAGTTTGTTGCAAAAATTTTTGAACAAAGTTTTAACGAAAAATTAGAAAAATATAGTTTTTGGGCTTGCATTTTCATAAAATTTCAATTGGCACCCAACACCGATTTTTTATTTATTTATTTACTCTTTCTAACCCCCAAAATAGCCCCCCATCATAAAAAATTAACTTCTTGGCTTCATTTATTATACTGGACCATTAATTGCTATATCTGTGCCAAGTTTCAGCTTCCTATGTCATACAGTCTCTGAGAAAAATGTCTGTGACAGACGAACGTACTAACGGATAGACTAGACACCTAGATGATTCCACAAGTGTTCCGTTTTGCCAATTTTGGTACGGAATTTTGAGAAGCTTGACTTCTAGTCGTATCCTTAGATCAAAATAAAATCAATGGATAGGCCTTATGCGAACATTTCAAACCAGAAAAATGAGGCAAAACAAATGAAAGGTTTACTTCAAATTTGTATGCAAGTGCCCTAGATTTGACAGATAATGGCGCTAGTTTGTACGGACCAAGTGCACCAGTAGGTAGTGTGCTTCAACTTACCGCGCTTTAGGCCTATCCATTAATTTTATTTGATCTAAGGTCGTATCTATTCATCATGCTACAGCCAGCAACGATGTTTTTTCGGGCATCACGCAAAACTTTTTGACGTTTATAGTTTTATGAAACTTTTTGACGTTTATAGCTTATGAATAGACTTAAAAACTGGAATATTAGATTACTTAAAAAAAGAAATGCGTGCGTGAAAGGAAATATTGGTATAGGCAGACCTAGGAGAACGTACCTAGATCAGATCAAGGACGTCATTAAAAAATGCCAGGTTAGAAGCAGCCGAAATCGACGGGAATGTATGAAAAGATGTATGGACTTAGAGGAAGCAAGAGAAGTGTATCAGAACCGCCCAAAATGGAGATCCATGATCTCTGCCTACCCCTCTGGGAAAAAGGCGTGAGTTTATGTATGTATGTTAAAAAAAAGAGTTTTATTAAAGACTTACATCTGCTTCTCCAATATTTTTCATTCCATACGATCAAATGATCCTTAACTACAAGAAACACAGTCGATCAAAAAATACACGCTTGACCAAATAATTTGATTTCGTATACAGGCTGTTAGGGTAAACAGTTGCATTACTTTAAGGGGTGTAGTACCTACTTACCAATGATACTGAACAACTTTCTTTCCTTATGAAACGTACAGGAAACTCGCAAAAAGTTTTTTGCGAATTTACTACAGTTTTCTTAGGGAAAGATGTTCAGTTTCATGGGTACAATCACCCCTTAAAGTAATACAACTGTTTAACCTAACAGCCTGTATAATTTGTCAAGTCTGATGACAGTTTCAATTCGTCAAGCGGTTTTTAACCGCTCGGTTTTTTACCCAGTTTCCCTGATTCCTTAGTTTCCTGGTCAATTCAGCACGATGGTCTGAACCAACCCTATAAATTTGGAAAGCGTTTAAAAAATCACCTACTACATGAACCATCGAACTTTAAACTACTTATTTAATTTTACTTCAGTAACCTATCTTATGAAAAAATAACAATTGTTCTTTGTTACATATAAATAAACAAGCTGATAAGAAAAACCCAAGCTTCGAAAATAAGAGAGATTATACCGTTGTTTGTTAGGTATCGTCAATTGCATATAAAAAGCAGCGGGCATGTAGATTATTGCACTCATTGCGCCAACATGTCTTTCACCTGCAGATTTGACTTTCAAAAATCGCAACTCTGAAGTATGATTTCTAAAGGTCAATTCAGCAGTTTAAAGATGCGTATCTCCGTAGTAATTTTGACATTTTCAACTGCTGAGCTCACCGAATGAGATTCAAAAATCGCACTCCTGGAGTGCGATTTTTGAATGTCATACGTCGAACTCAGCAGTAGCAAAAGCAAATGTCAAAATTACTCTGGGGATATGCATCTTTCTACTGCTGAATTGACCTTTAGAAATCATACTTCAGGAGTGCGATTTTTGAAAGTCAAATCAGCAGGTGAAAGATTCATATCGCCATAGTAATTTTGACATTATCAACTGCTGAGCTCACCGAATGAGATTCAAAAATCGCACGCCTGGAGAGCGATGTCAGTTCAAAAAACGTTCCAGTTTTAACAACAATACACCATATCATTCATCCTTAACCATCATTATCATCATCAATCACCACGCGATGAATATTTTTGTTGTCTAAACAAAATACGCACTCATGTTGGCAGCATTATCTAACTCGATGTGACGTCACATCATTGTCCGTCAAATAATCACCATAATAAATAAATCCCTCGCCTAAATGCTTCTATAACAACCTATTTTCATTTTTAGGGCCAAGTACATAGAGGTTATTTCATGGGACAAGAGTGTTGAATGAATTGTTGGACCCCCTATGCTTAGTCACGTTTTAAAAATAAAAATCAGTCTATGCCCGGTCATTATCTCTTTATACTAAATGCAAAAATTGTCTATGATCCTACTATTGTTATCAAAATACCAAATAAACAAAGATTAGGATGGATTTTTTAGTATCGTTATTGATATGTAAGGATTAATAGCTAAGCTTAAACGGTGTTTAACTATTGAAGTCAAAACGTTTAGCAAATATTTCATCAAAAGTAGCTTAAGTTCAGCAATAGTTATTAGAATTGAATTGTTTATTTTCATACAAAAGACCGTAGGAATAATTATTTTTTAGATGTTACCTATATATTATAGTCAACGATCATCGTATTATTTTCATTCCAATAGCATTTTTTTAATGAAAACTACGTACTTATACATAAAAAATACTACCTACCGAAAATAAAGACTGTTTTGCTATACAGGGTGTAACAAAACATCCTACTTAGTAATTTTAAGTCTGTGTTAGTAATAGGTATTTAAAAGGGTGGTTAAGACGCTCTTAAACCGTCGAGGCCGTTTTTTGAACAAGAACGAAAGTGTTTTAAACTGTGTTTTAAAGTCTGAAATTAAATATGTCTTATTTAAGGATCGGGCGGATGGGCGACTGTTCTCAATTACACGATTAGATTAAGTTTACTCGATAGAAAAAAATCCCAAAGTTACCCCTTTTTGTTATGTTTTTCAATACTATGATTAAACTGCTGATATTTAACTTTTTATTCTTGTACTTAACTAAATACCTATATTAAAAATTTCTAGTGAACTCAGGAGAAGTTTTAGCTTAGAAACTCCCATGAGCAAAGATATTGACGAAAAACACGTTTTTTTGCGATCTTGCTTTCAATTGGAGCGGGATGGCTAATTGTAAACTTATGCTTGCAAGAAAGAGACGCTTGCAGTGGGATAACCTA
The DNA here is from genome assembly GCA_963693445.1 of Agonopterix heracliana. Taxonomy (NCBI): domain Eukaryota; kingdom Metazoa; phylum Arthropoda; class Insecta; order Lepidoptera; family Depressariidae; genus Agonopterix; species Agonopterix heracliana. Next base: position 20,067,200 of record OY856308.1, on the reverse strand, counting down.
GCCTTAAGACCATCAAACTGATCATCTTTCACTATAGAGCCAATTTCAAAATCGCGAAAAAAAGCTTTTTCATATAAAACTGCAGTACCTGCCTACTAGACTTGAGTCTAGCTAGATGTATGAGACAGCCATGGATTTAGAATCATAAAGTATGCCACTCCGCCTTAAAGCAAAAATAACAGAGACATCTATAAATTCAACGATGAACTACGACAAAGCACGGTTTGTAATTTATCAAGCTAGCTCTACTACTGGCTACTGATGTCAGCTACATAAAGCATGCAGTTCTTGAAGATATCAACAGATGGCGTCTCAATACTGTGCTTTGTGCTCATAATCAGCTTAGATATTTCTTTTCAGCTTATTATTTAGATTATTATTCATGTTCATTTTTGTTCTATACAAAACACCCTAGTATAATACTTAAGGGGGTTCTTCAGACCATTAAACTGAACAAATTTCACTCCTGTAACAGAAGTTGGCTCCATAGTGAAAGTTGTTCAGTTTCATAGGGTGTTTTTACACCCTGTAAGTAACTACAGACCTATAGAAATAAAGGTTACGAACAGGTTTAAATCCATCTATATTGTAGACTACAATGAAAACTCTACAACTAGCTCTACAATTCGAGTTTCTGCAGGGAAAGTATTTTATCTTTGTGTTTCAGGAGTGCGATTTTTGAGTCTCATTCGGTGAGCTCAGCAGTTGAAAATGTCAAAATTACTATGGAGATATGCATCTTTCTACCGCTGATTTGACTTTCAAAAATCGCTCTCCTGTAGTATGATTTTTGAAAGTCAAATCAGCAGTAGAAAGATGCATATCTCCTTAGTTTTTTCGACATTTCCAACAGCTGAGCTCACCGAATGAGATTCAAAAATCGCTCTCCTGGAATGCGATTTTTGAAAGTCATACTTCCGTTGAACTTAGCAGTTGAAAATGTAAAAATTACTATGGAGATATGCATCTTTCTACTGCTGATTTGACTTTCAAAACTCATTTCAGATCAACAAATTTCAGATCAGACCATCAAACTGAACAACTTACTCTATCTGACCAATACCAAAAGTGCGAAAAAAAAATCTGCTCTTCCATGGCTCTTCCATACAAAACTGCAAACCTACTCGAGCCAAATGTAGGTATGGGACAGCAGATTTTTTTTTTCGCGATTTCAATGTTGGTCCCATAGAGAAAGTTTTTCAGTTTGATGGTTTGATCATCCCCTTAAAAAGTGTCAGCATATTAAGTAGGACCCTGTATAGCGAGATGGTGAGCGTGGAAACAATCCGCCAATAGCGCGCTCGCTCGATCACGTCATTGGGAAATTGAAGCACTTGGTTTGCTTGGCGGATTTTTTCCTCGCTCACCGCCTTGCTACCTCGCACATCTCTGGTGGAAAAGCAGTCTTACACCCTGTATAGGGTGAACTGTTCATCATTGAACCAGGTAAATTTTGGAGGGCTGTAAGTTTTTACTTTTTCGTCCTTTGCGGTTAAGTGTTTCATTAATAGTTAAGGAATTTATCTGGGTTTAAGCTTGCATTAACGTTTTTATAGATTTTTTTAATAGTTTAGTCTTAATTAAAGTTTTAACAAAAAAACATATTTGGGTACTCATTGAACCAGGGTATTTTCCACAATGAACCACCCCTGATATGTTCCTTTATTGTTAGATTTTACAGTGTTAGTGCATCATATTTAATAATTAAACAAATATTGTTATTTAAAGTTTTATTATTACGCTTACAAAAATAATAAAAAATTATTAAAGCACAGTTTTACTCCTAAAAAAAGTAAAAAAATTTTGAAATTAACTCAGCATTAGATATATTCTTAATAATTACTGTTCTATTAATAATCACAGGACAGTATTAATTACCTATAATAGGTCTCTTAAAAAAATCAAAATTGTTAAACTATATCAACATTAGAGATATTTTTAATCACGACTCTTCTTTAAATAATCACACCACATTTTTAATCATAGTATCTCTTCAAAAATAAAAAAATTGTGAAATTAAATCGACATTAGATACATTCTTAATAATTACTCTTCTATTAATATTTTATAATATGTATTAGTTATATAGATACTTGGGCATTATTAAAAAAATTTTAATTACTTCCTTATTCAGCTGGGAATTTGTTTTACTGAAGTGGCACTAATGTACTATAATGGGTTCCCCATAATATGATGGGATAAAGGATATAGCGTTAAAGGTTGTTAGTTGTTACTCAATGGTACACAATGAACCAGGTTCAATGTGGACCACATCGAAGTGGTTCATTGAGAGACACCACGAGATTTTAAACGAAAATAAAAATTTTACGGTACTAAACACGACATTATAAGGTCAAAGATGCCTAATTAGATAGTCAAATATATGCAGAATCCTATGAGATAAGTTAGGAAATATTATTAATAGCCAATAAATAATGAAAAATCCAAGAAATCTGCAGAAAATACTAACTTTTTTGATAGATTTTCACGTAAACCGTCATTACACAACAACCTGTCGCGCGATCGCCGCGCAAACTGGTGGGCGAGGGGCGAGTCCAAACGCGTGCCTTTCGGTAATATAAGCACGAAGCGGCATCGACGCATTTTGGAGAAATTTTGATGGTTCACTGTGTCTGCCTGGTTCAATGTACAACTACCGACCCTACCTTAGTCTGTTCCTAAGTTATGTTAGAACCTTACATACCACAGTAAAGCACAGTTTTTGTGGCTGTCAGTTATTATAACAAATCTTTCGTTAGCTTGGAAGTCGAATACCATACTTCAACAAGAAGTTACGAGTATTCAATGAATGACTCAAAAGAGGGTGTAGAGTGCGCGAGCGAGTAGCTTAGCGAAACCTTCAGAAACTTGTTTAGGGTGCTTAGGTAGTAAACATACTAAAAGTCCCCTCGTCTAGGAGTCGAGCCGGAGTGGGGGGAGGGGGTTAAAGTTCTGACTTTTGGGTTTTTCGCGAATATCTCCAAAACGGTGCGTCGCAGAGAAAAGTGTTTTTCTATCAAATGAAACTTTATAAAATTGTCTACACCTTTTATTCTATACACTTTTTCGTATTTCCCATTAGTTTTTGAGCTACACGCTCAAAAACTAATGCTATATAGTTCAAATTTTTACAAAATCTGCGTTATTATGGCGGCTTTGCTAATAAATAATAAAATTTTCAAAAAGTTAACAATTAAGGGGGGTCCTACACAAGAAACTAGCTTTTATAAACGTTTTTTTCTTTAAGCTCTATCGTAAAAACGGTAATAGAAAAAATTCTACAGTATAACAACAAATAATAGAAACCGGCCAAGTGTGAGTCGGTATTGCGCTAAAGGTCCCGGAGAAAACAAAACATTAGTATGTAAGATTTTTGTAGATATTTACAAAAAAAAGGTAACGAAAATATGGTGTTTGTGTCCCTGACTTCAAATCAGTCTTTTTGATAATTTTTTTCAGTCTGTAATTTTGTTCGAGATTCACACAATTAAGTAGTAGCGACTATGTTCTATACTATGATAGATCATATTCGCGTCAGTCCTCATAATTTCTTTTGCTTCGAACATCGACGTCCGGACACGCTGCGTATGCGCAAGGCAGACAGATAATAATAACGGCAGACATAAGACACGCCGGCAACGTGGGAACAGAGGCCTGATGCACGCGTTGATAACAGATTTGTTCAAGGAAAAACTGCAATGATGTTGTGCTGTGACTGGACTGCAAGTTTTTTGTAGTTTAGATACTTTGTTCATTCATCTCTGTGTTGTTCAATGGATTATTGTAAACGTTCAGAGCATTGTAAAGTAGTTACAGAAGGAAAGAAGACAGACAGACAAATTGACACTTAGTTGCAGAAACGCTCATGAGTTAATCCTCCATTAAATCTCTTGCTAGCTTTTACTACGTCAACATTTCAACAAGACAAAAAGTGACAGCATGTTTAATGGAGGATTAACTTTAAGAAGCAACTGAGTGTGAGGCCTACAGATGCCTGTAGTAGGGGTATCGTAGGATTAGGATCGTGGATTTTAAAGTAGGTAACCAGACGGCAACAAATGAGAGTAGCCTGCAGCCGATGAATTATGCACGATAAATGGAGTTGATGAAATAATTATAGCCATAGTCTTAATAGGTTTATTGTTCCTGTGGTTACATAAATACATAAGTACATATTAAAATAAAAAAATAGGGCGCACATGATCCGCAAACTAAAACTCTACACTAACTATGACTCTACATTACTCTACTCTACAATAAACTAAAATTAACGCAATGTAAAACTCGTTAATTTTAAATTTATCTCGCTTTGACATACCCAGTATGCTAGACCTACTGATACTTACAGAAAAAAGAACATCAAATCAAAAATTCTCGCAAAAAGAAAGATTAATACCTCGTCTAAATGTTGAATATATATTTAGAAATAAAAAGAATACTTTCAAATGGTTCCGAAAGTTTTCAGGTTCAGCTTTTAACACGTTGTATATAAGGGGAAGGAATGACAAATACAATTAAAGGTAAGTACCTACTTGAACTAGAGGAGGATTTTTGAATCTCAAAATGTCAAAATTTCTATGGAGATTTGCATCTTTCTACTGCTGAGTTGTCTTTCAAAAATCATAAACCAGGTGTGCGATTTTTTAAAGTCAAATCAGCATTAGAAAGATGCTAATGTAATTTTGACATTTTCAATTGCTGAGCTCAGCGAATGAGATTCAAAAATCGCTCTCCTAGGCGTAAGGTGTAGACGGCTGCATTACTTTTTTAAGGGGTGATTGCACTCATGAGACTGATTAAAGGACCCTATAGAATATAAGCAAAAAATATTCGATGATCGAACGTTTGTACTATGAAAAGTATTTTTTGTATTTCCCTTAGGTTCCTTCGGGAAAGTTGTACATTTAACATTTATCATGAGTAAATAATACAACTGTCTACACTTACACTGCCTGTATAAGCAAAGTTTTAGCAAATTTTTAGTATTAATAATATAACCAAAAAAAAAACGAAATCACAAGCAAAGTGTTACCTATCTCGTTTCACAGAGCATCAAAGAAACCACCAGGTGCCCAACTAAAAATAAATAATTTCATCATTCCAGAAATTCCATCAAATAGATTACAAAAGAAATTACTGCAATCTGGAGCAATTTCTTTTAATGACCACGAAAGATCATAGGAGCTAGCATTAAAATTGTGGGCATTGTGGCACACACACGATGCGGCATAGATTATGTTAGTAAACAGATAGGCGACTTCAATCACACGATTGATAGAACTTGTGGCGGACTCGCCTTTCTCTGAACGATCGTAAATAAGTAGATTTTTTGTAACTACAACAGAATCGTTTATAAACGTCTGCAAAACGTTTGAGCCATCGGACAAAACGGCAGCAGGAGCCCGATTGCGCTAAGTTAAAACATCGAAGTTCTATTCTTATCCAATTTCAGTTCTAATCATATTGCAATCCAATTACTATTCAACTGTGCTGAATTCCGCATCGCTCTAACTCTTTGTAACTGACAGCCTTAAACGTCTGAGCGATCTGTCAAAACGACTCTAACGCACGGCTGTCAAGAGCAGCACCGCGATTTGCGCAATACCAAATGTGTCAATAGTTATGGTTCGTACGTAGTCCAATACAGTTCAATCACCGAATATTTACCGCGAGATAACAGCGCAGTACGATTAGCGCGATACCAAATGTGTCTATAGTTAGCTCCGCATGTGGTCCAATCACAGTTCATCGAAGATTTATTTACCATATTGCCCTCCTTGACTAATTGGGGCCTTTAGTATAACGATATTTAATATTTAAAACAACGAATGGCGGCGAGGCTTTTTTGAGACGTATCTTAGGTAAACTAAAACAAAGATGCAGCTTTTTGCTGAGAAGTATATTATTGTTAACTATATTAAATTAATGGAATTGATGAAAGGTGGTCGCTTACTAAAGGCCTCATAAAAAGGTTGACGTCATGGGCAAAGGAGAGAGCAAATGCTCGGAGTATCCATGTGAGATCAGAAATGAACAGATGCTCGCAGAACAGATAGATGGCCGATGGGGCCGAAGAGTTCTCGAGTGGTGAGTGCGTAGCGGAAGGCGCAGCGTGGGTACCATGAAATCTTTGGATGAGGGCAGCGTAGGACAGTCGTTGTGGCGATCCTTATAAGGCCTGTGGCCAGAAGTGAACGAATATCGGCTGAGGAGACGATGTTGACGAAATGAACACGTTGTTGCCTGAAAAAAGTATGTACCAATGTTTAATTGACACAACGATTGAAAAACAGCATTGAAATGAAAACTCTAATTCGTTGCAGATCAAAACCAACAAACTTTTTACTTAAAAAACATATCTCATAGGTACAACATGACAATTATCCCAGAACTTTAGAATTTGGAAATTTGGAATATTTATATTATACTTAGGCCCACTTGCGCCAACCACGGGTTAGCAATTAACTCCGGATAAAATGGCTCTTTCAGTTGTTTTCCTATACAAAAAATCATTACCAACTTAACCTGGAGTTTATTGCTAACCCAGGTTGGCGCAAGTGGGGCTTATAGTTCTGAAAGAACATCGCCCTAACCCTAATCAATGATTTTCTATACTTACTTTACTACTCATGGTTAGAATTATAAACTTTGGTGTAAGTACATTAAAAACCATTCAAGGCAAACGTAGGAATACAAAAATATCTCAAGAATTAAGTACTTACTTACATTTTTTTTTTTAAGGCGTGTCTTGGCCTCGAGGTTGAATAGAGAATTCCTTTGCTCTTCTCATAATTAAATTTGTAGCGTAACTAAATTGATTATCTGTGGTCAGATTGTTTTGTTTGATGACGGAAGTCTTGATGTGTTTTTGTTTTTAAAAGTTATCGGTAAATGTTGCGTGCAAAGTTGTGTTTGAGAGTATGCTGTCACAGCTATTTTATTGTCGTTAACTTTCTTTTTTTATGTTTCCGAAAAATTGGAATTACTCTTGTTTCTTTTAAAATTGACGTAAATGTGGTTGTTTCTACATTTTGTTTAATGTTGCAAGCAAATTTTTATGTTTTCATTTGTTTTTTATGTAGAGACGTTAAAAACACACTAGAGGCATTATATTTCATAGCTTTTAAGTACAGCAAATTTTATAATAGCATTTTTTTTTTTCTGGAATTTGGCCACCATTGACCATTTAGACTTACATAAGATACATTTACTACGCTTGCTTGAACTGTAAAACCAGAATCAATATTGACTGCCATTCACTATCACTTATTGATCGCAAGTAGTTTTTTTCTAATCTGGCTGGCAACAAAGCGGGAAGAACATTTCAGACTGTCGCAAAACGAATAAAATCAAAACAGCCGTATAATAACGATAAATGTCGTAACCGTAACCATAACCTACCGCTTCGTACTGATTACAACATTTTTCGCCTTAATTTTCAAAGCAATATTTGTACCACAAGAAATAAGAGCACTCGAATTGAAACTCTTGACCCATATGTTACGTTCCATCACCAATGACCATGTCTTAACATGTAAACAAATGACAAAAGCACTAACATGAAAAAATATCTCTTTCCCTGGCTTTTGATCCCATGTCTATTCTCTCCACCTTGCCCTATTTCTGACGTCGTCATCGGAGACATTGCACTCGGTCATAGCACTGCTATCAATGTTCATCCATCTAGTCTTCGGACGTCCTCTTGGTCTCTGTCCTGGAAACGACAGTTGCATTGTAGTGCCATATTTCCTACATAGTCGGGTGGCTTTCGTTTCACGTGTCCAAACCACCTAAGCCTATGCTTCTGGAAGCTTATCTGCAATGTCACGTTACTAATAATCAAACCACATAAAATCACAGAACATGATCGAATGATCATGTTTTATCCAATGTGGTAGAATTACCACATTGGATACAAACTAAAATTACAATAATTTCAAAAACATAAAATTCGATGTAAGATTTTTGTTTACATTTCAAGATATATCCAGTGAAATACAATGTAGAGTAGATTGTGAAACATCTAACATCAATTATACATGAGAAATCCTCAGATATGACTCTTATTTCTAATGCATTAGTGACACAATAGCCTGATTAGCGGGACAATGATCAGTAAACTCCAATAGTGAACTCTGAGCTTTAAGCTTTTGAACTATTCTTAGATTAACCATTAAAATGTGATTGCTACGAAAAGAACAAAGGCATAGAGTAATTTATAACTACGAGTGTTCTTTGTATAAAGGTACGTTTCATCACTTTAGTTAAGTCTGGCTTTTAGTTTGAAATTGAACCTTATAAAGATTACAGAATACAATAATTAGTGTTTTGAGTGGCTTCAATCTACTTTTGTAAATTTTCAATTTCTGCTCCAATTTTTCATAGGTACAAATACTATAGTAGTTATCTGAAACGGCCATAGTGAGCTAGATTAAGTGCGTTCACACACGACGATGCACTGACGGAGCAGCAAACGTCAGTCCGTCATTTGTGAAGCAAGGAGTTGTATAAAACCGCACGTAGAAGCTCACACGGTGACGCATTGAGGCACCGGGTGTTGTTCTATGGACTGACATCTGCCTCTCCGTCAGTGCGTCATCGTGTGTGAACGCACTAATGTAGTCACTTATTTCACTTTCACTAAACAATTTTCCCAAAAGAAAACTAAAGGAATTTGCAGTGGGAATTTGCTAACAAAGTTTTGTCTTAGCTTACACTTAGTATTTTTGTGATTTTCACAATGTTAAAATACCATACCGACTCGGTAAATACATAAAGTTTATAAATACAGAATATAATAAAATTTATATATTTTAATGAGTTGGTTGCGTGCTTCGGATGGCACGTTAAGCTGTTGGTCCCGGCTACTATCTATGGTGGTAGTAGTCGTTACATAAATAAATAAATAATAAAATAAAATAAAATAAAACTAATTTATTTCAGACAGCAATGTCCATAGTGTATTAGTAGATACATTAATGACTTAAAACTATGTTAGTTAGTACACATCATTGCACAAATTTTTTAATACATAATTTAAATCAATTTCAATTCAACATTTCATTAAAAACCACGTCAGAGGCGTTTTGAATAAATTCTGACACCAGGGCTTGCAGCCCACTCGATAAGAAAAAGAATGAGTTGGATAACACCATCAAACTGAACAACGTACTATGAAACAAACATCGAAAAAAATCATCTTTTTCATACAAAACTGCTGGACCTATTAGCTTGACCGAAATGAAACAGCAGATTATCTTGTTTTCGACAATATTAATATTATATGTAACGCAAGGAAACTAAAACATTAATTCAATTAAACTAAATCATTAATAACGTGTGTCGGCACTTTAACTCATCAATTTATCAATGTAACTGTGATTGTATGACTGTTAATCCGTTTTGTTTGTACGTTGGAACGCCGACAAAGAGCTTCATTCATTTGTAATGCACACGCTTGTATGCTATTAATGTGTGTATGGGATGTTACCATTAACTTTAGAATTAGAACGAATGAATCAAGACAATAGGTTATTTGCCAACCTAGTCATTTCTTCTCTCTATCGATACGGTTTCCTACTTCCTACGACGGAACCCTAATATTGTTTAGATTAAAATTAGTCTTTGCAGAAGATTAAGAAGTTGGCTTAATAAATAAATAATAACTAATAAATATCTTGGACAATCTCATACAAATTACTAGTCACATTTAAAGTTCCAGTATCTAGCCTGGACTTGTATTATGATGACTAGACAACGATATAGAATACATAATATATAGATACACATCCATGACTCGGGTACAAATATTCATACTCATCATACAAATATTTGTCCCTTACGGGATTCGAACCCGCGACCCTCACACAGCAGGCAGGTTCACTACAGACTGTGCTGTCGGGCCGTCGAAATAGGTGAGTACTATAATTAAACACATTTGCTAGTAACAACAAAGGTTCTGAACACACCGAAAAGTATTATGGTCGTGCGAGTTTACACAAGATGTAATCTATATGAATAAGGAAAAGTATCATTAAGGGGCCATAGGTCCTGACGAATATTTTCTATGAGAAACGCGATTGCCGAGCGCTCCGAAAAGTGTGTGCGGGAGCCGTATTTTCGATTAAAAACCACTAACCAAAGTACTTTTTTCTAGATTTTATTTATGATTGCACTAGTTAAACTAATGGTGAATATGTGAGTATAAATACCAACAATCGGAAACTATTTTAAGTTCTTCTAAACCGAGAAAAATGTTTAAAAATGCATGAAAATACGTCATCTTTGTGACGATTTTCTATCGAGTGAAGTATTCCAATCGTGTATTCAGTTGATGATTGCACTAGATGAAATATCCAAAAATACTGAGGTATGACTTTAGTTTCGGTAAATGGTATAAATCTAGTCGTAAAATGAAAAATAAAAGATGCCTCCGAGGTATTTCCACCTACTATTACGTCTTAACCTTCAACCACATACTCAACCCATCAAACTGAACAACTTTTACTATGGGAGCAAACTAGTCAGAGCAAAAAAATCTGCTTCCTTTCTAAAATGTTTAAAGTTCATTTCGATAAAACACAAGGTATACAAATAATTATTTTAAATTCTATCTAGGTACATGGTGACCCTCTTTCCTCTTGCAATGCCTCTTAGGACCTCAGCTTATGATAGCCTTTAGTCTCATAGGGATTAGACACATTGACAAGGATAAGCTTATACTTACCATACTAATACTTACATAACGAGTTTTAAGAGCATTTTTTTTCAAACAGCTACCTTGTGTTTTTGGCATGTCCGGACACTTTAAAAATTCATATCTCAATTAATTACTCAGCAAACATCGTTTTAATGTATTGAGGTGGTGACAAATTTTATATTTTATATAAAATAATTTTTAAAAGTATATTGATTAATAGTAAAATCAATCAGAAAGCTAACTTTTGTCATGCGGGATACCCACATTTCCTAGCGTCCAGGCAAGAAAATGAAAAAACATTGGTCTTTTTCATGTTATTATATATGTTTTTCTGAATTGGAAACACTTGTTCTAGATCAATATATGCATTAACTTGTATAAAATATCGTTATCAGGCACTGCGTAGTACAAAAAATAAGAAATAAACATGTTTGAATTGTGTCCGAGAAATTTGAAAAAAGGGACATCCCATATTCCGTTACCACGATTTTACCCTGATCCGATTAAAATTTCGAACAAATAAGGTGTTTTTTTACATCACGCAACATTTAATTTTATATGGAAACCTCAAAACTTGCCCTACATTCTTCAGTTTTGGCAGAAATTGCCAGTAAAGTGAACCGGGCGCGTGGTTTACGTCGGGTCCGTAAATTGTCCCCCAGATACGTTACCAGGACAAATCAAGGTAAATTTTCGACTAAGTTGCTACTTTTTTGCTTTGAAATTACATTTTAAATGTTTATTGGTTCATAACCAAGACTTATTGAGCAAAATATAACCTTAATTGATAGCGAAAACATTTAAATTATTTTTTTAAAGATTTTCTAGCTTTAGGACCGTTACTTCCCCTCCGTTGCCATCTTGGCGGTAATGTATTATGGGGACCCCGAAAAGTAACGGAAGATAAGCATAAAGTATTGGGCACAATGAGAACATTACAATAATAATTTTATTAATATTTTTTTTTAATTCAATTTAATTATGAGAGATAATAAGCTACAAACTTGTAAAAATAATTGTTATGACAATTTTTATGTTATGTCAAAAGGCACAATAAATATCGACTACTCAAATCAAGATATTCAAGGACTAATGTCAAAAAACAGGTTTTTTGAAAATATCCTCTTTCCTATGCTTTAAATGACATCAACTTATTTATTAAGGTTAAGTAAAAATGTTAGAGCTTAAAATTGTCTATAAATGCGATCTTTTGTAATATTTTGTATAACTGACCGTTCTTGAGATAGAGCGCGAAGAGTTGGAAGCGCTTCGTTATTATGTATGATACCTGTATCTTTTGAACCGTAATGGGTAGATGGTTGAAATTTTCACTGAATTGATTATATATTTATTATACACAGAAGTTAGTGTAGCAGATCTTTTAATAAATAATAAAAAAAAACAAAAGGTTACAATTTACGAGGGGTCACCATACAAGAAACGTGTTTTCTTATCTGTCCCATACATATGGGTTGAGTAGGATTGCTGTTTTGTATGGAACAGTTTATTTTGTTTTTCGCGATTTCGACAGTGGTCCCATAGAGAAAGTTGATTAGTTTGATGGTCTGAACGAGTTTGTTCTTGTATTTTGATTTCGTATTCTTCCCTTTTTCTTTATTATGAATTTGAATTAATTTTTAATTATTCTATATTTTCGTACCTTTATGCCACCAGCCTTATGATTCCGTTACCGTCTTTTCCGTTACTGTCCGTTTTTGAAACACTATAAATTATGTGAAAAAGTACATAATTATTCGATTATTCTATTATTTTAGTGAATAATAATATAAAATCAAAAGAGGACTTCCATTTCATATACAAAACTCATAGATATTCCTACCGATCTGATCGTTAAAGAGAAAAATACACTGCCATCTTGACCATGTGGTAACGGATAGTACAAAGAAATGCCTAAAACTAAACAATTGTAATTTTTTCGTTAAAAACGGTGTCGTTTTCCAATACGTCATGTATAAAATATCATACTAAACGGTTTTTTATCCTTCTATAATGCTTCTTTTAGGATTTATTCACTAAATTCTATGGTAACGGAAGGGAAAGAAAATCTCCGCCAGGTCTCGTTAAAATCGATCTGTAAGCGAAAATAGCTAATATTTTACCATTTGAGTGCTAATATTAGATACCTAATTATATTACGAAACATATTATAGCTTTAAATCATTCATTTAATGATATTTTTAAAAAAGTTAACATTTTGAACAAGGTAGCTGTTTGAAAAAAAATGCTCTTAATTGTCAGGAGACAATTAACTACGTTTTGAATTAACATGCGACGTATTATGTTAATTTATTGCATCAATCATGTCTAAGCAACATTATAATTTAAAAAATATGCTCATGACTGCATTCCAAGTGGAGGTAGTTAGAGAGCCAGCCAAAAAGGTAGTATAATAAGCCCGTTTCTTCACCGTTGGCGCGCTCCATACAAACATACTATGGTGATATTTTCACTACTAACCAATTAAAGTCAATCAAATTTTGCAGAAACAATCTAGAAACAAATCTCTGTGCTTGATTTTCGTTTAAATGTATAGTTTTAAAGTTACAGTGCCTCAAAGATTTCCATGCAAACCTTAAATTAATCCTAGAATTAAAACTGTATATTTTAACGAAAATCTGACTTCATACAAGCATAGAGATTCGTTTCTAGATTGTTTCTGAAAAAGTTCATTGACTTTAATTGGTTAATACAAAAAATATCACCATAGTACGTTTGTATGCAGCGCGCATTTGCGCTCTCGGAATAAAATTATCTTAATGGAAAATGGATGCAATAAATGATAAATTCAAGGTTTAAGAGCGAAAAAAAGATTTTAGTTTCTTGTATGAAGACTGATCTTCACAACCCTCTTCTAACAACCTCCGTGGTCTAATGGTTAAGAGCATTGGGCCCTTGACACGGAGGTCGTGGGTTCGATACCCAGGGGGGACACCTAGAGCACAGAGTAATATAATTCCTGTTAGTGACATGTTACTTTGTGCGTTGTTCCCCAGTTGGTTATAATAGGACATTGCAGGCTGTATGACCTGATTGTCTGAAAATAAAGATGATTCCGTGCTTCGGATAGCACGTTAAGCCGTTGTTCTCGGCTACTATCTCTGGTGGTAGTAGTCGTTACATAAAAACCACGTCAGATGCCGTAAGGCGGTCTGAAAAAACTCTGACATCAGGGCTTGGTGCCTACACGATAAGAAGACATCATCATCATCATTTTCAGCCTGTATCTACCCACTGCAGGGCGTAAACCTCCTCCATATTTTGCCATTCTTCTCGGTCCTGTGCCAGTCGCATCCAGGTCTTGCCTATACTTTTCCAGATGTCGTCAACCCACCTGGCTGCCGGACGACCCACTTCTCTTTCACCTAATCTCATAAAGAAGAAAGAAATAAAGAAGATAACCCTACTAAATATTATCTGTATTCTAGACTGCTTAAGAGAATCTACTATGAGCATACTCATCCTTACCAAATAATCTCTAAATAGGCATGGCTTAAAAATGTTGGTACAGTTTTAAAGGAACAAAACTTTTACATCATAACTTCTCACGTCATGTCCGTCCGTCTGTGAATACCGACGTCCTATCATAATCATTATAAGTATGTACCTACTCACCGTGGGAACATTCATACACGAAGGTAATACCCATCTTCCGTCCTTATTCCACTTAAACATAATCTCTATTTAACATCTCTTACACCCAAAATTCGTGACTCTACGATTTCGCTTTAGGATCCATACTTATTTGAAGATAAGTTTGTATGTTTGTTTTAAAGATGATTAAAATGAAATTGTTTTAGTAAAGAGATAGGTACTTTGTGTCCAGGTTGTATTATTATAATTATTATTTGTGGTTGGGCTATTGCAAGCAAGGGTCGTTATGTAACACTTCGACCATCCCTGGTCCTTCGTGTTCGCCCCAAACTCACCCATATTTTACGAATAGGTACCTCCAAACTTGTGGTTTTTTCTTTTCATTCTCGGGAATGCCGGTTTCCTCACGATGTTTTCCTTCACCGCCGAGCTAAATGATCAGTACAACCGTACTTACATAATTTTTGAAGAACTTAGTGGTACAGGCCAGGAATCGAACCACCGCCTCATGATTGAGGTGCAAGCTCTCTTCCGTATGGGCTTCCATCGGTCCAGGTAGATTTTAGAGTCTAGACCATTATACTGAACAACTTTCACTATGGAGATTTTTTTTTTAAAACTCTGCTGTTTCATACAAAACTATTCGACTCAAATGTCTGGGACGGCATATTTTTCCGTCGACCTTATCTTTATAGGGAATACTTTTTACAAGCTTTTATTTAACTTGCCTTGTTTATTTATTTATTTGTTTATTTGTACGTTCGGGTGGAATCTTGCATGTTATTTTAAATTAGTACTACATGCAGTTTTTTTTATTAGTGTATTCTTCGTCCTTTTGTAAACACGTGAAAGTTTTTTAACTTTTTTTTGATAGCATTGTAATCTCATGGGTTGTTTTATGAACAAAAATATCATTTAAGTTTATACAAAATTGCAGAACATCATCGAATGGAAAAGATACCACCTCGAATGCAAAAGATACAACTGTTCGTAAACCAACTCGCAACGCGACATAGATATATAAGACAAAATAAAAAACATACCAACAAGTAAACGATCGTTATCCTGGAGTAAACAGTAGGTAGGTACCTCAGTTAAAACTGTATCCCATATTTTAATACTTTATTCATAGCATTCCAAACAAAAGAAACTTTTGTTGACATGACACAGATAGCAATGGTAATCACTGGAACCAGGCCAAACCATTACACGAACCATGAATGAAGTATTTGTCATACGTTATAGGTCTGTCGCCAGTCAGATATTTTATTAAACTTTTAGTTACAGGGCCTACTAAAGGAATTAGTAAATGAGAAGATAAAAACAGCACTTTGCCGAATAATTTTATATGTGGAAACTTGTTGTCAGCATCTGACCATTTTGTCTATGTATACATCAAAGTGTTATTTAGCTGTATGTTCTCAAAAAAAGGAAATAAATAAAATTAAATATGAGAAAAATTATCTGTCTCAATAAATTTTCATTGCGAAAAACGTATGCATATTATGGAGATGCCTCGATCTTTTTAATTACCTACTCTATTGTCTCTTATAAGTTTTTAAAGTCTCCGGTTCTTGCAGATATAATAAGTGCGTTCACACACGATGACGCACTGACGCAGCAGCAAACGTCAGTCCGTCATTTGCGAAGCAAGGAGTTGTATGAAACCGCACGTAGAAGCACACACGGTGACGCATTGACGCACCGGCTGTGGTTCTATGAACTGACATCTGCCGCTCCGTCAGTGCGTCATCGTGTGTGAAAGCACTAAGGCAAATAGCACTTGAAATATTTGATTAACACTCAGTTACAAGAACGCTCATTAGAGTGAATCCTCCATTAAATCTCTTGCCAGCTTTTACTGTCAACAAGACAAAAAGGGACAGCAAATGATCTAATGGAGGATTCACTTTAATCACTTTAATGAGCGTTTCTGCAACTGAGTGTAAATCAAGTGGGTTACTCAAAGGTAAATTAAACGTCGGGCTCGCGACAGGCCTATAAGCCTCTATAATATCACTCCACATAAAAAATCCCACAATTCAAGCCGTTTTCATATTTATGCTGAAAGCTTTAAGAGTCATACTAGAGGATTTCATAAATGAAATTGAATCTATGAATGAATGAACAACACAAATATGTCACGCGCGGACTAAACCCTGTTTTCGGTTTTTGTTTTGTTCGTTTTTTAGTTAACTATGCGTAGGTGTGAGTTACCAAGTTGTTATTGCTGTTTGAAGTGGATGAGTGGTTGTTTTCTTATTTTTTATCGATAAGAATGTTACGTTTCTACTGCTACATTATTTGTTTCATAATCATCATCATCATTATCTCAGCCGATAGACGTCCACTACTGGACATGCGCCTCCCCCAAAGATCCGGTCCTGCGCTGCCCTCATCCAACCAGGGGTCCGATTGCGCTAATTTAAAATATTCAAGTTCCATCCTAATCCAATTTCAGTTCTAGTCACATTGAAATCCAATTAAAGCCTGACCAGAAATATAAAAAACCTGGTTTGGGGGCGCTGCAATCGACTTTAACCTTTAATGTCAGTGTTCCAGGTACAAAAATTAGTTCCAATGATTTTCCGCAACATGGCAAGGTTTTTTATATTTCTGGTCGGGCTACTATTCAACTTTGCTGAATTCCGCATCGCGCTAAACTCTATGTAACTGACAGCTTTTAATGTCTGAGCGATCTGTCAAAACGGCTCTAACGGCTGTCAAGAGAAGTACCGCGATTAGCGCTATACGAAATGTGTCAAAACAAAAGTTATAAATAAAATAAATAAATTCGGTTCGTACGTAGTCCAATAACGTTTCAATCACCGAATATTTACCGCGATTGCAGTCCTGGTTGCCGCTGCCTTCTTAAAATAACCAACAAAGTGCATCACTAACTATTTTGCAATCATTCAATGACTTTTTTTTGACTCTGTATCCATAGTAAAAGTGTTTCAGTTTGATGGTCTAATTAAATCACCCCTTTGAATATTACTATAGTATTTTGTAATACCTTGTATTTAATGTATACAGAGTGTTCGGATAAGCAGTTGCTTTACTTTAAGGGATGATTGTACACTCGTAAAACTAAACAAAAACAGACGAAATTAGCAAACATTTTTTAATTTTTCGGTGTATTTCCCTTTGTTCCTTTGGGAAAGTTGTTTGGTATCATGGACCTACAATCACCTGCTATTATTTACCCTAACATCCTGTATAATGTTACAATTCGATTGAATTACCTACTGGTTAGACAAACAGTTAAACTTTCAAACACTTTTTGTGTACATAAGTAGTTAACAATTTTCGAACATTCACCGCATGCACGAATAAGTTGGTATTACAGAAAGTTATGGTAACTGCCGGCCTATCGCCGTAAAAAGCGCGACGTAATAAAATTATGAGCTCGTAATATTAAGAGAAGTGACATTTGAATGGGTTTTAGAAAAAATATCGTCTTAAAATTGTGTTTTGTGATTGGTTTTTGTGTTTAATGGAAATTGGGAACGAGAGAAGAATAATAAATTCATTTTGTTAAGAAGTGTTTATGAATGCAGTGTAGGTAATTAATTAAAATGTATTTTTCCGGCAGTGAGGTATGACATAGTCATAGTAGACTCACAACATAGGTACTAAACACACACTACCTCCTCCTACTACTACTATAATACTAAACTACATGCTCCTACTCCTCCTATCTTCTTTGATTAATTCATTGCGGGTTCCAAGACAGATTAGAGTCACCCACGGGCTCGCTGGACTTCTTGTCTAGTGTTGTGAATTGTGAATGGTCGCCGCGTTGATCCTGGTTCACAGGATTTAGAGCGGTCTTCCCACCGCTGCGCTGTGTGGTGGGCCTACACTACAACAACATTATGTTTTTGCACACACTGTACCTACCTACAAAAAGGCAATGAGAATTTTTCAAAAATATAGTTCATTGACCCATGACCATTGATCAAGAATTTTCGCTTAGATGGTAGGTAGGCGTTCTGTTTTAAAATTTTACTTTAATTGATTAGTAGTATTGAAAATATGACCTAACTTTGTTTGTATGCATGCAATGAAGAAGGTAGGTAGGTAGGTAGTTAGGTTCTACAGAAACGGTTTTCACTCGACTGCGCCAAAAAGAGGGTTGTGTTTTTAAATAACACGTTCATTTAACACCCAGTAAAGACTACAGACGCGCGTTCATGGAGAATCAAAACAAATGCCGCCTCATTTAATACAATGTACTATGTAGGGTACACTCGCATACGGAACCCGTTTCTAGTGCGAGGCATCGAAGTACTATCAACACACTATCAGTCTCACATTGTTTACGATTTAGCTGTGGATGCTGTACCATCGACGTTACGGTAACCATAATTTTGGAATCTCTATGGAGTCCGAAACTAATCAAGAGCAATATCAGCCATAGATTATTTGATGACAAATCAAACTCAATGGTATGCCATTGACTCTAGATCATAGGCCAAGTATTTCGCTAGCTCTAGATATAAGAAGATTAATTTAGATCATTAAAGAGTATGGTACTACATAGGTACGTATGGTATTACCATTGACCTCTTATATAACAGAAGTAGACACACAATCAGCGGTCCAAAAATGGCACATTCAAAAGAGCTCGGAAATTACGTTTCCGAGCTCTTTTGGTCTTAGTACTACGCCGACTCTCCGACTGTAAACATACATAATACGACTAAGTTTAATAATCAAATATGACGTATTAGTATCACCTTACAGCATTCATACTTACTTTGTGTGGCTTATAATTTGCCGCTGTTCTGGAGTGCGATTTTTGAAAGTCACACTTTTAAATCAGCAGTAGGAAAGAAGCATTCGAAAGATTTCCATACAAATTTTGACATTTTCTACTGCAGATTTGAACGTGTGACTTCAAACATCTTTCAAAAATACTACTCTTGTCATCGTCTGATAAATGACATCTTGTTCCTTTTTCAAAATGCCTTTTTAGAAATAAAATTTATTTTAAAGACATGTAAGAAGTATTTACAACTTTATACCTGGAGTATAAGGTATATGTTCCATTGATACGTATTACGCGAAAAGATTACAGAAAAAAGGCTAGTGATTGAAAACTTTTTGCAGAAGTTTAAAAAGAATTATCAATTCGAACACAAAAATTAGCTAAGATTTTGTATGAGACTGTGAGTCTATAGTATTTCTGGTCAATGGGTATTACGAATACTCCCTGCCCCCAACTAATTCGTCGTTAGTCTTACTAAACAACGTAACTAGCATCGAAGTGATTTTTCAGAACAAGCTTTTTTCGGTTGAGCGAGATGTACAAATTGCTAGTTCCGTCTACCTGTCATAATGTTTTTTCTAGGTAACGCTCGAAAATACAGATACCTACGTCAATTAGATCGATCGGTTCGTTTCGGAAAATGGGATTCGCCCACAATGAATAAGTCAGTTACGCCAAAAATGACAGATATGTCGTGTAGTAAGACTTGCGACGAATTGTTACCTCACCCCAAGTGACAGTGAAGTACGAGTATTCATGGTGTGGCAATGCTATCATTATTTCGGCCGAAAGACACCATTATCATCGTTATCAGTCTATGTACGTAACGGCACATTGCCTAGTTGCTATTACGAATAAGCGTGAGAGAAAGCCTTCCTCTTCGATCCTATATGATTACAAGATTAGAATGTTAGTTATCTCAAGTCTCAAGTTTCCGCAAAGATTTGGTGACTGTAGTCTGGACACCCACAGTTTGTGTTACGATCGAAATTCGATCCGGTTCCAAAGGTACCGAGTTACTGACAACACTCTATAAAAACTTTATTATTCTAAAACAATTCAACATATCTTTAAATCTGGTATTTTAAACGAATTCGATAAGGTTGTTTGATAAAAATGATTTTCTAGACGCGTAGTATAGTTTCTACTGAATAAATAAGTAATGTTCAATCTTTTATATGTCGTCATCAGGGTTGGAAAAAAAACAGATTTTTTTTATTTTATAAAACAAACAGTTCAAAATGTTTTAAACAAGTGTTTTTTTGTGTTTTTTGTTTTTTTCTTTTTTTGTGTTTGGTCTATTAATTTCAAATAAATTAGACCTTATAATATTTGATTCCTAGACTAGGTATTTTCAAATTCGCCATAATAAATTCAATATGTACAAAAATCTGTCAGTGGATAAACATTTATTTTATGTTACGTATCTCTAATCAATACTGAACGCTTCACATTCTAACAATTTTAACTTATCTTCATTTTTAATAAAGGAAACTCCAATATTCATATTATTTTATGTTTAAAATAAGGGTAATAAAATAAAATTATATGTTTTATTTAATTAAAATGCTAAATAAAATTTTCCTTATAATTCCTATTTCAAAAGTACAAAAATTTAATAGCATAGAGATAGACTCAACTGGTTTTATGTCAAGCTATTCAGAGTCCTAAATATTAATTTATTTCCATTTATTCGCAATGAAAAGTAGTTTTAAACCTTGTTTTTTTCTTAATGTTTTATACATTGTTTAAAACTTGTTTTAATCTGTGTTTTTAAACACTTAATAAAAAACACGGTTTTAATTCAAACTGTTTTAAACACTGTTTTAAACACGTGTTTTAAAACAACTTGTTTTAATCATGCCAACCCTGGTCGTCATCGATCTGATCTATACAGGGTATAAACTTAAGGGGATGTCCTTAAGGGGGTTGCAGAGGAAGTTGCACTACACTAGATGGCGCTCGGGAGCATTATTCCTGATTTTATCACATTTTATTTTATATCTCGTAATTGTGATGATTTCAATCAAAATTTTCAATTATGCGGGCACTTGTGTTTATGTTTTACTGATCTAGCTACAAGTTATAGTAATTTTATTGTTCATACGAATTTGATATACATTTTAATTTTAATCAATTTCATACAAAACTTTGACGTATAACATTCGTAGACGGTATTAACAAAAGTAATATTTATGGAAAAATAGTTAAGAAAATCAAGATTACGCATCTCAAATAACATTTGCAATTTATAACATAATTACGAAGATATAAAATAAAATGTGATAAAATCAGGAATGATGCTCCCGAGCGCCATATAGTGTAGCGCAACTCCCTCTGCAACCCCCTTAAGTTTACACCATGTATAGATCAGATCCTTTTGTTCGTTTAGGTGATCAGATCACTTAAACTACAGGACCAACATTGAAACCGCCAAGTAAATCAGCTGTCCCTTACATTCGGGATTTTGGGACTACACCCATTGACGTTTTCCATGGGAAAATGATTTTTTTTGTGGTTTATACTCTCTGTCATGTCTGACCTGGCCTAACGAATAGGTATACTTACACCTCCATCAATATACAGGGTCCTTCTTGATATGCTGACACTTTTTTAAGAGGATGATCAGACCATTATTGTTCAGAAAGACGGTCTGGAGTGCGATTTTTGAATCTCATTCGGTGAGCTCAGCAGTTGAAAATGTCAAAATAACTATGGAGATGTGCTTCTTTCTAATGCTAAGTTGACTTTCAAAAATCATACTACAGGAGAGAGATTTTTAAGAGTCAAATCCGCAGTAGAAAGATGCATGAGAACGCTTTTTTATGAGATTTAAAAACCGTTCAAACTCACCGATGACATTCAAAAATCGCATCCCTGATCAACCCCTTAAAAAAGTTTCAACATATTAAGAAGGACCCTAGACATCTAATAAGTCTTCCCATAAACTGAAAAACGTTTACTATGGGTACAAACAAGTCAGAACAAATAATAATCAGCTGAGATTTGAGTCGTGTAGGCTTCGATCAACAATATCCAACTAGATAACGCGTCAGCGCTCAAAACATGTCCCGGCAAATAACGCCTCACTATTGGATTGAGGTCTTATTTAGAATTAGTTGCGTTCGAACAAAGCCATCGTAAGCACGTCTCGCAATGCCGCAGTGTTCCTTTTTTAAATTACTAGGAATTATGGTTGCTTTGAAGTCGAAATTATAATTTATTCGGACTGTTTTCTCGGTTCGTTAACAAAAAATGTTGTATATTCACGAGGACAGAATTTCTCTTTGATTTTGTATGCGACCTGTTATCTAGTTGTATATTGTTGATCGAAGCGTGTAGGTATTGCAGGTGAGTAGGTAGGTAGGATTTGCTCCCATAGTAAAAGTTGTTCAGTTTGATGAGTAGACTCTTTGGTTTAAAAGGATGCTAATGATATCAATTGCACCCTGTATACGTCTTTTAGGAAATGCATCTACAAAAAACTGTTTCGTTGATGTCTTTTGTACTACCGTAATATCCACGAGGTCAATCCTTGAAAAAATAAAGTTAGTACCCTGCCTTGGAGGCGTTCATTGGCTAAACTTTGGGAACTATTGGAAACGATAACGGAAGTTTCGTAACCCTGTACTGGCCAGTACGGAATTTGTAACAATTTTTGAAAAATTTACCGTCGATGCGGGCGGCGCGGCGCGGCAGTACAAAAGACTTCAACGAGTTGTCCATGATTACTGTAGAGGTCCGGATTCGTAAGTCGAAAACAATTTCTATGCTGTATGAAGGTGGTAAGGTTTGTCGTACGTATTTATCAAATTTAATTATTTTTACATGACTTTTGTTACGGTAGTTTTTTTCTGTATGCGAGTATTTTTCATTCTCTCACCTAATATTAAAACTACGAAATAATCATACATAAGTACCGCCTTAAGATTATAAATGCGACTTTTTTACAGAGATACACCACTGAATCGACCTTGATGAAATTTGATAAGGATAAATAATTACTTCATGGATGGTATCCTTCATACCTATAATACCACGGACTTGAAAAAAAAACGGACGTTATCTCGTCTAATCATGAGTGAAGCACCCATTTATATTTGTGTGCGTGCTGAATGTCACGCAGTACATAATGGTGGCGGGTTGTAGGACCTGCGCCTATATAGAGACAACAAACAAAAATGTAGGACCTTGCATGCCTCGCGTCTTTTTTTTAATGTCACATTACGTCCGTCTTTTTTCAGGGCCCTATTCAACAAACGTTACAATTGTAATTTACAATTACAATTCTGGGTACATTGCTGGTTACTTATGACGCTAAACTTGCCTAACATTCTCAGCAATGTACCCAGAATTGTAATTGTAAATAACAATTGTAACGTTTGTTGAATAGGGCCTAATACCTATAACTACCTAGGCATAAAAAGGCTAGGTTAAAGTCACCCGTAACAGTAAGCATTACCTATTTAAAAGTACCTACAAATCTATAGAAACATCTACGTATAAGTAAGGGTAAGGATTACTATTTTAATTGGGATATCCTGTTCGAAGCCATATCTTTTTTTCAACACAACCTTTCTAGAAAACAAAAAGCGAAGAATCTCGAAAGCAGCCTCGGAAGCAAGACCACTACTTCGTTTTGTTTCATTTCAAGCTTTCGAACCAATGTTGGCGCCAAAAACCGGCAGTCTGTGGGCGCCCGATCCGCTGTGCGCATGCGTGAACCGGCGCCATCTTGCGGTTGTCATAACGACGTGATTTGTAATCAAATAAACATCCAATTAATCGGAAAATAGTGAATAAAACTGCTAATTGTGTGTGGATATTGAAGTTTTATTTGTGTTTATTTTAATAATGGTAAGTTAGTTTGGTTGGGAACTGTTTTTTTAAGACCGCAATTCTATGATATTAAATTGCGTCTCAAATTGTGTTTGTTATGTTTCGAATTACGTTTGGCTTACTTGAAAAATAATATAATTTGGTTACTTAATGTTTGTTCAATAGATTTTCATTTTTATTACATGTTCGACACTCTGTGAACTCTTTGTGGATTTTTCAGGCATCATGAGTGTTGGTTGTTTGTTTTTTCCAAAATAATTATATTAAGTTTTTCATTTTGTTGGTTAACTAATGCAGTGAAACATTTGACAAATTGGCATGAAGTTTGAATTTTTGTTATTTAGATCACTTTAGATAAACTTCAGTTTTTTTAGAAGCAATTTTACTTACGTTTAGGCAAGTAAGCTTATAAAAAATAGGTTAGTACAAGTACTTACTTAAATTTCGACATCTAGCATCTAGATTTCCTGTTGACACATACACGGAGAGAAGTATAGATTAGGTAGGTAGTAGGTAGGTATGTGGCTACTACTTTATTAGCAGACTTTACTATGACTTTGCTAGAGTTGTTATGTTATTGTACATAACGCCATATATTGCCATTTTTTTAACTAAAATTTCATTTCTATGGGTGTCCACCATTAGTATTATATAATCTGTGCTATTACTAATACGTAAGTCCATCAATTCCTAGTTGTAGCCAAGGCTTTTATAGTACTTTTCTCAAATAATGCGCGGAAATTAAAAACAAACAATTCTTTAAAATCTATGACGAACAACGAACCACATTATGTTTTTCTGCGTTGTTAAAGTGTTCATTTGTTTTTCAATAAACAGCTTTCTATTTGCAAGCCAGTTCCAAATTTAAATAAAACCTTTTTTAAGTCCTTAAGTTTTAGTTTTTTAAGTTTTTTACCTCCTTGGTCCTCGATTTCAGTTAATTCTACCAGAATTGACAACATTAAGTATGGACCTAAACGTAAACTCACGGCAAACTTCCGATTCTAGGCAATCCGAAACACTAGAACTACAAACATAATGCAGTTTACGTTGTTCCATCTAATTATTCATTAAAGTACATTACGTAAACGTACCTATGTAAGATAGTTTGTAGGTACGTTCTAATTGATGCGCTAACCGCATTTAGGCGTTTAACCGAGTTCCAGCTACGTTGTGTAAAACCACACTACGTTGCCAAATGTTGATAACTGTAGGGTTATTACTTTGATTTTTTTACTATGTTTTAAGGCACCTTTGAGAAACGTGGACCTTGACGATAGGACTAGTTTATCAATTCAACGTCGCTCAGCGAGCTATGGAGAGAGCTATGCTCGGTGTTTCTCTGAGGGATCACTAAAGTGGTGGACAAAGCTCAGAAAATTAGCAAGCTGAAGTGGCAATGAGCAAACTGACAACCGATGGGGTAGGCGATGACACGCGAACTGGTAGGCGTAGTGTGGGAAGCCCTGCGGTCCACTGGACAGACGACATAAAAAAAGTAGCGGGAAGCGACTGGATGAGGAAGGCCGAGGACAGAGTTTTGTGGCGCGCCTTGGGAGAGGCCTATGTTCAGCAGTGGACGATGACAGACTGATGATGAAGGTTTTCTTGAAATAACTAACTATAATTCTGATACTTACAAAAAATTGAATTAAGAAAACTTCAAAATTTCGATTGGTCTTTCTTTAATGTTGAAGGTTGAAGGTTGTTGAGGTGAATGTTAAGGGGATGCTCAAGCATCAAACATAGAACAATCTTTTCTATGGGACTAAAATCTAAATTATAAAAAAAGTGCTATTACATTACAAAACTGCAAACCCTCTTGATCCAAATGTTATTCATCTAAAACTGTCAGCATAATAATCGTAAATATTAAACTCGAATAATAGGTAGCAATTTAAAAAATGTCTCTTGCTGTAACTTAATATTTCCCTCCCTTGAGGCATCAGCTACGGCAGCAAGTACCGACCTACAAAAGACATCAACGACAATATTTCGTAGAAGTTCGTAATGGCGTTCATGAAATGTATTAATTAGGTTCAATAAGAAATAAGAAGACTACAAAAAAGCCATATCTAATATAGCATAGCATATGCTCATGACAATATTCCCCAAGGGGGTAGTCAGAGATATTATCTAAAGTAATGGCATTATGAAATTTAAAAAAAGAACTCATGATTAATCGTAACTCTTATTAACGTAATCGCTGAAAAGAGTCACAACAGAGTTAAATTTTAACTTTCATCTCAATTTACATTAAACGATTTTCTTGGTATCTAAACTTATCGAAAATCAAATGTTAATGTATTTAGGTAACTAATTTCCAATATTTTTGGCAACCCTAGCAATGTTAGAAAGATTTTTTTACATAATTTCACCGTTACTTCCGTGAATTACCGTTAAATTGCATTTTGTTGCTAACACGATTAAAATTGCAAATTATTCCATGCTGAATCCGGTGAATGATACGCATCGCGAAATTTTTAATGCTTTGGACGTTTGTTGCTATTTTCTCGTCTTGTACAGACATAACCATGGGGCCAACAAAAAATTCATAACCTTTTTGATGCTGCATGGGTATAATAGAAGCATTAGCAATACATCTGTTTTATTTGCTCAGTTGTCGCACTATAATATCCCCGTTATCTTGTAAACATTGTTTTACTATGGTCTGAATTCTGGTACGCGGTCGCCACTCGAGAACTTTTCGGCCCCATCGGCAATTGGTTCTGCGAGCAATGTGCCCCGCCCACTGCCACTTCAGCAATTCTTTGGGCTATGTCAGATACTCTACTGGGGGTCTACCCGGACATTCGAACTTCGCAATTGCGTGAACGTTTTCGGTCAATGCAGGGTCGCGATATAACGAAAATCGAAAGGGCCAGGTTCTTCTGCGTATCTCTTTATCACAAACTCGACTATATCTCGCGACTCTATCTCAAAAGGAAACTCCGAGCATAGCCCTCTCCACTGCCTTTTGCGTGATTTTCAGCCTTTTTATGAGGCCTTGACCACGTCTCTGTTCCATAATATGGCATCTGGCAACACACGCTGATCGAAGACTTTAGTTTTAAGACACTGCGGTATTTGGGACATGAAGATACTACGGAGCTTCCCGAATGCTGCCCAGCCGGGTTGGATTGGACGGTTGATCTCTTTCTCGAAGTTGGCCCTACCTAACTGAATAGTTTGTCCCAGGTAAAATGGGCGTGCAGCACAGGACTGGTCGTTGTGGCGATCCTTGGGTGAGGCCTATGTCCAGCAGTGGACGTCCATCGGCTGAGATGATGATGATGATGATGGTCCTTATTGGCGGGTATTGAAGCCATGTAGAGACATTTCGTATCACACCTCCCATGCTAGGCGTTATTCTTCTTCTGCTTGCTTCAGAACGTTATTGCATTTGGTTCAATATATAAATAAGATAAATATCAAGTGAACTGTGATTGGACCGCGGGCGAACCACAACTTTTAACACATTCTTCGGTACCCGCGCTATTCATTTGACAGCCGTTAGAGCCATTTGACAGATCACTCAGACGTTAAAAACTAACTTTATTAACAAAATACCCTATGGACCATTTTGTAGTCTGAAATAAAGTTCCTTTTTATTTTTGTTAATCAGTAAAATTTAGCGCGATACGAAATTCAGCTAAGATGAATAGTAACTAGATTGCAATGTAATTAGAACTTGATTTGATTAGGATTGAACTTCAAGTTCTTCTTCAATTAGCGCTGGATTCCTGGATTTCTTTTTCTATCTATAGATATATTCTGTACCTATGATACAGATAATAAGATTGCAAACAGGCGTGGATGTACATTAAAGACATTTTCAAAAAATTATTGGAGCCATTTAGGATATTGTAATGGAATGCATTGACAAAAGTTTATTTCATGGACTTCAAAAAAAGGAGGAGGTAGGTACCGTTCTATTTAGATTTGTTGTCTGTTTGTTTATGCAAGCATTACTAAAAAAATTCAGAACCGGTTTGAATGTTCACAATAGCATAGGACTTAGTTTGAACTAAAATTTACGCTTTGTTTATTATACCTATATTGTACTTACACATAACAGTACAAAAAACACTTAAAGTAGACATGTACTAAGGGCGATCTTATCTCTAAAGAGATTTCTTCCAGCAAACAGAGACAGTTTCTAAAGTGTGAGGCAGACAAAATGTGTACAGCACAAATGATAAAAACTAGACATGTACCTTCTTAGATTGACGTTAATATTATAACTTTGTTTCATAGCAATCAGTTTATTCAATCAAAAGTTATATTGGTCTGCGCGTTAAAGTCGCCGGCGCCGCTAGTTTACAATAAAAATGTAAATAATTAATAAGTAATTAATTCAAGTTAACTTCATAATGACGCTATTGTAACTGTATAAGTGATATAATTAAAAAAAACAAGTGATACCTATAAATAATTAAATAACTTATCGTTATCAGTTATCATTTTAATATTCCTAAACTAAAGGTCGTTTGTGTCAAACTCTAATCAGGAAATGCGATTTGTGAATTATGATAAGAACCACCGTCATTATTATTTAGTTCTCCATTATTTTCCTTTTCTACTTTGATCATTTTCCTTTATAGGTACCTGAGAAAAATCGTATTTCCTAAAGACAAACGGTCATTATTAAGTTTCACGTATTTTCTCTTGTTAACACCACTGGTTATACAATAAGTACAATAACACTCAATACAATGCTTCTACTTATCATTTTCTTTCACCCACTTCTCATAAACTCACACATGCGCAGAATTTATTCAATACAATGGATTCGTAGGCGTGGGAGTGTACAACTCGATCAGTAGAAGGTAGAGCACTATTTCGATCGAGCTCCTGCCGTCCCTGTGGCGCAGAGGATAGCGCGTTGGACTTCTAATCCAAAGGTCGTGGGTTCGATCCCCACCAGGGATGCATACAATTATTTTTGGTTCTTAAAATTTACTATTTCTCGAGCATACCTTCTATTTAGCATGAGCCGAGTAGAAGATAAATACTCAATGTAAATTGTGACTCATTTTGTCTTTTTGTTTATTTTATTTTAAAATTGTTTGGTTCTCTTTCTTATAATTTTTCTAAACTACCTGATTTTAGTGTTCTTTCTTCTTATTACTTAAAGTTATTGCATTTTATCATATTTCTTTGTAAAAAGTTATTAGTAGGCAATAGTAGGTACATCGTTAAAACATTTCAGTGGACAGAGTTTCTCTTCGCTACTTTGTTTTTACGATGGCACTTTATATGAAAATGAAATAATTTTTCATGAGGATATAGGAAGGATAGGACTGAATTTAAAACGCAATGTTAAAAGAATATCGAAATGGCTTTTAAACCACTAGGAAACAAACAATCCAAGAATTTCAATTATTGGTCAATGGCCTTCGCATTCCAATACAAATATTTAAAAAAACAACAATCCTTTCAAAACTGCAGACTGGCTAGTAAAATTAAAAAGTAAAATCTTTTATTTCCAACTTTCGCGCGGGCAAATTCTTGACATTCTTTTTTTAAACCGCATCAGGTTCTTCAACGTCCACACTAGACGGTCCTGTTTACATCCGTTCATTACCGTTCGTTCAGATCGGTCAGTCGGTCAGACGATCGATCGATCGATTTAATGATAAAAGTGTCAGCGATTGGTCTGCGATTCGTTATTTTTAAATCTAATTTACGCTATCGAATTCGAGGTTGTTTATTGTACACAGATCGTTTATGTTAACAGCTAGGAGTTAGTACCTACTACAAAAAAGTTCGATCTTCTTTAATCAATGGCATGTCGATCTAAATTTTTCCGGTCAGCCCGATAAAAGATCGGTAAGTATAAATATTCTGTAAACATTCAAACACGGGTCCTAAAAGAAACTAGAGTTTTCTTGACTTTGTCCGCACAAATTATAGTATACTTACCAGATTTTAAGTTAAATCAAGTTTCATCCAAATCGGATAAGTAGTTTTTGCGTGATGCACGAACAAACAGACACACCAAAATATTAAAAAAAGGTTTCTTTGGAGACAGGGATACCTAAAAACCATATCGTAAGTAATCTTTTTTTGTAAATATCTTCAGACACACTTCTGTTACTTTTTTATAATAAGAAAGTAGACTTCCTTAAAAAAACCTACTTGTTCGGCAAAAATTACTAGTCTAGTAGTAAAGTAAGTAACTTGTTTTTGCCGAACAAGACAGTATAAAATTAATTAAGTAGTACTATTAGTCGCATGTTATATGCATAGGATATCCTATATGCGACACACTTTCATAAATCCTCAATTGTGTTCTCTATAGGGGTGGCCAAAAACTTTCCTACAGCTTTAAATGACCTTTATTAAGCGTGCGGTTTTTGCAATGCAATGTTTACCTTTAGCATAGGGTTTCAGGATGTAATGGCGGAAGTATCAAGTGGTGACAGGTGGACAAGAAACCTGAGACGTAAAAAGTTTCGTAAGGTTGGCACAGTAGGGTGTAACAAAACAACCTAGTAATACTTAAGGGGGTGCTTCAGGCCATCGAAATGAACAACTTTCATTACGGAGCCAACATTGAAAATGCAAAAAAAAAATCCGCTCTACAAAACTGCACGACCGACTCGACTCAAATGTATGGGACAGCTGTTTTTTTTCGCGATTTCGATATTGGTTCCATAGTGAAAATTGTTCAGTTTGATGGTCTGCTCATTCCCATAAAAAATGTCAGCATAATTAAGAAGGACCCTGTATACCTAACCTACGTTGTTATTACAGCATGTTTTATCGAACATTGTTACAATTGCTCGCTTAAATCTCATCTAAACTTTGTTAGCAGTCGTAAAGAATAAATAGGTACTTAAATACTTATATAAAATTAATAGTCGCAAAGTTTCTGGTATAACGATTTTATCTTTAAACTACACACTCAATTGCTCCTTTTAAGTAGTAGTTATACAAATACCTAGTATATGTATACCCACAGACTTAA
Organism: Agonopterix heracliana; assembly: GCA_963693445.1. Lineage (NCBI taxonomy): Eukaryota > Metazoa > Arthropoda > Insecta > Lepidoptera > Depressariidae > Agonopterix > Agonopterix heracliana. Next base: position 20,036,303 of record OY856308.1, on the reverse strand, counting down.
AATAAGAACCAGACGTAATCTCGTCTAATCATGAGTGAAGCACCCATTTCTTTTGTGTGCGTGCTGCCACGCGGTACATAAGGTGACGGGTTGTAGGACCTGCGCCTAGAGCTAGTGCATCTGTGTGAGTGTAGGTCGCTTGTAGAACAAACGAGATTGTATTACCTTGCATGCTTCACGTATTTTTAGGGAAATATTCGGTCCGTATTTCTTTCAAGTCCGTGTTCGTATTTAAAACGAACTGCGGATCAAGGCCAAAGACACAAAAAGTTGGTAAACAATAACTCATCATTATAATAAGACATTCGGCCTCGAGTCAATGTCTTCTATTCATACAATAAGTTACAACCGCTTCTCGTTCAATGGTAAGAATTTTGGATTGGTATTGTTCACAAATAAAAGGCTATTCCTAGCTTTGCTCAGACTAAAATGTCTCAAAGAATCGCACAAACAATTGTCGTTTGTCTCTCAGTTTATTAGTTAGTACGAGTATGAGAAAGGATGTATGGCCTTATACAACGTGTTAATGAATAACTGCAAAACCTCATACACCCTAATTTCATTATTTTGTTAGTTAACATTTAAAGTAATTCGCATTTAAAGTTTTGAGGCAAAAAATGATTTGTTACCATTTCAGCAATGAATGAAATCGCTAACATGCTCATGGATACATTTTAAGAATCTTGTTTTCGCAGTACGTAGAGTAAGAAGAGCGCCCGAGCGGTGGGTTGAGATCGAGTTCAGTAAATTTTAAATTTAACAAACAAGTTATTTAATATTTTGAAAAAAAAAAACTATGTTAAATTTTGATAATTCGGGTCTGCTCTCGATTCTAAACAAACTACTTTCTAGTTTTGTGTTAATTCATTAACACGTTGTATATGTAGGAAGGCCGATATTCAACAGTGAACGATTACAGGCTGATGATGATGATGATAAAGTGAAAAGCCTGATGGATGAACTGTAGCTGCGCGGCGGCGCGGGGCAAAGGGATATTTTCTTTTAGCAGATTCGCTACAGTGACTCGCTGACATAATTTGTAGTACGATTATGAAACTTGTCTATTTTAAAAATCTGCTAAGAAGCAATATCGAATCATAACAGTTGGGCAAATGTGGTTCTTAATTAACTATTTATTAATATTTTTTAAATATTCTTAAATAATTATTAACCAATAGTGATGATGGAGGGAAAGACAGTGAAATCCCTTTAAAACAGCCTAGAAAAGTCGGTAAACACATCAATCTAATATCAATCAGGAAGCTATTAATACCTACGAGTATCTATAGGGATTGGTCTTCATGTGACGTATTTTGGTGTAAATACAATGGACTCTTTTTATAATATTTGCCAGCTTACCTAATCCATTACTGGCCCACTTTAAATATTATGGATTAGCATAAGAATGTTATTTGTTTAAGTGCTTCTTTTGGTCATCTGACGTACGCTATTGTTTACTTATGTTTTGTATGTCTTTAAATAATACGTAAATATATAAGGATTTAAAAAATTACTACTTAAGTATATAGGGTCCAACTTAATATGCTGCCACTTTTTTAAGAGGACGATCAGACCGTCAAACTGAACAACTTTCTTTATGGGACAAAAAGGAAAAATCAACTCTTCCATACAAAACTGCCAACCTACTCGAGCCAAATGTTGGTCCCATAGAGAAATTTGTTCCGTTTGAGGGCCTACTCGTATCATCCTCTTAAACAAGTGTCAGCATATTAAGAAGGACCCTGTATACAATTACCACCTAAAATATTTCGTCTTTCAGTCTTCTAGTACCTATTGTGTTAACTAGTAGTTACCTATATCGTCAGACTGGATTACGTAATACTTGTATGGACTGTGCCTATTTCGAACTCACTTCACGTACCATCTAAGAAAATCAGACTTTGCCTTGACACCCAAGAAAACGAGTACACTCCATCAGTAAATAAAGATTCTGTTCAGTTTTATTCTATTCATAGTTCTACTTATTTACAGTACACAGACACTGTGCACAAACATAAAAAAAAATCGACCTACTAAGTACACTAAATTCTTTGTGAAATTATATTGAATTATTATGTAAGTCTAATTATCAAATGCGATATTTGTAAAAATTTTAAAGAATAACACAAGATAAAGATAAAACAAACTGTAAAGGGGGGCTTCTTACGTCACTTAAGTTTCTTTTTATTTTGATTAACGAATACAATTTCATCGCATTGTTGCATTTACCCCGGTTAACGGTTAGAATATCTTATCAAATAAACGCATAGTTTGTATGCAAGTATGTACAGCACTGCGTTTTCTTAAGGTCAATCGCTCATTGATCTAACCTTCAATTCAGTGAGACTATCAAATAGTAGCTGAAGCAATTTTTAAATTAAATTGCCAATTTGCTACCATGGGGGACATTAGGTCTTTATAAAGTTTCTAGGACATGGAGCCGGGATAAAGAAAAAATACAATCATTTAGCTCGTAATTCAAAAATGTCTACAAAATACAAGCAGTCCACACATGCTTCGTCAATCAAATATACATACATACATATAATCACGCCTGTGTCCCATAGGGGTAGGCAGAGACAGTTGATCGCCATCGGCAACGATCTTGGCACACCTCTTTTGGCATTTACACTGTCATAGGTAAGACGTTTCATACACGCTAGTCGGTATCGGGTACATTTGATCTGTCTGCCAATTTGGTCCACATAGTCTAGGGCGACCCCTTCCAACTTTTCCACTTACACATAAATAATAAAACAGTCAGTAATCAGCACCATTCCTCGTCAGTAACTTAAATAAACTGAGATTTGTAACATGCTCCGTCAACTCACTAAACTGAAATTCACATGCTTCGTTAATAATCAAAACAAAAAATATCTTAAAAGCTCTCCTCATCACGGAATGCTCCCGGCTGCAAATAACCCACCCATCACACTAGCAGTATTTCCGTTGAATGGCTAGGGAAATTTTTTGGACCAGATACTATCTCGAGCGGGGATCGATTCCACTCTCAACAAACCCCTGCCAAGCTACATAGCCTTGGCCCCACCTTCACAGGTACCAGAAGTTTTCACCAATCCGTTCATTATCATTTAGTGATTTATCCGTTACCGTAAATGAGGCGAAATGGGTTTCTTGTATAGTTTTCTTGTGGGCGAAAGGCTAGCAGACTATTAAGACTTTGAAACACGTAATTTTATCCTGAAACCTTCAATATACTACGTGAGCCTCGCCATTGTTGCACGCTTGGAAAGTTTGTTGAAAGTTGTACAAAGTTTCTGAAACTCTGAAAGAGATATTCTCTCTCTTATACTCACTCTATACTAACTTCCTTATGGTCGGTCGTTAGGTTATGTGTGTACATTTGTAATTAATTCGCCCGTAAATCATTTTCTCTACCAATACTCTACATATTGGTAAGAAATAACGTAAAATACCTATAAATTCTCAGATACTTAACAGTTTTTATTTGCTAGGTATTTCCAATGTCAGTAGTAATATTTAATCCAGGTATAAACTTGGCTATCAATTTGCACTTAGTTTTCAAATTACTATAGATTGAAAGTAGTTCAAGATTAGACTTTTGTTTACATTAATAAAACACCTAATCGACCTTAACGACTTATCAGTAAATTGTAGGAAATGCGAACTGATAAACAATCAGTCTGTAATCGGAAGTCAGTAATAGAACAACTTGTGCAAAAAAAAAGAAAAACTAACACTAACACGTAACCAACATGGACGTAAGCGACATAAAATAATATTCATTTTAATACCTATAATCATATTCAAAAGGGTGTACTACAAAATTTTCCTCACAATATTTGTAAACGAAGAAAAACCACCTGTTTATTGATTTAAGGAAAATAGTACTGTCCAGGTATCATTCAGTAACTGACTGTCCATTGTAGAGGTGGTGTCGCTTTCGTCCTCTGATATTGCCATGGTTTGTGCATGTGACTCAAATTGATAGTAATCACCGATATGTCACACTATGTGATTTGATAAGCGCTTTTGTTATTGACCGGAATAGTTACTTTAGTGTTTGTTCAATTGTTTTTGTGAATTACCTAAATTGTGTTTTTTTATAAATTGGATTTGTTCGTGATTCTTTGACTGGTAAGTTTTTTTATGACATAGTCGTAATTGTACTTACGCGAATAAAGCGAACGAATATATTTCTTACAGGGATATTAATATGATCTGCTAGAAAAAAAAATTTGCTTTACGCCTCAAGAGGTCTTTTCCTTTCTATGCTAGGTATTATACCCCACTGCTGGGCAAAGGCCTCCCCTTTTAAGATGTATTTTAAAAAAAAATCAACCGAGGATCAATCATTGTTTACATCCCTACATAACTTATAGATATAGAGTAGAAATTTAGAACGTCTTATACTTATACGTCGATTTAAGGATAGAACATTTCAATTTCTTGTTCATATACTTATGTTTCACAATTATAGGTATTCAACGCGGTAAAAATTGCAAAGAAAAACCAATGTGGAAACCGACATCCTCGACAGTTAATTACCACCTTTGAGTTACTTATAGGCAACCTAATAGGCAATTCGTAAACAATAATGAGAAGGACTATATTAATACAATATATTTAAATCAGCTCTCGATTATCGGCGTATACTCGACTATTACGCAAATATTCGCATGTAAACTTAAATATCGTACATACTTTAGGGCTGCTTCAAACCAAACAATCTATAGAACTTTTACTAACCGACCAACTAAGCAACCAACCACTCGATTCGACCCAAATGTATGAAACAGCTGATTTTTTTATCGCGATTTAAATTTTAGTACCTTCGAGAAAGTTATTGAATTTGTTTGTCTGACGATACCCATAAAGTATCCTAACGCATTTAAGTATACATCCTGCATTTATTGGTACTTTTATGTACTTATCATGGCACACGCTTATTCTACGTTATTAGATCTAGGTATCTCATTGAAATAAGGTATTCTACATGTTGTTAGGGTAAACAGTTGCATTACTTTAAGGGGTGATTTTACCCATGATACTGAACAACTTTCGCAAAAAAAATTCTTCATACAAACGTTTGATCAGAGGATTGCATTTAGCGATTTTTTTTTATTGAATTTCCTATAGGTTTCTTAGGGAAAGTTGATCAGTATCATGGGTACAATCACCCCTTAAAATAGTGCAACTGTTTACCCTAGCACCCTGTATATCCGGACCCCGTGTACGGTATGCATAGATAAATAATGTGGGGTATGACTAATTAATTTTCATGAGTGTGTTTCAGTCATGAAACTCATGAATGAACTGATACGACAAGTACCATTCGGTTCAACTTCCTGTTTTTGTTCTTATCGGTGTAGGTGGGTGGGTTCCACCTACTCATTATTTCTATTTAATTCTTTGCCAATTGGGCTAATTTGAAAAACATTGCCTATTGTCACACTTTGTGGTTCACGGCATAAAAAAACACCCTTTTTCTTTTCATGGGTGTCGTGAAAGGCAATTAAATCATGTCGCATTTATTTTCTGGGTAACTCCATCCCAAAACTATAAATGCTCAAAATTTTACGTAATCCATACTAATATTATATTATAATAAATACGAAACTATCTCTGTCTGTTTGTCTGTGACGTTTTCACGACTAAACCGCTAAGCCAATGCTGATGAAATTCTGCTCAGAGATAGCTTGAACCCTGAGGAAAGACATAGGCGTAAAAATTCCAAGCAGACAAAGTCGCGGGAAACAAAACCTAATATATTTTAAACAAATTCTATTTTTTTAATTCTTTTTTTATTTATGTAGGTACATTGGTGCTTTTAACACTGAGGTTATGTCAGCCCTAATTCTAAAATAAAAAATTCTGACCACATCAAATCCCGGAATACTGAGTTTAGTAGGCTACCTACGTTTATTATTATGATTGTACTAGTGTTTTCCCGCGACTTCGTCCGCACAAATTATATCTTACCAGATTTTAAGTCAGATCATAAGCTATCAAACAAAAAAAGTTTCATCAAAATCGGTTCAGTAGTTTATGCGTGATGCGCGAACAAACAAACAAACAAATAAACAAACAAACAAACACACAAACAAACAGACAGACAAAATTTCTAAAAAAGGTTGATTTCGAGTCAGGGATACCTAAAAACCATCGTAATCTTTTTTTTGTAAATATCTTCAATGTACAGACACACTTCAGTTACAGTTTTATAATAGTTAAGATTAGGTACGTATAGATATTAATTGCTTTTTCAATGACGAAATTTATACCAGAAAATGTTTGAAATATTGTCATATCCCGTGAGAAAAAAGAAGTCAGTGGGTGGCAGTGATAGCGTGCCGGGCGGTCTTGCTTGGCTCCTATTACCTAAGTTACTGTTCCAACAACTTTATTTTCATATACGCCCACTTACAAATCCTTCCATAAAATAACTTAGTTTATCATACACATTATATTTATGTTATGATGGGCAGATAGATAACATTATAATAATAGAGTCATGTGGATGGAATAAGGCTTTTCTCGTTCATATGCTTGGTTGTGATGGAAGATCCCTTTAGCAATTGTGAATAAATCTATAGTACTCTTAGATATTCCATGTCTATAGTACAATTTTTTACGCAGAAACCACGCACTGGATGAACTAGTTATGATTAAATGCTTTGATAAAGTTATATGTCAAGAAAGTCAAGATTGACAGTCTAAGATCCGAAAACGTCGAAAAAAATTGTAACCAGAACTGGTTCCTAAACCCTATACATATACACGCACACATACAGAATTTGTATGGCACACCAACCTATGAAACTTAGCCCCTTTTATTTTATACGGTAAAACAGTGAGGCTCATTCTAGACATCTACTTTTTCTAAGATTAAATGATTTTTTTTGCGTTTCCTGAGGTTGGCTCTATAGTGAAAGATGTTCAGTTTGATGGTCTGAATTCACCGTTGCAGTATTTACCTGGCTAATTACACTCTGTATAATATAATTATTAACAATTGTCTAGCTTTAACAGGTAACCGTTTGAGAAACCTATTATTTCATAATCCATATACACGTTCGTGGGCAGTGCAAATCTTGAAATGTCACTGGAAATTCCCATACAAATTCACACGACTGTCAAAACCGTACTGACAATACTCAGCCTAAATGACATCGAAGATTGTGACAGTACGGTTATAGCCATAGTACGGTAATGGCCGTACTGCCACTGCTATTACTGAATAGTATTAACATCAGTGACAGTACGGTTATTGCAGTAGTACGGTAATGGCCGTACTGCCACTGCTATACTGAATAATATTAACATCAGTGACAGTACGGTTATAGCTGTACGGTACTGGCCGTAATATCACAGATTTCAATGCATTTACATTAATGTTAGTGACAGTACGGTTATAGCATAATTAACAAATTACCAAAAGAATCACTATAACAGTATTAGTCTCTAAATAAATCTCTAAATCTATTCAATAAAAGACGTTTAATTATAGTTATTTTTATTGAAAATAAGTACGGTAATATTATCACGAACTTAAGTATTTTGAGTTTAATGAAACGTGAAACGTGGATGTTCTGAGGTTTCAGAATATCTCTGACTACCTCGGGGAATATAGTCATGAGCGTATGCTACGCTAGGCTATGCCTTAGATAGGTGATTGGTCTTCGCAGCGAAATCATCATCCATCATAAAATGGATCTTCTTCAGGACTTCAGCACTAGATCATCTGGTCATTGGCGTGATGCTTGTCTTCTCTTTTCGCAATCGAGGCATTTAAAGAGAAAAAATAACATTGAGCACAAGCACAACATAAACCATAATACCATTTTTCCTATGGGTGTCGTACGAGATAGGGATAGATACGAAAGATAAGGTTTCTTATGCGTGATCGAAGAAATTGATTATGCCTAATATGTAGGTATTGTATGAATAACCCATTATTCGAAAAATTATCACAACGATTTTTGTTTTAATATCTTACCAAATTTTACTTTGCGATACAAAATAGTTAGGTAGGTACGATATTGCGTTATCAGGTACATATTTTTGTCACAAAAATTTTTGTTACTGCAATTTACTACGTTTTATAACGTTGTCCATGCAAATTTATGAATATAATATGTGTATTATCAATTAAGATTATCACAGGTCACTTTTACTGCGAAAGTAATCCGCATAAACAAGCGCACACGCTCCCTGCGACGATATGCCGTTCATACAAAAACGACGGTCAAAACCGTACTGTCAGTGTGTGCACTATTGATTTTGCGAGTGTGAGGCCCCAAAAAAAAGGTTTCTACAACGCTTAATTTTGGCAGTAGTGCAGTGGAATGCCTACACAGAATGGCAGTAGGCGTGGTTTACCCGGTAATCGTATGAAAAACAGTCTGTTATGACCGTAGTGTTTTTTAATGGAGCTTGAATACGAACGGTTTATACCGTACTGTCAATTTTCACAATCCATTTTTACGGTAATAGCCGTCACTGCCCACGAACGTGTTAAATTCATTCATAATAGGTATGACAATCAGATGACTCATACAAGACGATGATTAAGTTATTGTAGACTTGCATGGCAGTGACAACGAGTTGCCAATCGTCGAGGTCTTCTACGGATTATGTTCTTAAGGGTATATTATTCGGAGCGTGCTCCATACAAACGTAACGTTTTGTCTGCCACGAGGCTCCACAATCCTCAGTCTCTTCTTGTTCTTGACCAAAAACAATCCCTGAGATTGGGATAGATAATAAACTACTTGACACTGGCGGAAATGCAGTGCTGACGCACAAGCAAGAGTCCATTAATTATAATTAAAAAAAAAGTAATATCATGGGATTTATACATATACAAAAAAGAAGTACGTAGGCAATGCCATAATCTTTAGCATTATTCCAGCAGAATAAAAGTTGAAATAACCGAATATCAAGGATTGGCATTTAGTAGCAAAATTCAATGCAACCAGTTTCTGCAACAGAATCACAATACTTTCGTGATTCGAATGTCCATGTAAAAGCTTCATAAAAAAGTGCGGTTGATTGCCAATTTGCACAGTTTCTAAAAGTGCGACTTTCTAAAAATTCTTAACGCTTACATGCTTGTTAGGCTTGGTCTACAATCATTCAATTGAGGCGAAACTAACGAGGAAACTTGCCGAGGATTGACAGTGACGTATCTTTCAACTTCACTTACAATTACCTGCAATGCAACCTTGTGTTGCCTTGAACTTCAAGGTATTATGACGCATAAAGGTGGTTCTGTTGTAAAACTGGTTGCGTTGAGGATTATGACCAATTCTGTATCATTTATATCTCACTGCATTAACCTTGCACAAAAAATGAGAAACGAAACGAACCAGATAAAACCCAGGCCCTGTACCCGGACTTTCGATTTTCGATATATCGAGACTGTTTCGGCCCGAACTTAATTTTAATAGAGTTGACATTTAAACGAAAATGTTTACGCAATTGCGGATGTTCGAATTTCCGGGTGGCACCTGGCCAAGGGCGGATTGGTCGATGCAAGCAAATGGTCAACTTGCTTTTAAATAATTTTCAAGCTGCCTGTGCATACCTAACCTAGACAATAATATCTGACTTGGTTTCAAAAATGGGTAGTTCTTCTTAATAATTATATTTAAAAAAAATCTGCTGTCCAATAAAAAACTACAAACAAAATTCGAGTGAAATGTATGGAACAGCAAATTTTTTTTCGCGATTTCGATATTGGTCACATAGAGAAAGTTGTTTAGTTTGATGGTCTGATCATCCCCTTTAAAATAGTTGAAACTGACAAAACTGACGAGAATGCGTTAGTGTAGACATCGATTAAAAGTAATAAAAGCGAAATATGATATTTGCGTGAGACTTGCAAGTAACGGTTCACATAACATAGAATCCAGTACATATTTCGAATTCTTCAAAAACATTACAACTTGCGTGAATCGAAATAAAACGTGGAAACAAACAATTAACTATAGATCAACATAACAGCATAGGAAACGATGTTTCGTTTCTTGCTGACGGTTGCATGCAATTGACACCGGAAAGTGGACTCTGAGACACCGGGATAACGCTTAGTTGATTGCAGGAAATATTAGGTAGGATCTAACTGCTATACGCGTTTGCTAAGAATAAAACGAATAAAAGTCTAGCGTAGTTAACGAATTGGTAAATTAATTGATCTAATAGGTAGTGAATATTGGATACTAGTACTGGGTCGAACTTACCTTCGGAGGTAGCTAAGATATGTAACTAAGCTAAGCTAAGCTGAGCTACGTAGCCAAGCTCTAGCATAGCTTCGGTGGACGCGAGTACATATTTGCATTGCTTCGCTACGCATCCTCGCATATCTTAGCTACATCGCACATATCTGCTGGATAGCTAGCATAAGACCCTCGAGATGCCTGGAATGCGATTTTTGATGCCCAATTCCCGCGTAGGGGTAACAGGAAGAGAAGAAGACACGTTCAAATCAGCAGTAGAAAATGTCAAAATTACCATTGCCATTAGACATCTTTCTACTACTGATTTGAACGTGTGACTTTCAATGTCGCCTTCCAGAAGAGATTAGCCATCGACTCATAACCACTTTACGCAAAACATGCAAGGAACAACTTTAACCATTCACATGCTCAACTCAATCCACATACTCATCTTACACCAGTGGTCACTGGTCACACAAAGGCCTGACCTAAGGTAGCGAGAACTAGAGAGATAGTGCTTGTTTCAAACAATCCACCATTGTTGTTATTTAGCGAGCGTGACGTGTGGCGTGGCGTATGCTGCTCGACGTAATTAAATTACTTACTAGTTCAATGTTATAATAAGTATAACATGTGTGAGCAAAAATAGAATGGATAATTGGCGTAGTGGTACATCAGTGGAAACGATTAGTGCATTCACACACGATGACGCATTGACGCAGCGGCAGACGTCAGTCCGTCATTTGCGAAGCAAGGAGTTGTATGAAACCGCACGTAGAAGCACACACGGTGAGGCATTGACGCACCGGGTGTGGTTCTATGAACTGACATCTGCCGCTCCGTCAGTGCGTCATCGTGTGTGAACGCACTTACCGAAGTTATGCAACGTCAGGTCGGTCAGTCTTTGGATGGGTGCCGGTTTAGCGGTGATAGATAGTTTCATCTCGAGCATCCGCGTGCTTCAGAAGGCAATGGCAATGTTACTATTACTTAAGCCAGGTCAGAGGCCTATCAAGGCGATTTGAAAATTCTCTGACAGCAAGCGTTGACCACTAACATGCCTCCACTAATCCGCAATCTGGGTGGTGGAGTATGGCCCACTCCCTCTCACCATTGTTCGTGAGAGGCCTACTTTGCCCCGCAGGCGCAGTGGGTCCTACAGGCTATATCTTAACTTTTTAAAGTATAAGCACAGATTATTAATAGTTCTACACCGTAAACTATCTCCCAATTATGCGCGATTTTTGAATTTCGAACTTTGCGCTTCAGGAACGACGAACTAAAATGCGCCTTATGTCAATCGGCGACAGCCTGTATCGCGTGCGATACGCGGCGCCGTAGGTACTTATCGAAACCGTGTGAGGTGACGGGTACTGATGTAAGCTAGTTAGTAGAGCGTGCGTCCGAGTTCGAATCTGCACGGAGGACATGAATAGTATAATGAGTTTTTTAAACTTATGTACGTAATACGCTCTCAAACGCTGAAGGAAAACATCGTGAGGAAACCTGGATACTCTGAAGTAGGTATTCTGATGCGTATGGTGTCCGTAATCCGCATTAACGTGTGGTGGACTGACGCCCATACATAACGTGTAATCTTAGAAAAAGTATATGTCTAGAATGAGCCTCACTGTTTTACCGTATAAAACAAAAGGGGCTAAGTTTCATAGGTTGGTGTGCGTGAGGCGCCATACTAATTCTGTATGTGTGCGTGTATATGTATAGGGTTTAGGAACCAGTCCTGGTTCCAATTTTTTTCGACGCTTTCGTATCTTCGACTGTCAATCTAGACATATACTTTATCAAAGCGTGTAATATCATTATTTGATAATATTTTAAAAACAACAGCTTAGAAACAAATCAAATGAAAACAAACTGTTCACTTTAGCTTACTGATACACATTCACATTGCGAGTTTTTTACAAGGATGTAAGCAAAAAATAACATATTACGACAAAAAGGTTTATCCGTCTGTCACCGTCACACAACGCTGGTTTCCTAATAAATATAGTATAAAAAATAAAACTTAACAAAGTAGTAGGTACAATTAACAATGTAATCCGTGGTATTAATAAACCTTTTTTTTTTAGCTTTTATGTTTTTATTCGACTTTTAAGTAAAAAACTGATCTCTTTGGATGAATACTTTTTGGCAAATTTCTCTAAAAAAAAAATCGCCATTAGAAATTAGAAAAAAGTAACTAAGTAAGTATATTTTTCTTAATACCTACATTAAAAGCTTTTTGAATTATTTTTTTACATTCCTTGCCAGTGTTTTTATAACACACTAGTGTTTTCCCGCGACTCTGTCCGCACAAATTATATACCAGATTTTAAGTCAGATCATAAGCTATCAAACAAAAAAAGCTTCATCAAAATAGGTTCAGTAGTTTTTGCGTGATGCGCGAACAAACAAACAAACAAACAAACACACAAACAAACAGACAGACAAAATTTCTAAAAAAGGTTGATTTCGAGTCAGGGATACGTAAAAACGTAATCGTAAACTTTTTTTTGTAAATATCTTCAATGTACAGACACACTTCAGTTACAGTTTTATAATAGTTTAGATTAGATTACAACAGTTAAGACTAGAGTTTACCCGCGACTTCAACCGCACTATTTTATATGCTTACCAGATTTTAACTCAAATCATAAAGCTATCAAACAAACATAGTATCATCAAAATCGGTTCCATAATTTTTGCGTGATGCTGTTACAATTAAACATACAAACGGACAACAATTCTAAAAAAGGTTGATTTGGAGTCAGGGACAGCACCTGAAAACCTTATCTTAATTTTTTTCTTGGTAATATCTTCAACGTAAAGACACTTCTGTTAGGTACAGTTTTATAATAGTGTAGATCGATTATAGATTTTCCCAATTTGTAATCTTTTTAAAAATTGTGACCATGAACTTGAAAGCCATAGAGGTAAGTACATCTATCATAGAGGTAGGAATAGAGGAACATACCGCTGAGAGAGCGAGATGTACCTAGCGGCACCACTGTATAATAGAAAGAGATACGTGACGCTAAGCAATAGAACCGTTTTTTAGTCACTAATCAATTTTTACAATTCGGTTTCCGTGAATAATTGGGAATCTAAAGTGAAATCGTAGATAATTTTGTGAAATATACTGACACTATACTTCATTAATTTATCCACGATTTTACGTTAGACTCAGAATTATAGACAGTATTCGAATTTTTGTCTGCGAATAGTCTCCAAAAAACATCCAAAAACTGTTTCATTTGACAACTCATGTCACTGCCTCTATTCCTGTAAGGTATAATAACTTTATTATATTATGGTACTTATACTCTAAGTTGAAAGCCTTTTTAAACTAATATTTTTTCTAATCCACGTGACAATGATTACTGGCCTGGCCATACCCTTTGTGTAGGCGCGTGAAGATAGAGCGCACGCGCTTCTATCCGGTCACGATCTATCGTGATGTAGATCTTTTTTTTTGCCTTGAAACATGATTCTTGTTGCGTAAGGTTTTGTTAAGAAAGTACTAGAATATCACAAATACCCCGTCCGTCCGTCGTATTCGTATCGTATAAATAATTTATTCTTATTGTCACATAATACCTATTTATGAACGCGTAAAAGATCGACGACACATTTCGTGTAGTATTCACTGAACAGTGACTTCTTAGTTACAAAAGTATTAATATAAATATCACAAATTATGATTTTATTTGGCGAGATGGACGGACATGTGGACATGTTTTGTACTTTTCGTGTTTATCTATTCCTAAGAAAAAGTCTATACTGTCTAGAGTAAGCCTCACGCTTCTACCATATAAAACAAAAGGGGCTGTTGAGGACGGTATTAAACAGACAACGAAAAGCATTAAAATGAAAACACGTCTTTTCGTGACAAAAATCTGTATAGGTAACACAAAAGAACAAAATAATATCAAAAACAAAACAGTCAAAAATAAACGCATTCCAAAATATATAAAAAATATAAATAAATACAAAAAGAGGTTTGCTGTCGCCAATAGGGGCCAACTTTCTTGGGTTGGTGTGCGTGAGGCGTCATACAAATTATGTTTGTGTGCGTGTATGTGGATAAGGTTTAGAGGCCAGTACTGGTTGCAATTTTTTTCGACGCTTTCATAGCTTCGACTGTCTGTCTTGACATATCACTTATCCCTAAATTCTTAAGGTTGTACCAACAAAATTAATTTTTACGTTTTAATTCGTTTGATGGTTTTCCTAGCTTTCGAAACGAAACCAAAAAAATCACTCATCTAACTTCTAGTTAATTTTAAAAAGCTACTAGAGAAAGGGTCATCATGTTAAATGCCTCTTAAGTATCCCCTCAAAAAGGGGGCCGTCAAAAGTCACACTCAATTTAACAAAAAAACATCTAGAGAACACGAATCTTCAACTTTTACTGCAATTTATACACCTAAGTACCTATCCAGTGATATTATTTGACTTGAAACGCTACACTGGCGGCCGTGTGAAACTGTCTAACTGATCCATCGGAGCGAAACATTGGTGTAAACTTATCTGGTATTACAGTGTAATGGAATAGTTTTCTTTTCACGTAGTTCTGAGTTGTGGGTAGTAATTTTGTAACACCTTGCTAGAGTTTGTTTTTCTTGGAGTACTATTTAAACCGAGTTCACGTGTCTCCGGTTTGCAAAAACATTCGCTGACACGAATAGGTAGGTAGGTACTATAGCATCCTAATTAGATTAGTTACCTTTCTGTGACACGGATGCTAGCCACAGCTATAGCGATGCCATAGCAATCGCTGTCACATAATATACCACCGTGCGCTGAGGGTGCAATATGACAGCTGCTACAGCAGTCGACTAGAGGTCTACCAGAATCAGATGGCAAATAAGGAAATACAATTTTAGAGCAAACAACACTGGGGTATTTGGATTAGGGCCCTTTACACACTGCGACTGTTTGCAGCGATTCTGCATCGATTCAGTCGTGATCGATGCAAACGCGATACAGCATCGATGCAAACGCTAAACAGTCACGA
Organism: Agonopterix heracliana; assembly: GCA_963693445.1. Classification (NCBI taxonomy): domain Eukaryota; kingdom Metazoa; phylum Arthropoda; class Insecta; order Lepidoptera; family Depressariidae; genus Agonopterix; species Agonopterix heracliana. Next base: position 20,021,084 of record OY856308.1, on the reverse strand, counting down.
TGCAAAACGTTCGTAATATTTGGTCAGTCATTCATCGACAGCCTTTGTCGCAATCGCAATGTACACGCGCGTTGCGTCTGAACCAACGGCCTGTGCATCGCTGCAATCCCGCATTTGAATCTATACAAACGCTTGTTAATTGCTTGTGTAGAGAAGCAGTCACGCGATTGACAAACGCGCGATTTTATAACTGCAAAGTCATCGCTTGTAAAGGGCCTACTTTGACTAAACAGATGACAGTTTTGTGCCTTTTTTATGCCATGAGATTCTGGTTACCTATACCATAGCAATCGCTGTCACATTCTAACATGCGCTGATGATGTAGAGGATATAACAGAGGCTGTATGTAGTTTTTCATCATGAAGCTTAGCTACACAGTCTGGCTAAAATAAATTAATCTCTATTTTTTAATAAATCTAAAGATAAAAATCTATTTGCGTTGACGACTACACAATTTGTTTAAAAATAGCTTCCAAATGTAATTCGTAGTAAAAGTAAAAATAGTAGAATGTTTACTATCAAATGATAGCACCAGGCATCACAAATCATAGTTATTACTATTTTTACGACTGTTATGGCTATAGAAATGATTGATAGACAGAAAATGACATTTGTACCATGTCGTAATAATTTATTTAAATGCTGTATAATTGTCATAATGTTGTTGTATAGGTAGACTTACTTGATTGTTACTTTACAAAAAAAAAACGTTTAGACAAAGGAAGGTACATTTAAATAATTACTTTATAAACAGTGTTTGTTTACCCAATGAATGCGAAGTAAACATAACCAAGTTTTTTGTCCGAAAATTAATTTTATTTAAGTAATTTAAGTAATTTTAAAACTTGCTTGCTTATCGAATTAAATCAATTCTACAATTTCCGTTTTCTGTTCGGATGGAAAGTCGAAATTGGTCCTTCATTTCTCTGGGTGTATGGTCAAATACTATGCCAGAACTACCAAATTATACCTATAGGTACCTTTTAAACTAAGTACTCCATCCTGAAACCCTTACACATGTTTCAGTAGATACTAAATAGAAAATGCTATCTCCCCCCGCCAAACCCTTCATCTCGTGACTACAGTATTTTTCCTAGTTAATTAATCAACCGAAGATAATTGTTATCTTATCTCAAACGCAACCTTACACACTTTATTATTACATTTAACTTTTAACTTATTGTTCGTAGTGAGCCGACGTGCGCACGCGGCGGTGCAAATTGACTCGGCTTCTCAGTGACGTCATGATGGGAGGAAGGGAATTGTTCCTGCTGGCAATCCTTGGGCTGGCTGTCGGACAGGGGCCGGAAAAACGTAAGTTTATTTCATCGTTTACGTATCATATCAAATCAATGATTATTTATGATATCATACAATGCCTGGAAGAGCTACTGGTTCATGAAGGAACTGATAAAGGGCGACCTTACACACTATCACTCAAGAGTAAACTCATCGACATGTGTAATGCCCATCCTAAGTTTAACTTATGGTGCTGAAACTTGGTCATTAAGGCGTATCTGCCCTGGACCACGACTCTCCATACTAATCGATGCGAACGAGCGCGTGGCTCCGGTCAGAATTTAGCTGTTTTCTTTGAAAAATTAGAAGATTTTTTATTAATTTCTAAAAATAAGAAAACCATATCATTCTAAATAGTATTGTGAACAATATTGTAAATTTTCATTTTCTTCCGATTCAAAATGTAAGAGTAAAATGGTTACAACTGGAAAAAAAGGGGTGACTTTAGAGTCCTATTTTCTTCGGTTTTATTCATTAAAATAGATTTCTAGAAAAACCACATCACTTCTCATATCCTGTAGATGGTCCAGTTGATTTTTCAGCTCAAACAGTGCCATAGTTAATGAATAAAATGGTTACAAAGTTACCCAAAACCGGCAGGTAGCCCCTTAACGAAGGGTCAAAAGTACACACTCTGTAGGTTTGTCAAATGAGCTATGGACCTGTAGTATACTTACTATTGCGTAACACAACACTGCGCTCCAAAACTCAAATAGCTGACATTAGGGTAGGGTAAAAGTCGGAAAACATAAACCGGGACTGGGCATCGGGAATGTTTGCAGAATGCTCACATACTCGTAGCATCAATTGTCACTCAATTGACCCTTACGACGGGAGCCGTGGTCTTTGAGCAATTATGCAGGCAGACCCCAGAAAAGGTGATGGGACGAGCTAGATGCCTACTGAACTGCGTAGCGGGATGTAGCACCAAATAGAGATGTGGGCGAGTTTAAGGGAGACAAGAGCAATGATCGTATCACAATGGTAAAGTGGAGATGGACGAAAAAGGGTAGAAGGACTAGAATGGAAGACGTCCGGTGGACAAAGGAAGGAGCACGTACACGTTGCTCAGCCGACAGTGTAAGGGTTGCATAAATGGGTTAAGCACAGGACCGTGAGGGATAGCACAATGAAAAGGAGGCATATGCCCAGCCAGTGGGTTGATGTGTTGCTGATTTGATTAATGAAAGCAATTTGACATAATGAATTATGAAACGTTTCTGCTGGATGAGGGGTGGCTAAGGAAAGAGTATTTTGGCGCATTGTGAGATGCCTTATGCCTATGTTCAGCAATGGACGATAACAAAATGATGTACATCTATTTTAGATACTTAGATACCTAGATTTTAGAAGGTGTGTAACAAAAAAATTTGATAAGTATCTATGTATATTATTATGCAACACATTACTTCACATGATTAAAGTAAGAAATATACACACGCACAACATAATGATTGAAATTGAATATTCTCGTATAAAATGCGTAAATTTTACGATAGTTTGAGCTATTTTATTTTGCCGTTATTTAAAATAACGAGTTTATAAAAACAATAAGCATTAGCTTGGTTATGCGAGGAAACTTGTAAAATTCTAATTGATAACCGAGCAAGGTTTTTAACAATCTGAATTTTTTTTACAACTTGACTTGACTTATTTTAAAACTAGCATAGGTAATCAAAATTAATCGCTCTTTTTATTTTGCTAATACCTATGTTGTAGGATCATGATCAATCAATCAACTTTCAGCGATGTCTAAAAAACTGTTGGCTTACGAATTTCCTCATCAGATTATGAGTAAATAAAATACAAAGCATGCTAGATAATAAGGTAATAAAATCCGTACCATAAAAACTTATCTTTTCATCACAACTACAGTTCGTTCCACCAAAGTCATGCAAAACAACCAATTTTCATTCTTATCACGTGGCTGTAAGGATTCTGCCAGAAGACATGATATGCTGGAATTTATCAGTGATGTATCATGGAGCATAAAAAGCAAAATGTAGGTTGAATTAAATTCCCACGCATCTTTCATACAAAAATTACTTACTCATTGACTTCCCATTTCCGCTCTTCTATTGTTTTTATTATCAATTAGATGTCGTGAGATGTGTATTACGTATGTTAGTATAGAAAGAAAAAAAATTTTTTTGATATAAAAATAACATAAAATATTTGGTTATTTTTTATATTTAGTTTTTCCCGCACTCGACCCATGAATGCTTATATGTAAGTGGGTGCTCAAACCATCAAACTAAAAACATCCACTATAGTTTTTTTTTATTCTTTTTTTATTTATGTTGGGGTTTTTAAGAGGCTATGTGAAAAAAATAGGATTCTTCAAAGCATCAGATATCATGAAGTACTAACAGTAGGAAGATGATTTGTGGATATGTGTAAATTGAACATATTATTGATGTTTTGATAAGAGCCAAAACACGATTAAGACATATTTTCTCGATAGAAAAACAAGCCAAAGTAGCCTCCGTTTTTATCTATAAACGCTTGGAACGGATAAACGGTGAATGATGGAAACACGAGACATGATTTAAAAAAAAGAGTTTGATATTTTGTAAATTTTGATTAGAGCAGAATTGAACTTAATTAATTAGTACAATCACAATAAAATAAAGTTTGTTTTTGCGCTTGCGTTGCGCGCGCGCGCGCGCCGCCCTATCTCTTTCTCTCGCATCAGGCAGTAAATAAGCTATCACACGCCAATTTCGCTTCAATTATTTTTCGACATAGGCCCTTAACACTGAGGTTATGTCAGCCCTCCACTATAGTTGAAGGTACTCTTATGCATTATGTGATTACGGGACCTACATTGAAATTGCAAATAAAAATATTATAATGTTGTCCCATAGAAAACGTATTGTATGTATGGAATAGCGAATATTTATTTGTGATTTCAATTTTGATCCCATATTGAGAGTTACTCTGTTTGATGATCTGAAGCACGTCAGGTATGTAAGCATTTAAGACACCCTGTAGGTATAATACAGTGTTTCAAGTATTTAAAACCAACTTACTTCGTTTTAAGGTTTGCCTGCGTATTTCAGAGTAGGTCGACAGGTGTGTAACGCGATAGTTAACACTTATCGGTTCATAATGGGGACAACATTGTTTACCTTCATACTGTAGTTAACTGGCATTTTAGGGCCAAAATGGTTCCATGCTGAGTTTATTACGTTAATAGTGTTATAGGGTTATAAACGGTATACGGAAAGCCTTAGGAAATTTAGACACCTAATTTGTATTTAAGTTGTAATAAAAAAATAGTGGTGGAACGATCTGGAATATCCTATTCTGTACTGTGGGCTCGGTGGCGTAATAACAACACTGGCTTTTCGGTGAAAACTTCTTGAGGAAACCTACATGCTTCAATTTCAAGGCTTGTATTGTACCCACTGTCCATTACAAGTGGCGACGGGCTCACTCCCCATCTTAGATCAAAATAAAATTAATGGATAGGCCTAAAACGCGGTAAGTTGAAGCAAACTACTGGTGCACTTGGTCCATACAAACTAGCGCCATTATCTGTCAAATCTAGGGCACTTGGTGGCACTTGCATACAAATTTGAAATAAACCTTTCATTTGTTTTGCCTCATTTTTCTGGTTTGAAATGTTCGCGTAAGGCCTATCCATTCATTTTATTTTGATCGAAGCTCCCCATCACACTGGACAGAATTTCGGTACTACTGATACTTTTGAAGCGTGGATATTCTGAAGTTTCAAAATACTCTGACTACCCCCTCGGGGAATATAGTCTTGAGTATATGCAATGCTATGTAGGTACTCTTGCTGATGAGAATACCTACTCAAAATACCAAATAAAATAAAATCTCAAACATTCCCGTCAAAATTAATCTCAAAGTAATTTCGAATGAATATCAATATGTTATACCAGAATCTCATCATGAGAACAAAGTATGATGCCTATCGTGGCACTCCAATTTGTAGTCATTGTTCCATAGAAATGCTAACTCATAGTTTAGTACCGTTCTACTCGACCAATAACGGCTCATGATTGCTGTCTTCGAAACGTATACAAATTAGTTGAATTAATTTCTATCGCAGGAAGATATTGACATTTTCGTATACGAGTTATAAATTGTAATGTAATGCACAGATGCAGTTAGAAATAATACACTGTCTGTAGTATCTAGGTATATTAATATATTCCTTAGCCACTACCCAACAAACAACTTAGTCGTATATACAGTGTCCTTCTTAATATGCTGACACTTTTTTAAGGGGATGATCAGACCATTAACCTGAACAACTTTGTCTATGGGACTAACATCAAAATGCTAAAAAAAATCTGCTGTTCCATTGGATACATTAGGCTCGAGTAGGTTTGCAGTTTTGTATGGAACAGCTGTATTTTTTTTCGCTATTTCGATGTTTGTGCCATAGAGAAAGTTCTTTAGTTTCAGTCAAGTGTCGTTTATAAGACTATTCGGTTCTATAAAAGTTATATTACAGACATTTTTGTTAATCTTCGTCGTGGTGCATTGCGTCTATTCTATTGCATCGAATGGAGGGATACCGCGTTGGATAGAGATGTATGGAAGAGTTTAGGGGAGGAAAAAATGGTTTTTCTATTCGACGGCAGCGGTTCTTGAAAGGAGGGTACCTACAGACGGAAGGAAGGGACTTTATAATTGGACTTAGTTTTGCAAAAAAGATCCAACCAACTATGAAGTACATAGTGGGTTGGATTTGCTTATTAGACTTAATTTTGCAAGATTCCGAGGCCTAGCATAATGCGCGCGACAATGTTATCCCGCGCGTTTTCTCTCTTTTTGTTACTCACGAAGCTTAGAGTAAAGCATGCATCCAAGGGTAGATGTTGTTTTCGTACACCTATCACTTTTCGCTGAAGGAAAATATTGTGAGGAAAATGCTTATTTCGGGACGGGCTCAAACCAACACACGACAGGAACTATTATATATCTGACCAACCCTGCAAGGAATGTAGACGTAAGCATGCTTAATGCTTAATATGCAATTTTGTAAGAGGTGCATCTAGCTAGAGAAAGTCAATAAAATCAAACAATCTAGGAAGACACCGTCACTACCTTTGCCCACAGTCGGTCAATCGATTAATTTTGCTCCAATACCTATTGGTACCTATAGATACTACTATACTATACTATACTATATTTTAAAAAAATGGCTGCCATCTTGGGTATGTGATTATTTTGCCAATGTCGAGTTTTTATAGCAAAAGTGCTTGACGTTGTACGGTTATATTGATATTTTGGTGACTTCAAGGGTTGTTCTTAAAAAAGAACAATATCCTGAGCCACCACTGGAGTTCCACTGTGGATCGGGGATGGGGCAACCGACGCGCACGTGACCACCCAATAGCAGACCCACAGAGCAACTCCTATAGATACTACAATATATAGACTAGTTTGTTACATAGGACGTAATCCCACGCTCACTCTGCTTATATCCAGCTTAGAAACCTTGACCAGGAAAACCTATGATTAATGCAAAACAAGCAAGTTTGCGTAATTTAATAGTGTACCTATACTTAGGTACTTAAAGTATAATTGAAGCATTTTATTCCTCGCACATAAACATGGATAATACTTCACTACATCGTCCACTATCTCACAATTTTTTTAAAGAATATTGCACTTTTTCTGAAAATTACTCTAGACGTGTTTTCAGCAATAAAAGGGTATTAAAAATTGTGTAAACAAAATATGATTTTTAAACTATTGACAGTGACTTGTTGAAAAAGAGCATTTGGGTGTTTCATACCGTGGTGCAAACCGCACACGCGGTTTGAAACGCCTAACCATGGCGAATAATAACCACTAACTGCAGCGTAGTGGCCGTTTGCCCGCAACCCTTCGCCTTCTTAGCATAGCATAGCATATGCTCACGACTATATTCCCCGAGGGGGTAGTCAGAGATATTCTGAAATCTCGGAACATTCACGTTTCACCAGTAGTACCGAAACTCTGTCCAGTGTGACAGGGGGTGAGCCCGTCGCCACTTATAATGGACAGTGGGGATACATGCCTCGAAATTGAAGCACGCAGGTTTCCTCACGATGTTTTCCTTCACCGAAAAGCCAGTGGTGTAACAAATCGTACATAAATTCCGAAAAACTCATTGGTACGAGTCGGCTTGGACGGGGATCGAACCATCGCCTCCTGCACGGCAGGCAAGGTTACTCGCCACATGGACCACCACGGTTTCGCCTTCTTTACTGAAAATATTGAAAGAAATACCTACTTTACGTCCTACCATAAACTATCTAACTTTGTTTTTGACCTAAAGTAATGTCAACAAATAAGTAATAACAACTTCCTTACCAACAAACCGTTAGTCGAAGCGATTACAAATCGATTCCAAATAGTCCGAGCGAATCATCGATCACCGATACTTCAATCGATTCGGCTCGCCGTCGGACTCGGGTCATAGACTGCGAAATTAGAGCGCTAGAAGTACTAGTCTAGAACGGACAATACAAATCGATTCAAAAGACAAGCTTTACTTACAATTAGTACATCAGGGGATGAGCTGCTGTCCCTGTACATGACGACGTACAAGGTGGTACTGGTCACAAAATGTAATTAGTAGGTAATTCGGTATGTCAAGTTTTTTATTGTCTTCATTTTTATATTTTTTACGGATAGAAGACATAATTTTAAGACACCTATTTCATTCTTATTGCGATTCATCAAGTTTATCAATATAAATTAATTTTTTAAATTATTTTGATCTCTAAGTGCAAAAATGGTGGCGAGAAAATAATTCGAACTCCATGAAGAAAAACTATCTACTACTATATTAAAAATTAAAACCTGACTCCTCTTTCTAACTCTATGCTGGAAACAGAAACGGCAACATCAAATGTCAAATTCGAACATTGAGATTTTTTTTTTTTTAATGGCCCGTTATTTTAAGTTGATATTATGTTTACCAAGGAGTTCACAGGTATTCCAGTGACGTCACTGGACGGACCGAAAAACGACGTTATTTTAATAAAAATATCTGTAATCCTTTCATTTTAAAATCTCTGACATAGAAAATATGATTACTGAGACAATTATCTCGAAACGGTTTTCGATTCAGCCCTCCAAAAAAAAACTTGACATACCGAATTGATTACATTTTTCCCAACACTGCTACCTACAACGCCCAATGCCATGATTCGTACCCGTTCAGGGAGCCCTTGGGAAGGTCCCCAAGCAGCAAAACAGATCGTGACTAAATCAATTTTGCCTTAAATATACCTAAACTTCGCATTAACCAAGGCAAGCTTTGCTGAAGTCTGTATTAATAAATTCAAGTTGTCTTAGTTTTCAGAAATACCGACTTAAGGATTAGTTAAGTTAAGTAGTATTAACTTTGCCTTAAGTATGTCCACGCGAAATGCAAACTTAAGCATAAAGTTACTGAAAACAGAATTAACGGAGATATAGTTAAACTTAATAGTGTTTAGAAGTATTACTTAAGTTCTACTTAAGGCAAAATTACCTAAAGTTTGCCTTTAGTCTTCCTAAGGTTATCCAGGTCAAACGGTTGCTATAAGTCGTTCCTTTGAAATTGCAATTTTAGTGGTTGTTTACTTAGCTAATGCTTGTGTCAGTACTATCAGCCTTAAAAGGACGTTTTTAATAAAAAGTAACAAGTTAGTGCTACAATTTGTGTTTATAGAAGTAACATGAGCATAATTATTAAAGTTAAGAAAATTAAGATAGCAGGAAATTTTCTACGTCGCGTAAGAAAATATGTGACCGCAAATTCTATTCATGCCAAAGATTGTGCAGTGAATGTTAATCCGAGTAGTCCGAGTACAGCCGGAGCCAGTGACTCCTTGTTAGATCCTTGTTAACAACGTTCAAAGTTTACAGTCTGTCTATAAAGTCGTGACTTAATAATTGTAGTAGCTTGATTTTGACGTTCTTGCGTGGAGACAGCGCCCAAATTGTTGTCAAGACTTTATAGACAGACTGTATCATGTTTGCCAGCACATCCACCAGGCCCACATCGGTTGATGAAATCATAGAAGACACAAACAGTGAACTTGAATACCTACGTAACTTCAACAAAAGAAGAGCGTGATTCTAATTATAGATTTTTTTTTAAAGTGTGGTCTATCTCCCATAATATACGACAACGTACTCATCAGGAATATGAAACAAAAATAATCACAAAAAAAACCAACAGAATAATACGCAAAATAGTAGATTCATATTCTGTATAAAAGATAAGATAAGATAAGATAAATATTCTTTATTTGCACACCAAAAATACAAAAAAACAACAACAATATAGGTACACGAACAAGAAGGGTAAAAAAGGCGGCCTTATCACTAAAAGTGATTTCTTCCAGACAACCAGTCAACTGTTCAACTGTCTAAAAATGTCAACTGTTTCCTGTTACGGTTCAAAAGACACATTTCTTCAAAAGTAGGAAAGCCGTAACCGGAACGGAACCTTTGCGTACGGAACCCTAAAAAATACAACTCTTTACATGTTTATGTTGTGACTGAGATACATAAAGTAGATACAAATACGTCGCGTTACGTCAAAAGATTCAAGATTTAGAGTGTAGACCTGAGGTTACCTCAGTTTACAATTATTTATGTACATAAATGTCAAATTATAATTATCATTGTCCATAAGTAATACATAAGTAGTACTTACTTACTTTGAATCACTTGTTTTTCTTTAAACACAAAAACGAATTGTTCAATCTTGCATTGGCCTTTTGTTTGCAGAAATCACAACAACAATGACAGATGAGAAGAAAATAAAATATCCGTCGAATCAGTATTTATCAAGTACGAGTTAAGGATGACTTAAATCGACACGGTATTTACTTGTATTATTTGAAGTCACACTTCGGTATAAGTTAAGTATAACATTACTTGAGTAAGTAAGCAATAATTATAAACACATTTAACTGATCCTTTACTATGATTTACCAATACTGTATTGCTTTTACTCATACTTAGCACATGCAATATAGATTTAACGCCATTTTGAATGATCTGCAAATTTGAACATGTTTTTTATTAAGTTCTGTCTTTGTTATTTTAGGCACTCTCTTAATTTTACACAATTTTACATAGTTTTGCGTAACGAAATCAACATTGATATTTAATATTTAATTAAATTACGAAGAAAAAAGAAAAAAAACTGTTTTTGTGGTTGAACTTTTTGAATTTTAAATACAATTACTTTGTAATTTTTGAAGCCCGCCTGTTTTCTAAGAATATTTGTCCATTTCACACGATAAACGAATGTGCGTTTGAATTTTTACTTTACGTGTCGACGAAATAATGCATTATAAAATAATAATAACTATCAGAGCCATTTTGTTTATCATTCATCATAGAATATTAAGTTGGAAAATGTTACCACCATAATTTATCTTTACTGTATCTACGTAAAGTATAATAATATATTATGAAGGTAGGATGAAATTTCAAACCAAAAATTTTTACTTAAGTTTATCTACGAGAAGTCAACTTTCCTTAAGTCGTACCTAAGTTTATCTTAGTTTATCTGTAAAGTAGTATGAAGTCTATCTTAACTCATTCAGTACTCCATATGCCCACTTTTGCCTAACTCTGCCTTCTAGTGTATCTACAAGATATCTTGAGGGACGGATGGTATTACCTAAGTCAATAACCGAGAATTTGGTTATTGAATGAGAGATATCTACAATTCAGACTTAAGGAAAGATTTTGCCGCTTGGGTCACTGGTCCTTTTGACCTACCAGGGTGAGTCGTCGTCACTGGTGTGGTCCCCAAAAGAGAATGTAACTCACTACTTTAGAAGAGTCGGGACTACCATCCTAAAAACTCATATTCATATTCATATTCATTTATTCGCATTCATGTACAATTACAGCTTAGGTGTTACTTATGAGCTAAAGCGGGTACATGAACCCTGAAAGGGCACAGCAATATTAATTAACAATTTAAAAGTCATTACAATAAAGCAAAAGAATTAGTCAATTATTACAATGTCATTGTTAGCGGGTCAGTTATATATCATTCATTTATATTATCGGGATTAGCAAAGGCACAGAAATATTATACAAAATAGTAAAAGTAAAGATAAGATTAATAGAATTTAATTATACAATAATAGCATTTTAGTTATGGCAGCGAATTAACATGTCCTAAATGGCGTTGTTACTAATAAGGTAATAAGGTGGGTATTGGTGGAATATATAATTTATACCTAAGCTCACGCCCTCATCTCATCGGGGGGGGGCAGGCAGAGACCTCTGACCGCAGCATGCTATGATCCTAACACTCCTCGTTAAGTTTATTGGGAGCGTAAAACTCATCGTGACCGATATTATCCAGAATGTATGAAACGTGCGCGAACGTTCAAAGTAATTTATTGGCGACAGTGCACGTTTCATACAATTTTTTTTTGTTAGAGAGTTTCCCTAATAGTCCACAGTAAGGAGTCGTAGTAACGCTGTACCTTTTGCTTTTTGCCTTTTGCCTTTTTTTTGTTTTTTAATAAAAAACGAATCCTTAATCAAGGATGGGATTCTTGTTTTGATTATCATAGTAGCTGTGGAATGAATAGTACCTAGGTACTACGGTGTTATTTCTAACTGAATTGTGCATACATTATAACTCGTATACGAAAATTTCAATATCTTGCTTTGCCATCAAAGAGCATAGTCAAAATCACGCCTCGGTATATAAGAACATTCACATAATAAAAGGTTTTATTCAAAAATACTAGCACTCATCAAAATATGTTGTTTTGTTAATATAATTTAGTTACAACAACTTACCACGTAAAGACCACGTACCACTTACTCCTAAAGTAACTCTTTAATATTCTATGATTTATCCTTGAAAATAAATGCTAACCTCGTGAAGTTATTCGTTATTATTTTTGACGGTAATCTAGTTGAAGTTTGAATACACAATACACAAAACTTAATTCAGGGCAAAAACTAAAACGATTTTAACAACAAAGATAAAAAAAACAATAAATGATACACATAGTACTACTAAATTTGGGCCAACCTTGAGATGATAGATAATAAATAAAAAAATAACCTTCAAAACAAACTTTACACTGGCGTGCCATATAATAGGGTAAAGTATACACAATACTATCATAGCAACAGGTTTGCGTATCACACTAGATACATATTTGCGTGTAAACAATTATTATCTTTTCTGTTATCTTATATATATTTTAATAGTTATTCTGAAACATGTAATGTAAAGCCCTGTTTAAATTTTTAAGTACAGTTATTTTCCCGCGCTCACCTGCAACAAATTTGTTATTTTTTTACATAAAATGTAGTTACTGAACATCGATTTTAATTCCAATTTCATAAAGTCATTATGATTTCGAGTACACGTTTAGGTACCCAAAAATGATTGATTTTTTTGTTTACTGATCGATATACTTAATACCTACACTACAATGTAATAGCAAATAAATGATAAATCCAAAACAATTTTTTTTACCTAAATAGTGTAAAACTAAGTAAGTAACATTTGAGATACAAATAGCAGCTGTAAAACGATGATGCTTCAAAGAAGATTTAATTATAATTTACTGTTAATATAACATTTGATGAGTAGTAACTTTTTGAAAAAGGTATGATTACAATTACGTACCTACCATGCCTTTGTGAATAATTTCATACTTACTAAAGTTACTAACATTATGACAAATAAGAAGTACTTCCATTTTATGAATAAAGAAATATAGATTTTCGTTACGTAGCATATTAAGCCTGGCTTGTAACAATGAGTATTTAGACTTAAACGTATTATTTTAGTGATAGCTATGTCTCTCACACTGCTCATACAAATGACAGTGTCAGCAACATATTTAAGTACCTATATTCATGTTTAAGCTTAAATACATTTTGGTGTAAGGCACCGTAAATCTTGTTAAGATTATTTAAAAACAATTTATGATCTTACGTCATAAAACTCATTTAACCTACGTAACTCTATGCGAAAAATCGTGGTTATGTGTACTCTACGACCTAAACATTTGACTCTACACAAAAACAAAAACAATTAGAATGCTCTAGCAATGCCAGACTCTTCATTAAACAAAATAATTGAACACATTTATCTACCTGTCTATGCAAACATGAATTTATATGCCAAAGAATTACATCATTAGGAAGTATTGTTCTCCTGTTAGTCCAAGCCTCGTGTTTTATCGCCGTTTCGAAACAATTATGATGATTCGGGCATTCAGTCGTTGCTTTACTTGAAATCTATTGTATTTTTTAACGCATCATAAAATTTACGATAAGGCTTAAGTTTTTCCACTATTTTAAAATAAGAATTTTCCACTAATTTAAAATAAGAAGTTTCATTTTTTTTTTGTTAATTTTAAGTAGGTAAGTAGGTAGGTCATTTGTTGTGGGCGTAAGTGTAATTTTCATATTCTAACTAAACTAACCAAAATAAAACGTTCTACAAAATTTCCTTAAGCTTATAAAAGTAAGTAAGTTATAGCCTGTAGAATCCCACTGCAGGGCAAAGACCACCTCTCACGAATAAGGGTGAGAGGGAGCGGGCCATACTCCACCACGCGGGCCCAGTGCGTGTTGGTGGAGGCAAGTTAGTTAGTTCCTTAAGCTTATACGTAAGGAAAAGTAACCACTAACCACATACTCTACTCATCAAGCTGAACAACTTTTGCTATGGGAGTAAACCAGTCAGAATGAAAAAAATCTGCATTCTCATACATTTGAGACGAGTAGGCGCTATGAAGTTTAGTATGGAACAGCAGATTTTTTTATGCGGTGACAAATGTTTGCTCCCGTAGTAAAAGTTGGTCAGTTTGATATAATATGTTGTTTAGGGTCATGTATGATACTTTTCCTTACTCCTTGTATAAAAGCTGAAACATTTTTCTTTTTCCTGGTTTTTCTATCTTAATCGGAACTTTCCGTAATCTAAGCATTATTTGCAGGAGATATTTTTTTCTCTCACATGAGGTGATATTATCATGGCACGGGCTAAGCTAAGTGTATCAAGGAATCAGTTAGCTATACACATTTTCGGACAACTCTGCAGGTGTTGAGTACAACAGCTTTCAGTAGAAGTTGGAATGTTGATGGATGCATGTCGGGTGTTTCAAAGCTAGTGTGGAGTGTTTTGGGATGACGCCCTGTAGATGAAAGAATGATAGGAACAATTATATTAGTAGTAAGTTGTAGCCTGTAGGACACTGCACTCTCCGATGCCCCATTATATTTAGAAATCCAACCCTAACAAGGCCAATGTCACTAGGAAGCCAAACAACGCAAGTGTACCACTGCCTTAAGGAAGAGTCACATGAATTTGATAGTCATGTGCTAGCCACACAGTAGACGAATTAATTAATGTCGCTTTAGTATCAATCCATCAAAAATAACAATAACGAGTCATAGAAGACAACATTATATAGGTACTGTGTCCCACGTGTCGTCATTCTTTATCTTCTTCACTCGGGTCGATGACTCGATGGCATGTCATCGAATTGAGATATTTCACGAAGATCGCCTATTTTTAATAGCACCTGGGTGTAAGCACCTAAGCTCTGGATTGGTGCACTTCGTGGAATTTAGCTAGTTGAACTGATGGTAATTCATAATAATTTATTGCATTATATGGTTACATGAGATCTTATGAATACAGTTAAAGCACACACATAAACCCTGTAAGGGCACAGCAACATCTTCATCATCATCTTCTTCATCATCTGGTAAAAAGATTTGCCAGCCGCAATAGAAGCTTGATTAAGTTTTTTTCTTTATGTTACCAAATAAATGTTTGACTTGAAGTGTATTTATAAAATAATGGCGTTTGTGATCTTCGAACGATTCTTGCATCAATAATATATTAAATATGGTTTTACCCCAAAACCTTCGTTCAATATCTTAAAAACCCACAATATGCCATAAAATCAGTCCTTAATAAATAAAATAAAATAATATCTCGGTCTATGACTGGTAGAAACAACACTCTTCTCTCGATCCAAATTAAGCTATATTCCATTTACTAACAAGAAAGTTTATTGCTTTGCAGGACGAACCGGCAACGTATGCCACGTGGACATGGACTGCCCAGACAACGCGTTCTGCCGACAAGGCAGCTACTGCGTTTGTAAAGACGGCTTCGTTTATGCTACGATCAATGCCACGGCCAAGGGCTGTTTGAAAGGTAAGAGCAACATCGTGAAGAACCTACATAAAAAGGCGATAGGCTCAATAGCTGCCACATTTGACTATGTAATCTGACAACACCCTCAAAGACTATCATCGTGGCCAAAATTATAGAATTTAAAATCACTTCTGTCTGATTTTCGGCTTATTAAAGGGCCTAGGTCAGCCTAAACCGATGAGCATGTGACTGAAGAGACTGATGAATGTCGAAGAAGCGAAAGAGATATGTATCAGGATCATTTTAGGTTGTGATATGTTGTCTCTGCCTACCCCAATGGGATACTGGCGTGACAATTATTGTATGTAATTTGGGCGGTAGGACATATTTCAAGGAAATTTTTGCTACTTCTCTCGGGTCGTTGGCATTATGCCATTAAAGTTTGACTTGTCAATGTAGGTAAAGTGATTTGCCAATCTGCGTTATAGGCTTGCGTATTGCCCAGGATCCACCCGAAACATTAATGGTAACTCAAATAAATCAAAATGCAGTAAGACCTTGCCACAATGAAGTACGTATTCCCCCAGTCCAATCTCTGATCCCTATCCCACGGGGGAGGTAAAGACTGGCCGTCCACAATCCACTGCTTCGATTCTAGCATACTTCTCTCGCCTCATCCCATGGAGTAAGAGGAGATGGCATATCGGCTTGTTTCTATAGAAAATTATGTCGCCGACAAAGGGGGTGAGGGATGGGTGAGGGGAGACAAAAAGCATTAGGGGAGCGTGTAATTTCTCTATGGTATACAACAACCGCAGTACTGGTGGTTTCAGTGCTAACTTTGATACACCATCTCTACCAAGAGGAGCGTGTAATTTCTCTATGCCTTATCCACATTCCTGATCTTACATGGCGACCCGGTTGGTGTAATGGTTACTCTGGATTGCCAAAGATCGGGTCCTGGGTTCGAATCCCGTTTTGATCATGGATGTTACATATTTCTGCCGTTGCTGTATAGTTCCCATAATAAAGAGCCTATTAGATTACTCGGGATACAATGTATGTGCCTGTACTAGCCTAGGCACACAGAGCCAAAGAAAATAGCTCTCCTAGGAGAAATAGGTACCTCCCTATAATTGACATTACAAATTTCTCACTCACAGCGTGTTTCTAAGTAAATATTAATTCTAAAGATTATTATCAGTGATGCCATAAGCTTTGAGAACATATAATAAAGAATTTAAGTACCGTGTCGGCGTAATTATGAAGAAAATAAAAGAAAATGTCACAGCGAGACTAAATAGAGATTACAGGACATTAACACAGATTTCATATTATTTTTCCGTCACACGTAAAATAGGTACCTACTTAGTACAAATACTCAGCATGGGATACTCGAAACCGACGGGCATGTATGAAGAGATGTATGGATGTGAATGAGGCAAAAGAGGTATGTAAGAATCGTAGAAGATGGCGATGGCGCTGGTCTCTGCCTACCCCACTGGGAAAGAGGCGTGACGTTATAGATAGCTAGATAGATAGAATCTACGTTAAAGCAGACATTTTACTTGTAAATTAGAGCCTGAGCCTTATTACATGGATCTTGTTGCAACTAGGGATACCTTCTGTGCGGTCAGAAATTTGCTTCACAAAATAAGTCTTGGTTTCAGTACAATTTTAGGTTCAGTTTTATGAAAACTAAATTTTTTACTAACCCGTCAATCCCTTATATACCAGACACCATACAGACGTCCCGCTGGGAAGTTTCAATTTCAGCCTGATTGATAAAAGTAAGTTGGTAAACAATACTTCGAGAGCTCGGTGGCGCGTTGCGGAGAGGTATGGACTCTCGATCATGAGGTCCGGGTTCGAATCCGCACGGACAACATGCCACGTACCAATGAGTTTTTATAACGTATGTACGTATTACCGACTGCTCTCAAACGGTGAAGGAAAACATCGTGAGGAAACCTTTGAAGAAGAAGAAATTCAGATGCATATGTGACGTCTACCAATCCGAATTGGGCACGCGTGGTGGACTAACGCCCAAACACCCTCCTAGAGGGTAGGATTGTGCCCTGCAGTGGGACGTATGTATATAGGCTGATGACGATGAAACAATACTAAACAGCACCTTATTTTGAAACCAACAGAGGCTAAAATCAACGAGCCATGCGTGCAGCACATCCAGTGCCACTCCACCATGGGTGTGCACTCCGAGTGCGTGACCGGCGCCTGCGCATGTACGGCCACCGCGCACATCGAAGACGACAGGTGTTACGAGACTGCGTGTGAGTACCTATACCACTTGGCCTTCTTTTGTTTCCTTCGATGGTTTAGAATTTTTGACTTTGAGGGATGTTTCAGTCATCTTATTGTTCTTCTTCTTCTTATCGTGTAGGCAGCAAGCCCTGGTGTCAGATTTTTCAAACCGCCTTACGGCATCTGATGTGGTTTTTTAACTACTACCACCAGAGATAGTAGCCGGAACCAACGGCTTAACGTGTCAACCGAAGCACGGAATCATCTTTCTTTTTTAGACAATCAGGTGATTCAGCCTGCAATGTCCTAACCAACTGGGAAAAAACACACAGTTATATGTCACTAGGTGTCCCCCGTGGGAATTGAACCCACGACCTCAGTGTCTAGAGCTCCAGACACTGAGCCTTTGGGTTTTTTAAATGGTTAATGTAAATGGGCGTACAACCTAAATTAGCGGGTGCCCCGAGTACCGGAAATTAGCACCCATCTTCTCCTATTTTCTGCGTTCTTTTTATTAATAGGAGTCAATAATTTGAAGCATAGATACCGTATTGAGTTAACGAAACCGTTACAACATGGATTTAATGCCCATTTCACCATTGTATGATTGTAAACAAGGGAGACGTAGACAAACGTGACATTTATTTCAAAATTTACGAGATTAAGATAGGCATATAGATAACGTTATCTTTTCTAGTCTGCCTTTGAGACGATATATTATCTGAAATGACGAAGGGTTTTTTCTGTCTTAAATTGAAAATCGAGCCACAAACAGTTTTACTATAATTGCTATAACATAGGTATTTAAACATGTTATGACATTACTATTTTCAGTAATCGGCGACCGATGTGTAGTGGATCAGAACTGCTACTTAGGAGAAAAGGGGACGGATAGACAGGCCTACTGCGTCAGAGGCTACTGCACCTGCCAGCTGCAGTTCAGTCCTAGGGATAACGGCACAAGGTTGGTTTTCCTTTACTATCATTATCTTCAGCTGGTAAACTCCTTTGCCGAACTTTCGTTTCAAGGATTGATCGTTTTAAGGATTTCGGCGTGGTTAAAACATTTATGCTATCTTTGGCTTTGCTTTCAATTTAACTAGCCTATATGCCAAACTTAATGATACTATGACATCGATTCGACAGAAGAATCAAGCCCATTTCTATTTAAACAAAAAGCTTTGGTCTGCACTACATTTGAAAGAAATTTATAGTGAGTATCATTTTAAAGTCTATCACAGTGTGATTGCGGCGAACCGATCCAGTCGATAGGGCTGCTAGAATATTCCTTGTGCCCGAATACCAGCACTAGAGAGGACTGAAACGCAGCTTCACATGACGCAAGCTCGCAGAATACCTGGCCAGAATAAACATAAGATAGGAATAGAATAAGAAAGTCATTCTATCATCAGAAATATAGTGAGCACATTTTGCTTTTAGACTTTCTTGGGCTTCTACACCTGTGGTCCTGTGACCAAATATCTGTTATGAATTAAATATTAGAATTATCTCTTTTTGACAGATGCGTCCGAGACGCTACATTGGGAGAAGCTTGTGAAGACCAGCTTCAGTGCGCAGGCCCAGGTCTGGAATGTAGGGGAACATGCCGATGCAGGGACAACTGGGTCGCTCACAACGAGTCCAATGTTTGTGTCGAATGTGAGTACGATTGTCATGAATAACTAAGTCGTAGAAGTAACTAATATTCTGTACTAACTAAAATTATACTAACAGTGAAATGATCGTCATCCAATTATTATTTTTAATAATTTTATTCTTTCACCCTCTTCACAAGCACGCATCCAGACTTTTGGTTCGGGGGGAACATTCAGTATTAAACAATGTAAAAGAAATTGCTGTAACCACTACCATCTATAATTTACACATAGGTATTCTAATTTCGATGGTAGGGCATACATCCCACCTGGATGCGTGATCTCCTCTTCAGAATCATCAGCCTATTTGGAGTCCCACTACAAGATTAAGAAGACTATAAGATGTATTAATTTCTTGTAGCATATCGTCTTAAATAGTCTTCTGCTAATGTCTTGCTACCTCCGTACAGGTCGGTTAACTAAAGCTGGCGCGTGCCACATATTTAGGTAGGCAATGCTTTTATCTCACTGCATGCATACTTAAAAGTTTATCTGTCTTTGTCAAGCACGGACGCAGTGACAGGAAAAACGCATTCGTGTGTGTCTGTGAACGCGACAGCTTTAGTTAACCGACCTGTAGCAAGACATTAGCAATACTTGGTTAGATTACTTTGACTCATTCGAGATGTGTATTTAAATTCCACAGCTGTGAAAGCTCTAGGCGATCCATGTGATTACGACGTACAATGCGACGCATTCGCCGGCGCCCCTGAAGCCCGCTCTCCGGGCGCTTCTCTGTGCCTCGGTGGGACGTGCTCCTGCGCATACAACGCGCGCGCCGCCGGCACGCCGGTCCGGTGCTGGCATCGACGCCGGCCTGGGCAGGACTGTACGAGGGATGAGGTGAGCTATTTCGAAACCTAATCTTACTGTTGAGGTAGAAAAGTAAAGAGGTAGAGGACGCCCTCCTGCCACCTGGTGGACCAGCATGATCGAGCTTATACTAGCGGAGAACCTGCCAGAATCAACAACTTATGCAGGGTCGGCTCTTGACCCAGGACAGATTGTCCTGGCGCCGCATAAAGTGCAAAGAAGAAGAAGAATCTTACTGTTGTTGACTTTACAATCCCTGGCATATCATTAAGATGAACAGGGTGTAACAAAACACCCTAGTAATACTTAAGGGCACCATGCTGCCATCAAACTGAACAACTTTCACTATGGAGCGAACTTCGAAATCGCGGAAAATAAATCAGCTGTCCCATACATTTTAGTGGAGTCGGTACTGTAGTTTTGTATGGAACAGCTGATTTATTTTCCGCGTTTTCGATGTTGGCTCCAGTGAAAGTTGTTTAGTTTGATGGGCTGAAGCATTACAGCATTACTAGGGTGTATTTTTACACCCTGTAAGTATAGCCTAGATATATGTTACGTGCAGTCCGCAAAGTCGCATATGTTTGACATTATTTGTGTAGGTAGCTTGAGGAAGTTATAAATGAATATGTACCTACTGGGATTTAACAATTTTTTACCACTAAAATGACTGTTCTCTATTTAAATAAAAATTTATTTTCAAATCAATATTTACATACACTCAATTATCAACCTTATTCTACTTTTAATTATAAATGAAAATCCCCAGGAATGCGTGTCTGAAGAAGATGAGCCAGGATACTGTCTGAACGGTCGTTGCACCTGTAAGACCTGCTCACCAGATGCTCGCGACTTCAACAGCGCCAGTCAAACCACTTTCCCGCCATTCGTCGTCGCCATCTTGTCGATCGCTGCCATCTTGAGACACTAGCAGCCATTTTATCTTAATCTGTAATGAGATTATTAATTTTTAACATGGAATGTATGAGTTTTGGTGGGAAATAGATGGAAAGTGCTGGAAAATGAGAAGATAATTTACAGATGGATTTACCTTACGCGTTAGCACTTATTAACAATTCAAATGATGGCGTTCAAAAGGTGATGAATAGTCAGAGGCCGAAAATATAAACTAAATAAACTACTGACAATAATGTATCGAACGAATCGATTTTTATATAAAATGACCACTACACTATACCTATTCATAGAAAATAACTTTATACTGTAGCCTGGAGTGTACGTTTTTTATGTTTCAAGCATAGCATAGCATCAACAAAGTTTCAGGCCTGTTCCTTTTATGGACAATTAAGGAAGCACTACCCAAATAGTCGTATAAAATTGTCGCATTCGATACGATGCTTCTCCAACTGATTTTATTTGTACAGTAGGTACAGCAAAAAAGTATTTTTTTAATATTTGTCTCATTATTGAGGCTCTAAAACTATTTTGTTATTAATAACTTTGTTAACCAGTGAATTATTTTGTAAATCAAGCTAGTTATAGAAAAAAACCTTCTACATAAGTTATATAGCTATGAAAGGCCTAACAAGAAGCAAGATAGATAATACAATTTACTTTTCTTCAAAAAGTATAGGTACAGTCAGCAATAATTATTCTACACCAGACTCTTTGTCGAATGTAATGAAAATAAAACTACCTTACCCACATTAACATCAACGTCAAACACCGATACAAATAAACTATTGGAAACAACATAACGTTTAGGACCTACGAGTGGTTATGTCGCTTTGTATGTAGTTTGCTATCAACGAAGTATCATCGATCTATTCGACAACTTACAGACTCATCGGTACATTATTTATTATTAGATAGATATAATAGTGTAATAAATAGATAATCGAATATCGAATCCACTGCAGGGCAAAGGCCTCCTCTCCCCAAAGAAGATATTTCACCACGCTGACCAAGGGCGAGATTTTTGTTATCCTATTTACTCGAAGCGGGGCAAGGTATGTTTTTTTATTGCTGACTGTACTACCTAAGAATAGTTAGGATCTTATAACTATTCCACTATGTAAAAAAATAAGTTTCATTGCACAAATTAGTACCTAGGTTGTTGTTACGTCGTTTGTAGTTTATTTCAAAGTCTATTTTTTAAGTTGTAAATAATTAAATTAATAATGTTGTTAATTGTTGTAAATTTTAAATAGGTTAGTGTAGTTTTATTTTAACAATCAGATTTATTCTTCCAATTTTTGCAATCATTTCCATGTGCAATTTTTTTTTCAGTTTTTTGATCTTATTTACTTTGTAAAGAGAACAATTAATAAGTGAATGGGTAGATTTTATGCCAAAGAACTGTACACAAAATAATAAAAATGTTGTGTAAATAAAGAATACCTATTTATTTTAAATACACCCTTTGTTTTATTCAGTTCTGCTACATGCATAGTTACATAATTAGGGTCCTTTTAATAATTATGCTGACACTTTTTTAAGCAGATGATCTGGAGAGCGATTTTTGAATCTCATTCGGTGAGCTCAGCAGTTGTAAATGTCAAAATTACTTTGGAGATACGCATCTTTCTACCGCTGATTTGCCTTTCAAAAATCATAGGTACTCAAGGAGAGCGATTTTTGAAAGTCAAAACAGCAGTAGAAAGTTGCGTATCTCCATAGTAATTTCGACATTTAACATTGCTGAGCTCACCGAATGAGATTCAAAAATCGCACTCCAGACCGTAAAAAGATATGCAGAAAACATCAAAATCGCGAAAAAACGGTTGTTCCATACAAAACTGCAAACCTACTTGGAGCCAAATGTATGGTACACTGGTACAGCTGGTTATTTTTTCGTGAATTCGATGTTGGTCCCGTAGAGAAAGTTGTTCAGTTTGATAGTCTGATCACCCCTTAAAAAAGTGTCAGCATATTAAGAAGGACCCTGTATATTTACGACTAATCATCAATCTGCTGATCCATGGTCGAGTAACTATTGAAATTTTCTATGGAACAACAATTTTTTTTTTGTCGCTATTTCGTTTTTATTGGTCTCATATTAAAAGTTGTTTAGTAAAAGTATGTTTTTACACTCTGGAGTTAAACCTCTGCATTGATACAACATACCAAAAATAAACTAACATTGTAAAGGTCGCCGCACACACGGCACGCAAGGAGTCATCGGCACGTCAGTAACTCTTGAGCTGGAGCTGGTGAGGGAGCCCTGTAGAGCTCGGCGTACACTGGGCGAGCCGGCCGCGTACACCAAGGGATTGAGCGCAGAGTTGATGTAGCCCAGCCATGTACACCACCACCACGTCGCGTCCCACACGCACTCGCAGAGAGAATCTGAAATTAACATGTTTAACCTGTCGTATGCCGGGAAATACAGACACAAAAGAAATCAATTTTTTTCGTCGGGCGGATCCCCTTTCCGGCATACCTACGAGAGATTAAGGGGCCATAGGTTCAGGCGATTATTTTCTATGAGAAACGCGATTGCGAAAAGTGCGTGCGTGTGCCATATTTTCGATTAAAATGAATTAACTACTTAATAAAAGTACTTTTTATATATATTTTTTATGATTTTACTAGATGAATGGCATATGGCATATGCCAATGAGCTTTTCCAACTTTTGTACGTAATACCGACCGTTCTGAAAAGAAAACATCGTGAGGAAACCTGCAAACGCAGAAGAAGGAATATTGCGACGCGTATGTGAAGTCTAACAATCCGCATTGGGCACGTGTGCTGGACTGACGTCCGTACATCATCCCTGGGGGTAGGCCTGTGCCCAACAGTGCAACGTATACTACTTATTATATGGGTGAGGCCGCGGATTTGTGCACATTACCATGACCTCAAAATTAACCGATGTTTTTCTTAAAAACTTGCAGACATAGAGGTTTTGTATATTTTTGTATCGAATTATATTGTTATTATCCAGTATGGCCAAAGGTCAAAATTTCAAAATTGTGGCATGCAGTCGAGTAAATGGAATTTTTTCCATAAAAAATGGAGAAAATTTAAGTAAAACCGCAGTGTCATTTTTACCGAGTGCACTTCGAAGATAATTTTTAAAAAACCTGTGTTAGTTACTATTCAATTATTAATTCCTATGGAATAAGCATATAAATCATCGAACTTTAAGTAATGCTATAAGTAAAATAAAGGCTACCGTAAAACGGGGTGAATAGGGATCGGGGTGTGAATAGGGACAAAAACGGGAACGACGTTTGAAGCTGACCTAACGAAAATTAAAAAACGTGAAATTGCTGTGAATTATTTTCATGTGTAGAAGAATATTCGATCTTTTTACTGGCAACACCAAACCGCAGTTAAGTTAGTTACAGATGTCAAAATTTTACTTTCATTTGAAGTACCCTAAAGCGGTCGTGATTTTGTTCTTCAAAACTTCGGTTTTTTTATGAAAAATGATAGTGTTTTTATTGTAAAGAGTGGTTTAATCTACCAATCAGTTATTGGCGGAGCTACACAAAAGCAGGTAAGTCTAGATATTAAGTACTTTTACTTAGAAAGCAAAATATTTAAAGCTCGGTGATTTTGAATTATTTAAGAGGTTATTAGACACGGCTGAGGGGTGAATAGAGACGACTGTGGTCTGAATAGGAACGAGATACCGGGTTAATAGGGACGAATGAGAGTTGAATTGGAACGGTAAAGTTTGTATTGGGACAGGGTTGTCACTTGTCATTTGTTATTTTCTTCGTTATTTATTGTAATTTTTAATTCCCCTTAGTTGTTTTCTTTTTATTTATTTATGCAGCTTGTAACAAAACACCCTAGTAATATTTAATGGGGTGTTCTAGACCATAAAACTGAACATCTATTTATTTAGATAAGTTTTGGACAACCCTACAGATTTTTCCCCATTCACCCCTGTTCCGTCCAAGTTCACCCCGCTTCAAGTATAAATAGGGACAGCATATATTTTGGTAGAAATCATTGGGAATTTATATGGTTTTTGTTTTTGTTTTTGCATTTTGAGAGAGTATGAATAGCCGGAAAGATTTTGAATGAGTAACCAAGGTTATAGTCGTCCTACAACATTGATTAATTTCAATGTGAAGTCCGATTTTGTGCCTATTCACCCCGTTTTACGGTATTTAATAAGTAAATTTAATATTTTAATATTTTTTTACAAAATCATGTTATTGCGTTACTTCTATTGCGTTACCAATATTCACCACAGTTTGTTAGTCACGTTATGTAGATTTATATTCTTTTGAATGGCAATACCAAACGCAATCTATTTCTATGAAAGTTAGCATAATAGGTGCCATAATGAATGAGATATCGTGACATACTTGTGGTGAAGTCAAATGGTCACGGTTTTTTTTATCAAGTTTTTGGACTTTTTGCAAGGTAAAATTGAGATTTCAGCAAATATTTTTACTGCGCATTATTCTTGAAAGGGTGGGAAGTCTTGTAGTGCCTATCTTGTTAGAAAATGTAGCGTAATTGTTGAGTAACGAGTGTTTATTGTTGCGTTACTCCTACAGTTGCGTTACGTTGCGTTACTGTTGCGGGACCGGTGGCGCAATTACTGCGTTACTTCTACTGCGTTACCAAAAAAAGGGTAGTGGTACACTAGTTTCAGATTTCGGATTAAAGTTCCATGCATTAAGTGTTTTATTATTTTTTTATTTTTATATTTTGTTCAATTTATCTACCCCTTAGAAAAAAATATCTTCAATATACCTTTACTACCTGTTTAAAAAAATTACTTTAGTTTAACAGGCTCAGGAGTGCAATTCTCTAAGCGCAAATATCGGTTGTAACATCGGTGAGCTGTCAATTCGGTATGCACTGTGTGAAACTTAATATGAAAACTTCGACGATCTGAAGGATGTTACCTTAGAGAATTCCAGTCCAGTATACAACAACCCTTATAATTTTGCGCTACTATATTGCGTTACTATTGCGTTACCGTGGCGCAAATTGTTGCGCTATTTTTGCGTCACTGTCGCGCAAACTGTTGCGTCACTACTGCGTCATTTGTGCCGAAATCCGCGGCCTCGCCCATATGGTCTTCTTCTTTCGCGATTTTGATGTTGGTCCCATAGAGAAAGATGTTCAGTTTGATGGTAGGTGGTCATCCTCTTAAAAAATTGTCAACATATTAAAAAGGACTCTGTATCCTATGCTGATGGTGATCATTTTATTATTTACGTAAACAGCAAGCATACTTTGATATATAATACTCTTTGTCTCCTATTCATACATGTACCTAATTTGGATACTTTTTGTCGGTTAGTTGCCAAGGAATCGATGGCCAGCAAAAGATAAATTGTCATAGTATCTCACCAACAGGTAGCATGACGAAGAAAGGCGTCCAGCAGATTAAGAACAAAGACATCAACTTCACTATGACTTGTGTTGCGCGCCTCTGCCTTGGTATCATGCCACCTCTGCAAATTAAGAAGTACCTAATAAACTCACACTCTGGTGCAGAAACGCTCATTAAAGTTAATCCACTATTAAATCTCTTGCTGTCACTTTATGTCTTGTTAACGTAGTAAAAGCTAGCAAGAGATGAGCGTTTCTGCAACTGAGTGTCAGCCTGCAGAATCCACCAAGTGAAAGGAAAGGGCCACACTGTTGGTCAAGTCTATGGCTTTTAGTGGCAGTAAATTAATGGTAAATTTTCATCATAAGATACTGAACGAAGGCATCTCTCCAAGGTGTGCCAAAAGATTCTGTTCTCGGACTTCCTCGTTGAGTCGCTTACACTTTTTATCCAGACCCAGCAGAGCAACTCACACCGACTATAGGTACTAGTCATTTCATGGCCTCCACTAGTGAACACGACTTTCCTGGAATCAGTTCTTCTTCAGGTATAACCAGCCTTATGCCAATTCACAGCTTCCCAAAGTTTAGATATCTAGTAATGGTGGTTAACATGCAGTCAATAGTTTCAATACTTACGGAGAGTTTGATGTTTTTAAAGGTGAAGGTACTGGACAAGATGGTGCTTCATCTCTAGGCAGGCTCAAATGACCACGATTTGGTGTCGTGAAACTGAAAGATAACGAATTGAAATATAATTACAAAGACAAGGATAAAGACAGCAGAAAATACAAATGACGACGCTAAAAACTGTCAGAAGAGCCCACAACAACCTATTAGATAATCAAATAATACTTACACGACAGAATTTTGAGAGGTTTCTGCCTTTTCTTCTCGCACCGGGGAAGCACATCGAGGTATCTCCTTGCGTGGTACATTTTTCTTCTGTAAGTTGTGCAAAAGGTGAAAAAAACAAAATAAACCTGTACACATAAATTATGATGAAATTATCACTACCATCCATTGTTTTGACCTTATTCCATGTCATCTTCCATTCTCATACTTTAGCAAAGAAATTATAAATGATTCCAACGTCCAGAATCATTTCCTTAATTGAGAGACGTGGGGAATTGAGTATCTGACTTCAAAGAAGTGAGTAATTTGCTGACGCATGTATAAGCAGCGGGAATTCAATCAATAATATCTTACCGCTCTTACAGCATCCACGCAAGGCGACCTTCCTCTGTGGGCTCGTATAGGTGGCGGTAGGGAAAGAGAACTCAGTATTCTCGAGTACAGAAATAACATAATAGTGGCCGGTAGATAGAACGAGAAGGAAACGCTGGCGAACACGTAACTGAAACAAAATCAAGAAAATATGCAGGAAAAGTACCAAGTCTGTTTTTACGCCTGAGTTGATAGCATCAGCGGTTATGTACTGAGATCATTTTTATGAGACAGATATAGACTTGAAGTGTCACCTAAGCGTACGATTTTTTACCTTTTTCGCACGGAAACTTAAAAATAGCTTCATAGCAAAAGAACCAGAAAAGAGTAGAGTCAAAAATCTGCTATTTTCGGAATACTCACCCAGTATTAGTATTAACAGTGCAAGCCTTCACAATCTCCCCAGGTATGTAATGCTGGGGCGATGGTATAAAGGCAGTTGGTAGCGCTATGACAATGGATATTGGCCAGATCAAGACAGCGGAGATCTTCGCGCGGCGATACCTCGTGGACCTGGCTAGGGGGGATGTGATGCCGTTCCATCGCTCCCAGCCGAGGGCACTGAGGGAGAGGATGGATGCTGTGCAGCAGAGGACGTCGAGGGTGCTCCAGCAGGCACAGATTGTCCAGGCTGAAAAAAAAAATGGTACAGATGATGAGCACAGAAAAGAGAACCAATAGGAATAGCATGAGGACTATTTAGGTCGACTAGTGTGCGACAAAAAAAGAAAACTAAAGTCAACCTTATCTTCTATAAATGACTGAATCTGCATAAAATTTACATAGTAACTTAAGTCCTTTTTCAGAACGAAATGAAGGAACATGTATGTTCATCGCCTCGTGTGACGTAGCAGGCTAAAATGCTGCATGGTTTGGTAATAGAATGCCACAATATCAAATTTCAATACTCACGTAAGTGAAAAACAAAAAGCTCCCTGGCAGCACCGATGGGCAGCACTGACAGTCCAACCAGCAGGTCAGCGGCTGCTAAACTAGCAAGCGGGTAATGCGAGGGCGCCCTCTTGGCTTTTATGACGGCCGTGATAACCACAGCGTTGCCGAAAACGGTGACGATGGTTGTCAACGCCATGGCAGCCGCCGCGGTGACCCATCCTGCGGTGATGCTACCTCGGGGTTGTAGGGCGATCACTGGCTGGATAGAGTTTTCGGATCAGTTTGGTAAATATTATCACCTCCACGATAATCTCGGTACCGATAAAGATAATCGATTTAGGGTTGAGGCACATCTACCGACGACGGCGACGCGACGAGGCGGCGACGGCGGACGGCTTCCCATACCAAATGACATTTTTGTATCGGCCGGCCGTTGGTCGCCGTCGGTAGATGTGTCGCAACCCTAAGTTTAAATGCCAATCTATGCATTGTTTGGTAGCAGATTGTATGTACGTATCCTACCGGATTTTCTAAAATAGTACCTACACTCAACTTCAGAGAAACCTGACCCTTCTATCTTTATCTTTTTAAGCGTAAGGAGATTAGATTTCTTTGATGCTGACCGTATCTACCTAAGAAATAAGTGGACTTCTTAATTACTAGAAATAATAAGGAAAGAAACACTTGCAATGCAAGCAGGAGTGCGATTTTTGAATCTCATTCGGTGAGCTCAGCAGTTGTTAATGTCAAAATTACTATGGACATACGCATCTTTCTACTGCTGATTTGACTCTCAAAAATCTCTCTCCTGTAGTACGATTTTTGAAAGGAAAATCAGCAGTAGAAAGATGCGTAGCTCCATAGTAATTTTGACATTTTCAACAGATGAGCTCACCGAATGAGATTCAAAAATCGCACTCCAGTTCGTGATAATTTAGAATGCGCGTTTTATGTCTGAGCCTAGTTTTTGGCCTTAGGGAATCCTTTTTGGATAATAAGCTACGATAGTAAGGTATCCCAGCATCTACAGGATGAAATTGATATCATTAGCATCCTTTTAGACTAAGAGTCTACCCATCAAACTGAACAACTTTTACTATGGGAGCAAACCGATCGGAGCAAAAAAATAATCAGCTGTTGCATACATTTGAGTCGAGTTGGCAATGCAGTTTAGTATGGGACAGCAGATTTTTTTTTGTTCCGATCAGTTTGCTCCCATAATCAAAGTTGTTCAGTTTGATGGGTAGACTGATGCTAATGATATCAATTTCACCCTGTATAGCGGCAGAGAAAAATGGGCATAATGACTTTTTTTTTAACTATACTCCATTCCAAATAGCAACGAAAATTTAAGTCCATTTTTTATAACAGAAACAGAGATTTGAAACACTCTCACTTATTCTTAGAACAGCTTTAGTAACGTCCAAGCAAGATATGTCGGATAGTACATCGTGCTGATAAATAAATTATATTTGCTTATCAGAATTGTCCAGAATGCTAAATAGGAATCGCAAAATCTCGTCATCCTTATTTGGAATGCAGTATAGGTACACCACTAATATTAGAAAATAAGACTTAATTTACTTACTCGTTAGGTTTACTTCGAGGTTCACTCACGTCATTTAATGAAAGTCTAAAATATCACATTTGTTAACTTTTGGAAGTCATGAACATTAATGTGGTTAATTGAAGGTTAATTTTATAACTTAAATAAGATGTTTGTAACGAAATCAATATTCGTTTAAAGCAATCAACTCAATTTCGTGTTTGAAGCGACGGTAGAATATATTTTTTACAATAAGCAAAAGGATAACAAATAATTTTAAAATGAAGGTAGCAAGAAAAATCAATCTCTTTCAGAGTGGGTAAAAAAATAAAAAGCAAAAGAATTAAATTTATTCCTTTATTGTCAGTTACTGGGAAAACTATTTAAAAATTTAATTCTCCTCGAAACTTTTTGAATCTTACAAAGAAATGCATTTCATTAAAAATAATGATAAAATGTATTTACAAGCTTAATCTAAACACGATCTTCTGAACTATGTTTAATAGTTTTCTTTAATTTTAAATTACAAAATGTTCCCTAGTCTTATAAACTAAGTTTAAAGGCACGCCTAGATTGAAGATCTTTTAACATTTATGTGCCCTTTTGTATGCATTACATTTTTTGTGCCAAACTTTTGCATGATTAATTTGATTGTCTTACAATGCGTACGTATCCGATTTTACAAATGATTGAAACATTTCAACATAGTTCTTAAATTAATTTCTTAGAAATGCAGCATCGTTTAAAATAATCTGAGGGCGCGACAATACCTACGCCAAGTTACGCTCTTTTCTAGAAATGATTCGACATATTTTTATTGAATTATTGTTACTTATTGAGTTTAACAGTTAGGAATATTGAAATGTGCGATTTGATTGTATCTGATACGTACAAAAATAAAGATCAATCTATTTACAATAATGAAGTTGTACTTATACCAATAAAGAACCATTCAATAGCTTACAGTAGGCAGTTCATTTATATTAGAATGCATTTAAAGGAAGCACGGGTTTCTTTACCCTACTTATTTCTATCAACTAGTAATACACAATTATCACTATAATTAGGTCGACGATTTATCATAAATCTCTAAAGTAACTGGATATACCTTGTCGCATAAAAGCTGCTTTCTAGAAAGACAGTCTATATACATACAATTAAAATTATAATAAAACTATAATATTTTCGTGCTGTACATTAAAAATATAAGAAAAAAAAGTAACTAATGAATGGATTAGGATAATTCTTTAATTTTTTTCTGTTAATTTTGTGCTCGCATCGCCTAAAAATTAATAAATCGTTTTAAATATTGTAGACTGGTTGTGAAAAGCGTGAAACACATGAAAGCAAAAACCTAACTAACCGAAGAGTCCATACCTTTTCATTTTTATCTAGGACAGACCACGACTTATGTTTAGATATCCAGTTACTTAAAATGAGATTTATGGTAGTTAATTTATCCTTTTTGACAGTTTTTTTACATTCCAAGGACAAATATCTGGCTTCACGTAACTACTTCATGCACTTTTTGTTTGTATTCCAGTTACAGCGTAGCAGCCTAATGATTTAAGTTGAGATTTAACATAATTAAACTAAATAGTTAGTTCCTAATTTGGCCGCTGGAACAGAAAGGATTGGCGCAGATATTTTGACTGTCAAATAGGATTTAATTTGCCGACTCTGCCACCCAAATTTATGTCCTTGAAAAAAGTATTTTTCTTTTTAAAATTTGTATCTGAAAAAAGAATTTGAAACTGGCTCGTTGGCACGTAATGATGACACAGGAAATTATAAAAAAGTTAAAAACTAAAACCTAAACTACGAAGATCATTTTCATTTAATTAAATATTTTTTTAAAAGATAAAAATAATATTTACAAAATAAACGTTACCTAGGCGTAGTTTGACGACATCGGCAGAAGTTTCATAAACTTAGTAAAATAAAAAATATTAAAATTAAAAATATATTACAATACGTATGTAAAACATGCA
Source organism: Agonopterix heracliana (assembly GCA_963693445.1). Taxonomy (NCBI): domain Eukaryota; kingdom Metazoa; phylum Arthropoda; class Insecta; order Lepidoptera; family Depressariidae; genus Agonopterix; species Agonopterix heracliana. The sequence goes on along the minus strand of OY856308.1, from coordinate 19,988,986 downwards.
AGTTTTATTTTTTATTTAACAAATTGAGCATGTAATGGTCCCAAGGTCAACGATTGAAACAATTGAAAAGTTTTTAAAGCGAAATAATGGAATGATGAGATCTTACTTGTACGATTCCGTACTTATTGGAAAACAAAAGTGAGAGATGGTTTGCCAAAATGGAAATAGGTAAAAAAAACAGCTAAGTACCTATATATTAGCATTCGTAGCTTAGTGTTGAAAATCTAACTTCATCTAACTTCTCTAAGCTGTTGTATCTACGACGGTCTGACAAAAATCATACCACCGATTTTTATTTTTATTTTACAGTAGACTTTGCCTTATCCTTGGTAAGTAAGTATTACCAATAATTACAAAGTAACAAAAGAGCGTAAGGTCATATATTACACTAAAATGGTTTTAAAGAAAGAAAATAAAATAAAAAGTCAACAATATTGTCACATTTAAACATTTCTAAACCATCTCTCAAGTTATTGGAATTATTGGAAGCAATCTTGGAATGATAAAAACGCGGAAGATAATTTCATAGTCCCTTCAAAACTTTAGACACTGAGATTGGTGCCTGGTTGGAAATCCTTTAAATTTAATTAATACACAGGTTCTTAACAAAATCAATAAACTCTAAAAATGATTTAGACGATTTTTGTCCAACATTTTTACCCTACCTGCTATGGCAGTTACAAAAAGGAAAATCATTCAGGCATCAATCTTAGTTAGTCTATAAATTTAAGCACTAAAGTAAACCTAAAATATCTAGTTACACTAAAATACAGGCTAAGTGCTAAAGAATCACACATAAATAATATCCGTTCACGTCATTACGCAAAACAATCTCATAAAAAGCGAAATACATTATTTCCCATTTAAAATAAATGATTCAAAACATAGCTTAGTGTCATATAAACAAGTTAATAAAAAACATTTAACAACACAACAAATAGTAGGTATTTTAATGTCAGTAGAGATGTTAGTTTCGGTGTATTTTTATGAGAATTTAATATTGGTAATTCTTTAAATGATATTCTTTGATAATGATAAATAATTTATCGAAAAAAATATATTTCAGTAGCAATATAGTACATTTTATTGGCCCCATTTTTTCAGTTCATTTCATTATTGAGAATAACCCTAACTAACATTTCGGAGAATAAAATCGTGAGCATAAGCTTTATTATGTAGACCTTTTTTTCCCGAAATCAATAAGAAAATACACCGAAAAGTCTTGTCATATCGCGAGATTGCCAGTTAGTGCTTTCATAAACTATTTTATACTATCGAGTCATGGCTGTATTCTTACAATCAGTCTCTATACCGACGGCACTTCAGCACCTTGAGATTTAAAAACGTTCGAGTTTTCTGACACACCATTTAGAACCTCAAGTTATAATATCAATAAGTTCTAATATCAATCGAAACCATTACAATCAGCTCTTTGAGCTTATCAGTCGTCTTATACATGGAAATTATTGTCTTAATTTTCGCTGCTTGCCACCTTAATTTACACTATTTTTACAGTCAAATTCCAACCTTATTCTTAAAACATAACATCAGTTTTCGCTTACTACGATATAACAAGGAGTTTCTAAATATAAATGGCTTCGGTGCCCCCTTTATTCGTTTGTTGAATGTCATTGGGGGATAAGGCTGCGCGGTCTGACCAATCAGAGTGGGGTGATTGGGTGAGAGGGGTCTGGGGTGAGGGGGTTGACCAGTGGTCAGGGGACTCTGGTGAGGGGGTCGGGAATGTGTCTCCTATACCCCAACCGCCGTAGAGACCTGTAATGAAAATGTTGGTTTAGTTATTGTCAAATGGAATTTTGAAGATTTTTCAAGGAATAACGTTTGCATTGTTGAGCTTCTTGTTGATGTCTACTCGTAAATAAGTTATGACATTTTCTAGTGCTGATTTGGACGTGTGACTTTCAAAAATACCACTCCTGGACCAATACACATGAAACATAAAAATAAACTGTATCTCACCAGACATAAGGTTGGTTATGGCAGGGTGTTGAGCTCCTTGCACTTGCCCCAGCGCGGCCGCGTGCGTCATCACAGCTTGGAGCTGCGCGTTATGCTGTTGGTTGGCACCTGGGAAAGAAAACACGAATTAGTATTCTCTTAAGGACTCTGCACTCCTTCTAAAACTTATTTTGTTCGTCTGTATTTCTGTCTATTATATTTTAACCGCTAAACCGCTGAACCGATTTTGATGAAATTTTGTATAACCTTAAAATTCTGTTACAGGCATAAAGGTTCCTCGCATACGAAGACACCTAGTATGGTAAAAAAAATATGGTAGCCAGAAGAAAGTACCTAGACAAGACCAACAAGATCAAGCTATCTCTTAGTTTATTAAAAAAACAGCAAAAATTAGTTGTTAGGTACATCTAAATAAAGATCAATTTATTTGAGGAGAAGAAGGGAAAGTTACAGACTATTATTTTGAGCAATTACAACGATAATTTACTCCTTCTTATTTCGTGTCAGCATGAGTTAATGTTAAGATTAGCCCGTCAGCAATGGTCGTATAGAGGCCATATGCCCAGGGTGCGTCAGACGAACTCGGGTTTCCTCACTCGGGGAGGCTCTTTCTTTACCCTTAAATATCGATGAGCTCTCATGTGGCTAACATAGCCAATCTTCTTAGAGAAGATCCTTGCACGTAGAGGGCACGTGATCACGTCGTTTTCATAGTGATATTGTATATCCGCTGGTGGACAGGCTTTCAATTCATCACGTTTGGCATCCAGTTGTGAACGCCTACTCGCTTCATAATCATAAAGACTGTTTGGAAGGTGGTACTTACTTAGATGCGCGAGAGCAGAATACGCCGCGGCATCCAGCTGGTGCTGATGTGAGTGGCGCAGCGCGGCCATGTGCGCCGGCGACGTCGGCAGCGATGGCCGCGACTTTCCCGGTGACGGCGAACCTGGCAACATTACAGTTAGATTAAGAACTAGGTAGGTATCCAAATACAGGTATGAGAATGCTGACGAGCTGGCAAGGGCCCGATCAGAACAAAACACGCCGCCATTCGAGAACTCTTCAGCTCCAACACATTATTATTATTTGATGGGCCTTGACAGGCTTGCTGAGCCTGTGCCACGTAGACCATCGCTGGTCCTTTGTGAAGGCCCTTTTTTAAAGTTCCTTACCAATCCCCACTGAGGCCAGAAATCGCAGTAGATTCTTGATCGGGACAGTTCGTATCTCATCTGTTGTCAGTACCCGCCTACCTAGATGAGTACTGCGTTTGTACATCAGGGGGCCACAGTCACATAGCAGGTGCAGAGTTTCCATCTCCTTCTTGCAGAATCTGCAGCCGGTCGTATCACTTAATTTCAGTGTATGCAATAATGTGCTTATTTAATTTTCATTGGCCTGTGAGTGACCTTGCTATTGTACAAATTTGATGCTTGCTGAGGGCTCTTGCCCTTTGGCAAGTTTGCGATTGTAGCCTTTGACAAGTGCTTTGGAGTGGCATGACATGCCTGGGGTGTTGCACCAAAGCTTTATAGCCTCTCCAAAGCTGGCCCTTTTCAAAGAATCTTGAGTTAGACTATTAGGGATTTCAAGAAAGGGTTCGGGGCCTATGAAGTGGTTTTCAGTGCCCCTTCTGACCAGCTCGTCCACCCTCTCATTCCCTTCTTTGTCAGAGTGTCCTGGCACCCACTGTAGCACAAGCGGATTGTCCCGCCCCAATTAGTCGATGGTGTATATAAAATGGTAAACTAACCTATATAAGCATGCGGTGACGTGGTGTGGTTACTGTGCGTGGGCGAGTGGTTGGAGTAGGGCGGCGACAGCGAGGACCCGAGCGCGCCGCCGCCGTACGACTGTTGCAGCGTCTGACCCGTCTGTAACGAAATACATTTTAATAAGTAAGTATGTATACACACGTTAACAACAGTAGGTACAGTATGACCAGGAAAATAATTCCGCTCATCAACCTTCGTTTGCGCGGAGCAGACCCGAATCCCCGTCAAAACCCGAACAAATTTCAAAATCTATCTTTATAAGTCAGTGAGTTATTAGTATTAGTAGTCAAAGGGTGCAAAATCAGGAGCTACTTCTACTTTCTCTATCTCGCTCCAGGTCTAATAATGGACGCTTCGGCGGGGAAAAGGGCACGATAGCAATTCGGTATGTCAAGTTTTTTTTTGGAGGGCTGAATCGAAAACCATTTCGAGATAATTGTCTCAATAATAATATTTTCTATGTCAGAGATTTTAAAATGAAAGGATTACAGATATTTTTAATAAAATAACGTCGTTTTTCGGTCCGTGCAGTGACGTCACTGGCATACCTGTGAACTCCTTGGTAAACATAAAATCAACTTAAAATAACCGGCCATTAAGAAAAAAATACTTTCACAATGTCAGAATTTTGATGTTGCCGTATCTTTTTCCAGCATAGAGTTAGAAAGAGGAGGAAGGTTTAAATTTTTTTAAATACAGCTGTAGGTAGTTTTTCTCCATGGAGTTCGAATTATTTTCTCTCCACCATTTTTGCACTTAGAGATTACAGATCAAAATAATTTAAAATTAAATTTATATTGATAAACTCGATGAATCGCAATAAGAGTGAAATAGATATCTTAAAATTATGTCTTGTGTCCGAAAAAAATATAAAAATGAAGACTAAAAAAAACTTGACATACCGAATTACCTAATAGTGGCAAGGGATTTCTGGGGCTCGGAAGTGGGACATCTTGATTGGTCAAAATATTTCGTGCGATATGAAGATTTGTGAACTCCTGTATTACTTTACTTCACTTTGTAGACCCTTGTATTTGGCTGAACGGATTTGGAAGAAATTTGGCTCATCGATAGAATGTGTTCTGGATTTACACATAAGATACTTTTTTAAGGTTCACACAAACGGCGTCGCTTCAACAGCTAGTAAGTAAATAGATGCAAAATATACCTTAACGCAGTCCTCATAGCTGGGCGGCTGCTTGTGCTGCATGAGCTGCTCCAAACCCGCGAACTGCGCTATCGCGTTCGAGTACAGCGACGTCGCGTCGTACGGCGACGGCAAGTCCTGTAGATTACAGTTCATGTTAGATACACTGTAGATGGAGACGTTAGGGGAAATTTCCTTGCAACGAAATGAAGATTCCGGCCAATGGACGTTCAATGGATGAACAAGGAAATGGACGTTTGAGAAAATGGATGTAAAAATAAATGGACGTTTGAGGAAATGTACGTATTAAAAATGGGCATTCGGATAAATGGAAGTTTGGGGAAATGTCCGTACAAGGAAATTGACATTTAGGGAAATCGATGTTCAAGGAAATGGATGTTCGGGCAAATGGATGAACGACGAAATGGTCGTACAAGGAATTCGGTCGATAGGCGTTCGGGTGAATTTTATTCGGAGATAGATAGATTGTGAGGACCAATGGCGAGGTCTTACCTGTAAATTTTGTAGCGGTGATTCTACTGGACTGAGACTTGATCCCAGGCTCTCAACGCTCTGTGGCACTTCCTGCGCCACTTTTTTGTTATTCTTTTTTACACTTGGTTTCCTGTTAACACAAAGATTAGAAGTCTTTATTGTGATGGACTAAAGATCGAAAGTGAACATTACTTTTAATACAACTTTAATTACCTAACTCAAGGTTATCAATCGTCACGGTTTGACGCAAAAGCGCCACTTCATGTAAGTCTCAAAAATCATGGTACAATACTTTGAACACATCGAAGAATAGACAAAAGAGAAATTAGGTGGACGAAGACGTTAAACTCCGTTATTGTCCGACCGAACACCGAACATATTCATCTTGCTTATAAATAAGGACATACAATTGCATAACTCTGTTTTAAAAATCCATTATATTTATAACAGCGCTATAAAAGCCCATGCTGATGACCTGTGAGGACAGATGAAAATGATCGACGAGGTCAGGAACCCACCCAGGAACTCAAAAATGTTTATAAAGTTGCTCAGAGACTCCAAGGCATTTTTCCATAGATTAAGTCGGATTTTTTTTAATTAAAAGTTATCTCTATTACAAGGTAATAAAGTCTCAAAACGTACCGTCTAATAGCCGTGTGCTGCATATTGTTGTTGTCGTATTGGTCGGGACTGTCCGGGCCGGCTTTCGCCCGGGGCTTCTTGGGCTTTCCCTTCGCCGCTGATGCGCTGATCACCGTCGGCTGACTTATCAGCTGCGGGTGCGGGTTCGGTGACGCTGTGGAGGAGAATTATCATTGTAACTTCATCAGACGGTATTAAGCGTCCATTAGGAATACATGATGCATATGTGAAGTATTACAATCCGCAGAAGACACACGTGGTGGACTAACACCGATACACTATCCTTGAGGCCTCTCCTTGTGCCATGTAATGGAAAGTTTATAGGCTGATGATGATGATGATAGAACAACTTTCACTTATAAATGTGATGGACTACCTTCTCCATCAATGTAGAATCGCTCCTGATATGAGCCATATTGGCTTCTAGCCTTCAACGTTATAATACCTAATAGCTAAAATTAGGAACTGTATGAAATAAAAGAATACTATTGTAAGACATTTCAGAAAATGTAGGTTCGATCTTTGAATCTGACAAAATTTTACAACTTCTTCTTTAGTAGTAGAAATTCACTGGATCAGTTGTCTATGTGTGAGCGGCCGAAAAAGATTAGCTAGATTTCTTTAATAGCCCACCACTCTATTCAAGCACCTCTAACCAGTTTCCCTAATGATTCCAAGTCTTGCTAGCCCTATAATAACTTACAATACTTACACATCAAGTGGTGATGCTGAGGCGGTGGCCTCGGACAATGCTCGTCCAGTAGCCTCACGATGTCGTCGTGCATCCTCTCCTGCGCCACGTCCCGCGGCAGTCTGTCCATGTGGTCTGTTATCTCCCTGTTCGCCATAGCGTCGAGGAGAGCTCGGCAGGCGCCGTAGGAACCTTCTCGGGCGCCGAGGAAGAGAGGAGTTTCATCCTGTGGGAGGGGTTGAAGAATTAAAATATCTGCTGTGTACAGCTGAGTTAAAAAGTCATCAAAGTCAAAACATAATCGTACCAACGATGCGCTGCTTAAATAAACGGATTATTTTTGGCAATGTTTACGAATCCAGCACGTTGGGATTTTTTTTTGTGGAAAATGTTGCCATAAGATAAAATCTACACACGTAAACATACATGCTTCGTCAACATAAATTCTATAAACACTAAATAAAGCACGAACCAGCTTAGTCAAATAGCCCCGCATGTCGATTCAGGCGCAAAGGTGTTTATAAGCTTTTGCTATGGCCAGCCTTTGCACCAGAAACTACCTGGAAAGGGGATCATAATGTCTCTCAGTTTGCCGTCTGACTTCTGCAATGAAGCTTTTAGCTTGAATTTCGATTGGCAGTTCTTCCAACTCCAATGAAGCATAGTTTGATAACAGCAAGTTCAAATTAACCAAATGGTTACCAGTGGCGTAATTACAGGCCAAATGCTAGACGGGGCTTCTGGCCTGAAGATCTACGAACCCTACTCTGAATACCTAACCTTCATTATTACAAAGACAGTTATTTTTACACGCATTTAACCAATTTGTGCTTTGATTGAAGGAGGCCAAGGGCCTCACTAAAAGATTACTCAAATTAACACAAACCTTATCATCCTGCGCATCCCTGTTGGCGCCGTGCATCAGCAGCACATTGACGGCGTCAACGTTGTTGACGGCCGCCGCCCAGTGCAGCGCCGTCTTACCGCTGTTGTCGGCGGCGTTGATGTCCGCGTCTGCGTTGATTAAGTCTTCTACCATGCCTTCTATTGCTAGCCTGTATTCAAAATTTCATGGATTAGTACACAAGCTATAGGGAAAAGATTCTTAGAGAAAACTCTCTCTGATGGCAAGGTAATCGTAGACACCGGATAGAGTTTCTGTACTACCTACTAGTGAATCGTGGATGTTCTGAATTTTTAGAATAATAATATCTCCGACTTCACCCCGGGGAACATGGTCGTGATCAAATTATACTTATGTTAAGGAAACCATAAATCAACCTGGCATGCCTACCTTCCCTTAAAGACGCTTGAGATTGGAGATTTAGCGAAAATCATATTATAACTGGATGTGGGTTCAATTAGAAACTTGGAAAAGAAGGGAAGGTATTGGAAACGTTGGAAGGATCCCAATTACTAACAATTTTTCAGTCTTAATATTGGAAATATACCTTGCAGCTAAAATCAAAGGCGTAGTCCCATCATGCATTCTAGCATTGAGATTGGTGGCCCTATTCCTCAGTAATATCTGGAAGACTCCCATAGCGTCGGCAGCGACTGCTGCGTGGAGTGGTGTTCTTCCAGTGTTGTCCTGTGAGTTTGCGTCTGCGCCGGCGTCTAGGAGGCGTTTCGCTGCGTCTGCTCGTGCATATCTGTAGGGATTACACCAAAATTATAGTTTTATTTCCAAATTACTATGTCTTTATGGAAGCGATTGGCACAATAAACGATTTTTAGGTCGGAAGTTTATAGTAGCAGGAACCTATCAATTACATATCCAAAAACCAAACCAACCATCCAACCACCCGCCAACCCGCCTAACCACTAACATCAGTCTTTGCAGAACTGAGAACTACTTAAATTAACAAAGAATAGCAGTTCAAATGATTGTCAGATCAGAGGGTTGCATGTCAGAAATTGATCAGATTAGCACAGGACCGTGAGGAATGTCGCAATAAAAAGGAGGTATATGCCCAACAGTGTGTTGATGTGAATGATTGATTGATTGATTGAAGACCTTTCTTCAGTCAGGATTTATGCCAGTAATCACCAAGTTGGGTTAGGTAGAACACATTTACAACACATCGTTTTTAAAAAGGCGACAAAACATACCTGGCAGCAAGATGCAAACTAGTTTCTCCAGTCTTATCCATGGCAGCATTCAACTGGGCTCCTTGTGCTACGAGTTCCGATATGATGTGGGCTGTCTGTTCATCTTCAGCATCAGACCCTGTGTCGAGGCCTCCACCTCTGACAGCCGCTACCATGAGCGGTGTCATGCCGAGGGGCCCTCGAGCGTCCACATCTACGTGATCATGCTGAAAGGGAGATATGATATTAGAGACGATACTTTTCTATAAAACATTTAAAAAGATTTACAATCAGTTGCAAAAACGCTCATTAATGTTAATCTCCCATTAAATCTCTTGCTAGCTTTTACTACGTCAACAAGACAAAAAGTGAAAGCAAGAGATTTAATGGAGGATTAACTTTAATGAGCGTTTGCAACTGAATGTTAATGAAATTGTAAAGGTACTTACGATAGCAGGCGGTGTCATCATACTAGGCGGAACCCTAATATCAGCTGCATCCAAATGCTGTTGCGTCCATACCCTTGAATCGTGACCAGCTTCCTCGTACTCCGTAATAGCTGTGTGATCTGATGCGTAGCCTCCTGGAGCACCATTCGCGTCACCTGGACCTCTAGCTCTCTTGGCCCTCGGAGGAGCGGAACCATCATCGTCATCATCTGACCAATGAGGTGGTCCCATGTGACCATTGATATCCACGTCAATGCAACCCATGGAACCTTTGTTCAGATTCCTCATCTCCTGTCCATCGGGTCCACGACGTCTCGATCTTCGTCTCGTAGAAGAATTGTTTCGGATAAATCCTTCTGGGAACCATGTTATGCCGGCTGCGCGTTTCCTTTGCGCCGTTACAAGCACTCCAATCAGTAATCCAGCCAGCAATACTAAGATAACACCGATGAAAACGTATTTGGAGTTCGTGGGAATTTCATCTATTGGTGTTGCAACCCCTTTTACTTGGAAGATAGGGAAGTCTGGTGACAATGAATGCTTAGAAGCAGTAGCTGCTAAGAACTCTGCCGCTTCTCTGGCTGAGAAGAAGCATTCGGATCCAGACATTGTCGTGCATTTTCTGTTATCGATTTCCAAGTACACTTGGACTCCTGACTGTCCTCTTTCAGTCATTACTATGTGATGCTTCTTTCCGAATTCTGTATCTTGAAGACCGATGTCTGTCGAACCTTTCCATGGGTATACCATATCATTGCCCAAATGATCCTTTTTGATAAGGATAGTTGTTCGCAACTGATGGCCTAAATCTCGTAAGAATGCAACTGAATTTTCCTTGAAAGTTCGCATGTCCATTAGCAATATCACAGACATGACACCTTCGGCTAGTTCAGGCGGCTCATTCTCACAATCCAAACCATCCCAGTTACATTCAGCGTTGTTACATCCGTAGTCACAATGTCCATTGGCGTAGTGTTTCTGGCAGTAGGCGTCGTAAATTGGGTTGCACTTTTGAAGCGACTTCTCGCAGTCTCTTCCATCGAATAAGCAAGCTTGGGTATTGCAGACTTCATTGCATTCACCGTTCATGAATACCTCCCAGCATTTTATAGGGGCTGTGCAATTAGCCCACGGATTGATGCCTAGGGAACAATCATTGCCATCAAAATCACAAGCGTACGTGTTACATTCCTCATCACAATGGTGATCTGACTGCTTTTCTTTGCAACCTAATTTAACACATTGTTCTCTTTGGAATGCCAGATCCAGCTCTTGAAGAGTCAATGTAGGGTTTTTGTTATAGCTTCCACCAATGGGACTTCCGTAACCACCTCTGGAGTGAGGATCATGGATATCGCAGTTCTTTCCAGTCCATTGTCTTGGGCAATAGCATAAGTAGTCACCAGGTTTATCAATGCATCTTGCATCTGGGTGTTTACAAGGGTTGCTGATACATTCGTTCATTGAGTCAATTTCGCAGTTGACCCCAGACAATCCTGATGGGCATTCGCAGACATAACCTCCTATTTCTGAGGTACGACAGTAACCACCGTTTTGGCAAGGATTCGAATCGCAAGCGTAGCCAGAATATTCACAATTCTTGCCGTAGTATCCGTCGTTGCACGAACATTCGTGACCTCCTTGGATTGCAGTGCAAATGCCACCGTTCTGGCATGGAGACATAGCACAGAAATTAACTTTGGCATCACAGTGTCTTCCCATGAAGCCAGGCTTACAGTTGCAGTGGTAATCATTGATGAGCTGAACACAATCTTGAGTACCAGGCACAGAACAAGGATTCGACAGGCACTCGTTTATATCACCCTCGCATCTCGGTCCAACGAAACCAGCGGGGCACTTGCACTCAAAACCTCCAACCTTGTCAACACAAGTACCGTTGTTGTGACAAGCGTCTTGCTCGCAATCGTTCACGTTAATCTCACAAATCTTGCCTAGAGTTCCGAAAGGACATGAACATGAAAAGTTGTTGATCAGATCGTGGCAGGTTCCTCCGTTTTGACACGGGTTAGGCAGACAATCGTTGACGTTTAGTTCACAGTTCTGTCCTTGGAATCCTTTAGCACATTTGCACTGGTATGTTCCCACTAGGTCTTTGCAGACGGCACCGTTTTGGCAAGGGGCTGATTCACATTCGTTGATTTCTTTCTGGCAGTAAGATCCAGTATAACCATCGAGACAATGGCAGCGGTGGGAGTTTCCGATGTCTTCGCAGGAACCGTTGTTGCAGAGCTGCTTAAGTTTTACGCCTGTTGAAAAATAATTGGAATCAGTCCCGGAAAGCGCAAGTAGAAAAGATTTAAAATTACGATTGAACTGAAAGTCGCATAGGTACCTTTTCTGATGGATGCATCTTTACAAGACACCATTTCAACATCACACAGTTTTCCAGACCATCCAGGGGCGCACGTGCAAGTGTACTGAGGTCCTTTTTGTGAGCATGTCGCACCGTTCTCGCAAGGATTGTTTTCACACCTGTAAGAAGGGACGGAAATATTAAATTTGCTTCACTAGCTACTTCTTCATTTCTTTCCTCAACAACAAGAAGACAAATGATCGATCGAATATAACTTGACTAGACCTGAACTTAAGGATTTTTTTTTTTTTTTAAATAAATAAATATCTTGGACAGTGTCACACAAATTATCTAGTCACATTTAAAGTTCCAGAATCTAGCCTGGACTTGTATTATGATAACTAGACAACGATATAGAATACATATATAGATAAAAACATCCATGACTCGGGTACAAATATTAATATTCGTCATACAAATATTTGTCCCTTACGGGATTCGAACCCGCGACCCCCGGCACAACAGGCAGGTTCAATACAGACTGTGCTGTCGGGCCGTCGCCCGAGAATTGAACTAGGTAAGTCTGTTTTTCAAACTTACCAATCAACAAAGGCTTCGCAATGTTTGCCAGTGTGCCCGTACGGGCAATGACACGTGTAATAAGTGACGTGGTCGTGACAAGTCGCTCCGTTGTCGCACGGTGAACTATCACACATGTTAATACGGAACTGACAGTTCGAGCCGGTGTACCTGGGAAACATAATTTTAAGAATTAGACAAAAACTAGAAGATTACAGTCCAAAAATTTAAAGATGGCGTTCCGTTTGCTTTCAGAGTTGACATTTCCACAGCGACTTCGTCTTAACGTGTGGTGAAGCCCTGGTGTCAGAGTTTATTCAAACCGCCATACGGTTTCTGATGAGGATTTTTGGCCACTTTTGTTTTATATGGTTGAAGCGGGAGGCTCTATCTAGACATAGAGGTACTAAGAGGCCATGGTATTTTATGTGAATTCGGGGGCTGTTAGATCATTTTTCCAAACTCCAAAGCTCCAAAATAAAAAAATGAAGAAGCCTGTTACCCAGGTGGACAGGAGCAGTTGTAAGAGTTGATGCCATCGATACAGAAGCCTCCGTTCATGCAGCTGGAATCAGTGCAGTCCTCGTCGTTTGTCTGACAGTTGATGCCGGAGAAGCCCAGTCGGCAGGTGCAGGTGTATGACGCCACGTACTGTGGAGAGAATGGAGTATAATTATATGATACATCTTTATTATTCTCATTTACCAGATATATGTATAGTACATCTTAGAATGATGGAAAGATATCGACATCATTCCGGCCAGACATCGATTGTGGAAGATGATAAAATATTGTGGTTTTGGAAATCGGCAAAGCAATGCAAGCAAGTATGTGGTTTAAAGGTTCATGATACTTTTCCTTACAGGGTACAGAATACAGGGTATCATGATCCTTTAAACCACATACTCTACCCATCAAACTGAACAACTTTTACTATGGGAGCAAAACTTGCAAGGCAAAAAAATATCTGCTGTCTCATTTTGAGTCGAGTAGGCGCGCTGCAGAAAGGATGGTAGGAACAGGAGATTTTTATTTGCGCTGACAGGTTTGCGCCCATAGTAAAAGTGGTTCAGTTTGATGTGTAGAGTATGTGGTTTAAAGGTTAATGATACTTTTCCATAGTTTCCTTTCCCCCTGTATAGGTGGGATTTATCATAGTTCCTCTTCCACCGCACACCAAAGAAAGTGCTATCCATCCATCCATCCATTGGCTGTCACAGCGCTTGATGAGTCCATCTTTGGATATAATCCTCTTCCATATTCCACCATGACATTCTGGCTCTTGCCCTCTTCATCCAGCAGAGACCCTTCGCAACAACTATAATATTATTATACTTAAAGCACATCGATTCTTACCTGATTGCAAGTAGCTCCGTTCAGACACGGTCGTGACTGACACTCGTCGATGTCGACCTCACAGTGTTTGCCCGCGAAGCCACTTGCGCACACGCAATTGTAGTCCCCGATACTGTCTAGACACGTCGCACCGTTCTGGCAGGGGACTGTTGAAGACAATATTTAATTAATTAAATATTATTAAATTATATTCTACGATACAAGAATAATCTGAAATATCAGGAGAGAAGCTTGAAAAAGAAAACATTACAATAAATTTAACATAGAAAATGCAGGAAAGGAACCCATCAAAATCTACTCTGATTGCAACGAATCCTAAAGCAGAGTAAATTGGACAAAAAAGGAACGAATAAGCTCCGGGGGTTCGAATATTGAAAAACAAGGTTCTTATTGGACCTGCAGGCAAAATACGTAACTGCGTACACTCAGTTGCAGAAACGCTCATTAAAGTTAATCCTCCGTTAAATATCTTGCTTGCTTTTACTACTACTACGCCAACAAGACAAAAAGTTACAAGTGGCAACTTTAATGAGCGTTTCTGCAACTGTTCGTCCGATATTTAAGTTTCGGTTAGCGAAGTGCGGGCCTCGGAATCCGAAGACTGAATAGTTGAGAAAAAAGCATACTGTGATGTGATGACTCACTCAGTAGAATAATTCAATTGAATTGATTGTTATTCGGGGCATTCTATGCCCTTTTTTACTACAGATAGGCATCTACTTCGAAGCCGATGAAAACTAGCTCCCTATAATTTTGCCTGCTCTAGGCCATATTATTAACAGAAGGATAATAGTAAACAAAAATTACTCACAAGAAGCGCAATCGTCAGTGTTAATCGCGCAGTCTTTTCCCTCATAACCTCTGGCACAAATGCAAGCATAAGATCCTTCAGTATTGATGCAGGTCGCTTCATTGTGACACGGAGCTGTGACGGCGCACTCGTCGACGTCACGCTCACAGAGGGCTCCAGTCCAGCCCACCGGGCACTGGCAGTTGAATTCTGCGTAAGATGCTTCGGCTACGCATCTACCCCCGTGGCGGCATCTGTGGGAAGAGTTGGTTACTAGCATGTGCTCACGTGAGGAAACCTGCATTATTCTGAAGAAGAAATTCTGATGCGTATGTGTAGTCCAGCAAACTGATTTGGGCACACGTTGTGGACTATCCATACACCCTTCTTAAGGGTAAGCTTGTGCTTTGCAGTGGGACGTGTACAGACTGATGATGATGATGATAATGCTCACGACTAAATATTCCCCGAGATATATTCTCAAAACTTGGTACATTCACGTTTCACTAGTAGTACCTAAACTATGTCCAGTGTGACGGGCAGTGAGGTCGTCGCCACTTATAGTGGATACAATACATGCATTCAAATTGAAGCATACACGACTTGCACGAGGTTTTCCTTCAATTTTTTAGATGATGCTAGGCAATCAATCTATTCAAGTAGAATAATCGTACGAAACATAAAACAGTAGACAAAAACTTACTGATTAGGTGTGCAAGGGTCCAGAGTATTCTCGCAGTTGCGCCCTGAATGCGGAGGTGCGCACACGCAGCGGTACCCGTTGACGAGATCTATGCAGGAGCCGCCGTGCAAGCACGGGTTGCCGGCGCAGTCGTCGATGTTCGTTTCACAGTTTACGCCTGAAAACAAATTCGAATTTAAGTTTCAAGAAGAGTTAAGGACTCTCTCGGACACCAGAGTCGTCTTAGACCGATTTGGGGCCCTGGGCACTGAAGATAAATACGTCCCCTGAGATAAAAGGTTGTTAACAACAGGCAATAGAAAAGGAGTATGAAATATCGCGGGGCCCTGGGCACTTTTCCAGTGTGCCCATGGGCATAAATTTTCCTGTTGGACACTTAGCTGTCATTTCATACAAATGGAAAAATTTACAAGAAGTAAGCATTGTGCGATAATGAGCGAGTGCAAGCCATACAGGAATACTCCATTACCTACATTTTCCGCCAAGCTTCCTACCAAGTGGGGGTGAGGTACTGTATATAGTACTAGATCCTCTTTCTTTACTACGCCCTCGGTGTGATGGCGCTTCGGTTCAATAAATTTTCAAGAAAGCATGAAAACCTATTGATACATCCGTCACATCCTCTGATCAGTCCCGTCTTGACACATATCCTCCTTAGGCCTCCTTCATATTCCTCCATGTTCTTGCCCCCTGCATCCAGTTGGGACCCCAAGCACGTGAAAACACTGACCGTTAATTAACTACATAGTCCTATAGGCACGACTCGACTGGCTGCAGATTTTGCAAAGAGGAGATGGAAACACCCTTGCATATTCTATATGAACGTGGCCCAATGATGCACAAACGAAGGACTCAACTATTTAGACAAGTTTTGGCATCAGATGGGATGCAAACCGTCCCTGTTAAGAACCTTTAGCGCTTCTTGAATGCAGTGGGGATTAATAGGGAACTGTAAAAGGGGCGTTAACAAAAGAACAGCGACGGTCGCAGTTGCTCAGGCGCGTGTCAAGCCCCAACTCCCAATAATAAAACAAGCTATTATTATATACTCGCACAGATGGTAGGAATAATACACAGATGAAACCAGTTCCGATTACTAAAGAAAGTACATAGGTATACTTACTCAAATTGTTCTGTAAATAACTGGGCAAAATCTTGACTACGTAGAACAAAATTTGTAGGCGAAAGCGCTACTGTGCACACCTCTCATCCCCTCCCCATTGGTTTTTGCCGCGTAGTGTACAACTTTTTTAAATTTCAAACTATGTGGTAAGTAATTTTAATTTATGTTAAAACGAAATAAGTTGTCGTCGCTATTTTAGGAATGAGAATGAATTCTTCAATAACTTTAACTAACTAGAAGCTGTTATCAGTAAAAACTTTTCTCACGCCCGCGCATTTTATTTCAACGGAAATGATAAGACTTAATGAAAATAAGTAGTCATTTGGAAAAAACCGTATTACATATACCTACTGTCACATTATGGGCGTTACATGGGCGTTAACTACGCCCATATCGAAAACATTCATGATTAAACTTCTCTAAAAGCGCAAAAACACTGTTTTTTTCACGTTTTGACAAATACAAGGGCAACTGATTTAATAAACAATACAATCGGTTTTATGGTTACCATTACCATAATATCTTACAATACCTTCTACTGGTAGGTTACCATATCTTCTGCTGAACTAAAGATCTTGCAATCAACATTTCTGATTTGTCGTAGGCCGCTTTCCATACTAAGTTTGAGGTCTGAAATGTCCCTGGGTGTATTAACCGTATAATATTAGACTCACCAGTGAATCCCAGAACACAGTCGCACTTGTAAGCGTTGAGGCGATCATGGCAGGTGCCTCCGTGTTGGCAAGGATTCGAGCTGCATTCGTCTATGTCACGCTCACATCGTTGTCCTGGAAGATGCAATTATATTTTAATTACGATATCCGAGAAAACACGGATCGTCGAAAAATGTCTTACGATGTGTAACAAAATATTTAAAGGGTTTAGACCATGAAAATGAACAACTTTCACTATGGATAAAACGTCAAAGAAAAAATCAGCTGTTCCACAGATTTGAGTCGAGTCCTCTGCAATTTCCATTCCATTTCTTCAATTTGAGTGTCTGAGTTTTTCGGAATTTATGTACGATTTGTAACACCACTGGCTTTTCGGTGAAGGAAAACATCGTGAGGAAACCTGCGTGCTTCAATTTCGAGGCATGTAGTTATTGTACCCACTGTCCATTATAAGTGGCGACGGGCTCACCCCCTGTCACACTGGATAGAGTTTCGGTACTACTGGTAAAACGTGGATGTTCTGAGGTTTCAGAATATCTCTGACTACCCCCTCGGGGAATATAGTCGTGAGCATATGCTATGCTATTGGGCTCGCGTGGATGACTAACTTTCATACACCCCTATAGGGCTGGCCTATGCACTGCAGTGAAAAGATCACTTACCACCATATCCAGGCAGACAATGGCAAATAAACTGGTTGACTCCATCTTCACAAGTACCTCCGTTGATGCAAGGGTTCGAAGCACATTCGTTCACGTCGGACAAACACCTGTAACAAAATAGGAATCATTAGCGAGATGCTCAGTATACTAATAAAAACTTTGTCCATTACCAAAAGACCTAGTAGATAATTAGAACTCAATGGTCGAACTTGGATTACTGATATTACTAAAAAGAGCCTGTCGAAATTATACCAAAAAAGTCTTGAAAATGTCTTTTTCCAAATAATTTCCCTTAATAGTAATCGCAAGTCTCTGGGCCCGCGTGATGGTGTTTAACTCACGCCCTTACCACATTTGTGTATATGTAAGATGATGATGATCATAGATGATTAAGTAAATCTTCCATCAAATGCAATTTCAAAAGGTATTTAACTTTAAAACACATACCTAGCATCGTAATATCCCCTGGGACATTCACAACGGAAGCCGTTGATCCTGTCAATGCAGATGCCGCCGTTGGCGCAAGGGTTCGACACACATTCGTTGATATTCGTCTCACAGTGCTGGCCGGTGAAGCCAGGGATACATTCACACGTATACCTGAGTAAACATACATGTTTATTAATAAAGAATTAAGATATTAGAACTCTTATGGGATAAAAACAAAGATTAATGAGCAAATAAAAGAAAAAACAACAACTTTAAAGATGTTAATGAAAGAAAACGTGCAGAAGCTTTTGAAAAAATGAAACTTACTCAAAATAATTGCTGCGTGTAAAGGAAAGGAAATTAAATTAATAATGTGAACGTAAAGAAAGCAGAAATAAATGACAATTAAAAGAAAAGAAGAATTAATTGAACCCCCATGTGAGCCAACAAAGTGGTTATTGATTATGATAAGACACAAGCATTGTTAAAATAATCGACACTAATGATTAAAAATGTTAAGACAAGACATGGAAAGTATTAAGTAAATCATGAAAGATGTAATTTGTAAGAAAGGATCATAAAAAATGAGTGCTTAGAGAGATGAGTGGAGAACGGAAATAAATGACAAATAATTACGTGATAATGATAAGCAATTTACACAATGGCACTACAGACCATAATAAATATCATAACACTTCTTAATTAAATGGTACAGTACCTGTTGATGCCATCTATGCAAGTAGCGCCATTCCTGCAAGGGTTAGAGTAGCATTCGTTGACGTTGATCTCGCAGTTGCGTCCAGAGGTCCCAGGTTTGCAGCGGCACTGGTACCCGTCGATTAGGTCTTCACAATGGCCTGGAGAATTATATTTTGTTTACTTTTATTCTTATAGGTAGTAATCGTCATATTATTATGATAGAACTTGAAGTCGATTAGTTGCACTCGTAGATTTCTAGATTTTGTCCCCAAGAAGATGTCACCCTGAATATTAGCTGAGAAATTCTGGAAAACCTTACGCAAGTTTGGCCTGATACTGAAAGCCATTTTTAGTTTTGACAGCATAAATGGAGACCTACATTATAATAACCCTACGTCCCGATGAAAGATGTCATCACCGTGACAAAAGAAGTAGGTTGGTTAGATTGGCCAAGAATTATTCATTTAGTGAGAGCACATTATTTCTTCCAACTCACCTCCAAACTGGCACGGATTGGATTCGCACTCGTTGATCAGAGTCTGACAGACGCGGCCGCTGTACCCCGAGTGACAGTTGCACGTGAAACTATTATATCTATCTACGAACAACTCACCTCCGAACTGGCAGGGATTGGACTCATACTCGTTGATCTGCGTCTGGCAGACGCGGCCCGGCCTGTGTACCCCGGGTGACAGTTGCGAGGGAAACTATTATATCTTCCAAAAATAACTCACCTCCGAACTGGCAGGGATTGGACTCGCACTCGTTGATCTGCGTCTGGCAGACGCGGCCGGTGTACCCCGGGTGACAGTTGCACGTGAAACTATTGTATCTTCCAACAACTCACCTCCGAACTGGCAGGGATTGGACTCATACTCGTTGATCTGCGTCTGGCAGACGCGGCCCGGCCTGTGTACCCCGGGTGACAGTTGCGAGGAAAACTATTACATCTTCCAACAATAACTCACCTCCGAACTGGCAGGGATTGGACTCGCACTCGTTGATCTGCGTCTGGCAGACGCGGCCGGTGTACCCCGGGTGACAGTTGCACGTGAAACTATTGTATCTTCCAACAACTCACCTCCGAACTGGCAGGGATTGGACTCGCACTCGTTGATCTGCGTCTGGCAGACGCGGCCGGTGTACCCCGGGTGACAGTTGCACGTGAAACTATTGTATCTTCCAACAACTCACCTCCGAACTGGCAGGGATTGGACTCGCACTCGTTGATCTGCGTCTGGCAGACGCGGCCGGTGTACCCCGGGTGACAGTTGCACGTGAAACTATTGTATCCTCCAACAACTCACCTCCGAACTGGCAGGGATTGGACTCGCACTCGTTGATCTGCGTCTGGCAGACGCGGCCGGTGTACCCCGGGTGACAGTTGCACGTGAAACTATTGTCGCCGTCAATACACTCGCCGCGGTGACACGGTGCAGAGAGGCAGTCGTTGATGTTCGTCTCACAGGACATACCTGTTGGAGAATAGGACGGTTTGAAATTTAGAAGAATTAAGGCACCTGCGTAATATAAATTAGTTAGATACTATAACAAGATATTAACAAATGAATGCCAGATTTGTGAACCAACATTTCCAACAATACGATAGTACCGACAGATTTGTAATACATAGCTAGAGGGGCCTTTTCCAAATTCTTAACATCTAGGTAAATATGTAAGAAATCTGCAATTAGTGTTTCTGCTTTTGTTGCCTCACTCGGTCTGTAATTAACTACTTATTTAGGCAATTATTCTTTTCTATTTGTTAACTGCCAGATAACATTACTACCATATGTGACTTCTAACTGGCTCGAAATTGTAACTTTGATGTTCAACTGTCATCCCCAAGAATGTAGCATTAAAAGCTAAAAGAAATAAATAATACAAACCAGTGTAGCCCGGGGGACATTCGCAAGTGTAACCAGCTATGGAGTCGTGACACGTGCCTCCATTCCGACAAGGACTTGACGCGCAGTCGTCTATGTTCACCTGACAGCGAGCGCCGGTAAATCTGTGCAACGGGGAATTCAATGTTTAAGTCAAGAAAAATCAAATACGATTGTATTATTTAAGAGCATCGATGGAGTATTGCGGAGAGGCGTGGCTTTTCAATCATAAGAGGGTTATAGCTTTCACGCACGACATGTACCAATGAGTTTTCTAACTAATGGTCCAACGTAATCTAACTGTTTTCAAACTGCAAAGGAAAACATCGGGAGTGATCCTGCATACGATAAAGAAATGATGATGGGTATGTGAAGTCTCCCAATCCGCATTGAGAACGATTGAGAATGACACGTATATAAGGTTGCCGTGCAGTGACACGTATATAAGGTTGCCTTGCAGTGACAAGTATATAAGGTTATTTATTTCAAATTAGTTGGCGAAACTGAACCAGGGCACTTGTTAATGATGATAACAGATTGCATTATCAATGTTTATAATTGGTATTGATGATTAACAAAATTATTACTAACGTACGTAAGGCTGCAGTGCGCGAGGCGCCGGCTGAAATTGGCCTGTAAATCATATGACCGGGCGGCAGGGCATTATCACGCAATTGTACTTAGTAACAGATACCAAATGCGTTTATTAAGTTTCGCCAACGAATTAGATTTAACCTTATTAGGATGATAATGATGATAAAGAAAGTATTATTTGAGTATTATTGTCTCCACTGCAACGTGTACGTACCCGATGACACAAGTGCATCTGAAAGCGTTGATCATGTCGTGGCACACTCCGCCATTCAGGCACGGGTTGTGCGCACATTCGTCGATCTCCACCTCGCATTGGGTTCCCGTGAAACCTGAGAAAGGAAGAATATTACGTTAGTCAATATTAAACACTTAATAAAAACATGAGTAGAAACCTAGGAACGACTTATAATTATGTCCCATTACCTTCGATCAAAATAAAATTAATGGATAGAGGCCTTACGCGAACATTTCAAACCAGAAAAATGAGGCAAAAAAAATTAGAGTTAATCCTCCATTAAATCTCTTTTTAGCTTTTACTACGTCAATAAGACAAAAAGTGACAGCAAGAGATTCAATGGAGGATTAACTTTAATGAGCGTTTATGCAACTGAGTGAATACCTCTTAAATTAGTATTATTTTTATAACTATACCTGTCAAGTGCACGATATGCTGTAAATCGAATATGAGCATATTTCATCATCATATAATAATTAATAATAATTAACTTATTCATTGCTAACGTTAACTCTTCGCAAACAACTAGTCGTCGAGAAAAAAAGACAAAGTAATAGAGTCTTTGTTGACCCAACCCAAGGGAAAATAATTAACCTTCACACACGCGACAAAAAGCAAGCCAATTCATTAACTTTGCCGTCTAAAACAACAAATAAAGCTCGCGGCAGTCTCATAAAACAAGAGAAATAATGCTTACAACAGTGTTAACTTGTTACAAGTTATTTTTAAAACACGACAAGTTGTTAAAAAACACAAATAAACTAGCTTTTGTTTGAACCATGTTGAATTAGTTTAATTTCTCGATAAAAGTAGACCCTATCCTTTTACACGCAAAAGAGCAACTCCTCAGCCTAATGTTGATGTTGGTTCAGTACTTTAGACGTGAAAATACAACAAACAGAACGACCTGAAATGATTACCTCCAAAGTAAGACAAGACATCGCGAGAATTCAAATATAAATTATAATACCGGCGACTTCGTCCGAATGAAATTAAAATATGGAAAAATCCTTTCTTAGTTCACCCTTAAACCCTCCGTAGAATCGATATTCCAAGTCGTCTCTCAGTCAATCAGTCAGTCACGGAACTGATTTATAAGTAGGTATAGATAAATAAATTGCAATGTTTTCGGTATTAAAGTAGCAGCATCCATAATAACCAAGTTGCAAAGCGTGTCGATACCTACTACGCATTGGCTCTGTATTTATTCAACTTATTCCACAAACTATCTCTTTATTCATATCAAAGATGGCGGTTTAGACGTTAAACCGTGAAGTTCTCATCTCGACCAGTAATGACAAATAGACAAACATACAAAAACCATGTTTACCCTGCAAGACGGGGCCTCGCAAGAATGCTAATTGACCGATCCAGGCCCATCCGCACAAATCATTCAAATGAAAACCGTAAACCTTTCTACTTACGACTCAAAATCCATCACATTATAGCACGTCAGACTTTTGGACTGGACCTCCATTCCTTTTAACTATACCCAATCGAAAATCGACCATAACGATATAAAGTTAAAGTCCAATTTTAATCGAAATCGATCGAGAAATTGCCCCAGGCAGGACAATCTAGCTCAGACCAGTGTCCGACAGTGCCCTTATAAAGATACAACTTTATCTGTGCACTTGCTAAAACGCTTATCTGAAAGCGAGAAAGGTCATTTTGACTTGGCGTTAAAACTTGAACCCAGAAATCGCTATCCCGCCAAATAGGGAATGTCGTCTGCATTCGTTCATACAAAATAATCATTAAAATTTCGCTTAATGTGAATCTTATGTCCTTTCAATAAAGCGACCAGTTTGCGAAGATGGACATTATTAGATCTGTTATGGAGCTTCCAAGTTAATTGAAGGTTTGTAAACCGTTATGGATAGAAGAATTTTCTCATATTTGGCCATGATTGGTCATTGGGGATTTAGATTTCGTTTCCATAAATAGATCCACAGATTCTTGGCATTTCTTCGAAAGTCATCTAAAACTTTGTTTGAAGGCGTATTCCTTTATTCCTAAGATACAGAATCTTCTCAACAGCTTCTATTTTAATACCTACTCTCATGCGTGTTGCATCTAGGTATATCATTGATATGTAACGACTTAAATCTGTAAGGTTACTTATATGTATTTTGTGGCATCTTTTACAGTCCTATTCGGTATAAGACCAATGGTTCTGGGTCCTGAGAAATCCTTCTCATTCCAGGTTTGATCAGACTCTCATTAATTATCCTTTTGTCCTGTTCCTTAAAGACTCTATTTTGATTGAAATCCTGTCGATGTTATGCACATCGACAGTAAAACTGGAGATTTGTGATCTTAATTTTATAACTAAGTATTTCATTTTGATATGGATAAGGCATCATCTAGTAACATACCTTTTTGACAGAAAGTCTAGCCGACCTTTCAAATATGGTACCTACAAATTCTAAACCACAAAATGGACAATGACTAGACATTGTTTTAAGTCAAACAATAATTCAGCAAAACGCTATAGTTGTACGCTGTGAGCATTAAATGTTATATTACGCAAGATTATTCTATAACCGACATGGCCTATTGATCGGTTAAACCAAAATGGTGGTGAGGAGGGGAGAGCCCCGCCCTGTGCGCAAGCGCATGTCTCGGCCGATTATTTGGTGTAAGGGAGAAGACATCGCGATTTAGCATTTTGAAAAACGAGTAGGTACTAATGATCGGGATTTACGAAAGGATCAATGAACTTTCCATTGAAATGAAGGAATAGTATTATTAGGTGTACTATACGTTAATAGTTCGGTACTTAAAACTTAAAGTCACTACGACAATTTTTTTTTTCATTCGGTGCAAAATACATACAGGGGATTTTATAGAATATACCCATTGACCTCTTATATTTCTAGTCAATGAATATACCTGAAATTGCCGACGCGGTTTGGCGATATTCAGAGGCAAGAAAGATGCCTCCGCACAAATTATATACCAGATTTTAAGTCAGATCATAAGCTATCAAACAAAAAAAGTTTCATCAAAATCGGTTCAGTAGTTTTTGCGTGATGCGCGAACAAACAAACCAACTAACAATTTTGTCAATAGATGACGTTTCTAAATCGCGCTATCGAATGTTATTTGAATTAATATGAAGAGAACCGCAACTTTTTTATTCCTCACGATTTTACAGTTTTACGATTTAAGTAATAAAAGTTTAGAGAGTTTAGTTCAGTTTTATAATAGTTAAGAGTTAAGATAAGATGTAAGTAGGTATGTAGTAATAAAATAGAGATTGGACTCGGCTGAATGTGAACTAAATGTGTGCCTTTCTATTCTGGGTTTCCGCTAAAACGATTCCTTAATGAGCTTAAGTTTAAAGCTTGTAAATTTTGATGATAAATCTCTGCCTCTTATCCTTTGCACAGTGGGCCAATCGTCACGATTTCGGATCACAAGCCACAATGGGAATGTCCGGCGCATGCTAATATCGACTTTGTGCGAGTATTTCAATGTTTAATGCACGTTTTACAATATAGAGGCACATTATATTACATACACAATGTAACGTGTTTTCGTGTGTATGTGTCAATAGGTCTTTTGGTATTAAATTCAAAGGCAATCAGAGAACCTTAATTTTCCCATCAATAATATCATCTGTTCCAAAAATACTACAACCTTTTTGAGCCAAATGTATGAGACAGCTGATTTTTTTTCCGCAATTTCGATGTTATTCCCTGACAGAAAGTTTTTAAGTGTGATGGTCTGATCATCCCCTTCAAAAAGTGTCAACATGTTAAGAAGGACTCTGTATAAAAATATAAAAAATTACTTGGCGTCTAAAATGTAATACGCATTATTGGTGTGTGTCATTTGTGGATTTGTAGAGTCTACAGAAAGGATGTTTTATTGCAAATACTGCAAAACAATGTTTATAACATCATTAAATCACCTAGATAATTATAATAAAGCCTTCCCACCCCCTGCTATTACGTCAAGGGACTAGTTTTGTAAACTGGTATTAAAGTCGCGTGGTAAACTAAAAAAAATGTAGTAAATTAAAAGTAGTGAACCGCATTCTGCTGTCATTTTGCAAGAATGCTGCAGACTTGCTTTAGATGGGAGGAAGAAAACAACTAAAAGATGAGATTGGTTAAGTTCACATCAGCTTTAGTAAGAGGTAACTAAGGGATACGAGTTCTTTTATTGTGTTTTTGTGAGTATCGACCTGTTATCCCCATTTGATACGTGATGGTATTTCATAATATGATTACGCGGTGTCTTAATTAGACTGAAAAACGTTGTTTATGGAACCGAAAACGAAATCTCGAAATCAATTCAGATTTAAAAAAAAAAACATTTTTTTATAAAGGACAGCAGGTTTTTGACAATTTTGATAGGACTATTTTATTAGTCAAATGTTTATTGTGAATATTTTCCTAAATTTTAAGTACATTCAACTGTAATAATTGATACTACTATAATACGACCACCGCCCGCCAATAATTAAAAAGAGTGCAACAGCCTAGAGGACAATTTTATTCCAATAAAAAAAATGATAATGTCGTCATACTGGGTTCCCTGCATGCCCTTATTCGTCTACCCACCTGACAGGTATGGAAGCACTCAAGCATGCCCAGTTACACGACCGAAACGACTATACTACATCCATACCAACTCCCATACAAAGCCTGACGTCTACAACTCGATAGGATTATAAAATGCCTTTAGATGTATTTTATGGTACTAAATTATGATGGTACGACTTTGTAGGATAGTGGTTACGGAGTGAGGATGTATAATTTGGTTGGTTTACGAGGGGAGGTTCCGATGAGTGGTTTCGTTCGCATCATTGCATGGATGACATCTTTTGTGTTCTTGACAATGTGGTTAGTAACATGAGACATAATTATACACAAATAAAACCATAATGCAGCTCTCGTATGCAGTTCTAAAGGAATCTGATATTAGAAAGATCTTAGAGAACGTAGGCATTTTTTCAAGATGCTACTAAATTTCAAAAATAGTCCACTAAGTACGTTGGCCGAAGGACATTGTGTGGGTCAGATTAGCACAGAGCCGTGATGAATTGCGTGCATTAATAAGGAAAAGAAAGGCTATGTTCAGCAATGGGATGATGTTGAGACCGTCAAACTGAACAACTTTTTCGATGGGACCAACATCGAATTCGTGAGAAAATAAATATGCTGTCCCATACATTTGGCTAGAGTAGATTTGCAGTTTTGTATGGAACATGGATTTTTTTTGCGATTTCGTTGTTGGTGCCATATAGGAAGTTGTTCAGGTTGACGGTCTGATCATTTCCTTAAAAAAGTGTCAGCATATTAAGAGGCCGCTCTAGTTGGCGTGAAAATTAAGAGGCCTATACCCAGCAGTGGGATTTACCGGGCTGATGATGATGATGATATTAAGAAGGACCCTATACAGGGTGATATTGTTATCATTAGTATGAAAATGGTACTAATCACATAGAAACAGAAGTAAAGATCGTAACGTAAGTCAGATGGTTGCACAAACGTTTCCGCGTCGAATACAATGCGCGGGCGCCCGCTCTCATCGCCATGGGAACCGGGTCTCATGTAGGGATGGCTGGATGTTGATACAGTTTTGAATAATATTATTTAATAATATTTTTTTATAGAGACTTATAAAACAGTTCCATGACTAATTGAGAGACTACATACAGCCTAAACCGTTGAATATGACTCACACACGCACATGAAACTTGGAATATATATTCTACACAGGATGTTGGTGTGCACTAGGGATGGTAGCAATAGCGTTTGCTTTTACTGTGCTTGTGCTTTTGACTGTGGTGGCTAGTTACGCCGAAATGATTGATCATCGTGAGTTTATGTATGTATGTTACAAGGTATGCTATCAATAATAATATATGATTTTGAAGAGCGTAGAAGACTTCATCAAATAATGATAGAAACCCTTTTAGAATCCGTATCTTTTTTACAAGTTTTTATTTAAAAGTTATTCCTTCTTTATCGTTACTGATAAGTACACACCTATTTGATAAAAAAGTCACCTTAGACAACCCTAACAGCTACGACCTGTCTCGCTCACTCTCTACCTGTCTCAGTCCAACTAATGATAATCATCAGCCGGTCACCGCCGTCAAGTAGGCAGCAAATTGTAACTCCAAGACGTCAACTCTGGAGGTCTGCGTGTACCGTTTTGTGGGGGGCAAATAATATAGTGTTTGGATGTCACTAAGTACCTATAATTATAAATCTCAGGGAGTAAAAGCTGATGCTTTATTAATGCTAAGTATTTACGCAAAGTGCAGTAGCGGAGGTGTATTAAAGTAAGTTTTGCTGTGCACTCGCTCTAACTCGAAGCGAAGTGCAAAGAATCAGCAATAACCATTTTTGGCAAAGAATGTTTTTACAAATCGGACACAATACTCGTATGTGGTGTCCAAGCCAAAAAGGACCATCAATGTTGAGTTTGAGTGGGCAGATTCTAGTATTCGAGATATTTAAGTTTTTGTGAATACCTACAGGTAAAAGAAATTAGTAAATATAATTGCAAACTTTTGTAATTTCTAGTTAATTTATAAAAACATTCACAGACGAGTATGTGACTGAATTTTTTTATTTATTCCTTATAATCAAGCAACTATTCTAGTTTCCAAATCCAGTCCATTAAGGCCTCCGCTCATTGCAGCGATATTATCGAGCGATATTATCGCTGCGATTTTGCGATAATTGTTCTCAGTACATTTTGTATGGGGTTGCGCTCGATCCTACACACTGCCGCGATATTATCGAGCGATAATATCGCTGCGATTTTGCGATAATTGTTCTCAGTACATTTTGTATGGGGACGCGCTCGATCCCACACACTGCCGCGATATTATCGCAACCTAACGCAATCTCTTTCTACTACATTCAGTGGTGTGCGCATGCGTGACGCGAATCGCGGAATCGCTGCAGTGTGTAAGGTGTCGCGATATCGCTGTCGATAATATCGCTCGATAATATCGCTGCAATGTGCGGAAGCCTTTACGTATTAATTTAGAGCTAATAACTTCGGTGATAATTCCCTGATGTTTGGTAGTCCCATTGGATCCTAAATGACGACCACATCCCCGAGATTTTCTTCACCTACAAAAACCTTTCATATAAAGACATACGTCCACAAAACATCCACTTACCAGGCATGCATACACATATGAAGGTGCCGGGGTCATCCAGACAGGACCCGTCGTTCCTGCACGGATGGCTCTCGCACTCGTTCACATTGGTCTCACAACGGGGTCCCGTGAAGCCGACCGAACAGTTGCAGGCGAAGGACCCTGGTGTGTTCACGCAGATGCCGGCGTGTTCGCATGGTGAGCCTGGGGAGAGAATAGGAATTTAGTATGGTTGAAATGAAAAAAAAATAAAATTAAAAATGTATCAAATGCAAAATTTATTCAGCTTTCTAACGATATATGACACATCGCATATAATTATTTCTAGATTAGGTATAATGTCTATTTCCCGCGAGAAATCGGAGATTTCTTGTTTGTATGGGACATTTTACGTATATTTCGGTAGGGAGGGCCTGACATCTGACGGGTTAAGAAGGCCTACATCTTTTCAATAAATAGCTTCCAAATAGTATAGTTAATAAAACTCCAAATAGTATTAAAATTAATAAAATGGTAAAAATATGAGAGGCAAGGCATTATGACAAGGAATATAATCGAAATACACATACACATGGGATTATACGCATCTTCAGTGCTTTCTGGTCATGTGTGACATTTTTATTTAAAGTCCTTACAAAAAAAAAAACCGACTGCATAAAAAACTATTAACTGAAAAGATAAAAACAAGCTCCTTAAATCAGCTATAATAACTTTTTTTGAGCAAATTAATACAATTTGAATGTTATTACTTATTAGGTAGGTAGGTATCGCAAACGGGGACAAAGAAAAATGACCTATTGGTTTGTCTCCGCCTGCAATACCTACCTACCTAATAAGTAATAACATTCAAATTGTATTAATTTGCTCAAACAAAGTTATTATAGCTGATTTAAGGAGCTTGTTTTTATCTTTTCAGTTAATAGTTTTTTATGCAGTCGGGTTTTTTGTTTCTCTAAATAATTTAGTTTATTTCATACTTTTTAGTCTTGTGTCAAAATGGTTGCATAAAAATACTATAATATATATATATTTGGAATCTGCTCTTCACTAGCTTTCATTTGATACCCATATTGTATTTTTTTACGAAAAAAAATGGATTCTCCCCCCTCTCTTTTTTAATTCGCATACGCCATATTAAAATAATGTACCCTATGACACTCTCACGATTTTTACGAATCTAACGACACCTCATACGTTAAAATCCATCAAGCCGTTTAGGCTGTAGCGCGTGCCAAAGAAATAGACATACAAACATACATACATACATACATACATACATACATACATACATACATACATACATACATACATACATACATACATACATACATACATACGCTCGAAAAACATAACCCTCCTTCTGTCGCAGTCGGGTAAATATTAAAAAGTGAACACTACAAGGTCTTCAATCGTGTCAGCATGATCTATATCGCATGACAACACACAACAACTACGAGGTTATTTGACGATAGGTCAGTAGTACTTATTTTCCAAATGAACTTACCCTGTTCACACTCATTGATATCCTCCGAGCAGTCAAGTCCCTTATACCCGGATGCGCAGGAGCAAGTGTAGGAGCCGTTGATGGGGCTCGTGTCGCAGATGGCGTCGGCATGGCAGGGGTTGGAGGTGCACGCGTCGTCGAGATGACAGAGAAGACCTGGAAGAGAAGGACATTAGATATGGATGTGTTGCATTACTTTGAAACTGTGGGGACTTGCCACCTTAGACTATTTATATATGGAAATGTTACGCGTGTGATTCTACTAACAAATTTTTCTGACACTTTTTGCAGATATATGTAATCAGCAACTTTGGACTTTATTCCATTACTTTAGGATTCTTATTTTGAATGTTAAAAATCATGAAAAACAGTATTGTGTGCACCCGAAACGTGATAAGTTGGAGATTATTGTTCCGCAATTATAGGCTATCTCGTTTAGTGATAACTTGATAATGTATAAAATTTTATGTAAATGCATAAGATTTCTTGATCTTGTATGTTGGCAGAGGGAAAATGCTAACGCGAGACGATTAAATAACGATGATAGACGATGTAAATCGTCTAAGCTTGTGTTTAAATCATACGTTCAAAATTATTTAACATCAATCCTGTTTCAAACACAGTTGTAATGATAAATCTTGAAATAACAGAGTACGAAGTTTTCAGATACAGGATCTAATTTCAAACAGGATCTTCCATATATCACCGAACCCATCAATCGAACCGCTCCATTAGCATCAAGTACCAAAGCAGCATACTAATCACTTACCGGTCTTGCCAGGCGTGCATTTACAGTAGAACGCTCCAACGCGATCGATGCACGTGGCGCCGTTGAAGCACGCTGCGCCGGCGCAGTCGTCGATGTTGACAGAACACTCGGGACCGGTCCAGCCGTTCACGCAGATGCAGGAGAAGCCGCCGACGGAGTTTGTGCAGGTCGCGCCGTTTTGACAGACTAGAGGCCTGTGGAAGAAGGAATACATTAGAAATTTGATCAAATCCGACATGTTTTTAAAGTTTGTTTACCGAGGAATACATCGGTATTCAGTAAACAGTTAAGTATTATTCCATAAGTGGACCTTTTTAAGCTTGCCGGCTAAAGAAAAACTATATTGGAAGGGAAAATAGAGGGTCAGCGACAGAGGAAGAACTAGACAGATTTATCTAGCATAAGTCAGTGAAGGAAATGGTTGATTTTGTGTCGTATCGGGAACTCAAGACCTAGCGGAAAAGAGACTGGATTGGCGAATACTCCACCGACAAGGCAGTAGCTCTTAAAAAAGATTATGGTGAGGGCGACAGAAAGAAGGGTTCATGATATTTTGAGGGAAAACTGCGGTTTTTGGGTAAAGAAAATTTAAAGCAACCTGTCTGTCAATACCAATTTGAATACATTAGTAGGTACGGACATCGAATCCGTAACCCTCACGGTAGCAGGTAGTCAGATCAAAACGGGTTATCAAGGCATTTCAACGGATTTATCTGTATATAGTCTAAAATCCGCCTTAACCAACACTTCGTCGATTACATCCAAAAATACGTTTACATTGTCGAAAAAACGACCGAAAACTACAAAGAAATTTAAAGTAAACACCGCAAGTCGTATTCTCTGCGTAATTTAATATTTTCCCTTAAAATTAAACAAAAAACACCGACACTGATGTCGCATGCCGACTGGTTTTTAAACTTTTTAAATATCACTTATTAACGCATTAGCGGATGGTTTCGTGAAAGAATAATTTCGGCGGAGGCATTTTATAAGCTCCACGAATCTTCTCGGTCATTTTGCATATTTTCTTTGACTCTGAGATTTTTAAATGTTTTTTATATGCGAGTCCACGCTTTACCATTTAAATAGCGCTCTAAATTTCAAACGTGCCTGCCTTTTTAGTTGTTTTAATGCGAGAAAATTAAATGGAGTAACTACTTGGATGTGAGTAATTTATTTTAGGGCAAAATGTGTAAAGTCCGGCTGAAAGGGACTGGATGCGGTATCCGTGTTGATCAATTTGGCATGGTTGTTTTTTGACAGTTCTTGGTGAATCTGCTTCATGAAACTATTTTAAGGGATGATCTGACCCATCAAACTGAACAACTTTCTCGATCGTCTGATCATCCCCTTAAAAAAGTTTCAGCTAATTTTGTTTAGTCTTATATATCAGCGGTTCCTTAACCAGTTCCTAAACAACGCACAACCTATACGTTCTCAGTCAGTTAGTCATCTAACAGTTTTTTTGTAAAAATAACAAAGAAAAGTATATAGATAGAGTGGAATAATGAAATCAGCTAAACGTTTCATTATAAATGCCTAAGAACTAAATGTAAATAGATAAGCATAATCAAGGAGAACTTATTTCTAAAGATTTATAAGGTAACCCCAACGGTCGGCCAAAGATCGAGAGCGGGCGCGGCACGAGCGCGCCGCGTGCGCAGAGCATATCAAGATCAAATTGCGACGAATATTACCAAACTAACCATTTAGAGCTGCTGATATTTATTGTAGGGTAGACCCGGGTTAATAGTAACAGTTTTTACTTCTACCTCGATTGCGGGGAAACTATTCATATCTAAGAAACGTTACATACAAATTATGAAAGGCAGTTTCTTAACGTACTGGATTTTTCATTTAGTGTGTTCTGAAGTCTTATAGAACCTTTCGTAATTCGTTCTTGATGTGAGCAGTGACCAGTGTTACAATTAACCCTTACCCCGGGTCATTTGTAACAGTTTTTTAAATCTAAATAAAACCCTAAATAATCAATAAATCGGTCTTATTTATTTATCATCAAATAACTTACCTCTTCTTTATTAGTAATATTTTTATCGCATTAGAATATTATCAACAGTTTTTATAAAATTTAACGGAAAAACAACTTAGCGTTTTATTGGTTTAAAGTAAAAATTTGAAATAATTGCTATATAATATTAATCACTTTAGTTAACTATATATAATAGCATTTAAATAAACTAAAAAACTTAACTCTCGCATATGTTAATCAACCATAAAGGTTTTCATACAAACGAAGCTGTTACAATTAACCAAATGTTACTATTATACCTGGCCACGTGGATTTATTTACGTTTAAAGTGCAATCAAAAATCATATAATTCTGTCAAAATCACGACTGCGATTTCGTTGTATCCTATTTAAATTGGAAGTTAAATTAGAAAGCAAGCCTACCCAATAATATTCCACCTAACATACTATAAAAAATCAATCTAAATTAGAGTTAGAGGGAGCGGCCGTTCTCAATCCAACGCTGAGGTTGGTGCGGGTTGGTGGAGGCAAGTTAGTGGTCAACTTGATGTCAGAGTATTTTTAAACCATCTTAATAATAAAAATGTGATCATGGGTCAATTGTAACACAGTGTTAATTGTAACGTTACAATCAACCCCATCAAAAGTGTTACAATTATCCCTTGGTGTCAATTTTGAATAAAACATTAAAAAACCATGATACCAACGAAAACAATGAACTTCTCATCATGTGTAGCATCTCTAGTTCCTATTACAAAGTATGGTACTAATATCTGTTTAAAACATCGATTATTTCAGAAGTTACAACGTAATGAATTGATCGAAAATAATTGAAATGACCGCACATAAAATTAATTCCTCTGTAACACAAGACTCATCCACGTTGCACACACGGCAATTGGAGAGTAGGTCCGGACATGCAAGAGCCATCACCTCTTTCCACACACACATCCTTGCCTTGTTTAGTTACCGAAATATTGTCAATGTTACTATTAACCCGTGTTACAATTAACCCGGGTCTACCCTATCTTAGGACTTTGATAATAAGATATTGTTAACCATGTACAGTGCTAAGATATGTAGATGCGTTGCCCGCGCTTCGAAATGGCAACAAAAAAACAGGGTAATTGCCCGGCTTTCACATAATCACGTAGTCACTCTACAATGTGCTAGCCTCTTCTTGTCAGTGCAAACTCGTTTGTATGAAGTGTCCAAGGTGTGCTACAACTGTAAGCTACTGTACAACATTTCACAACCCTAATAGCATTTGTTGTATATTTCAACGGATTCCCCAACGGGCCAACGGAAAATGCTACTAGATAATGTTGGGATAATGTTGGCAAATGATAATAATTAGAACCCGGCAATATTGAAAAGTCGTAAAATAGGTGGCCAGTTCTGATCTCAAAAAGATAACAGGGTCCTTCTTAATGTGCTGACACTTAGTCCATTCGGCTCAAGTACGCTTGCAGTTTTGTATGCATCAGCTGATTTATTTTCGCGTTTTCGATGTTGGTCCCATAGAAAAAGTTGTTCAGTTTGATGGTCTGATCATCCCCTTAAAAAAGTGTCAGCGTAATAAGAACGACCCAGTATACAATTACTAAGCCCAAGTACCTACAATGAATATGGCGAACTGATTGAATTCCTTGATTGT
The DNA here is from genome assembly GCA_963693445.1 of Agonopterix heracliana. Classification (NCBI taxonomy): domain Eukaryota; kingdom Metazoa; phylum Arthropoda; class Insecta; order Lepidoptera; family Depressariidae; genus Agonopterix; species Agonopterix heracliana. Next base: position 19,954,615 of record OY856308.1, on the reverse strand, counting down.
CAGATTTTAGGTTTTGCGTTAATTTATGTTCCTAGGTACCATACTAATTTGGATGATGAATCTAATTCAGGACAGGTCACACAATTCGTTCCACTCAAAAAGCATAACATTTAAAATGTACCTATATCATACAGGTTAAATGTCCTTAAAGGTTTTAGTAACATTTAGAATCGAATGTTACCATAATAAATACATTTTGAAATATGTTGTAAATCAAATCTAGACTTTTAACGCTATTTACGTTTGCATGTTACAAGTGAGAACAGATCAGCGATTGGTAGGAGCAAAACAAAAACATGAATTATACAGGGTGTAAAAGTTTTACATTTTCTATGGAACAACACATTCTTTTTCTCGATTTTGAAATTTGTTCAGCTTGATGGTATGAAGCACTCTGTTTATATGTAATGCATTTAATATTACACCCTGTATAAAATATAAAACAGTGTATGAGTACACTTTTGTTTTAAACGGTAGAAGCGTGTTCTCTAGTAGTAAGTTATAGCCTGTAGAATCCCACTGCAGGGCAAAGGCCTCCTCTCACCAATAAGGGTGAGAGGGACTGGGCCATACTCCACCACGCGGGCCCAGTGCGTGTTGGTGGAGGCAAGTTAGTGGTCACCTTGCTGTCAGAGAATTTTCAAGCTGCCAAATGGCTTCTGACTTGGCTTAACGAATAGTTACAACGCCATCTGACGGAACTATCCGAGACCAACTGCTTAACGTGCCTTCCAAAGCACGGAAACGCTCGAGATGAAATATGTACCACTAAACGGTCACCCATCCAAAGACTGACCGTACCTGACGTTGCTTAACTTCGGTGATCGTTTCCAATACCGAAGCTCCACTACGCCAACGAGGCCCTCTATACATCTACTTTATCTAAGAATTCGCCATTTCTTACCTCTTCAAAATTCAATTAGCAGCTTATTGGATCCTTGGATTCAATGAATCAATCATTTATGTCATCTGATTATGATTATCCCTGTTATTTTACCAATAAAGTGCATTTTTCATTGTTTTATCACGTTGATTTACGTCTCGCCTATCTCGAGTAACTTGGACCAATGAAACCGTAGTTTAATATTCAGAATAAGCTTTCCGATCGTAAATATAAGATTGACTTGTAATAAATTATCCACTTTTAAGTCTTATTGACATCACTGTGTGAAATTTTGAGTTATAAAACTTCTAAAATTAGATTGCTGGAACTATAATGTTAAATTTTAATAATTTTCTGAACTAAAACTCGATTGGCGGACTTTAAAGTTAGTTTCCAATCTTTTATTACAAATCTTTTTTTTCTTTATAAAAACCGGTATAGTACAAAACGCGGTTCGATTAGATTAACATCTCCCGCGTTTTAATTACAATGATTTGAAATTCGAACGTTTATGGAAAATCTTTTTTTAAAGGAACTGTTTTGGCCAGTTTTAGCGCTCTCTTTAAAAAGTTTTAATTACTTTTTTATTAGCTTTTTAAGGGTATTGGCTGCCGTTTTATTGATCACACGTTTTAGCAAAGAGGTTGTAATCAATTATGTGCGTAATTAAACATTAAACAATATTGCACGGCAACGGCAAATCCAAGTCAATACTTTGGTAACTGAAATTTTCCTGTGGGAGCCAATTTTGTAATTACACATTTATTTCAAAATTTTTAATGTGACCACATTCTAATGAGGAATTTAGTACTCCTTTAATAAATTTGCTTTTATTGTTAAGTATTTTTAATTTACAATAAATGAATTAATACGTCAATGACCCAAGTATAGTACTTAACATAAATTTTCCCGTGGGAGCGAATTTTGTAAATTTTTTTTTCAAAATTTTCAAAACATTTATTTTCAAAATGTGTCCACATTCTAATGAAAAATTTGTACTTTTTTATCTTAACTATTATAAAACTGTAACTGAACTGTGTCTGTACATTGAAGATATTTACAAAAAAAAGATTACGATATAGTTTTTAAATATCCCCGACTCGAAATCAACCTTTTTTAGAAATTTTGTCTGTCTGTTTGTCTGTTTGTTTGTGTGTTTGTTTGTGTGTTTGTTTGTTTGTTTGTTTGTTTGTTTGATCGCGCATCACGCAAAAACTACTGAACCGATTTTGATGAAACTTTTTTTGTTCGATAGCTTATGATCTGACTTAAAATCTGGTATATAATTTGTGCGGACGAAGTCGCGGGAAAACACTAGTAATAAATAAACTTTTATTGTTAGGTATTTTTATTGAGAGAGTAATGATGTGAACGAAAAGGGTTAAAACTCTAAATCGTATACCTACAGGTTGTAAGTGACAGCCTAGCAAATACTGAAATGGTTAATTCAGACCAACATACTGAACAACTTTCACTTCGTTGTAGGTACCCTACAACTGAGTGTGGCCTCAGGAAACGTGAAAAAAAATCAGCTGTTTCATACATTTGAGTCTAGTTAAAGTACAGCTGTTTAGTTGATGTTTTTTCGCGTTTCCTGATGGTGGCTCCATAGTGGAAGTTGTTCAGTTTGATGGTCTGAACTCACCGTTTGAGTATTTGCCAGGCTGTCACTGTATAAAAGGGACTAAGATAATGCCTCGTTTAGATGATGATAAGTTTTCGTGACCATTATCATGACAATACTGGAAAGTGGCGTGTGAACTTTCTCTATAATTTTGTGATTGATGCGCACTTGATTAGAGACTAGAATACTGAGATAAGATCGATCACGTGTCACAGATACGTCATTACGGACATTGCACCGTGATGATGAATTTGACAGAGGCTTCATATTATCAGTGGTGATTGAAGATTAAATATTACTTAAACAAATAGTCCTGATTTGATTAAGTTAAGTGTTAAATTATTTTCTTTGTAAGTAACTATAATTTTATTAATCATAAATTAACACTTTTTAATTTACCAATGCCAACACAAATAAACAATATTGGGAAGGGGTATTAAACATAAAAAAAATCGAATAATATGTATTTAAAAAATTAAATTTGCTGACCTTCCTACAGCAAAACCAATTTGTCGAAGAATTAAATCGTTCTAAACATATTCTATGTTGAAGTTGAAAGTAGGTTCGTTTTTCATTTGAATTAATTCTAGATCTCACAACACTTTCATTCAACACATCTAAACGCTCAACAAATGGTACAAACGACCAATGCGAAATTCACACCAGATAAATTGTTATTTATTATGTCTAGCCTAATTTCAACAGCTATAAGAACGGTGGGTGTTAGTAATACAACTCTTTTGTGACAGTTCGTTCGTCTCATGATGTTTACAAGTTTACATTGAATAGGAAAGTAATGGTTATGAAACGAAGATGCCGTTTCGATAGGCCATTTGAATTTCGAACGTCGAAAAGTGGAGTAAAGGTTATTTATGGCCTGTTACATCGTCAGTCTATTTGTATGTTATCTTTTAGATAACAGAACTGGATAAACAATCAAAGTTCCTATTCTATTCTATTTTTATTTAATGGTGTTTCCTTGTTAGATTTCGCCAGTGTCAAGTAGTTTGAGGGAGTGTCTATCCAATCTCGAGGATTATTTTTGAGTAAGAACAACTGAGAAGGATTTTGGAGCCTCGTGGCAGGCTGAGACGCGAACCGCGCGAACACCAAGGGGTGTTTCCATTAAACTGAAAAATGCTCATTATGGGAACAACATTGAAATTTCGAGTGGTTCCATACGTTTAGGTCGAATAGCCATTGACGTTTACTATGAAAGAACAATTTTTTTCGCTATTTCGTTTTCGGTTCCAAGTTGACAGTTGTTAAGTTTGATAGTCTGAAGCACTCCGTATATTATGGAATACATTTAATTTTACACTCTATATAGGGTGTTACATATAAGTAAGAATACATTTTTAAAACTCTTAAGGGGGTTGTTTAGACCGTCAAACTGAACAACTTTCTCTATGGGACCAACATCGAAATCGCGAAAAAAATAATCGTATATCCCATACATCATTATTTTAGCTCGAGTCGATTTGTAGATTTCGATATTGGTCCCATATAGTGAAAGTTGTTGAGTTTGGTGGTCTAAACTACCCCCTTAAATGTTTATTTGTATTTTTGTAGCACCTTGTATAAGTTCACACATAGGTAGGTACATCATGGAGGCAACAAAACCACCCTTTTTTGAAGTCAGTTATAAAGAGAGATAGACTGACCCTATAAGTAGGTACAAATTTTCAAAGTATTTTAGATTTGCACTTGTTATAGTAATTTTTTCTCAAATTATAAAAGTTGTATACCAGCTAAATACCTATAAGCTAACTTATATAGCTACTATAACATAATAGCCGCTCTGATACAAACCCGGTAGCATTACGTGCGCAGGCGCATCGTACTTAATGATCACGATCACCGAGCACCGCCTGCTTTTATGCTAAATTACTATCGAGACGGTTTTGTCATAAAAATTATGAAAATAAAGGTTCTTTACAAGAGACAAGGGCGAGTCGCGAGAGTACTTGTTATGGTTCCGTAGCGTCTTTGCTTTAATAATTAATTCGTAGATGACGAGTCCAGAAGATTGAAGCTTAAAGACTCTTTGTAATAATGTATTTTAATGTCTACGTCTATTATTACAAACAATCTAATAAAAATGAAATTTTTGACAAGAGAGAAGAGCTATCACATTGAAAATTTTCCGTACTTATAGGTACTTATATTGATTTCGCTGTTTATTTTTTGAAAAACAAAGAAACAAAGTGAATATGTAAAGACTCCTGCTCCATTTATTAAAAATAATTATGTAGGTATTTATAATATTATATGTTCACGATTGCATTTTACCTTTCGGCATCATAAGAGCGAAGCACGACTACCAACCACCTTTTAAAGCATTGAAAAGTCTCAATTTTAACCTATATTTTAGGTTTCAAAATAGAACTAGAAATACCTTACTTACTTAAGGTCTTCTTCTTTGATCTTCTTTGAACTACAAACATTTATAAAAACATCAAACCTGATAAGTTTTCGCGATAATTTCTTAAATTTTTTAAATCAGTGTCAGATAACCAAAGACATGTCTTGTCTTGGTACATGGAACCCTAAAAAATCTGATCGTTACTTTTATGATCGAAATAATTAAAGTGATAACGGCTGACGACAGCGCCTTTAAGGTTTATAAAAGAAAAAACAAGGTCTTTTACCGTACCCTCTCTTTAAAAAAGTATTATTAGGTATCTACTGGAAAGGTAAAGCGAGAACCATTATTCTGAATCGAGTATAAATAAAAGTAATAAAACCAGTGGTTATATTCTGTTTAACTGTAATCAAGGACTTTTATATTGTAGTGCACGCAAACATTGTTTTATTTTATATGTTAAAGGAACTCAAAAAGACACAACCACAGAAGAATGTCATAACCAAAAGATAAAAAAAACTGGCCAAGTGCGTGTCGGGCCACGCGCAGGGTAGGGTTCCGTAGTTGCCCGTCACAATATACGAACTTACAAGGGGGCTTTTTGTTTTATACTACGGTTTGACGGCTAATAAAGTCTAAAAAGTACTTTTTTTAAGTTGGTCGACTATTACTCGTTAACTTGTAAAGCTAACTTAGCGGTGATAGTTTTCCTTTTAATTTCATTATATACACTACTGCCATGAATTTTTTCACATATCTAGAAACAACCGTTTAGCTGGCAGAGGGGGGGGGGGGACACTCGACTCTAACAAAAATTAGCACCTTAAAGCTTAATATTTCGCTAACGGATCCCTAAATCGAAAAATGGTTTTCCCACACCCACCGTATTTTTAAAAGACCTATCCAACGATACCCCACACCATGGGATAGACCAGAAAAAAAAATTGCGTCCCCACTTCACGGGTAGGGGAGGTACCCTAAAAAAAAATATTTTTCAAAATTTTATTTTACCACTTTCTCGGCATGATTAATATGTGTACCCATGCCAAATTACAGCTTTCTAGTACTAAGCGTCTCTGAGCTAAGCTGCGGACAGACGGACGGACGGACGGACGGACGGACGGACGGACGGACATGGCGAAACTATAAGGGTTCCTTGTTGACTTCGGAACCCTAAAAATATATCGGAAGCAGAGAAAACTAAAGATGTCTTATAGGATAAAGCTGCCAACCTGCTGGATAATCTGCCTCTACTCGAGTAGCTTTTAGAGGGAATTTTTATTTCGTAATTATAACTTTTTATAAGTACCTAGTTTTTCATTATTATTGTTGTTTTACCATATTTGTAATATACTTACCTAATTTTATTTGACATAATTTAGGTGTTTGATAAGTGAAAAATACACGTTTTGAGCTATTTTCGTCAGATATACGTACCAGATTTTCAAGTTTTGTTTTTATTTATCAATATAGCATATAGAAAAATTGTTATTCGATACGATGGTACCTAACCTCTCGCTTTACACGATTTAAGGCCTCCGCACATTGCAGCGATATTATCGAGCGATTTTATCGAGCGATATTATCGACAGCGATATCGCGACACCTTACACACTGCAGCGATTCCGCGATTCGCGTCACGCATGCGCCCCACCACTGAATGTAGTCAAAAGAGTTGCGATAATATCGCGGCAGTGTGTGGGATCGAGCGCGTCCTCATACAAAATGTACTGAGAACAATTATCGCAAAATCGCAGCGATATTATCGCTCGATAATATCGCGGCAGTGTGTAGGATCGCGCGCGTCCCCATACAAAATGTACTGGAAACAATTATCGCAAAATCGCAGCGATATTATCGCTCGATAAAATCGCAGCGATATTATCGCTCGATAAAATCGCTGCAATGAGCGGAGGCCTTTAATCTTTTTGTTTATTTTCCAACATAGATCAAAATAATGATTAATAGTTATTCGATAATCTCCAAATTGAATAGTTCTATCGTTATGGTAGCCTACTATACTGTCAGTAACAAATGATATGTCCGAAATCTTGATCGCACACTGCGTAATGAAGACTTTCGGTTTTTTCTCTCAATGTTATCGTTGGCATCGGTTGTAATGCAAATTGTTTGGTATATTTACAGTATAAGTAGGTAACTGATTTAATTATGCTAATCGGATATCTTCTTATTTCGCGACAGGAACAACAAAGTCTGGTAGCCGCATTTCAATTCAAACTTTCTCTATTGGATTAATGTCGTTATCGCGGAAAAAATCTGATATCCCATTTAATATTTGGTACACTTCATATAAAGTCAAATAACATTCGATAGCGCGATTTAAATGACGTGCAGCGCTATCTATTGACAAAATTGTTAGTTTGTTTGTTTGTTCGCACATCACGCAAAAACTACTGAACCGATTTTGATGAAACTTTTTTTGTTTGATAGCTTATGATCTGACTTAAAATCTGGTATATAATTTGTGAGGACGAAGTCGCGGGAAAACACTAGTAATTATATAAAATTATGTGCCTGAGTATCCTGACATTTTGAGAATGTGTCGATTTGTGAAATAGACGTTCTGCTATACAGACTACGCGCTGTTGGTCGTTTTTCTGCTTAGACCTTCTGAATTTGAGGCATGTGGTCTGCAGTTTTGTATAGGACAGTTGATGAAGTTTTCGCGATTTAGTCTCACAAAGATAGTAGTTCAATTTGATTGTCTGATCACTTGAATTAAAAAATTCGATTTTAAATTTAAATTTAAATTTTCATTTATTTATATACTGTTTTACTTATGTACCGTTGGTATGTCTAATAAATAAATAAATAAATAAAAAAACGTCAGCATATTAAGAAATACCCTGTAATTTACGAACTTCTTCTTTCGTGTCAGCGTGAGCTTTATCTCATGACAATCCCTCATGTCGTACTTATAACATCTTTTCATAAAACTCATGCATAAATAGATACGTGGAAAAAACGGAGGAAAAACAATTAAAATTTCCTCCGAAGCAAAAATATTGGTTAGTTACGGTTTTAGTAGAGTTTTCTGCGTCGCACTTGTAGGACGACGACACACAGCGCATCGCCTATAAACAAAGATGGCTATACAAATCCGAATATCATAATTACTATCTCGTATCTCGTTCCAAGCCCATCACCATTTTTCTAATTCCAAAACATAAATCCAACGAACACTTTAGAAAATAGCTTAATCACAATCACGACCAAGGAAATGTAAGAAATGTCTCCTACTTCAGAAAAAAATATAATTAAAGAGAGTCACATAAACTACGTAACTGTAAAATTAACCAGCAAACCACTGGATGCCATCTACTACAATTTGTTTAGCAGAAGATGTGCGAATCTAGCTATGTTAATGCTTACGTCCAAGGCACAAGGATTACGTTGAGAGACTTCATAATTGAAAATGTAAATTGCACATTTAATTTAACAAGCAACCGTGTGTAAAAACTTGTCCACTTGAAGTTGACACGTATTAAAACGAAGCAATTTGTTGTTAAACTCTATTAGTGAACAATATGATTTGAAATCGTCTGGCACACACTCCCACCCCACCACTGTAACTCCTGTAAACCAGGATCAACGGCGGTGACCATTGACAACACTAGACAATGAAGTCCAGCGAGCCCGGGGATGACTCTAATCTGTTTTGGAACCAGTAATTAATGTACACACGGCGACACATCAGGTTACGCACCCTATATACCCATAACTACACTACGTACAAAACACAAAATAGTGCGGTAGAGAGCCTGCATAGACGCGGCTGCCGGCACGGGCGCAGCGTGCCGTGAGACGAAACAAGAACAACATACCGCACCCTCTCGCACAATTCGCAGCGTTCAACTTCTAATAGTTCAAAGTCCAAACAGGGTAGCCTGAGCAGTCGTCGTGTGTACCTAATCAAATAAGATTATCTGGCACAGTCGTATGGTTCCTTGCTTTGGAATAGATCACCCAATTTATATCCGTGGGTGCTGTACAAGAAGACCTCTTTTGCTGTGTTGTGGGCGAAATAGTATAAGAGATACCTAGACGTCCTTTTTGTTATTATCAGCTGCAAGTCTGATTCAGTATTCATAGGGTGTTAGTGTGGGTATGTAAGTGTTGTCTGACACTTTTTTAAAGGGGATGATCACACCAAAATAGAAATCGCGAGAAAAACTAAGCTGTTCCATACAAAACTGCAAACCTACTGGAGCCAAATGATGGGACAGCTGTTTTTTTTTCGCGCTTTCGATGTTGGTCCCATAGAGAAAGTTGTTCAGTTTGATGGTATTCCCTATACAGGGTCCGGAAGTTATTACTATAATCCATAAATTCTAAGCGCCATTATTAAACGTTTACTTCTGACCATTAACTAAATGCTTAATTCGTCTAACTAAAACTTAAAGTCCTATAACTTTTTAATACCTGCTTATATAGCTAATAGTACCTACATCCATAATTAAGTACAAAAAGACCTTAATTTACATTAAACTTCCCACTTTGGTAATTAACAGTCAAATAGGTACCGACAGAATGCAATTAATAAAATAGTTCAACTTATTTATAGTTAAAATTGAACCTTATGAATAAACATTTCTTTTTTAAGAAGACATGGTTTATACCTCCATGCTTTCTACTAAATATTCAAGCTATTTTCTGTGCCTGTACGATTTTTTAAAAAGATTTTGATATTGCTCGCTTTGAAATGCCGACTAGACGAAAAGAGACAACATTTTTAACAAAAAAATTCTGTACATTTTTATAATTTTATGAAGATAAATATCAGTTAAATTAATGAAGATGTCAACAAGATTTTTTTAATGAGTTCCAAATTTCCAATGTAAATATGTATTAGGTTATCAACATATAAGGTGTTTTAAAAGTAAAAATATACATTTATAACTTTTAAGGGGGTTTAAGAAGAAGACTATGGGACCAACGCCGACATCGCAAAAAAAACAGCTATCCCATACATTTAGCACGAGTAGATTTGTGTTAAGTATGAAAAATCCGTTTTTTTCTCGATTTCGCACAAAACAAAAATAATTAATGACCAAGTAGAAAAAAGTGTATCACACATATTACGCTGCCCTTGCACCTTTGACAAAGATAGGCTGGTAGCCTACTATAAACAAAAATTCTCTAATTTTATTCAACTCAATGGACACCGATCGGAAAGCATTGTACGGTGCCCAAAAAAAGAAGACGGAAAAGACGAAACCCGATATTGAGTACCCATTTATCTGTTACGTTTCATGAACCAATGGCTCGTATAGGATGACACTATCCCACAGGACCTCTCGCGTATTAAAAAGCACCTTTAACACTCTAAGTTAAGGATCAAATTAGTCAAAAAACAAAAGCTTTTAGAAGAGATTACACGGTAAAACAAGACTTAGGAACAACGCCAAGCGGTTAAAGACCATCAGAGTTATCATGGTAAGGTGTTATAAACTGTAAGCCTTTCACAATAGGTTTCAAAATTAATCGTCAAAGTAGGGTTTTTAAAAGCGCCCAATACAGCGGGCGGTCTGTATGTCCGTATGGTAAAAATATAATAGTTTATGTAGGAACGAATGACGATTAATTTTAAAGAAACAGGGAGCCGAATAAAATATCAATTTTTGTGATATCGTGTCGTGTGATTGAATAAAGAGACGGGTTTATTACTTTTGTTTGTTTTGTATTGGACCTACAATGTATTACTGAATCTATTCCATTAGTAATAAGTAATAACCTTGGATAAATAACTCAAGATATTTATGTTGTTTTGATATTAAAGTTTGAAACGGTAAACAAACAAAAGTAGTTCGCTTATCAATTAGAAATAATTTACAGATTTTGCGTTTCGTTGATTATATAGCAGAAAACTGTTCAAAAGCTCACTAAATATATGCCTATCAGGAATTATATCAAGAACACCAGAAACAGAAAGAATCAGTTTCAGAATCTAATCGTTGACAGCTATTTCCTATTGTAAGAAACCAGAGAAATTTTCATAAAGACTCAACCACTCATAGCCAATATTAGAAAAACCTCGCAACCCTTCAACATCGATGGGAAACAAAAGACTGCGCAAAAACAGAACAATTGCTATCGGAATTTCACCTATATTGCTATTTACAATAGAAGTCAAACATTTCCTCACTATAACCGTGCGAACGAAGCAACTTTGCGTTTTTATACTTCGATCATTAGCTAACAATTAATGTAGGAACGAAGGCGCATCGCACATGTGACTAGGACGTTGATCTCGGTTTAAGTCATGAGAGGAGAGCGGTGATAAAGGACCTACGGCGTAATTCACACCAAGCACTGCGTAACACAAAAACAACGATCAAATTCTTAGTTTACAATCGCGCTAAGAGGGTAAAAACCTCATCTTTCTCTTCTCACGTCTCTTCAATATCCATAGTCGCCTTGCTCGTCGGTTCCGGGTAAGTGGGAACTATACTTTTTATTAGGCCCTAATCTGATGCGTACCTACTTAGCATCCAAATTTATAGGTGTACGTGGGTATAAGGGCGACATCTTCAACTACCTTATTCACACTTCACTTGCAAATTCTAGAACCTGAATATTAACAATTAGCTGTCATGTAATCTCGTAACGTCATGACATGAGTTGAGAAACTCTTATAATGTTGTTTACTCGGCAATTATGTTCACGTTTTCAAATTTTTCTGCGGCTGTACCCCAAAAACGAATATGGTTTCAATTATATTATTCAAATTTATAATTATTCAAATCATTGTTGAAATTCATATCTTCCTAAATACAATGACTATATTTTACCTATCGTTTTCCCTATTGTAATACTAAAGTCGCTTTTCTCTTATAACTTAAACCAAAAGGCCGTTGACTTCTTGACGAGTTATTTCGTAATTAACACCCGATACTTCGACGCCGGCGCAGACGCGTCTGTATTGTGATATTATACAAAAAAAATCTCACTTCAAAACGAAGATATCATTAGCTCGTTTCGAATTTGATTGGGTAGGTAGGTATTTCGTTATCATTATTTGTTTTTTTTTACTGTCAATTTCTTGTTGGTCAAAGATTGACTCAGCACGACTAACTGTCGTGTTATACGACAATTTGAATAGCGCTTCTGTTAAAAATGTTACTCCAATATTACAGCCAAATGCATCATCATCATTCTTTTGCCCCTATTACATTATTTGTGCAATATGTTATCTTCTTCCATTCATCTCTCTTAGCCGTAATTTCATCACTCACTTCTCTCTTACACACATCATCTTTCACACGAAACAGCCTCTTTTCTTCGGCCTTCTATTCTTACAGTCAAATCGTTTCGACGAATTCGAGATGTTGACGCTATGCTGGTGGAAAATTTTCTCTCTCAAGCTACTGCTTAAAGCAACTGCTTCTTCCATTAATGAAGGCGTACCTTTACCACGTCTTTTAGTTGTAGCTAATTTCCTAATCATATCGCAAGGCATTAGGAATTAAGTACAATCGGATGTCTTGTCTATTGTATAAGCGTAAGTTTTTGGATTGCGTTCGCCCTCAATTCCCTCACTGAAGTAACATCGGCCAAGACCAACCAAGACGGAGGGTGGAACCCGCTTTACCCAGAATATATTACAATTAAGTCTCATCTTGAAGACTCCAAGGTTTTTTTTATGTAATTTATCTATTTGACCCCTAATTAAATATTCTTCCAACTTCAGACTTCCTAAAGATACGTTAAACCGGTATATATTTCGGCAACATAAACCAGCGATCAGTTCCAGCCTTCATTTCGCCTGGATGCCAGCTTAATTGGACCGTTTCTTCGGCAACCGTATAATAATTCCACAACTTAACATTGCCAGTCATAAAACCCAATTACAGTTCTATAAAGTTGAAAATCGCATGGTTACGGATTCAAATTGTAAAGGGCCTTGTAAATTATACATGCAGAGCCCAATACGGATATGCGATGAAACAAATTGGCGAGATTTAACAGTTTTTTGAGTGTTTCACATTTTTATTACAGATGTATTAAGAAGTAGTTAACTAATGGCCGCTATCTCAAGAAAACATTAATAACAATTTGTAACCAAGTGCTAAAAAATATGAAAAATCACTTTATGACTGAGATGATAACATCTCTTTCAAGTTTTTTTTTTTTAATTAACTGAGGTATGTTCTAAGAATCTTCATCATCTCATTTAAGAATCATATATCCTGAGTTCCTGACTCTATAAGTGATATAATATCCTAGTACCACACAGCAACATGGACTTTATTAGTCCAAACTTCCAAAGTCATAGCCAAATTAGTTTATTAAATGTAGGAACTTAAAGCTCACCAATTAAATGTGAAACCTTTTTGTGAAGCTAAAAATTTTCCGCGTTCATGACAAAACCCATTCTTTCTCCCCCAAATAACAAATTCAATTCAAGTGCAACCGATTTCTATTCAACAAGGAACTGATTATTGACTATTCGTGTCAACCTCTTCTTCTTTAAGTTAAGACGTCGGCAGTCAGCTGCAATTGATGCAACAAAATTAGCGCTGTTGTTCTACAATAAACTCAATCAACTTACCTCAAAGCGCATTCATCGACGTCACTCTCGCACAGAGTTCCAGTAAAGGTTTGTGGACACTCGCAGGTGTAGGAGTTAAGGCCGTCTATACACGTAGCACCGTTCTGGCAGAGGTGGCCGGGGCAGTCGTCGATGTCAATCTCGCAGTTCTGGCCTCGGTAGCCTGGGGAAATATTGTTTTAGTTAGTAATACGGAAAAACGATGGAATTCAGTCCAGATTAGATTAAATGCTTCTAAAATAGGTGTCTGGGGAATGTAACACTAGGAATGATAAAATAAAATAAAATAAAATCTTAGATGCTAATGATAAGGTAGTAAAAAAATTCAACGTTGATGAAAAACCCTAGCTTACCTAAAATTTATGTGATGAAGGAAGAGATTATAGCAAAATAAGATGATTGAAATATTGCACTGTTGTTTCTTTCATTGTTGCTCTAGATTGAGCATAATTTGGCTATAGTAGATAAGTACCTACATTATTTTAATAACAAATATTTCTTTCAGTGAAACACGGTCTCATAAAAGGTTATTTACGTTTTCAATCTTCATTCGAACTGGGTAAATAAAATCATAATCATTGCAAAAATCGGTAGTATCTACTGATAGTCTTAAGTTCAAAGCTTTTATAAAGCATTACTAAAAAGCTTGAACATTGAGCCAAAATAGACATTTCAACATCCCGAAACTAGTAATGCAATATCCAAACATCTGGATACAGTTACAACTGGGAACAAAAAACTACCTACACATTGTAGAAGATGATATCATATGACAAAGTTTTAATATTAACATTAATCATCAAATGGGAAGCATATTTTAAAGTTTTATGGCTAGAGAACTAATATGACTTTTACACCATGGTGACATCATGAAATTATTTCGAATCTTTGACGCTAATATTAATAATACTTCTACTAAAATAATACTAATAAGTACCTACTTATTTTTTTACGTTTCATTTGAAGAGGTTCTATACTGAAGTCGCTCCAATAGGATATCTGACTTGACTTCGTGGACTAACGCCACCTAACGTCTATAAATGGGTATAAATATGTTTGCTTTTCTCAAAATTTTTATTTATCCACTGGTTCTAATTACGTGTAGAAACTCCTCATTGGCATACAGTACACAAACGCTATCGATTAGCAACTGATTACCTTCGTCAGTGTTCCCACGGACACCATGTGTTAGTGTTTATGTCCGCTCCATACAAAAAGTCCCTCGAATCAAGCCGTTTACATACTTATTTCTTTGGAACATGAGTTATTTTAGGGGATTTCTTCTTGTTATGAACTGTTTGAGATATTAAAACATTACAGGCGCCTGGCAGTAAACGCGTCGACGCCGTTTTTTTGCTACAAGCTCTTGGATAAATATTTGGGAGGATCTTTGGTTTAAAGCTGAAAGAATTGCGCGAGTTTTTGGTTTTAAATATTGATGGATTATCGTTAAAACTGACTTAAAGATACATCTCGAAAAGGAAAAATTAGTTCGCTATCCACAGATTATATTCACTGCAGGGGTGATCAGACATTTAGCTACGACTTAATATAGGTACAATAGATAGTTTTTAGACATTTAATTAACTATACAGAAATAAATTCAAAGTACCTAACCGTTTTCGCTAATATTTAAACGTACAGAAAACATGATTAAAAGTGTCACATATAATTTATATAGTGTGTCCATATAATAATAATTTGATAAAGACAAACCTTATTAAAATTACCCCATAAAATTGCAAAAGCAATAAAGTCAAAAATAATGATAATAAAACTATCATCTATAAAGTTACGAAATGATAGTTTAATTAATTTATCCCTTAATTAACGTAAAGGCCGATGACATTGTTCCGAAAAAAAAAACAATAAAAAGTTGACAGTTAATATAAAACGGTCACCGAACGCGACATCGACATCTGCGCCAGCGCAGATTTTTTATGTCTATTATCTATGGGAGCAGAATTTTTTATAGATTATTGTAGTAGACATTAAACTAGACAAGCCATAGTCGCGGTTTCACTCACAAGATAAAAACATTAAAATGTCCCATAATGATATTTTGACTGTTCAACATTTTTTTTTTTTTTTTTTTTACAATCAAATATTTATTAAATCTAGAATATGAAAGTTTTATCAAATAGTAGTACCTAAGTTAGGTAGATCAATACTAACCATTTTAAATACATGTTTCATGACATCGGTTTATATCCCGAAAACTAAAGAAATAACCTGCATGCTTCAATTTCGAGGCGTGTATTGTACCCACTGTCCATTATAAGTGGCGACGGGCTCACCCCCCGTCACACTGGACAGAGTTTCGGTACTACTGGTGAAACGTCGTGGATGTTCTGAGATTTCAGAAAATCTCTGACTACCCCCTCGGGGAATATAGTCGTGAGCATATGCTAAAGAAATATATCCGGCCACAGGCACAATCCAGTTTATCATAATATGTAGGTGCCTGACTTTGATTTTAATAACATTAGAGCAATTATCTACACACTCAAACTTTAAACTGAAATACCATTTTATCAATTAAACAATCATAATTTCGAAATTACACCTAATTTGACTAAACTAAGAGTCGTACATCTCAAAACCAGAAGTTTATTTATATCATCATAAACTATAAAAAATCTAAACAATTTTAAATCCAAAAGTACACTAAAGCGCCATCACATTCCTAAGACCGCTATTTAAACTATTACAAGTACCACTTCATACGTGATTGAGTTTACATTATTCATGCCTTCAGACATTCCATATTACGAAAACCGTTTAAGAATCGAAATTGACAAACTGACAATACAATTAACATAATATTAGGCTGTGAGAGCCGTATAGACTAACATTCCCAGAAACGAATGTATACCTACAGACAAATATTAGAACGTATGCGGAAGCTATTATAGTTAATTTTTGGATGATTTTTTAACACATGTTCAAAGAGGGAGATATTTTTAATCTTAAGAACATGTGTACATTACTCATTTTAACTTGTTAACTGAATGACTATATAAGAGATAAATTAATAAAATTACGCTCTAGAATTTGAAATGGGAAATATAAATCATAAAACCAAAATAACTGACAATGATAATAACTCCCAAACAGGTGACGTAGGTACTAGATATCCGAATAGGAATAAAATTTCTTATATTAGGTACATAGGTGAAAAATAGTATTGTAGACAAGAAAAGAAAAGACGTACCTACCTACGTATTAACTATTTTGTGCCTTCACTAACAAATCGACAATCAAATAGCTTTGCTCGAATCAATAAGAATATGTTTTTTTTAATACTTTTGGTAATTCTAGATGATGGTTACGATGAGCAGAAATACATCATTTTATTTCATCTTTAATAAACATTTTAGCCATTCGTATTATTAAATCCTGTAACCTAAATACACTGAGAATTGAACTAAAATTGATGACTAATTGATTGAGCAACCATTTTGAACAAGTACCACTGTAACCAATACTTACATCAACGGGTAGTGTTAATTAAGTGGGTTCTCATTTCCATTCCCACACTTGGGTATCGTGACGTCATAAATGAGAAGTCTATTTTTTTAAGTGTTCACTTGATGGATTGAAACGTCCCCTCTGGGAATTTTGGTAAGAGCCTTGAGGATATTTTTAGATGAAGAATGATTTTATACCCTAGAAGTTATAATATAAGGCATATTTACTTTAAAACTTAATTATCTGTATTCGATTTTTTTCCTTAGTACATTAATCCTATTCAGTTGTTTAAAAGTTAATATTCGAATATAAAATTACAAATTAAGCTTCTTTCTTATCGAGTGGGCAGTAAGCCCTGGTGTCAGAGTTTTTTCAATAAGCAATAAATATTAAGTTTTAACCACATTTTTGTCATCGTCATTCGGTTAGGGCACGTCATCCGATATCGGTTATGACAATTGATCTGCAAATTACGTAATCCAAATGAACCTCGCTAAAGACATGTTTTCAACAAAATTTTAAAACAGAAAGAAGAGATCGGACCACCGCAACGTAAGTAACCAACCAAATTCAGAAAGGAAGTTACAAAACGTGGAACATGCAGGTAACGATGACTTAATGACCGTGCCAACGCTTCGCGATACAACACCTGCTGAGATAGAACCGTACGGCACAGCTAGAGACTAGCAATTTAGCGAATTTGTTAGATTTTTAAATTAATACGACTTCTCTGAGAAATAGCCTTTCTTAAGTAGGAGTCATTCAAAAGCATTAGATTAGAGTTAATATAACTGTATAATAATAAGATATTGGACAAATGGCATCCTCTTTTAGATTCTGTTTCTTTTACGTTTCAAGACTGGATCAACATTTTAACCAATTTGAAAAATGTATTGATGTCCTGATTAAAATTTCCACCATTCAATTGGAATTTTGAAATTCTGATCATAATGGCATACCTAATACTAAATATTTTTCATCATTAATACCGACTGCTTTTAAACGTTGAAGAAAGACATAATGAGAAAACCTGCATATGCTGAAGAAGAAATTCTGATACGCAAGATGTGTGAAGTAAACCAATCTACATTGGGCGTGCGTGGTGAACGCCCATACGATGGAATCTGATGATGATGATGACTAATGATAGCCAACAACATGAAAGATAGGTAGAAACTTTAATTTGCAGTTATTCCGAAACTTTCTGACTCAAAAAGCGTAGCATGTTGCAAGTCAGCACCATTTTGCAAGAGCGTAATGAAGCTAATGAACACGAGATGCGCTTGCGCCGCGAACTATATAAAATTGTGACGTAACGTATCATTTCGAAATACGGACATCACTGTTTCATTCGTGACATTTTGACATATCTGTTTCATGTAAGAAATCAACACTCAAAACACTTATCATAAAAGCGTTAGGTCGAAAATGTCTTGATTCAGGGGACTCTATTTTAAGACATTAATATTGTTTTCGCGAATTATTATGCCTAATGAAGTTTATGAACTGTGCAAGAATTAATGGAGGTGTTTTGAAATGAAATGGATGTAAGATTTTTACTTAGTTTTGCGTTTTGAGAATTAGACTTCGTTGTGTTTTGGATTCATCTTCCATAATCCTTATGTTAAAGTAAGTTATAGCCTGTAAGATCTGACTGTAAGGCGAAGGCTTTTTCTCATGAATAAGAGTAACATATTCTTCTTCTTATCGTGTGGGCAGCAAGTCCTGGTATCAGAGTTTATTCAGACCGCCTTAACGGCCTCTGACGTGGTTTTTTACTACTACTAGAGATAGTAGCCGGACCAACGGCTTAATATCATTAAATAAGAATAACAGGGGGAATACTTGAAGAGTTTTGGCTAATATATCTTTATTGTTTTTGAACCTACCACACGATGTTCAATGCCCGTCCATAATAGTATTCTGAACATAATTTTCCTTTTTTTTGAGGGGGTTTATGTATAGCATTGAGATGTGAGACTCCTTTATTGAAAGGAATCGGTCTGCTCAATGAGTAACTGGCACTTACGACAAATTGAAATGTAAAAACCAGTAGTGAAACCGGATTTTGAAGAGTTATTTTATCCAAACGCTTAGTATTTATTGCAATATTTGTATTTAATTTAATTTAAAAACATCCTCTATATCTTCATTGTAACTTATTCACGCAATCTTATTTTAAGACGCATAATTTCCTTATCTACACCTATAAATATAGCGAACATTATTTATAACTTACGCTATAGTATAGTTAACCTAAGTGCAGCTTTCAAACTGGTCGAGTCGTGGTAGCCGCGGGCCACCGTCGACTTTCAACCATAGACTATGATATAAATGATGCAGACATGCAACTTCGATAATTGATTCTTTACATGCCAGTCAACATGCTACCTACGAACGTGCGGGCACCTGAGGCGATGTATAATTAACACATATTTTCCACAATGTTGTCAAGGAAGATAGTAATAGGACATGATGTTACGAATCTACAGTTTGCTCTGTTTGTATGTACTTTAATTCTTCTGTATCAATATCTCGAGTAGGTATATTTAATTATTTATACTACCGAATGTGCCAAAACAAATGTTATGTTTGCACGAAAACAATTAAGAGGATAGACGAGAACGGTTTTTTCCATACAAACGTATTCCCCTGTTTTCTCCCTGGATAATTAAACTAGAGCAAACATTTATTTACCATCTAATCTATGTTACCTCTTCTATGTCCCTATGTTTTGCTTTTTTACATAAATTAATTAATGTAGGAATTAGGGACCTTTGAAAATGACCAATTTTACAGCCCGTTTTCTGACATCCAGCAAACAAATTTGACGAATATAAACAAAAAAACAAAACGTACAGACATAGCCAAAGTCTTTGTCATATTATTGAAAGAATTATTAAAATCGGTTTAGTTTTGGAAGAGAAAACAGGGGAATACGAAATGATGTTTTCGTCGATTTTATGTAGATAAAATCGGTCCTAGCTGCAGTAGACTCTTTCGCACTCTAGTCGGTGGGGTGTATGGGTGGGACGGATCGGTCAAATATGTATGTTGGAAAAGTAACCTATTCTCCAAATTAGCATTTCAGCCCGCCTATCCTCTTAAGGCGCTGTTTGCGATTGTCATTGTAATAGGAACTAGGTATTTGATAATCTTCATATTGATTGAAACGATGTAGATCGTCGTCTGCCGGAACGCGGATTTGCGCGACGAAAATAATTGAGTCTGAAAAGAAAGTGTCTGTATTTCCCGGCATACGACAACAAGTTAATAAGTATTTCGATAGATTTAACGTACCGCATGACATTTTTATAAACTTATAATATACCAAAGCTAATCTTTTTGTTTAAATCTATCTACATTATAATAATAATGTCCTATCTATATTTTATTTATATTCTTATCTAGCTCTAAAACCTGTGAATTGCTAACGTATACTTAACTTTGCAGTTACATAATAATAGACTACATACAAAAAGATGGTGTTTGACCATTGTCCTTACATTGACTTAGTTTCTGCTACAATTTATTCTTGTGTAAGTAGTAATTTTATTTGTCAGGTCAATATTTGCCTTAGGCTTAGAACAGAAAACAATAGTGATTTTCAAGTATCATGCTAAATTAAACCTTATGCATAACGCAAAACGTAAAGATAATCTGATAAACTACAAAGGATCTATCAAAATCTAAATCTGTATTGAAGAACAAGGTAAGGATAGGATATCCTTTAAAATATATGAGATCAACAGTATCAGATAAGTCGAGAAACGAAAAGGGCATCGTTAAATACGGTCGTAGGTCAAGCTCTACCAGCAAATCGATGACAGATATAGAAATAATTGGACATCCAGCTACGCTGATAAACTATCTTAACGGTCGTAAAATTTTATGGAAATCCATTGACGTAATTTTCTGGTGATGAAGTAGATATAAAATAGGACCTAGTTGGTACCCTTGGGAGCTCCAAAATGTCTATTACTCTGTAAGTGTTTAATTTCAATAATTAAAAACTTTATGGTTAATTTGTGAGCTGAGATGCTTTTAAATAAATCAAAATTACTTTTTAATTGTCTGAAGGAATAAGGTTACCTTTGAAATTATCAAAAATAATACGAATTACGCAATCAAAAGCCTCAACTAAATCGCAAATGAATATATTAAGCCCAATAAAGCAACTTAACGTACCGCATGAGGCTACTAGTACACGTATCGTTACGACAAGCTAAAAAGGAGCTGAGCTTAGGAAATACGGCAATGTATATGGAAACGTGACCAAATAGGGTAAATTGTTAGAATCTAAATGGATATTGACACCGTTTTCACTTTCAAATTCGATAATTACACCCGACTGGTTGCAGGAAATCTATAGACTAAAATGGTTACGTAAAGAGATTTTTGAAATGCCTTTTGAAGAATAAAAACATGGGTATGCGGTCATAAAATACGTCCTACAATGTTGCACGGTATTTGCAAAGCAAAGTTATATTTTCGATCCAAATAATAATCAACTTTAAGATCAAGGTTCATTAAAGTTTACTGAACTTCGACAGGTCACGAAAATGTAGTAAAAAAGCCTTCGCATTTTTTTTACTTCTCGATGTAGCGTGATCACAATCACTGACATCTCTCAGTACGTCATAATCATGAGTATTAACACAAATCTTAAAAGTAAAGAAAACCAAATCACTCACCAGCAGGGCATTCGCACTCATATCTCAGCTGATCCATCGGCTTACACCTCCCTCCGTGAAGGCAAGGGGATGGTTCACATGGGACATACTCCGCATCACAATCCCGGCCCGTGTATCCAGGTTCACACACACAGGTGTACGACCCATGGGTGTTAAAACATCTTCCATGATGGCACGGGCCGGGGCCACTGGAGCATTCGACCACGTCTTCTGTGCATCGGGTGCCGGTGAAGCCGAGGGGACAGACGCAAGAGTAGCCAGCGGTGGTAGTGTTGTCTGCGACGCATGTTGCTCCGTTTCTGCAGGGTTGTGACGCGCAGTGATCTTCGTGGGAGCATTCATCGCCTGTTAAGAAGATACATTGTAATTAAGTATTGATTATAATGGTATTTCACTAACAACAACGTGGAGAAATATAATATACCTAGGTAATTTGTTCACTGTTATTTGCGAAAGATTCTTGCGATCTTTTTAAAAGATTTCATTAAGAATGTTCCTTTATTTGAACTGAATAGAAGAAAAACAAAAGCAAATATTGTAGACTGTACACTAGAAAAACAAATTGCAAACAATTTGCAATTGCAAAACATTACACAAATTTTATGCCCTGTTTTAAATGACTGGAAATAACAACAATCAAAGAAACCAGAGTAAAGTGGTGGTTATCGAAATAACAAGATAGGAAGTAATTGGTCATAAATATTATAAGGAATTCAGTAGCTTATTGGCAAAACTCGAAACCTACGGCGCTTTAAGTGTTTAATAAAGTAGCATGGCATACGAATTTAATAATTAAGAGTTCACGAACCTTCGCCAAAATAGGCGTCACGAATTGTGTTCTCACAATTTTGTAACTCGAAAATATTTTAATCAAGTTTTGAGTGTTAAACGGTTCAAATGTTTATCATAAGTATGGATAGACACATATCCATAAATAGTCCATAATTGCCTATTTAATTTTACATAATAAATAAAAGCGATATGCTCAATTTGCATTAATGCTCACATGATGGACATAATACGATCATATCAAAGGAGACTATTTTAAATAAATTGCAATTAAGTGTCGGGGATTTTTGATTATTAGTGTCGAAAAAATTTGGTTTTATCCTCAATCTAATAAGATGCAAATAGTAAAAGCTTTGTTGCTAGATCTTAAAAAGAGCTAAGCTGCATTGTTGGACTAGAATATAAATTATAGCAGAAAATTATTTCAAATTTAATTCGAAATAAATATTTAAAGTGAAGTTAATCCTTGTTAAGAGAATTGCCTATTTGAAACAGTTCTATCTGATTCGTAAACTCAAAATGCATTATTATCTAACCTTTTGAATAATTCGCTATAATCACCGATCTAGGTACTCAATAAATGTATAATTTGTTTCATCTAACGGAAGCAATTTTATACAATAATTAGTAATAATAATACACCATGACAAACATAAAGAATTTATTAACAACAAACATCATGATCGAACAATGTTCATAACATAATCCATATCAATAAATAACCTAACGTAACTTAGAACTGCATTAGAATCCATAATAAGCAACATAAATACTCCAATCGAACGCAAGGATCGCGATCTACGCGCAGACATACCAAATTCGTCATCAATTTAATCGGAATGCTTAGCTGACTAATCGACGAAGTTAACTAAATGACCGAAGAATTCAGTTTGATTGACCGAAACGAGCTCAATTGAAATTACGGACACCATTTCGATCTATATGCAAGTTTAGAAGGCACATTAGTGGACTTTAAAATGCGGTTGTTTTTTGCAATCATTTATTTAGTTCATGCAAGGTGTGAATATAATTAATATGTATGATTGGTTTATGGGACGTCAGTCTTTATCTTGAATAAACTAATGTTATTTCTTTAAAAACATAATGGAATCTATCTTCATTTAAAGTAAAACATTCGGCTATCTGTTCAATCCAGGAAACTGTTAAATGATCAAGCTTTCTGTTAACTTTCACAAACTGGTTTCATTTGTTATTTTCATTATAAATTGTATAGTTGATTCTCTTAAATTACAAAAAAAACTAATAATTCAGCTTGTTTTTACACTGACCACGTCATTTGAGTGTCGTTTGTCTCGTTTTGACTTTAGTCTCTTAGAAAAAAACAATCCAATTTTCTACTTTAATTTGAAATCCCTCAGCAATTGCCTCAGTAGCAAATAGAAGACCTAAGAAAACCGCTACCGTTGGACATTAAAAAAATGAAATATACTATCTCGAGCATACCATAATTACGCGGCCGTATAAAGCTGCCGACGCAAGCGCAAAGCTTTTTTGTATAAATTTCCTCCTTATGGTGGTGACTTGTTAAAATAACTAAAGATAGTATAAGCTATATGCGAATAGCGATTTCTGAAGGTAGGGTAAAGTACATTTTGTAAGGAAAAGCAGGCTAGGCTTTATAAAAGTTATTATAACGACATTACATTTTCGCAAGTTTTTATTTATTTCTTACGATGCATCAATATGTCAATTTTGGATAGTTAAAATCCCATTTCTTCATAAAGTATATAGAGGTGTTTTATTATAATCATCATCATTTTCAGCTTGTATCTACCCACTGCAGGGCATATTAGCCTCCTCCATATTTTGCCATTCTTCTCGGTCCTGTGCCAGTTGCATCCAGGTCTTGCCTATACTTTTCCAGATGTCGTCAACCCACCTGGCATATGTTGTTAAAATCCATTCATGTCTTATAAAATCCCATTTCATCATAAGGCTATCATAATAATATTGGAACTTTATTTATACATGCATAAGCTTTAATTTTGCAAAAGCTAAAGTTCAACCAAATAAAAGAACACATTTCAGCAATTATATGTATAAAGCAATACCAAACTCCGGAAACTTTACCAACTCTACTTAATCAATATCCTCAATTATGTTTATTTCTTAAACCAAAGTGCACAAGGTGTGTCTACAGACACTTGTCCTTTTGAAGAAGCTATGCCTAGATACTAAGTAGGTACCTATATGTAATGCAATGCCAATTATCAACTTAGATTTATATCTCAGTAGCTTCCGTTGATTGCTACTAGTTTGAACACGGACTTATGAGCTGTCTTTTATGGCGACCATTAAATTTATTTAACGGTTACCAACACAGTAGAATTTATTTGTGTATGAAAATTTAGAGGTTGGGAATCTTTGTAGCCTCGTCGATATACAATTATTTTAAAAAGATACTTTTTGTGCCAACAAGAGAAAAAAATCACATTATGAAAACGTACATGCGTCTCAATTTTTGGAATAAATAGGGTATTTAATTTAATGTCGGTAATAAAATTATATTACAGGCTATATCCGTGCCACATTATATTGATATCGGCTAAGTATTCTACACACATTCGAATTGTAGAAGATTTTCAGAGTTTTCCCAATCTTATATTTTTTTGAATCAGAATTGCGTCCATAGGAAAAGTTGTTTGTCTATATTTTGTAGATTATACTATGTTCAATTATTAAATAGATACATGATGTCGGAAAAAAAATACATAAAAGTTTAGAAACAGATACGAAGATGAAAGTTGTTAAGGAGGACAATAAATTGTTAAAGACCGGAAAAGTAAAATTGAAAGCTGTGCAATTAATCGCACAATCATGGACAAAACTAGTCGATCATGTAATTGCTTTATTTGACACATAAGATACACGACGAAGCATTTTAAACTTTATTCTTACATAAGAAAAAAACTACAATCGTTAATCGTTAGTTCTTCAATGTGTCTAATAAATGTGAATGAAATAACGACGACTACTTTCAAAAATTTATCACTTCGTTTATTTGATAGCAGCATGCATAGCATTAGATTAATTGTTTTATATCAAAAATAACTACTAGTTTATATCCGTTTGCTATTTTCGCTTTCCGTTGATCTACTTTAGAATGTTATGATCATAAACTATTAATAATAATGATAAATACGGGATAGACTAATATAGTGTATTCAGTTCAGGGAAAGTTGCTGGTTAGTGTCACATCACGTTTTAGAACAAATTATCCGACAGGCCTCTACGTGTTGGCTTCAGCCCCAAGCACGCCTTCCAAACGTCCGGAACACTTATTTTACTATAAAACAATTATAATATCATAATTATCATCATCATGGACCTTGTTCCATCTTGTGTTAGCTTCATCTAACTGAATCTTTGGAAGCATTTAGTTGTTTAGCTCTTTTGAATAAGCTATTTAAGTTGCAAGCACCAATTGCTTTCTTCTAATTCAAGGACTAGTAGAACCATCAATAATTAAGTGTATGTATGCAACCGTATGTGTGTTAACTTATATCAACAATAATATGACATGATACTATAGCGATAGCGTAATAATTGTTCTTCAATTCAATAGATCATGACTCATGATCATGAGTCATGACATGACAGTAAGAAATAAAATAATTTACAGTTCTAATTTACTGTCTAAGTAGTACCTATCTTGTTTCTGTAATAGGATTTATCATGACGAAGGTTAATTAAAATATGAATCAAAATAAGTTAATAAAGAAAATAAAGCTGATGCTGTACTCTACTAGTTCAATATGACACCAAGGAATGTGGAATCCGATTTTAAATTAATGAACACAATTCAAACACGATTAAAAGAAAACAACACATAATATAGTTTATTTTATACTGTCCTTTTATGTTAATAGCAAATTAATGAGCAATGAAACCAAAATAATTATAATTGTTGAGATGCAAACAAAAGCTATAAAATATAAATATATTTATCCATTTACGTTCTAATAGTTAATAATTAATTTAAGTTTACATCTCGTAACACCTGCACGGATTACTCACTATAAAGTTTACCTCAAAAGGCATTCACATTATTTAATAGGATACAGACAGACAGACGGACATGTAATTTATGTGTAGTGCATGTGCAATAAATAAGATGAAACATTATTATTTGTTAACATAGGTACTTACCTATACATTGATGATATCATAAAATTATGCATTGTAAATAAATGTAGCAGTCTAAATTAAAATGAACCTTTAGTGCGGGGTAACTCCGACGTTTTTGACGCCTCTGTACCTATATCATTACCATAATCGCAAAAACAATAACATCGTAAGACTCGTAAATGACACTCTCATTGAAATCAGCTTTGATTTGTGCTGCCCCAAAGCTATGATTGCAATGGTTAAGGCATTTTTGGTCATTCTTAATGCTTTAAATTTAGAAGGAACCTACTTAAACACTACCATTAATAGGCGTCATATCCTAGAAATCTAGAGCATGACAGACCATGACGTAAGCGACTAAGTTAACCTTAAAGTGGTCTTGGACCTACAATGATACCACACTGTATTATAACGTCTAATAATTTTGTAATATACCTCTTTAGGAGCAATACGACATAATAGAGAACCCAGGTCGGTCGCAGTAAGGACAACATGGTCAGGTGGGGATTCTCGGATGCACAAAATGTGAGTTGCTTGTGTGGAGCTCCACAAACGATGGCCCATCTCACATCGTGACCTAACACCTGCACGCAGGAGGAGCTCATGACCGCTAGCGAAGGTGCAGTAACAGTTGCCCAATTCTGGCAAGGTACTGAATTTGAAGTCGACACGATAAGAAGATAGAGATAAAACTAACCTGTATACCCAGCTGGGCAATCACATTCAAACGTGTCCAAAGATGTCAGTCGACACGTTGCTCCATTCAAACATGGTGCCGAATCACAGGCAGCCGGTACTCTGATCTCGCACAAGGACGCACTGAAGCCGAGAGGGCAGTTGCAGGTGAAGGACGGTGGTCCTCCACCGACCCCTGCCTTGACTCTGCAGGTGCCGCCGTTCTGACAGCGCGGGCTGGACTCGCTGTGGCAGGGGTTGAGGTGCTGGCAGAATTCTCCGGCGTAACGGGATGTGCAACTGAAACAAAGATGGTTGCTGTTAGTTATGTTCTAAATGCTGATAATTGAATCTATGGACATCGAAAATGGCAGTTTTGGATATAAATTATAAAACTCATAAAGGGAGAATGAGTTTTATCCAAAAATGGGACAAACAGCTGAATTATATGAAAGAAAACAGTTTTTTTATAAACCTAGTTAGAAAAACATACATCTGTGATTAGTGATTATTGTATTATTGATAGTTCGAAGTATTCTTGAAGTCACTTTGTACATATTTTATAACGATATTCATAAAAGTTTCTACAAGAATAAGACCAGCTTTCTAAGGCATGATATAGCGCTCATAGAGTTAGGTGCACGCTCGGGTAATATGTTTTACATGCACCCATATATTGTTCGATAATTTATACACTACGGTCACCTAGGAGCTATTGTCGTGTGCGACCGCCTATAGAGTCTACGTGGGCAGTTCCAAGTTTTAATGTGGTTAAAATGATAATGTGAGTTGTGGTCATGCCAGGCAGATTTGCATTCTCGTTTTAATCTGTATAATTTGCTTTAGTTTCGTATACTAACAGTAGCACAAATTGATTTTGAAAAAAGTTGTCGATATGTGTAAGTAAGGTAAAGAATGTGTCCCAGAATCAAGCCTTTAGAGACATCAATGAAAACGATATGGTGTTTACATCAGTTAAACTATTTTAAATAAAACAAGAAGCCGGCAAACTAAAATAACCAACCCATACATATAATACACGCGAGACGACACGTTATCCCAATAAGCTGGCTCTCGGTAGGTGAACACAATCGTGCGCCCGCGCCGGACGTCGCCAATAAATAACGCAGATACGTCGCTAACACGACCATGTGACATGCGCCCATGCGACCAGACGCAGACGCCCATGCAACCAAGCAACCATGCGCGGGAACAGATAAACTTATACCAGAATTTCGTATATTTTTAAGAATGAAAAAAGGAAAGAGAATATTGAGGGAACTTGAGACCTATGGATTATAAATTCTATTGATAAAATCAGAATCGGAAACGAATTAGGTTGCTAATTAGATGTATTAAGATGTTTTGCTACGGATTGGTGTTAGATAAGGAGATGATTTAGAATGATTTTCACAAAATAATGTTAAATTAGTTTACTAATTGAATTTAACATGGTCAATTAGTGGAGATAAATTAAACTGATTTATTTTAAAAAACGACTGTAAAAAATACAGAGTGACCAATCACTAAAGAACCAAAATATTAATAGAATCAAAAAACCAACAAGACCCAGAAAAGTGTTAGTAACAAGATAAACCCACAGACAAAATAATCAAATACGACAAATCATTACGCCTATACCACGTCCAATTTCCGAACTTAAATGTAATAACCCACCTACGTATATGTTAATATTCAAACACTAATGAAGTAAATCTCATTTATAAAAGCGATAGTAAGGTGTTGTGGGAAAATAAGTAACGCAATATCCGTATATATTCAATGAATGTAATCTACACTTCAAACTGTGTTATTTGACTTTGGAATCCAATAATGGTTAAATAAATAACACTATAATATGTTGAGCGGATATTGATATCAATGCTGGTTTTGAAGCTAGAAAGAACTATCATTTATAAATAACGACCATATGAATAATATTAATGAAATGCGCACATCCCGAAATTTCTTTAATATTTATATAACATATTATAATACAGATAGATGTTGTTCAAATACAGGATGTTAAGGTAAATAGTTGCATTGATTTAGGGGGTGATTGTACCCATATGATACTGAACAACTTTCCATAAGAAACCGAAGAAGGTAATTAGCAAAAAAAATTATCGACTACATACTAAATGCAATCAGCTGATCGATCGTATAAAAGTATAATAATTTTTCTCAGAATTTCCCTTTGTTCCTTTGGGAAAGTTGTTCAGTACCTATCATGGGTACAATCACCCATTTAAGTAATGTAACTGTCTACCCTAACAGCCTATATATGAATAGGTAGAGTTAGATACAAGAAGTAATAGGGCAGTGATTCAAAAAAGAGTTCGTGGTGTCGGCTAGTCCGTGTGGTGTCGGCTAAGAGTAGCACCATCCCATTTCCTCCCGTGGGTGTCGTAAAAGGCGACTAAGGGATCTGGGCGTTTTCACTTTTTTGTCCACCCCATTTTCATAAATGCCAATTTTTATAAATTTAAATTTTTTGCATGTTTTGATTTATGACAAGATTAAAAATTTTGTCGGCTAGTCCGTGTGGTGTCGGCTAAGAGTAGCACCATCCCATTTCCTCCCGTGGGTGTCGTAAAAGGCGACTAAGGGATAGAATCTACCGGAGGATGGGCAGCAGCATCCTCTGAGTACACACATTCAATCCAACTGCGATCGCCAACCCCCCATTTTTGGGGAGGCCTATGTCCAGCAGAGTACGTTTATCGGATGATATGATGATGATGATTCAAAAAAGAACACACTCTAAGATCAGTCTGACAATATAACAAAACTGTTAAGACAGTTGAAAACTGTAAAGATTTTAAGACGGCCACGTCTTGACAGCACTTCTTACCCTGATCATAAAAACCGTTGATACAATACTCTTCAATATTATATCATAAAACTTTACGACCACACACTTATGTTCAGGCATTTTGTCGTCCAATTGTATCTCTCCAGCATTAAACTTGAGGTAGTACGATAGACGTGGGCGGCTCACGAAGCTGGTTCTGGTCCACCTACGCTTTGACCTTAGAGGGTTCTTGTACTGAACCTTGAATATGTGGATGATATTATTGCAAACTTATTGAATACTGAAACCCACGCTTTGAACTCGAGGGTTGTATCGTAACTTTGCTGTTATGTGCATTATGTTTGTGATTGCATATAAAAAACGAAACATGCTTGCAAATTCAATGTAAAGCCAAAATTTAAAGGCGAAGACGAAGTATACATCCAATATCACGGATAACAGAGACATCAAATCAAGTTACGAAAGTAATAAAATAAAATTTACTGCAAATTAAAGTGAGATAACTCTTAAAACAAATAACAATAACGACCAATGCAAAAGTAAACAAGATAAATCCATTAAATTTTTAACAAGTCCATCACATAAACACGTCTCATAAAGGAAAGATAATAAAAAGAAGTACAACGGAGAGCCGCTAATTACACCACGTAAGAGAAAAACGAGAGACATTGCAAAAAGATGACGTTGTAAAAAGACGCGGCTACCTGACCAAGCATATCTTTGAAAATTATAAGCCACCAGAGCCTTTGTTCAAGAAAATTATTTACAAGCTTTCTTGAAACTAAATCTTCATTAGAGGATGAGCTATAAATTATTATTGAACCTATCGCTGATCTAATTACGTGGTTTCTACAAAAAGGTGGACTAGGGTTGGCAGTAGCGCGTTCGTTTGAAATGTAATAATTAACTCTAATATTACAGCAGGATGTTTGTAAGTGCTACCAGTTGAGCAATAAATATTGACAGATAGCCATTGGTTCGTTCTTTAACATCTTAGTATTGAAGATATTGCAATGTCATCGATTTCATACACTTATGTTTAGCTAGGTATAGTGTTTAGTTGCTTCTTACAATGACAATATAAAATTGATAATGATTTCATCTCAAATGATCAAATCCAGGGGTCATCGTGTGCATATTTTATTTGTAATCTAAAAGAAAACAAAGTTAACATTCCGAGAAACTCTATCAAAGTATTAGAATGTATCATTTATTTATACACACGACTATATTCCCTGACGAAGTAGTCAGAGGTTTTATAAAATATACCGATAGGTACTATATTCAGAATATCCACATTTAACTAATAGATCCCAAACTTCAGAAGTGTAGAATGTACTTGAAAAGTGTACAAAAATGAGAAACAAAATCATCCCAAGACGATGTTCAGCGATGTTCAAACTCTAAGCAGCTTGAAAAGCGAAGCCGAGGCAATATTTTATAAGCAAGACAGGAGATCTTGTGTCGTACCTTGCGCGGGAGTGCTGTAAATAAAGTATTGCGTGCGACTACATGACACTGTTACTTGCTGGTTATTCGATACTGTAACGCTTTTGAACTTTTAACTTGAAATTTAGTGCAGTGTTTTAGTGATTGTTACAGTTTGTAACAGATATTGTTCGGGGTTACGACCTGAGCGAACTTCCCACGTCTAATGCACTATTTTGTAGCTTTTAGTCTGTGAGATTGATTACCATGTTTACCTACAAACAAGCCGTTGATTATTGTAGCAAGGTTTTATCCTCCCTGGAAGTAAGTTTATGTGGGCAGAATAGCAGCTTCTGGGCCTGTTTCACCCCCGGCCATCACTTACCTAACAACATTCGTCAAGATTATGGCCAAAGCAACTACACTTAACGTTTAAAAAATACTTAACCTGAAACACCTAATCGTACGTAACATACAAAACTTGTTTTTAAAACGAGAAGACTAAGGATACAAAAGGCTATCAATAAAAGAACTGTCTTCCATCCATCAACTATTTTCCCTCAACAAGGTTCATTCGAACAAGGAAACACCCAATATCGGCATCATATTCATTATTAAATTCCGACTAAGCTCTAATCCTGCTGTATTAATGAATTTAAAACCCATGCAAATGAATGAAGAATGCTTAGAAGTGTCACGTGACAAATATTCGAAACGTCGAGTGTTCCTGGAAGCGCCCGCGCATGGCATGTCGCCGGTTATCTGATGCGCGACGCGCGCTGACGTCCTGCGTGCGCAAACACAACATGTACGTACACCTAGAGAAAAGTCAAGAAAGTCAAGCTATTTTCACTTTTAAGTAGTAAGTAATAAGAAGATAGAAAGGGGCCTTGTTATGTGGGGTTCACAATACGCGCTCGTGTAGACGTATCTGCATTGTGCATCATTTGCGAATGGAGCCGCTATCTGGATCTTGACGTTGAGAGGCTGGAAGGCTCGTTATTTTGATATGGACTTTTGGAGTTCCTCAGATTCCTTTAAGAAATTAAATTTCAGATAATAGAAAACAATTGTACATCCCATAACATTTGGCCATCTCCAGCCTCGAAGTTGGCTACTGTTTTATTTTATAAAAGTTTGGCAGAAGCGGAGGTCAACCGTCAGTAATTGATAGGAACTCATAAAAGAAGATAATAATAAAGATTACAAATTGACAAAGCGAAATGCGCTCTACGATCATCTTTGCAGGTGGCATGAAGAGACATTGTGTCTACTTATATCCTGACCGAGGTGGGCCCCAGACTTAGCAACAAAGCTGTGTTCAGAATGATCTGTCCCTTTCTATCTTTACAGAACAGGAAAGAGACAGCTACACTTTAAACACACCTTTGCGGCTATTTCTGTTGTCCGGGGTGAGACTTAAAGTAATGAGACCGTAGAAGAAAAGATAGTATTTCGTCCCATTGATAACGATAAATATAAACAGTGCGACACTGACATCTAATTGGAGCAACATTTTATAATATTTCAGCAAAAGGAGAAGTTCAAAGACAAGATTTTGTTGCAAGAGCAAGAACTGAATATAAATACCGCAAAAACTATAAGCTTAATACTGGGATACGTAGGACTATTAAGAGGATGAGTACCATAAACAGTATGAAAGACAAAAAGATGATTTAATTAACCGAATGCCTAACTCAACTAAGAAAACGGTTTGTCCATGAGAAGTGGACGACAAAAAAAACATTAGCGGATCAATATTTTTTCTCACAGCAACTACTTACGATGTCATCCGAACCAGTCCAGTTCCTGTCGTCATTAGGCTTCATTTCGTTATCCAATGTCACACGAATCAAGTTATTTTAATCCTTATAACACAGTCAGAAGAGCTACGTTAGGGAATTTTATATATTGAGCAACTTCGCAGACAACTTTTAAGAACGAAGTCTCCTTGACAGGTCTGTTATGTCTGCGTGACAAAGACAGAAATGGTCTGATTCAAGAGTCGTCTTCCGGAACTGTTATTAGGTCCACAAGCGAAGGTATGGACGTAAGCAGTTATACGATCCCATAGTAGGAGAAAAACAGGAAAAAATGAGTCGTACTCATTTGTGCGACATCTTCTATGCTGGGATTAAATCAGTTATATCGACATTAATTGGATGTGAAAACAGTTATAACACTAATTAATGGATTTCATATTCATATTCATTTATTCGCATTCATGTACAATTACAGCATAGGTGTTACTTATCAGCTAAAGCGGGTACATGAACCCTGTTATTTTAAAAAACATTGTATTTATTTCATTCATTATTCTATTCCTACAATAATTCGGCAAATTAAAACAAAATATTACAAAACTACTATTCTACCTAAATTCGTTATATGCCGAAGTTCTGCTTGCTTCATACAATCAAATTGAACGACTACTATGGGAACAACAGAGAAATCGCAAAGATAAAAAATCTGCTGTTCCATATAGCGAAACAGCATATTTTTTATTCGCTATTTCAAAGTTAGTCCCATAGTAAAATATGTTCAGTTTGATGGTCTGATTCACCTTTGAGTTTATAATGCATTTAAATTTACACCCTGTTAAACTATGCACTAAAGAAAACTAATCAACGTCGTTTATCTTTTTTTTCTTAACTATAACGTTTAAACCATCAAGCCAAAATTAAACAAAGTACCCACATCATTGCAAAGAAATAAAAGTCCGGCTCGAAGGACCATAAAAGCAAGCCCGGTAGCGCAGGCGCAGCCATAGCTCATCGGCTGTCCGTGCGCAAGTTTTAAACATCGCTTTCTGCTTGTTCAATAAATACTTGCGAGTCTATTTTACTTCGGCTTTGTATGCTAATTTTGAAAGCTGAAGGAAGGTTGGCTTTATTCGGATTCTGATTTTATTTTATTTTTAAGTACCTATACTTAGATACCTAGCATATAACTAACATACTCGTACATATTTAGAAATGAAAGGGTGCTATAGAGTAAGTGCGTTCACACACGATGACGCATTGACGCAGTGGCAGACGTCCGTCATTTGTGAAGCAAGTAGTTGTCTGAAACCGCACGTAGAAAGAAGCACACACGGTGACGCATTGACGCACCGGGTGTGGTTCTATGGACTGACATCTGCCGCTCCTTCAGTGCGTCATCATGGTGTGAACGCACTTATAGTATCATAGAGCTTTAAGTAAATAAATAGCATGAGTTTTAGAATATATACAAACAGGGTCCTTCTTAATATACTGACGGTTTTTAGGGGATGCTCAGACTATCAAACTGAACCATTTTGAATCTTTCCGAAAACATGTTTAAAACTAAGATCAAAAATGTTATCTGTAAGAAAGCGTATTATAAACTGGATGATTATTTAAATGATCAAAATGCTTGGGTCTGAGGTCACTAACTTATAGTTTATTTACATTACTGTAAAGTATCAACTGTTTTATTAGATAGACTATGTATTATTGTATACATAACAGTAGCTTAAGAATTTATATTGTAATAGTTTTAAGTCGTGTTATGTTGTAGAGTTTCTGGCCGCATCTTCTCTACAGCGACAACACGTTCCGACGCGGTGGTAGCTTAAAAAAGATTTGACGTTTAATAAGTGTGCTTCAAGCTCCTATATTGAATAAATTATATTGACTTTGACTTTGACTTTGAACAACTTTCTGTATGGCACCAACATCGAATTCGCGAAAAAAAATACAGCTGTCCCATACATAACAGCAAACCTACTCGAACCTTTATGGAACAACTTTAATAATCATATTTTGCGATTACGATGTTCCTAGAACGATTTAGTTAAATCGTTCTAGCGATGTTCCCATAGAGTCCTTCAGTTTGGTCTGATCATCCCCTAAAAAAACTGTCAGCATATTATCAAAAGAAGGTAAGAGAGTTTCGGTACTACCAGTGAAACGTGGATGTTCTGAGGTTTCACAATATCTCTGACTACCCCCTCGGGGAATATAGTCGTGAGCATATGCTCAAAAGAAGGAAATTGAAATTGAAAAACTGGAATGAATTTAGTTTTCAGACTTTTTAAACATTTTGAACAACCACAAGCTTTTTAAACAAACACAAGCTGCTGAACAGCTTCAAAATAAAATTATCTCCCAAGAAAAACAAAATTTAGTTTTTCCTTTTCCTCTCTCTTTCTACAACATCAGTTCTAAAACCAAATTCCTAAGCGCTCCTAATTAGCAAGCTCACAATTAGAGATACAAGCACAATGCATCGGATCATATCTTGGTCCTTGCAGCTTGCAGCCGGACTTCCTACAGTAAATCTTGTAGATAGTGCTGCCTCCAACCGATAGCGCCCCGGACCGTAGTAATTGACGTAATAACAAAATATAAGGACTTTTACGCTTTATAACGTTCAATTTACGAGAATATAAAAGGTTGGAAGATGATATTTTTCTTTTGCGTGGGAAGGTTTCCATTGCAGTAAATAAATAAGAATAAATATATGTTAGGTGCACTGTAGTTTAGCGATATAAAATTTTAGGACGTGCCTTTTCTACTTTGTAAATAAAAATATTTGGGTTCCGAAAAATCTTACGAGAATTACTGTATTCTATCTTTAAGACGAAATACATAATGAAGTTACATAAAAACTAATTTACTTAAAATTTTACAAAAATCTGAAAACGTAAACACTAACAATGAACTAAGTTCCAGATCGTCTAAATTCAAATCTATGTTGATCGGCGATTGGGCGAGAGAACGGCGCGGGCGCACCGGTGGACGCAATTTGCCGGGGGGGCGTGGTCTACGGTAGCGCTGGAGGGGACCACCACACGAGATCAACAGACTTTGACCGCTTTCGAAGAATAGAGGCGACTGTGTTTATCAAATAGATGCAGAAGTACAATTATTGAGTCAAATAGTCTAGGTACATTTTCTTATCTTGAAGGATCTACTGTTGACTTTTTGATAATATTATAACTCAAAAGGAAACTGTTCATCAGTAATAATTTATGGAATAATGTAAAGATACTGCCCTTTTTACTAACTTTGCCAAATTAAAACCCTTGGATTGGAGTAATCACAACATAGATTAATAGTAACTATCCTCTTTTGAGGAAACTAGCTTATTTACCTAGCATTGATTCTATACAAAAGATAACCCATGTTGAGATGCTTAACCCATGCTATTCAATGCAGGCATTAGACAATAAACAAATCCATACAATGTAGACGCAATCCGAATAGAACAACTAAAATTCAAACCTCTCATGTCACAAACAAAAGGCAATTAGTAATAAACAATATAGAAGGCACACACGTCGATAGTAATAAAACGGGAATAAATAAACCGAAGCTGGCTTTATAAACGAACTCTATAACGTGAGAGGGCCGTGTGCGCATCGCCCGCGGACAATAAGCGCTTCGAACAAACGGAACTCCGGCATACCTTCGCGAGACTTCGCTATTCTATGAGTCAAGGAACAAAAAGTTTGAACCATTAGTAATAAATAACTAAAGACTCGATACATTTGCAACGAAGGAACGGCTAAGAAGCAAAAATCCGGCTCACGAGACTATGAAAGCTACGAAATGAAAAACAAAGTTATAGAAAAAAATAATGACGAGGCTAAGTGCTCACTGCAAGAAGAGACATCGACAAGAATACGAGTAGGTATAACAAGAAACAAAATTAAAGGAAAGATCTCCATCAAGAAAAACTCTTCGATGGAATTAAAAACAAAACAGTCAAATTGAATTAAATTCCAAGTTATCAGAAATGTAAAGGTGTATCAATACAATAATATTTATCCTTCATCAATAATTCAAGAGCAAAGGGTGGTCCATAACACCTGCTCGGAATCAAAGCAGATGGTTTTTGAAATCTAAACATTATGATTGAAACAGTGTATGAGAGCGAAGACAAATTATCTAAAGGCAATGCTTCAATTGAGTCTTCATAAATACAAATATATAAGCTCTCGCCATTGTCCCATGGGGGTAGGCAGAGACCATGGACCGCCGCA
Source organism: Agonopterix heracliana (assembly GCA_963693445.1). Lineage (NCBI taxonomy): Eukaryota > Metazoa > Arthropoda > Insecta > Lepidoptera > Depressariidae > Agonopterix > Agonopterix heracliana. Next base: position 19,917,140 of record OY856308.1, on the reverse strand, counting down.
CTCTATCGGTATCTGTGGAATTGAGGCTTCAATTCTAGGTTTCTTCAATAATAAATTTATTTTGAGAAATAAGACCAAAGAAGAACTCGAGCAAATCCACGCAAGAATGATATAGAGGGAGTTTGATAATATTATGATGGAAGGATTCAGCGTCAGAATCAGTCTGGTGTATGTAATCAGTCACGTGCTGTATTCCCATCAAGTAGGTACTTACTTCTTACAGACCAAAGACAGCACATTGAAAAGAAAAGGATCTTCTTAAAATTCTGGCCTGACTCACACATTTTTGACTGTATCTACATCGGAAAAAGATAACAAAAACTTGTAATTGTCGCGATATCGCAAGTCACCTATCGTCCATCCGATCGCATCAGAGAAAGGCCTTAAAAATCAAGCCAAGGTGGACAGTAAAAAACGTCGATTTGTTAAATAATGCACAATACGCGCATGTCACAATCGGCGCACGCGTCCGCCGCGCCCGTTCCCACGCGCACGCTTACATTGACGCGCGGCGTTGTCCATGTGTGCGTGAGGCGCGCGCGCAGCTTGCGCTCCGCATTTTCATAGAGTATCTATGTTAAGACTTATGTTTTTTGGAACTTACGTTAACATATTTGAAGCAAAATAACATATTTAATTAACGACTATAAAGAATAATAAATATTTCTACAAATATAATAATAAATATACGATGATAGCATGGGAAATAAAAATACGTATCGCAAAACAAGAGCAGGCAGTAATTATAAATATTATGTAACGTAAGAGATTTTAACCAAAACAAAGATATTACTGAAAGAACTTCTACAGGGTGTTAGTGTAGGTAGACAGTAGTATTAATGGTAATTATTGTACTCATAATACTGAACTATTTTCCACAAGGAACCAAAATGTAACTATCTACAGTCAACACCCTGTGCCCTGTATATCCAGTAATCCATTGAGTTCAAACATAACAAAAACAAAAATGTATCTAAGAACAACGACCAATATTAGTAGATATCATAATGCATAACATTCCAATTCTACCTCAAATAAACCGTAGTATTATTCTACCTAAAGGAACTCGCGATGCCTCTTCCCAAACTGATCTATGAAAACCCGCACGTCAACATCCGCCGATCCCCATTGAACAGACGTCTGTCAGATGCTGCAGCAAGCAACAAACATGACACGAACGAACCGAATTCGATCGTCAAGCGTCAAGGTGAAACCTTGTGACACCGACATTATGGTGCAAATCGTTCCATACAAAGCCAACGACCGGTGAAATCTAGTTGAGTGTTATTAATGAGACCGTGTTTTATTAAAGCACTTTTATGTCGGGTGTTTTGAAGATGAAAGAGGATTAAGTTTTGCAAAGAATTAAAAGTCAAGAAACGGGATCTATGTAGGTATCTTAAAAATCTAATAATCTCCCAGATAATAAATAATATCCCCAAAGGGAGGAGGAAGGAAGGGACTCCGGTAGTCCAGAGATATTCTAAATATACTATACTTAACTTTTGCCCACGACTACGTCCACGTGAATTTCGGATTATCAAAAAATCCTTTTTTAGTGCATTTCATATTTCTATCTTCAGTGGTATAGGCTGTGCGTAGTCTGTCAGTCACAGAACTGTTTAGATAAGTATAGATTCAATATTCCAATAGCAAACTCTGTCCATTGTGACAAGTAGTAAGCCCATCGCCAGTTTTTCTGGATTGTAGAACAATATATGCCTCAAAATTGAAGCATCCTAATATTATACGAAATTTAACAATAAGGTTGTTAGTTTCTATACTACATATAGGTATGTCTATATCATCTAGTCCCTATACCCTTTGGAGTTGATCTGAAACTTTGCTTGCAGCATTTATTTAAGGTGGTTGGAGATCTGTCAATTTCATAAAAAACGTTGTCGTATAACACTCGTAGACGGTGTTAATAAAAGTAATGTTTTATATATGGAAAAATAGCTTAGAAAATCTAGTTTACGCCTATCAAATAATACTTACAATTTGTAATATAATTACGAAGATATGAGGGTTTGAAATTTTGAATGAATAATTTCAAAGCGTGATATCTTCGTAATAATATTATAAATTGTAAATATTATTTGATATGCGCAAACTAGAATTTCTAAGCTATTTTTCCATATATAAAACATTACTTTTATTAACACCGTCTACGAGTGTTATATGACAACGTTTTGTATGGACGGAAACCATCTTAAGGTTTTCGTTGTAGCAAGGTTCACCTTCAGCATCTTTAAGGCAGGTGACAAGTTCAATTTTATCAACGTTTTCAGAAATCTGAACATATTAATCTAAAAAGCTTGAATCTAAAATAATTGTTAATACAGAAATCAACACTATCCCCTTGCTCTCATCACATGATAGGTCAGCGTAATATGTCAGATTCTTCCATTTATCTCCATCAACTGTCATTCATTACAGTGTTCACTCCTCAATACATAAATATGAACAATATTGTTATGAACATGTTGAAGCTCAAGATAAAGATGACTACGAATGAGTCGAATTTATCACCAGTTAATATAAGCTATAACTTTAAGTAATGAAATGAACCTATTTCTGGACTTGAACAAATATTTCACAAGAAGTACAAGAAACTTTGTTCCTTCTCTAATTATATCATATTTGTTCTGTTCATATTACCTATCTCATATTTTCCAGACTTTGGTGATACTTCCTTTGATTAATGTAACCTTTATCATAAACCTATGTTACCTAATGTCATGCACAATAAATTATTTCTATTTCTATTTCAAAGGGGAAAGATAGATTATCTTTTCATCTAAAACGTCTACTTTTATAGCCTATTCTCATAGTTTGAAGGCTCAAAACTATTTGAAGAGTGCATTGTTTTACTCAAAACTGTGGGATTATTGCCTACTTCATCATTTTATACGTTTTGTTATATTACTGTCATTATTAGTTTAAGTATGTTTGTCTCCAGCTATTAAACAAGTTTAAAGTTTGCTCTCAATTTTCGTAACTTGAAAGGAAATGTCTGCTGTTTATTATATTGACCCTCATAGAGGTTAATGAAGACCAGGAAGAGGGAAAATACTTGGAAGGAAATAAGGAACATAACCCTTGAGTAAGAATTAAAGGAACTATTTCTTGGCGAAAGCCTTCATGATGTTTACATTCGACGATCACACCTTTCTTGTTGAGAATATCTTACAAAATAACACATAGTATAGAAAAGGTGGGTTAATAAACCATAACATAAAACTCAAATCTATATAGCAGACAAAATCCATCTATTCATTTGACATCCCCTGTGGTTGCCTTTTGTATAGAGGCAAGAGAGGATCGGGACCCCGACAATATGAAATTATTATCTACACGTTGGGATCGAGTTACAGCACACACGTGCAAAAGCCTGTGCCTCTATATTTTATATTTATAGTAGTTATATACCAGCGAGTTTTGCTCGAAATTTTTGTACCGATAAAATTTTGTCACGCACTCGCTCTTGGAATAAACAAGCGAGTTTCATAACAGGTGCTTTTTTTGGGACTTATTGCTTCAACATAGTTTACGGTAGGTATTTAGTTTACTGAACATTGCAGCAATAGTAATTAATTAATTCAAATAGATAGAAACGGTCAATTTCAATCACTTGATAAACGTTAGAACGTAAAGAATTAAGTCATTTACATTGAATACGTTTCCCATCGTCTTATGTTATAATTACCAATAAAACTGAATGAAACCATTGGAGATGTTAAAGAAAACTCAAACGAGGTGATTAAAAAAAACGGACTTACACAAACTGAACTGTGCAACGTAAATGAAGCAGCAAACCAGATTAATAAGCCACTTAAACAGCTTGCAAGAATCGCGTTGAAGCTTGAAACATGCTGGTGGGTCTACACCGAGCCAATCGACGCCTGATCTTAGATAAGGCTAACGCATTACAGATGTTAATTGAATATTTTGTTGTAGCCAAGATCCCTACTTGGAGTGACTAGCTGACACGGTGTTTGAAATAGGAGCAACGTTCAACAACGTAGGTTGGATAGGTGTGTTTTAGGTGTGTATTAAAGAGTTAGAAGACATAAGATATGAACAATCTAGACAAAGAAAATTTAATACAATCTAGAAATAATTAATAAAATAAGAATTCAAATATAGAAAATGTTACTAAACAAATATTTGTTCTTGGAGTTTCACACACAAGGAAACTTCGTCATGTCATAGAACACAAATCGTTTTGTTACATTTAGCATACAACAATAATAATATTATAATAATATCGCAAAACTGTTGCCAAAATTGGACTGCAGTAATCTGAATTACTGCATTAATACAGTAGCTAATAGGTACATCCGTGAAATAATATGACTGCATAAATATTGTGAGGGTAATTCAGAAATACCTAATTGACACCCACTTCAAATAGTTACCCAAACGTAGCAGCGTTTAAGTTCATTATCGTGATACAAATAAGATAAATAATAATCTAGATAAAACAAATTACTATTCTTTACTTTTACTTAACTCAGTTAATCATCTAAGTGTAATTTACAAATAACCCATTGAAATCGATTGTTATCAATCGTAATCGAACCAAACCAATACACGAGCGACGTAACAAGAAGAAAACCAAATCGATGATATCAGTTCTCGATCAGCATAAATATAGAGATGGGCGTGACCCTGTCATGTTGCACTTAAACGATGAATATATAATTCTTCAACACTTCCTTTTTTAATTACGTCAGTCGGCACCAACGGAATTTGATCTAACAACCGTATATGGTACAGCACATGTTAGCAATTACCGAGTGAACTTGATGTAAGCTTCGATTCGATCGTGATAATAGTGTGACAAACGTATGGAGTGCGCGTCGGCGGCGGCGGCGTTCTCGGCCTCGAGACCATAAATCTAAAAGCCAGCCGAAAGGACGAGCGCAACCCTTTATTATACCGAGACATGATTGGCCTCGGGCGCTCGAACAAAACGAATGCACGCTTAGTAACGAGCGACTGCCTCGTATCTCTGCGACTTCACTTTCGAACTGGTCGGCTTTTTTTGCCTTTTTGGGGCGCTATCGTGATTAATACCTCAAGCTTAAACCATAGGGGTCAACGGTACAGACAAGGTCAAGCAGTAACGGTTGACGAACACAGTAGCGAATAGTTTATCAACATAATTGTTTCTTAAAGATACTTGTAGCTCGACACCCGTGTTGTAAATAAGCCGAGCCGGTTGCCTGACCAGAATACTGATTCGCGGGAAAACACGCGACTCGCCTGTCACACTTGTAAATTAAATTTTTTGTTGAAATCTTAACTATTATAGCTGGCGTGAGACAGCGAAAAATTGTGATTATGCCACAATGGCAATCATGGCCAACCTCACGATTGAATGCGGCAACAAGAGAACGAAATGTAAATGCAACATGACATCCGGGTGCGAGTTCAAGCGAGCATCTCACTGGAATCAAAATGGAAACATTCACGGACGCCGCTTAATCTTATATCGGATCAATGAGATTGTTCAGGCGAGCACGCTTGAGGTCACGTCACCATGCTAAACGGCGCAACAAGTCTGATACCGGCGGCTGCTCATACAGAATCCCAAGAATACGTGATGTGCTCAAACCACACAATACTTTGCTCATGTCATAAACCAGTTTCAACCCATTCTGAGCTTTAAGTATTCGCAATAGCATCAAGATTTGAAACCTTCCGATTCTAAACGTTGTTTGATACCGTGTTGCCGTGAGTCATACGATGCGAACTTTATTTTTTAATGAGGTTAAAGTCAATAAACTTCTCCTGAGTTTTTTTTATGAGAGCCTTTGTGAATAACCTAATGTTTACAAATACCGGACTACTTACTTGCTTGGCATTACAGAAACTAAGCCAATCTGAGCACAGTTCGAACCATCCAGACAGCACAATAACTCCTAAATCTTCTAATGTAAGCCTCAAGGAAAATCCGGAGTTAGAATTGAATCGTACCAATCTGCTATGATACATGAGCGGTCCCGGTCACACGACGTCCGATCTATGCTCCAGATCTCGCTTCGTGGTCGCGCGGCTCAAGCATTATATGCAAATACTGGTGCCATTCTCCAACCACACAAGTTGGAGAAGTCAGCGATAGCGTACTTTGGGTCTAAGGCACTACATAAGGACATTGGCTAAGCTTAAGACCAAAATGGATAGCTTTACTTCTGTCGTAATTTCTGATAGCAGCAAAGGGAATGAAACGTTGCTTTATCAGCATCTAGTAAAGCTTTAGGGAAGTCTTACAAGGTAATTTGCATGGTCTAAGATTTGATTAATAACTACGATAGAACTACGTAAAAGGATGTTGCTTCACTGGGACTATTAAATGTGCAAGAAAGATACGAATACCTCAACGGTTGACCAGATTAACCATAAATTGAAAAAGTTTTTAGCACCTTTCCAAGCTCCTAACTTAAACCAGCACCTAAAAAGTTAACCGCTAAATAAATAACGATTGAGCAACACGTGTCAACCCATTGTGATGGGATGGCGTGCTTAAGACTCTAAACTGGTGAAATTAGACGCCTCTTGAATTTGTCCCGATTATCATACGTATCGTTGGGCAATCTATTTACGTATGTGAGAAGGAGAAAAGGTCTGCGAATTTATAGTAGAAATCGGGGCGATAAACATTTGTATGATACAAACCGGGTCTTACTGGTCCAGTTGAAAGTTAAGTGTTGGGCTCGATAAATGGATGGCTTGTCTTGTCGTAGCAGTAGAGAAAACATTATACGATGTTGATGTGTTAAATAAGAGTATTGATAGCAGCAGTTGTATCATGAAGTTCATATTCAATTGAAAATTGATTTGTTTTAAATTGTCTAGCGACATTTGAAGCTTTCGTTACTCATGCAACTAAACATGCAGTAGCAAATTATGGCGTTATAGCGAAACCTGAAACCATATTCGACAGAATCGCTGATACGTAACTTATTGATACACCTACACATTTTTTCCAATTTTTCATCCTCGGTACAAATTCGGAAATCAAAACAATCGATTTGTAAGAAAAATCTTTTTTTTTTTTATTTTCAAAAGAAAGGCGATTCATTTTCTATATTAAAATTAAATAAACATCAAAATATTATAAATTGTTGTGCTCATTACTTGGAAATATTAATCTAGAAGCGCTATCCCTAATGCCATTACCCTAGTTTATCTCCAACCTCTTTGAGCCAGTCTGTAAAGATTTGACCATTTCCCGAAACACCAAAACATAGCCAACAAAGCAGTTTGTGGGAAAGAGCTGGCCCTCGCATGGGAGCCCCTCGGGCCGGCATTCCCTCTGCTATTGGCCTCGCGTCCGCGCCGACCGCCCCGGGCTACCCATTCCGACCTGGCCAAGCCCTAACCATTGGTTCCCTCTACCGCAGTTGAAAGGTCGGCTTTGAAAATTGAAATAGGTTTTGAAATGATAAATTATTATAAAATATCATATTGCTTACGTATATTTTCTTGAGGGTATAGAGGTGTTTTGTACCATATTATTGGCTTTAACGAACTTCACAACCAATAATGACTAGGGAGAAAAAGATAGTTTATATTCAACCGTTGTCATATAACATTTTAATAGTTCAGTAACCTAGCATATATAGCTCACGAGTATATTCTGCGAGAGGGGGTAGTCAGAGATGTTCTGAAAACTCAGAACATCCACGTAACCTCAGTTCCTCGTTCCTCGTTCATGAACCTCTTTGATCTTTTTTTGGACTGTAACAACAAATAATGTAGCAAGGTTTTTTAGCTTTTGAAACATTTAATAGATTTTTAACTCTTTTGACTAAAAATATAGGTAAGTATTTCATGTTTTCTTTCCCTTTCGTTGACCATTTTTTTCGGTACATTGCCAACCAACAGGAAATTTCCATCAAAATACATCGAAATACATTCGACTTCACGTGACCTAGGATATTTGCAACTAGTAGGGGTCTAAGAACTGATCTAAGATAGACAATTGCACGGGCGTGCTGCGCCACTTTTCACTTTGATTTGCGTAGACACAACAGTAAACTAACGGCTAGTTACGAACGTCTATCGTTAATCATAGTATTCTCTCAGAAGCTTAAATGGCTGGTTTCTTTAAAGGAAATGAACGCTTAATACCTGGTGTTAAGAACTTTAGAAATGAAACTGGAGTAGATGGAGTAATAATTTGTACTAGAAAACGATTCTACGCTAGACACCTTTTTTGCTAAGCTTTGGTCATTAGACGCCCAATTACACAACAGTTATATTTTTTAAAGAAAGTTAATTGTTACCATAACTTTAAAATTGTCCCGAATATTATGATTCTTCTTAATACCAAAATTCATGACCGTATTCCCATAGAGTTCGTAGTTTTAGTCTGAAACTTTACAAGTTTTTTGTCTGGAAATAATTCCAACAGAAAGTTTATTCCCTTTGTTTGATTTCTTTAAGCCCAGAAACTGTATTTCCAAATAATCAAAGTCATCACAATAAGCCGATACAGGTAAATATCTATCAGAATCTGCGACTCAAGCATATTATCACCAAGCTTAGACATTCATAAAGTTAAACATTATCTAGAATCTCATAATAGCTTCTTGCGACATATTTCACCCAATAGTAATTCCAGTAGTCAGAATCTCAACAAAATTTACCTTCTATGCTGGAGATAAGGTCAAATCCATTTATAATCTTGGTTGTCTTGGATCTCAATCTAGATGGGAATATACTATTCATTTTATAACACATAATGAAGCTGCGACGAGGAATAATTAGGGTTTTATTGACTCTGCGACCGATATGTCGGATATCGTCACCTTTTGAAGCAGGCATATCAATTATTATCATGATTATATCAAAGATGTAGGTAATCAAATTGTTTCGCGTACTATTAGGGTCATATTTGTGAAGCTATCAGAAGTGCATATAAATTTTATCTTAGAATTAGAACCTGCATTGGCACGGTGACAAGGGATCAAAATATTACTTACGTAAACTTACCTAATAGTGAAGTAAATATTGAAGAAACTTGCCTAAAGCAAAACACTCCATTTCAATAAAGTCTAGCAAAGTTCACTAATGATATTATAATGTCAAATTTTGATAGTCCCATAGATCAAGACGGGCAATTCGAAAGCACGCGTCAATGTTGCGCTCGCGCACCTAATGTCGAGGTCGTGGGCGGTTCACGTGTAAGATGCGATCAAAGATAATGGTTTAATATGACGCGATCACCGTTCTAGGTGCAAGAGATGGAGTTATCGATTTTGATGGCCCACGATTCCCTTTACGTTGGAGAATAAGTTTATTCAATAATGTTAAATACATTTTAAACTACACAAAATTATTATCATCATCATGCCTATATAGGTACGTTCCGCTGCAGGGCACAGACCTAACCGCAGGGGACTACACAAAATTCCAAATCCAAAAATTTGGAATCCTACTTAAGTAGGATAGTTAAGTAATTTATGACTACAAGAAGAGAGTGAGTAGCAGGAGTTATAAACACGTCATCACTATTACGAAACATTAATACATAAATTGTTACTCTCCTATAAGTACACTCTATGACCGAATAAGTCAATACTCACAACCACTACTGCAACTCCTCGGCACTACATCAACAGCGACGACTATGACACTAAACATATTGAAACAGTCTTTAAAGCTATTGACAGTAACGACACTAAAGAATTAGATTCGGTAGCGATCGACAGCACGTCGACATTGACCTTAGTTCACGTTACGAATCGATCCAGCTAACCAATAGGGCCGCGAGACTGATGCTGCGCAAACAGTGAGGTCTATGACCCTCTTGCGCCCGCGCAGACAATTTGCATACCTAGTTGTTGCATCACGAGTGACCATAACTAGTTTGATGATATTTGTCCGGTATGATTGAGTATGGGAAGGACTTTATGAGATAATAGAACTGGGTATGATCTTTTAGATTTGATTTTACTGTGTCGTGAGAAATTTAGATGAGATGGAATGGAACAATACAAGAAGTAAAACAAACTTTTATATAACTCTAGACAAAATTGTTTACAAATCTAAAGAAAAAGAATAGAATTAACCTGTACAAGAAAAAGCTACTAAGGCTAATAACAGAAATAACTGTTGTCAAAAATAAGGTAACTTGATGACTCATAAATAAACTGATAAGCAGATCCAAATCCTTATTTTCCAGAATCTTTGTATCACTACTTAACAGTATGAATGACCAATAATGATGGCCTTAAGCCTAAGATCACAGCGAGTCGGTTCTTCAACCTGTCATGATTAAAAGGGATCAGACCTTTTGGTATGTAATTAGCGTCTTTTTGAGACTTTGATGAGGAGATAGCGGCCATCTTGTGACCTTTGAGTTTGGGACCTTAATTATACAATTTATATTTTGTAAGATATGATGGATTAAAGAAGGTGATTGTGTACAGTTAGGTATCAATAGCTTCGGTTTATCAAAACTTTTTAACCTTCTACTCAGTATCCCAAAATTACAACCAAATACCTATGTAGAAAATCATAACATTGTCAGACACATCTCAAAGACAGAAATTATCGTGCCATTCCATTGCATATCCATGCCATAATTATTATCAATTTTACACACGTGATACAATGGCAGGTGGTGCAAATCTTTGACCAAATGGTGTTTCATCAGACAAGATAGATGTGGATTGTTCTGCAACCAGGTGTGACAATGGAAGGTGAAGATTTGGATGCGAACGAACAGCGTAGGACTAGAGTCTACATCATAATGGAATAAAGGTTTATATACCTAGGTACTCTGCAGAGGACTGCTCGTAGCTCATGATGATTAGCTATAAAAGCAACATCAGATTTTCAATAAGCATCAATAAACGCAAGACAAACCACAATGTAAATTAACCCATTACACAATTAAGTCCAAGAATAATAATATTAAGCCTAATACGCCTATAATTAGAAACTATTCGTAAAAATTACTAAATTATCCAATAATAAAAATCGAAGACTTCACTCCAATAAACGTCCATAGCTTCATTTATCCGGAGACCAATTTGTGCACCGAACGAGTTTTTTCCTTCACCAATAAAGCCCGTTAATGGATCAACATTAATAAAAGCCATACAAAAAGCCGCGGCCATATTCAAATTTCTTTATTGCCTAGCACCGATAAAGTTATTGTATGGAATCGAATATTTTAACAAGTCGACGCTTTTATTATGTTTTATTGCGGAGGTTTATTGTGTAAATTTACAAATACGGATTTGTTTTCGGTTATTTATTGGATGATATCATCTTACGTTGTATGATTTAGATGTCTAGTATATCACATATCACGCACGCCATGTAGGCATCAAAACTTCTGTAATATTTTTAAACATTGTCATCTTTGTAAGTTTCGCTATCTTCACAGCAACTTATAAAATCCATTTGTTTTACTAAAATTTTAATAGTTCTGTTCCAATTAACAAGGTAAGCATTAAAACATCTGTGTTTATGTTTCCATTGAATTGTTTATAAGACTATGATTATTTTCATCTCTTTTATCAAATTTTACTTCACCACGTAAAATTTTCCAATCAATGCTTGTAAAACAACGAAAAGTGTTTAAACATTAATCGTGTAAACAAGTTTGTCGAAATTGTCCCATAGTTTATTGAATCTAACCCGGAAATACTAACTATATTTAAAATAGTCAGTTGTAAATAAGCTCAAGTCCCATTTCTATGCTAACTCAAACATTCCAGTGCGTTTCTAAAGATTTTTATCAGTTAAGACCCAACCCAATACTCATCCCGTATAATTTTGAAGACAAATAAATAGGTTCGAAGCGAGTATTAGTAAGTTTCTATTTGACATCCAATCCAATACGACGATTGCAAATAAAAAAAAGAGTAAGCTAAACTAAATCCAATAGGAACCCACTAATTCTGAAGAGGACTGTTAGTTGTAGTAAAGCTACAACTGAATTAAAATCTAAGCATAAAGATAAATATGTTATCCAATAATTATGATGAAATGCATTAAAAAGGTAGCTATTGTAGTTGTAGCAAATAATCTTGCCTCCCCTAAGGTCTTACGCGTTTTTATTATACTTCGATAGTTTTTTTTTACTTATTGATCGGTTTATATTGAGGCAGCTTTAGTCGATTCAAAACATTGTTCATTTAATTTCTTTCTTAATACATGCAATTGCGGGGGTTTATTCAAATGAGACCGATAATCGGCCGTTGGCACCGAATTAACGCATTTTATAACCTTGACTAGATTCAAGTTATAGAAGACTTACATAAATATACAATTATTGTTATCTTTTCATTTTTTTATTCGTTTTGATTTACGATTTGGCAATACTACAATCGTGATCGCTATACTTTGTTTTTTTTTAATTTGTTGCATTAACAAGTTACAAAATACACTTTTAACTATAGTTCTACAAATCCATACCCTTTTCTATTCTTTACCTACTTCTCCTGGAGCTTATCTATCATATTACCGGCTACAAATTTAACTTTAAAGATGTCATGTTTCTTTTTCTTGAAATTATTTAAGTCGTTATCAATCTTTCAAACCGCTAATGTTTTCCAACTTGCCCCAGACAAATCCAGTGTTGGTTTACCGATACTCATTTTAATTTTATTAACATTCAAACCGAGCACTTGTTTTAGAGCTGTGAGATAATCAAGAATACATAATTACTTAAATGTCATATTCCTTCAAATTAGACGGCCTTATACCGTATAAATATATCGTGTCTGTTATTATCTTTTAAATAAATTTAGTTACTGGACTGGTATGTGACATAAAGTGATTGGGAATTAAGTAGCTGATAATAAATTTTACTTTTATGAGATTGCTCCGTATAACATTATGTTGTAGAAGTTTTAACTAGTCTTTGGGATTCTTAGTTTTATAGTCATTAACGATGCCATATTCTGCTTATTTTTATCTTTGACAGAAGCATGTTATATGCAAGTTTTGAGAGCAGTAACGAAATCAAATCAAATTAAGATGTTGTAAAACATTATGAAATATATTATCAAGCAGATACGAGTATATTCGTAATTACACCATATTCTACGTGTACGTGTATTATACTTATGTTGTGGAGGAAAATACTGAAAATTTGGAGACCGTTATGGCATGAGATTAGGATATAATGAGATCTATCATCTAAGTAAACAATAAGAGTCACATTCGATTTATCTATCTATATTTCGTAACCTTAAAAGACTTAATATTATGCTTCTAGAAGACAAATCACTAATACGAATTTTTTTACTGTGAATGCAACTAGATGGAGACTTCTGCTGTAAATAAAAACTTATCACAATAAAAACTTATCACTCACAGAAGAGATATATTATGACGAGATTACGAAAGCAGCTAAGACTTCCTTGTCACTACAACTGTAAAAAATCAGATTGAGCGTTCAATAACAGTCACAAAACGTCTTGATATATGGAACCACAACGTAAGAGCAAAATAATAATAATATTAGTTCATATTGAAGCATGAAATTCAAGCTCTTGACATAATACTTAAAGTCAAATCAGACAAAATGACCTGATCAATGGACTCTGTTGAACTTGGCACAAAAAGCGTGAAGAATCAGACAAAATAAACATTCGACGGAATCGATTCGAGACTTCATCATCGAGTGTTTACTTAGTAACAGTCCGATTTGAATAAATCGATTTTGAATGGAACGCTATAGCGATACCAAAATGGACTTTATGTTATAGATAATATAGAACATTAAATATAAATTGAAGGTTTGATGTTTGATTAGGAGAAATGGACCAAACCAGTTTCTATTGAAGAAGGAATTTTGTTTGTCGACGGCTATAGGTAATTTGATCTCGACTATGAAGCTTCTTCAGACAGTATTCTAAACTTAAAAGTCTTAAAAAACTATAGATTCTCAGGAATTGTCAATTGTCAATGATGTCCCAAATCCAAAAGAACTAAAACGAAAAAGCAAAAAGAGAACGAGAAACAAATAAGCCGTAAAAAGCTGTAACACGATTTATATCACCGTGTATATCATTATGTGTATTTGGGACACTCTTTACGAAAGACACAACTGTGCAGATGAAACATTCAGTAAAGGAAGTCGTGACATAATTTTAATTCTCAACAATAATTATCCTGCGCGCCTTGCGAAAGTATTTTTAATGGAATTGTTATTTTTTTGTCATAACTTCATTTGTTGAGACTGTATTTATCTTCGAAGTATTTATTTAATAAAGAAATGGTTGCACTCTTGTATGATAAAATAAGTTTAGAAATTACCATAACAAATTATGTCCAATACTTTTTTGTTCTTTGGTAGTTATAACAAAAGACAAGCTAGAAAGTCAGATAGTCTCTAAAAAATCATAAATGGTTTTTGGATATCCTATACACTACTAGATTTCATGTTCTCTTTTCAAAATATAATACCTAAACTTAACGAAGGCGATGGAAAATTTAAAAAATTTTAACGTCTCGGCGTCGTCTCAAGCGCATATTTTGACAGTCCAACCATCGATCAACTTCGGTTCGGGGCGTGTCGTGTACGTTCGGTGAACTTCGGCTCAGTTTATGCTAGGACATTACTGGTAATAACAGGTTCAACCATTCTAATTTCCGAACAATACGCCGTGTTTGTATGAGAGAACTGACGGACAATTGTTATCTATCTTTGATATGAATACCTAACAATGTTCCTTGTTATACGATGGTACTAAAGAAAGTATTTTAATTATGTAGGGATTTTAGCAAAATCATAAAATTTTGACAGTAAGTATACCTAACATAGTATAAGAAAGAGTATATATAATATACAGTAGGTACAAACACTTCCCCCCCCCCCCAATTTTATCCTCACCCCCTCTGGCAGGAAGTTTGGTGCAAAATATCAGGCGATCAGCACTGGATTCGGATAGTTGAGCATATCCGCTTCTTCGGTGACCATACAATTCGCTCATAGTAAAAAAAACGAGCACTGTATGTATGTCAATGTCATGAAGCAAATCATTTTGCACTATGACATGTCGTTCAGAACCTAAATTTTAAAAACTATCTTACTCTACTAGCTATGCAATCCTATAAAAATTTAAACCACCAAATCCTATTACCTACTAAGCATCTTTAACAAGCAAAACGACATCAAAAGTCACTGTAAAACCAAATTTACGTTACGACAATTTATATTTATGGTCACAACCAAAAAGCTTCAGCTCAACTACCTATTTCACAACTTTCCGGCAAGTATTATCAACTCTAATTAGATACATTTAAACAGCTGCACCGCGTTTTAACTGATGCGTCTATTTAACAGGCACTAACGTTTAAGTACTACTAAATGTCACGTCATATATTTGTTATACTCCATTCCATTGAAGCAAGTCCCTTAATACTACTTTTATGTTCAAGTCTTTAATACGAAAATGGTTTGGTTCTAAAGAATTTGTGATGTGGAATGGTCTTTCCTGTAGAGATGCGTTGTTGTAGTTGAATGTTTTTCTCCCTATTCTGTTAATTGGCATCACTTATCACAGTTTCGTTAATGCTGCATCTTGTCTATTATTAAGGTTTTGAACGTCTTTATTAAATTGTTTGTCATTTTTAAACATCGTTTTAAAACTGGGGCTCGAAAAATATGCAGTTATTATGCTAAGGAACATTTTATTGGCATTCAAAACATCTAAAATGATGTGAATACAATTAACGACCACATTATTTGTTTACAATACTGAACGACAAAATTTTAAACCCAAGCCACTCACATAATAGCACTACCATGTTATTCTAATTTCAAAGTGGTCAGTTAATTTGCTTCAGCCTCTTATGATCAGCCTGTTATCCATCACCCATAGCAGAAAATAGGCCTTTCCCCAAAGCGCGCCACAAAACCCAATACTCAGTCAAATTCCTCATCTTCTTCAACTTCCTCATCTAGTTTAATATTACAAATGAAAATATTTCGAGCTTAATAACTCACAAATGTTGGTGAAAAGATTGATGTGCTATTGTTAGTCCAGAACTCGTTTGTAGTTCCAATTATCCTAGGGATATAAATTTCTATATTATTATATAAAAAGCTTCCAATCAAATCCTGATACATTTAAACCAACAAAAACATATTTACACATGCAATAATCTAATCCTACCGAGCGACACTCAGCGCAATCAATGTCTCGTCGGAAGATATGCGTCCACCATTAAGATCCAAGTTTATGGTTGCTATGCAAGCAAATGTTCCACCTACAGGCGGTGTTAGCAATAAAGAGCCAACTAAGCCGAGTATTTTGACAACAATGTTGTTTATATCGCACTAAATCGCTTGCTTTTTGTGTCGGCGACTCTCTTGCCATTGTCCGTCATTGACGTACAGTCGTACAAACCAACGCTGGGGCAAGCTAATTGGAAATTATAGTTGTTGGGTATTGTGGATTTATAGAATTTTAAATCAGCCTAAGTAATAGGATAAGCATCGCGTGCTTTGCAATTTTAATTGATTGTGGTTGACATCGATTGAACATCGATTGCTTTGCGGCTTTCGGTTTTATTTGTAGATGTACTTTATTTAATTGTCTCTATCAATCTTTGACATCATTCATGTTTTTTTCTCGAGTAAGGAACGTATATTTCTTCATTGTTCTATCATTATGTCACATAAGTTTAAAGACAGTTTACGATACATCTATCTACCAGTTAGAAACCACTAGTTACCACTTAACTTCTTCAAATCATATTATCTTTAAAGTTTAAATTGATATCGATAAAATATACCTTGTATTACTTAATATTTTAAGTGAATTGTATTCTTTATTGATACATAAATATCTTATACTGTAAATATACAACTATCGAACAATGTAATTTTGAACATAAAATTAAAAGCAATCTAAAACGAAAAACCAACAATATATACCGTTTGATACCAAGGAATGACAATAGCCGTAGATTTTAAACATTTTAACAGATCGTGCATGGATAAACGGCGATGCTGAGCTGAGTAAACACTGTCTGTCGGTTTGTCACGGTACCGCGGTAATCTAAATCCTAAATTAGGTTTTTTGTAGACTCGAGATGTTGGGAGGCAGTCGGTCACGTCTGGCTTTGTTGTGGCCATGAAATTATAAAAATTTAGAGTTGATTTAACTAAAGATATATTTATAGTTTAAAGATACCTAGGTGTTTTGAAGTCTGACAGCTATGGTAATAGTAGAGAAGATAAGATTTAAAACGTGGCAGTTACGACTGTCTTAAAATAATATTAAAAAAAAAAACATATATTGTGAGGCATCGGATTATTGAGAATGATTAACAGACACAGCATTGAAACTATTAGACTTTAGCTTAAGTAATAGATGAATAATTTATGGTGATTAGAGATAAAATAAAACACTCATACGAATAAACCGCAAATACAATAAGGTGCATTAGTCCATTACATCCCAACTATAACTCCTATAAATAGCCAAAATGAACACCAACTCAGAAAAAGCCCAAATTGTTATGCTACGGTACGACATGCGAAGTCAGACTTAGGTTACACATAATTTATAAAGAAGCATCCCAAAAACACAGAACAACATAAAATATTAGCTGCCAGGTCTGTGACCTTTGAATAAAGTATGTAGAATAAACATCTTGTAAACGATACGATGACTGACAAATGACGAAATGAGGAGAGTATAATTTTCTATTAGGAGTCAAAGTTCGAGAGTGTTCGGAGATGTATGACGACAGATCGTTTTTTTTTATCGAGATAGCATAGATCTATTGTTAGATAAAGAATTTTGAAGGGATTCAAATGTTATTACTTGTAACGTTAAATAACGAGGACAATTCAAAGAGTTAATTTGCTAAGTCTACAAAAAGAATCAAATCAGATCAATTAGTAGGTCACTAAAAACACAAAACTACTTATTTGAAAAAGAAATCTATAATAAACAATAAACTAAGCCGCATCAACAGTAAAGGAATAAATTAATTGAAAAAGAAGAAGAAGAAGCTCACTCCAAAAGCTCTAATTCGGACTTTAAACACTATGTTCTCATTGACATGCCACAGTTGAGTTAAAAGCACTATACAATTATGCACTTTACAGATGTAACCTTATGCAACAGACTTACGCACAATCAATTAAAACTGAGAGTATCACAAACGTGCGACCCTACCACCATGTGGACAAAACTTACACACTATTGTTCATAAGCGGATCCATTTCACGAATTGCGTGATACGGTAACTATAATAAGTACATCGTACGAAATACCGTAAAACAAACCATTCTAATACATGTTACACGGACATAAGAGGTATGTTATGAGACTTTTTGGAGTGTAATGAAGTAGAGAAAGTGGGTAAAACAAGCTTCGTCATTAGTACTAAGGAATGGTGGTAAGGAACAATGCAATTCATGACATGCTTTTGAAATGTGTTCAAAAGGTCTTCCTTTTGTCTTAGTTTTAATTATTGGTTTTTGCATTTCGTTGAGTTGTTCAGAAACATTATCGCAATCTTCAGTTCAATGTTATTGTTATTTAACAATATTGCATTGAGTATAACTGGGTAGGGCATCTACAGTGCATAGACAGAGAATCACAGATTTCGATGTCAATTTTATATTTTAGTGTGTCTTCTTCGGCTCGATGGAGTTATTACTTGCACCCGTGCGTTTCTTATTGAAGTCCCCGATTTTACCTTCTTCAGCTATTGTGTACACAACATACATCTTTTAATAGACAAAAGCTTGTACATTTCCGAATATTTGTAGCATAACAATATCTTCGACACCGTCATTAAAAGAAACAATATTCTTCATCTCCTAAACGTGTCAGCGAATTTTATTATCACGTCAATTTCCAAACCAAAACGATACGTTCCAATTCAATAACGAGCCAAGATCCTTATCTCTTAAAACATTAACAAGTCATACTTATCCGTTAAGTCGTGACGCTCTGCCTCTATTATTTCATTAGAAGAAATAATTGATAGTTAACATTTCAGTTATATGTTGTAACATTTAGATTGATAGCTCGTGTTACGCGTCAAGAATAGCCGTGTAAGAACATGCACGTTTGGGTGGCAGATTTGTATGGCCTTATATTGCTACAGCCATGTTCTGAATGACTTACTAAATGTATCGATTTATCATTTCGTAATAATGGTGTATTGTTAAGATTTGGCCGAAGCTTTAGAGTACGCGTGTGATCGTTAATTGCGTTTTTTCGCCTAAGAGGAAACGGTTCATTAATAGTGATTTGAAATGTATTGTCTATTTTGAATACATTCTCTTGTCTATTATTAAGCTTTGCAACTTGTACTCGTCAATGAAATACTTATACATTTTAGCATCGTTACCAGCTCTATTATTTTTACCATCGTTTTCTTTCAACCTTTATAAAGACAACTTGTATAGTCATTTACTTCTCAACAAAACACTTCATTCCTCAGCCTTTATAGTCAAGTCTTTCATGTTCTTATCAAACAAAATGTTCTAGTTTAACCCTTGGTGTAGCCTTGCCACCGTCATACCACTATGGTACAGTTAGTGGGACCATTAAGACATAGAGACGGTAGATAAAGCATGGGGGTCGAAACGAGACGTGCTTCACTGTATCGAGATATGCACAGGTGTATTTTCACGTATGAATAACAACTCTTTCGTTAAAACTTATAACATATTTTCTAGGTTGTCTTTTAAAGTTCATTTTAGAATGAATGGTGGTTTTAGAGTGAAGTTCAAGGTACTTTATAGCCAGTCATCAAGATTTGGGAAATGATATGTAAAGACAAAGTAAAATAACACTCGTTGTGCACGGTATGTTTTTATGTTTATTTTAAGATGTTCTAAGAACATTGTGGTTTTAACTATTGTTGTTCCTAGAAACTAAATAACTAACTAAGTAATTTTTTTCAAAATGTTTTTATGTATGAAACTTTAAGAAACAACTTGGTATCTATTTAATTCTATTATTAAGTCAACTTTCGCTAATATGATGAACGTTGCTACAACTACAATTTTATTTATACTTTACAATTGTAACGTATCGTGACATTCCGGTTGCGAATAATGTGCAGTCGGACAAAAAGTTGTCTACCTTCCACCCTAAAGAAATTCGATTGCTCATCAGGTTAGTTTTTGACGTAGGTACCTATTGGATTTAAGAGTGATTTGAGTCTGTATCTAGATCTTTTGTTTGAATCGCAGTCCCTAATATACCTTTATTCATACTTTTCCTCAAGCTGTCATGAATCATCAGTACCAAGTTATTTAAGAATCTGTTTCTGCCTTCATACCCATATTCAGTACTTTCCATGTTCAGCTTAAACAATACTATTTAGTCCTGTCAATAAAAGCAACATGAATTTCCAGTTCTATCCAAACCCTCATTAAAACTCGCTTCCCCCATTCCAGCATGCAACAAAATCCATCATTCCTCGTTCCATACATCATACAAGATACATTAAAATGTATCAAGTCTAAGACCACATCGTTAGCCACAATGCGATTTGATACAGATATCTTGCTAAGGCGATTACGAGCAACAAACGAACGCCTTATACGGCGCAAGCGCAAGTTCATTAAAGTCTCCGCCAGACGAGAAGTCTCCTTAACCAAACCACTTTGATCTTTATTACATAGGCACAAAGAGATTTGACGAGGTATTTCTAAAGGCAATGACAATTGTATGGAGTGAACAACTCTGATGGGGTTGGTCGCTGACTTGAGTGATTTTTGTGCTTTCGTTATATGGAGTCCATAAAGTTGGTGATTAAGGACCGGTATTCTTAGAAGCCGGTATGTCTGATGTTGATGGTTATGTGGTTAGTTACATTGTTGGGTTCATCAATATATTGGTGGTAGAAATTCTAAAAGGGAAGGATAATAGGAAAGAGAATACAATTGGAATGGTGAACGTAGAAAGCCTTAATATATTTATCAAAAATAATAGATAGTGACTAATTTTGAATAATTTTGATATGTCCCAAAGTGTTCATCTGTATAACAGTTTGATTGCTACGTCCTGATGTCTAAACTAATGAACTGATCTCGATTACATTGAACCTAAGCAATAAGCATTAACCAGAAAGATAGCCTGCACCGGCTGCATAGCAGCGCGACATGTGACATAGCGATGTCGCGCCATAGCTCTCTTTCTTTTGACGCGCGAACGAGCGAGATAGAAGCCACAATAGAGCCTTATCGCTCGCATCATACAGACTCCACTGTAGTATGATAAAGAACTTTAAAACTAACTAAAAAAGAAAAACTAACTCTAGCTATTTAATGACTCTCAAAAGATAAAAATTTTCATAACCATTGAAATAATTTTAGATAACATCAATTTACGGGAAAAGTATGGACCAACAACCACAATTCCGACCAAATAAGATGAATTGGTACATATAAGGGGCAACTAAAATTAACAACCTAAATAAATCAAGCGACAAAATACTGTTTCGTAACCCACTGCCGGATTCATTAGAGAAGTTAATTGAATAAATAGATGTACTTGCTCCAGTTTATTTGCTAATCGACATACGGAATGGTCTATATTTTATGTTTCACTAAATGAGACTTAGTTTTGTAATATAAACAATTAAATTACGCTTTTACTGTATTTTCGATTACAAATTAATGTGCCATTAGAATGGTTTTATTAACTTGTTTATATTAGGTTTAGCTAAAGGCATTGGGTAGAGAACATAATTTAGGTTTTTATTTGTGGGTTTACATTTTCATGTCTTGCAAGCTAGTTTCTTCATTTAAACATAAAAATATGTTAATATTATCATGAGTTTTAGTACTCTGCGGTTTAAGCATTTGCAGCTTCCTTAGATAGTTAGTCGAATCAAATTACTTAATAGAAAAAGTAAAATTCCTATTTATGTTGCTTCAAACAACTTGCTGATATGAACTCTTTATTTGTTTTTACCAAAGTCCAGCACATCGTCAAGCAATTCGTCTAAAAGCATCAATCTGAGCTCTCCCTCGCCTTTTTTCATATTACCAAAAGATTATCCATTTATTCCTTTTTTGGAACTCTCAAAAGCTTCTGCAAAATTTTTATTTTTAGCAGAATTCGAACAAAAGCGAAGCCTTGGTCAAGCTGTCGATATTTCTTTAAAAAAAGATTTAGATAAAAAGAGGGTTCGTGCCAGTCTTTAGTTCGGCAAAATGGACGATCGGAATGCATCTGCAGAAAATTGTTACAAAAATAACTTCTTTTGTTATGTTTCGACGTCATTTCGACGTATTCGAATTCGTTTGAAGAAAACCGTTCTGTGCAATAGAGCGACAAGAGCGACACTCGCCAAGACAGCCAGACTTTGTTCCTGAAATAAACATAGAAACATGATAAGAACCCAGTAAGAAAGTATTTTAATAAGTCCATAAGATGATTATATTCTATACCCTAACTAAAGGGTCCGGGGTTCAACAAGTGAACCTACTATCGGTTACCTGATAAAGCATGATCGATTGGAGGAAATTATACCTAGCAAGAAAAATATGATTAAGTTACCTGGAATAAATATTATAGGAAAGAAGTGTGAGAAACTAATCCCGTAAGAGACGTATTACAATAAAATACCAAACAAGATTTATAATTATGTAGATTCTAACAACTTAAAACCTTGGTGTTGATTTCAAGTAAATATGTACCCATCCAATTTGTCAGCTTTCGATGATATTAACATCTAAATGGTCAGATTATCGTATACCGAAATATTGTAATGTTTCATCCATGTGAAATGTCACAACACTGTCATCATTTGAATTATAATGGAAATTGGTGAAAGAGACCTCCTGTGCTCATACATATACCTAAAACGTATAACATAATTGACTAAACTTTTTATAAAGATGCGATAACCAATCCAAGGTATTTGCATATATGATAAGTAAAACAATTTAAAAAAAATCTGTTCACTTCATCTTTACTTACGAAATGGATTTTAAAAATTGCTTCATGGCATATTTATAGAAATTTAGTAGGTACCTACGTCAGAAAAACTGGACCATACTTGCGCCCTAGGACGATATTATGGTAGTCGGTACTAAATTTTAAGTCAAATCATAAGCTATAAAACGAAAAAAATCATCAAAATCGTTTCAGTATAGTATTTGCTTGATGCTGCTGTTACAAACAAACAGACGGATAAAAATTCTAAAAAAAAAGGTTGACTTGGAGTTAGGGGTACCTAAAAACCATATCGTACCTTACCTTTTTCTTGTAAATATCGTCAATGTACAGACACCTTTCTGTTACAGTTTGTAATAGTTTAGACAGATTAGACGAATAACAGTTAGATGGTGGAGACTATATAATCTTCACCAGGGGTTTCGAGCGGATTAGTGGAGGCAAGTTAATTGTCAACATAAAGGCAGCTATAGAAGTATTTATATTGTACAAAGTATAGTGAACAAAACCCGCGGTTACACTGGAGAGTGAACGAAGATTGTATCATGTTATTTAT
Source organism: Agonopterix heracliana (assembly GCA_963693445.1). Lineage (NCBI taxonomy): Eukaryota > Metazoa > Arthropoda > Insecta > Lepidoptera > Depressariidae > Agonopterix > Agonopterix heracliana. The sequence goes on along the minus strand of OY856308.1, from coordinate 19,893,662 downwards.
TGCATAAAGTCATGGTTCAATACCTTTAGCTTTATTATTATTCATTGGTTAGTCTCAGAGGGAATTGTTGATAATGAATATGTATAATCAATTACCTTTGGTATTTATAACAATTGCAATACAAATACTAGCGAATAAGATAATACGAAGTAAAATAAAGGGCAAGCATTGGTTATAGTTTAGTGCAAGGACAGATTTGAATTAGAACCTGCAATAAAAAAATAATTTTGAGCACGTGCATTCAAAAATAGTGTAATTAGAGAAAGATAATTATGCTGAAAGATATCCAAGATTCAGAATACCTGAGTAAAATTTTAAAACAAAGTTATGTAAAATGGATAAGTTAATATTTTAACATATATTTACCTTACGTATTTCAAATGATATTATAACATTAACTATAACAAAGCAAAATAAACATGATGCATGGTCCCGGAACCGTGTTCGGTCACGTATAGCGCGGGTCACATGCGCGGACGCAGCCATTGTTTAAAATTTGCCCAAACGAACCGGTTCCTAAGATAATGGGTATGAAAATGATCGTCCACGCATGCCTGCCAACCAAGGACCTGTAGCCTGTTTAAAATCCCAAGATTTAATCAATTATCATTCTTATTCTCGTCTCCAGAAGGTTTCGTAAGGGGTCTTCGTATGAAGAAAGGACTGAGAGAAATTCCTGCCGAAAGTAGTTTTATTTGCGGCAGACTTTAGGGAATTCTTTGAAAAAGTTGAAGATTTATGGTCTGCTATCGTTTGCCCTGCGGCTTCTCCTGAAATTAGTTTTGTTTTTGGGATGAATAGAAGCCTACGTCACTATGTCTTCCCTCGCATCATTAAATAAACACTAAGACCCAAGAAGTGCCTCCTTATTACAGAACAAGACAGAAAACCATTTTTACTGTGTTTAGGGTTATTTAGGTATAGTTTAGGTACTTAATCCTACAAAACCTCTAAATATGCGATGAGGGACAGAATAGAACTATAAATATATCTCTAAATTAGAAATTTTTTCTACTTTATGGTAAACAAGTGTACAATTCATTCATCTATTCCCTTTATACTCAGTTTACCTTTATCGTTTTGTATGAAAATACATACAATGGATATCTTCCATCATCATCATCTTCGTCGTCTATCGGTGGAGTATTTTCCAATCCTGTCTCTTTTCCGCAAGTGATACATACATAAACTCACGACCGTCCCCTAATCCATTTCGGGGTAGTCAGAAATATTGCGACAACTACCAACATTCTGTTTAAGAATTGTAGTTGTAGTAATAATGATCACATTCACAAGCAAGTGATAATAAATAATAGAGTCTTCAAATATTAGAGAGTAAACTTTTTAAATGTCGATCAAATACCGGTATAGACAGGAGTAGGTACAAATATTAAACATGTTTTAAAGAGGATCACTTTTAAAACTATCTCAAATCCACAAATATGCATAATTTAAGTATAAGACCAATCATCATTAACGATGTTGGTGGTATTCCTAAATTAATGTCGCCATGTTCGAGAGACGACACTGATTTAAGCTCACACTTAGCAATTTGACTAAATGTATTTCTTCTCACAAGAAAAAAAATAACTTTTTAGTGCGACTACCGACACTTAAATCGTTCGAGTCAGAACCCGTCAGGGATACGGGATTCTGTAACCTGTGTTTATGGTAATTCAGCCCATAATAGCTATTCGTCGGAAATCAATTCCAGCTCATGTTCAGTGGATGCACGTCCTCGGCCAACATTTATCGTAAGCTCTCGTATCGTACCTTGTTGTTCCGACCAATTTTTTCACAATAAAGATTATTACGACCACGTAATGGCTACATCGGTTCGATTCGAAGGTAACGGAGAATACCGCAGATTAACTTTTAAGAAATTATACTGATCATTTCGATGCACTGCAATTTGGTAACACCGAGGCATGTGGCATTTAAGAAAGGCATAAAGCGGCTTTAAAACATTACTAATAAACGAATCCTGAACTTGATAATCAGCGAATGATCAGCTTGGAATGATTGAAATTATGTTAACACTAGACCACTGTCAAATGTTAGGTATTTACTTCTAACTTAGCGTGAGGGTGTAAATCTGATTTTAGTTGAAAACTGCCTATTCGATTTTAAAGCTTCAATTTTCCAGTATCATCTTCAATTGACTCCTTAACTATAAGAGGAGGAGGTTTATAGCATAGAATTTTAATCTTCATCTTATCATTTGAGTAGCAAGACTTATGTAATGACCACTATCACCAGAGATAGCAGCCGGGAGTGAATATAAATAATTCTTATGTTTATAGGCTGATTGGAGATCTAAAGTTAGCTACACTGTAACCTTATTTTTTAACAAAATAAGATAAGAATAAGCAAAACATTGGACCGGTTAAAATCATTATTGACGTTACAGAGAAAAAACGTTATAACAACAAGCTCATAAGACCATAGCCAACTGCAGATTGCAGTATAATGCATTATACTGCACGCCAGCTAAAATAAAACCAAAACCGGTTGGATATAAAACTTGTAGTTAAACGACAAAAAATGCGTCAACGTACAGGCAGCAACTAAGATTAAGCAGGTGTACCTAAATACAAAGATTGTAGAAGCTACATTCGTTGAACACTGTACACACGTGATTCATTTAGATACTATCGGCCAAGATCGTGGACTCTCAACGAAGAAAGGGGTTACTAGCTATGAGACAAACAAACTTTAATGCTTTGAAATATCCATCTCAGTTGGTTTTGTTTAAGATTGATATCAACGTTATCTTAAAAGTCACATAAGTCAAGTCAAAGACGAATAAGGAGCAACATAGCGAAGGATTTCAGAATTATATGATATTCCAAGACAGATTAAGACTCAGGATCGCTGGATTCATTGTCCAGGTTCCTGGTTTACAGGATTTACACTTCATACAAACAGGCTCGTACATTTACAAGAGGCTGGCACGTGTATGTGGAGTGTGTACGAGTGTGATAGATGAATACACCAGTGCTTTCTGTCGTCTTCCTCCCGTAGCAATGGGAGAGATGGGAGGTCAAAGTTGATCGGGTCGGTAGTGTCCGTATTAGTACTTTTGCTGTGGTCCAGCTGTGGACTCCATGGTCTAATGATTAAGAGCATTGGGCTCTTAACACGGAGGTAGTGGGTTCAATTCCCACGGGGGATCAACTAGTGATGTCACTTTGTGCATTTTTCCCCAGTTGGTTAGGTCATTGCAGGCTGAATAACCTGATTGTCTGAAAAAAGAAGATGATTCCATGCTTCGGTTGGCATGTTAAGCTGTTGGCTTTGGCTCCTATCTCTGGTGGTAGAAGTCGTTACATAAAAGCTACGTCAGAGGCAGTAAGGCGGTCTGAAAAATCTCTGACACCAGGGCTTGCTGCCCACACAAGAAGCTGTGGACAGTGTGAACTTCTTATAATATGACTTCTTTGCGCAAGTATTCGACTTCTCAAAACAAAGAACATGAAGACAACTGGAGTAATGTTCATTAAAATGCATTATCTCTTTAATCTGACGCAACAATGCCACACTTACCCGGGGAACAATTCTCAAAACTATCATTTTGTTTCTCACGCTCGCAACCGAGTCATCTCGAAACGAATTTGAGGAAGTAACAACTATTATCTTCTTAGAACTAAGTCAAACAAACCGAAAAAAGTTCAAGTGTACAGTTGTAGCTTGGGCAAGAAGGGTTCCGTGGATACTATTGATTGTGCCTATTTAAAATCCTAAGGACCTGTTTTAACACTTCTAGACAAGTTCTTAATGACATATCTGACAGATCGTTAGACAATTATTTCATACCAAGGGCCTGTTTCCCCAATAAGTACTTGTTAGCTTATACTCAGACATATTTTGTATGAAGAATAGAATATGTCAAGTGAGCTATCGGATCAGCTAACAAGAACTTATTCGGAAGTGGTGAAACAGGCCCTAAATATGTCAAACGATTTGACAGATAACCCATTGAGATTTTTCCACAGAAGTGGTGTAACATGCCCTAAGACAAAATAGTAAAATACATAACACCGAAAACAATTAACAATAGGTAAGGATAAAAACAGACTACTAAATAAATACAATTAACTTAGTGGTACCTACACAATTTCATAAAGCAAATCATGTTTTAAGACGCTAAGGAAATCATTTGAAAATGGACCGGGACGTGAAAAACCTATTGATTCGTGAGGGGAGACATATGCCCTGCAGAGGGACGTAGAAAATCCGATGATGATAATGAAAGAAACATGTTGTGGTCAAGAGAGAACTTCGCCTCTTTTTGTAGCACAACAAGTATCTCTTCTATTCAACTCTTTCCATCTCTTACTATTCTACATTGGATGATCTTACAGAAAATGATGCTGGAAATTACTTACGGCTTTCATCATAGAACCTACGGATCTCTAAAAGGAACACTTTTTACTTACCTATCCGGTTCTCCGCGGCGTAACGAGGTAGCCAGAGAGGGTGCGATTAAACTAATGCACTTCTTGCCCAGATCCTTTATTATAAACGCATTTACTTCTAATGGATCTAATACAGGTACGAGACTTAGAAAATAACAAGTATTGGACTCAAATTAGTTCAGTTCAGTAATAACTATCCAATTGGTGTGTTCCAAGGCACTCGAGCACTCGGGCTAAAATGTATGAAACTAAACAGGGTGCAAAGATGTGTGTATGTGTAACGGACATTCTGGGCGAACTAGGAGTATACAATATGTAAAAAAAAACCTGTTGGAGCCTTTTAGACCATCAAACTGAACAACTTTCACTATGGAGCCAACATCGAAATCGTGAAAAAAAATCTGCTGTTCCATACAAAACTGCAAACCTACTCGAGGCAAGTTTATGGGACCGCCGATTTTTACTCGCGCTTTCGATGTTGGTCTCATAGAGAAACTTTTTCAGTTTGAAAACTGTCAGAATATTAAGAAGGACCCTGTGTAGGTTGTGATGATGGTGACAAAACAATTGCATTAAAAAAGGTATGTAAAATCACTTAACATTCAAAGTGAACTTGCGTCAGAACCTTGCTACACATTTGGGCAACCATCGGCTTTCGTTTTACGCAAACATCGTGTGAATATTCTTACGGTGACAGTTTAACTGCAAATAAAACCTTACATTTTGTTTTATTAGTTACGTTACGTGCATTAAGTTAGTTTTATGGACATCGTCTTGACTATTATAGCTATTCATTTCAAAGTTCTCAAGTGTTTTTGTTGGAATGAAAAGGTTTGTCACTTACTGCTTTTGTTTTAGGTCAAAATGATTCAGTAATTGTTAATTTACACTCAGTTTCCGAAAAGCTCATTAAAGTTAATCCTCTATTAAATATCTTGCTAGCTTTTAATACGTCAACAAGACAAAAAGTGACAGCGAGAGATTTAATGAAGGATTAACTCTAAAGAGCGTTTCTGCAACTCAGCGTCAGTCAATCGAAACAAGAGGACATTTATACCTATTCCAGAAACATATACAAAGTCTTGACTGTAATTTGATTAAATATGTTTGCTACAACTGCAAAATCTACAAAACTAATAGCTATAATTTGGTTTTTATTGAAATAAATATCTCTTATCTTCATATCAATTCAATGAAAGAATGATGTAATTTTGTGATTTCTCCTAAACTAGCAATATCAAAAAACATTACCTTAGTACTATAATTCTATAATAAGCTCAACAAACAAATCTCAAACAACATAAGACTCCGTCAATCCATACACAATTAGTTCTGCTTATTTGTTTTCACAATCAGCAACAATCATTATTGATAGGTTCCATTACAAAGATCAATGTAATTTTAATTTCCAATCTCTGCTCATCCATAGATACTTCAACATTGTCTACTGTCAACTAACTAGGTTCCTATAGCAGTTTGTAATCCAGCCTCATAAAAGTTTATAGCAAGACGTTATCAACATTACATTATGCATTGAAACTTGATCTACGGTACATGCTTTATCTTCTTTGGTGTCAATATTTTACGCTTAGACATCGCTTTTGCATATTCTGTTGGTTGATGGGAAAAGTTTGATTCTTTATTTTTGGTACTAGAGACTACGGTATTGACGCAATATTCTTTATTCTATTACCATTATTTAATGAAATTTATTGCGGTTTCCAAGATTTCCAAGTCAGATTATAGAAGATTACACACCGAGGGTAGGAAAGTAAGAAAGGTCTCAGATCTCATGTAATTCGGCTTCGCCTCTGTCAACAAACATCTTGTGAGCTGAGGCTTGTGATGAGTATACTAAAGTATGTAACGCGTTTATGTTCACACCCTGTATAAACTTATTTTGAAGCCTATTTTCCAAATAGATTCTGAATTCATGACAACAAAAACATGTTACAATAAAGACATTATGATTTCAGATAAACACATGCATTAGATCCAATTTAATTTCAAACCAAACCGTAAAATACTGCTAGTAAAATATACATGTCAATAACATGCAATATGTGGATTAGCCATCATAATAACTAAAGCAACCGACATGTTACATAACAATTTTACAAATAACGTTTTCGTGATTGCATCCGCGCCGGCGTCGACGTGCCCCGTCCAGGGGTCGTTGGTTCAATCCCATGTACGTATATTATTCTCCGAAAACGTAGTACATGTTACACTCCCTTTTTTGTACAGCAATTTGAATTTATAAAATTATGGTTTTGGGACTTTCGTGATGATGATGATGACTGAGAGGTGCGACGAATCTAAAGACACGATCACGACCATAATTCCTTTCAGGGGTGGTCAGAAAAATAGCTGGAACTGTCAACTGTATATGCAGCAAGTTGTACCAAGGCTCACTTTTAGTATATTGACGGTTTAAGTTACGAAATGACGTGTAAAGTTGTGACAAGTGCCCACAAATATACTGCATAAGAAAATATCCCTTAGTCAACTCATACGAGACCATGGAATAAATTGAATGGGTCATTCAAAGATATGAATACAGTTCTAATTAATATTACGCTTCGGTCAAACAGACAGAGCGAAATTTGTGAAACTTGCAACTCAAAAAAAAACAGAAAAAATATACGTCATCCCTTAATCGCCTTAAACAACACCCACGGGAAGTATAATCCAAAAACCACACGAAACAACAACTAAACTAGTAGATCGACTATATAGTACTTACTTGAGATCAGACCAATCTAAACTACGATAGGCAATACAACCAGATCATTGGAAAGGCGAAGCTATCATAAAATAACCTGAACACAACAATGGTTAGAGTACCGTAAACCAAATCAGGGAAGCCGCAATCACTGCTCATATAAATAACTCTTGAGAAGCTATTCAGAGCTAAAATATTGACTATTGAGGGCTATAACAAAACACTGGAACTTACAATGACTTTGGAGTAGAAGATAATTTAATTAATGAATTGCGAAATGAAGATGAAGATGGAAAACAAATAAAGTAATATTAGGATGAGCTGTAAATTAATGTTTTCAAATGGTAAATATACCTTTTAATTATTATGAAAGTGACGTTTAAGTAGTAACCTAACACATAATGTGCCCACAGTCTACAGAAGAAAAAATATGGTTTTGCATCTCTAATGGAGTGAATAGGACGAAACCATAAGTGCCCTTACCCTCTCTAAAATGTTTGTACACCTCCCGTGACATCCACAACTTTCAGTTCTATCTTATAACATCTAGATAGCTGCAAAAAATCTTTTTATTCCAGAAGACGCCATTTTGAAAGACCTTATCGCGCTTGCAAACAATACAATTTCGAACATTAGCTCGTTCAAAAAGGTATTGAATTACAAAGCTCGAAAAATTTCATAAAAAGAGACAAGATCCATTATCGTTTTCTTCGATTCCTTTATCCGTACCGTCGTTTGTTCTACTAATGGTAGTGGGCGGAGCTCTGTGGAATGGATTTGGTACAAAACGAAAATTGATTTCAAAAAAGACGTGAGGCCATTGTCTAAATTATAAGGATAAAGAAATATGCCCAGTAATGTCCATGAAACGTGATAATATAAGTCGAAAAGATTATGGAAAAAGACTTTAGGTTCAAGTATAAATAAATGTTACATTACAAATCATCATCATAGGCATTGACATATGTTACAGATGATAATATGTATAAGCAGTGTTGTTGGAGAAACACTTATTTTTTCATTAATTGTAATTAACAAATAAATTCATTGAATATAAATAAAACAAAAGATACACAAACAGTCAATGAAATACAAATATTAACAAATTATTAAATTATATTAAAACATCTTTCTCCGCGGTCAATTCGTCGCAATATTATGAGCAAACATGCATTGCATGCTTTGATTGCGATTTTCTTTCTAATTGACAAGTAAAATGACTTGCCATCGACTCGATAGAAGAACATTGACAATATTAACATTGCTCAAGGAACTGCTTCTGCCTATTACTGCGGACTATTAGAGATACCACGAAGGGTCTACCAAGCCAATGAAACCGACCAAGGAGAGCCTGAATGGGTACGGACTTCAGAACAGGACGTTGCTGGGGCTACGCGGCGGATTGGGTAACGGGGATATCGGTAAGATTGATTCCGAACTGTGTATGTCCACAAAAAGAGGTGACTATGGACAATAAACAACTCCATGGAGTTGACGGACACTACCTGTCACACTGGGACATTATCAATCGTTACAACTTAGAACATCTCTTGACTACTCTCGGGAAATACAACCGTGAGTGAATACCTACAGACCATACATACTTACACATACTCACGCTAATTATCTCTAATGAGGAGACCAGACCCTTTGCTCTATCGTGGACACTAAAGCGTACACCGAATCCTCTTTTGACAAAATTGGCATAGCGACTCATCTAATGCAAAATCAATTTTCATAAGCATTAGGTTATAAGCTCAGTCAACTAACCCATAGTTAAATTGACAACGAAAATGTATTGTCTACCTTTAATCCCATAACGTTACGGACAACAAATTTTATATAGATAATATCATTCGCACGTGTCTCGTACGGGGGCAACAAATTGTTATTGTCATTTAAGCTCTGCTCACCCTTCTAACGGCTGACCGTGATGCTGCACCCCTAATAATAATAATTGTAAGAATAGTTGACAATTTGTGAGAATTTGTCACTATAAAATAGCAATTTTGTAAATGGCATTGATATTTTGTATGATGCGTGAAAATTTCAATTATTAAAGTGTCGGAATAAACTGCCAAATATCTCAACTTTGGTCTCGACGGTGCTGAAGACCTTCACTACATAGCAGGTGAGATGCTTATGTTGAGAAAGATGTGTACAGAACACAACTAAGGATGGACAAGATTAAAAATTAGTATATTAGAGGAAGTTTGAAAGTGTGACGGAAAAATTGAGATGCGACGAGACGAGTGTTAAGTATGTTGATGGATGTGGTAGATGATGAAGGCCGAAGAAAACATGAATGGATAGTGTGAAGGATTATATGTGTAAGAAAGGAGCTGGTGCTGAAATGACGTCAAGAGAGATGAATGGAAGAAGATGACATATTGCACCGAACACAAATAATGGGAAATGGGCAATTGAATGATGTTGACATAGGTAATTTCAATAAAAACATTACCAAAGTAATACCTAGTAGAATGGATGTTTGCGTTTGCCAAAGTTGTATACTTAATCAACTTACTTATGAGTATTTTATCCTTTTATAAAAATATATACTATGCCAATACATAATAGGTACAAACCATAATTTATCAAAATATTTAAGAGGATTGAATTCACTCAAAGATAATATTTTATCAGTCGATTAAAATTCCACATTTAAAAGAGACTAAAGCATAAAAATCGATATAAAATCCGAGCAATAAACACAATTCCACAACAATTTGGAATATCAATAAAACTTTTACACATACAAATAAGTACTCGTGTTTATATTGGATGCGCAAGCGCACCGCATGACATCAGCGGAATCTGGGACGGACGCCCACCTCCATTAGACCAGTTCACCGACACTATGTCTAGACAAGTTAACAGGTACTTGTCGCCTTTTGTTATCTACCATCTATACTATTACGTGAAAAGGGACCTTATTGGCGCTAAATTAATACCCATACTTTTTGAGTATCCTCGAGTGACGTATTGAACGCACAGAAAAGAGAGTTAATAGAAATAGCATAAAGACTTATTCTTAGTTTGAGAACTAACGTTAATCGAGTAGTAGAGTAGTACGACAAAATGAAATTCAACCTTATCTTTATTAGTCTTAAAACTGAATATTCCTAAATTTGTCATAGAGACTTTTAGAGAGAGAACGAAATTTATGAACAGATATGGGGGGCAACACATATCAGTGGCAAACAGTGCACCTGCATGCTACTTCTATTCATAAGGCGAAGCCGAGTTCTCATTCTGTGTATTGAACCTCCAGCGCACACTGGACAGTCAGCAATGACAATGAGAAAGCCTCTATGGCTGGCTTTCCACCAAAGCTGTGCAAGATACGGTAGCGAGGCAGTAATCGACCAATAGAATAGCTTCAATTTCTTTATGACGCAATCTAACGAGCGTGCTATTGGTGGATTTTATCCTCGCTCACAGACTCGCTACCTCGTCCAGCTTTGGTGGAAGGCCAGCCACTAGCTTATTGGCAAACTTCAACTCTATAACAAGTCTAACTCAATGACAGGCCATCGACTGGAGCAGAACACGCATTTAAAAATGTGTACTCAAGGGGCTTTATGTATGAGTCAATGCGCAAGCGCAGAACGTCCTGTTTTTCCTCCTTTTGTGTGCAGTTTCCTCTCACTATCTATGCTAGTTTACACACTATGGCAGTAAACTATTTTGAGCCTTTATCAGATCTCCTTATATGCCAGGTATTATGGAGTGGAGTCCACACTAGTTTACCCTTACCATTTGTTTTTGTATATTAGAACCTAAAAGCGAGTATGAAGTGAGATATTTTGCAGGTGAGGATATTTGGGTAAAATTTTGACGGTTGCTTTTGATTGTCTTGGTTATTAAAAGTTTGTATTTTAATACAGTTTTCGTCGATTAAAATGAAAATTTATGAATTGGGTGGACATGTAGAGTGCTAGTGAACTTCTTTACCTTTCATCAAAATGAAAAGAAAAGATAATTTGGAGTCTATCCACATCCGATTTTAAAATTAAATACTGAAATTACATTATTATGATGCTCACGGTGTGTAAAACTATTTAATTCTTTCCCTCTATTACGTACGTTTATCAATTTGAGTACCCATCCATCTGAATATAAATAAATGTACCGATCAATTTCAAAACTAAGACCAATGCTTTTAATATGAAACTTAGTTTTCTCGACAAAAAGAAAAAAACAATGTAACTCACAAATAATCTCACCCCACCTTTTCAAACACATGGTAGGGGTAACTATAGCATCCCGGGTTTGTTGCGGAACCCTTTGTTCTCCTCATTTGTGGTGCTCATTAAAATCGTTAGCCCTTTATGGTATTACCGAGATAGGAAGGCGCGAAGAGCCTTGTTTTAAGGAAATAGGAATCATTATTCAAATAAAAATTGTCTTTATCTAATTTTAAGTTGCTTTGAGAATTTGACTTGGTTTTCGGAATTCGCTGTTTGATGTTTTCGTTGCCCATTATAGGACAGTTCGAGATTTGAAACACTCCGAAGAGTTCGAAAACTCGGTTCGGCTCGGAAATTATTTTGATAATAATATAGCTACTTATAAATCAGTTCCGTGACTGATACTCAGTTGCAGAAACGCTCATTAAAGTTAATCCTCCATTAAATCTCTTGCTGTCACTTTTTGTCTTGTTTACGTTGTAAAAGCTAGCAAGAGATTTAATGGAGGATTAACTTTAATGAGCGTTTCTGCAACTGAGTGTGAGTGACCGAAAGATAATGCACAGCCAAAACCACTAAAGATAGAAACATGAAATTTGGACTAAGAAAAGACAATTCGATATTCTAATTTCACGCTGTCAAAAGCTAGTAAATGATAGCATATTTCAAATATTTAGCGTATTTCAAATATAATTGTAATCATATCTGCAGCCGTAGCAAGGCAGCGAGATGTAGCCCTATCGCGCCTTCGCTCTCTTTCGATCTTACCACAGAGTTGCGACACTACCAAGAAGTGCGAGTTCATGAGCGAATCACGGAAGTGCGATCGCGCGAAGAAATGAGAAAGGCGTGATGTAGTATTATCATACGCATCATGCTACGCCCGCCGATAGACATGAGGTCTATCAATTTCTTAACATTCACTGAAGAAACCTCCTTGCAAGTATTTATTATTATTATAAGAAACTTCAAATAAATTACGATCCTACCTAACTAAACCACCGACAAGAGCATAGCCACAAACTAATAAGAGAACTACAGCATAGCTCTTAAATAACATGATGATGACCAAAATAAACATAAACGGCAATACAGAATTACCAAAACGAGTACATACAGGATACCCTGTCAATCAATCATAGCATGCCCGATGCCTTCCCGTGTCACAATAATGCAACTAACGATGCGATGCAAACGTCATATCACAATCCTGCTTCATCATTGCAAGCAAAAGGAAAATCGACCTTTAGCGAAGCAAGCTTAGCTCTGAATAAATTAACTCGGCCACATACCAATTGGCACAAGTGAAATGCATTAGCGACAATACCCCGTAAATGCGCGTTCGTTTTTTTCGAATTTCGAACGCAATTAAGGGTCCTCCAGTCCGAAGGGTTCATATTCGTACATCTGTCCGGATCGAGCACACACGCGTTTGGAGCGTGTCTGTGTACAATTCGTTACACTCACACATGGGTGATTGGAAGGGCGATATGGTGGTGGCCATATGATCGCCTATGAGGGTATCTGGGCGATTGGGGCGCGACGTAACGGTTTTTATGGCATGTGGACGATCTATACTTGAATTTGTTTGCGTTGTTCTTGTAATCGATATCAATAATTTTATTACGTTTTATGTCAGTGTTTTAAAATTAAATCTGTCGCGTTGTAGAATTGTATTAATCGATGATCACATGCCTTTATTCTCCTCTACATAAATCAATGATGATGAAGACAGTAGGTACTTTTCAAAAACATAAATACCTAAGTTATTTTAAGCAGAATTATCTCATCATGAACACTGTAATTAGGTAGGTAACTTCTTTGAAAATCATACACTGTAACAATGGTATGAAATAACTATTAAATAAAAAAATAAAAAAAAACATTAAACTATTTTCTACTAAGTAGGTACATTATCCGAGTAATGTATGTTTGTATAATTATATTCTATATCGTTGAGTCATCATAATAAATATCCATGATTCGGGTACTTTAAATGCGATTAAATAATTTATGTGGCAATGTCCATGATAATTTTGATTTATTAGATAATTCCCTAGGCAGTCAGTCTCGCGATATGACCATAACTGACTGGCTAATCTTTCTACTACAGCATGAGTAGTTTTGAGTAGTCATGCAAATAGCACATGCTGACACGAAAGATTCTTCTTAATTACATAATTGAAGAAACTCCAGAAAATGATTACATAAATAAATTATTAATTATCGATAGTTTTTTTTAAATCAGTCATTTTAGAATATAAATAAAAGTCTTGATACTGCCACTGCCTTGATAAGTTCCACAATAACCCATTCCGAATGTCCTGTAGAAGTTTCTCAGTCACTGACTCCACGACGCGACGGTCATCGATCTCCACAACACATAACTTAACGTGCAATAAATTAAGGGGTAACTTACTTGCAGTAATATTCCCCTCTCGGTGTAGACAGGCATGTCCCGCCGTTTTTGCATGGCGACGGAGAGCACGACACAAAACCTGTAATGAAGAAAAAAAACATTAGCATTCGAGTCACTTCACACAATATTGATCACCTTAAATTAGTATGAACGTGATTTTAAAAGCCCTGGCAAAAAAGAGGATGGTTTAAAAGGTTGTCGCGTAATCAGACTCAGTTTAAAGAATTTAGTTTCGGTTTTCATAATTTATTGCACATACAATCATAATAAATAAAGGGAATATAAATTGAAGGATGAAGGATGTGTACCTACTTTAGACCATAGAAGCATCAAAAGAACTTGTAGAAATACGTATAATTATGATATCGAAGGAAAGCAAACGAAAAATCAATAGTTCAATAATACTACAACACAAATCAGGAGGTCCTTCAAAAACTTCCAACACCTAAAGAGGTTGAACATATGAAGTTAAAAGTGAAAAAACAAATGACAACTAATTAAAAAGCCGACTAAAACATAATTAAAAACATCATTAACTACAACCATAGAAGGATATAGAGGTCATAACTGATAATCACTTCTAATATGTCAAGAGAAGCGACTATAATGTGACAACATTTTGAATACATTAGACGCATTACATAGTTGATATATAATTTGCAAATGTAGAAGACTAGACACATGATTTATAGGTTTTGTTTCAAGATACCGAAGATTTTCAACATATAATAACTCGTTGGTTCAGAAAGTCCGTTTAGGTAAAGCATTTTAAGAGATAACTTGGTATAGGTATTCTACATCACCATAATAGTATTGTATCGAATCGAGGAAAAAACTAATAATCACTGCAAAAATTTAGAACTGGAAACGCTTCTAAAAAAGCTGCGAAAAGATCTAAAAAGATGGCAAAATAAAAACAGCGCAGTCACAATTAACAAATTAGAGGTATGCCACGACTGAAACAGCGGAACTTTGAGGCATCTGGAAGACTGGCGCAAATGTAATCAAGTAAGAAAAGATTGATGTGCGACAAAAATTCAAAAAACCCGCTACTGTGTTGATCCAAATCGTTAGCGGGGAGGTCGTGCGATGTTATCTAAGTATATTTACTTTTATCCAAAATATATGTTTGGCAAAGAAGATAAAAGATAAAAGAGCATTGGCCCAGAATCCATTAAATGCTAAACAGATATTATTGATAGGTAGCTAATTTGCATATAAGATAACTGTATTTTAATGAGAGGTTTGTAAATGTTATTTTGAGAAAGGAATTAACAATATTTAACAGTTTTATTATTAATTGTAACATAATTTGTTGTAGGTACACTGGGAAAAGGGACATTGTTGTCGGTTTTAGTTTCCAAGATATCTATACAATTACATATTTGTTTAAAGAAATTTGTATAGATTTTTGATTCATTAATAACTCCATCTCGACAACAAGCTCCCTTTGCCCTGAGAAAGTCATAGAGAGAATAAGAAATTCTGCATGTTTAAAACAAAACTGCATTCAATTTCAATGAATCAAGCAAAAATTGTGTCTGTTAAAGAAGGCTTTTGATTGAATAAACAAGATGTTAAAAGGAGGAAGTCTTTGCTAATCTCTGGCTTATATTGACCACCAGAAGGCGTGAGTAAGACGAAAGGGTTTTTATGACATAATAGTCTAGTCGTCGATTTCGAATTCACCTTTCAGTAATAAGTAGTAGTATAATGTATAGGGTATACATAGGCCTAGACAAAACCAAAAGAAGAACAATCCCTCTGAATCAATCTGAATGCCTTGTCTGGACTACAAGTCAATTCAATCGCATCCCTACAAGACAGTATAAGACACATATCGATTTAATTACTCGGTTATAAACAATCGACACTAGAGTTAAGAGACGAGACACAATCTCGATTCAATCACGTCAGGATCGAGACCACCCAAACACGATCGGATACACACAACGGAAACGTTTATCCTTCAATTTGAATTTCGAAAAAAAACATAATATTATCAGTTTCTGAGCAAAAACAAGTTTTTGAGCTATTAGCAATCATTAAACACATATTTATGGGAAATTTTAACGAATAATTTCACACATTTTGAACAGTTTACTTAGCACTTAGGAAGTGATAAGGTGTTACTGAAAGTGCGCCGAAAAAGTTTGGTAAATATTCTAATAAAATTTTGATCAGGTTATTCCTGCTTCGGTAATGTTCATTTTGTAATGGCATATATCGACCACAGTCCTGCGTTTCAAAAGTATAAACTACATTACTACTTGACAGGCCTGATTTTCTTGTTAAAAATAAAATAATTTTAGATTCTTAAATGGATTATTCGTGCCCCACTTCGTGTACTACATTATTCGTGTTTTGAGGACTTTTTAGCGGTGTCCAGACCGCATTTGAATGCGTCCATCCATGTATGGGGACTTTTATAAATAAACTGTGGGGTACATTGAGTGAGACCACTAAATGAAAATCTCAAACGGCCCTCTCGGTCGCGAATGTAATAAAGTTTTAAAGTCATTTAGTTTACTACCACCACCAAACTTACAAATATGGTTAAGCAAGTACTTATCGAGAATAACCCACAAGGAAATAGTAAGTATTTGATAAGTAATCAGTCATTTGACTAAACTAAATATTGTAAGTCTCAATTTTGATTGACGCGTGCGTGGGAATACAAACACTCGGACATCAGTAAACATTTGATAACGGTTGTAAATTTCCTCAACATGATTACAATATTTGAATCTAAACTTTCTTGGTACTTTTTAAACACTCTGCCAATGCAAATCGAATATAGGTACTTAATTAAAATCGAATAATCTGATTTTATAATAATGAAAATCCGTGATATTTCAGAACGTATTTCTGAAATAAACTACTATCTCTAAAAGTGTTCCAAATAACTCAATAGATATAACGGGCTGACTTAAATTGTACTTATAAAAGCCAATTACATTCTCGATAGATTCATTGACCAGCCGCCGTAGCATGGTGCACGTGATACATACGGCTATTATCACGTTTGTTCGCTCGCAATAGAAAGAAACCGAAGGTGTCATAGCGCTATATCACGCTGCCATGCTAGCCATGCAGACCCGACTAAGATTTTTTTTCTCCATAGATCAAGTTTTGAACGCGTGAATCTACTGAGAACTTTCTGTCACCTTAGATCCATTGGCCAGATCCCATGAAAGATCTACTCACAAAAAATTTTTCACTCCGATAAGTTCAAATTTTAAATGCCTATTGAGAACTTTCTTTCTTACTAGATCCATAAGAAAACTGCCCGAATAAATCGCTCAAATAATATCGCCAAATTACCAAAGGTAAGTAGACTGTTTATTTAGTCCTACCTAAATCTTGTCTCAAAAGTCCAAGAATCCATTTTTTGCTATTTTCCTTCAATACCTGTCGGTATTCGACAAACAAAAGTAAATAACATCGAGTCCTTTTTTCGCGAAACTCCCCAATTTCGCGTTTTCGAAGCGAGACTAACAAAAACCGGACGCCAATAGTGGTATCACCATATATGGTGACCCCTTTGTTTTTCGAGTCGATTCGTTTAAGGTTTGCTTTAAACTCGACGCTTTTGTCGCGTTTCTGATGAACTTTATTATTCTCCTGTTCAATTAGGTACTTGGGGTTGTCGCAATATGTCATATTAAAATAATTAAGTCATACAAAAATATTATTTGCTGGAAAAGGGAAACTAGGTACTCGTATGCTGTAAAAGATAAACAACCGGTAACGAAAAAATTGTGGGCTGTATTCTTTGTTACCATTATTATAGAGACATTTTTATGAACAATGGAATTTGCAGTAATAGAATTACTTTACCAAAACCAAAGTAAACCTTCGTTTGCAGAAAGCCTTTTAAATTTTAAATTAAGGACTGTTGATCGATGTTTACCGGTTCTTTTCAAATCGGTATAATAAGAACATTTGTTTATTTCGTGATTTAAGGAAAAAACTGGTTGACTACATTTATTATAAATGCTCATATCAAACAGAAATGTTGCTCCAAATGGGTTCATTTTTCATTCAATACTGTATTTTAAGCTGCCGCTTCTTTTTACAGCCAAACTATTGGCGGATCTATGAACACGTTTTGAAGACATCTTCGAATTTTGAAAGATCGCGAAGGGGGAAATCCTTATGGAAAATCATAATAAAGATGTCATGTCTGCCCTACTTTATAAACTCTCTCTGTCACGGGTCTGTTGAAAGAAATCTCTTCAGAGATAAGCTCGCTCTTAGTGTTTTGTCTAGTATGCTGTATTTATCAACAAATTCAGGCAATATAGTATCCCGTGGTTTGTCCACTGGAAATATTGAAATTTCCTATTAATTGTAATAAGGAACACATATTGTTTATTATGAAAATGCATGATAAAATAGTCAGATTCGATATCATGCCATTGCGGAAACGGTTATATCAGTGAACTAACCGTGGGAACGTTCTACGACTCGCGGTGATAAGACCGAAAATAACATATTTAAAAAAAAACGCCTACTCGGATCGGACCACTTCCGCGAAATATTTAATATCGAATACCTAGTGTTTGATCAAACGTTATAAAGATATGCTATTGTGTAACTTACCGATGATTGATCGGACCGATGCTTTTTACAGTTCTTATTGATTAAACAAATACACTTTTACTCACGCTCAGTATTCCTAATAGCGAGAGCAGAGCCTCAGGTATGAATCAGGTCATGAACATCCCTCAAAGCGCATTCGTCTACAATTTGGAACACAATCGCCCCCCCATTCCCTCTAAGATTCTGGCTCTTAATTTTAAACGATGGAGAGGTGATGGTCAAGAAATAAGAATACATAATATCATTAAGAATTGCACGAATATTTTGTAAACACGTCGATATGATCAGCCAGTTACACAATAGCCTTTATACATCGGCAACTTACACAATCTATGTTTTTGTCAGTCTGCGCTATGATATTCTTGCGGTTCAAGACGACACGGCCCATTATCAGCTTTTGTCCACCCACAGCCTTCTCCCCATTATGCCTTCCCCAGTCCTGTGCTAGTAGTATGAAAGATCAACGAATAAGAATGTTCTCGTAGATGAAAGATTCATATGCTCGTTGTTGTCGTCAGCCCACTGCTGGGCGATTACTCTCATGCCTGGTCTTAGCCAACATTCAATGAAGGATGATTATAAAATAGTATATTTTCCAAATCTATTTTGAATCAGCTTTCCTGATCATACGACACACCACCCGGACTTTCAAACTTCGCAATTGCATGAACGTTTTCGTTCCAAAATCTACTCTGTTACATAAAATGAAGTTCGGACCGAAACGGTCGCGATATATCAAAAATCGAAAGTCAGGATACAGGGCCTACTGATACTCGTAGTTATATTCTAGGTCGCCGCTTGTTCTCTGCAATGGACTCTCTGCTGCGGATACCCAGCTCGATTGTGATTGTCCTATTGTAACAAAAACGGATTGTATCAGATACCTCGGTGTAACCATAGATCAAAGACTAACCTTTGCTCCGCATATAGATGCCCTTACTGGTAGAATTCGCAAACTAATTTACATATTTAAACACTTACGTCACGTCGCTGGTTCGAAAATTCTAAAAATGGTATACTGTGCACTCTGTGAATCGTTGTTAGGCTACTGTATCTCTTCCTGGGGGGGAGCGGCCAAGACACATCTTATCAAACTTGAGCGAGCTCAGAGAGCCGTTCTAAAAGTATGTACGTTCAAGCCCTTCCGTTACCCAACAAAGGACCTGTATGAATATTGCGAGGTGCTATCGGTTCGAAAAATCTTCATCCTACAAATAATAATGAAACAACACTCCTCACTTACAGGCGACAGGACATTGTTTTCTCCTCCTTCTATCCATCAACAACGACGCAAACGTAAGAATACCGTTGCGCGTACCATAATTTGTAAAACTTCGTTTGGTCAACGTTTTTATTGCTTTCTGGGATGTTTTTTGTATAACAAAATAAACAATGTTTCATGCATTGAAAACAAAAACAGTTTTGAATGTAAAAAGATTGTGTCAAATTGGTTAATGAAAGAAACTTACCTCGAAACCGAAAATCTTCTTCACCCTGTTGCTTAGGTAGATAGGTATCTAAATTTCATTTATTAATTGATTAATATGTACAGGACACGTATACATCTATACCCTTGTTCTCTCACACACAGATACACCCCCCACACACACACACACACACACACACACACACACACACACAAACACATACAAAAAGCACCAATGGAGCAAATTTTACTTTTTAACACCATTTACTTACTCTTTTCTTATTTTTTTATTCATTGTTAATTAAAAATAAAATATAGCTATTTATACCCTTGTCACTGGAGAGAACTGGTGCTTAAAGCCCACGGGCCCCCAGCGGGTTCCTATTTTAAGCACCAGTGGAATGAAAAAACTTAAATTAAGAAAGCAAAAATGTCATGTACCCATTTATTATGTTTTTAAGTTTTTGTACCCTAGTAACTATATATTTGATGCAATAAACTTTTACTTTACTTTACTTTACTTTATTTTGAACCATATTTTTAATTTATTTAATAAAAATTTATAGCGATTTTTATTGTTTTATTTTGTCGTTGACTAACTACTTTATTGAATAAATTAAACCGTTTACAGTTTTTTTCTAATTCCTCAATAAATAGTATAGAACAATCTGTGAATTTTTATATAATCTTCGTATGACATACATAATCTCCAAAAGGTTTTCGAATTTTAGTAAGTATCTTTTCTAAAATTGAATGTTGTCTTCTGTTTATCTTATGATGTTTCCAGTAGGTAATTGAAATTGAAATTCTGGGCAGCAAATTGTTTATTCAAGGAAATGAGTCTTATTTCCTTACCAAATGTAAATGAATGATGAATGTTTAAGAATTTTAACCTAATCGAAGATCGAAGTGTAAAGTAAATGGTAAATTTATTTGGGAACGAGTGTTGTGACATTTTTATGCGATATCATGCTGATAGTTTGATGGTTTCTGGTTAATATTATTACTAACTTCTTTTACTTACATGTTTTAACATGTAAATGCTTCGTGGATGTTGTTTGAATGATTAGTTTTAACTTCTTCCATGTTTTGTGTAATTAATAGATACAAGAACTTAAATTTCTGAAATCTTTTCATCATTAAATATAAAATCGTGTTATTAATTACGAGGACATTTTGTTGTTTTTACTTAGTAATATTGGCACCAAAATTGTTGATTAAACTTTTGGATCAACGTAAGTAAAAAAATCTGTTTTTATGCAATATTTATAATTCACTTGTGTTTCATCCTTTAAGTGATTGGTTAGGTGGTTATTATCATTTTCCAAAATGGTATACGAGGAATATGTGTTATATACTTAATTCTGACTATTGAGAATAAGAGAAATACGACCGAGAGATAGTTTCAGTCAATTCAAATACGAAAATGTAGATAAAGCATAATAAGCAGTATGTATTATTTTATTATTTTCATAGCTTTATTTTATTTTATTCATAAATTAATGGCGTTTTGCTTGTGTCTAGCACTGCACATGCCTATGTTGAGTGAGTTTTTCGGAGTACCTATCGTGATTTCAAGGAATGTTTTATGTACAAAAACACAGTTGAACTAATACAAAATGGTGGAGCTACGTGCAAGCCGGTAAGCACCCGATACGCGTCGGCTCACTAGCAGACTTAGGGCCTGTTTCACCACTTCTGAATAAGTTCTTGTTAGCTTATCCGACAGATATTTTGACATAATTTCATACAAAATATGTCAAATTATCTGTCGGATAAGCAAACACGAACTTACTCACAAGTGGTGAAACAGGCCCTTAGGCTCGTATTACAGAATGACACTCAAGTGGAGATCTCTTCTTGAGTATAGATAGAAAAGGATGCAAATAAATACAACGTATATGTACATGCATCCTTGTCTATTTTTACTTAAGAAGAGATCTCCACTTAAGTGTAGTTCTGTAATACTAGCCTTAGAAACACGACCGACCAAAATCTCTACTCTACAAAACAAATGTCAACAAAATGAGATTCTGGGCAACAGTTTTAGTCAAATTCATAGTTGAAAACAATTATTCAACAAGTAAATACCCCGTGCTCTAATCGTAGGTCCTACCATCGCGTGACCAGACCTCGTAAACCGAAGTTTGATGAATAAAATAAAATAATTAGCAGAGATTAGCGATTTCACGCCAAACTCACAGCTTTGACAGCAGAATGTGCTTAATTATAC
Organism: Agonopterix heracliana; assembly: GCA_963693445.1. Classification (NCBI taxonomy): domain Eukaryota; kingdom Metazoa; phylum Arthropoda; class Insecta; order Lepidoptera; family Depressariidae; genus Agonopterix; species Agonopterix heracliana. The sequence continues at coordinate 19,871,643 of OY856308.1, read as the reverse complement.
CTCTATTTGTACGGAATTTTAATTTATGATTTAACAAAAGAGAAATCTTTTTGCAATATATTGAAATAAATGAAAAAAGAACGCTATTTACCATGACAACTGACATGGACTAAAATGTGGACAAAGAGGGAGAGTAAAAATTCATACCAAGCGGACACTCCCTTGCCCCACCAGTCTCGACCTCACCCCCGCTCAGTTACCGCGAGGTTGACAGTAAGCAATACTCAATCAGCATCGCACGTGCTTACCCTTGTCAGACAAGAAGGGTAAGCAACAACGACAAAGATCTGATATAGGTACAATGATAATTATGATACGATATAGATATATTTTATACAGGGCGGAAATTTAATTGCGTAACATACTGAAAGCGGTGCTCCAGCAGACCACCAAACTGACCAACTTTTGCTATGGGACCAACATTGAAAGAGCGAGAAAAAAAATCTGTTGTGTCATAGAAAACGTCAATGGTGACTCGACCCTAATGAGTGGAAAAGCTGATTTTTTTCGCGATTTCAATGTTGGTCCGATAGTGAACAATTTTTAGTTTGATGGTATGAAGTACCCTGTGTAATAAAATAAGTAACTCATTATATCCTAATTTTACACCCTGTATACGAATATGTACTTTTAATAAAAAACTGTCCGAATAACAACATAGGGTTGAATCTCGAATAGGCGGAAAAGCGTTTGTGCAGAACTCAGATCAATCCGATGAAAAGTGTCGACCAGACGACCTGTGCCGATGACTCATCGATATCGATTCGAGTGTTTTTACAGTTCTTGGCAATTATGATTCTCAATATTTAGTTGGCAATTTTAAACGACGGAACATTTAGGAATTGTCTAGAACTGTTATAAAAATATATCGATTTGTAACCCTGGATACTTTATACAAACGGCCCGCACTGAAAAGAAGAGCCTAGCACATGTATGTGCCAAGTAAGTCCGAGTGAGAGAGGAATACACCACTGTCGATGTCGTCCGCTTGTCGAAACACCGAGAGGCGGTGAGATCTAAATGGTCCCCACCAATTTTGGCAAAGAGTGGCCATTCTATACTCTTTCGTATAATCTGGTTTGGTATCAAAAATATCAGCATCACAATAACAGGATGGCATATATGGATGCTATAAGCAGTCTGGCGGTCTTCACTTCAAATAAACTATAAACATTGGGCAAAAAACCAATGAAGATATGTATCATTAGCGTGGAATAATCAAAAAGACAGGTGACCAACAAAAAATACTATATCTTGTACCGTTACCGTGTTTTATTAGCTTTTGGAACTGTTAGTCGGAGCGTGGGTGTTACGCTACCACCGTTCCGTTTTGTACGGTGTTTTTGTATCACTTCTTTTATATGACATTTGCTTTTTAACCTACTGGTTATTAACACTTTACTTGTTATGTTTAGGTTAATATGCTACTTGAATTATCGTCGAAAATGTTATTTAACACGATTCAGCGATTATAAAACAAAATGTGCCAGGTTTCTGAGAAAGAAGGTAGAAGTCTTCTATCGTATTGACATCGTATCGAATCGTGGTCAGTTGTACGAACGAAAGGCGTGGTTCAAATGTCTTCTAAAATTGGATACCTGAATTATCATTATCAGAAGGTGGTTAAAAGGGTACGAAGCACTGTAGGTAGGTGGACAACCAAACATTGTTGACTTCGTTCGGACGACATTGATAACCGTCAGAAATGGATCAGATTAGCACCTAACCGCGAGGAATGTTGCAATACAAGAAACAATGGGTTGATGAGATATTACTGCCGTGATACGGTAAAAGGCGGCTAAGTTGTATGAGACTCCATATCACTTAGCCGCCTTTTACCGTATCAGGGCAGTTTATTTGTTTAAATCGAAGTAAATAGCATAAAACTGTTTGATTCAAGTTCATGAAAAAGCATATAATTTGGATAGTTTACAAAAGGACAAGATAGTTATCATAACATTGAAAAAGAACCCTGTTTGTACAAGGTTTAAACGCTTCCCGACAGATAGATAAGACAAGAGGCGATTTACCTCAATAAAGCTATATTGGATGCTGTCAGATTCGCCGAATACCTGCCCAATAAAATATAGAAACACAATAGAAGAACAATTGACACGAAAAGAAGAAGAAGAGGTGATACAATGCAAAAACAAAATAGAATAACGTAGCGTTGTTGGTCACAAAGGTATCTCTCTTTTAAACATTGATATGATAGTAATATACGGAGCGGCAAAAACCTTATCGATCCTTGATTATTATTACTACATCGGTTTATGGCAAACATTATAAAAATGAAGGGTCGTGCTCACCCTCTGTAGCGACTGCGTGTGCGCATCGAACTATGCAGACATTGTAGAAGTTTTGCGAATGTATTTAATGTTTTGGAAAGTTAGGTAGAAATGGAACCGTCATTTTTGTAATGTTTCTTCCGTCTCGATTGCGATTTTTTCTATTTATATTAGCTATTTTTGTTTTCCCGGAAAACAGTCAATTCCAACGCGATGTAACTGCGTTCCTTGCTTCTTTTCAAAGTCGACATCCTATATAGGGTCCTTCTTAATATGCTGACACTTTTTTAAGGGGATGATCAGACCATCAAACTGAACAAATTTCTCTAAGGAACCAACATCGAATCCCGAAAAAAAAATCTGCCGCTCTATACAAAACTACAAACCTACTCGAGCCAAATATATGTCCCGAAAAAAAAATCTGCCGCTCTATACAAAACTACAAACCTACTCGAGCCAAATGTATGGGACAGCTGATTTTTTTTTCGCGATTTCGATGTTGGTCCCATAGAGAAAGTTGTTTAGTTTGATGGTCTGATCATCCCCTTAAAAATGTGTCAGCATATTTAGTTGGATCCTGTATACAGGCTTGGCCAGAGGCATAGACCAAAGGAGCTTCTCCATCCTCTTTACACATAACATTTCAAAAAGAGATCAAGTCCATCGTTAGTACCTGCGAGTGTGTTGTGGTTCGTGCTAATAAAAATGTATCTCCTGATCACCACTAATAAATACTTTCAGCAATATCTGAAATAATTCTAATCTAGGTTATGTAACCTCTGGTTTAGTTTTCTTCTCTTTTCATTTTATTGTTATTTGCTTTGTATAAATAAAGTTTCCTACCAATATCTATGATCGGCAGGATCCACAATATAACGTGACATGCATAACTTATATCGCATATAGCATAACGAATGACACTCCACAACAACTTAACATAATAGCTAACCTTTTAATCTAAAACAGACCTAGTTCAAACACCAAGGTTGCTCTAGTTTGCTCAATGCTGGCACTAGGGGCCTCAAATCGGTGCATGATTGCGGATGCCGTGTAGGTACAGTAATATTGTCACATCCGCTGGCCCGCCTTTGATCTACAGTGCGTTGATTTGTTTTGTTTGGTTTGGTTTTTGTTCAGATATATGCAAATGTGTGTGGAAAGTGACATAGACCTTTATTTTTATTGGAAGTTGAGGGACTTGACAGACTTGCGCCTGTGCCACTGCGACCAAAACGGGTCTTTTGTGGACGCCCCTTTCATAGTTCCTAACTCCTCTTACTTGCAGTTAAGAACCGCAGTAGGTTTCTAACAGAGAGGGCTTGTGTCTCTGGTGCTAATACCTGTCTACCAAGATGGATACCTTCGTTTGTTCATCAATGGGTTCACAAAGGAGATGCAAAGGAGTTTCCATCTTTCTGTGCATAATCTGCAGCTGTAATAGTCGAGAGAAGACATTTAGTTTCAGCGTAGACCTCTAAAAGCCAAAAAAATTCAGAGTTCTTCATTCTTGAAGTTAAAAAGTCATCCTTTCGTGGATAAACTTATAAGTTATACCTAAACCCAAAGTGGCTATTTGTAAAGTAAGACAAATATTTCTTTTTTTATTTCAACATTTTACAAATCAAATGTTGTTATCTATTCTGGAGAACGGTATATTTTAATGCTGTATAATAAAGACTGATTGGAAGAAATCCAAACGAAATTAATAGAATCTCCGTTTATTTCGACGACGTTTAATCGTAGAGCAATTTTAACATTACTTTAAGCACTAAGAAAAATACGCGTTCAACGGTATGCAGAAGAAGAGAAGAAGGAGAACGTTATGCTGAGGTGGATGTAGTGTCTCAATGTTAGATAGAATCCGCAATGAGTTTGAGTACGTGCGACGTAGCCTGGGTGTACGTGATATTGCAGATAAGCTCCAGGAGCATAGGTGGTTTGAACACGTGAAACTAAAGCCACCCGACTATGTAGGAAATATTGCACTGCAACTGTATATTCCAGGACAGAGACCAAGAAGACTTCCGAAGACTATAATGGATGAACAAAGTTCGCAGTGATATGGCAGAGTGCAATGTTTTTCAATAGGGCAATCTGGAGAGAACAGACGTATCTTTATGATACTATTTTGTTTAAAGATTTGACGAATTATTTGGAATACCTCAATTTACTTTTACTAGCTACCTAATAACCTAAGCTATGTTTTTGTTATTTAATTAATCTGTGTTACATCTTTTATTCAGAGCTATGTTTAATATATAGATATACACTAACACTTAAGCATCAATATTCCGGTTAACGCTTTAGTTACCAGTAGGTAATAGACGAGTAATTAACTACGGAAGTTAACAGCCTCTCTTTTTAATGCGAGTTCTACAAGATGGGCAAAGGTCACCGACAGTAATTACTTATCTTTTTTCTTTTATTTGGCTACCTAATTGATCTTTTCTTCGAATTTGGAATTCGAATTTTAAATACTAAATAGCATCTTAAACTATACAGGACGTTAACTTAAATGCGTTAGGTACATACTATAGTTAGGAGGTGCATAACACCATGAAACTGTACAACTTTAAACTGGCCAACATTGAAATCACAAAAAAAACTACCGTTTCAAACAGTTGGGTCGAATCGCCATTGACTTTTTCAATGGAACAGCTCATTTTAATTCGCGTTTTCACTGTTGGTCTCATGTCTAGTGAAAGTTGTTAGTTTTATAGTCTGAAGAAGCCTCAAGGATGTAACGCATTGAAGTTTACACCATGCGCCACCTTTTATCTATTCTGTGATACCTAGAACACCTACTATAAGTTTATTTTAGGAAACAACTGTGTGGATTTTTTATCAGAAAATAAATTCAGCCACACAAGTCAATTCCAAACCTATAATTTATGATAACTGGCATAGCGATTCTAACGGAAACTTGTCGTCCAAAAAACAATATGAAACAGCAAAAAGCTGTGCAGTTTTAAACAACAAAATTCTAGCTAGACCTCATATTCCTAGAAAGTTCATAATTCAAAGCAAGACGGAACGTAAGAAGAGAACCAACCAAAACATAGTAAGCCATTATGTTCGTCTGGCTATACTGGGTCGATCTTACAATGCATGTTGTGTACCGTTACGAACAAATACTAGGATACAGAACATGTTAGATGAATATGTTTTATGTCTATACCACTACCGTTCGATATATTTGAAGGGTTTCGATATACCGCTCGATACTTTTTAAGGGGATGATCAGACCATCAAACTGAACAACTTTCTCTATGGGATCAAAATCGAAATCGCGAAATAAATTGCTGTCCCATACATTTGGCTCAAGTAGGTTTGCAGTTTTGTATGGAACAGCTGATTTTTTTTCATGTTATTTGATGTTGGTGCCATAGAGAAAGTTGTTCAGTTTGACGGTGTGATCATCGCCTTAAAAAGTATCAGCATATTAAAAAGGACCCTATAGGCAACGTGATTAAAAAGGGCGAAGTTAGATCAACCCGGTGAGAATACATGAAAAGACTAATGATTGTGGAGGAAGCTAGATAGTACCTATGTCAGGATCGTAGCAGGTGGCGTTACGTTATCTCTGCCTACCCCAGTGGGAGACAGGCGTGAGAATATACTTCGACCTAGTGGGATCTTTTGTGTTAGCCCCGATACTTTTTAAGCATATTCTCTAACCACCTCCAAGGGAAATTCGGTCGTTATGTCAAGTAGGTATGTATGCCGACCATTTCTCACGACACATTTCCAAAGGTTCGTCAACTCTTCCACCATAAATCTTCGGCACTTTGTTAACTTAATTGCGTCGGGTTCACGTGTGACAAAACCTTCTCTCAGGCCATTGTTTGGCGATGAACTGATGAATCGATGTACAAATCATTAATACTAAGCATGGATATACCACAATGGATGTCGAAATGTCTTTAACTCGTATATGTTTGGCCGATGAGGAGGTCATTAATATAAATGTTATTGGAGCTTTCTCTTTGGGGTTAAGTTGTTCTTGATTGGTTTTGCGAATTGTAATTTAAATTTTAATCGTGTCGAACGGTTGAAAATCATATTTTTTTTAATTTAGTTCAAACTAGCTGTTGCCTGCGACTCCGTCTGCGTAGACCTTAAAATAGTATCCTATATGTTAATCCAGATCATATTCTATCTGTGTGCCAAATTTAATCAAAATCCGTTTAGTGGATTTTGCGTGATGTGCGTTCAAACGTTTACGATTTTATTACCTATATATATAATATGTAAGTATATGTAATAGATTAATATTGTACTCCATAAAGTCTTATATTAAGTAGTGAACAAAAATAAACTTACTTTAAAATTAGAAAAATTAAACAACACTAAAATATTACGCTAGGTACATACAAATATTGGACACGTGGTAGACCGATGTTCATACATCCTCCCTGATGGTAGACCTGCGCCGCAGTGGGATGTATTTCGACTTAATTGACTTCTAATTTGATATATTTATTTGGACTGACTACTTATTACTACACTGACTAAAACAGTCTGACTGTTTTAGTAAGTAAGTAGTCAGTTCAAAGATATATTGAAGTGCATGAGTGTGAGATACACAATAGTACTCATTCACTCTAGCAGAGGTGACAAAAATAAAGATTTTCTTTTAGAATAATCAAAATCATAAAAGTGTGAAATCGATTCTACTTCCGATTCTGAATCTAAGAGTTTCTGTTATTCCGTTAACACGTTGTATATTTAACTACCGATAAGTCAGACGCATCCTGATCAATATCAAGTCATTAATACTGGTTGACAAAATTATCTATGACATGCCATAGTAGACTCGACATAAGAAGACCGGCTTCTTACCGAAACCCAATATTTATAACAATTGATATCTATAAACTATTCCCTACCTTTAAAAACCTTCTCATCTCATTACATAGTAAGGATTCGGGACAATCGTGGCATTCTGTATAAGGTCCGTAGCACACTGGGACCCGGTGCCATTGTTGGAGATAATGGCCTCCCGTACGTTATTGTTAACTAACTGTGGCCTAACCTAAGATAGGTGGACAAATAACTAGCAGTTGGGCATTTTGGTAACTGAAAGTAAGATTATGAATATTTAGTAAAAATAAGTAAGTATGTCCGTAATTTAAAAAAGGAGATCGCTATACCTTATTACTGACCTTATCGACGTAACCATATAACGAACCATATAACCAATTAAGAAAATATTGTTTACTTAACACAGCATCCAGAAAAAATCCCACATAACTTTGTATTAATTACCAGAGACGTTTGTTATAAGACTTCACATAAAAAATTGTCTCACAATAATTAGCAAAGTAAAAATATTCCCACAGTACTAATGGGAACATTACATGAAATCTTGCTACCGTAAAATACTAAATAAATATTCAAAGACATACTAATCTACCTAACAAACGGTAATGCACAAATCGAAAATCAGGTATTATCGACCTCTAATTAAATAAAAAAAAAACGAAATAAACTACTTCGACGCGAACATAACATAACTAAATTAAGAAGTCTTTAAAAACAAAAAAGTTGACCAAAAGTACTAACATATTTACATTTTAATGGGAGATACACTTACTGACAAAAACACCGGCTGGCCAATAACCAGTTATCAACATTTTAATTTTAATTGCCCGGTGAAATCGTGAAGCCAGTTTCAAAATATATTTAACGTTTTACACAGGATGTCAGAGCTGCCAAAAAGGGCGTATTCAGCATTACAATAAATGCAACGCCTGAATTTGAAAGAATGCAAGTGAGCTCAACATAATGAAGCATGCATAGCATATAATGCTCACGACTACATCCACTTTTCACTAGTAGTAACAAAGCTCTGTCCAGTGTGACGGGTAGTGTGCCTGTCGCCAATTATAATGGAGAATGGGTATTGTACAATACATCACACAATAAATTTCGAAAAACTCATAAGTACAAGTCGGCCTGGACGGTGATTGAACCATGCATCGCCTCCTGCAGGCATGGTTACTCGCCTCTGGACCAGCACAGCTTTTAGATAGTTCGTAAAAGTATACAAATAAAGTCAAATATTTCATTTATATAACGTTTATCCTTTGAAGAGTGTATGTTGTGTGTGCTTTGTAATTTTTTACGACATCCAGTAAAGTATTATAAAGCACCTAAAGTATTAATGCCAGTATAATTAATTCTACCTTAAAATTAAAACTGTACTCTGATTTTTATCGAGAATTTGCACATTGCTCTCAAAACTCGCGAATTGATGTGAATCAAATTAAACCGACTCATGTTCCCATTTCATAAAAATTTTTACACTAAATGTTATAATCCATATGAGTGAAATCTTTAACTAACAGTGGCAGATTATTGGATAATTAATGTTTTTACATTGGTCCAATCATTGGCAGCTTCTCCAGGATTACAAATTCAAACTAACGAAGTCTTAAACCGTAACTCTTCGTCCCTACGTAATAGAAATGAATATATCTTGATACGTGGGTCTCAGCTAGGTGCAAATAGCTTCATATACCACGTAGGATACTTGACCAGCGCGTGGGCTTTTATAAATGGTTCATGCAATTTACAACACCTTAGCTCTGACTAATGCCGTTCTAATGAACTGGCGACACATATAAACGGGCAGAGGTCCATTACTGGTAATGTAGGAGTTACTGGATAAAAGGGATTGCTTTATGGATGAGACTGGGACTAAGGGAATATGTTATACTCTCTGGAACCAGTTTAGGAATCAGGACGAAAGGAACATTGTGATGATAGAGGAGTAAATTTGCAGTTAATTATTTAAAAAAATTGTTTAGTCAAAGATAAAGGGGATGTAGAGATACTATGAGAATCAAGTGACAAACAATGTGAAAAAAAATAGTTAAAATAAATACATGAATTTGGCAAAAGCTAGTAAGCGCGCTGATACATAGCAATTCATAGCATCCACTTATCTAAGAACCTTGACAAAGTCTCACGTTTAAGGAAACTCCAATAAACTCAACGCAATCACGTTTGAGTCTTTGATAAACAAAGTTGGACCTAAAAGTTAGTACCCACAAGTCAAACTTCTCAAGTCAAGAATAACTCATCCCTTCAATTCTCGCTACAAAAGCAAATGCTAATATCTTCCCTTCCACACTAGCCACTAAAATACTGCGAGTTTATGAACTCAGAGATATGGTCAATTTATCGGTGGGCCAGCACGATACCGGTGACAAATCGTTATGGCGATGGTCCGGCCCTAACATAAAGTATCGGCCGATAGCTCCCGGGGCGAAACACGACAACGCGATTACGGGTACACGGGTTATGGGCCCAGAACCGTATGGTCCTTTCAACCGGATACGGTTACTAAAGTGATATTATCCTGGTTACTATTTATTTATAAAATAAATGTCGCACTAAAAAGTATATTTCATTTGAGAGCTATTGGCCTACCTATTTGTTTGCTTAAGTCCTAATTCGGCAATAAAACTATTATTAAGAATGTTCATCAACCTGTAAACTTTTGTCATTCAACAACACTGCAAACACTATTTTAGTAAAATGTTATAACTTTACGCCTTTTCCTTACGTCCGTCGCCGTAAAATGTTTTGCCCATGTCCGCCTTCAGGCAAGATGCAAGATATCACCCTGTCAAATTTTATCTGGATCAGTTTATAGGTTTAGCTGTAAAAATGAATCGAACAAATAGACACACTTTTGCAATTTGTAATTTAGTGTGAGATATAAGATAAGTTAGATCTATGAATATTATGTAAAGATACATTGTTTCATAGAAACGTGTTAAGATTAATGCATATTTATTGCCACTACTAATACATTGTTATCTTTTCAACCCTCCAACCAGTCCAACTCTTCCGTCGTTTCAATTAAAAACAACCACTTGAAAATGTCAAAGCACTTCAGATGGCCAGCGACGTATGAATGCGCACGGCTGTCCGCGAACTTCTGAGTAACAAGCGTTATTGCTATAATAGACCTCTAATGGGGACCATTAAATCGATGCATAAATCGATCCTGGTCAGAATGAAACTATTAATCAGGCCGGTCGAGCTATGCGGACATTTGTTTACTTTCGAAATTATTGTTCTCGTGCGTTGGGAAGCAGGGCAGAATCTGTTCACTTTTCAACCACCAGGGCAATGTAAAGAGCCAGGAACTTTAGAAAACCTACATATCGATCATCATCTCACGACCGTAAGCAAAGTGTCTCTGAGACTCGGAAGGCACCTTAAGCACTTAAGCAGATACTCTCTCATATTACCACATATTGATGACAGCATACGGCAAGCCAAGTCAGATGCCCAGAGGAAGGGGTTCTGAAATCTGGGGCTAGATTTTGGTACTTTCAATGGTACTATAAATAATATGTATGAAAATGTCCAAGATATATTTAAGAAAAACATAAGACTCTACACAAGAAGACGTAGACGCCAAGCACATCCTGGCCACTTCATTCAAACTGGCTCGCACTAACAAAACGAAGTCAGCACGCATGTTATACAGAGTGCGAGGGGAATCAACTGCTTACTGTCTACCTCCCGTACCACCGAGAGGGGTGAGGTAAAATGGGGGGTCAAGCATTGTCCGAACTAGAATTAGGTAGTTACAGTAAGTCCAAGAAAATAATCCCGCCCGTCAATCTTCGTTTGCGCAGAGGCAGACCCGAGTCCCCGTCAAAACCCGAAGACATTTAGTAATCAAAGGTTGCAAAATCGGATAGCAGCGAAAAGGGCGCGAAAACAATTAGCCAATAACGGCAAAGGATATTGAAGGTGGCACATCCTGAATGGTCAATACAATTACGCGCGCTGTTAAAATTTGTCAACTGCGCAGGTACATCGGTGAGACTTATAAACCTGGTACTACTGTACCATAGTTAGTTTTTACTCGTTTTTATTCTTGTGACATAATTATAAAGGCTATGAGAGAAAATTCTATCAACTATGGCCATTAAACGTAAACGACATTATAAACACATTCAAGCTACATAAACTGCAGCAATAGCATGCAAGACCTTCAATTAACTAATTAACAGCATTTCTATATAACTTGCTTAATTAAAGTGTTAAAATTAAACCCGAGCATTAAGTACGAAAGCTTCCCAATTACTTGAAAAGTTAGTAGCAACATCAAACGAGCCGCAGCGGATAAACTCTATATGAATGGACGATTAAAATAATTCGGTTCGGTACATAAACAATTTTAGATCAGCATTCGAACCGTTAGTCAAATCAAAATCGAAGCAATTAAGTTGTTTTTATGTGTATGTACATGTAGTTGAGAATTTTTAAATGCCAAGTCAAAAACTCGTCCAGTGATAGACATTCTTCCTCTGTCATTTTCATATCATCATCTTATTTAAGAGCTACGCTCTTGTCGGTGGAGTATTCGCCACTCTTGTTTGTTTTCCGCTAGTGTCTTGAGTTCCTGGTACGACACGACATCAACCTTTTCCTTCACTTGGGCTAGATAACTCTGTCTGGGTCTTCCTCTGCCTCTTTTCCCCTCTATCTTCCCTTCCAGTATGGTTTTAAAGAAATTGTCGTTTCGTATCAAGTGTCCGATCATTCTTCCTCTCCGGTTTTCAATTGTTTGAAGATATTTCTCTTTTTTTTTTTTTTTTTTTTTTCTCTCTTTTCTTTTCTTTTCTTTTTCATAATGGGGTGAATATTCAGTGTTTGGACGCCCAAAATCTGGCCGAACATTTTCATCTTATTGATAAGACAAGGCATACAATTTTATAGCATTGTTATAGACGTTGAGGAGCTTTAAAATTGTATGCCTTTTCATATGAACAGGATGAAAATGTTCGGCCAGATAAATTAGGGCGTTCACGCTCTGAATTTTCACCCAATGATCGATTTTTGGGTAGCACCCATCCATCGGCATCCGGGCTTTTTTTTCGGTCCATATATTCATTGTTACGCTCACAACACTATACTTCATTCTAAATAGCAACGAAAATTTAAGGCCATTTTTAATTAACACAAACAGAGATTTGAAACACTTACTTTCACTTATTCTTAGAACAGCTTTAGTTACGTCCAAGATTGTCGGATAGTACATCTTTCTGATAAATAAATTATATTTGCTTATCAGAGTTGGCCAGAAAGCTAAATAGGAATCGGAAAATCTCGTCGTCCTTATTTGGAATGCAGTATAGACAATAATGAAGTCCAGCGAGTCCAGGGGATGACACTTATCTCTCTCGGAACCCATTACTAATTAAGGCTAGGTTATCCCAGTGCAAGCGTCTCTTTCTTGCAAGCATAAGTTTACAATTAGCCATCCCGCTCCAATAAAAAGCAGGATCGCAAAAAAAAATCGTGTTTTTCGTCAATATCTTTGCTCATGGGAGTTTCTAAGCTAAAAATTCTTCTGAGTTCACTAGAAATATTTCATGTATTTAGTTAAGTACAAGAATAAAAAGTTAAATATCAGCAGTTTAATAATAGTATTGAAAAAACATAACAAAAAGGGGTAACTTTGGGATATTTTTCTATCTAGTAAACTTAATCTAATCGTGTAATTGAGAACAGTTGCCCATCCGCCCGAAACTTTAATAAGACATAATTTAATTTCAGACTTTAAAACACAGTTTAAAACACTTTCGTTCGTGTTCAAAAAACGGCCTCGACGGGATAACAGCGTCTTAAATCAAGGAGGAATAAAGTTATCGCCCTTGACGAATATGTAAGACTTTATTTTGTCATAAACAAATCCACTTTAAATTGAGGTCCTCATTCAATATCGACCTTGCCTTTTCCAAGATTAATAGGTACAAAACAAATCTGTCACACGCAAATTGTTATTATTTCTGTCAGAAAATTGCTCCATAAAGAGCTATGATGCAAGGCCAAATGACCATGTCCTAGAGCTATTTAAATAATCGTTTTTATAATCATGCAACTAAGGTTGATCTATTTACGATTCCGGCACGTACAAGAAGCAGTAAATATGTATAATCAGTGATGGTAATTATAAACTCTGTAGTTATAGACACAAGACATACTTTTTGAAATTGATTTAGGTATACGAGTATTGTTTAAGATATGATAAAATAATTATTGTTTTAGTATATTAATCAATAAACGCTCATGAATTTCACTCATGCAGGATTTAATTTATTACTTACCTATTTTACCAATAAAGCAGCGGTGTAAAAACTTACAGCTTTAAGTGCGTTCACACACGATGACGCACTGACGGAGCAGCAAACGTCAGTCCGTCATTTGTGAAGCAAGGAGTTGTATGAAACCGCACGTAGAAGCACACACGGTGACGCATTGACGCACCGGGTGTGGTTCTATGGACTGACATCTGCCGCTCCGTCAGTGCGTCATCGTGTGTGAACGCACTAAGCTGAACTTTTGGATGAACAATTATCGCATGCCAATGAAGACATTGGTCAAGAATTCAAGATAGTAAAAGAATTGTGGCATCCACAAGGCGGGGCGCTAGCTTTGAAGTCTATCGATGTTGGAGACGCAACAAGATGCCTTTCTGAAGGCAGGAACATAATTTGCGTTTCACTTCACAGGCATGTTTGGAGGATACGAGGAGAGGAATTTGTCAAGCAGTAGAAGATAGAATTGACTAAAAAAACATTGGTAAGCTTTAATCAATCCTGCCTGCATAGGTAGCTGGCACCGTGATACAGCGCTATTACGCCATCGCTCTTTTTCGTTTTGCGCGAAAACGAACGAGATAAAAGACGTGATACGCGTATCACGTGTAGCATGCTACGGCTTCTGGACGGTGTAAAGTAGGTTCCAAGGTATTTTTAGGATTATTATGTTTGTGACGCGTATTTCATCTCTTACGTAAGTATACGATAAACTTTGAAATTCTTACCAGGAAGACTTTGATAGTGAAAATGGGTAGGAACAGTTTAGGGGCTGGTCAATCAAGCCGAATGACTTTATCCGATCAAAATGTAATTGAGATGCATACGGTCTAGAGTTCACTGTACTTTATAGTCAAAATCTTGGTCAAATATTAAAAATACCTTACTAAGAGATTCATGTTTATGTATTGAAAGGCAACGGTAGCCCGTGTTTGTTTGTTATCAATATTCATGGGTCTGTGAGAATTGAGAATATTGAGATTATGAACTCCCATGTACCTATCTACTTATGTATAACTGGGAGAGGAACACACACAGACATATAGGATCCTTCTTAATATGCTGACACTTTTTTATGGGGATGATCAGACCTTCAAACTGAACAACTTTCCCTATGGAACCAATACGAAATCGCGAAAAAAAAACTGTTCCATACAAATCTGCAAACCTACTCTAGCCAAATGTATGGGACTGCTGATTTTTATCGCGATTTTGACGGTCTGATCATCCCCTTAAAAAAGTAAGTTGCACCCGGTATATGTTTTTAATTTAGGAAACGATACAAACCGAAAAGAAATAATTAAGTATGTAGAATTTTGCCTCAACTATTACGTGCTGTGAATATTCTAATGTTTGTCACAGGCTGGTTAGAATGTGTAGTAATTCTTATTGACATCAATAAGAAAAGTTAAAAAGCTCAATAAACAAAACTGACCATAAAACGCTACTAAACTTAGGAATGCTCTTCTACACAATAGAATTACACATGTAACACTCAATTCTCATCTGTATAACATGGTAATAAGAGTGTTCATAAATATATTTTATTAGAAAGATTATAGGCGTATTATTTTATGGGCAATTTCATTTTAAATCAGAGACTAAGTATAGACGGCGTTTCATCAAAAACTTTTACGATCAAATCCATAAAATTTTACTATTAAAAATTATTAATTTGTATAACGACAATAAATGAGGTAATGACATAATTATTTTATCTTTTAGTAATTATTTTAATATTTTCTTACATTTCTTCTTGTGTTAATATGCGTCTTCACGGATACACAATGATAGATTTTTCTTATTTAAGTAAAATGTTGTTATATTTGTTGAAAAAAAACAAAATAAATGTACCTAGATCTATAATCTGTAAGAAGCCAATGCCTTCAGTAAGAATCATAGCACAAATTTTTGTTACCTCGAACGTCCATAACAATTGAAATTGCATTACTTATATGTTAAAAACTGGTAACGAATGTTATATGCGGATAGTGATGAAAAACGAAAACCATAATAGGCAACAACTATAGACATAATAATCCAAAAAGTATAACATAGATATGACAAAAATCCGTATAGACAGACATTCCCAGCCAGAGCACCCTTCTACAAACTCAAGTGCGTGCCATCTGGCGCAGTATCATACACATGTGTTAATTCAATATAGTAAGAAATACTTTCCAAAATAAATGTCACACGAAACAATCTAATTTCGGACGTATGCCTTTAGCTTTAAAGTTCTGTTAGGGGCTACTTGTAACGAACTATAGTTACATGTGCGCGGAGATGAATCTTTTTATTAATGTGGAAAAATAATAATGAAAGTTGTGGTGTGACCCCAATTGAGAATGGGGAGGGCGGGGGTTGTTTTATTGTTTATTTTACTTGTTATGAACCTAGCCTCCAACCTGCAGTGGGCCAGGGTGATGTATGAGAATCGTTCTTAGCTTCTTTTAGTTAGATTAAGTCTTTGCCCTCCATACGAAATCCTAATTCCGCGCGGAATAATTCCAAAAGTGTGTGACGGGCCTAAGTCTCTTTATTTTTGTATTTTTACGGCCTTATGAGCATCATGATCTTCTAATTAGGATTATAGAATCTGTTTATTTGTATGTCTGTTTGTTTGTTTGTTTGTCTGTCTGTTTGTTTGTTGTTCGTGCCGTTGTTGTATGGTTTCCATAATAAAAGCCTTTAGTGCTAGTTTGGGTTCATTACAATGTATGTGCCTGTGAGCGTTATTTATTTATTTATTTATTTTATTGAACATTAATTTAAAAACTGCTTACTGAAAATCCTGATTACCTACTAATGCTAAATATCCGAGGAATGTCACTTTAAAATAACATTACCTAAATAATTTGGTACCTAGTTAAAACTACATAGATTAACAACAACCATGTTTAACCAATCATACATCTAAGGGTACTACAAAATTTAAAATAAAACAAATATACGTGATGACTCTTTGAGACTAAAAGCAAAAGAAACAACCTCAAAACCACCGTAACACTAATAAAAAAATTAATACCACCAATTTATATTCGTAACAGACGAGACATAAAAAAATCTAAAATCAGTAATTGTTATAGCCGACGACGAACGTAAATTCTCACAGAGATATTAAAAATAACATACCTAATTAACGTTACACAGTAAATAATTATAAAGTTAGATATTAATTTAACAAGGTATAGTTTTAATGGTTTTTAGTTCGGCGGTCGTTATCATTCATGCGCAGGCGCAGCACGAGGTCTTGATCGTAACGTTGAAGGGTTTGAATACCAAGGCTTTCTCTAAGAAGATATCTTCAATACTTTAGTTTACACCGAAGAATATCATTAAAGGAACCATGTTGTTTTGGATAGGTATCTAATTAAATATTCAAGTAATTTGAGGTACTTAGCTATATTTCAAATCCAGTAATAACAATTTGATACAGTAAACATTTCTCGTTACAACAAAGAAGAGGAAAGCAATAAATCTCAAACATAGGTCATATTTTGACAGAATTCCAAAAAAAAAAAAACAATTACCCTCCTCTCTTTAATGCAAAGGGAAAAGAATTGGCCCAAGAGTTAAACCCTTAGCAAATCATATAACATATTCCTATGATGTAGATGTTGCACATTACATTAATGACCCTAGGCGGTGCTTTACAGATTTACCCGTGGGTAAAAATTGAAAACTGCAATCCATCTATCCCACGGCAGCTAAACAGTTAACCAACAATCTTCAAAGCAAATGAAACCGAGAAGTTATACCTACGTCATTAATTTATTTATTTACTGATCGTCATTAAAAACGCATTACTTGACAGATTGCCTTGCCTTCCAGTTTCCGTTATGTTGTTGAGGTGACGATGGTTCCTTGATCCCAAGTCCTTAGCATCTAGGATGAGATTGGGTTTGGAATTTCCGAATAATGATGATTGATTTTACATTTGTGTTAGGTGTTTTGTGATTATTTATGATGATATTAGCGACGGCTTGATTACAGGTTACTATGTTTGAAGACATTTAAAACAATCTTATACTGTTCTTTAATTAGATTTTAGTAGTTACAAGATGCATTCCAAAATAGGAAAAGATCATGTCCGCATCGTAGAAAAAAACTTCTACCTACGTCAATAGATTAGCAAACAATGCTTACTTAACTATATACAAGAATATAACTCATCCTAAAATAATATCTTCTCACATAAATATCCAGTTAGTATCATATTTTATAAGACGACTTTACAATTAGTATTAGACAAAAATAAACTAATCGTTGATTTTATAAAACAACATTTATTCATCGGGTATCGATAAAAACTAAGCAACCAAAAGCAATGCATGTAATTCGTAATCCAATTTTTTGTTAGCCTTTTGTGTTACATTTCATATGGCATGATGATGAAAAAATATACAAAGCAATGGAATACAAAAAATCGGACGCAAAAAAAACGTTGACGTTCTGATACGAAACACGTGGCCGAGGGCCGTGATCAAACTGGTGTTGGTTTCGTATTCAATTGTACCTTATGGTTGCTGGTTGCTGCAGATGAAAACAAAGTATTTAATGTGTATCTTAACTATAAATAGGTACTAAGTACTAATTAAGTTTTCTTTAATTCTGCAGAAAACGAATCAACAAGAGGATAATGAAGACAAAAGTTTGCAGTACCTAACTATTCTATAGCTATAGCAGAAATAAATAAATATACGCACCAGGATTTTTTTCCCAGTGTATGCTGTAATACCTTTAAATACATGCATGGAACTTTAATAAAATCTGTAGTAGGAAAGGTGCGTCAAGGTGGAAATCAACATTAATATCACTTACGTAATAACCACATTAAACTATTTAAAAAAAAACGTTATCAACATAAACACGTGTAATTTCATTTTCTCTGTCCATCCCAATGGGAGATTGAGAGAAAAATGGAAGATAAAATCGATATAGTACCATCAAAACGCAGCACTAAGTTGACCGGATGACAGAATATGCATTGCCGTTCGAAAGAGACAGAACGAGGAATGAGCTAATGACAGAGAGGGATAAAAAAGAATAGAGTACGTTAGTTGCAGCTGCCGCGTGACGTCACAAGGGTTCTAGGGAATAATTGGAGTCGCTCAACCATGCGCGTGAGTGGAAATGTTAAAACTGTTTTATAAGAAATTGCCGTCTTTTATATTCGTAAGTTTGTGTACCTAACAGAAGTTTAAAGAATGTTAATTTTAAGAAAATAACCAAAAATTCACCTACCTACTGATTTGCGTCTTACAAAAAAACTTTCTGAGCTGTTGGATGACATTTACCTACACCTTTTATTTATACAGGGTGTTTGGTAGGGAGGTGTACATACGCCTAGGGTAGAAACTAGGGAGGGTCTGCTACCTACCCCCGCCCATTATATTGACCTTGGCCTCAAGGTATTATTTTAATGATTTTTTTTTTATTTTTAGAAAAAAAAAACGATTTTTAAACTAAAACTACCTCTAGCTCAAAATCTATCCATAGGACAGGTCTGCTAATGGTCTTGTTTTAATTGTTAGAGTCTTAGTGTACTGTAAAAATTGATTTCACACCCGAAAATTGTAGAGAAGAAAAGTTATGGGGCCTGAAGTACCGTAGTAAGGTAAAAAAATAATTTTAAGGGCAACTTTCTAAGGGGTTTAAAAAAAAAACAGGGTTGGAGTTCTTCTGATTTTTTAAAAACATCCCCAGTCCATACCCTTTCTAACGATATGCTTAAAGTGTTATTATCACTTGTAGTTTCGAAGTTATTAATTAATATCCGCAACTAGGGCACTTTAATCAAAAATTTCAACTAATGAAAATTAAATGTGTCCGATCGTAAAAGGATAGCAAATGAAACGCAAATTGGTTTAATGACTAATTTAATTACAAAATTTGTTCAAATTGGTGACCATTAACTTGTAAACAAGCTCGGCACCTCTTCCTCATCTCCACGGTCACCGTGGCAAACAGCATTTCATCACGCATCGTATTGAAAGCGGCGTGGATCTTGCTTATCAAAACCTCCCTTGTTGGTACTTCCTCTGCGTACACCAACTCTTTCGCCCTTCCCCAGACGTAGAAGTCAAGCGGGGTAAGGTCAGGCGACCTTGGAGGCCAGGGAATTGGCCCGCCCCGACCAATCCAAGCATCAGGGAAGGAGTTGTTTATAAATGGGCAGGACAGCCGTCGTGCTGAAAGACTATGGGCCCATAGGGCCCAATAGGCCCATAGGGCCCAAGTATCGGCCCATAGTCTTTCAGTACGACGGCTGTCCTGCCCATTGGAGCCTAGCAGTGAGGGAGTTTTTAAACAACTCCTTCCCTGATGCTTGGATTGACTATGGGCCCATAGGGCCCAAGTATCGGCCCATAGTCTTTCAGCACGACGGCTGTCCTGCCCATTGGAGCCTAGCAGTGAGGGAGTTTTTAAACAACTCCTTCCCTGATGCTTGGATTGGTCGGGGCGGGCCAATTCCCTGGCCTCCAAGGTCGCCTGACCTTACCCCGCTTGACTTCTACGTCTGGGGAAGGGCGAAAGAGTTGGTGTACGCAGAGGAAGTACCAACAAGGGAGGTTTTGATAAGCAAGATCCACGCCGCTTTCAATACGATGCGTGATGAAATGCTGTTTGCCACGGTGACCGTGGAGATGAGGAAGAGGTGCCGAGCTTGTTTACAAGTTAATGGTCACCAATTTGAACAAATTTTGTAATTAAATTAGTCATTAAACCAATTTGCGTTTCATTTGCTATCCTTTTACGATCGGACACATTTAATTTTCATTAGTTGAAATTTTTGATTAAAGTGCCCTAGTTGCGGATATTAATTAATAACTTCGAAACTACAAGTGATAATAACACTTTAAGCATATCGTTAGAATGGGTATGGACTGGGGATGTTTTTAAAAAATCAGAAGAACTCCAACCCTGTTTTTTTTTTTTTAAACCCCTTAGAAAGTTGCCCTTAAAATTATTTTTTTACCTTACTACGGTACTTCAGGCCCCATAACTTTTCTTCTCTACAATTTTCGGGTGTGAAATCAATTTTTACAGTACACTAAGACTCTAACAATTAAAACAAGACCATTAGCAGACCTGTCCTATGGATAGATTTTGAGCTAGAGGTAGTTTTAGTTTAAAAATCGTTTTTTTTTCTAAAAATAAAAAAAAATCATTAAAATAATACCTTGAGGCCAAGGTCAATATAATGGGCGGGGGTAGGTAGCAGACCCTCCCTAGTTTCTACCCTAGGCGTATGTACACCTCCCTACCAAACACCCTGTATGTATTAAAACTAATAAATAGTAAAAAAGCTTTGATTGAAATTAAAATGAAGCTTTTCTTCTGTTCTCTGGTTAGGGAAAATTGTTCAAATATCTTTTTAGTTAGCGCCCTATAGCATAACTGCCAACATCTCTTAATAATATGAGATTGACATTATACGGGATGTGTTCTGATTCCATTTCATTAATTTGTGGCGTAATTTGGACGTAACTGGTGACCTTTTAGCGGTAAAAATTAGCAGCATTCTTCTCCATTCACATTGTTTTTCATATTTGTTAAATGTTACGGATGAATAATACCTATCGATTCTAAAGCAGAGGCTCTAAAAACAGAATTAAACACAAATCCTTTGTTCCACTTCCTTATTTTAGTTATCTCTTAAATCCAAATAAAATTTCATTGTTTCAACAATTTCTAAGTCCGATACAATACGAGCCCTCCCACATGCTCGGGCGCAAGCTCGGATAAGCGGACCATGTGAACAATTACTTGCATTCGTGCTACATCTACGGATAAGGTAGCACATAAATAAACTCTAATTGCTGGTCTTGTTCATTTGGATTTTAGTTCTCTTGTCTAATTAGGTTGGACAATGTTTGTGATTTTTTTGATTGGTACAGTTTTTGCTCCAAGAAGTCATTACTACTCATTACCTCAACTAACTATAAACGATTCTTTTTGCATCTAAGATTTAATAAAAGTGCTTCCTTCAGGTTATCAGCTTAATGCACATTTTACTGATTTTTGGATAGCTCTATGCATGTTTTCTTTTCGTCTCACATACTCGTATGTATTTTTGTGACGGTCCATCTTCGTGTAAAGTTGTTTCTGCCTTTAAGTTTTCTGATATATAAATTGTTTTTTAGCAACAAGGCCCATATACGTGTACTATTATTTATGTAACTTTATTCTTCTACTCAAAACGAACACTAATATTGATTTGTGACTAGTGTTTTTGGTTCGCAGTAATAAGTATTTTCCTTTAAATAGTGATCAAAAGTTTAAACTGGTTTATGAATACGATTCAATTTAAAAAAACATAGCCTCGTATCCACTAGGCAACAATTTCGGCAACGCGCAACGTTGGTTCTTTAAAAGTTTCTTCTTTTTGCAAAAGAAGCAACGTCGCGCGTTGTTTTGCAACGTTGTCGAACATGTTGAACATCACATCAATTGTTGCCTAGTGGACACAAGGCTTCATAATATAATTCTTCCCAAAGCCATCTATCGACATTTACCAGAAGTAGAGCAAGTAGTTCAACTAGTAGAAAAATGCTAAAGCCCTCACCCACAAAGTAATGTTCAAGTCGCAACTCATCTCAGAAAATCGAAGTATACCACAATCCAATGCTGTGAGCATTATTGTCGAGAACTCAGGATCATTACTAACTCCACAATGGTGTCTATCATTTAGAATAGACTCGTCGAAAGCCGTTATCAGGTTTCTGTGGCTTAAGTTCACTAGATACAGCGGTTTGTTTTATTCTATTGAATATTGGAGAGGAGCGGATTTAAAGGATTTTCAATTATAAAGTTTCCACTAATCTTGGAATGCATAAATGTTAGTGAAACAGAGTACAGTGAAGAAACCTTAAGAATTAAACATGAGGATATTCATAAAGGTACTTCAAAAAAACCGATAAAAGAACTTATCCAATTATATTTGTTGGAGTTGGTTAAGAATAAGGTAAGGGGGTAGGGTGGGGTTTGTTGGGGTTGGTTTCTGGAATTCTGTCAAAAATCTAATGTTCTGTCTAATCTGCGCTCCATAATGCTCGTAATCCTTGTAGAAGTAAAATCTATCTCGTGATTGTGGATATAATAAATCTTTCACGGTATTGAATTTTATTCAAAGCTTGGACCAAGCAAAATGTAAGGAACTGAGAAAACCATCTCATCGAAGAATAGTAATTCCGATTCGTCATAAAGCTAATGGACGTCGAGATTTCTGAATTACCCCGTAATTGTCCAGATTTATTCATCTCGCAAATATTGTAATAAAATATTCAAATGTCAAAATATGGTGAAGTTTATTTTGTATTAAAAATACACTCTTTGCCCTTCATTAGTTTTGTGTTGAGTTGATGAACTTAATTCGTTTTGTGGAAATCATTAACCGTTATAACTTTGAAAGAGGCTTCTTCAATGGAATTATCATGTTTGTCGCAGTAGCTTATTGCAGTTTACGCCTAAAAAACTAATATTTTCATAAACAGCTAATTATTTGCCTGTTGGTGTAGGTAAATAAGATACATACTTAGATAGAATAAAAAAAATCTGTATAAATTCTGGTTGAAAGTCATTCCGCCACAATTTAAAAGAACGATCAACCTGTGCCAGATCAATAACATACTATAATGTAGCCCCGTATATCGCCCGCCATCGATAAATTTCGACCCGGGCATCCAATAGAAAATCTCTCGAGCCAGATCAATTAATCAGAAAAACCGAAATGAATCCTAAATCGGATTATTAGAGCCGGTGGTCAATAAATATGGCCGCTGGCCGGTGGCGCAACACGTACGTTTTTACTGCGGTCATCTGTCTTACACGGGCCGATGTGGCACATTGATTTGATGGTCATTTTTCGTTTATTGAACTTGATATTGAAATAGAATTGTATGGTGAAGATGTTTCGTTAGATTGGGCAAAAAGAGTCATATGCAACGATATGGTTGAACAGCTAATAAAGAGCTAATATTATTTTTCGTCAAATTCGGTAATCATTTTTAGTGAGAAAATACTTGTTTTAAAATAACGGTCACGAAGATTTTTAAATACACGTCTACGGTGACTGATATATCAGTCGTCGATCACAGATCGTAAATCAATAGTCGGTGCCATATATAGCGCTAAAATTAACTAAGTTGAATAGTAAGTTAAAGACAAGTGAGTTATGTGACCACATCACTTACTGGGACGATGACAGCGAGACCGTTTAGAAGAGGAATGGACATAAATTACGTGTTGAAACAGTTCTGCTAAATATGCGGATTGCAACGAATCGTAAAGTTACAAAAGCTACTCAGTCTTGCGTAATAGCAATAAAGAGGTTAAACAACGTGCTAGCAAATTATCTTTATAAGTAAAAGAGGAATCAACAAAGTGACTGTCTCATTAAATCAGCAATCGTTCGACTTAAACTATTGGTTTATGACCGTGGTTTCCAAATCCAACCAAATAATTATAAACATGAAAAAGATAGTTTCCTAAGCTCAACCCTTGAAAGACACCAAGTCGTTCTACCGAAACAAAATGATAGAACAACAAACTCAAATCAAATTACCCTCAAACCGTTAACCCACGAAACAGATATCCTTTTTCGTATAAAATTATCTCCATTTAAGGCTAAGGATCTGTTTATAGAACAAAAGCATCATCTAATTAGATTCAATAGTAATGTACAATTTTCTGAAAAAGGTTAGGAGATTGACCTGTGGGTTAAGAAGTATCCTGGGGAAACGGTTAAAGGTTTAAATACCCCATATAGGTCGGGCTCACAATAAGCCGGGGTTCACGTTTACTGTAATGTAATGTAACGTAATTTAGATCGGTTGAAGTGAACGGTACACTTGCATAAGGACTTAGACTTAGGTCGATCAACTGTCATAATATAGATGGATTTAGGTGAAATTAGAGCCTAAACGACAGACGGATTTCAAGTTAGCATAAGCATATGCTCACGACTATATTCCCGGAGGGGTAATCATAGATATCTTGAAACCTTAGAACAACCTCAAACCCGTTCTACTATGGGGTCATCATTGAAAATGCGATTTTTTTTTTAATATTATGTTAGGACTAGGAGATTGTAGTATAATGCTCTGTAGGTTCTTTAAAGTAACATAATATACCAATTATTGACTGATTTACATATTGTTTGGGATGGATTTTCGAATCAATCACGATGGCGAATGGCGAGGCACCAATCGACGATAATTTCCTAACAAGACCTAAGTTTCCAACAGCACCATTTTTAGAACGCGTTTAACCTATCACCCAATCATTTAGCCATTATATTTAATAACCATTGCGTGACTTATCCAAGTGAAAGCTGCCCTAATCGATGCGCTTTAAAACCTTAAAGAAGATTAAGGTACACTCCTGACCGAAGACCATGCATTATGGAAGCCGAATATTAAAAATCATGTTCCAACAAAATTTATCTACGCGCATATAACATTCGGGCTTGACCGCAAACAATAATCTCTGCATAAATCATAGAGAATAACTCGGCTCACACGCGAGGTGAATCACTGTTCCAAGAAAGCGGAAACGACCAAATTCTCCGTTGGTTTCTTATGGTATAAACCAGCCGATTTAAACGCGACACGGTTTCGTTGGTGCCCCGGAGTATTTTTGTTGTTTTTGTGATTTTAGACGGTTAGTACGGTCGTCGTGCGCCGCGCACCTGCGCCCGCGCACCCGGCGCAAATCTCGGAGGGTGCGTTGGGACCGCTCCGGGGCGAAGGGATCTCGCAGGTAAACCGTCCCCAGCCCTTGAAAACTGTAGCAACAAACAAAAAACTGTCGTAATTCGATGTAAATAAAACCGGTTTCTTCAAAACTTTGCGAGTTGCAAGATTTTTGGGGATCGGACGTTCACTATCAGTCTTGAGGCGCAGTTGATTGTGATTACGTTTTAAAAATAATGATCATAATTGCAGGGCACGGACACCGAACAGATTCTAAGTATAAGATCTTACCTATTGCGTAAGTAGCCTGCTTGCGAGATGCGTGTTCAACCGACAGTACCTACCTTCTATACGTCGAAATTTCTCAGCACAAATCATCGGTGAGACGAACAAAAAACAAGACTTGGAATAGGTTAGAGGTATTAATTACGGCTGTACTGACACGATACTCGAATATTATGTAATTAGCCGCCGCTTCTTTCTGTCCAAATGATATCTGGCAGCCATTTTATTCATTAACTTGTCATTTAAATGATGTATTTCGGTTGTTACTTCTAGTTAACACGACAACATTAGTAAGTTCTAACATAAAAAGTATCTTATTTAAGTTTTATAGTTTATTTGGCCGGATATTATAGCCAACGAAAGTATCAAGAAACACGCGATTCTTTCGAAAAAAAAAAGCTCATTATCCAAACTCTTCACTGTTAAACTTGAAAACTGCATTAAAGAACGATGCTCAAAGAAATCAGGACTGTTTTAAATGGTCTCACGCACTTTAAAGTATTTATCCGTCAGTAATAAGCTGGCATTCTGGATTCAGTAGCTTTATAATAATACTTTAAGTAATTATGCGAGTGGAGCCCAGGCGCCCGCGCGCCAGATGTCGATTTTATACTGTTCATACCGTTAATGCTAGGGATGCAACGATACTTTTTACCGGGAAAAAAATCAATTTGCCGAGGAAATGAATCGATATTTTTTAAATTTGTTTACCGATATATCAATAAGTTTGCCTGGGCGTTGAAAAATGATTACACAAATTAAAACAACGCCCCAAACTGTTATGTTATGCAAAGCCAATTTTTTCAATCAATTTTGTGTTATAGAAATGTTTTTTTTAACTGGAAGATTATTAAGAAATACAATTATTCTTAAAATAACTACAAATTTTATGCGGAGATCTTATCTGTAGAATTGCGTATCACATCCCTAGTTATTAACACGACAAGGATACAGGCATCGCCGAAGAAATAATCCGTATAATTAACGGACAACGCTTCGTCAGGACTTTATAGTGCGCTTATAGACACTTGTTTTATTTAGCATTTAACTGCTTATCACTGCCACGCCAATCTGATTTAACTGGTTTTCGTTTTACATAAGCATATATAGTTTGTGTGAGAACTTAAGCAAGGTTAAGAGCTAGATGTTAATAGGTATATTAGTGACCAAGGTTTTATAAATAACAGAAGCATTATAATCGTAAAATTATACCCCCAACAGGATAAGTATTTGTAAATGAAAAATCCCACGCTAATAAACTTTAAAACTTTTAGAGATCTGCATGTGACATTTAGCTTTCTTCTTATTCTAATAAGTGTCATGTCAGTCTTTTAAAACGGAGCCAGCAAAGCGGAAGAAACTCTTCCTGTTATATTACAAGGTTGTTTCTTGACCAAAAACTTATTAATTGATTTCAATTGTCAAACCATCATAAATGGCACGGTGCAAGTGGTTTTACTACATAGCAGGTATAGCGCACTTGTCAGTTTACAAGTTTATGACACCAAGCCTTTGTTTGTAGCTTGCTCTGTCTTTGTAGGAAACGACACCTGACGTTTCAACAACATTTTGTTGGTTTCGAGAGCTGTTCCGTATCCCTTTTGTTTTTGAGGTACTTTAGTCTCAGGTATATTGAGTTACAAGGGCTTTTTAATGGTTTTCTATAGTGGGTTGAGTCTGGATTTAAGTTGAGTGATTAGCTCATAATATATTCATGCTTGTAACTAAGATGAGATAGAATTTCTCAATATGAAGATACCAGCCTAGAGCAATATTGTGTTAATAGCAGGTTCTCTGTTATCTATTCATTAGGTTTCAGAAATGAATAGGGACCTTATTACATTGCCTATTGATACGAATATTACGCTTCAAGTTCGCTGGATGTTCAAAACTTGACCGTTAATCTCGAAAACCTATAAAAAAACTAGTCTTCAAAAATATCACTTGTGCACTATTGCGGCCAGCACTTTTGACAGATCCTGTCAATTTTGACAGATCCTGTCACTTTTGACAGATCTTGTCATTTGACAGCTACCTACTGTAATTTTTTGTAATTTTGGTAATTTGTTTGGTACGTTTGTTTAATAGATAAAAATCATATTCTGATATGCAACCAACTTTTCTTCATGCTTTTACTTCTGCCCTAACGCGAATCTGCCATAACGCGAATCTGCCGTAACGCGAATCTGCCATAACGCGAATCTGCCATAACGCGAATGAGCGATATTATCTATCATTCACTGCTGTACACAGATGCGTCAGAAATCTAAGTATACCTACCTGGCTTTCTTTTGATGACTTTACTTTTGACCAAACCCGGAACAGTTGACAATAAGCAAAAACCGAAAGCGAACTTTAAGCAAACTAATTCGGAGTCGGATCTAAGCCGAGGTCACTGCAACAATGGGTGATACCATGCGCAGGCGTCGATAGTGGCCGTTCACACGGTCTGCTCGCGATAGCCTGACGAGAGCGCCCTTCCGTTCGGCGACTTGTTGAGACTTGTACGCCCTCTATCAGTGAAACTTCCGCCGGACACCGCAAAGTTGACAGCCCTGATATTTTGAGTCTCAATATTGATAGCTGTTTTATTTCAGTTTATATGATCGACACATTAATATTAAGACAGGGTTGTCTTTAATGGATTGAATCCGTGATCATGGTGATTATAATAAACCGCCGTGATTAAATAAGCTGAAACTGAAAAACTATAGTGGTCTTGCTCACACTTTAAAAAACGTTAATTCGTAGATATTATTGATTTCAGCTTATCCCATTCTTCATCAACAATCAATCAATTTATAGACTAGTACCTATAACTAATCGTGGGTAATAATAACACTGCCAAAATATACTGAATTTTACTAAGGTAAGATACCTCGAAGATGGTTTAAATTTATTTTAAATAATAGAGCCCAACTGTCAGTCTTGCAATATTATGCAACTTACTTATTTTAATAATGTCATGAAACTTTTGGAAGATACTGCTTCACCTCGGCCCACATTTACACGTTCGTCTATCAATGCCTCTTTTGCTGGCCGCTGCAGTAATGTACTATAGGATGCAGATCAATCAATACCCGTTACTTTCCAAAAGAGATTTCAGTCAAAAGTTGGCTAAATTTTAGCGACTAATGTTGGATGCATTTTAATAAAATCTTTAGAACGTGTTTATTAATTGCCAGTTCCGTCCGGTCTACAACTATTAGAGTTTTAATTGGTTCGAATTTGGATGTTGACATTATAGAAGTGGACCGTCATTGCTGTGATCTAAATGGTTTCTTTAAAATTATCTTTATCATCATTTTCTATTTTCTTAGTCTTAGCGCAGCTTTGTCTAGGTATTAAATCTGCTGATATTTTATACATTTCTTGTAGTAATAGCACTAATTCTTTTTGTTTTTTCTTAATTACGTCTTGGTGCTAATTTTGTTTCAACTCAATTATAATTATACATTGTGTTTTCGTGGGTGAAATTATAGCCGCATATCACTACTTGACATGTTATTCCATCCTGAAACATTCAATGTGTTAAAAGTGAGCCCTTTTACAACGGAAAGGATGGTTGTTAATTGTGGCAAGGATTTTGACCACCCCGTAAAGTATTATGGTGGTGAGTTTGTATATTTGTGTATATATATTATAACAGTCTTTATAGATAGTATGTTAAAGAATCATATATCCTAATTATTTCGTCTGTATATGTTTAAATATAACAAGTAGGTACATTTGTTTATTGTAAATATAGACGACTTGTTGTAAGTATAAAAAGCAATATCTAGAATTAAGTAAATAATTTTTATCTGCGCCATTTAATTCACAGCAAATCTAGCAAACACCAGTATTAAGTGGAGCTCCCATTGCCTATTTCATCAGATTACCGTAATCGGCGGAAGTTTCTGGGACAATACGTTCTCACAAGTCGAGTCGCCATACTTTCAGCACTTTCGTATCATTGTGCTGCGCGCGCGCACCTATCGCTCCCATTATTATAATGAGTAACGTAAGAAGTAATGAACGTAACAGTCTTTGTTATGAAAACCTGATTAGTTTGACACAGACTTTTTTGTTTTTCATTTCCTTATTAATCTTAATTTTGCCTTTTTTAGATAATTCCATAGTAGTTATGGTTATATCGTATGTATCAACAGTTATAGTTTTTGACAGGTTCGATAAAATATCTCGATACCACTCATTGGTATCACCGTTTTGCTCGAGGTCTGTATCAATTTCTTTCTAAATTGGACCATTACGAGTAATGTCCAAAGAGCGATATTCGATTATTTTGATGCAAATATTAGGTACAGCAGATTTAGCAATTATTATGTGATTAGAATACCTTTTTTCAAATAAACAATTTTGCAGAACCGACATCCAAACAAAAAATAATATTGATTACATAGCCATAAGCCTTCATTAATTCTTAATAACTTTGAAAATGACTGTGATACCAAGAATCATAAACATCAGGGCAAAAACTGGACTAACTAATTATATACCTAATGTCTCAAAGGTTATTAACATTGCAATAATTTTAGTATCCTACCCATGTTCTAATCTAATAGAGTTACCTATTTTAGATTGTAGAAAAAAACTTTCTCAAAAGATGAATATTTTCAAAACCAACGAAAAATAAGAACCAAAATGCCAGCATCAAATAGCTGATATACTTTCGGATGCAATTAATACAAACATACTGTGTATTATATTCGAATGAATTTTCCGTTATAAGGTTGTGTAGGTACCTATACAAATACTGGAGAAATATAATAAAGTATATAACATAATATATCTAGTTAATCAGCACTGTGCATTAGTGCAACTAATCTCAAGCAAAAAACTGACGTATTGCGGTTGCAGACATTACGCACCAGTTGCATTCAATCATTTCATAATCCAATTAATACTGTTCCTTCTCTTTTATGACATGTAATATAGAATTGACAACATGATTAAGATATTTGCATTCTCGCAAATCGTTATCTTCAATTATAACTTAGGTAGGTTGTTTGATTGAAGCATAAGATAATGCAATCTAAAAGCATTTTATGATCTTTATGTGAGATCAAATCCGGAGATTTTAGTTCAATGTTCCACTTTTGAAGATATTTTAATACCTGTTTTAATACTACTATTTTATTATATAAAGTTTCTTTGTTTTAGAGAACATATAATTTTATTTTCAATACATTTAATGGTTCTATTGATTTCATTAGGCATATTTTGGGTTTGATGAAGTAGGTATAAGTAATTAAAAAACTTGGATATTGGCACACAAATTAGTAAATATTTGATAGGAGTTATAAGGTAATTCGTTATGTCTCGCTTACATTGTTATGTCTTATTAAAACACTAGTTTTTGCTCGCAACTTGTTCAATGGGGATTACAAACGTTTGCCCCGTTTCACCATCTTATGCCTTGAAAAATCATTTCCTAGTGCACCTCTACCCCATATCCTCTGTAGAATAGGTACATATTCCAAATATGTTTCTATCTTTAGTTATTTAGGCTGTGCGTTGTCTGTCTCTCAGGTAATCAGTCAGTCAGTCACGGAACTGTTTTATACAGGGTGTAATTGATATCCTTTTAAACTAAGAGTCTACCCATCAAACTGAATAACTTTTACTATGGGAGCAAACCAATCGGAGCAACAAAAAAATCATCCGTCCCATACTAAACTGCACCCGCCGCCGCTGCCTACACGACTCAAATGTATGGGACAGCAGATTTTTTTTGTTGCTTCGATTGGTTTGCTCCCATAATAAAAGTTGTTCAGTTTGATGGGTATGCTCTTAGTTTAAAAGGATGCTAATGATATCGATTTCACCCTGTATAAGATGTAGGTACATATTCTCGCTACTATATTCTTATTCGCGTTGGTCAGGCACTTTGCTGGATCTACCATCTTTTTTAAGTGTTGATGACGTTCAGCTTAATCTAATTATAAAACAAAATTGTTTTTTTCTTATAATGTCTAATAATTAATTATATGCAAATAATATAAAATACTCGGTTGTTAGTGGTTAACTTTGACATTCACAAGATGAATGTATCAAAGTGTTTCATAATCCATTCTCCATAATGCTTCTGTCGACATTCGAGAGCCGTTACCTGGAACCTGCTTGTCGCGAAGACCAACATAAAACAATGAAATGAACGATGTCGTGATAATACATTATGAACAATAGTAATCCATTAAACAAAACAATCAATTCATCAGATTCATTCAAACCTAAATTAAAAACATTTGAATTCCACGTACTTTTTGCGGCCAGTGACATTGAAATCTCATTATCATTTGAGATATTTTTTATTATCCTAAAGTCTTAATTATGTTGGTCCTTTGGTTTTTAATTAATTTTTTAATATATATAATTTAAGTAGGTACTTTCTTCCGTGTTTTTTCCCAAGATATTTTAATGTTATTCTAACTAGTTATGGAATGTAATGTCTCACCATCATCAGCCCTTTAAATCATACAGATCTCTTTTTTCCTAGTCGCATCACAAGCGTCATTCGTTTGTGGTTTTGTTTTTGATAGTTTTGGACAAACAGTTTTTTTGTGTTTTGATCGACTCATATGGCCAAAACATTTAACTTCATATTTTCAAATGAATATCAAGAAAACAGAATTAGCTATTATCAGGAAATTATACATACATGCATAACTACCTATTTAGAACGTAAAAACATTTATTAAAAAGAAAGGAAAAACAGTTGTGACCTTGTAACCACTGATTAATAATGTTTTTTTTTTTAATTTTTTTTTATTTATTTAATAAGAAGTTTCGAAATACATTTTTTACATTCGAATAATTAAATAATACTGTTTTTATTAATAAGTAGTAACATTATAAAATATAAATTTAAATAAAATCGTAACTACCTATCCTAAAATAGTCGATAGTCAAAAACACATACATAGATGCCTAGATACACAATATGCAGCAATACTGCGATTATCATTGCTTTAATGAAAAACAATCGGCTATTTACACAGAATTCCCATTCCCACCGATAATTAAACCAACACAAAACCAAGTAATTCCTGAACACCCATAAACTCTAATTTCGTGTTGGTAACAGAGCAATCTGGAACTTTATGATTTGGACCATAAAATCGAACCTCTACTAACAGGCTCGGCCAGTTATCAAAGGTCACATAATGCTTTTCACAGATATCGAAGAAATACGTTTGTTTTCCACTAGTTTATTGTCAATTAGATTAGAATTTAATGGGTGTTATATTTATGTAAGCTGGAATCGAGGCAGTATATTGTGGTCATTGTGTAAGCTTTCTGAGGTAGTGATTAGATTTAAAGAGTAACTAAGCCAATGTTAGGAAGAAGGCTTGGGAACTTTAGTGTAGTGTTTTGCTCGTACAATAAATTTTTGTCTACAACACAAAAGTGAATTAGATTCTTATTTTATTGAGTTACATATAATAATATTATATGATACACCTATGTATAAAGAAAGAGGCTAAAATAAAAAAAAAACAGCATATAAATACAGGTTGATCTGTCGCCGATTTATATCTTTATACATTTACAAATAGATATAAATTACTTTTACAGAGCTTTTAGGTCTAAAAATAAAGGCCATAGACACACGTTACAATAAACCCTAAAAACGATATTGACTTTGAAACATAAATATTATAGTATGTTAATCTTGTACTCAGCTTATGTTCAAATCTCAAGCTTAACATTTTTAGAATTATAAAACCTATACTATAGGACACCTTAGCAAAATGCATATTCTCCGATTGATTGATTATCTTGGTAACGAAAAGTATTAAGAGAACAAATCTAAGCTTTTCTAGACTCAAATAAACAACCATTAAGACGTACTAACTAGTCAAACATGAAACGAAAGATTGCAGACTATAAATCGAGATAAACCCATGCTTTCACGTCTGAGAAGGCCGCAAGCCTTCCGCTATTGCAATTAGGGACTAGACTGATAATTTACAATTGACAGATAGGTTAATTTAATATTAATTTAAAAGAAACGGGTTTTGTCGTTGTTCCTAAGCGATATTTGGTCGATGTTTAGCAAGAAGAGCAGACGCCAGACAAAAAATATAATTATGTAAACAATTTATTGATTTTTCGTAGTAAACGTAATTTAAAAACCCAAATTAGAAACTCTAGAAGTAATTCTTCAGACTAACAAAACTACTTGTAAAGTTGATACCGTTAATTCTTTTGAAATAACCGAAACAAAAGACGATATCAATTCAAAAGCTATGCCCAAAATAAGAACAATGGATAATTAGTTAATTACAAAGATAATATATTCAATGAGCGTACAATCAATAATTAAACTAATAGTTCACCGTTTTGCTATCGATTTCGATTCAGAAAGGATCTCCAGCTTACATTGAAGAATAGGAATTCTGACCAACTTACATTTACTATAACTTCTTCGATCACTAACCCGTATGTTAAGGATGTAAGACTCAAAATTGACCGACAGACTGATTGACAAATGCATTTAGAATTCTTCATGGGTGTGGGAGTGAGTTCGGACATTTGATACGCAGGAATTGAAACCAAACTTTTAGTTGAAAGCTTTGGAAAAAGGTTAACAAATAAAACGGATATATTTACTTCTGTAAAAGCCAATACAATTTTTAGTTAACATAGTAATTCTCATTATTACCTAAGGCTTTCTCTCACGTGTTTAGTAAATCTAAAAAAGTAATAGAATATGCTAATTGAGAACGTTGGTTAACTGCAGCTTTTATAAAAAGTTTGGATGTCACCTCAAAAAGGAACAAAGTGATATAGGTATGAATACGAGTAAAAGGAAGAAGTGTGAACGTTTTCAAACAATGATGTTAAAACTGGTATACCTTTCTATAGATAAAACATTCAAGCAGATAGATTCCCAAAAATGTCTGAATAGGTACGTTTTTATCACAAGATACATTTTTAAAATCAAAACCCATTCTTTTGTTCAAGTCTGACCACGCCGTATATTTAAAACTTTTTCATTTTTTTTGAATCTCAACCTCGCTTAGCCCGAAGCGATGTTTGGTGTTCGTGACACCGGAGCTGCGCCTGCGCCGCTCCGGCTTATTATTAAAGCAAACGACGGACGGACAGACGGACGGACCGATAACCACTTGCGCATGCATACAATACTATGTAAACAATTCGAACCAGTACTTTGGAGTTTACGGATCAACTTCTGTCGAAACTTTGTGGTTTTTATCTAAAAGTTAATTGTAATCTTTCGTTACGTTAGTAGAAGTTTGAGACACGTTCATATTTATTGGTGTTTTACATATTTTCAGAAAGACATCTTCCATTTAAAATCAAAAGAAAAGTTTTTCGAAACGCTTAAAGACAAAGAAATCGCCGTTTGAAAATAGTACATAATCCTGATGAAATTGGAGAGATCAGAAGGTTTTCCAAACATATCTAAATGGCAATAAGAAACAGTATGATTATTGATTACCTAAATAATACAAATTTTGATCAACATTGGAGAGAAGTGACAACTTAGTTGTAGGAAAGTTTCTGACGACACCGCACCATTTAGGACGGTAGGTAGAGCGTGCTTCAATAATTAAAATCAGTTTTATTTAGATCTCTGACTTAAAAATAAGAAATACAAGTCTAAAAAATCCTGCTACTCTCAGAAGATGATATTCAAAATCAAAACTCATCCCGTCCGACTAAGGCGCAGCATGAATAGCAAACCCAACGTTATCTGCGGCCCTGTTTACCGACATAACATCACCAGGACGCTTGTACAAACTTTAAACATGGCCGGGACCTCACGGATGCAAGACTGGTTTGCTTGATGGGTGTGAGGGTTTAGTTACATTCTAGAGCTGAACTGAACTAGACATGCTGACGACCGGATCGCAATCCATTCGGGGAAGTTAGAAACTTTGCTACAACTTTTTAAGGGTTGGGCTGTTGGAATTATTCTCGCTTTAGCGAACGAGATTTTAGAGTGACAGAATCGATAGAGCTGCAGGTGTATGCTGTCTGGTGCAGACAGGTCAGTTCCAAGAGTGGAGTTGTAGCAAGGATCACTTTTAGTATGACTTATGGTTTCAGTATCAGGATCATTTCAGATCCATCAAGTGGTGATAGCTTTTTTGCACAAGAACACTGCAAAAAACCCTATCTCTCTCCTTGTACGATTTTACGACACCCATAAGAAGATTTGTATATTAATGATGGCATACCGATTCAAAGCCGGTAGCCACACGGCGACGAAACAACAATCAAGCATAAAAAGATGCTTAGTAATTGTAGTGAAAATTCTGACAAGGGATTACGGTTTAGGGTTTATGAAAAATTTAATATTATATCACACTAATACCTACATTGGATGCAGATAAAATACAAACTATCACAGACAGAGAACATTAAATAGCTTGCAAAGCGGTCTCTTTTATATCCGAGTAGAATCAAAAGTGATTTGATTTGAAGGCTAGCGCCATTTTGATTTAGCCCAATAGAAGTGACATGAATACCAAATGATACTTCAATCAATTCCAATTTGGCGTTGATAGGAAAAAATAAGCATGAATCCAACTGAAAAGCAAAAATCTCCCATTAATAAGGTTAAATAAACACATTACCCTTCCTTTGCGTCGCGCCGTCGTCGGGTAAAAAGGAAAGGGACTGCAGTGTCAGCAGTCTAATTAATAAGGGTAAGAAGGAGCACTCTCACGCATCACGATTAAGGAAACATAAAACAAACGCCATGTCATTTCTGCAATAACAACTTACCTAATAAATAAAAACAATAGTAAACTTTCGCATGAGAATCTAACGTTTCCCAGACTATACTGTGGCGAATGCGTAATAAAAACTTCACGTCTCAGCCACTGGTGTTGTAAAAAACCTCAAAACAATTCTTTTACATAATGTTCCCGCATGCAATGATAATGTTTCAATACTTGAAGGAAACGTGTCTTTTTCTTCATGCTAAACATAGATAAGTACCTACCGTTGCTAATGCATATTTTTAGAAGGCACATTTCGTAGATGCCATAACATTTAAAAATCAGTTCTAGGATCTTTAAAGCAAACTACAGAAACAGATAATAACAATATGGCTACTATATTATATCAGTAATAATGTAGTCGCACTGAAAGATGAGCACGTTAATAAGATGACTAAAAACTTTTCAGGAGTTTCGAATATTCTATTATCGAGGAATAAGTCTAAATAACCATATCAACATGTAGTTACGAACGTTGTTTCAGAAGTTCCAACTAATAACTAGTCCAACACCATATCAGATATCAAACCTAAATTTGCAGAAGATCTTCACTTCCAAGCACCTTAACTTGCTTCTCCACATCAATGATCAATGCAGTACCTAATGTTCATAAGGATTCAAACAACAATGAAAATAACAAATAAAAATAAACTGGAACGCACTGGAACGCAAAAAAGTATATCGGAATCAAAGAAATTGAATCACAGGAAATGAAGATACAACTGAAGGAAATTGCCTGACAATTTTATTTAGCACTGCAAGAGAGAGAGAGCTTGGGCGATAAGCACATACTTTATTGGATAATCTTGACGGAAATTGCTGTCATAAAACTTGAAACCAACTTGCTCTCAATATGTTAATTTCGTGCTACTATTATCTGCATTATACTCTTTATGGATCAATCAATTTGCAACGTAAAACGCTCTTCTTGTGTTTATAAACAAGAAAATAGCGGGCAGTATTG
The DNA here is from genome assembly GCA_963693445.1 of Agonopterix heracliana. Classification (NCBI taxonomy): domain Eukaryota; kingdom Metazoa; phylum Arthropoda; class Insecta; order Lepidoptera; family Depressariidae; genus Agonopterix; species Agonopterix heracliana. The sequence goes on along the minus strand of OY856308.1, from coordinate 19,834,518 downwards.
TGCTGTAAACTAATCAACGTTTAATGTTCTTCAAGGATTACATAAAATCCTAGTTAAGGGAGGAAAATCTAATTATGCACTACTCCTGTCCTTATTAGGATATAATAAATTAATATAGTAGTAGGTACTAAACTAACGTAATAATAGGAAATATACACTAAGCAAAGGGGCAACTGTAAACTTCAGCTACAGACTGGGTCTTATTTAATTGTGACAATTGACAATGACAATTCAGAGTACATTGCTAATGACGGGTAACTTGCAGTAGGTAACATTCTTCTAGCATTACCAGCAACACAGACTTATAAAAGTCTGTGATCAGCAATGTACTCTGAATTGTCATTGTCAATTGGCACGTTTATTAAGGCCCAGGTATTATATATCAAGGTACGTATTTTGAAAATGAATTCGTACTATCTTTTTTTGTATACTACTCTATACTTTATGTGTTCCAAGACCAATTACATCACTGCGGTGACTAATAGTACAGAGCCTAGAATAGATAGTTAAAATTATATTTCTAGGTACAATAAATAAAGATCAATCTACAAACGTCCAACTAGCTCATGGACGTCTTGCGACGAAAAAGGCTAACTGCGAAGCAAAATTGTTACAGAATACATTATTTGTTGGCTCCCAGCAAAACAGTGCGTGTGGTCCAAATTTCTAGGACATAAATGGAAGTCTAAACCTTAATCAATTCAGTTGCTTTATTAGGAGTTCACTATTTGATAAATTAATGTTATAAAAGGAAATGATACAAGGTCTAATTGAGAGATTAAACTTACTAAACAGAGTTATCAAATCAATCAATCTTTCACATCTGTTCAGTCTACTACTAGACGTCTTGTCTTTCCTTGTACAAAAGGAAAAAAATATTAGTTTGACCACTAACCGAGGACCCTGTTCAAAATTCATGGATTCATACTCAAGAAACTGCTAAAATATTCAGTGTTTCTCAGACACTGAATGCTACAAATAAATAAAAGGTAATTCTCAGAACAATTTCTTGTGCGAACACTCGATTGACTGAAAGCAAAACATATATAACAGTACTAACGTCTTATGCAAATTTGTCGCTTTCATCTTAGAAATAAGGTTCAATGGAACAGCAGACGTGTAAGCTAAAGATTTAAGTGAGAAATTGCCAATTGCGCATAGCTAGCTTTTAGTTGAGATTTATACGCGACGCCAGTGTACAGTGACCTGTGTCTGCGAGTAGCCAATTAGCTGGCTAGTATAAGACAATTGGTCGTTAATTGCGATTGTTTATAAAAGTAGAGCGGTCGGACATGTTTGGACAACATTGGACATCTGCATTTTGATACCGGTGTCACCATGGTGTCGCGTTCAAACATCTTTACAACCAGTATTAAACAAATGTGGTGGGCTTCTAAAAATATATTTCTCTTTTAAACAGAACAGGTGATAGAAGACAATCTAAAGTTATTTCGAAAAAACTAGTTAAAATAACGTAAGGAACTTTAATAGTAGATTGTTCACCAAGGGATGAAAGTCACCCATATTTCGAATACGAGGAAAGTAAACAAAAATTAGATAATGCAACATCAATTTCTGAAGCACTCGATGAATTCATTTTAGGCTACGTTTCAAAACGTTTGGAAATCACTCTGGTTGCCAACACGAAGGAGAAAAAAATATACGAAGATTGTGTATACTAGAGTGAGACAGATAGACTTCCCGTGTGATTTTCACACGTTTTGAAACGGATCCGAAAAATTGGCAACATTTCCCTTTCCCTCCCTTTTTTCTTTTTCACGCATCTGGCTCTTTTTTTTAAGCCAGCCCGCCGTTTTTTGACTCGGTTTTGAGGTTTTAATCGGAATAACTTTTTATTTCTGCTTATAATCTTTACAAAAGTCTCCAAATTACAAAAAACATTGTTATTTAAATTAACATCTATTATAATTCAAATTTATTGATCATTATAAAGAAATAAGAATTTATATAATTTTATCGGAGTGTGGCTGTATAGGTTTCTGCCTTGGCCCAGTACAGACGTAGGTTTTTTTTTTAAATTACTTTTCATCCCTAGGGAAGAAATGTATCACTTTCAACCCGCTTCATAGATAAACAATGACCTACTTTCAGAGTATGAGAGATGAAAATACTTAATAACGAATCTAAATGTTTCGCCTCTTATGGATTAGTAAGCAAATATACCTAAGGAGTTCTAAGAACTTAACCATCTTATCATAAAGAGTACAAAGGCGTTTGTGAACCATTGTCAACTTGTAAACGGAAACTTCTTACGAGTTTAAACAATATTTTGATGTGTAATGGATGTAACTGTTACCTAATTGTTTGTCTCTTGTTTCAAAAGTACATAGTTTACTAAACATATCATACAATAGCTACTAAACGTAATTATCATTTTGTTAAATGAAAACAGATAAATAAAGCGTAAAACACAATTCCCACAATCCTCGTAAGAGTGAACTTAAGAGAAACAAAAAAACAGGTGCAATAGAAAGAAGAAACACACATAAATAAAATACACGCATTTCAAACCATGTCACACCCTGACTGCAATACAAAAGACCTAACTATTCCAAAACCTACTCAACATGAATTACAAGATACAACTTTCCCTCAGAAAGCTCCTTTTGCCCTTTTCTGTACAAAACAGCATAAAATAACACTAAATTGATCAATATTCAAAACCTCCTATCATAGTCCCGACCACAGAAATCGTGTGGAGATGCATAGAATACTAATACACTATGATAACTATTAGTATTCACCTAGCTGGGCTAAGACGAACACATCGTGCGATGTAAGTAAGGAATTAAACTGTTACTCTTATCGTAACATCTAGTATTTCTGATGTCCTTTCTAAATATACATTTTATTTAAATGTGAAGGTTGCAGTGTTAGTTTAAAATTATTGTCATGTTGCGGGCCTAGGACCGAGCGAGCAGATAAGATCTGTGCTGGGAGAAAACTGTTTCAGTGTTTTCTAGTAGAATGGACGTTTGAAGGAAAGTTGAAGTTATCAGGATCTTAAAAATGATGCCATACATCTCGACCGCTCGCTTCTTTTCACTGCAAGTTCTAAATAGAAGCTGTAAAAAAGGTTCCTATGTCTACAACTATAAAAGAGAGACTAAACTGGATAGCTGTATGAAGAATGAGATGGATGAATGACAGTTTGAAGCAGAAGATGAAGTTTAGCCAAGAAAGTTTGAAAATTGATATGTATGTAAAGCAGTGAAGTTGATTAGTAGCGATAATTTGATGATGGATGTGTTAGCGAAGTCATAAAAGCAGTTAGAAGCGTTGATTTAATTACTCAAATTTTTTTACTTTCAAATTGGACTATTTAAGAATAGGTTTTGAGTGATTTAAGAGGTTTACAACAAGCGAAAGGCGATCCGATATCATAGCATAAAACAACGGTTTCAAGTTACACGCAGACCAAGCTAAACGTCAACAAACTCGGCACAATTAAAAACATTAAAAATTCGATGCGTTGACTTCACTCCAGTTTTTAAAACAACTCGTTTTCAAGGTATAAAACTGTGAGAACCAAGATGCTAACCGGCCGATTATGCTACGACACCGGTAAACGTAAAGCTTCGTAAGCTGATACACCTACAAAACGCGGTCGCGTTACCTGGCAGGCCGCGCTTTCATAAGCTCTACCAGTCCTCATATTAACTACAGGAAACTATCACATCTACGACTTACCTTCGACACCACTGATCCTGGATGCCAGTGTCGTCAGCAGGAGACAGCAAGCCAGCAATTTAATCCCATAATCCGGTATATAGTTTCTCGACCACATTTTGTAGCACAACATTCACACATGGATCACACACATTTGTTTTACTTCTGCTGTCGTTCACCACTCAAATAATCAA